>JAMXBD010000258.1:0-1294884 GCA_024138025.1 Combretum micranthum
AGCAATTGTTGTGATAATCAAGGTCAGGATTCAAGTGTAGTGTGTTATTGCTTTTATGAGCTGGGCCACGCCAAGAACACCTATATAAATTATAGAATCACAACCAAAGAAAATAATCAGCCAATGTTGCTTCTACAAGTGATGCGCCCAACTAGTCCTCATAAAAAAAATTACAATTTCTACAGATGAGTTTACCAAATTTTCCTAATACCAAGCATTGAAGACTTCATCCCATCCCATCGCTACTGTTGCTAAGTCAAGTAACCCAAATACACGCCTCCTTTCCTCTTTTTCAAATGGGTCATTGATTTTATCACCATAGGTAATCATAATCTTGTCACTACCTTCCGACCATACTCATCTCACATTAATGTTACTTTAGCTGATGATTCTATTTCATTTGTTCTTGGTTCTAAAACTATTAACACTACCCCTTTTCTTTCCTTGTCATCTATTTTAAGTCTTACACAAGTTTCTTTTAATTTAAATTCTGTAAACAAACTAACTCATACCATAAATTGTAGCATCTCATTTATTTTGATCATTGTCTATTTCAAGATTCTATAATGAAGAAGAGTATTGGTAAAGGATTATTGGTGAAGGACATAATTTAGGCAGTCTTTATGTTTTAGATACTCAAGTGCTAAGAACTATTGCCTACTCCTTATCCTAACACCTTTTGAAACACACTACCGTTTAGGCCATCCCCCTCTACCTCTGTTGCAACAATTATATTGTTATTTCAATAATGTAACTTCCTCAAATTGAGAGTTGTGTTGATTAGCCAAGCATTGTTGTTTGTCTTCAATTCCTCAAGTCAATAAAAGGCTAGTTTGAATTAGTTTATTCTGATGTTGAAATACTTGTCCTATCATGTCTAAAATTGGTTTCAAATATTTTGTTACTTTTGTGGACAATTACTTTTCACATGACTTGGCTTTTATAAGATTTCAAGGTATTTCCTTATCATACAGCCTTTTGTATTGAAATCAAAACACAATTTAATGTCTTCATACGTGCGTTAATTGACAATACAAAGAATACTTTTCTCACTTTTTCCGAACTCACATGACTCACAATGATAATCTTCACCAATCATCCAATGCTGATACACGCAATTAAAATGGAGTGGTTGAAAAGAAAGATAAACATTTTCTTGATACAACGTAAGCCCTCTTGTTTCAAACAAAAGTTCATAAACAATCTTGAACTAATGTGGTTTTCACTGCTTGTTTTTTGATGAATTATCTACCTTCATCTGTTTTTCATGGTGAGACATGATGTCCTTTTTCCAACAAAACCTTTGTTTCTAACTGCACCTCACATATTTGGTAGTGTGTTCATTATTTGTGATGTCTATCCTCACATAATCTAACTAGAACTTAAATCTCTAGAATGTGTCTTTTTTTGTTACTTTCAGGTTCAAAAGGGCTATGGTGTTACTACCCTCATCTTGACAAGTATCTTGTGTTGGCTGATGTCGCATTCTTAGAAAACATTCATTTTTTCTCTTTTCCCACTACTACAACACAATGAGGAATATGTTGTTTCATCATATCACCTATCAGTCACCAAATGATCTCACCCCTCTTGATGTGACACCATCGGTGTCACCACCACCCAAACTGCCTATTTGACAAGTTTATTCCAAACGGCAAAACCCTTTGACCACATGATCTACACCACCCTCTTCAACCTCATTGAATCCAGTCCCAAGTTACCTTAATCTTCCTATTGTATTGCTCTTTAGAAAGGTAAACATCAATATATTTATCCTATTTCCTCTTTTGTTTCCTATGATAACTTGTCATCTCCTTCATCGTTTATTGCCTCACTTAACATCGTGACCATTCCCAAAACTGTCCATGTTGCCTTATCTCATCTTGGTTGGAGTAATGCCATGATCAAAGAGATAAATGCTTTAAAATGCTAACGGTGTTCAAGAATTAGTGGATTTACCCATAGGAAAAAAGGGATTGGTTGGAAATGGGTGTTTGTGTAAAGGTTAATTTTGATGAATTGGTGGCTTAAAGCACGCCTTATGACTAAAGGTTATGCTCAAACCTGTGAAATAGATTATTTCAACATTTTTTCTCCATTCATTAAGTTGCTACTTGTTCACTTCTTTGTATCTTTAGCTGTCACTCAATATTAGCCTCTCCATCAATTAGATATCAGAAATACCTTCTTACATGGCAATCTTTCAAAGGAGATTTTTATAGAGTAACTACATGGGTTTGTTGCTTAAGGAGAGTCTAGTAAGGTATATTGTCTTTGCAGGTCATTATATGGACTAAAACAAAGTCCTTGAGGTTAGTTTAAAAAATTTGATCATGCAATTAAGTTTGGTTTTAGAGAGAACAAGTCTAATCACTTGGTATTTGGTGGACAATTCAAAACCGGTATTATTTTCTTATTGTTATTTTGATAATAAAGTCTTTACAGAGAGTAACAATATAGGGATTTCATCTCTTAATCTTTCATTCACACCCAGTTTCACACAAAAGATTGAGGGATGTTGAAATACTTCTTAAGCATTGAGGTGACAAGGAACAAGAATGGTATCTTTTTTATCTATAAGAAAATATGGGTTTGACTTATTAACTGAATCAAGTAAATGAGGAGTTAAGCCATGCATTACAACCAAGCTTTCTAATGTACAACTTATAAAAGATGGTAGCTTAATTGGGGATCCTAAGAGATAAAGAATATTGGTTGGAAAGTTAAAAACTATCTTATAGTGACACATCCTAATATTGCATATTCGATCGGTGCTGTAAGTCCATTTGTGTCGTCTCCAATAGTGACATCATTGAGCAACTTTGAAGGAAATTTTGTGTTATTTGAAGAGAACTCCTGAACATGGTAGTCTAAGAAAATCGCATTTATAACCACTCTGAAAGATTCTCAAAAGCAGATTGGGCAAGTTTCAAGATATATAGAAGATCCACAACAAGATATTACAAGTTTCAAGTGTAGGATCGAAATGTAATGCTATAGCACAATCAATGTGTGAAACAATGTGACTTTATCAACTCTTGACTTAAGTTAACTTTAAGGAGCCAAAACCTGAAAAAATAGTGTGATAATAAAGTGGCTTTCCATATTGCATAAAATATCATATTTCCATAAATGAACCAAGCATAATGAAATTGACTATCATTTTCATCCATGAGGATACACAACAAAAGTTGATATCCACAAAAATATGTAAAGATTGAAGAACATCTAGGAGACATCTTTACAAAAGCTTTGAATGAGGTTAGAGTCAATTATATTTGTAACAATAGAAGTCTTGATCAAGCTATTACAGATTTTAAGGGGTTTTGGATAGTGCGGAACTAGAAGACCTTCGGTTCAGTGGAAGCCTCTACTCTTCGTCCAACAAGCAACTGGAAAATCCTATTCTCAAAAAATTAGATCAGACCTTAGTAAACCAGGAGTGGCTTATTAAATTTCCAAATTCTAGAGTAAATTTTCTTCCAAACCACTCACTGTGCATAGTTTATGGTGATTTTTCCCCACAAGGCGTAAGTCCCCTTTCAAGTTTTTTGATTTTTGGTTGGAGGATGCCGATTTTATGAATTTAGTTTCCTAAGTTTGGATGCCTAGTATCACAGGTTCAAAACTATATCGGGTTGTACAAAAAATGAAGCTCCTCAAAGTGGAGCTAAAAAAAGTGAATAATAGACGGTTCTCTGACATCTCAAATCGAGTCCTACAAGCCAAAGCTTCTCTTATAGCCATCCAATCATCAATTGGGCAAGGAGATGCATCCATCTTGTAAGGGGAATGTGAGGCTTTTTAGAAGTATTATTTACTAAGAAGTGCAGAGGAGTCTTTCTTCAAACAAAAATATAGAATCAAATGGCTTAAACTTGGAGATAAGAATATGTCCTCCTTTTATAAAGCTATGGTCCAACACCATAATCGAAGTTCAATTAAATCTTTAAAGCGGGAGGATGGTTCTATGGCTATGAGCAGTCAAGAAATTAAAAATGAAATTGTTGCTTATTTTTCAAAGCTGTTTAGTCGGCAAGAACATAGCCACGATTTCTCCAAGGTGGAAAATTCAATTTCTTGGAAGTTGAGTGACTCACAAATTAATTTCCTAGAGACCCCAGTTTCTAATGAAGAAATTAAAAATGCCATCTTCAGCTAACCACATGGTAAAGCTCTAGGCCCTGATGGATATAATGCCAAATTTTTCAAAGTTGCTTGGCCAATTGTTGGACAAGAGGTCACTGCTACTATCAAAGAATTTTTTCAATTTGGTCATCTGCTAAAATTGCTAAATAGCACAGTTATTTCTTTAGTTCCCAAAGTTCCAAATGTTTCGAGGCTCTCTGACTTCAGGCCTATATCTTGTTGTAACGTGTTATACAAGGCCATTTCAAAAGCCCTTGCTTCTCGGCTCAACCATGTTTTAAGCTCCCTTGTAGGGAGAGAACAATTAGCCTTCATACCCAGAAGGAAGATACTGATAATATTTTCATTGCTCAAGAGTTAGGTTAAGGCTACCATCTTAATAACGGTTCTCTAAGATGCACCATCAAAGTTGATATCTCAAAGGCTTATGATACATTGAATTGGAAGTTTCTTGAAAAAGTTCTTGAGAGCATGGGTTTTCCACCTTCTTTCAGGTACTTGTATGCACAATGTTTCCCTACACCAAAATTCTCTTTCAACTTGAATGGAGAATTTGTGGATTATATCTCGAGCCGTAGAAGGCTACGCCAAGGGGATCCTCTTTCACCTTACCTTTTTGTACTATCAATGGAAGTTTTATCTTGCATGTTTAGAAGAAAGTCTCAGTGTTCATCTTTCTCCTTCCATTGGAGCTGCAAAGAAGAAAAAATCATCCATATTCGTTTTGCGGATGACCTTTTGGTTTTTTGCAATGGCAACCTCCCTTCTATTTAAACTATTCATGAGGTATTGAGTGAATTCTAGCTTCTCTCGGGCTTAAGTGCAAATCCGAAAAAAAGCAAGGTTTTCTTCTCAAATGTTGATATGCCTAGCAAGGAGGCAGCCCTTTCTTTTCTTAGTTTTCAAGAAAGTTCTCTCCCTATACGTTACCTGGGTGTTCTTATTTCATCTAAATTAAGGATGGAAGATTGTAATTTATTGATCTCTAAAATCACTATTCGCCTTGAAGCTTGGACTATCAAGTTTCTTTCTTATGCCGGCAAACTTCAACTTTTAAAATCAGTGATCTTTTCGATGACTAGCCTACCAAGTTTCTTTCTGATGCGGCAGACTTCAACTTTTAAAATCAGTGATCTTTTCGATGCAAGTATATTGAGCACATATTTTTCTACTCCCAAAAAAGGTTGTGGCACGAATTGAACAATTGATAAGAAATGTTTTTTGGAGTGGAAGACCAAATATTGCTTCAAAAGCAAAGATGAGATGGGAAAAAATGTGTTCCCCTATGAGTGAAGGTAGCCTTGGGATTCCTAATCTTGAAATTTGGAATAAGGCACCACAATTAAAGCACATTTGACATCTCTACAGTGGAGGTGTAAGGGGCATTTGGGTAGATTGGGTCCACACCATACTCTTAAAAGGAAAGAGCTTCTAGTTAGTTAAACGCCCTCTGTCTGCTCTTGGACTTCGGGTAAACTTTTGAATTTAAGCAGCCTGGCTCGATAGTTTTGTGGATGAAAAATTGGAAATGGACCATCCATATCCCTTTGGTCAAACTTTTGGCTCTCGCAAGAACCCCTGGACGATATCTTCAACACTAAGGAGATCGCATCATATGGTTTTCCTCCAAATGCAAGGCTCGTTGTCTAATTGATAATCGCTCTTGGGAACTTCCGAATTCCTCTTTTTGGAGGAATCTTAATATACCCACATGTTTGCAGCCTGACTCCTCCAAGGAAGATGAGCTAATATAGTGGCCCTCCTCTAGTAGTAGATTCCCTATTAAGAGTGCTTATCAAACTCTTAAATCTAGAGGCTCCTCTATGCCCTGGTTCAAAGTAGTGTGACATAAACACATTATCCCAAAGCATAGCTTTATGCTATGGTTAACTATCAACAAAAAATTGTATACGCTTGATAAGTTGTCTACATGGGATATTACATCATCCACTTCCTGCTATTTTTGTAATTTAAGCATGGAGTCTCATGAACACTTATTCTTTATGTGTCCGCTCTCTTATTCGGTTTGGTCCGGGTTATTGGAGCCTTACAGTGTCCTCCTACTGTTTTAACTTGGCAAGGAGTTTTGGATGGTCTCTCTCAATCCCCATCTCCTCAACTCACCGATAGATAGAAATTAGGCTTTAGTGCAACTGTCTATTGCATATGGAGGGCAAGGAACTCCATTCAATTAGGACAACACATTCCAAATGTTTCTAACCTAGCAAGGCTTATTTTGAATTATACTTTTGTATTGAGTAGGGTTTGACTTTGTATAGTTTGTTTGGTGTAATAATATAGGTGGTTTATTCTAGTTTTGAGCTTGTAATTTTTGGGCCTTTACTCTATCCCGCATTTCGTGGTTGTATACCTTCCTTTGGTTTAATAAATTTTTTCAATTAACCAAAAGGAAAAATTATATTTGTATCAAATTAGAGATGATCAATATCAATGCTCCAACTTCAAGAGAAGCGTTATGAAATGTAAATTAATGTAGATTATTGGCTAACAAGGCATATGAGTAATTAGGGACTTTCATTCAATGTATACCTATTTTAGTCTATTAGAACTCATATATATGTATCATCACATAAAGAATATGTTTTTTTTTTTCAAGCCAGAAGGTAGATGATCTCATGTAAAGCAAGTTGGCCACCCAATGAACAATTCAAAGTCCTTTTTCCAGTTAAATTAAGTAGCAGACCTCAAATCTCCTACCTATGTGGAAAAGGCATGAGGAAAGATATATTCTTCTCAGCACAGATGCTGCAATTCACTCCCCCCGTTCCCTCTCTCTCTTTACCCCTCATAGTTCAAAACCTTAAAATCAAACACTTGACTACACCCCACAGTTAAGTTTTTGAGTGCTGTAGCTCGATTAAGTTTCTTCAAGCAGAAAAGAAAAAAACTACTCCTTGGCAATCATTTCAAGGAAATCCATATGAATATCCTAAAGCTTTAATCAAAAATTAGAAGCGTCATGTCCTGCTTTCGTTTAGCTGAATCCATGGCAATGAAAAAAGGTTTCCTTACACTACATTTGAAGGTAGGGACCAACTGCTCTCCAAGAGTGATTGTTAGATTTTAATCAAGGCAGGCTTGAGGCTAATGCTATTTTCATGGAATTATAAAGAGCATTAGTCACTGAACTTTTGTTCCCCTTCTTCTAAAACATAAGGTGTACGAGGATTCCAAGACTAACTAAGTTGCCCATTCTCCATCAATTAGTGGCAAATATTAACCATTCTAAACCTTAAAGAAGATATGATCTTTCACCTAAGTTTGGAGAGTTTGACAGGACTGGAGATACATGAGGCAAGTACAATAGTCAAGCAAGAGATTACAAGTGGCAGGCATCTATGTCCAAGAGACATGTGGCTATGGCATGAGAAAGCAATAATGATTAAAACCCAAGAAATTAATTTTATCACTAAGATCCAAGAAAAAAATTAATACTAATAATTCTATCATAGAGTTGATGACATCTCAAAGCCTCTTCAATGTTGATTAACCTATAAGAGCTAGAATGCCAATCCAGAGAGAAATGAGGACATACAATGGCCTCGAAAGTAAAAGCTATTAAAAATACATCACATACTACTTGTTGGGCAAACACCTGTGATGAATAATAAACACATGCTTGAGGTCTGATATTCAAGAAGTGAAAAACTGAAAAACAATATTTTAGTGATTGCATACTCTACCTGAATCAAGAGGCTGCACACTAGATACTTTTAAAGGAATATCTTGAATTGCACGGAGACGGTAGGATAAGATGTCAAATGCTTGGATCAAAGTTCCAGAAAATGATATTGGATCTGCATCAGACGATGTTGTTCAATTTAGATATCCTTTTGAAAGGATAGGATAGCTAAAATGACAAGTAAATTACCTTTATCACCATGAAGCAAAGAGAAGTCAAGCTGATCCACAAAATATATTATATTATCCTTGGAGATCGAAAGATGTTGCAATAGTACATACTCAGCGATGCTCTTCACGATTAGGTGTCTCATCCACTGCTCACTTTGCCACACTATCCAGTGAAAGAAATACTGTTAGTCCACACATAATCTACACATGAAAAGAAGTCTAATGCTGCTCACAGAATAATTAATGCCTTACCAGTGCTTTCTGCAATTGTACCATCTTTAAATCTCCGAAGCTCTGATTTTCCCCCCCAAAACTTCCTGAATTTCAGGGCCTAACCAAATTGTGAAGTAATAAGTGATAATGAGTGTCATAGCAGCATAAATGAAAATGTGAATTACCTCTTCTTTGTTTTCGGGACTAGGTCCAATATCAACAACTCTGAAAGCTTTGCCAGGGGAGCTAATTAGAATCCCAATGAATAAGGGCTCCTTATCAAGCATTGACAGGCCCTGAAAATGAAGATGCTTAAGATGAATAAGGAGCATGCATGGAAAAAAAAAAAAATAATTAAATAAATAAAACCACAAAGATTGAAAATATAACTAATCTCTGAAACTTAATGGACGGAATATTTTTTTTTTTAATTCCATACATTCTCTATACTGCTTTCAGTGGGTATATTTCTCCAAATAACACGAACAATCTTTGCCCGATCACTGAGTCCTCTCTGCAGAACCTCTTGCACTTTCTGCTCATAGAGTCTCCAACACTCATTGTCCAAGCAGAATCCCAACATATAAACTGATTCATTTCCCTGCAAATTAAGCCTGAGCAACAAGAATATAGAAAATTATACAATCAAGTGAACAGATGAAAACAACGACTGCAAACATCAAACATTTTGTTGATTTTAGATCCGTAACCATTTGATCTAAAAGCTTAAACATATAAAAACTAGTGTGCTTTTGCTCGAGGTTTTATGTCTGTAGTGAGTCCTATCTCCTAGGCCTTTGTTCTTTTTGTGTTGGCTTTTGCCTCTTTGCTTTCTTTCTCTTTTGTATATTTTTATATATAAATGAAAAACCTGACATTATACCCAAAAAATAGTGTGATTTTTATCCACAACCATATGTGCAAGAGCTTGATGTGATATTTCTGTTTATTAGTAGACACATTTCTTGAGGAAACAAATCAAGAATAACCAAGTTGTCTTTCACCATCACACAGATACAAGCTTATACTGTGGTAAAATGAAGGTAAATACAATAGAGATGGTTTGGTCTGTAAATTGTTCATCTACAAAATTATTAATTTAGTGGTCAAATGAATTCAAGAAACAGGATCAAATTAAATCTGCCATTTTGAGCATTACACGGGGAACATTTCTGGATGTGTCAGTTAACAGCCAAGCATTATGAGCTGTGGCAAATCTTGAGATCGATTCATATATCTTTCTTTTATATAATTACAGTACTTCAGAGCTTTCCTGTCAATGTGGATTTGCACAGCAAACTTGTTTATGACAGCATGGAAGATTTAGTTTCATCAGAACAATTTGAAGATCAAAATGGTAGCAGGGTCAACTCCTGCAGCTAGGTCATACAAATTAATATGAACATATTGCAAGTGGATTTTCAGCAGTGAGAGGCCTTCTTAGAGATTCTAAAGAATTGTTAATTTTTGCTTTTGCAGCAACTTAGATATTCTTTCATCAATTTGGTAGAGCTCACCAAAATTGAGGTCTTGTATCTTGTTGTTGACAAGGAATCATAAATGTTAACATAGAAGTTGATTCTATGACAATTCTTCAATGGATTTCTAAATCTTGTACTTCTAGATGTTGCTTGGTATATTTTGAGGAGAATTCATCAGATATGCAAAATGTGCATACCTCAATTGCTCATGTTTTCAGTGAAGCTAATCGCCCAGCTCATCAATTAGCACATAAACCAAAGATCTGAATATCAATTTTTTGACATCTAATTTTTTTAGTTAGATTTCTTTTGTAGTCTTTTAGATAAAAAATCCCTTTCCTTGCATTCATTATTGATGTAATCATTACTTTAGTTTGAAAATAAAATTATTCCTTCGTTGATTAGAACAGCACCCAAAAAGTAAAGTAAAAAACCTCAAACTCTAGAAGCAATTTAGAAACTATTCATGTCTGGGAAGCAGAGGAGGAAAGATGTATAGAAAACAATTACATGTGATATCAGGTACTTACATGTAAAGGGAACATGGTTCATGGTAGAGTGCAATGAAGAAGTAAGATTCATATAGCTAACCCCACCTAGTGGATTTAAAAATTGAGCATTGTTGATAATAGGGAAAATGTCGAATTCGGTAACTAAACTTTACACAAAATACAATTAGGTATCTAAACTTTGAAAAGTTCAATATAATATCCAATCAAACTTTTTGTGGCTATCTATACTAGCTAGTTAATTTCCTTTCTTCTATTCGATGACATGGATGTCCTAGCTAATAAGCATGCAACACCTTGTGGGGAGAGAGAGAGAGAGAAGGAAGCAAAGACAGATAAAAAGAAAGAAAGGAAACAAGAAGATGAGTAGGAAACTCCAACTAAGCTCCTAATGACGCTAATTTCTCATTATATTTAGTTGGAAACTTGATGAGTCTCATAAAAGGATTGACAAAAGTAACAAACATATATAAAATTCTCCCAAAAAGAAACAAATAGATTAGAAATTGTTGAAAACTTTGTTATGAAGTGATTTTATGGTCAAAATTAGAAACTAAAAAGATATTCTTGCATTTTTTTCACGAGAACAAAAATATATACACGGTCTCACTCGATTTGGAAAAAAAAGACATTCCCACCACTCTACATTGACAAACTCAAACTCATCTTTAAAGTGTTCACTCTCTACACTCAAAATTAAAGTCCGCAATTAGCACCATTTGAATTCCGGTGGTTTGTAGTTTTGGGGAAAAAAATAATTAAACAAATCTTTGGTCTTGAGATTGTGAAATATCAAATCACTTCAAAATAGGAAATCCTAAGTTTTCATTGATTTTCAATCTTTTTGCTTCTTAAGTTTTTGGGCAAATCTTATTTATGTTTTTAATTCTTTTATAAGACCCTCAAGTTTCCGATTAATAATAATGAGAACTTGGCTTCATTTAGAGCTTGGTTGGAGTTTCTTATTCATCTTCTTCTTCTTTCATTTCTTCCTTTTTCTTTGTCTCCTTCCCTCTCTCCATCAATTTTGTATTAATGTTTTTTTTTAACAAGGGGCACTCGCTAATCGGTTATCGCATCCACGTCATCAAACGGAAAAAATGGAGTTAAGTGGGGTAGTACATATAGCCATAAAAAGTTCTATAAAATATTAAATTGAACTTTTCAAAGTTCAAGTACCTAATTGAAATTTTGTACAAAGCTCGGATATTAAATTGGACATTTTCTTTGATAATTCATGAAATAACTGGCTCAATTCTAGTGTGTTACATTTGTGTTTTAATTCAATTTGTTTTATGTGATGAGCCAATGTCAACGTGCTAGCCTATGTAAGGGCAATAAAAAGCAAATTGTACAAACAAACACATCTATCTAGAGGTTTATTCTGGACAATCTTCCTCTTTTAACTCTTCCATAACATTTTGGTAGGAAAAAATTAATAATAAGTTAAAAAAACTCTTCTATATTATATATCACATTGATATATCCCAATCATGATTATTTTAATCAACACACACATAGATAATAACATAAAAATGGACACATGCAATTTAATGGACTAATTTAATAATTTCTACAGCATCCATATTGTATAAGTTATTTAGTTAAGTAAATCAGCTATAATTTACCTTATGCAATAATCAAATTTAGATGCGTAGTCAACCTTTGTCATAAAAATCTCTTCAAAGCCACCATTGTTGCATTTTTCCATGCATTTAAGTGTCAAAGCAGCCTCCTCCCGAAGCTGAATTGTTTAGGAATAATTAATTAGTATAGATGCTCACGAGGAGAAAAGAAAAGTTAAAGATTCGTGTTTTACTTAAAAGTCATAATCTGATGAGGCTGCCCAAATTTTATTACCTCATGAAATCCATTATTTGACATTCGGAAAGCCATATTAAAGTAGGATGACTGGTGGCATATTGTTACAGGAAATATATCAACATACTGCATTCTTTCCTGTAAAAATCCAATAACAATTGATTATTCAAAAATTTCAAAAGATATCAATGAGCCAAAATGCAACAATTGTGATAACCATAGCTCTCAAAGCATACTTGAGAAAGCTCGTTCAACCCTTACAAAATATAATTTTATTTACTTTTTTGGGATAAATATAATATATTTATTTACCAAGACTAAGAATATCGTCCTTGTTTCAATAGCCTTATAACTCACATAGAAGAAAACTGAAACTTTCTTGAGTTCATTAACCAAGTAATAATATCTGGTCCAGCATTGCAACTGTACAGTTTGAGGGCAGCACACTAAAAGTCAAGTGAAACTGTGAAACGATAATTGGAAAACCTGGAACCGTTTCATAGGCCTGATAAAAGGATATTGCCAGAAAGATGAGGATTTTAAGACAGAATTTCCCATGGAATTCAGAAGATCATACCTCTTTTGAGATACCTTTTTCTCCCTGCCCTCGAAAGTAAAGCCCAGTTTTCCACATTTTTGAAGTGGCTGCAAGGAGGTGAAACATCATAACAACAACAAGATAGTCCTTCTCCACATATAAGAATATAAAACTTATGAAAGCATCCAAAGTGGAAAATGCATCAAGCTATACATACGTGACTTGCAATAAGTCAATTGCCAAATTCTGTGCTTTAGTTAAGGGAACAGGTATTTTTCTTAAAACTGTGCAAGCGAGGGCCTGAACTTTGAAAATAAGTGTCAAAAGTCCACGAACCATGCATTGTATGTTAAGAAAAAATGTCCTCCCCAACAACCCACCCCCAAACACCCCCCCCCCCCCTCCCCCCCTTCCAAAAAAAAACACCCCCCAACAAAAAACCAAAAGAAAAAAAAAAAAAAAAAAAAAAAAACCTATCAAACTGAAACTAAATCAATAATTATTTTGCGGTAACCTCGATTTAGCATCGCAATTGTTCAGAATTTGTCTTTTAATTAAGCAGATGGGCCTTGGCTGTTCTTGATGGCCATGGCACCACCCATCCAACATGCATTGCGATGGGTGTCATCAGGCCCCCTAAATCAACTAATTTTTCAACATTTACATCATCACCACCCAAAATTTCTTCCAGGTTAGTACACAACTTTTTTTTTTTTTTAATCTATATCCAAGCAAGATACTTCATAGCTGCAATCCAGAAAACAATTCAGCTCGCAATATATAACAATAATCAGAGTAAGTCCCACCATTTATACATGTGCTTGTATCTTGTATGCCAAAAAGCCTATGGCTATACAGGTTAGTACACAACTTTAGCATCTTAATGGTTCAGAATTTGTCTTATAATTCAGCAGATGGGCTTTGGCTCTTCTTGATGTCCACATCAGGCACCCCCATCCAAAATCCATTACTATGGGTGTCATCAGGCCCCTAAGTCAACTAAGTTTTAAACATTTACATTGTCATCATCCAAAATTTCTTCCACTACACAACTTTAGAAATGACCAGTTCGAATAGCACCTAGAATCTTTTGCCAATGAGAAGCATTGGCACCACAAGAGCATGATAACTTTACAGATTACAGAATGCACAGAGTTCCTAGGTGACAACCCTATACAGCAAGTTTACCATCAATATATAAAGAGATTTCTAGCAGGCTTTAAGTGTTTTAGAAAGAATAAATTAAACTGTCTTAGCTTAGCGAAATACCAAAATTTGAAGAGTCTGATTACTTTTAAAAGGTTGTTCATGAGGAAAGAAAAAAAAAATGCTAGGCAGCATTTGAAAGTTGAAACCCATTCCATCAATCTTATCTCTGTTCATATACCCATTACCTTTATTTACTCAGTTGTCTTGATAACAGCAGAACACTTACTATATTCAAACTCAAAAATCTTTAATACATACATATATTATGAATCTTTTGCTCATATAATGGCAAATGAAATCATTCATCTGAATAGATTTTTCTTTCACCAACTCACTATTTGAGCACTGGAACAGCAGAGAGTAAGAACTTATAGCATACCAATGAAGTCCAGTGTAACACGAAATATCTGAATGGGTTTCAATGCTTTGTTGATCTTTTCATGACTCACAAGGTATGACAAAATGGCCGATATCAGGAAACCATTTAAGCAATCATGAACGTATATAGAACTCCTTTGTCGAGCCCAAATCTATGAAAAATTAAAAAAATAATATTATAATAATAATACAGGACAAAAATAAACTCCTTTAATTATGGAAGTAATCCTGTAAAAAATAAATTCACCAAGCTAAACCATAAAGGCAATACCTTCAGCAAAATTAGTGCTTCTCTTAACTCCTTCCACCCAACAAAACTTCTATGCACAACCTCTTCATTGTCTTCAAGGAACATGTCTTCCAAGATACTACTGTTGTATCTGGGTGTAGATTCAATCTTAATCTCTGCACAAAGTAAAAATGAAGTGGGGTAAATTGTCATTTTATTTTCTGGGCCATGGTGTCACTTGTCAGTCAACAGCTGCATATTATCCTTTGATTTTAGGCAAACCTTGATTTGAGACATGGACATTGCTTCGTTTTAAGCTAAGTCTTGAAATGTTAAACAAGGTTGCTGCTGTAGGGATTATTCTCACATGTAACTCAGGATTCTCTGCAGGCTTAGCGGCTACAAAGTCAAAAATAAATTGATGATCAAGCTGTGGAATATGAAGAGTAGAAAGAAAAGAAAAGAAAAGTATTTGTTAACAAGCTTCTAACTCTATGATTCTGCAAAAAGAGATGATTAAGAAGAATGTCAAGCAGAAGAAGAGAGGGAAACAAAAAAGTACCAGGATAGACAACTAGTAGAGGTTTCCGAGCTCTATGTAGGGTGGACCACTCAATCTTGCCAACTGTGGATGATATCTGCAGGTATTTCTTGATGATGGAGAGGTATAAAAATCTTTTAGCGAAGTACCTATGGTTCAGATAATCTTTCTCGTGGAAACACTCCTGGAGCAGTAAAAAGAGAAGGGAAAAAAAAATCTAGCACCATTAGTACATGTTTAATGTATCAAATTATATATGGGCTAAGTTGCTCAAGGTGAGAAAACAAGAATCATCAAGTCACAATACATATATCAGTTGAACTTCCAGAAAAATTAATATCCTTATAGTTTTCTCAAATGCCTACAACAACATTCAAGCCTCAGTTTCCTTTTTTTTTTTTTTTTCTTGGTTAAATCATTCAAGCATTGCTCTTAGTAGCCAATGGAATCTGCTGGAAACGCCTAATTTTCACAAAATATTCGTGTGTCCCTTACCTTCTTTCTTGTGTACTTTATATGTATCATGGAGAATGTGCATCAATTTGATGTAAAGGGAAATTACTTTTATAACCTTGTTTAAAAAATAAGAAAACAGAAGACAGAAGAGAAGGAAAACTTTTTCCCCCTTGCAGAACACCCATTGGACCTTGTACTTCAAATGACATAAACCCCACTCACGCATATTCCACTCAGTAGTATATCCTATAGAGATTACTAAATAATCTGAATAGTAAAAACCAGTCATATGTAAAGGTCTCGAATTATGTACATGCTTAATGAAATTAGCAACTCCAGTCTAAGCTTCACACTTGCATATACAGAAGTTAGAAGATTAAGCCTTCCTCCACTCCGATTCATCAAACCCAGACTGCCCATATTGCTAAAAGACTTCAAGTTGCTTGATGATTGGTGATTAATACACAGTGCCGCAATGTACTACAAATCAATATTCAGTACATGATAATAGAGGGGAAACACCAGTCAAGTATTTCAAAAGCTCTTAGGCCTCTAGGCTTTCACACGTCCCACATAAACACCATATAACATAGAAACAAAAAGTAGAGGCAAGTAACAGATGTGATACCTTTGGCAATCGAACAAAAAGGTCCACATTCACATCCGGTTTGACAATGCAGTGAGTCACATAACTTCCCCTAATCTCAATAGATTCCGGCTTCTTGAACTTGAATTCAACTTTATCAGCTCCAATATCCCTCACAAACCCTGGAGACAAGTCTGCCGTAACCTGCTCGATTTAATCTCACGTAAACACAACTTCTAGATATTTCAGTTACACAGCACAAAATGACTGATACAAATCAATGACTTCCAACCTATAGATTCTCTCTTCGTTGCTCCATAATATTAAAAATTCGAAACTTGAAACTTGTATTGCCTCGTATTTAGACAAAATTCACTTAAACAACCAAGCACATACACTTAATTGAATATCGAAACTTTAAAGATTATTATTTAAATCTAAGTGGAATTATCAAAACATTAAATGAAATCTCGTAAAGCACCTGAAAGTCCTCGGGAATTTGGTCAATAGCTGTTTTAATAGCCGAAACGGTGTCATCCACCACCTTTGTGAATGAAGGCGAATAATCAAGCTGTACTTCCTTCAACAGTTCGCTCACCTTGAAGTCATTCAAATCAGTTGATGTATCGAATCCCATATTTTTAGGGTTTGGTATTGGCTACTCTGCCACCAGGTTATGCACGGAGCTGAAGAGAAAAATACTAGGGTTTTAGGCGCTGGCTGACTCTAACCAGGGTTTTAACTTTTTAAGGGAAGAGTAGAAAAGAAAGGCGGAGAAAGGGCCCACTGGAATTTTATGATTCTGATTTGAGGGAAAAGGAAACAAATATTAATATTTTTAAAAATAATTACGAAAATGTCATTGGGATGAAATTAATCTCAGAAATAGACAACACGGGCCTCGTCTCTTGAAGAGACGAGGTCGTAAGTGCCTGACCTCGTCTCTTCAAGAGACGAGGCCTTAATATAAAGTGACATCGTCTCTTGAAGAGACGAGGCTGCAGCGCACATGACCTCGTCTCTTCAAGAGACGAGGCCATTAGTGACTGACCTCGTCTGTTGAAGAGACGAGGTCATCGACTTCAAATTCCCAGGCGCGTCTCTTCTTCCCCATTTCCCCCCTTTCATTCCCACAGCCAAACCCTAAATCCCAAATTCTCAAATCACAATTCACGAATTCCCTTCGAATTTTGACGCACCAAATCCAAAAATCGAATGTAATCGCTCATCCCCGAGTTATTCAAAGTTGATTGTGTAGCGTTTGGTTGTGTAGGAGGGTCAAAAAGAGGAGATTTGTACGCCGATTGTATGTTGCTACTTTACTATTATGGTGCGTTTGCTTAAAAATAATAAAGGAGAAATGAAGTAGACATAATGGAATTTTCAATTACAATCTTAGTTTAATATCATAATTAATAAATCGAAGTATACATAAAAATAGATATTCTATATAATAAAATTTAAATGAAATAAATACTAAAATGCGTCATTCATACTTAGATATATGAAAATGTGATGATGCTGACATGTTATTTAATAAGTCATCAACTTGTATCAATGGTAATTAGATTAATACAATCTTAGTTTAATACCATAATTAAGACATTGCTTGTCGTATGTTGTATAGAGATGTATGTATAATATTTTTTGGAAAAAATTAAGTCATAAGTAGTTATTGTTGGGTAATTATTTTAGAAAATTGAGTGTGCGGAAAAAAGTTGAAAATAATTTCAATTGTCGTTAACGGGGTGTACTTAGGACCTTAGCATTGGTATGGCGATTTAATATGGCATGGAAAAATGCGATGAAAAAAGCAAATATTTGTAAGAAGCAGAAGAGATTATAAAATTAAATTTCAACTTTGAAAGTGGAGGTGCAGGTCTAGGAGTTATGTTAAATGTTACGAGGAATGCAATTGATAAGTGTGATTTTTTGAATTTGATACGTGGAAGCTAATTTTGATGAGATGGCAGGATTTGTGAGGAAATGGATAAAGCGAAGTTCATACTGTACGCTCATGGGAATATTGTGCAAGGGGATGATGGTTTTGGTTATGATAAGCGGCCTGTTGCTATGGTCAGTGTTAGCAGGAATTCAACATATGAGCAAATAGTGGAGATTATTTGCAATAGACTAAAGTAAATAGGTGTACACATCGGGTGGAGCTATATCATAGGGTAGCAATTGGAGATAGGACGCTACGTTATGATATTATTCCAGTGACCGATGATGATGCGGCACAAGAGATGTTGCTATACACAGAAGGCTCAGTGGCTGTTTATGTGCAGATTTTTGAAATTGAATTATCACAGGCACCTGCAGGGGAAATGGGCAATGATAGAAATATTGGAAGCCAGGGGTTTGTAGACTCCAACTCTACTCCAGTTCAGACAATGGGCAGTGCACAAGTAGAATTAGGTCACTTTGAATTTTCTGTACCTACATCAATAGGTGGTGATGATATGGATGCTGGGCAAGACTCATCGGCAAGTGAATCCAGTGAAGACTATGACGATGATGAAAATGTTAATGTTGAAGTAATTGCACAACAATATGCATTGCCCGAGGTACAACGAAGGGGAAATAGGTGGGACCGTTTTATTGCTCCTACTGACGTTGATGCAGTAGGGAGCTCAGCGGCAGTTCCGTTTTTCAATGCTGAAGTTGGTAGTACTTACGCAGCATATGATGATGAGCAGGAAATGAGTGCTGGGAATTGGAGCTTCAGTGATGAATTCAAGGTCGGGATGCGTTTTGAGACCAAAGATCATCTTATACGAGCAGTTAAAATGTGGCACATAACGAACCATTACAACTTCAAGGTAGTGGATTCGGACCCAAGAGCATGGTCAGTTAAGTGTACTGATATCCACAACAGAGGTTGTAAGTGGAGACTCAGAGGCAGCTATAAGAAACATGGTGGGTGGTTTCACATCACTAAATATGAAGGACCTCACACTTGCTTGGATGAAATCACTGGACAGGATCACTCTCAGTTGGACTCCACCAGCTTGTCCAGGGCCATAATATTGGAGATCCGCAATTCTCCAGATGTGAGGGCGAAGGATCTCCAAACGAATATATTAAAACAATTCGGGTATAATGTTCATATGAAGAGAATTCGTGAGGCAAAAAGAAAGGCCATTGAGCAGGTGTATGGAAGTTGGGAGTCATCTTATGTGGAGCTTCCGCATCTACTTAATGCAATTACTGAGGCAAATCCGGGAACAAAGGTTGAGTGGCAAACTCAAGATTCAAATACTGCCGGCCACGTATTCCTAGATAAGCTTTTTTGGGCATTTGGTCCTTGCATTGAGGCGTTCAACTACTGCAGGTATGTATTGTAATTATTGTTAAATTTTGTTGTAGGTTATTGATATTCACTGACTAAGTTACACATGTTAAATCGTTGCAGACCTGTGATCACAGTTGATGGCACCTTCCTGTATGGCAAGTACAAGCACAAATTGCTTATTGCAGTGGCAATAGATGGGGCCAATCATATAGTACCGTTGGCCTATGCCCTTGTGAGGAGAAGGCGGATACATGGAGTTGGTTCCTTGCAAAAGTGCTGGAACACGTCGTCAAAGACCGATCAAATATTTGCTTGATATCGGACCGGCATGCCGGTATCAGGAGTGCGGTCGAAGGTGAGAATGCGGTGTGGCCTAGGGGTGGCCTTGGCGTTGGTGTATCCGTCATGTTGCAAGCAACTTTAATTCGAAGGCCAAAAGTAAGGAATGTAAGGAAATAGTTAAAAGAGCTGCCTATCAAACCCAGAGTCGCAAGTTTCACGGATATTTCAATGCTGCACTTCAAAGCAATCCTTGGACAGCACGATATTTTCGTGAGTTGCCCCCATGCATGTGGACTTTATCTTACGATGAAGGTGTCAGATTTGGCCTAGGCACAACAAACATGGCAGAGAGTTACAATTCAGTTATAAAAGACGCCAGGTGCTTACCTGTGGCTGCATTGGTAAAGAAAACCTTCTACAACTGCAACTCCATATTTAATAAGCAAAGGCGTGAAGCAAGCGATGCCATGAGTATGGGTAAGTTACTCACAGAATACGCTGCGAATAAGTTTGAGCGATGGAACAACATATCCAGTTCCCATAGAGTTACTTGTTTCGATTACCAAGAACGGATATACGAGGTCATAACTGCACCACGTCCAACAATGTATGGTCAGAAGGGGGACCATATACAAAAAGTGGAGTTAAGATCATGTAGATGTACGTGTAACAAGTGGCAGACATATAGAATTCCATGCTCGCATGCGATGGCAGTGATGGGGACAATGCACATGGATTGTGTTGCCTACGTGGGACAGTGGTACAGGTGGGATCACCAACTAAGAGTGTATGGTCGTTCCTTCATTCCCGCAGCCGATAAGGCAAATTGGACTCGGTTGGACTTACCAAAGTGGCACCCTAATCCAGGACTTATTAGAAAAAGGGGTCGGCCCAGAGAGAAACGATTCCAAAATGAGATGGACATTCGAGAGGGCCCCCGAGGTTATTCATGCGATTGTTGTGGGCAGCAGGGCCACAACATAAGAAGTTGTCCAAATACGGGATCGGCGGGTAGACTAGTTACGGGGCAGTCGAGTCGTGGTGGTAATTCTTTATTTCCATATGTTCTACACACTGTATTATTGAGTCATGACTGACATTATGTTTTTTGTGCTTGTTTATAATCCATACTTGTCGTCAATAATAATATCTCCTTATTGTTTCTTCGCAGATGGATCCCGGACCGATCGATAGTTCATTACTGACGCAGCAGCCTGTACATAGGTCCACCTAGCCTGGGATGGGCAGGTCAGTTTATTTATCTATTCCAGTGATTCTAGTTTTGTTTGATGCGGTGTTTATGGTTTTTAATAAATATGTTCATTTTATTGTAGGAGCATGAGGTACTTCATTGTCGTCGCAGAGAGGCCAGGCTCAGGCGACCTGCTGGGATACCTACAGATGTGGACGAGCGCCTGGTGCCATTCCTGTCCCAGGCAGGGTTCATAGGGGGGCTCAGATGCCTTTCATTCAGCTGGATTGGCATCTGATTACAGCTTTGGTCGAGCGATGGCGCCCAGAGACGCACACGTTCCACATGACCACGGGAGAGTGGACTGTGACGCTGCAGGACGTTGCTATCCTGACGGGCCTCCCTGTAGATGGATTGGCCGTTACTGGCACGGCTCGCATGGATTGGCCAGATTTGTGCGAGGAGTTATTAGGAGTTCGGCCAGTCCCCGGCGTCGACATGGATGGAGGTCGGCTGAAGATGTCGTGGTTGGATAGCCACTTCAGCGACCTACCTGACTTTGCTGATGACGCGATGATCCGACGTCATGCCAGGGCATACATTCTGCTGCTGCTTGGGGGATTTATTGTCGCAGACAAATCCTCGAACTATGTCCATCTTATGTACCTCCAACTGCTGTGGTGGTAATTCTTCATTTCCATATGTTCTACACACTGTATTATTGGGTCAAGATTGACATTATGTTTTTTTTGCTTGTTTATAATCCATACTTGTCGTCAATAATAATATCTCCTTATTGTTTCTTCGCAAATGGATCCCGGACCGATCGATAGTTTATTACTGACGCAGCAGCCTGTACATAGGTCCACCCTAGCTTGGGATGGGCAAGTCAGTTTATTTATCTGTTCCAGTGATTCCAGTTTTGTTTGTTGTGGTGTTTATGGTTTTTAATAAATATGTTCATTTTATTGTAGGAGCATGAGGTACTTCATTGTCGTCGCAGAGAGGCCAGGCTCAGGCGACCTGCTGGGATACCTACAGATGTGGACGAGCGCCTGGTGCCATTCCTGTCCCAGGCAGGGTTCGGGGTGGCTCAGATGCCTTTCATTCAGCTGGATTGGCATCTGATTACAGCTTTGGTCGAGCGATGGCACCCAGAGACGCACACGTTCCACATGACCACGGGAGAGTGGACTGTGACGCTGCAGGACGTTGCTATCCTGACGGGCCTCCCTGTAGATGGATTGGCTGTTACTGGCACGGCTCGCATGGATTGGCCAGATTTATGCGAGGAGTTATTAGGAGTTCGGCCAGTCCCCGGCGTCGACATGGATGGAGGTCGGCTGAAGATGTCGTGGTTGGATAGCCACTTCAGCGGCCTACCTGACTTTGCTGATGACGCGATGATCCGACGTCATGCCAGGGCATACATTCTGCTGCTGCTTGGGGGATTTATTGTCGCAGACAAATCCTCGAACTATGTCCATCTTTTGTACCTCCAGCTGCTGTGGTGGTAATTATTTATTTCCATATGTTCTACACACTGTATTATTGGGGTCATGATTGACATTATGTTTTTTTTTTTTTGCTTGTTTATAATCCATACTTGTCGTCAATAATAATATCTCCTTATTGTTTCTTCGCAAATGGATCCCGGACCGATCAATAGTTCATTACTGACGCAGCAGCCTGTACATAGGTCCACCCTGGCTTGGGATGGGCAGGTTAGCTTATTTATCTGTTCCAGTGATTCCAGTTTTGTTTGTTGCGGTGTTTATGGTTTTTAATAAATATGTTCATTTTATTGTAGGAGCATGAGGTACTTCATTGTCGTCGCAGAGAGGCCAGGCTCAGGCGACCTGCTGGGATACCTACAGATGTGGACGAGCGCCTGGTGCCATTTCTGTCCCAAGCAGGGTTCAGAGGGGCGGCTCAGATGCCTTTCATTCAGCTGGATTGGCATCTGATTACAGCTTTGGTCGAGCGATGGCGCCCAGAGACACACACGTTCCACATGACCACGGGAGAGTGGACTGTGACGCCGCAGGACGTTGCTATCATGACGGGCCTCCTTGTAGATGGATTGGCCGTTACTAGCACGGCTCGCATGGATGGCCAGATTTGTGCGAGGAGTTATTAGGAGTCCAGCCAGTCCCCCGCGTCGACATGGATGGAGGTCGACTGAAGATGTCATGGTTGGATAGCCACTTCAGCGACCTACCTGACTTTGCTGATGACGCGATGATCCGATGTCATGCCAGGGCATACATTCTGCTGCTGCTTGGGGGATTATTGTCGCAGACAAATCCTCGAACTACGTCCATCTTATGTACCTCAAGCTGCTCAGAGATTTCGAGCGGGCAGGGCAGCACGCGTGGGGAGCAGCCTGTTTGGCTTGGCTATACAGGCAGCTATGTCTGGCTTCCGACATCGACGGGGACATGGCAGGACCACTAGTTGTCCTGCAGATATGGGCATGGGAGCACTTCCCCCATATTGCCCCGGTACGGCGACTGCTCACCTCTGTTACCGCAAGCCGCCCACTCATCAATCATTGGGGTGCGACTTTCGACGTCACCCGTGGTCGACCCACCTATTGATTGAGTACCGCGCTCCTTTGATCGACAGATGGCGCATCAGGTATGCCATAGATCACTTTTGATTTCCATTGTGTCTACTCTTAAATTGCTATTGTACGATCATTTTCTAATGCAGTGGATCACTTTTTCTACTTCATCAGGTGGTGTGGGACCTATACAGCTCCATCCTGCCGCCCTGCCACCGTACTGCCTGGTAGGCAACGATGTATGGCGTGCCCGGGTGCCATTGGTATGCTTCTACCTTGTCAAGCACTACTATCCGGACAGAGTGCTCAGACAGTTTAGTGGCTTCCAGGAGATACCAGCCCTGCTGATATGAGACCCCTCCATGAGATTGACATGAAGGGACGTTCCGAGTGGAACTGGCAGTCCGAGCACGCCAGGTGGATTGCTGAGTGGGATGCTCGGCGTGATTGCATTGTACAGATGCTAGATTTGCCGGCTGGGACATCTGACGATTACTTCCAGTGGTATCATGCGATCACCCGACGCTGGATCGGTCGACAGGGAGCTATTATGCGATACATGGTAAGATCACTGTCTCTGTAAGCTTTATATCTACTTGTACTGACTTATAAGCTATTCACTGATATAAATTTGCTATTACTCGCAGGCTGATTTCATTTTAGCGTCCCAGACATGCCCCAATAGCTTATTGCATCCACTGCACGAGATGTCTGTCGTGTAGTGGATGATTTTAGGGGTTGAATTTCAATGATCCAGTACCACCAGCTCCACTAGCAGCAGCAGCACAGGGTGACCTACAGCCTCATACCCTACAGAGAAGACATCCTCCTAGAGAGAGGCGTGGGCGGGGGGACGGGGATGGGGTCGGGGCGAGCTCGGGCTCCAGGTATACAGATCAGAGATGAGCCTGAGCCGTCTGACCTACCTCAATTCGATGAGTCTGGTCCTTCCCAGGTCATTCATGACGGGGCTGGCCCGTCATCCACTTCTTACGATATGGTGGACACCCCCATGCCATACCCGTCATCCAGTGACTTCCACACTCCACTGGCTCCACAGAAGAGGCGACCATCGCCATCTCATGATATGGGGGAGGGCCTTACATAGGTCGAGCCAGACCCTGTCCCATTCCATCAGTATAGTGCTGCTACGGGAGAGAAGCCCGCTCCAGTTACAGAGACTGACCCATATTCACCGCATCCTCATCATCAGCGTACCCCACTCCCGAAGACATACGTGAGGTGGAGTAGAGGCCGAGGACGAGGGAGCAGGGATACACAGCAGCAGCAGGAGTAGTGGACGATAGATAGATTTTCTTCTTTTTATTTTTTTTTTTGTATGTAGCTTCTTATTTCCTTGTATTATTCTTGTATGTATAGATCGTACTCATTTTCTCCTATACTTTTTATTAGAACAATCACTCTACATTTCATTCTATTTCATTTCCTATTATGTATTATGACTCTATGAATACTCATATTTTCATTGCACTGTGTATGACTGGGATCGGAATGTGAGTTTCGATTGGGCTTGGAAACACTGTAGTTGTTAGTTTTTTTGCCATGGTGGAGGATGGTTAATGGCTTCTATGGCTGTTTATATTTGTATTGACAGGTTTTTACAGGTTTTTAATGTAAATTTTTGCTTTTTCTCAAGAAATATAATAGGATTAGGCTGATTTTAGCCTGGCCTCGTCTCTTGAAGAGACGAGGCCACTCCTTGGCCTGACCTCGTCTCTTCAAGAGACGAGGCCGTGTTGCCTATTTCTGGATTAATTTCATCCCAGTGGCATTTTCGTAATTATTTTTAAAATATTAATATTTTTTTCCTTTTCCCCTTGATTTTAAGCAGGTGATGGTGAATATCCTCAGCTATTATTTTCCTCACTACAAAATGGAAATAATCTACGTAGTTAGTCTGTTTTTCGGATATTTATATCTATGTTGTAATGATATATATAAATATATCTTATTTATATTAATATTTTATATTAGGGATACATTTGATTTCTTCATAAGATCTAACAACATTTTTTATTTGTTTATATTTCTTAATTAATAACTTGTTATAAAAAAAAGTTAAAAAAACTTATTTGTATCTGTTAGAAAATGCTAGCCAAGCAGACCCATTAATAAAAAAATGTCTTATATGTAATTAGTTATACATAAGATATAATAAAATATTTTTTTCCAATTATACTTTTAATAAAAGATGTATATGCATTTTAAAAAATCAATTAGCTATGAATATTTCCTTTTACATTATCATTGGCATTTAATAATTATTTCCCCAAGATATTTATGCAAATAAATTTGTTAACTTAATTTGAGATAATTTTTCGTTTATCGATACACTATAAAAAAAAAACACAAATATCGATTAGATAAAAGATATTACATAGGTACCATTAGCACACACTAAATAAATAATATCATGCGATATCCAAATGTCATAAATGTGATATTGGAATGATATTTTAGTAATTATTTATAAAATTAATATTTTAATTTTTTTAAATAATTATAGACATGAGTTTCATGTGAGTTGATTTAGTTATTATTTTTTAGGTAATATAAGGACATCTCTCTAAATTATACATATTACATCGACAACCCTTATTTAAAAAATTCATCATTGCACCCCTCATAAAATTGTGGACAACACTATTTATCTTATTGGGCAAATAAATTAATAAAAAAAAGAAAAGAAAAAAGTCAACTCATAATTTTGTTTTTTTTTCTTAAAGTTACTTATAATCATTAATTATTCAACCAAAAAAATTTCGTCAAAAATGAAAGGGGTGAGTTTGTCTAGTATTACCTAAACTTTTTGAATATAACAAAATTGTATCTAAACAAAAAATTTTCCAAAAGAAAATACCTAAACTTTTTAAATCTTGCACCAATTATATCCTGGCAGAAATCTAACCAATGCTTTAGCGATTTACTGATGAGAACGATAAACTCTATTAAAAAATATTCTCTTTAGCATTTTTTTCTTCGTTTTTTTTCTTTCCTCGTCCTCGTCCTCATCCTCCCCCTCTCCCTCAAAACTTAAACTTTTTATAACACACCATCGAAAAAGACAAAGCCATCAACCACCCACTTCACGCAAACACTCACAACCACTAAATAAAAATTTAATCAAAATCTAAATCCAAACAAAAAATGAATACATCAATGAAGAGGGAAGAGATCTAACTTCATCTTCTATCTCCTCTCTACTCATCTCCTTCTTCCTCTTGGACTCACCACTAACCTATCATCGCGACTCACAGCATCACCAAGTCGACAAACACCAAGCTCCAAATCACGATCGAACACCAATCTTGCTCAAGTTACTGAACCCAGAGACACCTCTATCACCAAACCGCCGGTCACCTGTCTAGAACCAACAACATTGGCACCAAACATATGTTATCGAGTCATAAACCCCATAGCTCCACCTTTGAGCAATATGAAATATTATGGAAACACTATTTTATTAGATTAATTAAAGTTGTATTAAATTAATTATAATGAAAAAAATCTCATTTCAAAATTGAAAAAAAAAAATTGAAGAATTCATCGATTCCATTTTAGAATTGAACTCTTTTTTTTTCTTGTCCAAAATAGTTAAATTCTTAACTTATTGTTTTTCAACTTTTTTAAATTTATAAATTATAAATTTTGAAGTTAGTTTAGTGAAAAGATCATAACAGATAAATTATTTTTTTAATATAGATTCTTGTATATGTTAGCAAATCGCCAAAAGCCTGGCTGATTTAGGCCAAAGGTATTACCAGTGTAAGATTAAAAAAGGTTAGGTTTTTTTTTTTTTGGTTAAAATTTTTGTTTAGATATAATTTTGTTATATTGAAAAAGGTTAGGCACTGCTAATGAAACTTACCTAACAAAAAACCAAAAAAGTTGCAATGAATCAACGAAAGATTAAAATTTGTTCTTTTTTACACTTTTCAAACACCTAAAGATAAAATTCCCAAACTAAAAATGTGAAATTGTAACCCTAACCCTAATTTCATAAGTTTATATCAACTTTCACCATCCTTGACCCTCATAGGATCTAATCATACTAACAATAACAAACCTTAAATGTTAAACCCAAACCCTATTTCCATGGAAGAGGAGCATTGCTTTATTGTTCACTATGATGATTGTATGCATAGGGTAGATAACGTGGATCTACAAGAATATAGCTATTTGGACATGGTCCAAGAAACAATTTGTGTCATCTTAGCCTCATGGAAAATTGTGTCGCAGCAACTGAGAATGACCAAGATATGATAGACATGCTCACTTGTCATTATGGTATAAGGGAAATCCATGTGTACTTAAGCAACACAAAGTCTATCGGTCAATCTTCGATGTTGCAGTTGGTTACTTTAGAAGAGGTAGGGTCTAAAAACCATAATTTTGATGAAAAAGAATTTTGTTATACTTCAATGAGGACTTTAAGTTATCACTAATAGCCAAATTAGCTCAAAGGTATCCGAGTCTCTTGAGTTAGAGTTTGAATCTTCTTGTAAAGAAGTAAAGAGTGTTTACGACAGTTGTGTGGGTATGGAACTAAGTGTAACGATCACATGCATGCCACGTGACTATCACGCTACGCGTGATTTAGGGAAACAGTACGTGTAAGGATGATTAAGAAAGAGTTGTATAAGGATGAGGAATAGGCAGTCTCAATAGGCTTTAACACATGTGTGACAAGCAATAGAGCTATAAATCATCAACCTCACCATATACCATGAATATCATATGCGTTCTTGAGTGAGTCAAGTAATTGATTCACAAAAATGGAAATTCAACAGCACGGTGGTGTTTGTCCAAGATGTCGCTTATCCAAATGAGGTAAAAACCGAGGGTATATATAGAGAATCTAGTTATCGATATTATCCATCAGATGAGATAGACGACCAACTACTATGATGAGTCCCTCTCATAGTGGATATGAATGCGGGCTCCCTTATGGACCTAGGTCCATTAAGGCCTTTATTTGTAATGCATGTGAACCAATTTGAGAAAGGTTGGAATTTGGCAGGCCAATTCCAACGAGCCCTACTTTAAGCTTGCTGTGTCAATTCTCCCACGATCATCCCAACTGAGCTGGGCCTAACTCTTTAAGCTGTCACATTAGCCCAAAGAGTTAAACCTAAACAAAAATTAAGCTTAGCCTTTATAATCAACTTCATACGTCTACAACAATTTTGTGGATAGATTGTTCGAATCATAACGAAGATAATGTGAGGAAGTAAATGGTAATGGGGGTTTGCTTGGTATGAAGTGATTGATTGAGGATTCACTAAAAAAAATAAAAGAAGTTAAATTGAAAAAGGATTGTTGTTTCTTGATATTCACTAATTTAAGAAGGTGTTGAAAGACTATGATATTCAAGAAGGGCTTGAGATTATTAAAGTGAAGAATAAGAGGAGATGAGTTACTGTGATTTATGCGACTGATAATCATCCTTAGTGATGTCATGCATTACCGATGAAGGATGGGATTTCTTTTCAAATTAAGGCATATGATCCTAATCATACTTGTAGTCGGGCTATAAAGAAGCTAGAAGCTACCTTTAATTGGATTGCTGAGAAATTGTTAGATCAACTAAGTGTTTATATAAATATGTAATATGATTTGATGATGTATCAACAAGTGAACTCTAAGTTTGGAGCAAATCCTTCTCGATCTAAACCGCACAGGGCGAGGCTTAAGGCGATGATTAGAAGAAAACCATCAATCTACATGTTGGCTCTTGCCATCTTATACTTAGTTATAAAGCATAATCCTAGTAGCATATTCAAAATCCAGTATTATGATAGTCCAGAAGGTTCCAATTCAACCCAAAGATTTAAAAGGGCATTTGTATGCTATCAAGGATGCAAGATTGGATTTATGAAAGGATGTGGCCGTTTCTTGTCTTGGACATTTGCCACTAAAGGGGCCAATATAGGAGAGTACTATTGTCTGCTACTACTCTTGATGGTGATAATGGCCTATATCCTTTAGTAATTGCTATTGTCGAGAAAGAATGCAAAGATAGTTAGCTATGGTTTATGCATTCGCTAAGGGATGTTCTTAGGTCTAATTATGAGGGCATAGCACTTACTTTCATGAGTGATCAACAAAAGGTACTTATGAATAAGTACTAGCATATCTTATTAAACATGTATTTTCATTATTAAGTATGATACTATTATTTTGACCATAGGGACTTTCTGATGTTGTGGCAAATGCATTTCCCTTAGTAAAGAAAAGAAATTGTTGTTGACACGTGTGCAAAACTTGAAAGCTAAGTTCCCACGCATTTAGTTAGTTGTTGATTTTTGGAGTGCTATCAAGGCATACACCATGCAAGAATATAAGGTTGCAACAAGGCAAATGTAGATACATGACGAGAAGCATACACGTTGATGTCATGATTTAAAACTAAATAGGGGGCATGGCATGCATATAATCCAATTTGCAAGGTTGACGATTTCACAAACAACATGACAGAAAGTTCCAATCACTGGGCTGGGAAGATTTGACGTAAGCCTATCATCCAATTTTTTTAGTGTCTTAAGTTGAAACTTATGTAAAGATTGAACAAAAGGTTTCAGAAGGGTTGTTCATGGGATACCTATGTATGTTCCAATGTCATTAAATGCCTCGATGACATTTTATCTAGCATTCATAATTGTCGATACTCCCTTGTTGGTCATGGGAAATTCCAAGTGATGGAAGGAAGTAAGAATTTTGTGGTAAACTTGGAATCATGGAGATGTGATTGTTTAGCTTGCATACCGGAATTCCTTGTAAGCATGCGGCTACATGCATTGTCTGTTTGAGAAAAAATCTTGAGGAGTATTGTCATAGGTATTTTACTAAGAACACTTATCAAGGTGGATATGAAGAGATGGCTCTTCCATTACTAGACATTATGAAACAGTTACCTGGTCAACCAAGAAAGGATAGGTCAAAGGAGCCTAGTGAAAGTAAGATGGTAGACATAGTTGGAAAAAGAAAACTGTAAAGTGTGCTAATGGCAGTCATTTAAGACATAATACACATACATGCCAAAGAGAGCCGGTTAAAGATAGACGATTGAACAAGGCATGGAATTCTAAAATGTATAGACAATGTTCTACGAGTATCACTTATGATCTTTTAGTAATTTCTTACATTGAAAGATTTTAATGTTACTGACAGTCCCAAAAGAGACAGTGCCTTAGTTTCTAGCAATGCATCTTCAATGCAAGCAAAGATAATCCAGAGGAAAGTTTAGAGAAATAAGGTAAACGGTTATGTTTAAAAGTAGCATTTTAATTTTGTTTATCTTTTAGTCTAGGATTATGGTAATATTTTGGTAAAAAGTTGCAGAGAAGGATTGCTTCCATCTTTCCATCAACTACTCTACCTGAGGTTTTATTGCCTCTAATGTTTCAAAATGATAATAATAATTTGGCCCATTCCTTTATGTCGCTGATGTTATCACGAGGAGAGGCACATATCGGTGCTGGTGGTACCTTTTAGCAAAGGGCAATACTTGAGAGAGGAAGATATACAATAACAATTTGTATTCATGATGCTTTAAAAGGACCACAACACATTAGTAATCATTTGTAGTTGTAGAGATTATTGTAACACAAATATTAATGAAGCAGTAGGTGTTACTAGTGGGATTTTAGCAAAATAAAAGAGTAGTAATTGGCCATGATTTTTTAAAAAATATATTTTGTAGGAATGGGCATATGAAATTGCCATGATTTTTTTTCCAATGGATCATGTACGTAAGATTTCATTTGATAGTGCTAAGTCTTAGATTTTTGTGATCACCAGTTTATGCACTTTCACAAAATGGATATATATATATATATATATATATTTTTGTTGCACAATAGTTCTTCTTTAAAAAATAATGGCAAAAAACCATGCAAAAAAAAAAGGGCATCCGTATAATGAGAGACTAACCAACAAGATGGCAAAACAATTGTACCAACGTCTAAGAGTTTTGATACAAAGTTAAATTATCTTCTATCTAATAACCCCTAGCTTTTGCTTACAATTTGGGAATTTAATACAAAGTTAAATTAAAAGAGTAATTGCTACAAATTTTAAGTTTTTGGTGATTTATTGCAACTTTTTGGGTTGAATAATTAAAAATTATAAGTAAATTCAAATCAAAGAAAAAGAAAATTTATGAGTTAGCTTTTTTTTTTTTCTTTTTGTTTTCAAGTTATCTACCAAGTAAGATAAATAGCGAGGTTCACAATTTTATGAGGGGGTATAGTGTTAGATTTTTTAAATAAAAGGCGTTAGTGTAATTTATATAATTTAAAGGGAGTGTTCCTTTATTTACCATCATTTTTTTGGTGCAAAAGCCATAAGATTCATTGATTATAAACAAATCCGGTATAAAAATAAACCAATAGAAGCAAATACATAAAAGCCTTATTCAAATATCAGTTGAAAAATTGACTATTACTAAGCCTTTCTAGCCTCATTACATCCAACAAAACCAATCGCCTCATTATATCAAGATAGGAATTTACATAGATTAAGACTTATTTATTTTGAAGAAAACTATTTGTTAATAAAAAACTTTTTTCATTAAAAGGTTTTCTTGAAAAGTAAAATGTTTGGGAAAAGATAATAAATAATAATATTTCTAAGGAAAAAAAAACCTTTTTAGTATTTGAAATGGATAATTAGATACCTAGAGTTTTTACCACCTCGGTTTACAACTTTATCTTATGTAGATGTTTGAACCAATAAAGATCAACACCTATCAACTAAATAGTAAAAAATAAATAAATAAACGTTAAACCAACCTAGGTTTAAGATGTATAAGATCTGTAGAAAAAAACCAATGAATGAAAAAGGGATTCCTCTCTAACGCTATTTTTTTCAAAAGGAAATCAAACATTTTATCCCAATCTAAGGATTTGTTTGTTTATTGGCAGATTATAGATATAGACACTTTTTTAAAACTTTTTTTTCTAACAAATTATTTATAAAGAACTAGATATGGATAAAAAAGTTGGCAGTTCTTATTAAAAGATCAAATAGATCAAATATAAATAAAATATAAATATAAATCGAAAATATTTACACATATCATTTTGAAAAAGATACAGATGCAAATGAAAAATAGGCCATCCAAATAGACCCTAAATCAACCACCTCCGTATCAAAGGGAAATTTTTGAAATCCTAACTTGCATTACAAAGGAATGATCTAAAGTCGCTCGACCATAAGTAACCCATCCAATTCTTCAACATGCAATTTGCGACATGGTTTGATACAAACAATGATGAGTTAGAGTTTGACTCGACTTTGTGTTGGCGGCTCTCGATATTCAATGTGGATGCATGCGATGCTTCGCGTTTGATTTCTATAGGTAGTGATTGATGTGTGGGTGTTAGGTACAGTGTTTACAACCATCAAAGGTGGTGGACATTGTGGTTTTTGGCATGTGAATGGGGTTGTTCAATATAGATTCGATGGTGTTTGAGATAGATAGATGAAGCTAAGTTTATATCTTAGTGTGGGTTTGTTGTAATCGACTGGTGGCTAATGCGTGTATGGTTGTCGAGTTGATGGTGCCAGTGGCATTACCGTATTCAATGGCAGAATGGTTGTTGGTTGTTTAGTGTTTAGTTACAAGTTCAAGTCACAAAGGGGCGATTGGTGGTGGAAGTTTGAGGGTTGTTGTTGTTTAGGTTTAATGAAAGCAGCTATCATGGTGGCTAGAATGGTGTGGCGTTTCTATGGTTGATGACCAAAAGAGGCGAAGCTAGTGGCAGTTGGTTAAGTTGGGTTGGCATGGAGTTGGAAGGGGTAGTTTCTACGTGTGTTTGGTGTATGCATTAGGTAAAAAAAACGATGGTTTTTTGAAGTGGTGATCTTATGGAATCTAATCTCAAGGATTTACGTGTGATAATGAGCTCGAATCGAGCTTGTTCAAGCTTTGCAGCTTCAATAATGGTGGACCATGAGAAGCTAGAGTGGGGAAATTAGTCTCTTTCAACAATAGGTTTGTACCATGCGATTTAGGTAAATCTGTCATGTGTGCAATTTGATCATTTTCTTTATGCTCACTCATACACTTTCCTTTACTTTTGCATTCTTATGATTGTTGATTTGGGTCTTTTGTGTAGTTTATGACAAGGAGTAATCCCACTTAATTGGTGCAAGAAGAAGATATTGAAAGAATGACTCACCTCAATCTTAGAAAAAGCATGAAACCGTTGGAAAGATGACTAGTTTCCCAAAATTAGAGAATAATCAAGTCCCAAATTTGTGTAATAGATTAGGGTCCTCTATATTTGGAATATTTTATTATTAGGACTGACTTTTAGGTTGGTATGTATAGTTTTGATACCTAAAATATCTCATATCTACGTGTATATTTTGTACCTGTGGTTGTATGATATGCAGAACAAAAAAAAATTCTTTTCAAATTATTTCATGAGTATAGTTCCCTATTTTTAGTTTCATGGTATCAAAGCTAGCACAATCTTGCTGGCTCTGAAAATCAAACTCATACCACGAAGCCTAAGGAGATAGATTGTCAATGCTAATGTGGCTGAGACTACTACTAACAAAGGAAGCCTAATTGCATTTACTCCATAACAAATGGAGATGAAGGAGTCTTCTCAGTTAACAAAAGGCCTCAGAATCATCATCTTCATCGTCTAAAGCAGCCATGGTACAATGATAAGTTAATTTTACTCTATTCGTTTCATAGGAATTCGGGTTATTTTAATGAGTTTTAGTTAAATTCCTATGAATCTAGTGCTTTTAAGGTAAAATTGTTATTTTTAGCTACTTGAATCAAAAGAAGAAGAATCAAAGTGTTTTTAATCAGATTTAGAGCAAAAACAGTAGCAAGAGTGAAGAATAGAACTGTCGCGTGCTGAAAAATCCTAATCGATGCCAAAATGTAAGGCAAAACAAGCAAAAATTGGTTTATTGCGCCTTAAATTTAACCTTTGACATGACCCTTGACATTTGTTTTGAGAAGATCGAACCTAAAATTAAAGAAAGCTTCTGTCGCGCCTCAATGTTGAGCCCTAAATTTGACCCAAGACTATTGCTCAATGAAGATAAGACCTTTGCTTGACTTGTGTCACGCCTCGAATTATCAAGCATCGAGCCCCCGATAGTCTCAAAGTTAGCCCTTAATGGAAGAATGGACATGAACAATAGCATTTTATTTGCTCAGTCGAGCATTATTTTTAATGTAACACTTGAGCACTTGACTTACCCCTCAATGAGTGATTGTTTGAGCAGCAATACAACACACATGAATAAGGAATTTGCATTCCGTTATAAAGAATATGCCATGTCAGCAACAAACCATCATTTCTTTACGTGCCTTCATCCTAGAAATAAATGTGTATACTGCTATAATAAGCACGATGCATAATGTGCATACAATAGAATGGTATTAAATAGTGTAGTGAGAGAATTTCTTGAACGAAAGAATTATGTTTCTTCTTGCTTTAGAAAATGTCAAAGTTTTCTGGGTAAAATCATTTTAACCCATTTTTGTAATTTCTGCAAGACTGTGCTGAATTGTAATATTCTTCAACTAATTTTATATTATTTCTTCATATCACGTTCATAATTTCTAAATCTATGGAGAAATAATCTCCAACAGCTTAAGATTTGTGAATCCAAATCCTGATTCATTTCAAATGTATTTTCAATTCAATATTGATTGGGTGTTTGTAATTAGTAGCTTGATTTTAATTTCATGGGTCTAATTGTGTGGTTCATGAGTTAGATTCATGTTTGATTTCAACTGAATAGGCTGAGTGTAATCATCTTAATTTTACATAACATGATTATAATAATTATTAAAAATATAATGTAGAATTATGAAAAACTATAATAAAAAGTCATAGAAATCACTCTAATTTTTTGCAAATTAAAATTGTTAAAGTATAAACAAATAATGACTGATGATAAATTGATCGTTACTGTAAAATTTAAAATTAGTTTCCTTAGGTTCAATACTTAGAAAAACGAGATTTAATAATAATACAATGATTATGAAACTACCTTTGATATTATAAAACCATAAAATAACATTAGAAAAATTTACTACTAATAGATAAGATAAGTAATTCCTAAAAAGTAAAAGATAATATTTTGTGATAAAAATCAATAATTCAACCAATAATCGTAGTTGATCTTAAAAATTTCAACAAAAAATGATTAAATTCTACAATATATTATTTATAAAAAGGTAATTTAAACCCAAATCATTAAGATTATGAAATATGCAAGGAGATCAAAAATTGATTAATAATAAAGAATCTAAACCCTAATTAAATATTTGAATTATACCAATACTTTAGTTAAAATTTTGAGTTTATAGAAAGTAAAATTAATATTTAACTATTGTAACCCGAGTATCTTTATAACTAGTAAAATAAACAAAATAGTAAATGTAAAATAGATATTAAACATATGACCAAATAAACAGTCTAGAATAAATTTATAATAATAATAGACTCATTTATAACTTAAAAACCCGAATAAAGAATTCTTTGACTCTAATAAATACCAAAGACAAGATTTCGTATCTTGAGCAAATAACTTAAGATATAGTTAAAAAGTAGCTCTACATTTCAAAATCAATAAAAGACAACTTCTTTAAAGAGCTTATTAATTATAAAATAATAAGCAAAATGTGAATCACTAGTATCATGAATACACGGTAGAAATGAAAAACAAGATCTATAACTAATAATCTAAACTTTAGAAAAATATTTGAATCGAACCATTGTTCTAGTTAATAATTTCTGAACCTATGGGAACTAAAATCTTAATTTAGTTTATTGGATCCAGAAAATCTTAATCACATAAATCTTAAACTCAAAATTGAACTCAAAAGTAACCTATAAAATTTGTAGAAACTTTAAATGAATTTTCAAGGATAAAACTCCTAATAATTAACATATTTGTACCCATTTAACTTAATAAGCTATCCTAAAACTAAGATAATTAAACAAATAAGTAATATAATATAATATATTAAACATTTTATGTGCAAATGGGACATAACAAACGGCTGAAATTTGCTTAAATTGCTACAGCCGAAAATTGAAGTAAATTGGGTCAAAAGGAACGACAAAAGTTAAGGGAAAATACTAACAAACCAATCAAAATTATACAAACAAGCATCTCCTTAAATGCCAAAGAAATCATGCAAGAATAACGTAGAATTCGGAGGAGAAAAACTCCTCAACTTGTCCTGAAAATTTTTCCTTGCAACTGCCTTCTCTTTGTCTATAAAAACCACACTTATTCAGCTAACAAACAAACTCATTTAACTATACCAAGCCAACACCAAAACAATAACACACAAAATAACCCAAAACAGCAACTAAAACCATAACACAAAACAACCAAAATCTACCCAAACAACAACACAAAACACATATAAACTTAGCTCGATTAACAAGCTCCAAATAACTCCATAGAACAAGCTTAGAAAGAGATGAAGTAAGATAAGTTAAATTCGTTTTGAAATAGTTTATGAAATAAACAATAGCTTAAACAATGTTTTTGCTGACTTAGGTTCAAATCAAACTTTGAGAAAGGGGTTTAGCAATGCCACACCAGCTCAAACAAGGTGATATCTCATTCTGAAACTCCATATATGTGTTACGATATATAAAAGCTAGGAAATCATAGAGCATGGCGATTATAGGACGTTATATGTATTGGTATATCATATCTAATACATATGGAGTATAGAAAAATACTTAGAAGTAGCTAAAACATAAGTATAATATATATAAAATATAAGAAAATTTAATTTCGAATAAAGAAAACATGATGAATATGATGAACAGTGCCTACACCGGTACTACACCAGTGACTTAAACCAGTAGGATGGCGGCGTACTTGGATAGGCCGATGGCCTTGAGTCAGCCTTCACTAGAACGTAAGCTATGTAATTTTTTAAAACACGTAAAATTGAACAAACGCCAACAGCGTAAATTTATATATCAATGGCATACGTTGTAAAGCTGGTGGTCTTGAGCTAGCGTACGCTGATATAAAACTACATATAAAACATAAGAACGCCGGCATCTGGGTTTCAACACCGGCGACGTTGGAGCCGGCATTCATATAAAATTTACCTGAACAAATTATGTGTCGTCCGTAATAATAATAATAATAATAATAATAATAATAATAATAATAATAATAATAATAATATAATAATAATTGTTAAGTGTTATATTTTAATAACCCTTCTCAACTAAAAGGCATTTTAGCTAATTAGACAAAATAATTAGATTATGAAAATTTTTCAATAAGTATTATATATATATATATATAAATATATAAGAATGGAAAATCAAAATAACTTAAAATTACGAATAATGTGATTCCTAAAAATAACAGATGATAACTTGAAATGGAATTAAGAAAAACACGATGAAACTAAAAATTAGAAAATAAATATTAGTTACCATAAAGTGATCACACTAACAAATGATAAAAATAATAATGATGATGATAATAAAATATTGAACAATTAAACATAAACTATATAGTTACTCGATGAAATAAAATTTAAGTTTAATAAGTACTTAATATATATTCAAGCTCTAGAAAACTGCGAGTATGATAGAGAAATAATTAAGGAACTAAATACTAAAAGTAACTATATAGAAATTTAAAAACATATAAGATTGACAAATGAATAAATGATAAGAATTCACTATCAATACAGACACTAACTAAAGAAAAACTTAAATAAATTTAGAATAAAAAGAACACCTTAAATAAAATATAGATGTCAATTAAGATCAAGATAAGCAAAATGAAAATAAATAATAATTAGTAGATACCAACTATCTTAGGATAGACTTACTAAATGACTACATAAATAATAAAAGCTTAATTATTAAAACAGGACTTAAAATATTCTATACGTCAAATTAGGTCATAAATGAGAAAATAAGACTAAAAATAGTACAAACCAATTTTAGGACCTATTACAAAACTGTAAATACTATAATGAACAATTGTTATTTTATTCCATAGGAGATATTGAACCACGTCCTCAAACCCCGAGTACCTTCCAAGGACATATCAAACAAGAAAGGCTTAGGTGAGGGATTTCTGATGATATGCTATTTGCTTGTGTTTGCTATTACTTGTTGTTTTGATTGGTTGTATTGCTTGTTTGATGAATGAATGATTGATGTGAATGTTATCATCTACATGATCGCTTGAATAAATAAACAGGTTTAATCACTCGACTAAACAAATCGAATATACTCGTCGCATGTGCTTGAAACCTCCTATAGATAATGTCCTGAATTTGCAATCAAATGTATTTTTTTTAAAAAATATTTTCAAAGACCATGACTCGGGAAATCTCAAGTCACTCTTTTATTTCCTAAATGAGTTTTTCCAAAAGATTTTATGAAATATACGTGGGACATTTTCGAGTATTGTTTTGACAGTGGACGTCACATGATTGAGGGTCCACTTGTCAAGTGGTTAACATTAATTGGTAATGGACAGATTTAAATATTAATCAATATTAACCACGTAAATCATGTGAACACGTTGGAAGATATTGTCTTTTACTGATGACACATAATCATTGGTTAAGTTTGGATGGACCAACCATTAGGCAATCTCGTTAAAAATAGAACATGTGTCCCATGTAAAGTAAATATGGGAGACAACTTATGTAGACATTGTAAATCTACATCATTTATTGCTCCGGACTCCTATAGATGTGTTGCTCACATTCATAACGTATGCATTCATACCACATATAGACAGATTTGCGTGAGTATTTGATTAATGCTTGATAACTTGCATCATCGGTAGTAGTGAGGAATGAACTCACTGAGCCCGTGATTCGCTTATCCCCCAACAGTTTTTATGCATGTACAACGATATCTGAGATTAGGCTAGGAACGCGTGAAGAGTGCCTCTCCATCTGAATTTATTAAAGTTAGAAAAAGGTTATTATGAACTTAGATTACAATTTTGAATAATTTGTACAAAGAGTAGTGACTATACATTTTGTAGAATTGAAACCCAATTTTGGTAGGGAATATTGATTCTTTGCGATCTTGGTAGAATATGGAAAATTAGATTCCATAGTCGGACATCTATAATATTATATGTATATGTATCATTTAAGTAAAGATATATTAATAAATAAATAGTCTTGTAAACTCTAACTTGCAAGACGGTTCTCATATTACGGTGCACACGTGGTATGATAACTTTAGAATAATCCTACTGGGTCCCCTTTTGAGGCGTGGCACTCTGAGGTCATTCTTTTGAATATATTGTGGTCACTAATGGAGTTGATCCTAACTACCTCGAGAGAGGGTAGGTGAAGACTTTCTATCACTTGTTTTGAAATTCATTGAGTTGGTTTTAAAAACAAAGGATTTTTAAACTTTATGCGGATCAATGCTAATTATAGCTTGAGAAGGGATGCCAGCGATCTAGTTTAGATCTAGAACTACTGACCTTGAGATAGGCTTTAGTTTACCTCAATGAATCTGGTGGTGTAAATACTCCAGCAAACAACTCTCTCTCTAAGTTTTCTTTTAAGAAATCACATGATAAGGAGTTGACAAAGCAAATCCTGGGCTGTCGTCTTGATTGTTGCAAACCAATCCCTAGTTTTGCTCAGATAACATTTATGAATATTATTAACATTAGCATAACTTCTATTTTCATTATGATTTGCTAAATTTTTCTTTGGCTAGATAATGGATGAAATGTGAGTATAATAGATGCCACTGATTTCCTTGGGGTTCAACCTAATTCTTTCTATATTACTTCGGTGGGTGCGCTTGCCTTTTTGTGGTAATTGGTGACCAAAGTTGGACAAAACCAATTAGTTTTATAAATTTCGAAAGCTTCCACTTCTAGTTGTTCTTTTAAAATGGGTTTTTATAACCATATACAGCTCAAACCACACTAAGCATACAACGACGTATTGTCTCATCCTCTTGTTTTACTTAGAAGGAATTATGTGGGGAATGGATTCTTGACACTGGTACATCCAATCATATGACTGGTTCTATGGATGTTTTTTCAAATTATAGAATATCCCCTAATAATTTGAAGGTTTCTATGGCTGATGGGAGTTCCTCAGTTGTGGCTGGAATTGGTGATATTACTTGCAGAGAACTTTTTTGAAATCTGTCGTACATGTTCCTAGTTTACAATACAACCTTCTTTCTGTGAGTAAGTTGATAAAGGATCAAGAGTATATAGTAACTTTTTTGTGTGATCATTTCAATTTTTAGGATTCTTCAATGGGGAGGATGATTGGCAATGCTGAGGAACAAAATGGGCTCTACTACCTCACTGGATCTCTTACAACCACAAAATCCCTGTGTCTCTCTTATTGCATCTAGTTTGTCAAACTCTGATATTTTTCAATGGTATAAATGCCTAGGTCATCCGAATTTTCCTTATATTAAACAATTGTATTGGCATTTATTTATTAATAAAGATCCAACTTTATTTTCTCGTGAGACTTGCATTCTTGCCAAACAAGCATGAAAAAATTATCCTACTCACGAATACAAAATGTCCAAACCTTTTCATCTTATTCATAGTGATATCCAAAGGGCATCTTGAGTGACCAATCTGACAGGTAAAAAATGGTTAATCACATTTATAGATGACCATCCTCAAACATGTTTAGTGTACCTTATAATAGAAAAATTTGAGGCCGAACCTGTAATCAAGCAATTTCATAAAATGGTAAAGAATGTTTTTTCAATCAAACATTCATATTTTCTGTATAGATAATGGAGGAGAATATTCTGCACGTACTATGGGAAGTTATTTTTGTTGAAAATGGGATCTTTCATCAAACATCATGTACCTATGCCCCTCAACAGACGACGTTGTAAAAAGAAAAAATCATCGCTTACTGGATGTAGCAAGATCCATCATGTTTGAAAACTCTGTTCCTCATCGATATTAGGGTAAAGCTGTATTGACCGAACCTACTTCATCAATAGAATTCCCTCGAAGCCCCTTTCATTTCGTATACCCATAGATTGTCTAAAAAAATTCTTTTCGCATGTTTGGTTGTTTAGTTCTCTTGCCCCCAAAATCTTTGGATGTTCTGCATTTGTCTACAACATAGATCCCACAAAAGGAAAACTAGATCCCAAAGCCATCAAATGTATTTTTTCTTGAGTACTCTTCTACTCGAAAAGGTTATAAATTCTACAGTCTACACCTAAATAAATTCTTTGTGTCTTATAATGTAACCTTCTTGGAAAACCAGTTCTTTTACCCACATTCTTTTCGTTAGGTTGAGAATTTAAGTGAAGAGAATCATTAAGATCCATCTATGTCCATCTCTTGTCTTATCTCTCTTCCCATACTGTTAACGACCCCATCTGAAAGACTAGTTGAGTCACATCCACTACCAACACAATCATCACCTTTAGGGAAGTTAGGAGAAGGGGGAAAACCCCTTTAACAACAACAACCTCAATAGGAAGAGCTCCTAGTGTACTCAAGGAGGCCACAAGTTATTCGACATGACCAACCATCTAAACCTAAGAGGGATCTAGCACCACTACCTTAGATATCGCCTCGGATTGATGATTTGGACATTTCTATTGCTATTCGGAAAGGGGTCAGATCTTGTACAAAACATCCTATTTAGAACCATTTATCATATTGCCATTTATCTAACAAATACAGTTTTTTTTATTATCTTAATTGGGTAGTGTGAACATTCCTTCTAATATTCATGAGGCATTGAAGGATGAAAGATGGAGGGCAGTAGTTATGGAGGAAATGAAGGCTCTTAAAGATAATGGCACGTGAGATGTTGTCACGCCCCAAGGGGTACCCTAAAGTAACAGTTCGCCATACTTAATATTAAAGCTTAAGTATGACAACCTTAATCATTCTCAAAAGCTTCGATATTAAGTGTAAGGGGTGCTCTCATAAATTTAAACGACCATACATGGAATTATGAAGCTTAAGAAAATACAATAACAAGTTAAGAAAAGAGAATTCATAATATTCATTTCATTCATAATAAATGTCTTACAAGTTTTGGGGGCATTTCCCTTCCAAATAACTATTCATCTATTACAAGAGAATATATATGAAGTCTACATTTTATCCAACACTAAACTTCATCTAAAAACTCCTTAACCAAAAAGAAAATACTTGGCTGCAGGGTCCACGTGGCCTCAACCATAAATAAGTAAACTGCAAAAGATATCTATAGGGGTACAAGCTAATAGGCTTAGTGAGAACTATCTCTATAAATAAACTTCTTGTGCAATGAAATTCAAACAAGTTGTTTAAGCAGTCAAGTGAAATGCAACACACACGTGGGCAAACAAGGCATATGGTTTTTCTGGGAACTATATGTTGAATGGATTTAAACCCTCCATTCGGGGTTTGGTGATACGTAACCTCAAAACGAGTAGTTTTAGTTAAATTATGCTTTTGATCAATACCGCCAAGCATATTAAGTCTACTCGAGTTGAGCCATGCTTTCGGACTTCTGTCAAGCATTTGATCCTTTTCATGTTGCCAAGCAATCGCTTTCGATCAAAACCGCCAAGTGTTACTTTCGATCGAGCTACCATCCTTCTCACCTAAGGATAATAACCCCATGCAATGTGACTCATTTCATGGTATGCATGAATCAATTTATTTAAGTTATCATAGCATCATTATTAACAATTTTAAGGTGATCATAAAATTGCATACATATCAAGTACTATACTAAAACAAACAATTACTCAATCAATTCTTGTCTCGATATTCTTATAGTGCTTTCAACAATTTTCACATACATATCCAGTTATCTTTCCTAAATTCTAATGCGACTAAACTACAAGCATAATCAAGTAAAGCCTTTTTAAGGAAATAAACTCACAATGCCATGTCGATACTTCTTCCAAGCGGATGAGTCGCTCAAACAATCCACTTAGTCGAAATAATTTTTGGGGTATTGGTATACTTCCTCGGAATCACCTAGTCAAAGAAAATACCAAAAACGAGTGTTTCTTGATAACTTTCTTGAGATTTGACAAAACTATGTCATAAGAACGTCAAAGTTCACAGAAAGGATGATTCCAATTTAAAATGGCCATAACTTGGTCATTTTAACTCGGAATTGTGCATATAATATACCTATTTCTACCTACTCGGAAAGATCTATCCATTTCTAAAAATATTTTCACCAAACTAGATTGTTTAGGTTTCGAAATAGTGGTGATCAAATTCACCATGAATTTTCCCATTGCAAAAGCAATTTGTTTCAAACATTAAGTCATTCAAAAAATTGATTTGATAAATACTTAGTTATCTATATAGTTGAAAAATTCCCCTTTCACAGGTATGTAGCTTATATTTCATCCATGCTCAAGTGTTTGTTATCTATTAAAATTTCTTAAGTAAAACAATGTTAATTAAAAGTTTATAAAACTATAGTTTACAAGAAATTCATTTTTGTAACTCCTTTTAAAATGAATATTTTGATTCCTTTGTTTTCAAAGAATTACTTTATGCTTATCTTACTATTTTCCTAAATGACTTTTTGATAAACTAAATTTATTCTTTTCTATATTTGCAATATTATTTCTACTTTCCCTATTTGTTTTCTTTATCCATTTATTTGAAAATCTTTTGGTTTGAAAAACTCTCATTCCCTTTTTATGGGATTTCCTTATATTATGTTTTTATGGAAAAATATTTTAGTACCAAAAGTCATCTTATTTTAGGAAAAACAAAGTAATATAGAAATGATTCAAAAAGCTTTTTCAAACAAAAGTAATTTTTTTAAAATTGTAGCGAGTTTTTCCTAAAACTTGGAAAAGAATAAATTTACTTTTGCTAAATCATAGAATTTACATTTCATAAAACCATTCTTAGGTGAAAAATTTACTTTTTGTCAAAGTAGAATTGAAGTTTAAAGGTTTGGACAACAATTTATATGGGCATGGTTATGAGAAATAATAAGCAAAAAAAACATAAATATTAAATAAAGTCAAGTATTGGGAGTCTTAGTTTTTTTAAGGCTCCTGGGACTAAGAAGTAGACTAGTCCCAAAATAAAAAAAAGAAAAAGAAAATTGTTTTGACTTGATGACAAGTCTAAGACTAGAAACTAGTCTTAAAACAATATGAAATAAATAAATTGTAAATAAATAAATAAATAAATAAATTACTTTGCATGAAAATAAATAAATTGCAAGTGAGCTTATATGCTCTAAAATAATATATATATATATAGATACATAATAATAACAATAATATGAACAACATAAATAAATAAATAGATATTCATGAACATGAACATGAACATGAACAATACATGAACATAGTGTAGCTTCCATAACATTTAGTTTTTGGAAACTCACACCATGGTCATGTAAAGTTACATGACATGAGAAGAAGAAATTGGTAAAGTAAATTTTTACTTAAAGAGTGTTTGGAGACAACATGTAGGAATCAGTTTTGTGTATGTAGAATGAGGTTTGAGAATATTTTGAGAGAGATTTGGTAGTGAATTTATGGGTAGTAATTGTGTAAAAGAAGTGAAAGAGGAGAGGATATTTATAGGAAATGTGGAGTGAATTTTTGTGTGATTTAAATAAAGAAAAATTAAAAGAAAATTGAGAGAGATGTGTGTGTGTGTGTGTGTGTGTGTGGGTGGGGGGGGAGGGTGGGCGCGGCCACATTAAGAGAGAGGGGAGAGAGATTTTATTTTGTTGATTAAATGTAATAATAAGTAAGTTATGCGAAATAAGTTATGCGAAGATATAAAGTAAAAGTAATAGGTTATGATGTTGTAAGAGTAGGTGTTAGAAAATAGAGATAAAAGAATATAGAATAGTAGTGAATAGTGTAATGTAAAGTAGATATGACTAATAAAGTATTGGTAGTAAGAAAATACGCGTATAATTGCGATATCTGTTATTTTTACTTATCGAAAAATTATAAAACTGATATTTTTGAAAAACTTATATTTTTACAAGTCTATCGGTATATCCAGAATATTTTTACTATTCCAAGCCCAGGGATACGTTTTTCAAGAACTATATCCGTTCTGGTTCAAAACGATTTGCAGTTTTACTAATATGATCTTTTTAAGCTTCCTTATGTAATTAAGAACTATTCTACATACTAATCTCTTACTTACTTTATTAGGGTTGCTAACACGGGATTGTCTGACTTAAACTATTATGTCTAGCTAGAGTTTTATTGACTTTAGGGTTTTCGTTTGACTTTCCAATTAGGGTTTATGCTAAACCGATCACAAAACTTCAGGGGTTTATAAATGTTGTGGATATGCCTAAATGAAAGAAATTGGTTGGGTATAAGCGGATTTTCATTGTGAAAATGGACTTAACTAGTAGTATAGATAGGTATAAAGATCGATTGGTAGCTTAAGGCTATATTTAAACATACGGGCTTGGCTATGAAGAAACATTTGCACCGGTTGTAGAGTTAAACTCTATGAGAGTTTTGTTATCTCTGACAACTAACCTAGATGGGGAACCCCATCAGATGGACGTATCTAATGCTTTCTTGAATGGAACACTTGAAAAGGAAGTTATATGATGCTCACTCTTGATTTTGAAGAAATAGGACAAGAAAATGTAGTCTACAAGTTAAAAAAATCTCTTTATGGATTAAAACAATCCCCTCGTGCCTGGTTTACCCACTTTAGTTCAGCAATGAAGTAGTTCGGGTATAAGCAAGGGCAAGTGACCATACTTTATTCATCAAACAATCAAAGGATGGTAAGAAATCTATTCTAATTGTGTATGTTAATGATGTGGTTATCATAAGTGATGATGTTGAAGAGATTGATAACCTCAAGAGGTTACTGCAATTAGAGTTCAAAGTAAAAGATCTCGGGAGACTCCAATATTTTCTTGGGATGGAAATAGCTTGAAGAAAAACTAGCATTTTCATTTCAAAAAAAAATATACTCTGGATCTATTAAAGGAGACATGAAAGTTGGGCTATAGACTAGCAAACATGCCATTGGAAAAAAATTGGAAGTATAAAATTTTTGAGGATGATTCTCCCACCAGTAAGGATAGATATTAGCATCTCATGGGAAAATAGATCTACTTATCGTTAACTAAACCTGATAGTGCATATGTTGTTAGTTTTGTGAGTCGGTTTATGCATGCTCCAACCAATAGGCATTAGGAAGCTGTTGATTAGATTCTCAAGTGCTTAAGGGGACACAAGGGAAATGGCTGTTGTTTAAGAAAAATGATAGCAAAGAAGTAAAGGGATTTGAAGATGCAAACAAGGCACATTCAGTTAAAGACATAAAATCTACCACTAGGTACTGTACTAAGCTCTAGGGTAGCATAGTTACTTGGTGAAGTAAGGAGCAGTTTGTTTGTGGCGAAGAGCAGTGCCAAAGCAAAATACGGGGCAATTGCATAAGGGATGTGTGAGTTAATTTGGCTGGATAGATTGCCCTTAGAATTGAATGTTCCTTTGAAGGGTCCTATGAAATTGTACAGTGACAATAAATCAGCTATAGCAATTGTTCATAACCCTATTCAGCATGATCGGATGAAGCATATTCGGATTGATCGAGATTTAATCAAGATTGAAGTAGAGGTAGGCATGAATCGGTTTGGTTCGATTTTTCCTAAAATCGAACCAAATAATAATTTACTGTTTGTTTTTTTATTTAATCCCAAACAAAACCATCAAGTAACGACTTATTTTGGATTAGAAATGTCACACCTTGAGGGATACCCTAAACGTGGCAGTCTTCTGTACACAATATTAAAACCTAGGAATGACTACCTCAGTCATGCAAAGGCTTCCATATCATGTGCAAGGCGTACATCACAACCAAGGGAATGCATCGGAGTAACGCAATTTATATTGATAATAAATAAGTAACAAGGCAAAGAGAATACTTATCATAAAACATAAACATATTAAATTACAATTCTTAAGGGCATGTCCCTCTATTGTCTTCAAATAAATATACATCTTAGAATCTCCAAAATACTAATATAGAATCCATTACATATAAAGAACCTTACAAAATTACTTCATCTTATGTTTCTATTTCCTTCATAAAAGCTTAACATCCTTCCATGACTTCCTTAATGTCATGATCCTCAATTTAAGCCATGGGTATACCTATTTCAAAATCTATAGGGGTATAAGCTATAACTAGCTTAGTGAGATATTCCTTTTCATTCGCACCATGTTTTCAAACAAGTTTATTTAAATTTTTACACAATGCTATGCGTACAATGCAACAATCACGTGATTACGCAAATATATATAAAGGTATCCAGAAACCATATATAGAACAGATTTACCTCTCCGTATCGAAGGTTAGGGAATCGGTGATGAAGATCCTCGATCTTCTATTGCTAGTCCCCAAGTCTCCACCCAAAGCGTTCGGTTGGCTCGGCTCCGAACCTAGAGTCATATTCCCCGAGCGATTTAGATTCTCTAGGAAGGAACATAGCCCGTGTCACAGCACGATAACAGCCAATCCAACTCTACGCGTAGGAGTAGCAGCCTTCTAAAAGAAATGTGACTCGATGGATGCTATGCGTGAGCGTTTTATTTTTCTGAAGCCAAACCTTATTAAGGTTTATTAAGGGGCGATCAATCAATTTAGCAAATAATAAGCAATCATACAAGTAGGTAAACAATAATACTTAAACAAGCAGTTTGAAGTTGCGATATTCTTAATTCTCATTTCACGCATAACATAGAATCACACATATATACATAATCCCGAATTCCCCAAATATATATCCATTTTTATCTTTTCTTAGTATACTAGTGCTACTACTTTACAAGCACAAGCAAGGTAACGAAATTAAGAGGAATAACTCACTCGTCCCTTCTTAGTCGTAGTAATCCTCGGGTAGGGTATTCTCGTATCTTTCATCACCTAGACAAAAGAAATACCCGGGATGAGTATTTCGTAGAAATTCTACTTAAATTTTCTAATTCTATTTCACTATGTTTGTCAAATTCGTATAGAATGAAATTCCAATTTAAAATGGCTATAACTTTCTCATTTTAACTCGGAATTTCGCATATAATATACCGTTTTCTACCTATTCGAAAAGATCTATCCATTTCTAAGGTAATCTTTGTCATATAAGGTCATTTAGGTTCTGAAAACATTGGGTACAGATTTAAAACGAATATTTCTAAACTTTTGCAAATCCATTTTCTAACTCAACTTCATTCAAAAATCCTTTAATAGATATATATATATATATATGTATATATAATTGATAAATCTTTTGAGTATATAGATAAGCTCACTTTATATGCAAAATTTCTAATGATAGTGTCTCAACAATTTATTTCATAAAACAATTCATTTTTGAGATGTTAAAACTTTAACTTTGACAATTTCTTTTCAAGTCTTTTGAAGAAACTTTATATTTTCATAGGTTATTATAAATGAGTATATTCTTATTTTGTTTTCTTCATTCTTTTTCAAAAAACAAGTAAATTTTCCTTAGTCTTTCATATATTTTACTTTTAGTGATAAAAGATCAAATTTATCAAAAGTATATTAAGTTGTTGAAACCCTTTTTATAATTTGTATTTAGAATGGTTTTAGAAAATGAGTCTTGTCTTCTTAAATTTATTATTTAGAATATAAGTTTTGGTTTTCTAAAACTTATTCTTTTATTTCCTTTGAAAAGAATTCTCTTTGTTGATAAAATCCATTATTTTAATCTTATCTTATTTGTATTCTTTGAAAATGAGTTTCTCTTTTAGGAACTTGAAAATCATTGTTTTCCTAAGTGGGTTATAACTTTATGGATTGAATTCATCTTAACTTTGAAAACTAGTTTGTTAACTAGTTTGTTTCTTAGTTTTGTTATGGAGTTAAAAAAAGAGTTTATTCTTAAGCTTTTTGTAAAAACTTTTAATATTAACAAATTGTTTTACTAAAACTTAGGTTACCATAATATACAAAGAAAATATTTATTTCTTATGTTTCCTTCGTAAACTATCTTTGTTATTTAAGAAAATATTGAGAAAACTCTATTTCTATGTTGTTGATAATAACTCCATTATTTTGTTATAAGTTATATAATAGAAAATTTAGTTTTAAGTTCCTTTAATAAAGTAAAATTCTACTTTTAAATTAGTTGAGACAATATCATTACGTAGATGCAAGTATTATGAGCATATTGAAATACCCCAAACCTTCACATATATTAGAAATTGGGTTTAGATAGATTTGAATGAATCAAATGAATTATAGGATTTAATTAGACAAGTTGGCTTAATTTAATTAGCTAATAATTAAGTTGGTTTTGAGATTTGAAATTCCTCAAATCCCTAAACATGTTTTAAAAATGTTTAGAGGATTCCTAAACATTCAATTTAGACCAAAAATACTAATTCCTAAATCTCAGTAAAATTTGAGTTCATTTGCTTGAATAAAAATATCAATTCTTGAACCCGAACTCAAATTAAATATATTTGTATCCAAATTAAATTCCTAAATTAAGTTCTTATTTTAAGTTCTTAATTTCTAATCTATCGGTTCTAAAATCATCTTCTAAATACTTCTGGAACTATAGATATTGATCTGATAGTTCTAAATCTAATACGTTATTTTTAAAATATATTTACATTTATCTTTCTTTTCTTTATTTTGTCCCCTGCCTTATCTCTCTTTTTTTTCTCTCTCTCCTCTTTTCTCCTTCTTCTTTCCGTATCTTTTTCTTCTTCTTCTTCTTTCTTTCTCTCTAAATTCAAGACTTAAACTTCAAGATCAAAGCCAACTAGAGGATGAATCAAGATTAGGAGATGAACTAGATGGAGGAAACCGAGCTAGAGGATGAAGTTTCAACTTGTATTCTTTTCTAAAAGCTAAGTTTTCGTTTTCTATTTCTCTTTGTTTTTACTTGTTATTTACATTGATAATTGATGAATTGATATTGAATTGGGTTGAAAGTGCTGTTTATTTATGTATTTGTTGGTTTAATGGTTGATGGAAGTTGGGGTTTGGTTGGAGGAAGAGGATGATAGTGATTTGGAGTTGATGAAGTTTTGGAGATGTTTGGTGTTGTTTGAATGATGGGATGATCATGTAACAAGCTTTAGAGTAACTTTGGAATGAGTTTAAAGAATTTTAAGAAGTGTAAAATGCATTTTGAAAACAGGGGATTTCGTCATTTTTTTCGATCCAGTGTTCACAGCTGTGTACATGGTCGTGTAGGCCTTGAAATTCTTAAAAGTTGCTCTCGGGTCATTTTTTTTACCCAACACGGCCTCGGTACACGGCGTGTACCCGGTCGTGCAGACTTCCCCTGTTTCGCAGCTCTTTGTATTTTAGCCATAACTTTTTCATCCGACTCGATTGAGGTGATTCAAGTTGCGTTGGAAAGTTTAAAAAGAGATCTACAATTGTAATGTTTTGAGTTTTTACAAATTCGAAACTTATCGATGCTTAAATTTTGTTTTTCCAGCTGCAACACTTTTCAAAACAAAGTCAAAAACTTGTTTTTGTTTGTTAAATGTGTTTTGCTTGGGAAATGGATTTTTGAGAAAATGAGATAGATAAGTGATATTTGATGTGCTGAGTGAATTAATTCATGTAATTAAACATGGGTTAAGTAGATTTATAGATTTAACATAATTAGATTAAACCTAGAAGTAGTTATAAAAATGAACTTAGTTAACAACTTAAGTTCAACTTGATTAAATAGATTGAATGAGTTAAATAAATTAGATTGAGTTAGTTTAATTACTTTGGCTTAGTAATTTAGATTAAATGATTAATTCTAATGAGTTTGACTTAATGAACTCAATTAAACTAAAATGAACTAGATTTCTTAAGCTTAATCCACTTGGCTTGGCTTTTGATTAAATGGCTGAGGTTAATCAATTTGACTTGGTAAATCACTTAAATGACTAAGTTTTAATCAATTCGGCTAAGGTTAAGCTAAAATGGGTTAGTAACAAATAACTGGGTTAAATGAATGTGTTAGGGTGATCTTCGAATAACATGAGGAGTATGTTGTTGCTATATATATTTATATGTTATGGGAGTAACGTTGTTGTTATATGTATATATATATATGTTGTTTTGTATATATTATATTATTATTGATATGTGAATAATAGGTTGTGATATGGTTTACATTTAATATGATGAGTACTAGATTAAGTTCTTATGTGAGTCAATTTTTGAACAGATGTTTGGTTTTGGTTTTAGTTCTGATTCTTTTGGATGGCTTTGATCAACCTTCTAAGGCTGTTTGGGGATTTTATTTAAAGGTACGCAGTAACTTGCGTGTTGAAGTTAGGATAGGCATCCTAAACTGATTAAGACTTAAACTCGGCTTAATAATTGATGAGTGTTGGTTGTGTTATTCGTCGTTGAATCCGGTCCAAGGAGCGACAACTTGTCATGATGCAATGACAATGTTAGAATAAATGCTTTCACTTATTGAATGCAATGATATGGCTCGGCGGGTGGTCATGATGCAATGACAATATTATAATAGGCGCTTAGGGCCAATAGTCATGATGCAATGACTAGGCTCGGGGGTAATCAATAGGAATGTGGTAACTGCGTAACGTTTACTGTTCTTGAGAGAAGTAATATGATTTAATTCAATGTTTATGGGAGAGTTGTGAATTAAATTTTATTATGGATTAAGTTAAGTGAAGTTAAGTGCGACTATGAGCCTTGGATGAGATTACTGTTTCTTTTCAGCGTAACGTTATCTAGGAGATATAAGTATTCGGGCTGCTTATATCAACCCTGTGCGGTCGTGAGCGTTACTCAGGATCCCCAGATTCCCATGGCTTGATTCGGAGTGTGAGTGCTCCATTGTTGATTTGTTTATTTTAAAGAAAAGATAATAACTTGTTGATTGTGCATTGCATTTAGTTAAGCTCGTGTGTCACTCCGTATGTGTTGTGTTGCTGTGTATTGGGCTTCGGCTCATTCTTGTTGTTGTTATTCTTTTTACATGTATTATTGTTGTTGATAAGGATGGTGATGGTGATGGTGATGGTGATGTGATTGATGTGATGTTTTGTCCCGGGTTTGGGCGACTCTGGATGTATGGGAGATTGAGTGAAGTGTAATAGGATCGATATTTTATTTTTATTTGTTTCTTCTTTTGTTTTGTTTTGTAAAAGGACTGGATTATTTGTAAATTATATTTTTCTTTTAAGGGCTTGTTAATGCCTTAATTGATTGTAAATGATTATCTACCCCTAAGAGTGGATCATAAAGTGTTTTTATAAAGTTAGTTTCTTAGAAAACCGTGTTGCTCTGTAGGGAGTAGAAGTTTATAAGTTGTTTTATAAAATTTGATTTTCCGCTGCTAAATCCAGTTTTTACCAGAATCTAACTAAACGATTTCATAATCTAAAATGGAATAGCAATGTTCAACATAAACACCTTCTTTTAAGACAACCTTACGTATAATTCGTAAGAATTATACGTGGTTGGAGACTTGATGTGCTTAATTTGAGAATTGAGCATGTCGGGTCTTTACACATATAAAATAATAAGAACATAAGAAAATACTAGAAACAAATAATAAGCAAAATAAAAATACTAAGTATTGGAAACCTTAGCTTCATCAAGGTATCCTGGTCAAGTATCGGGAGCTTTAGCTTCATCAAGGCATCATGGACTAGTCCCAAAAGATTAAAGAAAATAAATAAAAGGTTGTTTTAACTTGATATGGACAAGTCTAAGACTAGAAAGACTAGTCTTAAGGAAACAGTATGAAATTAAATAAATAACAAGTGAGCTTATATGCTCTAGAGATTATGTATAGATACATAAATATATTTAATTAGATATGAATAAGGAATTATAACAACAATAAAATCAACATAACATAATAAAATAGGAAGTTCATGTACAAGAACAAAACATGAACATGTTGTTGCTTTTATTACTCATACGAGTTTCAAAACAATACCATAGCCATGTTAAGTTACATGACATGAGTAAATAAATGGTTGGAAGAAGTTTGCCTAAAGTGTTTATGTGGTATGAAGATGGTAGATGAAAGGAGTATTGTGAGTAATGATATGTGGTAGAAAGTTTGTGTATAAGGAATGATTCTTGTAAAGAATTGATTTAAGAGAGTTTTAGTAAAGAGAACTCTTGAAGAGAGGATTTGTGGAGAGATTTTGAGAAGTTTTAGTAGTGAAATGAATTGTGTGAAGAATGAAGGAGGAATGGGGTTTTATAGAATTTTGGAGTGAAAATTAGATGTAATTAAATTAATTGAAAAAGAAATAAAACGGAGATGAAGGGAGAGGGAGTGGTGGACGGCAATGGGGAGAGGGAGAGAGAAAAATTTGATTAAAAATTAATTTTAGAAGAAAAGTGTAAGAAAAGTTTAGTATGTGGTGTGTAGAATTTTTATGGAAAAAGAAAATTGTAAGAAATAGGTATGTAGGTGTAAGAATAGATAGTAAAAAAAAAGTAAAGATAGAGGAATAGTAATGAATAGTAGAAAAGTACTATGAATAGTAAACTAGATAATTAAAATACCGGTAGCAATAAAAATACGCATAATAATGCGATATCTGTAATTTTTAGCTACTGAAAAATTCTAAAACTAATATTTTTCGAAACCTTAATATTTTTACGAGTCTATTGGTATTAACAGAATTTTTGGCATCTGGTGTACCAAGGCACGATTTTTGAAAACTGATCCCTTTTGGATTCGAAGGACACTAGAAATTTGCGAATCTGATATTTTAAGCTTCTATTTTATTACGAACTATTATCAACAATCATTTTCATTTCGTTGTTTAGGGTTTTAGAGCGCGGGATTGCCGGATCTTAAATACTAGTTTTGTCTGTAAGCTTTGTTGACTTTTAGAGTTCCGGTTTGACTTCCGATTTCGTTTAGTTATTCGTAAGATCGTATAATTTTGGAGTTTTAACCGTTTTATATTTTTAGCTCGATATCTATGGTTTATCTTTTTTTTTGTGATTTATTTAATAGTTTTCAGTTTTTGGGATCGTTTAACCGAGCTTAGAGTTACGAGTTGACTCAGTTTAACTTTTGGTGAAAATTGAAATTTCTGCTTCAAAAATCCACGAGGTTTTAAGACCTTAGCATTTCGTTGTCGAGCGTTATTTGAATATATCGTTTTAATTTGCGTTTTAGGAATTGGGTAGAGATTTGATTGGCATATGGATGTTGATTCAACGATAGTTGGATTTATATTTTGTTTCAAGGGTCCTCATTTTCTCAAGACTAAGAATTTTCTTGTTTGACTTGATTTAGAATTTGGTTTTAACTTGAGTCGATTTTCGGGATTTCATTTTAATTTTAGACTTCTAGGATTATTTTCTATAATTATGAAAATTTCAGGGGTTTACAAGAAATTTTATAAACATTAAATAATGATTTAGTTTGGTTTGGATTACATATTTAAACCAAAGTTCTAACTAAAAATTTTCTTATTTTAGTTTTTTTTTAACATTCATGCAGATGCTTAAATATTTATCATTACAAAGTTTATATTGTAAACCTTAACAAAATACTTTACGAATTCATCATACTTTTAACCTATAATTCTCTTTGAAATCAGTTATTTACTAATAAAATAAATTCACTAACTAATATATTAAGTCATAATTTATAATTTTTAATAGGATCATCAAGTCAATCATTTACTAATAAATTTAGCTAAAATAAGAAATCATATATCAACAAAAGTCATCAATGAGAAAAAATGATCAATTGACAAAATACATTAAACAATTAATATATAATAAGAGTTTATAATTAACTAAATAAATTTCATACTTTATAAAGTTTAAAAATTAAAAAAAAATAGTAGTTTATCATAAATAAAAATATATATATCATGAGCATAAAAAACAAATTTAAAAATGAACAATTTGATTTTAATCAGTTTTAACCAAATAATAAATATCACATGAAATCATATGAACATATATAACCTTTAATCAATCATCATAAAAGAAAATTATAGTTATAATTTACAAGTAAAATATTATTATATTTTTCTAAAACAATTTAGTTTAGTTCGATTTTACAAATTAGTTTGGTTTACCCTTTCAAATCAACCATAATCTTAGATTGGTTCGGGTTGGAAAATTTTAATACTAAATCATTTTGGTTTGGTTTGGTTACAGATGGGTTCGGTTCGGTTGATTTTTTTGTCTACCCTCAGATTGAAGTGGAAAGCAAAAGGATCAACAGCTGTCCTTTGTGCTAACAAAGTTATAGGAAGCAGAAGTACTCACTAAATATCTCTTGAAACCTAAGTTTGAGTCAAATATAAGTAAGTTGGGAATGATAGGTATACATTCACCAACTTGAGGGTGAGTGTCGGAAAGATGACTAATTTCCCGAAATCAGGAAATAATCAAGTCCCAAATTTATGTAATTGATTAGGATCCTCTATATTTGGAATATTTCATTAATTTAGGCTGACTCTTAGGTTGGTATGTATAGCTTTGTTACCTAAAATATCTTATATCTAAGTGTATAAATTTTATATTGGTTATTGTATGATATGCATAACAAAAAAAAAAAAAATTCAAGATAGTTCCATGAGTTCATTCCTTATTTTTAGTCTCAAAAACAAGCTTTCAAAATTTGATCTGTCACGCCCCGGATGGTACCCTAAACATGGCAGTCGGCCGCATATAATATTAAAGCTAATGAATGATAACCTTAGTTACACAGGAGCTTTGATATCATGCAAGACGTCCTTCCAAAATAGTAGGAGACTCACAGAGGTATTACATTTAGTAGATAATAAAGCGAGCAAGAACTTATATAAATAAACATGAAATCTTCATTTAAATAACAAACTCTTACATCATTTTAGGGGCATTCCTCCATCTTAAATGGTCCATCAACAAAGTAAACTATAACATAAGCCTACTATTGAGATTTTATTAGAAGTCTATGTTCAAAACTAAATATATATAACTTCTCCCAAAAATCCTAGTGGCTTTGGCTCATACCTGGCATACGGGGCTCCTCGTGCCAACCAAAGATAATATACTGTAACAAAAAGCTGTAGGGGTATAAGCAAATCTAGCTTAGTGAGATAATTCCCATCTACAAGATATTTCCATAAATCAAACAAGTATTTAAACAATCATATAAAAATGCACCAAACACATGAGCAAACTAAATATACAAGATTAATCGAAAATCATATGTAGCATGGATTTTACACCCTCCATGTCGGGGGTTGGGAGGTTACAGGCCCATACGACCATCAATACTTGCAAACTTTTCGGCTCCTACTGGCCACCACCACAATTTCCTCGTTTCCCCACACGAGAATAGTAGTGAAATAAATGTGACTCACAAATATGATATGCATGAATTATTTTCAATATAAGTTTAACCAGATAATGTTGAGTTCAAGTTAAAGGATATCAAAAACAATATTCATCATATCAATGCAAGAATCACAATTTAATTATCAATTCCCTTTTCGATATTCTTAACTTAGATTCAATCAATCATAAATTCAAATCACACAATAATTTTATCTTTTCCTTATTTTCTAGTGCTACTACCTACACGCACAAACAAGGAAATGTAACTTAGTAAAGGATTAACTCACTCCATGTCGATAGCTTTCTAATCGAAGTAATCTTTCGGGAAAGTGATCTCGGTTCCTCCTTTATCTAAACAAGATGAAATACCCACAATGAGTCTTTCATAGAATTTCTATTCTTGAAAACTCTAAATCTATCTTAAAATTGCGGTAAAATCGGATAGGAGGAAATTCCAACTTAAAATGGCCATAACTTGTTTATTTTAACTCGGAATTTCGCATCTTATATACCGTTTTTTACTTATTCGAAAAGATTTATCTATTTCTAAAACTATTTTCATCAAATTAAGGCATTTGGGTTTTGAAAAAGTGGTGACCAGATTCACCACGAATTTTCACAAACTTGAATTCCTTCTTTTAACAAAAGCTCAATTTGAAGAGATAGATATCATAATAGCTTGTAAAACCTTTGAAAAGCATATACATATTGACTCATGTCAAATGTATGAAGTTAATGAAGTTGTCTCAACCCATGAATTTTTGTAAAAGTAAATTGTCCTAAAGAAAAGTGGAACTTTTGAAAATTCTTTTTGTTAGAGAATATTTCAAGTTATGAGTAAATTCCTTTTCCTCTAAATTTTCAAAGAATGATTTTATTTCCTTTGTTTCTAATACTAAAATTATATCTTCATAGAAATAGTTTCCTTATTTCTCAAAATTATTTTTTTTTATGAAAGGAATTTCTTGTACTTGATGAAAAGTGAAGTTTTAATCAAAACTTTTGTTTGCTCAAAAAGTCCTTTCTATATCATGTATGTTTATGAAAATTCCTATGAACTCCTCTAAGTTTGTTAAGATGACTCCTTAGTTGTAGGAAAAATTACTTCCTACTTTTATTTCTGGAAAAGAATCTTATTTTAAGAAAACCTTTCCTCATTTTTTTTGTTGAGACAAATCATTATATTCATGTATGAATATGAATCATAAGGTTATGAAACATAAGGAAACATAATAACTTAAAAGAATAAGCTAGTAAAGATATAAATCAAGTATTGGAACCTTAGCGTCATCAAGGTATCCCAAGACTAAGAATAGACTAGTCCCATAAAGAAAAAGAAAATGTTTTGACTTGATGAGGACAAGTCTAAGACTAGAAAGACTAGTCTTAAAAACAACATGAAGTAAATAAATTGCAAGGTAGTAAATAAATTGCAAGGAAAGTAATAAATTGCAAAACAAATGAGCTTATATGCTCTAAAAGATATATATATATATATAGCTACATAGTTATATTTAGTAACATATATATAAAAGTAACATATATAAAAGCAACATAAAGAAATTAGATTCATGAACAAAAACAAAGTATGAACTTATTGTTGCTTTCTTTAACCGTCATGATTTAGAAAACATACACTAAGCTCATACTAAGTAAATGAACACTTAGAAAGCTAAAACTATTACCTAGAGAAGAAGTGAAAACTAGAGAAACTTGAAAGAGTTTGTGGAGAGATTTTTAGAGAGTAATTTTTAGTGTATGGAAGTTGTGAAAGAAGTGGAAGGAATATGGGGTATTTATAGGAACATGTGGGAGGTTAATTGTGTTAATTAAATAAATAAAATAAAATAATTTAGAGGAAAAAGAAGAGGGGGCCAGCGCAAATTGTAGAGAGAGGGGAGTGAAATTTATTTATTTTTTGTATTTTGTAAATGAAAAGTAAGATATGAAAGATTTGAAGTTGCATTGGAAATGAAAATTATAAGAAATAGAGGTATGAGTTGTAAGAGTAGGTTGTAAGAAAAAGTAGAGATAGATGAATAGTGAAGAATAGTAGAAAATAGTGTAATGTAAAGTAGACATGACAATTTAAGTACCGATAGTAAGAAAATACGCGTATAATTACGATATATATTTTTAGTTACCGAAAAATTATGAAATTGCTATTTTTGAAGATCTTATATTTTTACGAGTCTAACGGTATATTCAGAATATTTTTACTAATCTGAGCTTGGGACACGCTTTTCGAGAACTGTGTCTGGTTATGCTCGAAATGAATCGTGATTTGACTAATATGATTTTTAAGCTTTCTCAAGTTATTACGAACTATTCTACATACTAAACTCTTACTAACTTTCCTAGGGTTGCTTAAACGGGAATGCCGGATTTGAACGGTTGCAAGGACTAGAGTTTTGTTGACTTTAGGATTTCGGTTGACTTTTTAATTAGGTTTTAAGCTTAGATTAATCTCAAAACTTTAGGGGTTTATAGGATCCATATTCTCCATTATATGTTAAGAAAGTGAAGACAATAATAGACATGGTAGATCAAAATCAAGGGAAACTAAGAGCCATGTCAAAATCTATAAAGCCATCACTTACAAACTGATTCTAGTATATATTATCAAGCTTACAGTTGTAGCTAACAACTTTTAGATGAAATCAAATATTATCCAAATGGTTTAACAATTAATTCAATTTGATGGGTTCCCGATGAGGATTTGAATTCCCATATTGTAAGTTTCCTAAAATATGTATAACATTCAAGATTATTGGGGTTTTAAACAATGTAATAAGATTAAGGCTCTTTCTTTTTTCTTTGGTGAATAGAGCAAAGCAATGGCTAACATCACCACTAAGGGGCTCAATACTACCTGGATAGAGATGGTAGAGAAGTTTTCAGAGAAATATTTTCCACCAGTCAAAACTTGGAAAGCTGGTAAATAATACCTTTGCTTATGCTTCAATGGAGTAAAAAACACTTCATAATACATAGAAACACTTTTAAAAATTTGTTGAGAAGGTGTTCCATCATGGATTTTAGTATGGTTGCAAATCTAGGCTTTCTATAAATGGCCTTAATATATCCATTAGGCAGATGATTGGTGTAACAACTAGATGTACATTGAACTCAAAAACACTAGCAAGCTCAAACTCTCTTTATGGAAATGGCCATGAACAGCTACTGGTGGATTTATAAGAGTTAGGCCAAATAAAGTAATTAGAAAGTAAGATATAAATATGGTCACAAACTCAGCTACACAAGTTGAAGTCATCAACAAGAAAATTAATAGATTAACAGTGTCAAAACACTCGACTCAGCATTATCCTATGATATATTTGCCGATGCACATGAAAATCATGAATGTCAAGCATCACATGAGCATGTAGAGTATAATGGGTATTGCCCTTTAGCCTTAGAATAACCTCAAACCTTATTGTATGGTTGGCACAATTATCTAAATTTTGTTTGAGGCAAATAGATTTAGCAAAGAAACAATCCACCTTTAGATCTCCAATAACCCCATCCCTTTTAAGAATTGAAGCCTAGCTTAAAGGATTTATTATCAAATTTCATATAAAACTTGAAAAGCCCATTTTTAGTCTATTGAAATATCTCTTAGGAATTAGGAGGCCTCAATTCATATTTTGAAAGCTCAAATTGGGCAACTTGCAAAATTGGTTTAAGAAAGGTAGCAAGGCATTGTACCCGGTAACACACAAACCAATCCAAAGGAATATGTCAATGTAGTCTCCATCATTAAGAGAGTAGAGGTAAGCCATATGGAGATGGTAGTGTAAACTTCTGAAAATTTTCATAATTCTTAGAAAATAATCCAAGAAGTCTAACACCGAAACTGAAACCCCGAAAACGACCCAAATTAAAACTTAATTCTAAATAAGATAAAAAAGAGATTTATTAATCTTAAGAAAAAGAGAACCCTCGAAAACAAAATAGAAAATCCAACTATCGGTTAAATCAACATCCGTACGCCAATCAAATCATCTACCCGTTTCCTAAAACGCAAATTAAAACGATATATCCAAATAACGCTTGACAACAAAATGCTAAGATCTTAAATCATTCATGAATTTTAGAATCAGAAATTTCAAATTTTCACCAAAAGTCAAACTGAGTCAACTCATAACCCTAGACTCGGTTAAACGATTCCGAGAACTGAAAATTATTAAATAATCACAAATAAAATGAAATAAACCATAGATATCAAACTAAAAATATAATACAGTCAAAACTCCAAAATTATATGATCTTACGAATAACTCAACAAAACCGAAGTTAAACCAAAACCCTAAAAAGTCAACAAAGCTTACAAACAAACCCTAGTGTTTAAGATCCGGTAATCCCGCTCTTAAACCCTAAACAACGAAATGAAAATAATTGTTGATAATAGTTCGTAATAATATAGGAAAGCTTAAAATAATCAGATTCGCGAATTTTAATGTTCTTCAGGTCCGAACGGGATCAGTTTTAAAAACCGTGCCCTAGTACACCAGATGGCAAAAATATACTGTTAATACCAATAGACTCAAAAAAATATAAGATTTTCAAAAATATCAGTTTTAGAATTTTTCAGTAACTAAATTATAGATATCGCATTTATACGAGTATTTTTATTACTACCGGTATTTTAATTGTCTAGTTTACTATTCATTGTACTTTTTTACTATTCATTACTATTCCTTTATCTCTACTTTTTCTTACTACCTATTCTTACACCTACATACCTATTTCTTACAATTTTTTTCCCATAAAAATTTTACATCACATATTATTAAACTTCTCTTACACTTTTCTTTTAAAATTAATTTTTTAATCAAATTTCTCTCTCTTTCCCTTCATTGCCATCCACTTCTCTCTCTCTTCCCTCGTCGTTTATTTTCTTTTTCAATTAATTTAATTACATATAATTTTCACTCCAAATTTTATAAATACCCCTTTTCTCCTTCATTCTTTCACATAATTCATTTCACTACCAAAACTCTCTCAAAATCTCTCACAAATCCTCTCTTCAAGATTTCTCTCTACCAAAACTCTCTTAAACCAATTCTTCACAAAAATCATTCCTTACATACAAACTATCTACCACATATCACTACTCACATAATAACCCCATTTCATCTACCACCTTCATACCACATAAACACTTTATGCAAACTTCTTCCAACTATTTATTTACCCATGTCATGTAACTTAACATGACTATGATATTGTTTTGAAACTCATATGAGTAGTAAAAGCAACAATATGTTCATGTTTTGTTCTTGCACATGAACTTCCTATTTTATTATGTTGTTATGTTGATTTTATTATTCATATCTAACTAAATATACTTATGTATTTATATATAATCTTTAGAGTTATAAGCTCACTTGTTATTTATTTATTTATTTGCAATTTCATGCTATTTCCTTAAGACTAGTCCTTCTAGTCTTAGACTTGTTCATATCAATCAAAACAACTTTTTCTTTATTTTCTTTATTCTTTTGAGACTAGTTTATTGTTGGGTCCGGAATGCCTTGATGAAGCTAAGGCTCCCAATACATGACCGGGATACCTTGATGAAGATAATGTTCCTAATACTTGATATTTTTATTTTGCTTCTAGTATTTTCTCATGTTCTTATTATTTTACATGCTCATAATACTTGCATCTACATAATGATATTGTCTCAACTAATTCAAAAGTAGAATTTTACTTTATTAAATGAACTCAAAACTAGATTTTCTATTATGTGACTTATCACAAAATAATAGAGTTATTATCAACAACATAGAAATAGAGTAATACAAGTTTTCTTAAAGTTTCTTAAATAACAAAGATAGCTTTACCTAGGAAACATAAAAAATAAGTACTTTCTTTGTATATTATGGTAACCTAAGTTTTAGTAAAATAATTTGTTAATATTCAAAGTTTTTACAAAAAGCTTAAGATTAAACTCTTTTTCACTCCGTAACAAAACTAAGAAACAAACTAGTTTTCAAAGTTAAAATGAATTCAACCCATAAAGTTATAAATCCACTTAGGGAAAATAATGATTTTCAAGTTTAAGAAGAAACTTATCTTCAAAGAATATAAATAAGATAAGATTAAAAACAAAGGATTTTATCAATAAAGAGGATTTTTTTGAAAGGAAATAAAAGAAGAAGTTTTAGAAAACAAAAACTTATATTTTAAATAATAAATATAAGAAGGCAAGACTCGTTTTCTAAAACCATTCTACATACAATTTTATAAAAAAGGTTTTCAATAACTTAATAAACTTTTGATAAATTTGATCTTTTATCACTAGAATAAATTTTATGAAAGACTAAGTTTAAAGGAAAATTTACTTGTTTTTGGAAAAAGAATGAAGAAAATAAAATAAGAATATACTCATTTATAATACCCTATGAAAATATAAAGTTTCTTCAAAATACTTGAAAAGAAATTGTCAAAGTCAAAGTTTTAATAACTCAAAATGAATTGTTTTATGAAATAAATTGTTGAGACACTGCCATTAGAATTTTTGCATATAAAATAAGCTTATCTATATATCAAAGGATTTATCAATTATATATATATATATCTATATTTTTACTAAAGGATTTTTTAATGAAGTTAAGTTAGAAAATGGTTTTGCAAAAATCTAGAAATATTCGTTTTAAATCTGTACCTAATGCTTTCGGAACCCAAATGACCTTATATGACAAAGATAACCTTAGAAATGGATAGATTTTTTTGAATAGGTAGAAAACGGTATATTATATGCGAAATTCTGAGTTAAAATGAGTAAGTTATGGCTATTTTAAATTGGAATTTCATTCTATACGAATTTGATGAACATAGTGAAATAAAATTAGAAAGTTTAAGTGGAACTTCTACTAAATACTCATCCCGAGTATTTCTTTTGTCTAGGTGATGAAGGATATGAGAATACCCTACCTGAGGATTACTACGACTAAGAAGATCGCAAAATGGACAAGTGAGTTATTCCTCTTAATTTCGTTACCTTGCTTGTGCTTGTAAAGTAGTGGCATTAGCATACTAAGAAAAGATAAAAATGGATGTGTATGGGAATTCGGGGACATGTATATATGTGATTCTTTGTTTATGTGTGAAATGAGAATTAAGAATATCGTAACTTCAAATTGCCTATTGAAGTGTTTTTGTTTACTTACTTTATGATTGTTTATTATTTGCTAAATTGATTGATCGTCCCCTAATAAACCTTAATAAGGTTTGGCTTAGAAAAATAAACACTCACACATAGCATCCATTGAGTCACATCTCTTTCGAAAGCTGTTACTCCTACTCGTAGAGTTGGATTGGCTGATATCGTGCTGTAACAAGGGCCATGTTCCTTCCTAAGAATCCAAATCGCCTGAGGAATGCAACTCTAGGTTCGGAGCTAAGCCAACCGAACGCTTTGGGTGGGGACTTGGGGACTAGCAGTAGAAGATCGAGGATCTTCATCACCGATTCCCTAACCTTCGATACGGAGGGGTAAATTCGTTATATATATGGTTTCCAGATAACTATATATATTTGCTTAATCACATGATTGTTGCATTGTATGCATAGCATATGCGTGAAAATTTAAATGAACTTGTTTGAAAACGTGGTGCGAATGAAAAGGAATATCTCACTAAGCTAGTCGTAGTTTATACCCCTATATATTTTGATGAAACAAGTATACCCGTAGCTTAAATTGAGGATCATGACGTTAAGAAAGTCATTGAAGGATGTTAAGCTTTTATGAAGGCAATGGAAACATAGGATGAAATTATTTTGTAAGGTTCTTTATATGTAATGTATTATGTGTTAGTGTTTTGGAAATTCTAAGATGTATATTTATTTGAGGACAATAGAAGGATATGTCCCTAAGAATTGTAATTGAATATGTTTATGTTTTATGATAAGTATTCTCTTTGCCTTGTTACTTAATTATTATCAATATAAATTGCGCTACTCCGATGCGTTACCTTGGTTGTGATGTACGCCTTATACATGATATGGAAGCTTTTGCGTGACTAAGGTAGTCATTCCTAGGATTTAATATTATGTACGGTGGATTGCCATATTTAGGGTACCCCTCGGGCGCGACAACAGGTAGAGACTCTAAGTAGTAAAGATAAATTCGTGAATCAAGTGACTATCTCTAACAACATAAATCATGATCCTTTTATGCCTAGTGAGGAGTTTGTTTAAAATGTGAAACTTGCATTTTAGGTATTAACTAATATGACCACGGAACATATTGAGCAACCGGAGAAGAAGATCAAAGATGTTGTGATTATGAAAACCTCCTTTGAGCTTATGCAAAAAGTGGCTTTGAAGTTGGGTAGTCGAGCAAATACACAAGATGTCCCAATTTTCATATATGAGTAAAAGAAAGAAGTGGATTGGCAAGAGTCTACTCCATAAATTATTTAGCCTATGATAATGCCATACGTGCCACCAACACCCTATCCAAAAAAGTTGAAAAAGAAGAAGACAAGGAGCAGTATAATAAATTCTTGGATATGTTCAAGAAATTACACATCAACATCCCTTTAACAAATGCATTAGAGAAAGCACGTCATTACAAATGGTCCATGAAAGAATTTTCTTGTAAAAAGAGAAAGTGAATAAGGAAGAGATGATCATGTTATCTCAATAGTGCACATATGTGATTAAGAATACACTACCTCATAAGTTGAAAGACCTAAGTAGGTTTGCACTTGAATGTATAATAGGTAATTTATTGTTTAAGAAGGCTTTATGTGACCTATGTCACGCCCCATAGGGTATCCTAAACGTAATAACCCGCTACATACTATATAAGACTCACGAAATCCCTACCCGAGCCTTTCAGAAGTCTTGTATAGATGTAAAGCGTCCCTTTACGACAATAGAATACTCAATCAATGGAGTTAAGAAGTTTAATGCAGCATTCGCTAGCCATAGATAATAAACCAAAACGCATATATATACATTACAAAAGTCTAAGGGGCATTCCCTCGCAAAATAATATCAAGTCCAATTACAGTCATCCAGAGTTCTTTAGTTTCCAACGGAAGTCTAAACAAAAGCAAAGTAAACTTCTAAGGGAAACTCCTATCTCCGGTACCTGAGCTGTGGCTTGCCTCGGCCTAAGCCAAATGAACTCGTGCTGCAACAAATAAAAGCTATGGGGGCGTAAGCTAACTAGCTTAGTGAGCATAAACTTCCATATCACAATCAAGACAATTCATTTAAACAAGTGATTATTCAAGCAAATGGTGTGCATCGGATAAATGTGTTAAGCAAACATATGGCCAGCCGGAAATCATATGTGGATGGACTTGCATCCTCATCCCGGGTTAGCAGATTAACGAATCCTGTGGTACGACGCCGTTTAAGCTCATGGTCAACTGAATAATAATTCGTTTTATGGATAACGATTAACCAACAATTTCGTTTTATGGATCACGATTAACCAACATATTCGTTTTATGGATCATGAAAAACCAACCAATGCTAATGCTCCATTCCTTCGTGATATGAATGAGTCCAATTATAATTGAAGCCAAATATAGATTAATTCAATTTTTTTAGGTGGTCAACAATTATTCGCAGACAATCAATATGAAATTCTAGCTAAACAAGCAATAGCTTAACACCCGCGATATTCCTTAAGTTCCATTTGCACATCGACAGCAGGCAATATATAATTCCCATATACCTCATCATACATAACCATTTTTATCTTTGCCTATACCACTAATGCCACTATCAATACAATCACAAACATTAATTGAGAATGGAAGTAATACTCACTCGGCCATGGCTCGCCGGTCTTTTAGTAATACTAATCGGGTGGTAATGTATCGTCTTGCTCGGGATCACCTACCAAATAAGAATAACCTAATAAGAATCTCATCACTAAACTAATTCAAACTATGCATCTAAACTACATGAAATCGGAATTCTCGCTATTTGCGGAAGCTCCGAATTAAAACGGCTATAACTTGGTCATTTTAACTCGGAATTTCGCAAATTTTATATCGATCTCTATCTACTTCGAAAGATCTATCTATTCCTAATATTATTTTCAAGTTTTGAAAACATTAAGGTCACGGAACAGGGATCAGTTCTGTTTTGTAACTTTTCCAATTCCAAAAAATTGTTTCGCATTTGATAAAAATGTTCCTAGTTGATGATTCATGTATAGATGGTATATGAATGAATTCCTAATATGAATATCATGTAATGAGCTCAATATATGCATGGTTTTGATGATCTTTGATGATGAACTCTTATGAACTTCTAATTACTAAGAATTTTATGATGATCACTTATACAAGCTATTCTTTCCAATTTTACATTTCCTAGGGTTTTTATGATTTTATTCTTGGAATTTACTTACCATCTAAATAAAAATGAGTTCTCAATATCTATACTAATCATGACCTTCATTTATGCATAAAAATCCACATTTTTCATTGAGTAAATATGTTTTTAAACAAGCTACTCACAAAAATCCGAATTTTGTAATTTCCTTTTCTTTTATTTTCTTTATGAGAAAACTTGTTTGATGCATCAAAAATTGAAGCTTCATTATATCTATTACCTAAAGACTCCATTTAACTCATAAAACATGCCATCTAAGCTTGGATACCAAGTGTTTATGTAGGCATCATCCTAAAATACGAATTTGACTATTAATCACTATATCAATATTTTTCATTCTAGTCTTCACTACTTGTTTTACATTTTTCTTATGCCTAAACTCATCTAAACTTATGAAAATCATTCCTTAAGGACATCTATTACATATACCTTCCATTTTCTATGAAAAATGTGAGTTTTAAAGTGATTTTGGTGGTCTTTAAAATAGGGTTCCAAAATCATCCGAATTTTCAACAAAGCATTTCTAACAAAACCTTTTCTTTTTCAATTTTCTTGCCTTATATACATGAAGATCTACCATCTAACATATCTATACATAAGCAAGGCTACATTTTTATGATCATCAATGCATGAAAATCAAAATAACCATATGGACATGAATGTAGATGAAGATATAAATGTCTAAACACTAGATCTACTAAGTAATGCATGAATCATAAGTTTCATGGCATGAACATAAATATCTATGTAAGATCTCTACTTTACATGCATGAACAAGGTGATATTTCAACAAAAACTCATTTAAACACTAGATCCATATCTTGTGATAGCTTGATATTCTTGTACAAGTGTTTTCATATCCCTAGCATATGCTCATTGGGATTAAATGTGAAAACACACAAGAATAGCTTGCCATTGCAAGATTTGGTAAGAATGAAGATTGAAATCAACATACCAATAGAGATTAGAGGTAGAAATGAAGAGGAAATGAGTTGTGTGTGTGAGTGTAGAAGGGGAGGGGGTTCACAACACAAAGGGAGGAAAAAGAGAGGGTTTTTCACTTTGATAAAATTTTTGAAGAGTGAAAATGAAGAGAGAGAGAGAAAAAGGTGTTTATATATGAATAGATTATGGTTTGTAATTGAATAAAAATAACAAAAACAAAGCAAATGAGAGGGGAAAGGGGGAGTGGGCACCGGCCATAGGGGGGTGTGTGTGTGTGTGTGTTTGAAATTTGTTAAATTGTAATTTGTGTAATTAAAATGTAATAAATGTAATAATTATTTAGGAAACAAAAATTCTTGGAAAAGAAAATTGTAATGAGTAGTTGTAAGGCTGTAAGAATGGGGTATGGGTAGTGTGTAGTGTAGGTTGTACTTGTGAATAGTAGACAAGACATCTACTTTACCGGTTGTAACGAAAATACGGGAAAAGGCTATAACTGTAATTTTTATAGCCCGAAAAATTATAAAATTGATATTTTTGGAATCCTTATAAAATTACGGTTTTAATGAATATTTCGGAACATTTTTCTGAGTTCGTGGTCCTGCGGCACGCTTTTCCGTAATTGAGCTCGGGAAGGCCCGGAATTAAAAAATTCTCGAATTTAAAACTTTCAAAGGTCTAAAATATACTTTACAATGATAATTCATGTTCATTTATTTTATAAAACTTCTTTTATTATGAAATCAAAGAAAGCCGGATTTAGGGTTCCTAAGCTTCTCTGACTAGACTTAAACTGAACCGGATTAGGGTTTCGTTTTTCAACTCCCGGGGTTTTCTTAACTACTGAGAATACCGGGGTTTACAACCTAGGTGTGAGTATTAACTTGATTTGACTTTTTATGGGGCTAGGGGGTATACTGAAAAAAATTGAGATGACAATTCAGTTAGTTGACCAATCTATTAGGTAATAGTTGACCAATTCAATTAGTTTTGGTAATAGTGGTGGATTATATTCCCTATGGACTTCATAGTTCTAGACATGAAAGAGATCTCGGGATACAATTACCTTAGGTTGTCCACTATGGCCATTGCCGACGTTATGATTGATTCGACAAATAGTAAATTAACATTGACGATCGGTAATGATGAGATATATGTGAACATTTGCAAGAAATGGATATAGAAAGACCCTCATCCAGTAAACCAACACGACAATAAAATGCTCCACTTGGAGTCAGGGCTGATACCATACAAGCTAGGCAACACAAGAAACAGTTGATAAATGGATTGTGTGAAGAAACTCAGTTTGATTTGCCAAGACCATGAATAAAAGAAAGTGATTACATTAGGCTAAGGACATTAAACAAAGCACTTTTTAGGAGGCAACCTAATTTAGTTTAAGCGTTTTCTTAAAATAAAATTAAAAATTAAAAAATCCATTCATCGTTGCTTTATGCATCACATGGATTCTTTTCCATTTGTGTTTACTTTGCTTTTCATTTTTCTCTTCCATGTCTATAATTATTTGTGACCTTGTGGAGAATTTTTGAAGCAAAGGGAAGGGGGTTTAGAAAGTATAAGGGTTTTGTTAATGATCTTAATTAATTAATTTGACTAGGCCAATTATTGGATTGTCATCCTCAATAAGGAAACATTTATTATTATATTATTTGCATACTTACTTTACATAATATTCATGAATAATCATATAATTTGTAAACCCTAAAATAAAAATAAAGATTATAGCACTTAGAACCAATACTTTGCAAGAATGTATCATAATAAAACTGAAAGTTTGGAAACAGTCTTAAGAAGTAAACAAAATGACCCTAAGAACTACTATTTCAGAAATGGAATAATGAAATATTATTCTCAGTCAGTTAGTTTTTTCTTAATGATTCAAAATTTAAGTTTGGGATTATATCAAGACATTAAAAATAAATTATTTGATACTAAAAAAAAGAATTAATGATACAATGTATAGTAATATTTACAAAAATTGTATAGTCATTAATTTTGATTATTATATATATAACACAAAAAGTGAATATATATATATATATATATAACTAAGAAACTAAAAAAGAAATAAATAAAATATAATTAGATTGAAAATTTAGCTTATGAAATAGGTACCTTACAAATTTGACTACGTGCAGCAAGGGGATCAATACATCTTCATCAAGGTGATCGACAAATGTCCCAATTCTATTACGTAATCCAACATTTTGTTGACTTCTATTTTAACATTTTTTATGTCAACGTAAAAGGATTTATTTTAATTAATAGAAATTAGAATCCATTCTAATTTTTTTTCTTTGGCATGATAAGGAAAAATACATTATAAAAATTATCAATTGATATTGTATTGCTTATTTTAAATAGAATCATCTAAATATCTAATAAATATAAATAAAAAAAGTATTGATAAAAGGACTATGGATATAATAAACATAAAAGTTTAAAATATAACATAATTAACATTCAACAACTAAATAATAGAAAAGTGAAGTAAATAGGAAATGAAGAGGATAATATACTATTTTTTTTATAGTTTTATACTTTTTTTTAAAGCTTTTTAATGAGAGTTTGCGGGCCAACCCGACCAGTAGCGGGTTGGGCCGCTTCAACCTGCGGGTTATGTGGGGCGGGCTATTTTAGCCCGCATATTAAACGGGTTAAAATTTTCAGCCCCACCCACATTTTTTTGCGGTTTATGCTGGCTAGCCTGCATAACCTACACCGCATGTACCGCTCTAAGTACCGTGAACATTTAGATTTGGTATCATATGTACCATTTTTGTTGTATGAAAATTTTGATCTTGATTAACGAGCCATACCTCATGATATATAGGTATGATGTAATGTCACTAATAGGAATTTATTACTAGATCATTTGGTGCATGTTGAATTCTGATCATATATAGTTTTGTCATACCTATCATGTTCCCAATCCTAGCTAATTGTATTTCCATATACATATCAAGTATTCATTAAGAAGAATTTGATTTAGTATTAACAGATTGAGAAGTTACTAGAGGATATTTATTGTTTTTAATGGACATAAGCCTTGCTTGTTTTATGAGCAAGTATGTGGTACCTTAATTATGAATTACAATAATAACATGTCATATGCTTTTTGTAATAATTTTTAAGGAATGAGACTGTTTCTTTACTAGTTGGAATAATTATTGTAAGTAAAAGACACTTTGGTACTGATTATGAAAGATATTAAATTCATATCAATTCGTTCCTATGAACCTAACGTTACCAATATTATCGAAGATATTTATATGGTTAGTTGTACATTTCGTTTATACCATTATAAAAAAAACAATGTCTTTTGATGTATCTTTCACAACTCAAAAGGTATCCCATGATTAAATCTTACTTTATGATTGAATGTTTATTAGACCTTATAATAGTCATACTACAAAGTATCATTTATATATATATATATATATATTTATATTGATATGACAAGTTACATTTTAATATAAACCACATGAATATTTCTTAGTCGTAATATTAATTATTAGATTCAAGAGAGCTTCTACTGTCTCGTACGGAACCGTCTTACCATTAATCTAACCGTTAAAATAAATATAGTAAATGGAATATTAACTATTTTAGAGATTCGATCACGATTCACGATTGGGTATGGTGTGAGCCATTAGATGATGATAGGACTGATCTCATCAAAATAATGGCAGGACCATATAATGTTCCTTAGACTCATTTTTAGACTCAACTTACTAAAGTAAAGAGTGTATATCAAATATACATAATAAATATAGGAAGAAATTATATGATTACTGATCCCTCAAATAAAAATTACTCAACTACTAACAAAATCGTATGTTTAACGAGTGATTCACGAATTTGCACGTGAATCTCATTTTAAAGATACAATTCATTAACAAATATGAAATGTCTGTTAAAGATGCAATTTACATACAAAATAAGTGAATCACTTTTTGAAGATGCAATTCATCTTAAAAAAACATGAAACACTCTTTGAAGATGCGATTCAACATTCTATAACTTTGATTGAATCACATCTTGAAATGGCATTTTATATGTAAATTTGTGAAACATTTGTTCAATATGTGATTTTGCATAAATATTTGTGTAATTATTTTTGTATAAGTTTTTCCTACAAAGTTAGTAGACACGTATTTTACCTTAAATATAGATACTTATTACATATGGATATGAAAAATAAATAGAAAGAAGATAAAGATAAACACACACACACACACGCACACACACCATACAATAGCTACCAAAAACATAATAATTTTCTATGGATAACTTGTCATGTTTTCATAATAATACAAACCTTAACATAGATTTCCTTTATAGGAACGATGAACAATAAGAAGCTCGATGATCACCATTCAGGTAAGTGGGATCAGTGCTTTAATGGATTTTGGAGTACCATTTTAAGGTACTTGGAGGTTGATTGTAAAATAGCTTGGATGTGCGCATGTGATGCCTCTTCTTGTTCCTAACTTGGTGATTGGCAATAGAGTTTTGTGCTATGTTGTGTCACTATGACTTGTGATTTTCTTAAAGTGCTTGCATAACGGTTGATCACCTTTAAATGGGACTAAATGAAACTTAACTATTGCAACCTAATAGAGAATTGATTAGGATTCTATGATCAAACAATGACCTTGAGGAGAGTTGGCAAAGATGCCTTTCCTATCTTTAAGGTCGAATTAAGTGACAAGAGGTAAGTTACGCTGAGGTTACGAACACGTTTAAGGAAGTCTTGAATGGAGTCATGGCTCCAATGCATAAGCTTAGGTTTGGTCGATAGTCATTTTGCATTGTGTTATAAACTCCTTAACTTAAGCTAGCTTGGGTTTATTTTCTCTAGTTTCACGATGGGTCGGGTAACGCCATGCGATTGACATTTGCTTGTTAATGTATTGCATTAATTAATTGTTTGATAACCCTATTTATCTTGTTTGAATGCATTTCTACTTTCGTCTCCTTTATTTAGCTGTGGTTACTCATTCCCTTATAGATTTTCTTGTAGGTTTTGATTGACTTGAGTAGCCGCTGCTGATGTTAATATGGAATCCTAGGTGTGTAAATAGGAAGAACAAGAAGGAGTTAGAAGAACTATTTTCTATCTTTCTATTTTATTTTTTTACTAACATTGTTAGTTGGGTGACTTGGGCGACCGGGTCTAACTTGGAGTTTGAAAAACTTAGTAATTATAAACCATTTCACTGATATTACGTAATCCTTTCTATATCAGTGTGAATTATATTATTCATATATTGTTTAATCATATTCTATTATTAAGTGACACTACTTTAGAGTGGAGTAGTCATTTGTACCTCATATATACTGGGTTATGATAGAAGCTAAGTAGTTAACTTCTATCATAGGTTAGTGTATATGGCATGATTGTTATGACTATACTAACTCAGGGAATGACATAATTATTCTAAATGTCCTTAGATGCTTGTTGTTGTGGAAACAATAATGAATTAAGTATAGTATAGGGTTTGATATGAGATGATTATCTATATGGGGGTACAAATAAAACTCATAGGTACATGCTGGAGAAATAAGTATTAGGTTGATTCAATAATGAGATCACTACATGGATTAAAGTCATAAGTGATTAGTTGCGTGATTTAGTGGATCATCTTGCAACATAAGGCAAGCGTACTTATCGAAGTAGTATAGAAATATTAGGTCGTATTCGAAGAGATCGTCAACATCTACCATACTCACTTTTCATCTATATTTAGCCAAAAAAAAAATTATCAAATCATAACAAAAATAGAAGCTAAACTAAGGTCAATGCATATATACACATTTTCAGGGTTAATTTAAGGATAAGTTTGTAAATGAAAGATGAGACTTAGGATTTGCTTCACTAATGCCTTACCATGTGATTTCTCGATAAATTTAGAGAGTCATTTGTTGGAGTATTTGCACCATTAGACTCACGAAGATAACTTAAAGCCTTTGTCAATTTTAGAAACTATAGATCTATATTAGACCACTAGAATCTCTGCACAAGCTATCATCAATCTAGATCCGCATAAAGTTTAAGAATCCTTTGTTTAAAAACCTATTTTGGAATTTTGAAAACAAGTGACAGAAAGTTTCACCATCCCTCTCTCAAGGTGATTATGAGCAACTTTGTTAGTAGCTTAAATCTATTTAAAAGAATGATCTTTCGATCTATTCAGTTGAAATCATACGTAGATCTAAAAGGTGCACAACGCATTTAGATCTATGAAATTAAGTTTGAGGTACTAAATACAAATATCCAATCAATAAACAATTAAAAGTGCATTTGAGAAATATCAATCCAAATAAGCTTTTAAGCACCCTAGGCTTACGATAAGTGAATTTATTTATATGACCTGGATGCTGATAGAACTAGGTATTCCCCAAACCTTAGGTCAACGAGGGTTTAAATCCTAAACTTCACGCTTGTTACGTGAAGACATCGTGCGATGTTTGCATTGTGTATGGTCGTCTACACATAACACATGCTTGATAACTTGCTTGCTTTGGCATGTTGAGTAGTAATGAGGAAATTGCTCTCATAGGTCCCCAAGTTGTGATTTTCACTCGTTCCCCTATAGTGTGACTAAACATGTGTTGGGAATTTAGCAATCCTAATAACAGATCTAGGATGGAATTTTTTTTAAACCTTGAATTCCCGACAGGATCCATGCATTTCATATTAAATTGAAAGGACATAGGTTATGCCTTTAACGATTTTCATAACTCGTTAGGCGGTGGATTTGTAGGTGTTGCGATCTCGCGAGCCCCCTTTACGGTATCTATACAAATGAATGGATCACGATGCTGTTATGTGCTAGCACATTGGATAAATTCCAAATCTCCATTGGGAATCCCACACAAGAGCTCTCATATTTTTCCTTTGGGATGCAACAGAATTTCTCTACGAGTTTAATATAACGACATGTGTCATTAAAAGGACGAGAGCTAATGTGCTCTATTTATATTAGTGACCACATCCTTTATGAAATAGGTCACTAGGATCCCTAATCACATTAGGGTTGCTTTTTCTCCTTCTATATAGAGCCTTATAAAATATAATTATTTATTATTCTTAGTGTTTATGGGACTTATTTAAATTAAGTCCATGATCCTTTTATCCATATTTTGCGTGACCTTGTACGTTTACTTAATGTTGGCAGTTGACCAAAAAAAAAAAAAAAGACGTTTGGTGTACAAAACATAAGTGGTTTTAACAAGACATTATGCTTATCCAAATTAAGTGAAGATCAGTCATATGATCTTACCTAATACATAACTTATGTTACAATCATTTTTCACATGATAACTAGACTGAACATAAGACATGAATAATGTCACCCTTTATTGTTTAATCTCTTTTTCTCGATCTTTAAGTGGATTGATAAAACAAATGAAATCGATCACACTATCAATTCATTTGAACATGATCATGCATTTCTCAGTCTCACTTATAGCGGAGCCCAAAAATATCACTCCCATAATGAGAGGGCAAATCCGATCTTAATCACTCAACTTCCTTTATAATGATTCATATTATGCCCAATCACAACCCTTATAATTATTATGTGAAAAACAACATTTGATTGAGTCGAATCATAATGTTCCTTATGTTGGAACCTATGGTGATTTCAGGTTTAAGGATATGCTAACATCGTTATTATTAGAATCACTTATGATGCTAATCTATGCAGTAATCTCATAGCGGGTTAGTCCAGTACATAGTTCTCCAATTTGTACCTATGAGTTTGATTTATATCTCCATACAAATAAACATCTCATGACTAATGTTGGTCCCACTTAAATAATCAAGAAGAGGGGTTGAATTGATTATTAATAAAAATTTGTGCCTTTTAAAAAATATTCCCCTTTGATTTCAAATATGAGAACAATATAAACAATTAAACAAATATAACAATTAAATTGCGAAAATTAAAAAGATAGAGATTAGAGAATCACGCAGCAATTTATAGTGGTTCCACCTTGTGCGTCAGTCCACTTTTCTAGCTCCGAGTTAGGGACCCCGTTATCTTACGGGTTTGTTCTACTATATCCAATAACTTCAAATTTCAAGATTGTATAATCCTCTCTGCTCAATTCACACAGCCATCATCTAGCTACAATAAATCTATAGAGTCTAATCCTGTAAATAATAAACTAAAAGGCAACAACACGTTCCTTCTGTTAATAATGAAATAACAAAATCAAGATTGCAATAAAGAATAAAAAAATTGCACTAATTAGCTCATGTAGGATTATAAGTAGTAGCGGTTTCTATTTGCTTCTCATGGTAAAAAAGGTGTTCTTTTCTTTGATCATAAGATTCTATGAAACCTTCTGGGTTGATAAAGTAAATGTTCTTTTTCTTCCTTCTCTATCTCTATTTTCTTTTTCTATAGCAGAGTGTTTCTTGGCATCGTATTCCTTCAAGAGGGGAGAGAGAGAGATCAGTTTCAAATACTAGAAGGAGAAATAGCAAAGTTTCGTAAGGTTCTGTATTTTCTTGGTGAAAGAGAAAGCTTTTAGTTGCCACATGAATAGTATCAGTTGTGTTCCTTCTTCTTTCTTCCTTCTCACAGCTGGTGTAAGTCTCTCTATTTTATTTTCAAAGTATCGTAAGTATATCAGCCTCTTTATTTTTCTTCTTCCTTGGCTTTGGTAAATATACTCTTTCTCTAACGTTCAAAAAGCTATTGGAAGATGGATAAACTTTCCCAATAATCTCGATTAAAATCTATTCTTCCTTATCCGTTTTTCAAATTCAAATTCTATTGTGATCTTCAAAACTGGTTACAAGTTGTGGATAGGCTTTCTTTTGTATTTCTCGAATGAAATCTTGTGAGCTTTATCCTTTTTCAAATTTAAATTATGTAACGAAAGGATGATGATAAGCTTTGTTTGATTTTTGTAAAAAATTTGGTTGTTATTTGTTATTGTTGTTCATCGTGATCTTCTTCCTCATCCTATCCAAGATAACATTTATCTTCTTTTTAATCTTATAGGCAAAATCCCATGAAAATAAATGTTTTGGACATAGTAGATACTGATAAATCACTTGTCTTGAAGGAGAAAAACGTGTGGAATCTATCCAAACAAGGTCTGGTACTGTTTATGAAGATTTCCATCGTTGATGAGAGATAAACTTTGAAAAAAAAATTTAAATCCCCTTGGGTTAAACCAAATTAAGTGGAACAAATGAGTATATTACCCAAATAAACTCATTTACTCGGAGCTAGGTCTTCAAGATTCATTTTTGTACTGAACTGGAATGATTTGTATCAAGTTGGAGAAGATGAATAGTGAGAGCACGTGATATAGAGCTGCTGTCAAAAGTGCACTGAAAAGTTCTGGAAAAGGTTTTGGATTTTTGGAAAAATTCTTTATCCTAAAGCAACATTCTGGAAAAAATTATGGATTTATGATACTCTTAATCATTTTTCTTCTTTTTCTTTAATCTTAATACTACACACTTAATAAACTCATCAGTAATCAATTTTACTCTTTTGTTATCTTCAAAACTATTTTAAGAGAATCTAACAACTATTAAATGAGCCTTATACTAGATTTAATTCATTATCATTCCTATAATGAGCATCTATGGACATTTAGAATAATTAGATTATTCATAGATTTTATTATAAAGTGAACATGTAAACAATATAATAGAAATGTTTCTGTATTAATAATATATATGAAATGACAATATTCAATAACTAGCCCAGGGCATAATCACCAATACCGTGTTGTTACCTTAAGGAGAGTGTATAATCCAGTATGACGAACCGATTTGGTAAACCAGCTATTTTTGGGATTTTAGGGAAACTTAGGTAAAGAAGAGTAGCGGTGAAGGTCGCCTTTTGTTGATCATAACTATTTAAGTCTTATGAGATGAATTAAGTCTTTTTTTTTCTCCCTATAATTTTTGTTAAGCAAGACTATTAATGTAATTGTAAGATGGCATATGGGATGCTACTTATTTGCTTAAGTGTATGGTTTGATTGCCAAGTTCATGTTTATTAGATGCTTTGCAGATGCTATATGAATGGCATTGGCATTCGTAGCGGATTGTCACAATCACGGTACCCTGTAGGGCATGGCAACTGTCACTCTTGGCTAGACTTAATTTTTGAAGCTAGGTAGGACACAACTTAGATTCGGTTGAGTTAGTGTAGTGTTGATTAGAAAATACCTTTCTTTTTGGTCAAATCAATTCCAAAACTCATGAAATTTGGTCAAACATCTTATTTTCATGTTATTCACACTTTAGAAGCCTTAAATCAAATAATAAGCAATTTTAGTGTTATTTTCCTAATATTAGTCACTAAAATGATGAAATAAAACATATTTTAACACTTATAATTAAGTGTTAAATTGAGTATGGCACCATGTATTCTTAAATGTGTTCTCTATTGAGAGTAGGTACAATTTGGTCCCAAAAGCTAAGTGTAGACACCTTATCTTTCGTTCTCTTGTCTATCTTTTTTTTTTTTTTCCTTTTTTTCCAAGGTTTACAAAAAAAAAAAAAAAAAAAAAATACAAAAAAAAAGGAAAGAAAGTAGAAGAAAAAAAAAAAAGAAAATAAAAAAACAAGAATAATAAGATCTAGTCAATTTCATTTTTTAGGATCACAAAGAGAGTCAACCAAATCTTAATAAATGCATGAAATTTGGATAAATTCGAGTTTAAAAAAAAGGGACAAATTATATTAAATTTTCTAAACATAATGTCTTTTGGTTGTTCCAACTTGAAATAAATATTCATTTTACCATTAATTAAAGTTTAGTGAAAGTTATATCTTAATTAAAATAAACTTGTAATTTAGTCAAATAAAAGCGCTTTAAAAATATACCATAAAACATACGTATTAGGATGTTCTATAACAAATGATGCATTTAGGCTTGTAAAGATTGCAAGGTATTAAAGATATACTGCTCCATTTGAATGGGAAATTCAACTAAGGCTTTATTTGAATTTATATACAATTGATGGCAAGCCAAATGATAGAATCACCTATAGCTTAGCCGTTAAGTGAATGTAGTTCCATTGATAAGTCATTTTCACTCTTTTTTCATAGGATTTTCAGCTCATTTTGCTGAGAATTTTGGATAATATCCTGTAAAACTTATGTTTTGATAAATAATGTTGTTTTGAAGCTCTTAAATCCAATGAGAATAATCAAAGTGTTTTAAATTAAATTTGGAGCAAAAACAACAAGTAAAGACAAGATTGCAGAAGTCAAGCCTTATAAAGTCACAGCCGAGGCTAAACAAAGAAAGAAAATAGCAAAGATTGGTCTATCGAGCCTTAACTGTGAGCTCTCGACATGACCCACGACTTCAATTGAAGTGATCGAGCATCATTTTAGAGAAAATACACTGTCGAGCCTCAAACTCGAGCCTCAAATATCGACCCTCGACAAGTGCTTTAGTAGACCAATTCTTCATCAGAATTACCTCGAGCCTCAACAATATGAGCCTTGACTTTCTCAATTTTAGCCTCAATAAAGTAATGGACAAAACATAGTTTAATTTTGAAATTCCTAAAGTCGAGCCTGATTTTGCTTTATATGAGCCTCGACCAACATATCATACGTGACCCTCGATGAGTGTTTTCACAAATCATATGTGTGCGTGGAAAGTATCACAAATTATGTTAGAAAGAATATGCCATGTGTCAATAAAGTAAGTCATGCTTTCTATGCCCAGTAGCCTATAAATAAATGGACAAGCATGCATGTGATGTATGTATCAACACTGTAACTTAGCATATTAACGTAGATTAGTTTTCTAAAGGATTTTTGGGTGAAAGAATTTCCATTTCTTCTTGCTTGAGAATCTCTTCTGTTTTCTGGGTAAAATCAATTTAACCCAATGTTTGTAATTTCTATGAATTTCTGAGCAATTAATTGATTAATCTTTCGAATTTGATTTATTTCTTCTAATTTGTGCTTATTTTGATAAATCCATAGAGAAATAAACTCCTACAGCTTAGGGATTATGAATCCAATTCCTGATTCAGTTGATTTCAAATGCACTTTTAAGTTAATTCGATTGGGTGTTTGTAATTAGTGACTTAAACTTAAACTTGTGGTTTTTAAAGGAGTGGTGCACTCTTTTAGATCCAAGATTGATTTTAGTTGGATAGATCGAGAGATCATTCAATTCAATAGATCTATGGTTGCTAATGGAGTTGATCCTAACTACTTCTTGCCGAGGAATGGTTGAAGACTTTCTGTCACTTGTTTTAAAAATTCAATGTTGTTTTTTTCGGAACAATGGATTCCTATTCTTTATGTGAGTCTAATTGGAATTTCATATTACTGGTTTCAGCTAGATCTAGAACTACTGACTTCGAGAGAAGCTTTAGTTTAAATTAAGAATCCGACGGTATAAACACACAATTCAAACAGCTTTTAAGAAGTTTATTGTTTTTAAGAAAACATTCTGATAAAGAATGGTGAAGTAACCATGAGTTGTTTTTCATAGAAGTTATAGGCTTATTTCTTATTTTACCCATTAAACGTTTGTGAATATTCCTAACTTAGCATAGTTCCTTTTTCTTTATGATTTTTCTAAACCTTTATTTTGCTAGATAATAGGTGAAGTTGGAAGTACACGTTGCCAACCATTCCCTTAGACCAACCTAATTCACTATCATGCTACATTTGATGGTTGCGCTTGCTCTGAGACTGTAGTTATTGAAATTGATTAGCAAACATTTATAAATTTGAAAACATGGTCAATGATCAGTTATGAACCAAAACTGAAACCAAACACCAAGCAATTTTCTAGCCCGTTGTCGGGAATGGTGCTGGATTCAATATTATTTTTGAAGCCCAACATGGCAATAGTGAAATCAATTTTCATTTGTTGTTTTAGCCGCTTTAACATTGTAAATATCTTGTATATATATGTTGAGCTAACCTTCTTTTTGTTTTTTATATAGTTGTTTGTTTCTTTTCAGTACATTTGCCGTATATTTTATTGTATATATTTCTATTCTTTGTTAGTTCTTCAATTCTTTAATTCTTTATTGTATATACTTGTTTCTTGTTTTGTTGATTCTTTATTCTTTATTTGTTATTCTTTAGTTCGTTCATTCTTTGTATATATTTTGTTTTCTTCTGATTTATTTTCAATAAAATGTAGGCATATGACTAGAGTCAATCTAAATTCTTATTTCCGTCTGATCAGAGATCCAGCATATAGGTCATAAAATCAAACAATCAGAAATGGCTGACCACGGTGAAATCCAGGAAGATAATGAATAGCCTAGGTAAACTAACCCTGAACAATGATAGATTTTGCAAACTCACCTAGATGGAGCCAATACTAGCATCAACAGACCCAGGTTGCTGCTAACAACTTTGAAATCAAACCCAATATCATCCAAATGGTCCAACAATGTCTAGTTTAATGGCCTATAGGATGAGGACCTCAATAGCCATCTGCAATAGTTTTTGAAGATTTGTGATACATTTAAGATAAATGGTTTGTTTGATGTAATCAAGTTAAGATTATCCCTATTTCTCTCAGAGGAAACGCTAAAAAATGTTGAATGGATTACCAAAGAACTCCATCTCTACTTAGCAACAAATGGCTGAGAATTTTATGAGGAAATATTTCCCACCCTCTAGAAGCCAAGTTGAAAGCTGACATTACTTCGTTCCACTAGATGGACCTGGAACATTGTATGAAGCTTCTGAGAGATGAAGGATTGTTAGAAAGATACCCATAGCATGGACTGCCCGAATGGACTAGGTATAGACCTTTTATAATGGATTGAATTATGGACTAGCATTAATAGATGCAGCTGCTGGAGAAAAACTGAATTATAAATCCCTTGAGGAATGCTTAACTCTGTTTGAAGATATGGCTAACAACCATTATCAATGGTCATCTGTGAGAGCCAAGAAGAAGATCAGGAGGAGTTTTAGAATTGATGCAATGTCAAATTTGACTGCTAAGATTGAGGCTCTAAGCAGAAAAGTTGAACATCTGTCTGTTGGAGAAACCGAGTGAATATGATTGTTGATTTGTCTGACCAAAATGATGAAGGAAGGACCTCTGAGAATCGTGAGTTTGTGAATAATTTTTGTGGCCAAAAGATCGACCCTTACAGTAATACTTACAATCCTGGTTGGAGGAACTATCCAAATTTCTAGTGGAGTAATGGTAATTTTCAAAATCAATTGAACGCACCCAATTTTTAGAAACCACCAGTACAAGGTCGGCTTATCAAGGAAATAAACAATTTCTTGCAGATTTAGTTTCCCAGTTTATCAAAGCTTCTAAGAATAGGCAATATGGAATAGATGCTACCTTGAAAAATCATACTGCTGCCATTCATAACTTAGAGAACCAGTGTAAACCCCGGTAATTCTCAGTAGCTAGGAAACCTCGGAATTGGAAGCGAAACCCTAATCCGATCAGGTTGAGTAGTGAATGAAGCCTAAACCCTAAATCCGGCTTTCCTTCGGTTTCATAGTAAAATAAATATTATGAAGTAAATGAATTTGAATTATTGTTCAAAGTACATTTCAAACCTTTGAAAGTTTTAAATTCGGGAATTTTTCAATTCCGGGCCTTCCCGAGCCCAATTACGGAAAAGCGTGCCCCGGACCACGGATTCAGAAAAATGTTCGGAATATTCATTAGAACCATAATTTTATAAGGATTCCAAAAATATCAATTTCATAATTTTCCGAGCTATAAAGATTACAGTTATAGCTTTTCCGTGTTTTCGGAACAACCGGTAAAGTAGATGTCTTGTCTACTATTCACAAGTACAACCTACACTACACACTACCCATACCCTATTCTTACATCCTTACAACTACTCATTTCAATTTTCTTTTCCAAGAAATTTTGTCTTTTAAATAATTATTACATTTATTACATTTTAATTAACTAAATTACAAATATTGAAATTTCAAACACACACACACCAAAGAGAGGCCGCACCCCCCCCCCCCCCCCCCCCCCCCCCCCCTTCCCCTTATTTCCCTCTCAAATTTATTTATTTTACTCCTTTTTAATTATCTAAACCCTAATGCACTCCATATATATACATAATTTTCTCTCTCTCCATTCATTTCCTTCTTGTTTCAAAATTGAAAAAGAGAAAACCTCTCTTCTTTTCTTTCCCTTTGTGCCGAGCACCCCCCTCCCTCTCCCTCTTGCACTTTCAACTCAAGACTCCTCCATTTCTACATTAGATCCTCCTTTGGTATGTTGATTCAAGCCTTGTTCTTCCTAGTTCTTGTAATGGCAAGACCATATCTTGTGTATTTCCTCACTAAATCCCAATGAGCTAATGCTAGGGGCATGGAAACACATGAACAAGAATGTCAAGCCATCACAAGACATGGATCTAATGTTTAGATGTGTTTTTGTTAAGATCTCATCTTGTTCATGCATGTAAAGTAGTGATCTTGCACATATATTGTTGTTCATGCCATGAGATCCATGCTTTATATATCATATGTAGTAGATCTAAGGTTTAGACATTCACAACTCCATGTACATGCATGATCATAGGTTCATTTTGTTTTATATGCTTTGATGACCATGAGAATGAAGTCTTGTTCATGTATAGAGATGTTAGATAGTATATCTTAACATGTAGAAGGCAAGACCATTGAAAAGGAAGGGCTTTGTTAGATATGAAAAGTTGAAAATTCGGATGAAATGGAAACCCTCCCCAAAATCAACTTTAAACTCATATTTCATAAGAAAAATGGAGGGTATGTGTAATAGACATGTTAAAGGAATTATTTTCACGAGTTTAGATGAGTTTAGGCATAATGAAAATAAGAAAACAAGAAGTGAAGTTAGAAGGAAAAATGTTGACTTTGGATGTGTAGTCAAATTCGTAATTTTGGGTAATGCCTAAATAGACACTTAGTATTTAAGTCTAAAATGGATGTTTTATAATCCAAATGAAGTCCTTAGATAATGTATACATTGGATCTTCAATTTTTAATACATTAGACAAGACTTTCCTTAAGAAAAATGCAAGAAAATGAAATTTAGAAAATTCGGATTTTCACAAAAAGCTAATTCAAAGACATGTTTACCAAATGAAAAATGGGAATTTTTATGCATGAATGGAGGCCATGGTTAATATAGACTTTGAGAACCTATTTTTAGTTAAATAATAGGTAGATTACAAGATTAAAAGCCAAAGAAACCCTAAGGAGTATAATGTGGAAAAAATAGCTTCCTAGAATTAGTCTTTATGAGAATTTCCTCAATACTTAAGAGTTCATGTGAGTCATTACCACAAAAGTTATTATGACCATGTATATATTAGGTCTATCACATGGCATTTATATTAGAAATTCATTCCCATATCATTCATGCATGAATCATCACCTAGGAATACTTTTTATCAAAAGCAAAGCAAATTTTCGAGATGGGATCAATTGCGGAACAGAACTGATCCCACTGTTCCGTGGCCTTACTATTTTCAAAACTTGAAAATAATACTTGAAATAGATAGATCTTTCGAAGTAGATAGAGATCGATATAAAATTTGCGAAATTCCGAGTTAAAATGACCAAGTTATGGCCGTTTTAAGTCAGAACTTCCGCAAATAGCGAGAAATCCGAATGCAACTAGTCTAGATGTATAGTTTGGTTTAGTTACATGATGAGAATCTCATTAGGATTATTCTTGCTTGGTAGGTGATCTCGAGCAGGACGACACTCTACCTCCCGACTATTATTATTAAGAAGTTTGGCGTCCAATGGCCGAGTGAGTTTACTTCCATTCCCAATTAATGCATGTGATTGTAATGTAGTGGCACTAGTGATGTAGGCAAAGATAAAAGAAACTGTATAAGCATGTTGGGGTATATGGGAATTATTTATGCTGTTGATTGTTGATATGTGAAATGGAGCTTAAGGTATATCGCAACCGGGTGTTAAGATATTGACTGCTTTACTAGAATCTTATGATGAATGTCTGCGAATACCTGTTGGTCACTTAAAAGAATTGAATTAATGACTATTCGACTCCGACTATAAATTGAATTCATTCATGTCACGATGGGGTTGGAGCATTCGCATTGTTGGTTAATCGTGATCCATAAAACGACTGTTGGTTAATCGTGATCCATAAAACGACTTGTTGGTTAATCGTGATCCATAAAACGAATTATTATTAGTTGACCGTGAGCTTAAACGTCGTACCGCAGGATTCGTTAATCTGCTAACCCGGGATGGAGGGCGCAAGTCCATCCACATATGATTTCCGGATGGTCATATGTTTGAAAGATCACATTTGTTGATGCATACACTTGCCTGAATAATTACTTGTTTGACTGGATTATGTTAAATTGCGTTATGGAAGTATTGCTCACTAAGCTAGTTAGCTTACGCCCCTATGGTTTTTATCTTTTGCAGCATGATTTTATATGGCTTAGGCCAAGACAAGCCACAGCGCAGGTACCGGAGATAGGAGTTTCCCATAGAAGTTTAATTCATTCCTTTTTGTATAGACTTCCATTGGAAACTAAGGACTCTGGATGACTGTAATGGACTGTTATTCTTTTGCGGGGGAATGCCCCTTAGATCTTGTAAACTTTAAAAATTATGCGTTTTGATTTATTATCTATGGCTAATGAATGCCTCGTTAAACTATTTAACTCCATTTGTTGAAGTATTCTATTATCGTAAAGGAACGCTTTACATCTACTTAAGACTCCCGAAGGCCCCGGGTAGCGAACTCGAGAGTCTTACTTAGTATGTGGCGGGCTGTTACGTTTAGGATACCCTACGGGGCGTGACAACCAGCTTGGCTAAATTTCCAAAATTCTTTCAGAGAGACCTTTAGGATCATTAACTTCGAACATTGAGCCTAATCCGCGTGATCAAATGAAGCAAGGGTGATTTCTAGAATGATTATATTGCATCTTTTGTTTTTCTTTGTTCTTGTTTGATAGATTGATCTGGTTGTTTTGAGAAGAGATAGGAAGGATGACAGAATGTTTGATAGGACGAAAGTGGTCCCAGAACAAAAACCATGTGTAAAACTCTTTTCTAAATAATGAGATGGATTATTTTTGTCATATCATGTGTTTGAATGGAATGGTTGATGAATGTAGTTTTATATTATTTTGTGAAAATTTTGTGTAGGTACAAGTTTCAACCTCGACAATTTTGAGGTGAAAAATAAAAGTCGAGCCTCATCGTCGAGCCCTCTCATTTGAGTCTCAACATTGTTAAATTCTTTTTTGTGAATAAAATAAAAGAATTTTTGCCCTTATATTCTTTAATTCTTTTTAAATAATCTGCAACTTTGTTTTTAAGACGAGTGTCGTTTATTCTTTATTTCTTTAGTCTTTAATAAATAAATAAAATAACATGTTTTGTCGTTTTTAGACTTGGCTCTTAAAAACTTTCGAAAAGAAAAAGACTATTCATTCTACACTCGATATAAATACTATTCTTGCACTGAAAAAATTTTCATTAGCACTGACGAACATTTCACCAAAAATCCCAAAACCTTCCAATATTTCAAAGCTTTAATCATCTCAGGTGTGTTTTTTTCTTTCTTTCTTCTCTATTTTTCATTGTTATTATAGAATGTGCTTTATATTTTAGATTTTTAGGTTTTTTTTGACATTTCTATAGGAACTTGATAAAAATGATGAAACTTTTATTTTTAAAGTAGTTTGCTAAGTAATGTTGTTCTTAAAACTTTGTGTAAATAGTTACAAACTTCGTTTTCTTCTCAGACTTATTAGTTCTGTTGAAACCCTGGTTTGTCTCTGATTACTTAAAATGATGATAGCAAAATAGAAATATGTGTTTCAAGTATAAGTAAGTCTGAATTAATATGTGTTATATTTTTGCAGAAAAAATGGCACCAAAAAGACACCAAGTCTAATTCCAAGTAAGTACCCAAGCTCTTGAAAATTTATCTGCTGAGGATAGGGATAGATTTTATATGTTTTTATCCCAAAAAAGGTAGTAGAAAATGCTGTAGTTAATTGGGAGTTGTTGAGGAATTTTGGGATCGAGAATGACTTTTTAAAGTATTTTGAAGATACTGTATGGAAGAGAATATTTGAGATTAAGGAGTAAGTTTATGCTGGCATAACCTTAGCCTTTATGGCTAGTTTGAAAATGGAAGGAGAAGTGCCTAGCTTAGGTAGTGTAGTGAAGTTTTATGCCTTTAGCGAATATATAGAAGTCCCAATGAGGACATTTATCTTTTCCATGAGGCTATATGATGATGAAGGGTATCTGGATACACCATAATTTCAAGAACTGCCCTTAGAGATACCTGAAGGAAATTTTAGGAAGTTTGTAGAAAAGGAGATTGAAGACAGGTTTGCTCCTTCTAGGACCACAGGGTCCAAATTTAGAAACAAGGGTGTGTGAATGCTCCATTATATGCTGATTAAGAGCATATTTTCTAAATTGAAGGGAGGGTCACTAGTCTTTGAAGCGGAGTTGCACCCTATAATCAACATTGTAAGGGAATATTCCTTGGTAGCTTGATCACAAGGATTTTGAGAAATCTAGGAATGTGGCCAGAGTAGGGGCCAGCTGATTTAGTTTGTAGATATAAAAGCTTCAAAGAAAAGCTTTTAGAGATTAGAGAGTAGTGGAAATGGGCATCACAGCAGAGCTAAGATTTGCCTCTGACCCACTAGTTGAACCTTATCATCTTCAAGAGTCAGCTGCACTAGCGGAGCAGAAAATTAATGAGCCACAATTCCTGATGTCCTTAAAATGCAAGGCATAGTGATCTCGAATAGGCATGTAGTGGATCTCAAATTCAAATGCTCAAACAAAATAAAAATGATGTTTTTTATGGGTTTTTGAGTGTTTATGAAACAAGAAATAAAAGATATGGATAGCACTATTATTGGATATGACTCACCAATAATAATTCAAACTACACTCGCTCTTACCCGATATTATGCACAAGTGAAATCGAATGGTGTGTTCGTCACAATCCAATTAGATTGATAAGAACAGGATGTTCGCTATAATCACAAGGATCGATAAGAATAAGGTCTCGCCACAATCAAACACTTGATTGATAAGAGAAGAATTGAGAGAAATCTCAACACAAGGGTTTCAAATGTCCAAAAGCTACCGAGTCTCATTACAAGAAAGGTATTTACACTAGTCCCCAAACCCTAACAATAAAACAAGGAAAAATAATAAATAAATTATGAAATAAAAGAAAGCTGGGCTTAAGCCACCAGCTTAAACAGAAAGGCCACCGGCCTTGATCTTCTACGTCGTCGGCTTAGGGTTGGCCTTAACGTTGCCTGCCTTTATAATCTCCTAAAACGCCAACCTTCATCATCTAGGTTGCTAGCATTGGTCTCCTAAGCTGCTAGCTTAGGTCCAGCCATGTTCTCCACTTCAACAAGTGATTCTCCTTTAGTCCGAATCCTATAATTCTTCAAATTAAACTTTGAATCAGACTGGAATGAGCGTAGTTTGGTGATTTGATGCTCATCATCTTCCCAAGCTTGTTGAAGATTTGTCCTCAAATCTTGAAGCTGCAAGAAAGAGTTAGACAAATATAACACAATGCCGTCCCCACCATTACTGACTCCATCCAAGTGTTGAAACTCCCCTCTCTTTCTAACTCCTCTCTCCATATGCATCTTCTTCATAAACAAAGTTCTTTTCTCTTGTATGGTATGTATATGATCTTGAGCAAGTCTAATCTCTTCAGGCTTCATTGGATGTAAAACAATTCCCTTACCACCCCTCTGAAAAGTATAGCTATTCGAGTATCCATCATGGATAACTCGGTTTTCAAATAGCCAAGGCCGTCCAAGAAGTAAATGAGAAGCACTCATAGGTAGTATGTCACAAGTTACGTCATCTTGATACTTATCTCTAATAGAGATTGGTATCTTAACCTGAGAATCAATAAAAAATAGCCTTGGTCATTAAGCCACTGAAGTCTAAAAGGACTGGGATGTGATACTGAAGGAATTTGCAATTTCTCAACCATAGATGCAGCTGCCACATTGGTGCAACTCCCACTGTCAATAAGGAGCATACATAGTTGACCCTCAATTCTGCAGCTAGTATAGAAAAGATTTTCCCTTTGTTCGTAGCTAATTGAAGATAGAGAAGATGAATCATGTCTAAGCACCAAACTCATAAACTTCTCCTTCCCTGGGGTTTCAAATGTATGGGTCTCCTTATCCTCATAATAAGAATTTATAACAGCTTATAACTCATCAAGAGCCTGCTCATTATTACCTGATCCTCTTCAACCAATCCCCCATCAGTGATGGTCATCACTCTTTTGTTAGGGCATTGAGAAGAAATATGCCCATAATCTTGACATTTGAAACACTTCACCTCCTTAATTTTCTTCCCAGAACCACTAGCAAAATCTTTCTTAAACTCAATGGTCACTATATCTTTTCTTGAATCATGAGTAGATTTCTCTACTCACTATTAATTGGCACTTCTTTCCTAGAATTATAATCATCATCAACATTCTGACTTACTTCCTTTCTATCAGATACTGGAGAATTAGATTAACTTTAAGGTGTTTTAGGAGAATACCTGTGAGATGTTCTGTAGTCGCTCAACTTTAAGGGCTATCTGAATAGCTTCATCAAGTGTCTCATACCTCTGCAATTCAACAATACAAGAGATCTCACATTTTAAACCTGTCACAAATCTAGCCATACTCTACTTAGGAGGCTCAGTAACTCCACGACGAATCATCAAGGTCTCAAAGTCTTGGACATATTCGTCCACAATCTTACCTCCCTACTTCAATATTTGCATACGCATGAACAACTCATGCCTATAGTGCTCGAGAACAAATCTCCGCCTCATAATTCTTTTCATATCCTGCTATGTTCGAATTTCAGCGTCTCCATCTCTTCGTCGTATGGCTAAAACATTCTTCCACCACTAAGCAACATATCCTATAAATTCTACCGCCGCCAAACGAACCCTAGTGTGATCATCTATATCATAGCATTCAAACAAACCCTCAGCTTTGTTTTCCCAATCTAAGTAATCATCTGCAGACCCTGTTCCAGCAAATGAAGGCATTTGTAATTTCACATGTTCCAACCCTTGGGGTGGTCAAAACTCACAATTATCATAATCTTCTCCATAATTAGTGCCTCTCCCTTCACGGTAGTCATGATCATCACCCCAATTTCTTCTTCCTCTATAACCTGCTCCACCTACCCCTTTCCGTTATAACTCTTGAACAACAACTGCAAGCAATACCTATGGATTAACAATTGGTGGTGGTGCCTGTGGGTTAACCCTTGGTGGTTAACCTATTGCAATCTGTCCTATGTGTGCAAGATTAGCCTTCATAGAACGTAATTCCTGTAGTTGTTCTTCTACAAATCTTCCATCACCCGTAGTGCGACGACCCTGATCTCCACCAACCTGAATATTTTCATCATTCCCAATATTTGCAGTCACATTGTTGTTTGACATCTCCACAATTTATGAAACTCCTAAATTACCAATATAATCCAAAATATAACCCAATCACAGCACAAACCCAATAAAAACCCTAAATTTTCCACTCAACACAAACCAACACAATACTCCAACAGGTCACAGCTCCTCGAGATAATTCAAAACAATAATAAAGATCGAAACTTTTCACTTATTGATTGTAAAGATCGAAACTTTTCGCTTGCTAATCGTCCCGCAGTTGAAACCGGAGCTCTGATACTAAATTATGATGTGCCTAAAACGCAAGGCACAGTGATCTTGAATAGGCATGCAGCGGATCTCGAATTCAAATGCTCAAACAAAATAAAAATGATGTTTTTATGGGTTTTTGAATGTATATGAAACGAGAAATAAAAGATATAGATGACACTATTATTGGATATAACTCACCGATAACAATCCAAACTACACTCGCTCTCACCCGATACTACGCATAAGTGAATCGAATGGTATGTTCGCCACAATCCAATCAGATTAACAAGAATAGGTTGTTCTCCATGATCACAAGGATCGATAAGAACAAGATCTCGCTACAATCAAACACTTGATTGATAAGAGAAGAATTGCGAGAAATCTCAATACAAGGGTTTGAAATATCCAAAAGCCATTGAGTCTCATTACAAGAGAGGTATTTATACTAGTCCTCAAACCCTAACAATAAAAAAAGAAAAAATAATAAATAAATTTACGAAATAAAAGAAAGCTGAGCTTAGGTCGCCAACTTAAACAAAAAGGCCGCGCCTTTGATCTTCTCGGCCATTAGCTTAGGGTTGGCCTTGACATCACCAGCCTTCATCATCTAGGCCGCCAGCATTGGTCTCCTAAGCTACTGTAAACCCCTAATTTTTAAGGTAAATTTGAGCTTAAACTTAATCGGAAAGTCAATCGGAAACCCTAAGTCAACAAATCCCTAGGAAACCCTAGCAATTTAGATTCGACAACCTCGTGTTCTTAAACTAAGAAGTTGAAATACGAGTGAAGGGTGTATTTTGGTTCTTAGTAATATTAGGATGCTTAAGAATATCAGATTAGTGAATTTTCGACCTATTTCGAACCCGATCGAATACAGACTTCAAAAAGCGTATCCCAGGGCTCGAGATATTAAAAATATGTTATTAGTACCGTTAGACTCGTAATTTCATAAGATTTCTAAATATATAAGTTACAGAATTTTTTGGGTTATAAAAGTTACAGTTATAGCCTTTTATCGTATTTTCTTTACTATCGGTACTTTAATTGTCTAATCTATTTTTTGATTTTTAATATACTATTCATCAAACAGCTATCCATAACCTACTCTTACATCCTTACATCCTATTCTTACAATTTCATCATTTTCCTTACATTTACTTTTCCAATACAATTTTTATTATTTAAATTATTTAATTTAATTTTGAAACTTACACACAACACGAATAACTCTCTCTCTTCCTACTATTAGAACCGACGCCCCCTCCCTCTATTTTCTCTCTATTTGTTTTATTTATTCTTTTATTTAACACACAAACCCTAAGACACTTTTAAAAATACCCATTTATACCAACTTCATTTTATTTTTTCTCTCTTTCTTTACAAAAACCAACTTTTAGAACAAGGTTTTTTTGTCCCTCTCTCCTCTCTTTTTGTCGTGAACCACATGCACACACACACACAAATTTAATTTTTTTCTCTTTCAAATTTCTTGTCCAAACATTTCATATGTAGTAGATCTTGATCTTATTACCATAAAACATGTTATGACAAGATCATTCATGTGTGATTCTACTCAAAAATCCCCATGAGCTTTAAACTAGGGATGTGGAAACACTTGAACATGAGATCCTTGCCATCACAATGTTAAAAGTCTTGTTATTTATGCTGTTTTGTTATTATTTTGCTTTACTATTAAGTTATGTCGTTATTATTAATGTTTTGTGCATGTATTTATCATTTAACCATGCCCACATAATGATCATAGTGTTCATGCATTTATGACTAGTATAATAAACTAGATTTAGTTGTTTTGACTTCATAAATGCATTAGGTTTTTGTTTTATGCACATAAATAACTTGTATAGAAAGCTTAAGATCTATTTTAGTTTCAACAAAAATGGATTTTTGAAATTCGGATAAAAAAGGAATCCTATTTAGAAAAGCTATTTTTCAAATTCAAAATGAGTATTTTACATTCAAAATGAAAGGTTAGGGAATAGGTATCATAAATAAGTGATCTTGATGGGTAAAGCTTAGATCTACTAAGGATATTTTCAAAACAAGGAAAAGTTTACAAAAGTTATGTTTCAATCCCATGATAAACTTAAAATTCGTAATGAAGGAAGCTTGATATGTGAAAACATATTTTTCAACCCCAAAATAAGATTTTCATTAAAGAAATAAACCTTAAGGAGTAGGTTTGATTAGAGGTAGTTTTTAAAAGATTAAATGAGATTTACCAAGAAACAATCTCAAATGGAAATTTCAAAATTCGGATTTGAAAATGACTACTATTTAAACACTTATTTCCAAATACTAAAATGATGATTTTTATGGAAAAATAGAAGTTCTTAGGGAATACATTTAATAAAGGCCAATTTTTAACTAGGATAAATGAAAATTATCAAAGTATAATCCTAAAATAAGGAATGGTTTCAAAGAATAGATTAAACAATATTTTCATTCCTAAAATTTTGTAAAATTCGTAACTAGGTAAACCGCCTATGAAAACATCTATTTTCCAACTTCAAAATGAAGAATATGATTAAGATAATAAAGTTGTTAGGTATATAAGTCATCAAGGTTGAGTTTTGATAAAAGTAAGTGTGATTTTGCAAGAAATAAAACTAGTTTTCTTAAATCTAGTATTTTCAAAAGTTTTGCAAAGCAAAAGTTTTCTAAAAATAATTCTTGATATCATATCATTGAGGATATACATATAGATAGCTCATCTCATGACATTCATGATAATGACTTGTAGGTAATGCATGTACATATAATGCATTTAGTAGAAACAAAGTTAGGAAAATAGTGTTTTATACATCCTATTAAGCATTATCTATGTACATGAGGAAATAGATTTACCAACACCCATGAATCATGCATGATATTGAGTTATGTACATAATAGGGTCTTTCAAGATATAATGATAGCTAAGTATCTATTAAAGCTTTGGATTGATGTTTGGATTGAATTTAGAAATTGAGTTGTGGGATGGGAATTTCGTATAGCATTCTGTACCCTAATTTTCATGGACCAAATGACCTTTTCTGATGGAATTAACTTTAGAAATAGATAGCTCTCATCGAATAGGTAGAAAATGGTATATAATATGCAAAATTCCGAAGTTAAAATGACCAAGTTATGGCCGTTTTAAGTTGGAATTTCCTCTCAGATGAACTTGTTAGAATAGAAATTTTTAAGTTTACTCAAACTTCATAGAAATACTCATTGGAGTTATTTCTTTTGATTATGAGACTTGGGAGACGGACTAGACCTTCCCGAGGACTATTATGATTAAGTGGATTTGCGCACCACGGCAAAGTGAGTTCGCTATCTTTAAATTACATACTTATGATTATGCTTGTAATGATAGTGGCATTAGATTTAGGGCAAGATAAAATTGGAATGTGCATGTGAATTCTATTTGATTGAATCGATGATAAGAATATCGAAATGGAATGGTTGTAAACATTTGTTTGATTTAATATAGAATTGAAGTATCTGCAATATCTATGATCGCCTATAAATCGTTAATTAATATGCCATGAGCTTATAATCAAATTGATCATGCATACCATATGTTGAGTCACATTGCATTTGTTATTATACCTTTGTGGGAAGACGACATAACAGCTGGGCAACGAGGGGACTATAAACTCGAATGTTGGCATAATGGCCGGAATTGAAATGGTAGTAGTGTAGGCACTTGTATCAACTACAAAATTGTGTGTGGGTAGGCACCTGAATCAACCATAATGTGAATGAGAAAAATTGAAATCTATGATTGTATGGGCCTGAAACACCTAACCCCGAATGGAGGGCGTAAATCCATTCAACATAAAACTCTCGAAAAGTCTTATGTATTGTATGCTCACGTGCTTGTGCATCTCATATGGTTGTTAATATAACTTGCCTGATATATATATTGCTTGTTAAAGTATTTAATTTGTAAGTAAAACTCACTAAGCTCGTAAGCTTATACTCCTATAGTTTCCTGTTGCAGTATGACTATTTGTGGCTATCCCCGAGAGGCCACTATCCGTAGGTATATTTTTTGGAATTTAAGGAGCTTTTTGAAGAAGTCGGGGCCTCGATGTTAGGCATAGACTTCTAGTTGAATCTCCTTAATCTATATGTATATATGTTGTTATAAGAAACTTTTGAGGTCTTAAGGACTCTTAATATTTTGACGGGGGTATGCCCCTTAGATCTTGTAATAGATTAATCTGGTTATAACTATTATGATTTACATTCTTATCGCTATGTATGACTTCTTAAGCTTTTTTGATTCAAAGAATGGTTCCCTATCTTTTGTGCATGAGCTTTATGCCCGGTGTTTAAACTCATGGAGTGACTAAGGTTTTCATACTTGAGTTTAGATATCGAGTGTGGCGGACTGTCGCGTTTAGAGTATCTTTTGGGGCGTGATAGCAGCTAGCTCCAGCCATGATCTTCACTTCAACAAGTAATTATCCTTCAGTCCGAATGCTACAATTCTTCAAATTAAACTTGGAATCGGACTAGGATGAACGTAGTTTGGTGATTTGATGCTCATCAATTCCCCCCTCCACAAGAAGAACCCTTAATGGTACAAACTGAAGCTTTTGCATCATAAGCTACACAACAACTCTCTACAGCAAGCTTCCACAAATTGGAGAATGAACTCACTGAGATGAAGGGAAGACTTGTGGACTTAGAGAGAAGTCCAAAAGAGGGTATGGATGATTTGAAACAGATGATGTCCAATATTTTAGAAGTAGTCTCCAAGCTACTTCCACAACTTGCAACATCTAAATCACCCTCTCCACAACCTATTGGTTTGTGTATGTGTTGTGATTTGTGTAATTCAAGGTTCAATTCTCATTGATCATTGACCGAGTCTTTCAAATTTATAAATGTCTCTAAATCAAACTTAATAACTACGGTCTCACAGGGTAACCACACCCATCAAATGTAGCATAGATAATGATTTAGGCCGGTCCTAAGGGAATGTTTGGCAGCTAATATACTCTCAATCCCATTAATTGTCTAGCCAAAGACAAGCATTAGAAAAACAGAAAGAAAAAAAAAAAAAAACAATGCTAAGTTAGAATTATTCATAATGTTTAATGGGTAAAATGAGAAATAAGCCTATAACTTCTATGAAATAGTAGCTCAAGGTTATTTCATCAATTCTTTATCAGAATGATTTCTTAATAACAACGACTTCTTAAGAACAACAACTTGTTAAAAGCTATTTGAAATGATGTGTTCATACCACTGAATTCTCTAATTTAAACTAAAGCTTCTCTTGAAGTCAGTAGTTCTAGATCTAGCTAAAACCATTAATTCGAAGTTTCAATTAGACTCTCATAAAGAGGAGGAATCCATTATTTTGAAAATACAACTCAATGAATTTTTAAAACAAGTGAGAGAAAGTCTTCACCCATTCTTCGGTAAAAGGTAGTTAGGATTGACTCCATTAGCAACCATAGATCTATTCAATTGAATGATCCCTTGATCTATTCAATTAAAATCAATCGTGGATCTAAAAGAATACACAATTCATTTAAAAACCACAAGTTAAGTTCAAGTTACTAATTACAAACACCCAAACAAATTTGCTTGAAAGGGCATTTGAAATCAGACCGAGTCAGGAATTGAATTCGTAATCCCTAAGCTGAAGAAGTTTATTTTTCCATGGATTTATCAAATAAGCACAAATAAGAAGAAATAAAACAAATTTGAAAGATGAATCAATTGATTGCTCAGAAATTCCTAGAAATTACAAACACTGGGTTAAATTGATTTTACTTAGAAAAAGAAGAAATTTTCAAGAAAAAGAATGGAAATTCTTTTATCGAAAAATCCTTCAGAAATCTACTCTATGTTAATATTGATTTCCACTATTGGTACATACTTTAAAATGCACGCTTGCACATTTATTTATAGACTACTAGGTGCAGAAAGCATGGTCAACTTTTTTTGACACATAGCAGATTTGGCAGATCATTTCTAACATAATTTGATAACTTTTCACGCGTACATATGAGCTGTGAAAACACTCGTCGATGGTCTTATGCTCTGTTGGTTGAGGTTCGTATTAAGCAAGATCAGGCTCGACTTTAGGAAATTCCTAAGTAAACAGTGCATTTTGTCCATTGCTCTATCGAGGGTAAAATTGAGAGAGTCGATGGTCAAATTGTTGAGGCTGGAGGTAATTTTGTTGAAGAATTGGTCTGTCAACACAATTGTTGAGGGTCGGGTTTTGAGGCTTGGCTTTGAGCTCGACAATGTATTTTCTTCAAAATGATGCTTGATTGCTTTGACTTAAGTCGAGGGTCAGTTCGAGAGCTTGCAGTTGAGGCTCGATATACCAATTTTTGCTGTCTTCTTTCTCTGTTTGGCCTCGGCTGTGTCTCTTCAGGGCTCAACTTTTGCATTTTTGACTTTAATTGTTGTTTTTGCTCCAAATCTGAATTAGAACACTTGATTACTTCTTATTTGATTCTAAGAGCTTTAAAACTGCATTATTTATCAAAAACATAATTTTTGCAGGACTCTATAAGAAATTCTTAGAAATTTAGCTCAAAATCCTATGAAAAATATAGAGTAAAAATGACTTATCACCTGTTTTGGCATAGTCACATCCTGATGATAATGATGATGACAATGATGCCAGACGACCATCTCTACCTTCGTTATGATATACACATACATCAGCCATACCACACATAGAACCAAAATATTGTAAACCCCTAATTTTTAGGGTAATGTCAAGTTTAAATCCTAAACCGGAAATCTTAAGTCAACAAATTCCCAGGAAACCCTAGTAGTTTAGATCTAGCAACCCCGCATTCCTAAACTAAGAAGTCAAAATACGAGTGAAGAGTGTAGTTTGGTTCGTAATAATATTAGGGTGCTTATAAAGATCAGATTAACAAATTTATAACCTATTTCGAACCTAATCAGATACAGACTTTGAAAGGCGTGTCCCGAGGTCAGATATTAAAAATATGTTATTAGTATCGTTAGACTCGTAATTTCATAAGATTTCAAAAATATTAGTTATAAAATTTTTCGGGTTATAAAAGTTACAGTTATAGCATTTTTATCGTATTTTCATTACTACCGGCACTTTAATTATCTAATATACTTTTTTATTTCTTTCACACTATTCATTAAGTACAACCACCCATACTCTACTTCTTACATCCTTACAACCTATGTCTTATATCCTTACATCCTATTTCTTACAATTTACTTTTCCAGTACAGTTTTATTACTTAAATTACTTATTTAAGTATGAAACTTACACACAAACACCATATCTCTCTCTCCCCTCCCCCTTACACTCCAAAACCGGTGCCCCATGTGCCTTCCCTCTCTCTCCAAATTTGTTTTATTTTTCTTTTGTTGAATTAAAGCAAACCCTAATCCACTTTTCTATGTAAACCTCTTTATGTAACTTCATTTATTTCTCTCTTTCTTCATTTTGACTTTTAGAAAATTTTTGCAAAACCCTCTCTCCTCCTCCTTTACTATGATACTCCTCACACACACACACCTCACAATATTTTTTTTCTTCAAGTTCTTGCTCCACACATCTAAATAAGTAATGGATCTACATTTTATCCTCTTAAAAATATGTAATGGCAAGATCATTCATGTGTGATTTCACTCAAAAATCCCCATGATCTTTAAGCTGGGGATGTGGAAAGACTTGATCATGAGATCCTTACCATCACAATGTTATAGATCTTATTATTTAAGTTATTTTGCTATTACTTTGTTTTATTGCTAAGTTATGTTGTTGTTATTAATGTTTTGTGCATATATTCATCATTTAACCATATTTACATGATGATCATAGTGTTCATGCATTTATGACTAGTGTAATAAACTAGATCTATTTGTTTTGAGTTCATAAATGCCTTAGGTTTTTGTTTTATGCACATAAATAACTTGTAATAGCATGATAATAGTAGGAAGATGTTAAAAAGCTTAAGATTTATTTTAGTTTCAACAAAAATGGATTTTTGAAATTCGAATTTAAAAAGAGCCATAGTTAGAAAATCTATTTTTCAACTTCAAAATGTGTATTTTACATTAAAAATGAAAAGCTTAGGAAATAGATATAATATATGAGTGATCTTGATAAGTAAAGTTTAGATTTACTAAGGAATATTTTTAAAATAAGGAAAAGTTTACAAAAGTTATGTTTCAATCCCAATAACAAACTTGAAATTTGTAATAAGAAAAGCTTGAAGTGTAAACACCTATTTTTCAACCCCAAAACAAGATTTTTATTAAAGAAATTAATGCTTAAGGAGTAGGTTTGATTAGGAAATAGTTTTTGAAAGCTTAAATGAGTTTTACAAAAGAAACAATCTCAAATGGAAATTTTAAAATTCGAATTTGAAAATGACTACTATTTAACCACTTATTTCCAAATGCCAAAATGATGATTTTTATAGAAAAATGGAAGTCGTAGGGGATACATGTAATAAAGACCTAATTTTGAAAAGGATAAAAGAAGTTTATCAAAGTATAATCCCAAAACAATGAATGATTTCAAAGAATAGATTAAACAATGTTTTCATTCCTTAAAATTTTTTGCAAAATTCTTAATTAGGTAGATCACATATTTAAACATCTATCTGTTAACCCCAAAATGAAGGTTTTTATTAAAATAATGAAGGTGTTGGGTATATAAGTCATCAAAGTTGAGATTTGATAAAAGTAAGTGTGATATTGCAAGAAACAAAACTAGTTTTCTTAAGTCAAACAATTTCCAAAAGTTTTGCAAAGCAAAGGTTTTCTAAAAAGAATTTTTGATATCATATATCATTGAGAATATACATATAGATAGCTCATCTCATGACATTCATGATAATAACTTGTAGGTAATGCATATACATATAATGCACTTGGTAGAAACAAAGTTAGGAAAATAGTGTCTTATGCATCATATTAGGCATTATCTAAGTACATGAAGAATTAGATTTACCAGCACCCATGAATCATGCATGATAATGAGTTATATATGTATATAATAGAGTCTTACAAGATAATGATAGCTAAGCATCTATCAAAGCTTTGGATTGATGCTTGGTTTGAAATTAGGAGTTGAATTGTGGGATAGGAAATTCGTATGTATTTTGTACCCCACTACTCATTGACCTAACGACCTTTTTTGATGGAAATAACTTTAGAAATAGATATCTCTCGTCGAATAGGTAGAAATTGATATATAATATGCGAATTTCCAAGTTAAAATGACCAAGTTATGACCGTTTTTAAGTTGGAATTTCCTCTTAGGCAAACTTTGGCGAATTTGTTAGAATAGAGTTCATAAGTTTATTCAAACTTCATATAAATACTCATTGGAGTTATTTCTTTTGGTTAAGAGACTTGGGAGATGGACTAGACCTTCTCGATAACTATTACGTTTAAGTGGATTTTTGCGCCATGGCAAAGTGAGTTCACTATCTTTAAGTTATATGCTTATGATTGTGCTTGTAATGATAGTGGCACTAGATTAGAGCAAGATAAAATTAGAATGTACATATGAATTCAAATTGATTGAATCAGTGATAAGAATATCGAAATGAAATTGTTTTAAATATTGTATGATTTGGTATAGAATTGAAGTGTCTACAATATCTGAGATCGCCCATAAATCATTAATTAATATGCCATGATCTTATAATCAAATTGACCATGCATACCACATGTTGAGTCACATTGCATAGGTTATTATACCTTTGTGGGAAGAAGGCATAATAGCTGGGCAACAAGGGGCCTGTAAATTCGAATGTTAGCGTAATGACCGAAAATTGAAATGGTAGTGGTGTAGGCACTTGTATCAACTAAAAATTGTGTGTGGGTGGGCACTTGTATCAACCATAAAATAAATGAGAAAAATTGAAATCTATGATCGTATGGGCCTGAAATACTTAACCCAAATGGAGATCGTAAATCCATTCAATATAAGACTCTTGGAAAGTCTTATGTGTTGTATGCTCACGTGCTTGTGCATTTCATATAATTGTTAATATAACTTACCTGATATATATATTGCTTGTTGAAGTATTTAATTTTGGAGGTGAAACTCACTAAGCTCGTAAGCTTATACCCCTATAGTTTCCTGTTGCAGTATGATTATGGCTATCCCCAAGAGGCCACTTTCCTCAGGTACAACTTTTGGAATTTAAAGAGCTTTTTGAAGAAGTCGAGACCTAGATGTTATAATTGTTGTTGAAAGAGACTTTTGAGAACCTATAGACTCTTAATATTTTGACGGGGGTATGCTCCTTAGATCATGTAATAGATTAATCTAGTTATAACTGTTATGATTTACATTCTTATCGCCATGTATGTCTCCATAAGCTATTTCGATTCAAAGTACGGTTCCCTATATGTTGAATGTGAGCTTTACACTCGGTGTTTAAACTCATGGAGTGACTAAGGTTGTCATACTTGAGTTTAGATATCGAATATGGTAGACTGTCGCGTTTAGGGTACCTTTTGGGCTGTGACAAATACACCTAGAAACCTTTGTTCATATAGAAACCACAGATTAAATACACTCACCACTTGTACATACAAAACCATACACATCACCACAAACAAAAACCCCAAACACAGAACGATTACAACAGTTAGCTGAGTCACTTGCTCAGAACATTACTGAGGACAAGGAAACCACTGCTCAACCTATTCTTTTACCTCAACTACCAATAATGGAGGCTGTAGAATTAGCTCCAATAATACATACACCAATAAAGAAGAAAAGAATAACAAAACCAACCCAAGGGAAAATGAGAATGATCCTTCCTGAAGATTCAGATTCGGATGAAGTTTCAACATAGCCGGTTGTATCAGAGCTAACAGTGGAGCTAGTTTTAGTAGATGCTTTAGCTGTTCCTTCAACAGAAGACTTTGATAGTGTATATAACCTCAGGTTGCTAAGTAGTTTAGTATAAAAAGTTGTACAAAATGCTAGGCTGGAAGAAAGAATAGCAGTGGAGGATAGGCCTAATGAAGAGTCCAATGAAGCTGCCATGACAAGGCAAGAAGAAAAAGAAGTAATAAAGGAAGTAACATCTCCACAACAATCATCAGCCAAAGAAACAACCATAGAGCTAGTTTTAGTAGATGCTCTAACTGTTTTAGATGCTATACCTCTTCGATAAGCACCACCTAGGTGCGCAATTTTAGAAGCTAAAGCAGGAGTGGCTGCAGCAAAGGTTAAATGGAAGAAAATGGATAATTTGCGCCAAGAGAGAATGCGTGCACTGGAGCAGTGGCAGAGCAAGTATAGAGAGAAAGAGAAACAAAGGCAATTAGAGGATGAAAAATGGTCTAAAGGAATCCCTAAGGAATACACTCCAGTATGGGATAATCTTGAAACTTACTATCCTCCAAACCTACAAGTAGAAGCAACCACAAATTAGGAAGAGGAGAGTACTTGAACATAAAACCCCTATGACTCATGATGCTCCATAGCCACAGCCACAGCCACAGCCACAACTACTTCTTAATGCCCCTTAGCAAGACCAAGATGATTCTCTTACAATCAATCAATTACTGGAGGCTACAAGAAGAGAAAGAAAAAGAAAACTAAAGGAGGATATTGAAATGATATTTAATGAATCTCATCAAAGATTAGAGGAGTAGAGGAAAAGAATTCTGCAAATAAGGGTTGATAATACCAAAGTTAATGTCAGGAGATTAGAATAAGCCATAGAGGTTGAGAGGAAGAAAAGAGCAAAAGCCCGACTGCAAGCTCAATTACTGCCACTAAATGAGTCATCTCAGCTAGAAATAAATGAAGCTCTTCAAGGATTGGAAGAATTGGCTGAAGATGATGAGAGCTTGTATGATGATAACTTCCTGTATAGTGATGATGAAGAAGAAAGGAGGAGAGAGGAAGAAACCCAAAAGAAGAGATTGGACCAATTAGAAAGTGATGTTGCCTATGCCCAAAGAATCTAGGAAGAGCTGGATAGAGAAGAAAGGGCAGCACAACATAGTAAAGGAGTTAGTCCTTCTCCACTAATAGTTCGACCCCATCAACCAATAGATCATACCATTGAAGCCCTTAGAAGTCAAGCCAGTAAAAGTAGAGGCACGGCTAACGAAAGAGGTAGAGACATGATTTATAATAGGGGTAGAAGACAAGGAAGAGATGGAAAGCTTAGAGACCCCTATGAAGATTTTTCCAAGCTAAAAAGAGGAAGAGGAAATGAATTCAACAGGATTTTTGGATATTGGTTGGGAATGGGCCCTTAAATTTTTTTTTATTTTTTTCTTAATTTTTATTGTAATATATGTAAAATACTTTATATTCTTCATTCTTCATTCTTCATAATAAATTGTAGATTCTTCCTTTCTTTCATTGCTTTTTGTCCATAACTCTATCGAGGCTCTGATTAAGCCTCGATAATAATATCTGTTGTGTTAAGTTTTGGTTTAGTAGACTTAAACAGGTCTCGATGAGACAAGTTTGACCCTCGAGCTTATACAGAGAGAATTTTTCTTCACTTCTTAATTTCTTTTAAATCTTGCTTTAAATAAAATTTGTTTTGATAAGTGAATACCCATCTATTTATATTGTTTAAATATTGAGGACAATGTTTGTCTTAAGTGTGGGGGAGGGTTAAGCAAGATGAATGGGTCTAATAAATGAATTAATTGCATAAATTGTTCTGATATAGAGTATGCACTGATATAGCTTAATGTTTTCATATAAATTCATAAGAACTCAATGAAATGGTTAAAATTTGACAAAATCTTTTTGACAAAATCACTTAGCGAAATGATTTATGAAGTTGTCTTGAAACTGAATAATTTTTATCTTGTTTAAATCATTTGATAGTATCCATGTGAAGTAGTTTTACTTATTATTTAGTCTAAAGTTTTAGAGCTGGAATTAGCTTAAGATCCTTAGTAAGGTTACTCAATTTTCTTACAAAAGCTTAAATAATCTATATATTTTCCAAAGTAGTCATTTTGAGAGCCATTTTTTTAATCTCTAGCGAATGTTCAAATAATGATCACAACTTGATAATTTTTTCTTGTGTGCTATAATTAAAAAAAAAAAAAAAAAATTAAATATAAAATGCGTGCTTAAAATTGGAATGGGCTTGGGTTGGTCCCTCAAAAGAGTAAATTCTTGTCCCCTCTTTCAATTTCAAAAGCCATAAAAAAAAAATACATAAGCGAAAAGATGCAGGCAACACCCTGTCCAGAGGTAAAGAAAAGATACAGGCAACACCCTATCCCTCTGAAGCTTTAAATAATCAATAAAATTAAGGAATAAAAAGTACGAACAAGGAAAAAGATTTAGGGGATGAATTGATGTACATGCATTCACTTTAAATTACTTTGCTTAGAGAAATGATCAAAAGACTACATACTTTTATGTATAAAGGGATAAAAGTTGATTGAGTTTCTTCTTACTTTGATTGATCTTCTGAATAATTTTTGCTTTATAATTCTTTATTAAATAATAAGGGTAAAAGCTAATTTACATAGATAAACCAATTGATTTCTACAAAAGCAACTTTATTTCAGTTAGTAAAGATAATGAAAATTTTCAAAATGTTGAGAAAATTTTCGTTTAAAATATTTAGGTCAAATAAACCATTCATGATTTGTTTTCTTAATAAAGCCTTGTGATCTTTAAATTGTTTTATTTGCTTGAGGACAAGCAAAGCCTTAAGTGTGGGGGAATTTGATGTGTCATTTTTACTCTATATTTTTTATAAGATTTTGAGCTTATTTTGTTAAGAATTTTAGATAAAATCTTGTAAAACTTATGTTTTTGATAAATAATGTTGTTTTGAAGCTTTTGAATCCAGTGAGGAATAATCGAAGTGTTTTAAATCAGATTTGGAGCAAAAACAATAAGTAAAGACAAGATTGTAGAAATCGAGCCCTGTAAAGTCATAGCCGAGGCCAAACAAAGAAAGAAAACAACAAAAATTAGTCCATCGAGCCTTAACTACGAGCCCTCAACATGACCCTTGACTTCAGTCAAAGTGATCGAGCATCATTCTGGAGACAATACACTATCAAGTCTCAAAGTCGAGCCTCAAATCTCGACCCTTGACAAGTGCCTTGACAGATCAATTCTTCATCAGAATTGCCATGAGCCTCAGCAATACGAGCTTCGACTTTCTCAATTTTACCCTCGATAGAGCAATAAACAAAAACACACAGTTTATTTTGGAAATTCTTGAAGTCGAGCCTGATTTTGCTTTATATGAGCCTCAACCATCAGATCAGATGCGACACTCGACAAGTTTTTCACAGATCTTATGCGCGCGTAGAAAGTATCAAAAATTCTGTTAGAAAGAATATACCATGTGTCAATAAAGTAGGTCATGCTTTATGTGCCCAGTAGAATATAAATAAACAGGCAACCATATGTGTAATGTATGTTTCAACATTGGAACTTAAACATATTAACATAGATTAGTTTTCTGAAAGATTCTTAGGTGAAAGAATTTTCATTTATTCTTACTTGAGAATTTCTTCTATTTTCTAGGTAAAATCAATTTAACCCAATGTTTGTATTTCCTATGAATTTCTGAGCAATTAATTGATTAATCTTTCGAATATGATTTATTTATTCTAATTCATGGAGAATTGAACTCCTACAGCTTAGGGATTACGAATCCAATTCCTGATTCAGTTGATTTCAAATGCGTTTTCAAGTTAATTTGATTGGGTGTCTGTAATTAGTGACCTCAACTTAAAATTGTGATTTTTAAATGAGTGGTGCACTCTTTTGGATCTACGATTGATTTCAATTGGATAGATCGAGAGACCATTCAATTGAATAGATCTGTGGTTGCTAATGGAGTCATCCTAACTACTTCTTGCTAGGAACGGGTGAAGACTTTCTGTCACTTGTTTTAAAAATTCATTAAGTTATTTTTTTTGAAATAATGGATTCTATTCTTTATTCGAGTCTAATTGGAATTTTATATCTAGTTTCGCTAATCTAGAACTACTGACTCAAGAGAAGCTTTAGTTTAAATTAGAGAATTCATTGGTATAAACACACAATTCAAATAGCTTTTAAGAAGTTTATTGTTTTTAAGAAATCATTATGATAAGGAATTGGTGAAGTAACCTTGAGCTATTGTTTCATAGAAGTTACAGGCTTATTTCTTATTTTATCCATTAAACGTTTGTGAATATTCCTAACTTAGCATATTTCTTTTTCTTTATGATTTTTCTAAACCTTTCTTTGGCTAGACAATAGGTGAAGTTGGAAGTATACTAACTGCTAACCATTCCCTTGGGATCGACTTAATTCACTATCCATGCTACATCTGATGGGTGCGCTTGCCCTGTGAGACCGTAGTTATTGAAACTGATTTAGAAAACATTTATAAATTTGAAAAACTTGATCAATGATCAATATGAACCAAAATTGAAACCAAACACCAAAAATCCATGCTTTAGGTTTAGGGTTTGATCCCTAGTACCTTTATTTTGCACATAGAGGCAAGTCATGTGCATTGCATGTACTGCCTTCACCTTCGTGATCAAAGTGTTGAGAGAGACAAGGAAATTTATGAAAGTCTTATCAAACCAATTTATCTTAATCTATTTCTGTCAAATCATTTAGGTAAATGTCACGCTCAAAGGGTACCATAAATGTGATAGTCCACCTTACACAATATTAAACTTGATAATGACTATCTTAGTCACTTAAAAGCTTTCATATTGGTACAAGACGTACTTTCACAACAAAGGGATACTGGTGAAGTTACGATTTTAAGATGATATTAATAGAACATACAAGAAAATACTAACATAAATACATAAAAATTTAGGGTCTTACAAGTCTTAGGGGTATTCCCCATTAAAGCCATAATTTTTTTAACAACCCAAAAGTCTCCAATTACAATAAAATCAAAAGAAATTTTCTAAGGAAATATATCCTAACAATCTTTAAATAAATTTATTTAAAAAAGCTCCCAAATTTTTGTCCTTGCTTACCTTAACCTATAGATCCCTCGGAGCAGCCTAAACGTTCTTGCGCGACAAAAATCTATTTGGGGTAAGGTATAACATGCTTAGTGAGAAATCCTTGCAATATCGTACTTGTGAACAAAGCAAGCAAGTTAATTATTTAATCATATGAAATGCGTCAACCATATGTTTCACACATTCGTACAATCTATCGAAAATTGTAGGTATAATGGATTTTTTGCCCTCCGTGTCATGGGTTAAGGAATGCTTTCAAAATGTTGCAATCCTTCCAGCTATCACACTTTATTGGGTTCCGATGAATCACCACTACTGTAAACCCCTAGATTTTATGATAATCTTATAAGTAAGTTTTAGAGCCGGATTCGAAACTGGAGTCCTAAAGTCAAATCAAGTCAACCTTAAACCATAGAAACCTTATACTTGATCATACAGTCTTTAGAACCCTAAATTACATAATGAAATTTTAAAATGAGATGAACTCAAATTATGAATTGAGAATATAATATAAACCCTAAAAGATTAGATATTCCAAAAATTTGTTCATTTTTAGACCTTTTCGGGATAAGTTTTCCTATTTGACCGTCGGCATGCAAAATTAGGTAAAATATCCTGACAAACAATTTAGACTAGTAAAATATTAAGAAATTCAAAAAATATCATACACAATTTTTATGACTCATAAAAACATCAGATATAGCTTATATATGTGTATTTTAATCTACACCACTAATTTAACTGTCTTATTTACTATTTATTTCAATCACTTTTTGCTTCAATTTTCTTATGCCTACTTTTACATGTCATAACCTATATTTACTTTTCATGTTTTCCATAAAAACCAACTCTTACACATGTCAAATAATCTTACTTTACATAATCTCTCTCTCTCTTTCACTCTCCTCCTTCTCTCTCCCCTAGCATAAGGGAACTATTGCCCCCCTTCCTTTCTTCTCTCTCAATTTTCTTTTCTTTTTCATTTTTTTATTCATTAAATCATCTAGTTTTTCTATGAATACTTTGTATCTCCATTCATTTTCACTTTACTTTCAATTACTAAACACTCTCTTTTCTTTTCCCTTCAAAGTTCTCTCCCTCTCCTTTTCTTTTTCTCTCATCGATACCCTTCCCCTCCCCTCCCGTACCCTTGATCTCTCTTGGCTCTCTCTCATTTCTAACACACACACATCTCTTTGATTTTCTCTTTTAGGTAAATGCTTACTTCATATCTTTTTAGTTAAAATCATAAGTTGTTATTCAAGTTTCATGCACTTTTCCATGGAGAAATTCTCTCCCATGATGCATAGAGATAGCGATGAAAGTGATCAAATGAAATTTACAAGTGTTGTTATATTTATGATGACTATATCTTGTTATCTAACCTAACATCATATACGTTATTGACTATATATAACTATATATGTATGTTATAGGAGCATATTGCTCACTAATATACCTTTTATTTCTTGTACTTATCTATTTCATGAAAATTTCTTATTTTATGCTTTGAGACTTGTCCTTAATCTAAGTCTCAGATTTGTCCTTAATCAAGTCAAAATAATCGGGGACTCGTCTATTTCTAAGTCCTGAGAAGCCTTGTAAAAAAATTTAAGGCCTTCATTTTATTTCATCTTGATCGCTTTTATTTAATACATTGTGACTGGAATAATTCAAGTCCCAAGAAGCTTTGTTCGAATTCTAAGACTTCCATTTTATTTTCTTTTGCTTTTAATTATGTTGCTATATATGGTGATTGGATCATTTAAGGTCTCGGGGAGCCTTGGTCATATCTAAGTGTTAGGGTCAATCTTTTGTAATACTTTTGTAGTGTGACCCCACCCCTTTTGTACATATGATGTATAGTAAGGAGAATCCTCGAGGCCACTTTCTTGTAGAGTAATTTCCTTTATAATTTCTATTTTCGGTAATTTTAGGTGTGACCTCCTCAAGAGTTTTAATGTCTCCTCCTACCAGACCCAGGAATATATATAAAGCTCTTTATGGGGGTGAGTACTCTTGTGGATTCAAGCTCTTGCTCACACTTGACTATACACAGTCAAGGAACCCATTGTACACTGTTCTCACATACTTTATACTATTGTTGATATTAATAAATAACTCATTTCCTTTCAAGTGTACCTTTGTACTGATTTACTATATCGTTCTTCTCTTTTGTTGTGTTCATCTTCACTTATAGCTTTATCGCTAAGCAAAGGCCCGTTGAGTGAGTTTAGGCTTGCTTACTACTATAGAGAGGACAGTAAGCACTGCACGATCTAAGTATGCTAGCAAGAGCCTCAACTATGACAGTTGGTAACGAGCCTAGTTTAGTCCAGTAAGAACAACCACAACACAATAAGACGAGTTGTGCAAGAAGGTAGACAACCTTGAAGAAAATATAGTAGCAATGATGCAACGTCTTGACACTTTAGTAGCACTTAGTTCAAGGGTGGCAGACCTTGAGTCAACTAGCCACGGATCCAATGCGAGGGTGGATGACTGGTTGATAATTTTCAAGAGAAAGTAGGCACTTTCAGAGAGGAGGTATGGGTCAACTGAAGGTGTGAGAAATGAGGTGGCAAATTATGCAACTATTCAGGGAGTAGATGAGTTAAGGCAACAGGTTGCTTTGTTAACCAAAGCAGTCACAACTACTCCAGCCCCAACTGTAGTATATGTTTCCCATCCAAAGGTGCAAGAGCCCAAAGCATTCACTGCATGAGGGATGCCAAACTATTAGAGAATTTCATCTTCGACTTTGAGCAGTACTATGCAGCTATCGGGCAGACCTATGAGAGAACAAAGCTCTTCATGGCAACTATATTCCTAATAGGTGATGCTAAGCTATGGTGGTATATCAAGTATGAGTAGATTCAGAATGGAGCGGCACATGTTGATGCCTAGGAAGAGATGAAGGATGAGTTGAGAACTCAATTCTTTCCATAGAATATATTCAGTATGATGCCAGGAAGAAGCTGCGAGCTTCGACACAGTGATGACATTCGAAAGTATGTTAAATAATTCTCAAAGCTTATGCTTGACATCAAAAGTATGAGCGATGATGACAAGTTACTTTTTTCTTAGAGCGGTTGAAGCCATATGCCAGGAATAGGTTGTAGAGCCAACATGTAGCAAATTTAGTTGAAGCATAAGTACTAGTAGAACTTTTGATTGACTAAACCAGTGATACTAGAGGGAAGAGTGTGTCATGAGGACACGATAGTGTAAAATCTAGCAAGCCGAGCAAACCCAAGAGTGGAAAAAGTGCGGGCCAAAAGTAGTCTTATAAATCCTACCAGTCTGGGAAGAGTGGAGCATCAAGTAGTGGCAAGAAGCCTACCTTTTCTTGCTTCTTATGCAATGGACCACATAAGGTAGCAGAGTATCCTCACAAAGCAGCACTTAATGCCATGGCAAAGAAGGCTGAGAGTATATGTTAGAATTAAGATTCTAAAGGGAAGTGTGAAGAGTAGCCTAAATGGGATCCTTACACATGTTATCAGTAGTTGGAAGGCTTCAGTAGTGTGCCACAAGATTAGGACCAACAACAACTTAATGTATGCCCAGTTGCACATCAACAGCAAGAGTGCTAATGCAATAATAGCTCAGGAGCCACACATAACTTTATTAGTATGCCCAAGGCTGAGAGATTGGGGCTAGAGCTGATAGATGATACTAGCCAAAATAAAGCAGTGAACTCTAAGGCACATCTTGCCAAAGGAGTTACCAAAGGTGTGAAGGTAAAGGTAGGGGATTGGAGTGGAAGTCTCAACTTTGCAGTTGTTCCTTTAGATGACTTAGAATAGTCTTCGGATCGACTTTCTAAGGAATGTTAGAGTTGCTTCTATGCTAGTAGCTGATTGCTTGTTATTCACGGGTAACAAGCCATGTTGTGTACCATACCTATATAGAGGCAAAAGCGAGCAGTAGAAGTAACAATATCAATGGGAAGAATATCAGGGCAATGATGTTATCAGTGCTCCAACTTAATGAGTGCTCCGGCATCAAGAGCCTACATTCCTTGCTGTCTTAACAGAGAAAGAGGATGGAAGGAATGATGAGATCTTGGGTGTTACTCAAAGTATCCTAAAGGAGTTTAGTGCTGTTATGCCTGACAAACTTCCTAAAGAGCTACCCCCAAGAAGGCCCATGGATCATGAGACTGAGTTGGTTTTAGGGGCTAAGCCACCTGCTAAAGATCTATACAAAATGTCGCCTCTATAGCTTATTGAGTTGAGAAAGCAGTTAGATGATTGTTGGACGCCGATTTCATTAGACCCTCAAAAATACCATATGGGGATCCTGTGAACCTCTTAATTTTAGGGTAAAATTAGAGTAAACCCTAACCCTAGTCAAAATTGGAACTTTAAAAGGTAACAAAGATCAAGGTATACTAGTAGTTTTAACTCCGACAATTCCGTGCTAGAAATTTGAGAACAGTAGAAATAAGTTTATGATATATTATAGTTCGGAATCATATAAGATAGATTAAAAAGATCAAAATTGTCAAAATTCAAATCGTTTCGGACCTAAGCGGGATCAGTTTCAAAAATTAGGTCCGAACACACGAAATGGTAAAAATATTCTGATAATACCAAAAGACTCGTAATGATATGAGGATTCCAAAAAATCAGTTTCATAATTTTTTAGTATCTAAAAATATTAGATATAGCTTATTTATGCGTATTTTCTTTATTATCAATAATTTAATTGTCTAGTCTACTATTTATTGTACAATTTCTATTATTCATTACTACTTACCTATCTCTACTTTTTCTTACCACCTATTTCTTACATCTACATATTTATTACCTACAATTTACCTTCCCTATAATACTTTTTACATAATTTCTCTTACACTTTAATATCTTTTCATTACAAAGATATAAATTCAATCAACTCACACTCTCTCTCCCTCCTACAATTTGCGTTAGCCCTCTCTCTCTTCTCTAACATTTTTTTCTTTTCAATTCATTTTATTGCAATAATTTTCCTCCACAAATCTCTATAAATACTATCCCTCTCTCCACTTCTTTCACACATTTTCATTTCACTTAACAAAACTCTACCAAATTCTCTCTCCAGAATTCTCTTCCCAACTCTTTTTTCTTTCCATAAAACTATCATCTACCTACAACTACCAATACTTCATTCCTCCATTTCCACATAAACCTTAGGTAAAAGTTCCAACATTTCATCTTCATGTCATGTAACCTAATATGACCATAGTGGGTGTTTCCTAAATCTATGAGTGTTATGGAAGCAACACTATATTCATGTTTTGTTCTTATTCATACAAAAAATTTCATTATGTTATTATATTGTTACATTGTTATTATTGCTTTAATCTAACTTCACACACCCATATATATATATCATGTATATGTATATGTATATATTCTTAGAGCATATAAGCTCACTAACATAACTTTTATTTATTCATGCTCTGATATTCAAAGACTAGTCTTTCCAGTCTTAGATTTGTCTTTATCAAGTCAAAATTCTTTTCTTTTCTCTTCTTTCCTTTTTTTATGGGACTTGTCCATAATCTAAGTCCGATGAGCCTTGATACCAATCTAAGACTCTCATGATTCTCTTGATTTGTTTTCTTTCTTTTCTTTATGGAACTAGTCTATCTCTAGTCCGGAAGTGTTGATACAAGTTAAGACTTCTAATACTTGACTTTATTTAAATGATCATTTGCTTAACTACTTTACTATATCTCTTATATTCCATATGTGTTATTTTTCCTTATATAATATAATTATATATTCATGTTCATACATAATCATAATGTTGTTGTCTAAATAAAAGGAGTTCTTTTCTTTTATTAAAATTTAAGACTAAATCCATTACAAAAATAACTTTGGCACTTAGGAAAAGTTTCCATTTAAAACTTAGGATTATAATTCAATATTATCCTTTTAAAAAATTTAAATAAGTTCATCATAGACTTGTAAGTTTTAATGCTATGTAAAGCTTTTTTTCAAAACATAATTATAAAGTTCTTTTACTCTCTTTTTCAAAATAAAATAAATTTATTATTAAATCTTAATGTTGATAATTCTTTACAGTACAAGTTCTTTTTAAAAAATTATTTAAAAGAACTCATACCAACAGTTTAATAAACACTAAGAACTACATGAATTTCTAAGTCAAGTTAAAATCAACTCATTAGTCAAGAAAACACTTAGAAAAGTAATATCATTAAACAACCTAAAGTAACAAGTTTTAAAAATATATAAAAGCTTATTTTTATAAAGTCTATGAAGAAGGAAATGGCAATTATGATATAAAAAGTACTTATTCAAGATAAACTAAAAATCTTAGTTTTCATTTCAATCATTTACAAAGGAAACTTATAGATTCCAATATTTAAATTCCTAAAAGAGATTGTTTTATGAAAAATTATAGCTTGGACAACAACACTAGAATCATGCATGTAATGTGAGTTTATGTATGTATAAAAAGGATTTTTCAACTATATAAATATTTATATGCTTGCTATGAGATTTTTGGTTGGTAAAAAGTATGGAAAATCATATTTTTAAGGGCTAGGAATTTCATAACTATTCCGTACTATATCGTTTTGGAACCCAAATGGCTTTTTTTATGACAAAAATAACTTTAGAAATAGATAGATCTTTTTGAAAAAGTAGAAAACAACATATTATATATGAAATTCCGAGTTAAAATGAGCAAATTATGGTCATTTTAAGTTGGAATTTCTTGCCATCCGAATTTTGATAAACATAGTAGAATAGAATTAGAAAATTCAAGTAAAATTTAGATGAAATACTCATTTTGGGTATTTCTTTTGTTTAGGTGACAAGGAAGGAGAAGTCTCATATCTCGAAGATTACTTCGATTAGGAGCTTTTTTGCATCATGGCCGAGTGAGTTTACTTCCTTAAGTTTCGTACTCATGCTTGTGCTTGTATTGTTAGAAGCACTAGAAGTAGGATAAGGTGAAAATGGAAAGTGCATGTGCCTTATAATATTTGTTGAAATTATGTTAAGAATATCAAGGCATGAATTGTTGTTAATTAAAAGTTTGATATATTGCCATGTTGATGTGTCTGTAAATTCTATTATTTCCTCTAAGATATTTTAATTACATGAAAGAATTTAATAAATACATTCATATATATCATGTAGTGAGTCACATTGCATTCATTATTAACACTTGGTGAGATAATGGTATAATAGTATTGGTTGGTATAACCGCTAGTATCTACGTGTTGGCGAGTAGTAGCCAGTATAATCTACATATTTTATGTTGGCAAGTAGTAGCCGGTATAATCTACATATTTTATGTTGGTGAGTAGTAGTCGATGTTATTTATAAAATTTTTCTTTATGTCGTAATTAGCCAGTATACCTTACCCTGACTGAAGGGTGTAAATTCATTCAACATATGGTTCCTAGAAAACCATAAGTCTTGCTTGCTTGCGTGTTTGATGCATCACATATGCTTGTTTAAATATAACTTGCTTGATATTTCATTGGTTTCGAGTATGATAACCCGAAAATATTCTCACTAAGCTAGTTAAGCTTAAAATCCCATAGATTTTTTGTTGTCGTAAGAACATCCTTGAATCTACCTGAGGTCTCCTTTTATTCGGGTTAAACTACACTTCTGGAAAGCTTTTTGGGGAAATTCGATCAAAGGCTTTAGATAGAACTTCCCTTTAAATATTTTATCTATAGAGTTTTACGTATGTAAGACTTAAGTTGTATTACAGATCCTTGGAAATTTTATTGGGGAAATGCCCTTAAGTTTATGTAAAGACCTTATTATGTTTAATCTGGTGGATATATGTTTATGAGTTCTTATATGCTTCATATTACTACTTAAACCACATATCCCACCGGTGTCTTCTATTACTGTGTTAGACACCTTACATATAATATCGAGATTTTCACATGACTAAGGTAGTTATTCTTAAGTCTTAATATTGTATGTGAAAGACTACTACATTTAGGGTACACTTTGGGGCGTGACAACTCATGTCCTATTTTAGAAGAAGCACGATGGGAGTTCGAGACTATACATTGATTATCGAGCTTTCAACAAGTTGACTGTGAGGAATCATTATCCAAATCCTCTCATTGTTGATTTATTTGATCAATTGAGTGATGTTCCTAAAAGACAAGCACGCTTTGATACCAAAAGATGATGTGCCTAAAATTAGGATGTCCTCTGATTCTAAAAGATGATGTGCCTATCATTGTGATATCGAGATGATTAGTGAATTGTAGTGGATTTGATTTTTATAATTTAGCTACAATCGAAAATAAAGGATATGAACAGTCTTGACAATGAATATTACATACTGAAATCGACTCGAACTCTGCTGTCTTTGTTAGATGTTATGCATTTATAAGATGAAGTGGTTTTTTTGTGACAATCTAAATTATCGATAAGAATAGAAACTCGCCACAATCACAGATGGATTGATAAGAGTATGTAATCGAGAGAAAATTTTCAAATTAGGTTTCAAAGTATCAAAGTTTGATGAGAATTCCTTACAAAAAAGTATTTATATTAGTTATCCAGATAGCTATCGAAATAAATTAAAATAAAAGATGACATTATGAAATGGTTAAATGCAGGCAAGGATTGCCACTAGCCTTTAAAAGATTGTGCCGACCTTGAGGCGGCTTACATGTTATGCTGCTAGCTTTCAATTGTTTGATTCGTCTACTTTGTTTAGTGGAAATGACCATGAGTTTTTGAATGATTCCTTGACTTCCTTTGATGCGAGCTTTAGCAATAGATGTCAAAGATCAATTCCTATCATACTATTGGGCTATCACGCCCCAAGGGGTACCCTAAACGTAATAGTCCACCATACTCAATATTATAGCTTAAGTATGATAACCTTAGTCATTTCCAGAAGCTTCGGTATTAAGTGTAAGGCATGCTCTCACAAATTTAGAGGACCATACATGGAATTATGAAGCTTAAGAAGATATAATAACAAATTAAGAAAAGATGATTCATAATATTCATTCATTCATTCATAATAATTGTCTTACAAGTTTTAGGGGCATTCCCCAGCCAAAATAACTATAGTCTATTACAAGAATTTTCTATGAAGTCTATATCTAAACTAATGTTAAACTTCATCTAAGAATTTCTTAACCAAAATGGGAAAAATACCTAGCTGCAGGGTCCACGTCGCCTCAACCATAAATAGTTATACTGCAAAAGATATCTATAGGGGTATAAGCTAATAAGCTTAGTAAGAATTATTTCCATAAGTAAATTCTTGCATAGGAAAATTCAAACAAGTTATTTGAGCAATCAAGTGAAATGCATCATACACGTGAGTAAACAAGGCATATAGTTTTTCGGGAACTATATGTTGAATAGATTTACGCCCCCCATTCGGGGTTTGGTGATGTATAATCTCAAAACGAGTAGTTTTAGTTAAGTTATGCTTTCAATCATTACCACCAAGCATATAAGGTCTACTCAGGTTGAGCCACACTTTCGGATTTTTGCCAAGCATTGGTTTGATTCCATATCGCCAAGCAATCGCTTTCGATCATAACTGTCAAGTGCTGCTTGCGACCGTGCTACTATCTTTTTCACTTAAGGATAATAACCCCATGTAATGTGACTCATTTTGTTGTATGCATGAATCAATTTATTTAAGATATCATAGCATCATTATTATCAAATTTAAGGTGATCATAGAATTTCATACGTATCAAGCGCTATACTAAAACAAACAATTATTTACAATCAATTCCAGCCTCGATATTCTTAGAATCCTTTCAACAATTTTCACATTCATATCAATTTGTCTTTTCTTAATTCTAATGCGACTAAACTACAAGCACAATCAAGTAAAGCATTTTAAGGAAATAAACTCACGTTGTCATGTCACACTTCTTCTAAATAGATGAGTCGCTCAAACAATCCACTTAGTCGAAATATTCATCGGGATACAGGTATTCTTCCTCAGAATCACCTAGTCAAGGAAAATACCCAAAATGAGTATTTCTTGATACCTTTCTTGAAACTTTTCAAAACTATGTTATAGGAACGTCAAAGTTCGTATAAAATATGATTTCAATTTAAAATAGCCATAACTTGATCATTTTAATTTGGAATTGCGCATACAATATACCGATTTCTATCTATTTGAAAAGATCTATACGTTTCTAAAATTATTTTCATCAAAATAGATCATTTGGCTCCGAAACAGTGCGATCATATTCACCAAGTATTTTCCCATCCCAAAAGCATTTTGTTTCAAACATTACACCATCCAAAAATTACTTTGATAAATACTTAGTTATCTATATTGTTAAGAAATCCCTTTTTCATAGATATATAGCTCACATTTCATCCATGCTCAAGTGTTTGTTGTCCAACCAAATTTCTTTGAGTAAAACAATGTTAATTAAAAGTTTAGAAAACCATAGTTTTCAAGAAATCCATTTCGTAAATCCTTTAAAATGAGTATTTTGATTCTCTTGTTTTCAATTAATTATTTCATGTTTATCTTACTATTTTTCTTAAAGACTTTTTAATACTATTAGATTTCTCCATTTTCCTTTTAGGATTTTTTCAATATCGGTGTCACTTTTTCTATTAGTTTTCCTATACAACTTTTCTTTGATCATTACTCAGAAAATCTTGGTTTTGAAAACTCTCATTCTCTTTTCATGGGGTTTCCTTATATTATGTTTTTATGAAAAGCATTTTAGTACCAAAAGTCATATTCTTTTGAGAAAACAAGGTAATATAGAAATGATTAAAAAGCTTTTCAAAACAAGAGTAGCTTTTAAAATTTTAGTGAGTTCTTCCTAAAGTTTTGAAAAGAACAAATTTACTTTTGTGAAACCATAGATTCTAATTTTCATATAAAACCATTCTTTGGTGATAAAATCTCTTTTTTGTAAAAGTGTAATTGAAGCTTAAAAGTTTGGACAACAATCTTTATGGGCATGATTATGAGAAATAATAACAAGCAAAAATAACATAAATAATAAATAAAGTCAAGTATGAGGAGCCTTAACTTCTTCAAGGCTCCCGGGACTTAGAAGTATACTAGTCCCAAAAAGAAAGAAAAAAAAAGGGAGAAAATTGTTTTGACTTGATGGGGACAAGTCTAAGACTAGAGATTAGTCTTAAAACAATATGTAATAAATAAATTGCAAAGAAAGAAGTAAATAAATTCTTTACATGAAAGTAAATAAATTGCAAGTGTGTTTATATGCTCTAAAGAATATATATATATATATATATATATGTATAGCCATTATTATTCTTAGTTAGATATAATAACAATAATAATATGAGCAAGGTAAAGTAACAACATAAATATAAAATAGATATTCATGAACAAGAACAATATATAAACATAGTGTAGCTTCCATAACATTTAGTTTTTGGAAACTCACACCATGGTCATATAAAGTTACATGATATGGGAAGAAGAAATTTGTAAAGAAAATTTTACCTAAAGAGGGTTTTTGGAGTATTATGTGTGAATGAGTTTTGCGTATGTAGAAGGTGGTTTGAGAATATTTTGACAGAGTTTTGAGAGTGTATGTGGAGAGAGTTTTGGGAGGAGAATTTTAGAGAGATCTGATAGTGAATTTGTGGGTAGTAAATGTGTGAATGAAGTGAAAGAGGAGGGGTATTTATAGGAAAATGAGGAGTGAATTTTGTGTGTTTTAAATAAAAAAAATTAAAAAGAAATTGAGTGGGAGAGAGAGGGAGGGGCACTGGCTATCCATGAAGAGAGGGGAGAGAGTGTTTTATTTTTTATTTTTGTTGATTAATTGTAATAATAAGTAAAGTAGATGTGAAATAAAGTTATGGGAAAGGTAAAAAGTGAGGATAATAGGTGTATAGAGTGTAAGAGTAAGTGTTAGAAAAAATATAGATAAATGAATAGTGCATAACAGTAATGAATAGTGTAATGTAAAGTAGATATGACTAATAAAGTATTTGTAGTAAGAAATATACGTATAAATGCAATATTTGTTATTTTTATTTACCGAAAAATTATAAAATTGATATTTTTGAAAACCTTATATTTTTACGAGTCTAAAAGTATATGTAGAATGTTTTTACTATTTCGAGCCCCATAACACATTTTTCAAGAACTGTATCTGTTCGGGTTTCAAACGATTTACGGTTTTACTAATCTGATCTTTTTAAGCTTACTTATGTTATTACGAACTATTCTACATACTAATCTCTTACTTACTTTCTTAGGGTCGCGAACATGGGATTACCGAACTTAAACCATTACATATAACTAGGGATTTGTTGGCTTTAGGGTTTCCGGTTGACCTTCCGATTAGGGTTTAAGTTAAACCGATCACAAAACTTTGGGGGTTTACATGAGCTTGTTGAAGATTTGCCCTCAAATCTTGATGGAAAATATATCCACCCGGATAAAAAATAAACCTTCAAAACTCAACAATAGTTAAATAAAATTTCCTAGTGATGCACAACTCATATTCTTTCCAAAATGCTTGATTTGCAAATCTACTCTTGAATAGCAATCCTCAATCAACACACCATCCTGGATCCCATGTATAATTTTCTTGCAAATTCGTATGGAAGTTCTCTACCATTAAGTTACCATACATATGGCAAAGTATTAACTCCTCAACACAAATCAAGAATCTATCTTAAAGGCTATATTAATCTAATTTAGTAGTAGGGAAACTCAATAACATTTGTTTGTAATGCTCAGTAGCCCCTAATGCCAATGAAAGTGGTTCTAAGTCAAGCTCACGGTTATCAATAGGCAATGCTAACCCAAAGTTACCTTACACAATTTCTGTAACATGATCTCCTCTTCCATGCTAGTATCCTCTATACTACCATCATCAATGTCACAATGTACATTGCTAATAATTTCCACTTGCACCTCATGATCATCTTCTCTTTTCATACCTTACTCTTCAACAATATTTTCCACCACTTCAATTCCACAATCTTCATACATAATTGTAAGAACCCTTTTATTCTCATAAATACCTATGGTCATATTTTCTTGAATAACCAAAGAAGTATCCTACTGTTCCACTTTTTTTCTCAATTTCATGTTCTTCAATAATTATAGGAATTCCATTAACAAGCTTTATTGCATATTCATTTCGACATTGACATTCAAGATGTCCATGACCTAAACACTCTTTGCATTTTAATTTCCAATCATCATCATCATCATCATCATCTATCTTAATGGATTGAGATTCCTTCTCTTCAACGATATCAATAATCGGTTGTGAATTCCACCGAGTGATTATAAATTGTAGCTTTTGTAATTGATAATCAAGAGAACCTTCACAATTTCTCATCCCCATTATTAATGATAAAACCCTAGATTTCAATCATACCATGTAAACCCTAGTTACACAAGTCATACACAAGGATGATAAAAATCCTGACTTTTGGTCATCACACAAAATACACACCGCACTATAATCCAACCATAACTCAATCCTTCGATTCAATCTCACACACTTCCAAATCATGTTCAACACACAAAAGCCCTAATTCTCAATCTTAATGGTAATCAACAATAATACCATCGACAATTCACAATCGGCAAGACAACTTAATGATAATGTAAATGATTATAACTCCACACTTACCGATCATCCTGTATCACAATTTTGCTCTAATACCAAAATATATGATATACCAAGGATGATGATTTGCTCTGGTACCGAAAAGATGATATTTTTATGATTTATATTTGAATGCAATGAAATTGAAAAGGATATGAACGACATTGACAACGAATATTATGCACCAAGATCAACCCAAACTAAACTAACCCTATATCCGTATGACTCATGAAATAGAGATAATGGTATGTTTGCCACAATCCAAATAAGGATTGATAAGAACAGTAAGTTGCCACAATCACAATAGGATTGATAAGAGTAAAATTGAGAAAACTCTTAAACTAAGGTTTTAAAGTATCAAAGTCTAATGAAAACTCCTTACAAAAGAGTATCTATATTAGTTATACAAATACCATTCGAAATAAATAAAAATAAAAGACAACATTATGAAATGAAATGGTCGAATGCCTGCAAGGAACGCCATCAGCCTTTAAAAGATGGTTACTAGCCTTGAGGCAGCCTACAACATTTAGAGATGATCCGAGGATACTACGCTTTCAATTACGCCTTTGATGAGTTGAATGCTGCTGGCCTTTAGGTGGCTACGCTGTCGGCTTTGAGGTTGAATGGCACCGGCCTTAAGTCGACTTACATGGTATGCTACAAGCTTTCAATTGTTTGACTCATTAACTCCATTTAGTGGAAATGACCATAAGTTTTCGAATGATTCCTTGACTTCCTTTGATGTGAGCTTTAGCAATAGTTGTTAAAGATCAATTCCTATCACTGAACAGGGCTAAATACTTCACTAAATTGGATCTTCGCTCAAGATATCACCAGGTTTGTATTGTTGAGGGGGATGGGCCTAAGACGATGTGTGTTGCCCGCTATGGTGCCTATGAGTTTCAAGTGATGCGCCTTGGTCTCACCAACGCCTTTGTAACATTTTATACTCCAATGAATAATGTGTTTTGTGAGCACTTGGATAAATTTGTGGTAGCCTATCTTGATGACATTATGGTGTACAATAGGACATTGGAAGACCATGTGAACCACTTGTAGATGGTCTTTTGATAGACATGAATTATCTATGATATTAATGATTGTTTAAGTAAAATTCGGGTCTTAAGTTATATTTTTATTTAAGAATTGATACTTAAATCAATAATATTTTCAATCCAGATAACTTTTAATCATAACAACACACTTTGGAGCAAATTAGAGCAAAATGGATTCAAAACATCATCTACAGCAAGGATCATGGCCCTTTGGTCTCCCATGCAAAAGCCAGTAATTTGGAAAAAAATGAAGAACAACGAGAATAACGCCCTCTTGGTTGCCTGCGATTCGAAAGAAAATGAAGAATAACACAAATCATGCCATTTTGGTTGCTTGTGATTGAGCTTTCTGCCAAGTGACGTCTTTGATTTTCTTTCATTTAAGTGATGCATTGGTTAGATAAAAGATACTACTATTCATCTAAATTTGTATTGGTTCGCCAAAAGGTACAACTATTCATCCAAGTGTTGTATTGGTTCACCAAAAGGTACAACTATTCATCCAATTGTTGTATTGGTTGGCTAAAAGGTATAACTATTCATCCAAGTGTTGTACTGCTTCATGAAAATCTGAGATTATAAAAGAGAAGGAGAAGACATCCATTGGGAGAGACAGAAGATAGATAGAGATAGACGGACATTATTCATAGCTATACAGAGATCTATATACAAACATATATACATATATATATACATACATACATATATACTTGTATTTGGTTGTAGAAGTGTTCAGACATTTGTATCGTGGATAAGGGAGTATTATTATGTTTTCTTTCTATTTTATATTTATTGTTCTGTTTTCTTATTATATCATGTATGAGTAACTATTAGGATTCGTGTAGCCATAGGGTACATGTATTTCAATGAATTATATAATTAAATGTTGTATGAATTCTTAATCTCTTTAGTATGTTAATTTATTCTAATTCTAAGTAGTGCACGATTTAGGATAAGGTCATATTTTCACGGGATGCGATTGAGAAATCTACCCGTGGAATAGATTTACATTATAGAGAAAGATTTCCCATGACGCTTAGAGATAGGGTTGTGGAATTTTCTACATATAATTAAATAATTACCATTGGGATCATATTTATAAAGTAATTTTAGTCGGTTGTTAACTAGGAAGAGATTCCGGTAGACAAGACTAGGATTAGGGTTCAATAGACTCGAGAGAGTTATTGAACTAGTAAATAGGAATCCCGCAGTTAGGAATGATTCAACAACTATGGAGTTTGTAGTACATGTTATCTAATTGGTGAAGCGACTCTGAATTGTTATTAGTTAATTTAAATTTATTTTTTAATGCATGTTATAGTATAGTTTTGGTTGAAAATTATTTAAGTAAATTAATATTAAATCTTGATCTAAATTTATTCTGCTAGATAATAATTAAGAGGGTGAGTAGTAGTACTTGCCGACGGCCCCAAGGAATACGACCCTATAATCCATTCATATACTACAATTGATAGGTGCATTTGCCTAGTGCAAACTAGATCATAGAAAAAGATCATAGCAAATAATTTATTAAAACTTGATATAGTTAAGAAAACACATGTCATCTTTCAGAAGGTCAAAGAGAATCATTTGTATGTAAAGCAAGAGAAGTGTGCTTTCACCCAAAAGCGCATCAACTTTCTTAGGCATGTTATTAAAGAGGGGCAGATTCGGATGGATGGGGCCAAAGTAGGAGTCATAAAAGAGTGGCCTATTCTAAGAGGTATCACTAAGTTATGCTTATTCCTTGGACTTGCAAACTATTACAAACAATTTGTGGAGGGGTATTCCAGGAGGGTTGCTCCCCTCACATATCTCTTGAAAAAGGACCAGGGGTGGTCTTAGAGTGAGGAGTGTTAGGTAACATTTCAGGAGTCGAAGCGAGTTGTGACAGAGGAGCTAGTCCTCGCCTTACCTAACATCTCTGACATTTCTTTAGGTGGAGTATTGATGCAAGAGGGCCACCTATGGCATATAAGATCAGAAAGTTAAACCCTACTAAGCATAGGTCTTTAGCTCATGAGATAGAATTGCTAGCCGTTATGCATTACCTTAGAACATGGAAGCATTATTTGTTGGGGTCAAAGTGCTTAGTGAAAACTGATAATAAACTCTCTGCCAAATAAGCAAGATGGTAGGAGTTCCTTGATGAGTTTGATATAGAGAATGAGTATCATAGTAGGTGAACAAATCATGTAGCAGATGTGTTGAGAAGAAGAGCAGATTTGTGCCAACAATTTGCCAGTAGAGTCTCCATCAACATACAAGAGCAAATTAGAGAATACTTAGGCCAAGACTTACTAGCCAAAAACTTAAAGTAGTTGATCAAGGAGGGTAAGACTAGTAGATTTTGGATTGAAGGTGATTTGATCTATATTAAGGGTTGTTGCCTGTGTGTTCCTAGGTCTGGGAACTTGGAATGGAGCTCTTAAGGGAGTGCCATATCATGGGCTGACCATCATGGTTGGCAGAGAATGATGAGCTTGCTGAAGTAGGGCTATTATTGGCAAAATATAAAGGAGGATGTGATGAACAATACTCAAACTTGTCTGACTTGTCAACAAGACAAGATTGAGAGGTAGCAACCAACAGGGCTGTTGGAGCACCTTCTAGTGCCTTCTTGCCCATGGGAGAGTGCTTCCATGGATTTTATCACTTCCCTGCCAAAAGTGGAGGAGTACTCATCTATCTCTATTGTTGTTGATAGGTTCTCGAAGTATGCTATCTTCATTCTGATTATAAAGAGTTCAAGTGAGACAGAGACTGCCCAACTTTTCTTTAAGCATGTGGTGAAGTTTTGGGGTCTGCCTCATAACAATGTAAGTGATCGAGATGCTAGATTCATTGGGAAGTTCTGGATTGAATTGGTCAACATTTTGGGGTCTGAACTCAGTATGTCCTCCAGTTATCATCCTCAAAGTGATGGGCAGACAGATCCTTTTAGTGGTATGCTAGAGGAATATTTGCTGCACTTTGTTAGTGCAAATAAGAAGAATTGGGTCAACTTGTTGGATATCGCCCAGTTCTGCTTCAACATCCAGCAGAGCTCCTCCTCCAACAAGAGCTTTATGGAGTTATCATGTGTCAGCAACCATTGTTACCCCCACACAGTGGTTGTACCTTACAGTGGTAGATGCCCAGGGGCTTATCAGTTTGCTAAAGATTGGAAGCAAAATTATGAAGTTGCCAGAGCTTATCTTGAGAAAGCTTCCAATTGAATGAAGAAGTAAGCATATAAGAATCATCAGCCTAGAGAATTCAATGTTGGAGACCAAGTCCTCACCAAGCTTCTCCCAGACATTAAGGAACAAGGACGGATGGCTTGTTCAGAAGTACATGGGTCAAGTTCCTATTATTGCAAAGATTGGGAAAGCAGAGTATAAAGTAAAGCTATTTGTAGGGTCGAAGGTCCATCTAGTCTTCCATGTTGTATTTTGAAGCCTTACTTTCCAGGCATGGAAGACCCCTTTCGCAACATACCTAAGCGACCGCATATCAAGATTAACTTCAACATGAGTCAAGCCATTGAAGATATCCTTGTGCAGAGGAATGTTGAAGATCTTAACACCGGAGAAGAACAGACCGAATACTTAGTGAACTAGAAGGATTAGGGAAAAGAAGACAATAGTTGGGAAGTAGTAGAAGACCTCATGCCAATCTCAGAGATAAAGTCTACTCCAACTATGAAGCCTCAATCAAGGAAGCTCAACCACACATTAACAACGATGTCAATTAGATTAAGTGAGGGAGGGTGTTAAGGTCCATCTTTTGTAACATGCCCCTAACAATTTTATACATATGATGTATAGTAGGGAGGCTCTTCGAGGCCACTTTCCTTATATAGTAATTTCCTCTGTAATTTTCATTCTTAGTAATTTTGGGTACGACCTCCTCAAAAGTTTTAATGTCTCCTCCTGCTAGACCTAGGAATACATACAAAAGCTCTTTATGGGGGTATGGGTATTTTCATGGATTTAAGCTCTTACCCACCACTTGACTATACATAGTCAGGGAACCTATTATACACTGTTCTCACACATATTGTACTATTTTCGATCACTAATAAATAGATCATTTCCTTTCAAGCGTGCCCTTGTACTGATCTATTATATTGTTCTTCCCTTTGTTGTGTTCATCTTCACTTGCAGCTTTACCACCAGACAGAGGCTCTGTTAGGTGAGTTTAGGCTTGCTTACTACTACAGAGGCAGGACATTAAGTATCGCATGGTCTAAGTGTGGTAGCAATCGAATCATACATTTATGAAGTTTTGAGAAAAACAAGTTACTACTAACGATCAAAGCAAATTTTCTTATAAACTTGGCATTTTTAGTTTTTCCATAAGTGGTTTAGTTAGAAATTTTATTTGGAAAGCATCACTTAGATCATGCATGTATTATGATCTATAATTACCTTTTAAGGATGAAAAATAGTGTGTGTGTGTGTGTGTGTATTCTTTGCTAGAAGGTCTAAATGAAAATAGCAAAATGTGACAAAACTCAAAACTAGAACGATCTGGAATCGTTCTTTACAGTACCTGTCCGAGACCAAAATGACCAAAATGTTCATAAAAACTTTAGAAATGGATAGATTTTCGAAGTAGGTAGAAATTGACTGCTTATAAGTGAAATTTGGAGTTAAAAAGAGCAAGTTATGACCATTTTAAGTTGGAACTTCCATAATTAGAAAAATGACGCAAATAGTATAAATAGGGTTAGAAATTTAAGTAAGACCTTTATGAAATACTCATTCCAGGTGTTTCTTTTGTTTAAATAATGAAGATTATGAGGCCTTATTTTCGGATGATTACTTTGACTAGAAGTTTTCCATATGGCCGAGTGAGTTTTTTCTACGCTTTACATATTCTTGTTTGTATTTATAAATTAGTGCACTAGAATATAGGAAAAAGATAAAAATGGATTTGCATGTGGGACCATCTTAGGGATATGATATGTGTTGTCATACTTGGTCAAGGAACGTTAAGTATACTAAAACTTTGAATGTTTGGTTAATATGTTGATTTAAATACCATGTTGCTATGTCTGTGATATTGTATTGATCAACTTTAAGTGGAATATTAATATGGATGGAATTAGTAAATAAAATGATCATGTATGGCATAAGTTGAGTCGCATTGCATTTCACCACTACTCCTACTCGTGCAATCGTAAAGGTGAAAGTACTTAGCTCTAGCATGAAGAGCTATAATGCTCGGCGAATCCAGCTTCATGGAGGAGTCATGCTAGATTGATTGCTTTAGGAAAAGAAGCCTGGGGGCTTAGTAGTGGTGGTTGATTGGACCAAATAGAGTGTGATGGTCGAAATGACCTTTTTTATACAAAGCATTCCCTAACCCCTAACATAGAGGGCACAAACCCATTCTATGTATGATTGATGGATGATCGTACGTATATGTTTGTCATATGGTTGATGCATTTTCATATGCTTAACTAATAGACTTTTTTGTTTATTTATGGATATTGTATTGCGGGAAATTACTCACTAAGCATGTTGTAGCTTACCGTCAAATAGATTTTTATCGCATGAACACATTTGGGCCACTCTTAGGGATCCATTAGCCGTGGTAAGCAAGGATGAAAAATTGGGAGCTTTTTGTAGGAAATTTATTTAATGATTGTTAGAATAGATTTCCCTAGAAAATCTTTTTGATTTTGTTGTAATTGAAGACTCATTTTGGGTTGTAAGAAAATTTATGGCTTTAATGAGGGAATGCCCCTAAAACTTGTAAGACCCTAATTTTTCATGTATTTATGTTAGCATTTTCTTGCATGTTCTATTACCATCATCTTAAAATACGTAACTCCACCGAAGTCTCTTCATTGTCAAAGTACGCGTTGTACTAATATGGAAGCTTTCGAGTGACTAAGGTAGTCATTCTTAAGTTTTAGTATTGTTTATAATGAATTGTTATGTTTATGGTATCCTTTGGAGCATGACAACTATTTAGTCCCTAGGTTTCTTACCAAAAGCGATCGTCTAGCATGGCTCCTCCATGAGGCCGTATTCCCTGAAAGATGTAGTTTCTCATGCTAAAGCTAGGTACCTTACTTTTCTAATCCCACACGTAGGAGAAGTAGTGAAAATGACATACAGCTCACTTTGTGCCATGCTTACTTTATGGCATGCATGATCAATTTATAAGTTACTTTCCAAACCAAGTTAAATTTCCAATTTAAAGGTGATCAACACAATTGTCACAAACATAACAACATGATGTCGGAACAAGCATATTAGCCAAGCATGAAAGGTTTTGATATACTTATGGTTTCTTGATCAAGCATGGAAAACATAACAAATTCCTAAGATGAGCCCTCATGCAATTTCATTTTTATCTTTTTCCTATATGAATAATAAAGCACTAATTACAAACACAAGCAAGAATATGTAAAGCATAAGGAAACTCACATGGCCATATGGAAAACTTCTAGTCAAAGTAACCCTCTGGAAATGGGGCTTCGTAATCTTTGTTACCTAAATAAAAGAATACCTAGAATGAGCATTTTATAGATATCTGACTTAAATTTCTAACTCTATTCATACTATTCACGTCATTTTTCTAGGTTATGGAAGTTCAAACTTAAAATGGCAAAAACTTGCTTATTTTAACTCAGAATTTCACATTTAAATAGTTGATTTCTACCTACTTCGGATTATTTATCCATTTATAAAGTTGTTTTGAACATTTGGGTGGCAAACTGGTACTATAAAGAATGGTTCCAAATTGTTCCAATTTTAATTTTTGTTACTAACTACAAACATCCAATCAATATTGAATTGAAAGTGCATTTGAAATCACATGAATCAGGATATGGATTCATAAACACTAAGCTATAAGAGATTATTTCTCTATGGATTTAGAAATTGTGAAGATGATCTGAAGAAATAATATGAAATTAATTGAAGAACATTACAATTTAACACAGAGTCTTGCATAAATTACAAACAATTGGTTAAAATGATTCTATCTAGAAAACTTCGAGATTTTCTAAAACAAGAAGAAATAGAATTCTTTCACTCTAGAAATTCTCTCACTACACTACATTAGTACTATTCTATTGTATGTATACTGTACATTATACTTATTACAATGTTGTGCACGCTTATTTATAGGATGATGGCAAGGAAATCATGAAGATTTTATTGCTGATGTAGCAGATTCTTTATAACGGAATGCAAATTATTTATCCACACATGTGTCTGTATCGAGTGATCAAATAATCGCTCATCAAGGGGTAAGTCGAGTGCTGCATTAAAATTAAGGCTCATCTTTGGCTGGTAAAACGCTGTTGTTTCTGTCATTCTTCCACCAACGGCTAATTTGAGTGCTTTGAGGGCTTGATGCTTTGATGATTTGAGGTACGAAACAAGTTAAGGAAAATCTACTTCACTTTAGCGACTGTCACAGGTCAGATTTAGGGCTCGACGTTAAGGTGCGACAGAAGCTTTCTTCAAGTTTGGCTCGATCCCCTCATAACAAGTATCGAGAGTCACGTCAAGTGCTAAATTCAGGGTACGACATACCAATTTTTGCTTATTTTGCCTTACATTTTTACCTCGATTAGTATTATTCAGGGTGCTATAGTTTTATTCTTCACTTTTGCTATTGTTTTTGCTCCAAACCTGATTAGAAACACTTTTATTCTTCTTCTTTGATTCAAGGAGTTGAAAAACAACAATTTAACGTTAAAAGCACCGGATTCGTAGGAATTTAATTAAATACTCATCAAAATAAACCTGAATTCCTATGAAAAGAATAAAGTAAAATTTAACTTATCAATTACATTTTGCTATTTTTATCCTATTTAGACCTTCTAGCCAAGAACACACACACACACACACACACACACATACTATTTTCATCCTTGAAAGGCAATTATCGATCATAATACATGCATGATCCTAATGACGTTATTCAAATAAAATTTCTAATGAAACCATCTTATTGAAAATTCCAAGTTTATAGGAAAAATTTGCTTTGAGTGTTAGTAGTGACTTGTTTTTCTCAAAACTTTATAAATGTATGATTTTAGGAAAAATGACGTTTAAGTTATAAAATTTCTAAAACTATGCTTATAGATTAACTCTTTATGAAAATTTAAGACGATGATCTTGTTTTAAATTTTTACAAAGGATTTCCTTCGTCTCTCATAGATCAATATTATACATAACAAGGAATTATTAATTTAAAATGGTTCAAAACTTCATCTTGGCATGACAATATCACTATATTTCATGTGTATGCACATAAAAACAATTTTCTAGACTCATAAATTATGAAGATAAAAACAATACAATAAAGAATATAAAGGTAAGAAATTTAGAGCATAGGAGCTTTAGCTTATGATTAAGGCTCCCTGAGACTTAAAATGATCCAGTCACCATATATAGCAAAATAATTAAAAGTAGAACCATATAAAATGGAGTCTTAGGGTTTGGACGAGGCTTCCTAGGACTTGAATTATTCCGATGACCATGTAATTGAATAAAAGCGAACGAGATGAGATAAAATGGAAGCCCTATAATTTTTTGGGCAAGACTTCCTAAGACTTATAAATGGACAAGTCCCCTATTGTTTTCACTTGATTATGGACAAGTTTAAGACTTAGATTAATGACAAGTCTCAAGCATGAAATAAAGAATTTGCACTAAATAAAATAAGTGCAAGAATTAAATATCATGTTAGTGAGCAATATGCTCTTATAACACACACAACACACACACACACACACACACACACACACACATATATATATATACTTATTTATAGATTGTCATACATATAGTGTTAGATTAGAATACTAGTTATAACAACATAATCATAGCAACACTTTACAAGTTTCATTTTAGCACTTTCATTCCTAGCTTTCTAGCATCATGGGGAGAGAATTTCTCCATGGAAAATGCATGAAACTTTGATAAACAACTCATAACATTAATAAAGGAGGTATGGTGTGAGTGTTTACTTAAATAAAACGCAAAGGAATGTGTGTGTGTGTGTGAATGGAGAGAGAGAGAGCCAAGAGGGTGATTTTAGGGGATTTGGGGGGGGAGGTGGCATGGTGGGGGAGGCACAGGTGGGAGAGAAAGAAAGAGAGGAAGAGATGAGAGAATTTTGATGGGTTTGTAAAGTGAAAAAATGAGGAGGTAAGGTAGGTGTCTATAGAAGGAAATTATGTGTAAAAGAAATTGAAAAGGAAAAGAAAATGAAAGAAGAAAAGGGGTAGGGGTTGATGGCATCATTGCAAGGGAATGGGAGAGAGAGATTAGTAAAAAATACATTTGATTTGACAAATATAACGGTAGGTTATAGATATGTAAGATTAGATGTATTTTGTAAGAATATGTTTGAAATTATAGGGACAAAAGTGATTTGAAATGAATAGAAGAAAATAGTAATAGAAAAAATGATAAATAATTTATGCGTATATAAGCTATATTTGACGTTTTTATAGCTCAAAAAAATTTTATCTAATATTTTACGGATATCTTATTGTATTTTTAACATGAATTGTTTGTCAAAAAATTTCACCTTGTTTTGCATGTCGATGGTCAGATACGAAAACTGATCCCGAAAAGGTTCAAAATGATCGAATTTTTGGATTATTTGGTCTTTTCAGGGTTAATATTATTTCTTGATTCATAATTTGAGTTCATCTCATTTGTAAGTTTCATTTCGTATTTTGTTTAATCTGGTCTAGGGTTTCTAACTTTGCGGTTGACTCGATTTGACTTTAGGGTTCCGGTTCAGAATCCAACTCTAATACTTACTTATAAAATTATTGTAAAATCTGGGGGTTTACAACAAATCTTCTTTAAGATACTCACATTATATAAGATTTATGTTGAACTTCACCAAAAAAAAGGATTAAAGATCTTTGGAAAATCTCAAAAGTTGGATTGGCACTGTGTTTAGTAAACTCTTATGAAAGTGAAAGCTGTAGAAATGAAATGGAAGGAAAGGAAAATAACTTTTATTACTATTTAGAAATCAAATTTGGAAATAAAAGGAAATAAGTGCTTTTTTATGTTTAGTAAGGGAATAAAATATGGAAATAAACAAATATACCCTTTAAACTATAAGGAAAGAAAATATGGTACTTTATTCTCCCTCCATTTGAGAGGGTATTTTTGTTATTTCATCAAAATTCCCTTCTTTTCATCCCTTTCAATCCAAAATCGGACGGAAACTTTATCATTCCAACTTTCTCCCAACACCCTTTCATTTCTCCTATAAAAAAATTACCAAACATAAAAATTTCACCTCATCTCTCTTGCCTTCATCCACTTTCATTAGACTTCACCAAATATCAACATGGTGTGGTGTTTATCATCAAAATGAAATCTTAATCCAAGTTGAAAAACGAAAGCGAAATAACCATAAAACAAGGGCCAAGAACTACATGGTATAAGGATCTTTTTCTTCATCGAATGAACTTTTCTCCCTATAAAAAGGCCAACTTCATGAAGTTATCGAGTTAACTTGACATCTGAACAATCATCTACTTCTTTAATTGCAACCTTCACTAATCGCTTCTCCATCCATCACCCATCACAATCAACCTACTTGAACATGAACTGCATCAAAGCTAAATTGCCAAATCACTCTTCCTATTCAACTGAGTCAAGCTTCCATCGAGTCGACTTAGTCTTCTCCATGGAAATCTATCTCAGCTACTTGCACAAACAACCCCAAATGCTCCATCTTTGTAAACCCACTGCTTTGACCTATTCACAAAACACCTCATCGTACATACCAAACCACCATAACACCTTTAATGTAAACTCAACCTCTAAATTAAGCCGTCGCATGTCACCATCCAATCATCATCGATGCTAGCCAACACCATAGAAGCACTACTATCGCCTTATGCTCGAATAACACAGGAGATCTTTTCTTGGTGGATTGTTTGTTTGTTTTAAAAACCGAAGCCTTTTAAATTTATAATTTTCTAAATCACTCTTCTAATTGTGGTTTCGATAGGGCAAGCGTACCCATCAGATGTAGCCTAGAGAAAATGATCTAGGTTGGTCCCAAGGGAATGGTTGGCAGCTAGTGTACTCCCAACTTCACCCATTGTCTAGCCAAAGAAAGGTTTTAGAAAAACATAAAGAAAAAGGAACTATGCTAAGTTATGAATATTCATAAACGTTTAATGGGTAAAATAAGAAATAAGCCTGTAACTTCTATGAAATAACAACTCAGGGTTACTTTACCAATTCCTTATCATAATGATTTCTTAAAAACAATAAACTTCTTAAAAGTGTTTGAATTATGTGTTTATACCGTTCTCTAATTTAAACTAAAGCTTCTCTCGAAGTCAGTAGTTCTAGATCTAACTAAAACCAGTAATATGAAATTCCAATTAAACCTACATAAATAATAGGAATCCATTGTTTTGAAAAAAACAACTCAATAAATTTTTAAAACAAGTGATAAAAAGTTTTCATCATTCTTCGGCAAGAGGTAGTTAGGATCGACTCCATTAGCAACCATAGACTATTCAATTGCATGATCTCTCATCTATCCAATTGAAATCAATTGTGGATCTAAAAGAGTGCATCATTCCTTTAAAAACCACAAGTTTAAGCGCATTTGAAATCAACTGAATTAGGAATTTGATTTATAATCCTAAGATGTAGGAGTTTATTTATCCATGGATTTATCAAAAATAAGCATGAATTAGAAGAAATAAATCATATTCGAAAGATTAATCAATTAATTGCTCAAAAATTCATAGAAATTACAAACATCGAGTTAAATTGATTTTACCCAAAAAACAGAAGAGATTCTTAAGTAAGAAAAAATGGTAATTCTTTCATCCAAGAATCCTTCAGAAAACTAATCTACGTTAATACTGATTTACACTGTTGGTATATATTTTACAACGCACGCTTGCACATTTATTTATAAGTTACTAGGCACAGAAAGCATGGCATACTTTATTGACACGTGGAAGATTCTTTCTAATAGAATTTGTGATACTTTCCATGCGCACATATGATCTGTGAAAATATTCGTCGAGGGTCGCGTGTGATCTGCTGGTCAAGGTTTTTATAAAGCATAATCAGGCTCAACTTCAGGAATTTCCAAAGTAAACTATGCATTTTTGTCCATTACTCTATCAATGGTAAAATTGAGAAAGTCGAGGCTCGTATTGCTGAGGCTCAAGGCAATTCTGATGAAGAATTGGTTTGTAAAAGCACTTATCAAGGGTCGAGATTTGATGCTCAACAATGTATTTTCTCTAGAATGATGTTAAGAGTTATGTCAGGGGCTCGCAGTTAAGGCTCGATAGACCAATTTTTGTTGTTTTCTTCCTTTGTTTAGCATCGACTGTGACTTTACAGGGCTCGACTTATGCAATCTTGTCTTTACTTGTTGTTTTTACTCTAAATCTGATTTAAAATACTTTGATTATTCCTTATTGAATTTTTAGAGCTTCAAAACAACATTGTTTATAAAAACATAAATTTTATAGGATTTTATCTGAAATTCTTAGAAAAATGAGCTCATATCCTATGAAAAATATAGAGTAAAAATACCTTATCAATCTCATGAGGACAAAACCTTGATCCGTGCCTAACGCATCCAAAGTCTATTCCCTTTTGCCACTTAGCTTCTCAGGTTCTTGCTTGTTGATCAAACTTGGTTTTGTTTTGTTTTGCAATTTAATGTATAATGTTTAAGAAATAAAAAAAAGGAGGATTTAAGAAATGTTTTATTTTGCTAATAGAATTTTAGCTTAGTGACATCTTCCTAGTCTTTCAAGTGAGAGATCCCAGGTTCGAATCCCCCTCCTTATTATAATCGCAAAAAAAAAAAAAAAGAAATGTTTTATTTTAGTGCAAATGTGACACGGTTTGTATATGGGATTCTATCATTAATTGATTTTTATTGTAGGTTGAATTCTGCATTATTATTCAAGGTCAGCTTAAAAGTTAAGGAGAGTGCCTGTATGATTATTTTTTAGTAATTTGGTAGCCAAATATTGGGAAAAAAAGTACCTGTACTTTCAAACTAATGGCGTTTCGGTGCCCAATGTTTGATTTTTCCATTACATGCTAAGAGTATGGTGACATTAAAATGTCATTAGTTTGAAAGTACAAGCACTTTTTTGCCCAAAGTCAACCATTGGTCACCAAATTACAAATAAATGATTGTATAGGCACTCTCATTGCCTTTTTCCCTTTATGTTCATATTATGCATTGCATGAAAAACTATTGTCACGTAGACAAATTTTTTATGAATAAAAATCATTAATGGATAGTTTTCTATAATTAAGATATGCGTTAGATTTAAAACTTGTACCTAAATTAGGTATTCTTGGTTTTTTCTTTTTTAGTAAATTCAATTGATAAAAAAAATATAAAATTAGTGCTTTTTAAAGATTAAATCTATCTGCCATACACATTATTAAAACTTGAGAATGACTACCTTAATCACTCGAAAGCTTTCATATTGGTATAAGGTGTACATTTAAAACAAAGAGAGACTGGTGGAGTTATGCATTTTAAGATAATGGCAGTAGAACATTCAAGCAATACGATTATGATTCATCAAAATATAAAGTTCTATAACTTTTACGGGGTATTCCCCTAATAAGTTTCTATAATAACATAGTCTTATTTGAGACAAATAACTTGAAACTAGAAGATTTTAAACGAAATCTATCTAAGTCTTCAAATAGAATTCTTCCAAAAGCTTTCTAAAACATAGGTTATACCTGGATGATCAAGGTGGTCTTGGGTACGAAACAATATCCCGCAACATTAGAAATCTATTGGGGAATAATCACAACTAGCTTAGTGAGATAATCTTTACGCAAAAGTACTCATAACAAACATTCAAACAAGTCCATTAAACAAACAAGCATATGAAATGCAAATAACCATATGATCACACAATACATACGACTCTCTGGTTTCGTATGTAGAATGGATTTACCCCCCATCTTGAAATTTGTGCGCGTCTTAGGATTCTAGTCAACCGTACTACTAGTCCCTAGGCCTTCCTCACACAATGAGGTTGTGTTCCTCGAACATCCTAACTCCTTAAGATGTAGCTAGGCAGCTTACCTTTCCGGTCCCACATTGAGGAGTAGTAGCAAAAATGCCAAGATTATATTATAAGTTATATGCATGAGCAATTTAGTTTTAATGGATTTTCGATCCGACATTAATTCATTTAAGATGATCAATCAATATTTGCACACATAGCAATATACATAGAGACCAATTTATATTAATCAACCAATTGAGCCTCGATATACTTATCGTTCATTGATCACACATAACGAATCACATACATAGCTCTCATGATAACCCCCATGCATATCAATTTTTTATCTTTCCCTAACATCTAGTGCTCTATTCTACAAGCACATGCATGAATACATAAAACATAAAGGAAAACGCACTCAGCCATGACGATCTCTATCAATCGAAGTAATACTCGAGAAAGAGAAGATCTTGGTCCTCGTCATCTAAACAAAAGAAATACCTTAAATGAGTATTTCATCCAAGATCTACTTAAATTTTCTAGCTCTATATTATTGAATTCGTCAAATTTTGGTTTTAAGGAAATTCCAACTTAAAATGGCTATAACTTGCTCATTTTAACTCAGAATTTTGCATATAATATGTCGTTTTCTACTTACTCAAAAATATTTATCTATTTCTAAGATTATTTTATCATCAAAGGTTATCTAGTTCTTGGAACAATAGGGTACAGATTCACCACAAATTTTCCAACCTTGGAAAACACAATTTCCCAGACTTTTCTTCCTTCAAAAATTCTTAATCAAATATATAGATATGTATGTGGTTGAAAAACCTTTTCGATACATAAACAGACTCATACTTTATGCATGACCTCATTGGTGTTGTCTAAACCATTATTTTTCATCAAAACAACTTGTTTTATAGGTTTGAAAGGTTGGACTTTGAAAATTTTCTCCTTAAATGGTTTGAAAGGAAACTATAATTCCTTGAGTCATGATAAATAAGTGTTTTCCTTTTATATTTTATTTCCTAACTCTTTAAAGATAATTTCAACCTTAAAGTTTGGTTTTTTGAGTTTCCTACCAATTTTATTTTAAAAGAAATAACTTCAAAATTTTCTTAAGTGGTTGATAATGTCTAATGTTTATCCTATCTCTTAGAAAACGAGTTGCCATTTAGAAATTTACATTCTTAAGTTGTCGGGGAATTTTTATTTTTCTAAGTAGATTTCTAAACCAGTGAGTTGATTTTTTATTTTATCTTGAAAACTTGTCTAGTTCTTAGTTTTTATCATGGAGTGTATAAAAATCCTATAAATAAGTTTTTAAGAAAAATTTTCATAATAAAGAGTTATCAACCTTAAAGTTTTAAACGAAAATTTTCATGTTATTATTTTGAAAAGAGAGTGTGTATCTACTTAGTTAAATCTTTGAAGAAATCTTTTTTGTTGATACCTTAAAGTTTCATGAGAAGCTTGTTCAAGTTTTTGAAAAGAATTTATTAAAAATAACATTTAAGTCCTTTGATGGAAAAATCCTTGCTAAGTGACAAAAAATTATTTTAGAAAGAGTTTAGTATGATTTTATTAAAGAAAAACTCCTTTTTCCTTTTTGTTGAGACAACATCAATATATTCATGCATGGATTTGAATAGGCAGTTATGAAAAAGATGAGAATATCACATAATAAGATAGATAGAGATATACAAAGCAAATAATCAAAATAATATGGTCAAGTATTGAAAGCCTTAGCTTTATCAAGGCTACCCCGTCAAGTATTTGGAGCCCTAGCTTTATTAAGGCTTCACGGGATTAAGAATAGACTAGTCCCAAAAAAGAGGAAAAAAAAGAAAGAAAAAAAAAGCATAATAATAAGATGTTAGGGTAGTGAGCACTTAGGCTCTAATACAAATAATAACATATAGAATTTAGATTAGAGCAATATTAATAACAATAATAAAATAACATAATAATATAAACATGCATATATAAAAATGACTTTTTAATCAAGGCCCATTTAAATTTGTAAAAGCCCATAACTTGTATCCGTTAGGTGTAATTGGTTAGTTCGAGTCCATAATCTTTTGGTTAATACTTTTTCTAAAAATTTCTTTTTGGAAAAACCAGTGGATTAGTAGCATAAATTAGGGTTGGCTCGCCCAACTAGTCTAAATTTCATTTTCTTTACCAACTAATGTTGGTGGTAGCTTTGATTTTTTTTTTCTAAATTAAATTTTTAATGATATTTATTTCAAAAAGTTTTTAAAAACTTTCTTTAGTTGTACTGGGTATCTATATTAAGTGGGTTCGACTTAATGTGGGTCCAACTAAAGGAAGGAAAATTTTGAGGCCCAACATTAAGTAACCAGGGGGAGGAGGGGTGGGGTGTGTGGTGGGTGCAAATTGCTTGCATTGAAAACTTTTTGTAAAATTTGATTATAGACTTATTTTCAAAGCTAGTTTTAAAATAGTGTCTAAAACTTCAATTAAAAGTTGTATTCACAAAACCCTTTTGATTTCTTTACTTCTGATATGATTAAGTTAATACTTTAATATCTCTTACTTGGCAAAGTTATGATCCAAAAGTTTAAGCTAGTTTTAGAATCAATGTTAGAGTTATATGCAAAAGGATGGAAAGGCAATTTCATTCCTTGATATATCTGTTTATGTTGAATTGCCAAGATTTATGCCATGAAATCATGATGGGTTTAGGATTCGTGCCATGGCATTTATCCACTTTCTAAGGCTAGACTCCTTTGGTAGCTATAAGATGTGTTTTTAGTCAAATCTGATGGCTAGGGTATGTGATGGATGATTGATCAAAGATTCGGTTTGATCTTTAATAGATATTGGTCTTTTCAATTTTCCCTCTGTAAATGGGGTTGGTCATTGGATTTCTGTTTGATAACCTTAGTGTTTACTCTTTATTCATCCTTCTTATGTAACATTTTGTTATTCTTTTCTTAGGTCATAACTATGACCTTCCTTTGTCTTCTTTGGTTAGAGATCAAGCCCTTAAGGGCTTATTCATTCAACCACTTGGGTAAATTGAAGTTTTTTTAAAGGACTTGTATCCAAAGCAATGTTCATTTGAATCATATTGCGAGGCCTTCTATCTTGCACTATGGCTTCAATTGAGGCTGGTAGGCTTGTTATTCCAAATTACATTAAGGGGGAGGAAAGGAGAGGTTTAGGGAGGCGCGACTTGTGCTGAGGAGTAAGTTGTCAGACTTCTTTTCTTCCTCGTATTTAGCCTGTAGGAGGGGATTAACAGTCCTTTTGCTTCGTTTAGAAGCAGTTTATGGGCTACAAAGTACTCCCTTTTTAGGCTTCTCGTGTAAGGGACTTCATTTGAGTTGAGTTCTTCAACTAGAATGTTCTCAACTTCTGTTAAAGCTACATGCTTAATCTCCCGATTGTGTTTCAAGTTAAGTGTGCCTATGTGCACATTTAATACCCATGATATTCATCTTGAAGCTCTTGGTGGTTGGTCTCAAGTGATCGCTTAGCATAGTTTGGGCAAAGGTTTGGTCAATTAGGCTTTCTCACCACCTTTACCACTTCCACCACTTTAAGGCTATGACTATGGTATTATTGTGTAGGTGATCGTATGGGTTTGTTGGGACTAAAGCACATAGCTACTGATTCGTCAAGACTACGAGAATGTAGGAGTAGTGCTAGCAGTTTTGCTTGTAATTTTCAGTCGAGATACTAGTCAAAACTACTATAGTACTCCCAAAGAGAAGAAATTTTCATTTGCTTGGCATATTTTGCCTTCTTTTGCTTATATACGATATTTAAGCCTTCATACTTTCCTTTAGCTTATTAGGACATGCGTACTAAATGTAGATAGCTTGATGAAGCCCTTACGATTAAGCCCACATATTGGAGTGCTTCCACATGGGACTTAGGCATTTTTTAGGGTCGTGAGGTTGAACAAAGATAGCTCAGTCTTTTGCCGCCCTAGTTGCATCATTACCAAAATGGTGAAGCTGACAAAAATGTCTAAATCTATCATCTTCAAACTATGATTCATCGTCGATGATTAGAACACGAGATACTCGAATTTGCATAAGTTTTGGTTAATCAGAATGACTCTATGCACTTTTTGGTAATGTTGGAAACAACTTAGGCTTCTACCATTTGCCGAAGTAGTCGACTTAATTGCTATAATGATGAATTTCTATTGGTCCCTAAGCTAAGTAACCAAGGAGGGAAACAAGGAGGAGGAAGGGTGTGTGGTAGGAATTGGTCATGTTGAAAAATTATTGCAAAAATCAAATCAAACTTCCTTCTGAATTCTAACACTTTATTTCAAATGTTTACTCAAAAACTCTTTAACCAAATCCTCTTGATATCTTAACTTTTGATGTAGTCCAGTTTAATTGGTTCAGATCTCTTTTCTCGGCAAGTTATTAATAAAACAAAAACACTTTAAGTTATATTACTTCGGATTCAATATCAGAGTTATATGTGTAATTAACAAAACAAATAAAGGAGAGAGAGAAAAAAAATTGCCCAGCTGTATATAGTAGTTCCACCTTATGCGTTAGTCACTCTTCAAGCTCCACACTGTGGTCTAGGTTATTTTACCAGTTTGTTCCATTAGATCCAATCAAATGAAGAAATTGTTGATTCTCTAGAAATGAAGTTTTGATGATAACAAAATAGTCAAAGAAATCTAATTATTTTATTAAGTGCGCAGGATATTTAAGTTAAGTTCATAAACTAGGATATTGTAAATCCAGAGGATTATACAGAATATAAGCAGAATCTTGTTAAAGTATAAGAATTTCATTCAGAAGATACTCCAGAAGGTCATACAGAAAGTCGTTTTTACAGTAAAAAATGAATATTATCAGGAGTCTTTGAAATATATACAGAAGATTATCCAGAGATAATCTAGAAGGTTGTATAAGTGAAAAAAAAAAAGAGTTATTATCTGATATATAAAAGACTATCCAGAAGATATTCCAGAGGATATATATATATATATATAAAAGATTAAGATGGAAGTTTCAATAAGGTATCTAGAGGAATGTTCAGAGGATTGTCCAGAGGGTCACCTACAGTTTTTGATAGCAACCTGTTTCAACGTGATTTTACTGTTTATCTTCCCAAATGTGATCTAAATCTTTCAAAATCGGTTCATATAAGTATCTTGAAGGCCTAACTCCGAGTAAATGAGTTTATTTGGGTAATATACTCATTTGTTTCACTTAAGTTGGTTAAAATCAAAGGGGATTCAACATTTTTATATATCTTTATAAGATAGTTCAATTTCGACAAAGTATTATGTCTTAACAAAGACAAGTTTTTGAAATAGAAGGAAACAAGAAGATACAATCTTTATCTCTTTGACGTGTATGATTTGTTGAGAAAATCAAGATAAGAACAGGCATATTAGTATCAAAACAAACTCAAGCTTTATCCATCAGATCTGCAATATTAGGAGTTGAAGACAAGTTCAAAATAACGTCTTAGAAGGATAATTGGAATGAAACGGCCAGAAGACTCAAAATCACGAAAATTCAGCTGGGTTTATCTTCTAAGATGTTTTAAATCAACGAGAAAAATCAAAATCAAAAGGAAGATAAATGAATGCATCAATTACCCATTGGATGGCAAGAGAATTCAAATTTGACAAGGATAAATCTTACATGCAAAAGGCTTGAATTCAAATTTTGAAAAAGAAGATAAACAACCCAAGATTTCATCCGAGATATGCATGTTAGAAAGCTTATCCACCTTTGAAGGTCTTGAACGTGAGAAGCAGAGAAGGAAGAAAATAAAAGACAAAAATAGGAGGAGGAAGAAGTACAGTTCGCAACACAAAAAAATTATCCCAGCTATTTCATCTCATGATCTTAAAGAAGAACTTCCTTTGCTTACAAAAGCTTTATACGAACTGAACTTGTGCATTTCCTTCTTATTGCAAATTTCCTATTCAATATTTCATTTGTAAAGGAAGGAACATGTTGTTGCCTTCTTAGTTGATGGCTTAATTAAGGATTAGACTCTGTAGATCATTTATAGCTAAAGGTTAGTTGTGAGAATCGAGCAGAGAGAATTGTACAATCTTGTAATTTGAAGTTATTAGATATAGTGGAACAAACCATTAGGATAACGGGTCCTCGCTCAGAGCTGGAAGAGTGGACTGATGCACAAGATGGAACCACTATAAATTACTGCCTGATTTTCTATACTCTATCTTTTTAATTTCCGCTATTTATGTTCATATTTGTTTAATTGCATATCTGTTTCTCATTTTTAAAACGAAGGGGATTATTTTTAAAGGCAAAAATTTTTATTAATACATTTCCTAGAAATCTCCAAACATTAACATATCATATATAACTCATAAAGAAATTATATGAAAGTAAATCTATCTTATGGTTCCACTTCTTCCACAAGAGCTCAATTCGCCAATGATTTCCTTAATATTCTGATCCTTGATCACAACCGTAAACATACCTATTTCAAAAAAAGCTTATTTGAGTATAAGCTTACAACGAGCTTAGTGAGTTATTCCCTTTTATTTGCACCGTGATTTCAAACAAGTTTATTAATTTTCACGCATATGCTTGCAACAAACACATGATTACTAAAATATATATGGTTATCTGAAAACCATATATAGAATGGATTTACCCCTCCGTATCTAAGGTTGGGGAATTTAGGTACGAAGATCCTTGCCATCTTCATTGCTAGTAGTCGAGCACTCTGCTCTCAGCAATCAATTGACGCAGCTCATCCTTGGGATGTATTCTTGGTACGCCTTAGTTCCCTAAGAATGAGCTTGACCTCTGGCCCTTCCGATTCCTTACGTGAGTAATAATCCTTATGATGTGACTCGATGGATGCAACGTGTGTCCATTTCATTTATATGATGGCCGAGTATAATTATGGTAAACTTAAAGGTGATCAAACAATCCTCCTACACATGTAAGCAACATGTAATATTAACAATATACTTAAACAAACATTTGTGGACTCCGATATGCTTAGCATCCATTGTCACATACATAAAGGCATAAACATATAAACCCATACCCTATATATGTTCATTTTATTTATACCTATAGATCTAATGCAACTGTCATGCCCCAACGGGTATCCTAAACGTGACAGCCTGTCGTACGCAATATTGAAACTTAAGAATGACTACCTCAGTCACTCGAAAGCTTACATATCGGTACAAGGCGTACATTCACATCAAAGGGAGATCGGTGGAGTAATGCATTTTAAGATATTGGCGGAACATGCAAAATAACACTTAATATATTTCAAAGAAATAAAAAGTCTTACAACTTCTGAGGGGCATTCCCCTGATAATAACAACATGGTCATACTAAAGCTAGAAGATTTTAGAAGAAATCTACTTTAAGACTTCAAAGCAGAATTCCTCTAAAAGCTTCCCAAAATAAGGATTATACCCGGGTGATCAATGTAAGCCCCCAAATTTTTTATTAGGGTTTTGGAATACCAAATCGAAACCCTAAAAGTCTAACCAAGTTGAAACCGAACCTTAAACAATTTCGATCACGAATTTCATAAGAGATTTTTTTTAAAAAAAAAAAAAAATAGGAAGTTCAATAATCAATCGATTCAAAAATCCGAACACGAAAAGATCTGCCTATCCGATCCCTGAGTTAAACCCCTCAATTTCTATGGCAAAGATGGATTAAACCCTAACCTTAGTCAAACCGGAGTTTCAAAAGTCAACAAAAGTCAAAACAATTAAACAATTTCAACTTCGGCAATCCCGTGTTCTCAAACCCTAGAAAACGAAATCAAGTTAATGGCTTAAAATAGTTCGTAATAATATAGGGTAACATAAAAATATCATATTCGCGAATTTCAAGTGTCCTTCGGACTCAAACGAGATCAGTTCTTGAAAAGCGTGTCCCAGAGCTCGGAATAATAAAAATGTTCCAACAACATCAAAAGACTCGTAATTAAACAAGGATTTCAAAAATATCAGTTTTAGAATTTTTCGGTAACTAAAAATAATAGATATAGCTCGTTTACGCGTATTTTTATTACTACCGGTATTTTATATGTTTAGTCTACTATTCATAGTACTATTCCTACTAGTCATTACTATTTCACTATCTCTACTTTTTCTTACACCTATTTCTTACTATCTACATACCTATTTTCTTACTTTTTACTTTTCCAATACAACTTTATTCACATCAAACCTTACACATTATTTTTTCCTTGCAAAAAAATCACAAACAAATAAAAATCCTCTCTCTCCCTCTAGTACATGCACCGGCCTCCCTCTTCTTTTCACATTATTATTTTCTTTTCAATTTATTTTATTACATCCAAAATTCATTCCAAAAATTCTATAAATACCTCCTTCTCCTTCATTCTTTCACACACTCATTTTATATAACAAAACTCTATCAAAATACTCTCTCAAAACCTCTCTCCAACAAATCTCTCACAAAATACTCTCTACAATTCCTACAACTTCAAGAAGAAAAATATCAAACACAAAACCCAATAATCTCTTTTCAAACCTTCATTAAACCTTAGGTAAAATCCTACTTAAATTTCTTTATCATGTTCATAAAACTTAGCATAAGCTTAGTGTATGTTTCTTAGACTCATATGAATTAAAGAAGCAACAATATGTTCATGTTTTGTTTTTGTTCATGTTCCTACTTTACATTATGTTATTATGTTGTTGTTATTATTATTTTTGCTCTAATCTAACTTATATAATATTATGTATACTATGTATATATATTTATTTAGAGCATATAAGCTCATTTGTTATTTATTTTTTCAAGTCTTGCAATTTATTTATTTACTTGTTTTATGCAAATTATTAAGACTAGTCTTTCTAGTCTTAGACTTGTCCATATCAAGTCAAACAAATTTCTTTTCTTTCTTTTCTTTTGGGACTAGTCCATTCTTAGTCGGGTTGCCTTGATGAAGCTAAGGCTCCCAATACATGATCGGGATCCCTTGATGAAGCTAAGGTTCCCAATGCTTGACTATTTATTTATGTTTATTTACTTACAAGTATTTCTTTCTTTCTATCTTATTATGTTTTATACTTACTTTTACATTGCTACATATTCATGCATGATTATAATATTGTTGTCTTAAGTAAAAATAAAAATGGGTTCTTTCTTAAATAAAGAAAAAGTAAACTAGATTTCTTGACAAAAGAAATCTCAACAAAAAGATCTAAGTTTTCTTTTCTAACAAGCTCTTTTCGAAATAAGCTAATCATAAATTCCAGAAGAAGTAATAAAGTAGATTTCTTCAAAAGAATAAAAGGAACTTATTTCTTTTCTAAATCAAAAACTAAATAAAGGAAGAATTTTTAACCATAAAGGATTTTAACTCAACCATATCTTTTATATGACTTAATTATATTCATTATAGACTTTGAAAATCACATGATATGAAAGATTCTTCAAAACTTAAATTTTGTATTGTTATTCTCTTTTTAAAATTTAAAATGAAATTTTTTGTTAAGTTCTAATGTTAACAATTCTTTAAGAAAGCTTTTCTTATAAACTTGTCTAAAAGGGTTATTCTATTCCTTAAATATTAAGTATAAAACAAGTTTTTCAAACCAAGATAAAATTAACTCACTATTTTAGAGACCAACGTAGAAAAATAAAATTTGTCAAGAAAATAAAGTTTTAAAGGTATATCTATTTTCTAAAGAAGACAAATGATATAAAAATAAAAGGAAAACATACATTTAACACAACTTCAAATATTTGAAACTTGAGGAATATTTTGAAAAGCTTATTTTTAATCGCTAAAAATAGAGTTAGTAGATAACTTAAAAGAACCAAATTTTTGAAATAAAGTTTACTTTTAAAAAGTAAGAAAATGGAATTATAATAAAAAATATTTGCTTATAACGACTCAAATATATTTTTGTTTTCCTTCTAACAATTCAAAAAGGAGAAATTCTCAAAAAGTTTTATCATTTAAACCATCAAAGACAAATCGTTTATAAAATATCGATATTGAGACAACACTATCAAAATCATGCATCCATATGAGTATAAATATATGTCCAAAGGATTTTTCAACTATATATATATCCATATATTTTTTCTTAAGAAGTTTTGAGTAAAGTAAAAGTTTGGAAAAACCATATTTTGAAAACTATAAATTCGTAACTATTCTGTACTATGTTAGTTTGCAACTCAAATGGCTTTTTATGAAAAAAAAATAATCTTAGAAATGGATAGATCTTTTTGAGTAGGTAGAAAACGATATATTTTTGCGCAATTCCGAGTTAAAATGACCAAGTTATGGCCATTTTAAGTTGGAATTACCTTCTACGCGAATTTTAACGATCTTATGCCATAGTTTTTGATAAGTACCATAGAATCAATAAGAAATACTCATTATGGGTATTCTTCTTGATTAGGCGAACCCGAGGAGGAGTATTCATACCCGGAGATTATTTTGATTAATGGATTTATCGATCGACTCACCAGTAAGAAAGTAGATCCTCATGGCCAAGTGAGTTTATTTCCTACCTTTTTCGTACTTGGTTGTACTTGTAGCTAGAGGTACTAAGTAGGAAAAGATGAAAATGAATTATGAATGATAATATTGGTTGAAAGAATGTTAAGCATACCGAGGCAGAATCGTTGTTAATTTAACGTATGTTTTACTATTATTCTGTTGGAGTGTGTGAAAATTCTGTGATCACCTTTAAATTACTTTAATCATATACTATGAATTATATAAATTGATTCATGCATATCACGTAGATAGTTTCATTGCATGAGCTGCTAATTTCGATGGGATAAGAGTTTAGTAGCAGCGGGTGTGATAGCTAGAAATTTGCAAGAGGGGCGATAGGAGCCTAAAAAACTATGATGGGCTAGTAGGAGCCTGAAATAAACTACATGAGTTGGATTTTAAGATGGGTTTTAAAGAGCCTGGAACACCTAACCTGAATGGAGGGGTAAATCCATTCAAACATATGATTTCCGGTAGATCATATGTATTGCTTGATTACTTGCTTGATGCATTCATATGCTTGATTAATAACTTGCTTGAAATTATTTATACAAGTACGTTGATTTAGGAATATTCTCACTAAGCTAGTTATGCTTATACTCCGATAGATCTTTGTTGTAACAGGACTATATCTTTTATACCCGAAGATTTCATATACTCGAGAGGGATGATGTATTAGAAAAGCTTCTGGAAATCTTTTAAAGATCTTAGGTTAAATATCCTTTAATGTCTGATGATGTTAGTATTATTTTGTTGTGAGAAAGATTAAGTTGTTATTATGATTGTTTGGAGAATTATAAGGGAAAACCCTTAAGATGATGTACGGATTATATTCTCTTAATGATAAAATAGATGTTTATTTAGATTCTTGTATACTATATTTACTATCTCGAACTATATATCCCACTGGTGTCTCCTATTGTTGTGAGAGACGCCTTACGTATGGTGTTGAAAACTTTTGCATGACTTAGGGAAGTCATTCTTAAGTTTTAATACCGGATGTGGCGGACTGCCACGTTTAGGATACCCTTCGGGGCGTGACAATCAAGATGGTCTCGAGTGCAAAATGATAATCCTGATATCAAAAGTCTATAGAAGTATAAGCATGACTAGCTTAGTGAGATATTCCTTACGCAAAAGTACTCATAACAGGCAGTTAACCAAGTTTATTAATCAAGCATATGAAATGCAACAACTATATGATCAAATATTACATACGACTATCCGGTTTCATATGTATGATGGATTTACCCCTCCATCGGTGGTTAGAGAATGCTTTGAACTAGGCCCCGAACGACCTCCTCAAAAGTTTGCGTGCATCTTGGGGTTCCAACAAACCGTACTTCTAGTCCCCGGGCTTTCCATACCCAAAGCGATCGATCTGGCTCGGCTACATCTTGAGGTCGTATTCCCCGAATATCCTAACCCTCAAGATGTAGCTAGGCAGCTTACTTTCCGGTCCCACGCTGATGAGTATAGAAAAATTTCGAAATGATATTGTAAGTGATATACGAGCAATTTATTATATGAGGATTTCAATATGACATTAAATCATTTAAAGCGATCAAACAATATTTGCACACATAACAATACATACATGGAAACATTTATATCAATCACAAATTGGGTTCCGATATACTTATTGTTTATTGATCTCACACAATGATTCACATACATAATTCCAATGGTATCCCACATGCATATCAATTTTATCTTTTTCTAACATCTAGTGCTCTATTCTACAAGCACATGCGTGAATACATAAGCGTAAAGAAAACTCACTTGTCCATAGCGTTCTTCTAAGAGTCGAAGTAATCTTCGGGAAAGAGAAGATCTTGGTCCTCGACACCTAAACAAAAGAAATACCCGACATGAGTATTTCATCCAAGATCTATTCAAATTTTATAATTCTATTTTATTGAATTCGTAAAAATCGTATGAATGGAAATCCCAACTTAAAATGGCCATAACTTGCTCATTTTAACTCGGAATTTCTCATATTATATACCGATTTCTACCTACTCGAAAAGATCTATCTATTTCTAAGGTTATTTTTTATCAAAAGAAGTTATTTGGGTCTCAAAATAGTAGCATACAGATTTGGTAGGAAAATTCCAATTTCAAAACCTAAGTTTCAAGCTTTTCTTCATTCAAGAGCTTTTGTACAAAAATATAGATATTTTGTATGGTTGAAAAATCCTTTGAATACATATATATAGACTCAAACCATATGCATAAATTTAGTGGTGTTGTCTCAACAATGATCTTGTAAAATAATGTGTCTTAAAAGTGAGAAAAGCTAAGACATGAAAATCTCATTTTTAGTTTTGTTTTGGAAAATTTATTAGTAAGTATTTCCTTTTTTAACTCCATTTCTTAATTTTGAGAATAATTACATTTTCAAAAAGAAATTTTAATCTTTCAAGATTCCCATAAATTTATTTCTAGTGGTTTGGAAAACATAGTTTTTCTAAATATTTCATGGTTATATGTTCTAAAGTTTTTCTAAAGTTAGATCTACTTTAAAAGAATAATATCAATGATCTTGTAAGTTTATTTTGAAAAACTTATATAGACTTTAGTATTTTAGAGTGCTGGTAGAAAACTTTGATAAATGTGTTTAAGAAAACTCTTGGTTAAATCATGAATTAAGTTTAAAGAAACTTTCTTATTTTATTGGTTTAAAAAAGAGTTTGTGATAACTTTATTTTCATTGATAAAATACCATATAGTATTATTACTAAAACTTGAGCTAACTTATCTAACTTTAGAAAATATCTATTAAGATAAAACTTTAAGTCTTTATGGAAAAATAATTTCTTATGTGACAAAAACTATTTTTAAAGAGAGTTCTTATTTTTATTACTTGAGAAAGCTCATTTTCATTATGTTGAGACAATATCAACATGTTCATGTATGAATGAGAATATGTAACTATGAGAAATGTAATAAAAACAACATAATAAAATGAATAAAACAAGAGCATAAAAATAAAGTCAAGTATTAGGAACCTTAGCTTCATCAAGGTATCCCGGGACTAAGAAATATACTAGTCTCAAAAGAAAAGAAAAGAAAAGAAAAGCAAAGCAAAGAAAGAAAATTGTTTTGACTTGATATGGACAAGTTTAAGACTAGAAAGACTAGTCTTAATAATAACATGAAATAAATAAATTGCATAACTTGAAAGTAAATAAATAACAAATGAGCTTATATGCTCTAAATAAATATATATACATAATATACATAATACTTTATATAAGTTAGATTAGAAACAAATAATAACAATAATAATAACAATATAATAGTAACATAAAGAAAATAACAACATGAACAAAAACAAAACATGAATAAATTGTTGCTTCTTTAACTCATGAGTTTAAGAAACATACACTAAACTCATGTTAAGTTGTATGAACATGATGAGTGAATAAGAAAAATTTTACCTAAGGTTTTTGTGTTTGTTGAAGAAGAATGAAAGGTTGTAGTAATATGTGTGAATGGGTTTTCTAGAGAAAAGAGAGAACTTGGGAGAGATTTTGAGAGAGGGATTTTATGGAGTGATTTTGGGAGAGTTTTAGTAGGAAATGAATTGTGTGAAAGAATGAAAGAGGAATGAGGTATTTATAGATTTTTTGGAGTGGAAATTAGATGTAATTAAATAATAAATAAAAAATTGATGGATGGATGGAGAGAGGAGGCGTCGGTTCTAGCTTGTAGAGGGGGGAGAATTAATTTATTTTGTTTGTTTTGTAATAAAAGAAGTAATGTGTAAAGTGTGATGTGATTAAAACTGTATAGGGAAGGTAAATTGTAAGGTATAGGTATGGTAGTGTGTAAGAATAGAGTGTAAGAAAAAGTAGAGATAGATGAATAGTAGAAAAGTACTATGAATAGTAGACTAGACAATTAAAATACCGGTAGTAAAGAAAATACGAATAAACAGCCTATATCTGATATTTTTAGTTACCGAAAAATTCTAAAACTGAGATTTTTGAAAACCTTATATTTTTAGGAATCTATTGGTGTTGTCAGAATATTTTCACTATCCAGTGCATCGGGCACGGTTTTTGAAAACTATCCCGATTGATCCGAAAGATACTAGAAAATTACAAATGTGATATTTTTAAGCTTTCCTATATTATTACGAACCATAATCCACAATTATTTCAATTTCGTTTTCTAGGGTTTATGAACACGGGAATGTCGGACTAGATTCACTAGGCTAAACATAGAACTAGGTTAATTTTAGGGTTCCGGTTTGACTTCCGGTTCTAGGGTTTTCTTATATTACCGAAAAATCTAGGGGCTTACAACCTACCCTCCTTAAATAAAGTTTTGTCCTCAAAACTTGACTATCGTACCTGATTCCTCGAAAAAGATTCGGATATTTGCGTCGAATCTCATCCTCAGCTTCCTAAGTTGCCTCCTCATGGGTGTGATTCCTCTAAAGGACTTTGACATATTTGATCTCCTTATTTCATAGCTTTTGCACTTTTGATCCAAAATCTTTACCGGATGTTCCTCATAAGTGAGGTTCTCCTTTAGCAATATTGGCTCCAACTCTACTACTCGATCTGGATCTTCTACATGCTTGCGTAAGATCGATACATGAAACACGTTGTGTACTCCTGACAGTGTTTGGCGGCAAGGCTAGGCGATAAGCTAGATCTCCTACTCATTCAAGCACTTCAAAAAGTCCAATATACCGTGGGCTCAACTTTCCTTGTAAGCGTACTCTACGTATACTCTTGATTGGATTTATCTTTAAGTATACATGGTCTCCCACTTGAAATTCGAGAACTCACCTTTTCTGATGTGCCCAGCTTTTCTGTCTATCTTGGGCCTTTTTCATTTGCTGTCGGATTATTCTTACTTTGTTTGCTACATCTTGTACCAAGTCTGGTCCAATAGCAAGCTTTTCCATATCCTCCCAAAACAGAGGCGACCTACAACATCGTCCGTACAAAGCTTCATATGGCGGCATTTGTATGGTAGAGTGGTAGCTGTTGTTGTAAGCAAACTCTATGAGCGGCAAAAGAGCATCCCGACTTCCTTTAAATTCCATAATAGGCTCGTAACATATCTTCCAAGGTTTGGATTGTTCGTTCCGATTGTTCATCGGTTTGGGGGTGGTAAGCCGTGCTAAAATGCAACTTTGTCCCCATACACTTTTATAAACTTGTCCAAAACTTAGATACGAATCTGGGATCTCGGTCTGACACAATCCCGGCAGGTACTCCATGTAAACGTACTATTTCCTTTATGTAAAGCTTGGCTAGCCTGTCCATCGAGTAGATCATGTTAATTGGTATGAAATGAGCCGATTTGGTCAAACGATCTACCACGACCCATATGGCATCATATCCTACCGATGTCCTTGGTAGTCCACACACGAAATCCATCGAGATTTGATCCCACTTCCACTCGGGTATCGGCAAAGGCTTTAGCAATCCTCCCGGCCTTTGATGTTCCACCTTTACTTGTTGACAAATTGGGCAATTCATCACATAATCAGCTACATCTCGTTTCATTCCATTCCACCAAAAGTGGCTCTTAAGATCTTGATACATCTTAGTTCCTTCTGGGTGTACTGTGTATCCCGAGTTATGACAAAACATAAACATTTATATAGTTGAAAAAATTCTTTTAATATATACATAGACTCGTATTATATGCATGGTTCTAGTGATGATGTCTTAGAAATAAAATTTGTAAACAATTTTTATGAAAGATAGAGTTTAGTAAAGCGTTATTCTTTGACTTGTGATTTAAATTGCTATTTTGTAAATATGTGATTCGATTAACAAGAAAAATCATAATTTCAATATACGTATACATATATATTTAAAGGTTTTATATTTATTCACAATTTCTTGCTTAACAATTTATTTCATATAACATGGTTTTGTGACAAAAATCCAAGTGTGGTTTTCTTTAAAGAATTTCTTAAGTTTGATTCTTTCAACAAAATTCTAATTCTTAGATTGATAAATATGAAACTCAATTAAAGAAATTCATGATTTCGTATTTTAGTTTGAGTTTATAAATATTTTATTTTTATGCTAAACTTCTTTTAACTAGTTATTTTCCGAAACATGAACTTTTATGTGGTTATGAGGAAATATCATCTGAATTGTAGAAAAACGTTTTAAGTTTTAGCTTATGATAAAAATTAAAGGAATAGCTTGTTTTAAATTCTTACTCTCATAATAACTTTTTTCTAAATTCATAATTTTTCAATACATGGACCTTTGTTGGAAAAATCCTATTATTTGTATTTTCTTAATTTCATAAAAGAAAATGGATTTTTACTTCATAAAACTTAGTTTCTTAAGTTGTACACTAATTTATTTTAAGTGAATTTTTAACTAGTGTTCGTTAAAGTGTTGATAATAATCTTATAAATAAGTTTTTAAGGAAAAAAATTATATAACAAAGAATTATCAACCTTATGGTTTTAAATGATAATTTTATTTTGGTAGTTTGAAAAGAGAGTAAAGAATTACTTTGTTAAACTTGGAAAAAGTTTTGCATAATAATAACACTAAAATCTATGATGAACTTGTCTAAAATTTTTGGAAAAGCATTTTATTGGAACAAAATTCTAAATTTTAATAGAACCTTGCCCAAGTGATAAAATTACATTTTTATAGTGAGCTTAACTTATTTTCTTTATCAAAGAAAGAACTTCTCTTATTTTTATTAAGACAACAACAATATGGTCATGCATGAACATGAGTTTATAATTAAATAACATGACAAAAATAATTAATATGAAAGATGGAAGATAATGAAATAAGCACATAATAAAAGTCAAGTATTGGAAAGTCTTAGCTTGTATCAAGACTGCTTGGACTTAGACATGGGCAAGTCCTATAAGAAAATAAGAAAGAAAAAAAAAAGAAAATCATGGGAGTCTTAGATTTATTTCAAGGCTTCTCGGACTTAGATTATGGACGAGTCCAAAAAGAAAGAAGAAAAATTATTTTGACTTGATGAGGACAAGTGTAAGACTAGAAAGACTAGTCTTAATGAAATTGCATAAAAGAAATAAATAATATAAATTGCAAGAAATAAATAAATAAATAAATTGCATGAGCATAAATAAAGGTTATGTTAGTGAGTGTATATGCTTTAAGAATTATATATATATGTATTTAATAACATATAGAAGTTAGATTAAAAGCATGAATAATATAACACAACAATATAATAAAATATTGCGTGAAAAAGAACAAAACATGAGCATATTATTGCTTCTTCAACACCATAGTTTTTGGGTACACACACTATGGTCATGTAATGTTGCATGACATGAAGGAGAAACATAAGGTATTTTTACCTAAGGTTTATGTGGAGAGGGAAAAAGAAGGATTTTATTATTGGTTGTATGGATATAGTAATGGGATGGAAAGAAACAAGAGAGTTGGGAAGAGAAATTTAGAGAGAGAAGTTGAGGAATGATTTTGGTAGAGTTTTGTTATGGTAAAAGAAAAGTATGTAAGAAGTGAAGGAGGGAAGGGGTATTTATAGATAAATATGGAGGTAATTTAGAAAAATAAAAATAAATGAAAAAGAAAATAAAATATGGGGGAGAGAGAGAAAGGTGGTTGGCCATATGAAGGACAGGAGAGAGAGAGTGTGATAAAAATTAAATTTTAGTGGAAAAAAAGTAAGTAAAGTGTAAGAGAAATTAAGTAAAAAGTAATGTTAGTAATGTAAATGTAAGAAATAGGTTTATAGGTTATAAGAAAAAATAGAGATAGATGAATAGTATAACTAGTACAATAGATAGTAGTCTAGACAAATAAAATACTGATAGTAATAAAAATACGCATAAATAGGCTATATAAGATATTTTTAGATTCTGAAAAATTCTAAAACTGATATTTATAGAATCCTCATATTACTACGAGTCTAACGGTGTTATTAGAATATTTTTCCTATCCCAAGCCTCAGGACACGTTTTTTGAGAACTGATCCCATTCGGGTCCGAAACGAACTAAATTTTGATGAATTTGATCTTTTTAGATTGTATTACATTATTATAGACTATAATCTTCAATTATCTCATTTTTTATTGTTTTAGTGATTAGAGCATAGGGTTGTTGGATCTAGACTCACTCGGGTTCGTTACTAACCTAGTTGAATTTAGGGTTTTCGATTTCGATTCCGGCTTTAAAATTTACTCGTAAAATTTTAAAATCTTGGGGTATATGTCGTACTTATATTTCTAGTTCAAAATTTTAAGTTTTCCTTTATTTTTATGATTCATTTAATATTTATCGATTCTCGAGATTGTGTAATCAAGTCCAGGATTATGTGTTGACTCGGTTTGACTTTTGGTGGTAATTGAAACTTTCTATTCTAAAGCTCATCGAAGGGTTTAAGGTTTTAGTATTTTTTCGTCAAGTGTTATTTGGATATATCATCTTGATTTACATGTTAGGGATTAGATAGATGATTTGTTTTACGTACGGATTTCGATTCAAATGATTATTAAATTTCTATTTTTATTTTATTTTTTTAAAGGTTCTCTTTTCCTTAAGGTTTTCGAAATTTCTTATTTTGATCTAGTTTAGGATTCAGTTTTAACTTGGGTCGATTTTCAAGGTTTTAGTTTTCAACGCTTAACTCTAGGATTATTTTCTAAGAGCTATGGAGAATTCAGGGGTTTACATCATACATGTCCTAAAAGAAACTCAAACTTAATCTATTTTGAAGAAAAAAAATACTATAGCTTTATATCTAAAGAAAATATCATCTATCTTCGAATAAATCAACTTGATTAGAACTTCGTTGGATGGTTTGGTCTACTATTGTCATCCTCATAATCTACAAAAACATCGTATCTAGATAAATCGAACACTATAGGCTCCTTAACTATTCCTAAAAAGATTAAAAAAAGGTTGAGCTAGAGCCCAGTACACTAAAACCGTAAGCACACACGCATGAACAGTCAATAGACACATTTACATACAACATTGTATTTATTGCCAAAACCACATTTTATCATATGAAATTTTAAGCCAACAACTAACACAATATAGGGTTATTTGCATCTAACCTTAAACCTAGAGAAACTCATGGCTCCATAACAAACATATAGTAACATATATATATACATACATATATTTGGTATTGGGTGCTCCCCAATATCCTAGGTACCACAACTGTTTTCACCTAATCTATCATAATCCTTTTTAGGTGTGACTTTATTCGAGACAATGTTTAACAAGGATTATTAGGTGCCACCCTAGCATCACTGGAACTCCCGATCCACTAGACTTAGCTAAACATAAGTAGCAAAATAAAGAGTTAGAGCTTAATAAGTGATTAGTCCATTTCCAATACTAATACCTAACATGCACAAGCAACAAACAAGGTAATGAGGCACCTGGATCAACTTTTGAAACGATTAACTTAAAACTACTTGAATCACCTAAATATGATACATGAAAATGCCCACTCATTACTTGATTAAGAAATGAAATATACCTTTGAGGTTATATAATTTCAAAGTTCTTAAGAACTACTACTATTCTAAGTCTAAGATACATTTCTATTTATAGGTTTGTTACACTCTATTCTATTAATAGGAAATCATGCTTGATATTATTTATTTTAGGAAAATTCCCATGATTTTGTGTTTTTATGAATCAACTGTTGTTTTTAAGCTCCTAATATCAAGAAAAGAAGAAATAAAGTAATTTAAATCAAGATTGGAGCAAAACAACAGCAATGTTTGAAAACAGACTTAATCACGGCTACTAAAGGTCCCAATGAGGGCAAGAAAAAAAGAAAAAAGTGCAAATGATGCTCTCAACCGTGCCCTCGATCTACCTCACAGTTTACATTAAGACAATCGTGCTTTGATAGATTCCAATTTTGCCTGTGATTCCACCTGCAATTCAAACTGACCCTCAATTATGCCTTTGAAGAAAAGACATAACTTAGATCGTCGCCAAAATTCAAGCCTGTGATCCAACCTACGAAAAGTAACCCTATCCTCGCTGTCATAGACACGTTACCCTAAATAAAATGTGTGAAGATAATGACAAAAATTGTTATAAAGAATCTGTTACGTTAGTGAATAAAATCTTCATGATTTATATACCCTGTCACTATAAAAAAACATGCTCAAACATGCAATAACGTATTATATTTATATATGAAAAATTCTTGACATAGTAAAGATTAACGAGAGAAATCTTTCTTCTTACTAGAGATTAGAGTTTTGTAGGTAAATTCATATTGAACCCGACGTTTGTTCTTGCAAGATTTTTGTGCTTAATCTCTAATATTCATCTTTAATTTCATATTATTTCTCTTGAATCTGTTCTTAGTGTTTACATTTATGGAGAAATAATCATCTTAACTTAGGGTTTGTGAATCAAAGACTTGATTCATGTGATTTCAAATGTGTTTTAATTGAATATTAATTAGGTATTTGTAATTAATAGTTATAACTTAATTTCATGTGTCTAATTGCATGGTGCATCCATGTTTGATTTCAACTCAATAAATTGAGAGATCATTCTTTTAAATAGATCTAGGCTGCTAATGAAGTTGCTCATAATTACCTAGAGATATGGTCTATTGTTAGATTATTGGTTTGTTGGAATTAGATTAAATCACAATTTCAGAACACAACTCGAAATTGAAGTTTTCAAATTTATAAAAGCTAATTGTACTTTTTCAACTTTGGTTTAAAAACTTCCAACAATTGCAGCAAGTGCACCTATTGAAGCAGCATAGGAAAAATTAGGTCGATCCCAAGGGAATGGTGGCAATTATACTAATAACCCATCCGTTATCTAACCAAAGAAAATCAAAAACTCATAATTGAAAAATAAGAAGTTAACCTATGTTAATTTGGAAATATTCATAAGCGTTTACTAGGCAAAAGTAAAAGATAGATTTGCAACTTCTACAAAATTAGTAGCCTAAGGTTCACTACATCAATTGCTTATCAATCAATTTCTTAAAACAAAGCTTCTCTGGAAAAGCTGTTGATTGGAATATTTGCATCGCTGGCTCCACTAATGTAAACTAAAACTTCTCTCGAAGTCAGTATGTAAGCCCCGGAAAATTTCAGTAAATAATTCCAAGATGAACTTCGAAAATACGCCCTAAAAATCACTCCAAATTAAAACCGAATTTCAACAAATCTTAAACCATGAACGAATCCAGAAATTTCCAAATTTTGAGAAAAATAAGAATTCTTAAAAACAAAATAAAACTCAACATACTTCAATTCCAAAACCACTACGTATGACAAATTTCATACGTAACTTCGACTTATAAAATCGGGTAATATAAAACCCAAAAACAAATTATTAAAAAGTAAATAACGATTAACTTTCAAAAATGAAACCAATTCAAGAATTCCGAAAACGTTAAAAGATATTAAATACTTACAAAAATGAAATGTAAAATAATTTTCTCAAATTATATGTTGTATAAACATAAAATATCAGTTTCCAAATTGGCAAGGATCTAAACCGGAAAATCACCCGGAAACCCTAAGTGGTATACAATAGTTTAAGTCCGGCAATTAGCGCCCCTAAGCCTAGAGGCTGAGATGTAGTTTAAATATGTAGAATAGCTCCTAGTAATATAAGTTTTTTAAAAATATCAGATTGGTAATTTTTGACCTATTTCGAACCCGTTCGGATACAGACTTCGAAAAGCGTGTCCCGGGCTCGAGATATCAAAAATATACCAATAGTACCGTTAGACTCGTAATTTCATAAGATTTCCAAATATATCAGTTATATAATTTTTCGGGTTATAAAAGTTACAGTTATAACCTTTTTATCGTATTTTCATTATTACGGTAATTGATTAGTCTTTTGCACTATTCACTTTTATTTCATTACACAATTTTATCAGTCTTATAAAGCTTTATATTTTTAGATAAATATTTTATATATTATAGAAAATTTTGTTTTTCTAAAATTTAGTTAGTTCCTTTTAGGATCAGATTCTGTTTAAGCGATACTAAAAATAAAATAGATTAATTTAATAATTGAAAAATATTTTAAAAATATTTTTATTTTCATAAAATATTTTTTTTAGAATTTTTCGAGTTATAAAAATATCATTTATAGCCCATATTCCATATTTGATTATACCGATAACATATTTGTTAAAATACTAAAATAATTCAAATAATTATTTAATTTTAATTATTAAAAATCTGATATAAATATTTGGAATAAATTTTCTAATTTTATTTTATTTTAATTTTTTTATTAAGAAAGTACTTTTACAACCCATACCTTCAAGTACATTACACATATCACTTTTTTCACTTCAATCTTTCTACACTCTATCCCACACTTCATGGCAGATTTTTCCCTTCTTTATGGCTGCCTTTCCTTTATTTACTCCATTTTGACTAAATTAATTAAATTCCACTCCTTCTTAAAGAAGTTACATTACACATTAATTATACAATTCAATTTTGAGTCAAAATTCAACAAAACCCTCTCTCTTCTCTCCCCATTATTCACGTGCAGCATGGTCCTTCTTTAGGCTGCCTTTTTTATTTTTTTTCTCTTTCATTCATTTAATACACTCATTTTCTCTCTTCTTCATTTACTCATTTTTCCTTTTTCATTCTTTAGCTTTTCTCTCTCTTTTTCCTCTCTTTTCTTCTTCTTCTTGCCCTTGTTCATACAAGGAACAAGCTGCCCCCATTCTTCATGAGCCTTCATGCATATTTCTTGAAGATTTTGAAGCAAATCTTCATCTCAAAGCCTATATAGGTGATATAGGTAAAGTGTAATGAATATTTCACGCATCAAATGACCTTCCATAAGCTTAAAAGCTTAGGATGATGATGCCAAAAATGAAACACTCCTCTTCTCCACTATTATTATCTTGTATCATAATTATTTCCTTATTTAAAGTCATTATATTTTGTAGATCTAACTTTTTTTAGCTTAGATTTTCGTTTATGCCATAGATCTTGTTATTTAAGTTGTTATTTTTATTGTTTCTTATGATTTATACATAGATCCGTCATTCACATAACTATTATAGTGATTCATGCATTTATAACTAGATCTAGTTGTTTTTAGGTTCATACATGCATTAGACTTTTGTTTTATGTTCATAAATAACTTGTAATAGCATGATGATAGTAGGAAAGTTGTAGAAAACTTATTTTCAACAAAAATCATTTTGAAAATTCGGATGAAAATGGAACCATATTTAGAAAAGTTGTTTTTCAACTTCAAAATATGTATTTTTCATTTAAAATGAAGGGCTTAGGGTATAGATAATCATAAATGAGTGATTTTGATGAGTGAAGTTTAGATCTATGAGTTTATAGTTTACTACCATGGGTTTCTTTTAGATCTATGTTCATATTAAGTATAGATCTTAGTTTTGAACTCAAACAAAATTGTGAAATTCGTATTTTGGCAAGACCCCTATTTAAAAACCACTTTCCAAGTGTCAAAATGTAATTTTTACTTAAGAAAATGAAAGCTTAATATATGTATATCATCAAGACTTCTTTTTACAAGAATCAAAAGTGATTTTCAAAAGTTTTTTCAAAATAAAAATCTTATTTTCGGATTTAGGTCAAGACATATTTTAAAAACATGTTTTCCAACTCAAAAATGAAGTTTTTATTCAAGATATGAAGGGCTCTTAGATAGGATATGTAAGGAATGGATTTTTATAAGTTTAGATAGATTTTATCAAAAGATATGTCCAAAAATAAATTTTGTAAATTCGGATCCCAACCAAGACCAATTTTGAAAACCTATTTTTCAACTTCAAAACAAGACTTTTATTAAAGAAATGGAAGCCTTAAGGGATAGGTTTGATTAGGAAATGGTTTTTGAAAGACTAAATGAGTTTTACAAAGAAAACAAGCTCAAATGAATTTCTCAAAATTCGGATTTGAAAATAGCCACAATTCAAACACTATTTCCAAATGCCAAAATGATAATTTTGATAGGAAAATGGAAGTCCTAGGGTATATATATAATATAGACCAAGTTTTGATAAGGATAAAAGAAGTTTATCAAAATATAATCTTAGAATAACAAATGGTTTCCAAGAATAGGTTAAACAATGTTTTCATTCTTTAAAATTTTGTAAAATTCGTACTTAGGCAAACCACCTATGTAAACACCTATTTTCTAAACCCAAAATGAAGGTGATGGTTATATGGATCATCAAGGTTGAGTTTTGATAAAATAAAGTATGATTTTGCAAGAAAAAGACTATTTTTCTTAAGTCTAGTAAAATTCAAAGTTTTGCAAAGTAAAGGTTTTCAAAAAGAATTTTTGATATTATATGTATACATGTAGGTAGATCATCTCATAATCTTCATGACAATAGCTTGTAGGTAATACATATATGCATGATGCATTGTAGAAACAAAGTATGAAAATTGAGTTTATCCAAAATTTGTAAATTCGGATGATTTCCAAACCATGCCTTAAAAACCCATTTACCAACTCAAAACTTGTGTTTTATATGAAAAATGAGGAGTTTAAGTCATAGGTATCATCAAGTAATGATTTTGATAAATTAAGATGGGATTTGCTAAGAAAAATATATAGAACAATGAGTAGAAATGTAGTAGGAAAAATTTGAGTTGTAGTCAACTTAGGAAATTCGTAATTTTGGAGTGAGGTCACGAAAACACATACTTTCCAAACTCAAAATGAAAGTTTTATTAAAGAAATGAAGTCTTTAGTGGTAAGGCATGATTGAGCCTTAATTTTCTAAGTATCCAATGATTTTTACATAAAGGAATCACCACAAAAACAAGTTTTGCAAAATTCGGATTTTGGAATGAACCAATTTTAAAAACATGTTTACAAAGTGAAAAATGGAAATTTTTATGTAGAAATGAAGGTCATAAGTAATATATATAATGAAGACTCAATTTTAAAAATAATTATATTTTCTTAAGTAATAAATCCAAAACAAATGGAAATAATCAAAGTTAGGAAACTAGTATTCTTAAAAGTAGTTATCCTTGAAGTCTTGTAATATAAGGAGTTATAAAATTTCCTTTTAGCAAAAATCATCAAGATCATGCATACATTGAGATCATCTCATGTCATTCATGTTAGAAATCATTCATATTGCATGTATAGCTAATTTATATAGTAGGAACATTACAAACATTACAAAACTATTTTTCGGAAATTGAAATTGTTACTACCTAATCTGATCTGACCTTTTCGAAGCTTCAAATTTTTCAAAACTTAAAATAATATTAGAATTAGATAGATCTTCGAAGTAGATAGAAATCGATATATAATTTGCGAAATTCGAGTTAAAATGACCAAGTTATGGCCGTTTTAAGTTGGAATTCCGCTTAGGACGAGAATTACGAATTTGATAGTTCGTATAAGATCGTTTGGATTAGTTTGAGTTGAAATACTTATTAGAGTATTTCTCCTTTTTAGGTGACCCCGAATCGACGATTCCCTACCATCGGATTGCTTATTACTAGAAGACGGTGATCCAATGGCCGAGTGAGTTTTCTCCTTATTTTGTTACCTTGTTTGTGCTTGTAGTTAGTCGCATTAGAATTATAGGAACAAGATAAAAATGATATAAATGGGGATGGGATATATGATGAGACTGTGATGAATGTATGCTAAAGAATACTAAAGCATATCGAAACCACGATTCGATTGGATAACTGCACTGTTCATATTATTTCTGTTATGTGTGTGATATTGGTTGGTCACTCTAAAGAATGTAGGAATATTTTGAACTAAGCAAAAATTAAATTGGTCATGCATCACATCGGACATATTGCATTGGTAGCATGCTACTCCTACGCAGGTCGATTGGTATGGTCCGATGACTCGTTGGGATGACGAACCCAATATCAGAGCTCATTCAGGGGTATTAAGGCGCATGTCGATGCATTCTTTGGATGAGCCTAGCCAAGTCGAGTGCTAAGAGCCGAGGGATTGGGGACTAGTTGCGGTCGTGTAGACTTCAATACCATTCCTAACCCAAGATACAGAGGGCGTAAATCCGTTCTGTGTGTGGGTTCCGGATACCTATACATAATTGTTTGCTCATGTGTTTGTTCATGCATAGCATATGATTGATTATAACTTGTCTATTATGGTACGAAGTTAAGGGAATTCTCACTAAGCTAGTGTAGCTTATACCCCAATAGTTGTTTAAATGAGCAGGTTATCCCAAGAATGCTAAGTGGGGACCGAGATGGTTGAAGCCAGGGATGACTTTGGGATTCTGGTAAGGAATAAGAATGATTGAAGTTATCAGCTAGTTTTATGATTTGCCTTGTAATAGTTTTATGAAGTGGAATCTTTTGATGAATGTAATTGAAGTTTAATGATTTGTATTTTGAAGTATAGTGATTCATATATGAAGTAGAGTGATTTGTATCTAAAGTCTAGTAAATTGTATTTCCTTTACATTGTTACTCAAGCTATATCAACGTAAAATGTATTACTCCGATGAGTCTCCTCCATGTGTTAGACGCCTTGTACATAGTATGGAAGCCTTTGTGTGACTGAGGTGGTCATTCTTAAGCTTTAATATTGTAGTACAGCGGACTGCCACGTTTAGGGTACCCTTTGGGACGTGACACAGTACTTCTAGATCTAGATGCTAGATCCACATAAATATTAAGAATCCTTTGTTTTGAAAACCACACTCAATGAATTTTAAAACAATTGACAAAAATTTTTCACCTGTCCTCACACGAGGTAGTTAAGATCAACTCCATTAGTAACCACAGATCTATTCAAAAGAATGACCTCTTGATCTATTCAATTGAAATCAAACGTGGATCTAGAAGAGTGCACCACTCTCTTAAAACCCACAAAATGCAGTTCAAGTTACTAATTACAAACACCCAATCAATTATCTTGAAAGCGCATTTGGAAGTAGTTGAATCAAGAATTGGATTCGCAAACCCTAAGCTGTAGGAGACTATTTCTCCATGGATTTAATCAATTATGTACAAATGTGAAGAAATAAAATCGATTCGAAAAGATAATTCACTTTGATTGCTTACAAATTTACAGAAATTACAAACATCAGGGTTAAAATGATTTTACCTAGAAAACTTTAGAGATTTTCAAAGTAAGAAGAAAACATAAATTCTTTCGCCTTAAGACTATACTATGTTAGCTATGGTATATTTATTGGTAACCCCCCCACAACGCATTCTTTCCTTTTTATTTATAGGCGACAGGGCATAGAAAGCATGATGGATTTTATTCGACATATAGCAGATTCTTTCTAATAGAATTATTCTATCTTTCCTTATGTGCGTTAATGACCTACATGTATGTCAAGGGCCACATGGAAGCTTTGGTCGGGTGCTCGCAAAAGAAGAAATCAGGCTCGACATTTGAAATGCTAAGTGAGTTTGCTTTGTCCATTGCTCTATTGATGGTGGAATTGAGGAGGTCGATGGTTGTATGGTGAGGCTAGAGGGAAAATTTTGATAGAAATTGGTCTCTAAAATACAACTGTCGAGGGTCGATACAAGGCTCGCAATTGTTTTCTCTAGGATGATGCCCGATCTTCTCTAACTGAAGTCAAGGGTCATATCGAGGGCTCACAATTGAGAGTGACAAACTTTTTTTTTCTATTGTTCTTCAAGTGTTTAGCCTTGATGACGAATTCTATAGGGCTCGACTGTTTTGATTTTTAACTTTGTCTACTGTTTTTGCTCCAAATTAGATCTAAATATTTTAAATTTTGCTTTGTTGATTCTAGGAGTTACAAAACAACAATTTTCATTAAAAGCATAGGCTTCATAGGAATTTTTTCCAAAATGAATCAAAATAAACCTAAAATTCCTATGAAAATGATAAAGCAAAATGAACTTATCAAGATAGGGATGGTAAACTTTCTGTTACTTGTTTTAAATTCATTAAAATGAGTTTTAATCAATGGATTTTTAATCTTTATGCGGATCTAGGTTACTAATAACTTGTGAAGAGATTTCGATAGTCTAATATAGATATAGAGTTTCTAACCTTGAAAGAGGCTTTAGCTTACCTTAGTAAATCCAATAGTACAAATATACTAAGTAAATAACTCTTTGATTTTGCTAAGAAATCACATGATAAGGAGCACTTGGTGAAGTAAATCCTAAGCTCTGTCTTGTATTAACAAACTTATATCCTTAATTTATCTTGAAAACGTGCATATAATTAGTCTTAACCTCAGATTAGCTTTTTACTGTTTATAATGTTCTTTTAAACCTTTTTTCGACTAGATAATAGATAAAAAGTGAGTATGGAGATGCTAATGATCCTTAACGAATACGACTTAATACTAATACTTTCTATACTACTTTGGTAGGTGCACGTCTATGTTGGTTATTGCAACTGAAGTTGAATAGAATTTATTAGCATTTTATAAATTTTTGAAATACTTTAGCTTCATGTCTTCTTGTTTTAAAAAATGTAATACATGTAAAACCCTCCCACCAAGTCACCTACCTAGATTTAGGTGTTTTGATGTTAAGCTAAAAGTTTAGGTGTTTAGGAAAGTTACAACAAGGATAAAACAAGATTACATCATCCCCCTATTAATCATGCTCGTGTTGCAGAGCGTCATAGGTCAAGGGGGAGAAAACATACTTGTCACACTCATGATAGGGGGCACAACAACCATCATGGCCTCCGTCATGGCCATGGTCGACCAAGACTTGTGACTCCCTAGAAAATCATGGCTCATGTCAAGGCCATGACCCTTGGTTGTGCCTTACTTCGTTTCAAAACACGAAAAAATTCAAAAATATCTATTTTCTTTATTCTTAAACTAAACAAAAACTCCAAAAACACCTTATCAATGTATAAACATTGTATTCTTTGATCCTTAAATATATAAGACTCCAAGATCATAATTTACAACATATAGATATTTTTTTTCCAATCAATATACTTGTAATAAATTGATTTTTCTCCTCCTTTGCAAATTTACAACCAAAAGATCACAACTTACTCCTAAACATGACTTTACACTAGAAGCGTAGGTTAGGAAAGAAATCCTCCTTGAAATGTCAAAAGACCTCGAAAAGAACGACTTACCTTAATCTCCTTGTTTTTTATTGTTTCTTCAATGGAAATTCTTTCAAGAAGGTAAAAATGGGGTTTGGGACTTGAAGAAACTGCTAGAGAAAAGAAAAAGACATTTCAGGTTTTATTTATATATATATACTATATATATATATATATATACTTAATTAGGATTGACAAAATTGCCCCAATTTTAAATTAGTGAAATTACACTCTTGTCCTTCTTCATGGCATATTTTATTTTATATTACAATAAGTATCTATATGTATATATATATATATATCCTTTAGATCATACTGTTCACTAATCTAACATTGCAATTTATTTACTTTCATCTTACTTACTTTTATGTAATTTATTTATTTCATGTTCAAGAGACTTGTCCTAGATCAAAGTCTTGAAGACTTGGTCATTTCGAAATCTGAAAAAGAGAAGACTAGTTATAAATTCTAATCTTAGACTTGTCCATACTCAAGTCATAAGGAGACATGTCCATTTTAAAGTCTCGAGGATCCTTGTCCTCAATATAAGACTCCCATTTTCTTTTATGTCATTTTATATTTCATATTTATGTTTTGTTGGTCAAGAGACCATTTTATTTCTTCATGCACTTAAGATGCTCATGGTGATGTTATTAAAGATTACATTATAATTTTTGAACTTTTAGTGCTATGATGGTTAAAAGTCTGTAATATAAAAGTAAAGAAAAGGTGATGATCATAAGACCATCATAATGTTCATTACGTATTTTTGAGGGCCTAGCACAAGATGAGAAGTTGAAGTTGCTTTGAACCTTTCCATTATGAAAGTTCTTTGTAATGTAAAATCTTTTCAAAAATATTATTTTGATATATGGAAAATCATTTTTTAGAAAAAGAAAAGTTTAAAAACATAACTCCACCCCAAAATTTTCTAAAATGACCAGGATTTACACATGCCAAGATTATGAAACTTTGATTTTTCTTTCTTAAAAATACTTGATTTCAATTTTTTAAAATTGATCAAACAAAGAAAAAAAATTCACTACATTTTCTCAAGAATGCCAAAAACTTAAACAAATGAATTAAAATATAAAACTTTGAATTTCCTTTCACAAAAATACTTAAATCCAATGTTTAAAAAATAATCATGCAAAACTGAGATTTGTTCCACAACTTTTCCTAGAAATGCCAGCATCTCAGGGGCTGGAAAACCTCATTTTTTCTGCTTGACTTGTTTTGAAAAAAGATTTATGATGTTGGTCACACCAATTTTTGATACTCTTTCTATTTCCTTTGATTGTTTTTCAACTTCGTTTTAAACTCTCTTTAAGGAGATTATTTATTATTTAGTAATATCACTAAAACCATGAGTATTTAATGATTTATTTTTCCTATTTTAGCAACGTTTACATATAGGAATAACAATAAGCATATTAGGAACCACTACATAAAGCGTAAACATTAGAAAAATATCGAACCAAAACTAAAACATGTAGCAAAATAATATGACCTCTACTGACCCGATGCCTTAATGACCTTATATGATCAAGATAACCTTAATAATAGATGGAACATTCAAAGTAGGTAGAAAATGACTACTCATATGAAAAAAACGGAGTTAAAATGATTTAGTTATGGTCATTTTAATGTTCGAACTAAGTAATTGGAAAATATAGCATGAATAAAAGCCCTAGAAGTAGAAGTTTAAGTAAACTTAGTATGAAATGCTCATTTTCAGGTTTTCTTTTGTTTAGATGACGATGAGTACAATACTATACTCATTTTTGATGACTACTTTGATTAAGGACTTCACAATGACCAAGTGAGTTTTCTTTAAATTACGTATCTTTGTTTGCACTTGCAAAAGTAGTTGCATTAGTTTTAGGAATAAGAAATGAATTTGATCAGGTAGGTATATTGTCACGTGGGGTACAAACGTGGTAGTTTTGCCCGCACGTAATATTAAAGCTAATGAATGACAACCTTAGTCATACAAGAGCTTCGATATCCCGTGCAAGACATGCTTCTAAGATAGTAGGAGACTTCAAAGGGGTATCATGTTTAAGCAGATAATAGACGCATGCAAGAGTTTATGAATATAACATGTAATATTCACTACGTTCAAATTTTTACAACTCTTAGGGGCATTCCCCCATACTTAAAGTCTTACGAATCTAAGCTAACAAAATAACATATATGTTTTTAACAAAAATCTACTATACCGATTTTTCTTAAAAGTCTACACAAAAAACTAAAATATGCAACTTCTTCTAAAAACTCCTAGTAAATTTGGCTCATACTTGGCAAATAGGGCTTCTTGGTGCCAACCATAAGTAATCAAATTGAAACAAAATGCTATAGGTATAAGCAAAACTAGCTTAGCGAGAAATTTTTCTTCTTCAAAACATTTTCATAAAACATACAAGTAATGGCAAGCATATGAATATGCAACAATCATTTGAGCAAACATATATACACGATTAATCAAAAACCATGTGCACAGGATTTTCGCCCTCCATGTCGGGGGTTGGGTGGTTATCGACCCATGCAACCATCATATTTTGTAGACTTTCCGGCTCCTACTTGCCCATGTAGACTTCCCAGCTCCTATTTGCCTATGTAGACTTCCCGGCTCCTACTTGCCCATGCAGACTTCCCAACTCCTACTGATCACTATTATGACTCCTTGTTTTCCTACACGAAGAATAGCAGCAAAAAACATAATCTGACTCACATCGTATCATGCATGAATCATATTGAATTTTTTCCGAATATTAGTTAATTACAAGTTAAGGGTGGTTAAACAATATTCACCATATAATTACAAGAGATCATATAAATTATTCATCAATTCTCCTTTCGATATGCTTATCTTTTATTCAACAAATACCACATACATTTAATTCGCATGATATTTCATTTTTATCATTCCTTAATTTCTAGTGCTACTACTTCAAGCACATACAAAGAAAAGTAAATAGTAAGGGAATAACTCACTCCATGATGGTCGCTCCTAATCAAAGTAGTCCTTTGGAAAAGCAATATCGGATCCTCCTTACCTAAACAAGAAGAAATACCAAAAATGAGCCTTTCATGGAATCTCTACTTAAATTTTTTAGATCTATCTTCTATTTGCGGTAAAAATTGGATTTGTGGAAATTCCAAGTTAAAATGGCCATAACTTGCTCATTTTAACTTGGAATTTCACATATTATGTGTCGTTTTCCACTTATTCGAAAATATCTATCTATTTGTAAGGTCATTTTTATCATAAAGAGTCACTTGAGTCCCGGAACAGTAGGGTATAGATTGACCACGAATTTTCCTGCCCTTAAAATACAATTTTTCCAAACTTTTCTTCATCCAAAAATTTATAAACAAAAATATGTTTGGGAAAATTCTTTTTTGTACATAAATAGGTTCATATTTTATGCATGATTCTATTGGCGTTGTCTCAACAATTATTCTTCATAAAATAACTTATGGGTTTGAAAAATTTGGACTTCGAAAACTTTCTCTTTTAGGGTTTGAAAGAAGACTATAAATTCTTGGGTTATCATACATAAGTGTTTTCTTCTCATATTTTTATTTCCTAACTCTTTCAAAGGTAATCAAATTTGATCGTTTAAGTTATTACCAATTTTATTTATAGTAATTGAAAAATAGAATTTTTAAAAATTTACTCAAGTTATTAGTAGTACCTAATGTTTTTGAGTTGTTTTGATGGTATATTTTTATTCTTCTATTATTTAGAAATTAAGTTTACCATTTAAAAACTTACTCTCTTAGGTTGTTGGAAAATTTTTATTTCTCTAAGTGGGTTTCTTAAACTTGTAATTGATTTACCTTAACTTGAAAACTTGTCTAGTTCTTAGTTTTTATCATGACGTTGGTAAAAATCTTTTAAATGAAGTTTCAAGAAACATTAGCATAATAATGAATTATCAATGTTAATGTTGAAGTTTTATTACAAATTTGAAAAGAGAGTGATGAGTTACTTAGTTAAACCTTGAAGAGCTTTGCATAATATCTGTAATATTTAAATAAATATTTTATATTGAAGGGAAAATATGTCATTTGATATAAAATAAGAGGGTTTTATGGTCAACCATAATGCTTATTTAGTTTTTTGCGGTTATCAAATGCGTAAATGAAGATGAAGAGACGTCAATAAAGATAAAGAGATGTTATTAAAGATTAAAAGAAGTCATTAAAGATAAAGAGACGTTACTAAAGATGAAGATGCATTATTAAATAGTTATTCATGGTCTTCTATATAAACTAGTCTTCCCCCTTTTCCAAAATTATTCCTAAACCTAGAAATTCCTCTCTACAAGTCTACTAATGTCCATTGGAGTTAGAGGAGATCAAAGATTTTAGATTAGGTAAGCAAATCTAAACAAGATCCGTTAAGATTACAAGAATTGATGATTGTTTTCCTCAGATCTTTTTTCGTTTTGAAGGAGCTTTTGTTGGAGCAAACCCTAGTTTTGTGCAACATCTGATCTTTTGGTGATTAGCAAGGGGTTTAAGGATCTAATCATTGGTTTTTGGAGTGAGATTTGTTTTATTGGATTTTGAGGAAATTGATCGAGGAAGAAGGTGCTATTTTGAAGTTTTCTTAAAAGGAGGTTTGGAGATTGTGGGTTGTTGTTAAGGGAGATTGTAGTTTTAGAGATTTGTTCCTGAAATTGAAAATACGACCTTTCCTTGTTTGTTGTATATGTTTGCAGGATTAGTTTTCTGTATGCTTTGTTGTAAGAATAGATGAATAATGAATCTAAATCTATTTGACTAATTAATTTGTTTGCTAGGTGTGTGTGGCTATAACCAGTAAAGACCTAGAAGACAGTAATACTGGCGTCGTACCCTGATGATCTTTGTACGGCGTTATCCCCGATGGAGTTGCACTTAGAGATGATTCCGGTAGATTTAGGTGATTTGGTTGTATGGCCTTGGTTTAGGGAGTACCCATTTACCAATATATGTATATAATTATCTATTTTCAAAGAGTTGGTTAATTCCTCATGGGGTCTGAGTTACTCCAGGTTTGGGACTAATGTACAGTAGTTCTGAACTATGTTGTTTTGTAGGCTTAATAAAGATAATAATTTAATTGTTTGTATTAGATTAAGTTGCATTTGATATATATATATATATATATATGTTATGTGTGCATATGCATTTGTTTTGTGAATTAGCGTACTAGGCGTTCTACTCATTCTTTTCATTTTCAAGTACAAGTGAAGATGACATAGTATATGATATATTTGGATATGATATGTACATAGATAAAGGGGATGTCGATAGTAGTCCAGACTACCATGCTGAGGAATAGATACAAATACAGGATTTAGAGAAAATAATTTTTGGATCTTTTGTAGAATTTGGAATAACATTAAAGATTTTATATTTTCTGAAAGACGTTGGATTTTTATGTTTTTAAATATTTTTTAAGAATCTGAAGGATTATTAGGTAATAAGTAGGGTTAGAATTATCTTGAATTTGGTTGGCCTAGGTTTATGCCAACTTTGTTATATTAAACAGGATCTTTTAAAGGATTTTTTATTTATATATTATACAGGTTTTGAACCTTCTGATGTACCATCTGAGAGGGTTTATGGAGATTATATTATATTTCTTTATATTGTGGATTAGATTGTTATAGCCTCTGTGCATCCTATAAAGCGACATGACAGGTTATAATTGCTAACAAGTTAGGGCGTTACAATATCGATGTCAAAATTTATGATGTCTTGTCTAAATTTTTGAAGAGAGTTTATTAAATAAAACTTTTAAATCATTGAGAAAAGTCTTCCCTAAAATTTATTTGAGGAGAGTTTAACCTTATTTTAAAGAAAGAATCTCTTTTTAAGACAACAACGACATGGTCATGCATGAATATGATTATATCGCTATATGAAGGGTGAGAATAATTAAGTAAATAAAGATAGAAATATAAGAAGCAAATAAGCATATATATAAGGTCAAGTATTAGGAGTCTTAGCTTCATCAAGGCTTCCTAGAACTAAAAATAAATTAGTTAAAAAAAATAGAAAAGAAAGAAAAGAAAAAGCATGATAAGAAGAGCAATAAAAATAATAAGAGCGTAATAATAATAAAAGCATAATAATAACAATAGAACTTATGTATGAACAAGAACAAAACATGAACATATTGTTGCTTTCTTAACTTCCATAGGTTTAGAAAACACACACTATGTTCATGCTAAGTTACATGAACATAAGGAATAATGTAATGACAAAATTATAGCATAAAATTTTTATATGAACAAGAATAAAGCATGAAATATTGCTACTTTCTTAACCTCTATGGGTTTAGAAAACATATACTATGTTCATGCTAAGTTACATGAACATAAAGAAAAGTTTGAAATTTTTACCTATTATTTTTAGAAGAAGAAACAGAAAGTTGGAGAGGAAGTTGTAAAGAGAACTTTGTGGAGAGGATTTTGGAGAGATTTTGGGCGAATTTTGGTAGTGAATGAAAGGTGTGAAAGAAGTGGAAGGAGAGGTGGTATTTATAAGGAAAAGTGGAGAGTAATTTATAGTAATTAAAATAAATTAAAAATAAAGAAAATAGAGAGGGATAAGGGGTAGCCGATGCTACTTCAAGGAGGGAGAGGGAGAGAGAATTTTATTTTATATTTTTGTTAATGAAAAGTATGATATGAAAAATGCGAAGTTGTGTTGAAAATGACAATTGTAAGAAAATAGGTGTATAGTTTGTAACAGTAGGTGGTAAGGAAAAGTAGAGATAGATGAATAGTAGTGAATAGTAATAAATAGTAACAAGATAATTAAATTACATGTAGTAAAGAAAATACGTGTAAAAAAGCTATATTTGATTTTTTTTAGTTATCGAAAAATGCTAAAATTGTTATATTATGAATCCTTATATTATTACGAGTCTAACGATGCTATCGAAATATTTTTACTGTTTTACATATTCGAACCCTAATTTTGAAAACTGATCCAGTTTGGATCCGAAACGAATTAATTTTGGCAAATATAATCTTTTATGTTGCTCTATATTATTATGGACTATAATATACGATTATCTTGATTTTATTGCTCTAGGGTTAAGAGCGTGGGATTGTTGAATTTAAACACTAGGGTTTGTTATTGACGTTATTGACTTTTAGGGTTTTCGGTTAACTTTTAATTCTAAGGTTTAAGTTTAATCTCGGCATAAAATATAGGGGTTTATAGATATTGTGGGTTGTGTATATGCTTTTATAATTGTGTGATTAAGTTTATATTAAGCATATCGCAACTTTTGAATCTTTTTTTTAAGTATGTTTTTTCACTCATATGTTTGGATGCTATAAGATGTTTAATTATTTGATTGCTCCTTAATGAGCCATAATATGGTTTGGCATAAAAAGAAAGAGCTGGACATGCATTGCATCATTGCACCACATACAAAAGGTTGTTACTCTTACACAAGGAACTGGAAGGCTCATGATATCTTATTGCAAGTTTAGGTCTACTCCCACTTGAGGAAATTACAAATGTTTAAGGAATGCGTCTTTAAGGAGGAGCTGTGCTAGTTGATCACTATGAGCGGGTGCTTGGGGATTAGCAATAGAGGATGCAGAAAACCTCAATTTGAATTCGCTAACCCTTGTCACGGAGGGCATAAATCTGTTCTGTGTATGGTTTCTGGATAACATGCATATTTGTTTGCTTCATGTGTTTTGTTGCATAACATATGCTTATCTAGGAAACTTGTTTGGTTATGGTTATATGGTACATATGAAGGGATTATCTCACTAAGTATGTTTTTGAAATAGGAATACATATGGCTTCACTCAAGGGGTAAGATTCCTGAGGTAACTCTTAGTGGACCCCTGGAGTTTTGAAGGAAATTTATGGGAGAGTATGAAGTAGATCCTTTTAATATTTCTATGTTAAGTTAGTTGAATTATGTTACTTTGGCAAACTTATGAAGATGACTGTGATATTTGAATTATATGTGGATTTAGCGGGGGCATGCCCTTAATATTATGTAATTTTTCGATGATTAAGATATATTATGTCTAGTTATCTTGTTTGCACATATCCGTTATCTTCCTGAATTGCACTACTCCTCCTGTGTTCCATTTGTTGTGAGCACACCTTGTGAATGGTATGGAAACTTATGCGTGATTAAGATAATTATTCCTAGGCTTTTATGTTATATGGCAGGTTGTCACGTTTAAGGTTTCCTTGGGGCATGATAGTCGGTATACTCAATGACAAAGTTGGCTAAGACATGGGCTTTAATAATGTTACAAGATTTGAGCTGGACTTCGTACATGCTAAGTCCCAGTGCATACTTCATCATTTATCCTAAAGCATTGAGCTTATGAAGAATGTTGTGGAGTAGCTAGTTAGTTAGCACTAGGGGTGAGTGAGTAACTCTATCGTATAAGTACCCTCTTGGACCCTTTCAGGTGGGTGTAGGTTCTGGGTATAACATTTTTAGAAACTTTCTCCATAGGCTAGGGTTTGGGTATGGGCTTTTTGACTTATTACACCTTCTTGTTTTTTAAAATTCTTTTTATAAGTGCAAAAATAACTGGCCAGTAAATCAGGTGCGTATGCAACAATAAGAATTTCTAGTGAGACTAGGTCGATCCATAGGGAGCTATTAGCTAAGTACTAGATCTTTGAATTTTTCCCTAAGCTAAGCTATCAAAAATTTGATTTTATTTAAAAACTAAAACTAATTAACTAATTGAACACTTTAAATCGAATATCCTAGCAACACAAATGAGGTCTAGGTGTAGGTGATGCTCAAAACAATTAGGAATATTGCACTTATATTTTCATTTGAATTGAACCAATGCCTTAAGATGATATTGAAACTAATTGCTTAGGATTCAACCAAACTCATTGGAACTCGCTTATCTCACGAAGTAGTAAAATTCTAGTTATAGTATAATCATCCTACTAAGGCAATTTATCTATAATTATCAGTTAAAATACAATTCGCTCATATCAAAATTACTACTCTAGTTAAAATTACAAATCGAGTGCTGCCAAGTGACCTAAATTTATAATTGTAATCGCATTAAGCAAGTGAGTTCATGCATTTCGTCAAAATATGCATATCCCTATAACAAATTTCTTTCAAAAACCTAAGTTGTGTTCATCCGGATATCGAATCTCTCCCCGAGTCTCTAATCCTAATCTATCTAATCAATATGGGCCCAAAACTAATTAAATAGATCATGAATGGCAATAGATAAATTCCAAATAATCAAATATCAACATCAAAGAAAGTCAAATAATCCATTTCATTCAATTTATCAATGCATATTCACAAATATATTAAGTACAATACCTCAATAACATAATCAAGCAATAAACATAATAAAACAAGAATTAGAAACACTTAAGTGGAATGTTCATTCATCAATGTCTTCAAAACCATAAACATAATAAATAGGCATTGCTTGATTGCATCTAAAACTTGAAAATCATCTCCAAGTGTTACTAGAATAATAGGGTTTTAGTGCCCTTTGATTGAAATCCACGTACTAATGTTTTTCAAAGAAAATGAAAATGAAATTCATTCCTCCTTTTTTTTTTTTTTTTTTTTAATTCTACTGTTTTGTATTGCTTCTCTCCTGTCTCTTCGTCTTCTCTTTTGTGTGTGTTGTTTTTTTGTATGCTGTTGTCCTCTCAGTATAATATAGGCCCCCAAAAAAATTAAATAGCCCAAAAACAAGACATAATTTCTTTTTAAGTTTGTTTCTGTCTTAAATTTTTTTATTCCCTACTCCTTTAGTAGCTTGTTATGTGTGGATGCTGACTTTCACTATTGAACCCTACATGCATTGCACTCTGGTTCAAGACACGATTGATTTGCAAAGGACGCACAAATGTCGGTTAGTAACGTCCAAGTTGGTGTTGTGAGTTGGCATGTTGGTGAGCTTCTCGGTCAAGATTTGTGAAGATGACAACTCTAGTTCCGCTCTAGTTGCTGCTTCTTGGTGGGATGCTTATGGCGTTTGTTTTGGGCTGTCTTTGTTTGCGAGCGTTGGCGTGGCTGGAGCTGTGGGTGATCGAGTAGTGTGATGGTGGGAGTGAGAGGAGTTGGTGGGATGTACATGGAACACTCTACTAGGCACTCGTGTTTGTGCGATGGGCACTCGAGCAGGCGCTATTGTTAGGCTGCTTTTTTTTGGTTTAGGAGCTGGTCGGTGGCGCTTGTTGTCTGTCATAGAGTGCTCGAGGGAAGCTGCTACTATTGGACTAAATGTTGCGTTGCTAGATATGGCGTGTATGGGGCATCTGAGATCGTGGAGCGAGCAAATGAGAGGCTAGTCGACTGGTGTAGGCACTCTGGTTGTGCATGTTGAGCTAGGCATGGGGCGCTCCAGAGTTGCTACTTCATTGTGTTCTACTATAGTCATGTTTGTGAACTGGAGCTGCTCGCTCATGGGTTGGGATGGAGATTACTTGTTGCTGTTCAGAGTTGTTTGTGTTGGAGTTGGTACCTGCTGTTACAAGCACACCTGGAGCTTGATGTGGTGCTCAAGTTCTGCTTCTGGTGTGAGCGCTTTGTATATTCTAATGGCTATTGGATGCTTTGAGTGATCTGTTGATGTTCATGAACACTCTTAGAGGTGTTACTTGCTGTGTTGTTGGAGTTGAACTGCTCTTGGAAACGTCTTCCTTCCCTAGGCACTCCTGATACTCCAATTTCACTTGAAAGGTGCTCACAACTAATGTGTTACAATTCTATTGTACCACAGGGATGCTACTTTGAAAGAATGAGTTGTTCCTTGTGTAATTCGTTAATGTTAAGGCTGCTGCAACATGAGGAAAGGAATTATATGAGCACCTCAATTTGACATTTTTGATCTCATTTTCACATGTTAATTTAAGTGCAAAGGACAAAAAGCTACGAAAATAAGATCCTTCTTTCACATGTCATAACTTCAAGAACAAACTTGATTGTCTACATGTCATAGTTACAAAAAAATTCATTTCAGCTCCAGTATATATTCTAAATTTGATCAAATTTGAGATTTATTAAGCACTTGATCCAAATACATGCGATTCATCATTTGAATGCAATATTCACCTAGAACATACCCCAATCATGCACAAATATATGCAATAATGTAATATAAATGTGCAAAATTGTACATTTATCACTTTTCATACCTTATACTCACCCTATAACTTGTTATCTATTAAATATAAGGTACAGCTTCCTAAGTACCCTTGCACCCACCCTATGAATATTGGATAAAATAATATTAAATTATTAACAACAAAATAGTATTATTTATTTATACTATTTTTTTTTTGTTAACATAAATATTATTTAAGGTAGTGATATGGTTTGTTGCCAAACTAAGTTTTAAATTTTTAATTTCTTTTCTAAATCTTTTTTTAACTACAATCTCACAAAAGGAAAGCGCACTTGTTAGAGTAGTATAGTTGAAGATCTAGGTCATATTCCAAAGAAAAGCTAGTGTAAGCCCCTAGATTTTACTCCACGATTTATGTCAAAATCCTAAACTGAAGGCCAACCGGAAACCTTAAAGTCAATAAATCTATAACAAACCCTAGTAGATTTAGATTCGGCAATCCCGCGCTCTTAACCCTTAAATAATAGAATTAAGATAATTGTGGATTATAGTTCGTTATAATATGGGGAAACTTAAAAATATCATATTCATCAATTTTTAGTTTGTTTCGTATTTGAACGGGATTAGATTTAAAAAACCATGCCTTGGAATATTAGACGGTAAAAATATTCTGGCAATACCGTTAGATTCGTAAAAATATAAGGATTTCAAAAATATCATATTTATAATATTTCAGTATCTAAAAATATCAAATATAGCTTAATTATGCATATTTTCTTTATTATAAGTATTAATTTGTCTTATCTACTATTCATAGTACTATTATACACTATTCATTATTATTCACCTATTTATACTTTTCTACCGTCTATTCTTACACACTACCATACTTATTTTTCACTTTTTACTTTTCACATACAACTTTAATCACACAATACCTTACAAATTATTACTTTTAATTAACAAAAATATGAAATAAAACAAAACTCTCTCTCTCTCTCACCTCTCTTCCAAAAGCGTCGGCCACCACACACACACTAAAAATTATTTTTTTCTTTTTCATTTTACTAAATTGACACAATTTTCCCTCCACAAAACTCTAAAAATACCTCATCTTCCTCCATTTCTTTTATACCTTCATTTACCATAACAAAACTCTCCTAAAATCACTACTCAAATCCTCTCTCTAAAAATCTCTTCTCATCTTCTCACATTTCTACAATCCACATACTACCAAAACCTCTTTTTTTCTACCTTCCATGTTTCTAATATAGGTACAACTCTTACCTATACTTTCTTATCATATCATGTAACTTAATATGAGCATGGTGTGTGTTTTCTAAACATCTAAGTGCTATGAAAGCAACACTATGTTTATGTTTTGTTCTTGTTTATAAATAAATTTTATTTTATTATTATGTTGTTTTATTACTGTTATGTTGTTACATGTTATTATCATTGTTCTAATCTAACTTCTATATCTTAGTAACTCTATTTATGTGTGTATATATATATATTTCCTAGAGCATATAAGCTTACTAACATAACTGTTATTCATTTATTATGCTTTGCAATTTATTTATTTATTCCATGCTTTTATATTAAGACTAGTATTTCTAGTCTTAGACTTGTCCTCTTCAAGTCAAAACAAATTTCTTATTTCTTTTGTTTTTCTTTTTGGACTTGCCCATGTCTAGCCTTGATTCAAGCTAAGACTTCAAATACTTGATATTTATTATTTGCTTATCTCTATATTTTCTATCCTTCTTATTAAATATTTTTGTCATATTATTTAGCTATAAACTCATGTCATGCATGATCATGTTGAATATTGTCTTAATAATAATAATAATTATAATAATAAATTATTTCTTAAGTAAAAGAAAATAAGCTCAACTTACTTTAAAAATGTAATTTTATCACTTAGGAAAAGTTTAATTGAAGTTTAGAAACTTTATATCAAAAAAATGTTTTTCAAAGAATTTAGACAAAGGTCACCATAGATTTTAGTATTGTTAACATATAAAGCCTTTTCAAAAATTAACCAAGAAATTCTTTACTCTTTTTAAACTACCGTTAAAACCTTAATATTGATGATACTTTTTTATGATAAATTTTCTTAAAAACTTGATTATAAAATCCTCACTAATATTTTAATAAATACAAAGACCAAAACAAGCTTTTTAAAACAAGTTAAAATTAACTCACCAAGTAAAATCTACTTAGGGAATAAAATTTGTAGATAACTTGAAAAGACTAAAATTTTTGAAACTAAATTATCTTTTAGGAGTTAAGGAAAAATAAATCATATCACCTGTTTAATGACTAAAAAATCTCTAGTTTTATTCCAAATAACTTAAAATAATTTTGTCAACTTCACTTTTTCAAATAGTAAGACAAGTTGTTTTATGAAAAATTATTGATTAAGACAACATCATTAGAATTATGTGTATAATATGAGTTGCATATGTATTAAAAGGATTTTTCAACTATATATATATTTATATGTTTGCTATGGGATTTTTGGTTCATAAAAAGCTTGGAAAAAAGCATGTTTCAAGGGTTGAGATTTTCGTGTCATTTATGTATCATATCTTTTTGGAACCTAAATGTAAAAATAACCTTAGAAATATATAGGTCTTTTAGAGTAGGTAGAAAATGGTATATAATATGCAAAATTCTGAGTTGAAATAAGCAAGTTATGACTATTTTAAGTTGGAATTTCACCGCATAGGAATTTTGATGAACTTAGTAAAATAGAATTTGCAAATTAAGTAGAACTTTAAAGAAATAATCATTTTGGGTATTTCTCTTGTTTAGGCAATGAAAAGCTCGAGTTTCTTTATCCATAAGACTACTTCGTCTAGGAGCTTTCTACTACCATGGCTGAGTGAGTTTATTTCTTACGTTTTGTACTTATATATTTGCTTGTAGAATAGAGGCACTAGACTTAGAAAAAGATAAAAACATGAAAACTCATGTTCCTTACATATATGGTTGAAATTATGTTAAGCATATTGAGGCAGGAAATTGTCAAATAATCATTGTATGATTAGTATAGGAATGATATGTCTATGAACTCTATGATAACTTTTAAAACATCTAATATCATGCTATGATTACTTAAATAAAATCATTTATACATAACACGTAGTGATTTACATTGCATTCATTACTATACCCTTGGTGGGATGAGGGCATAATAGTGAGGTCCATAGAACCCAAAAATCTACTTTATGGAAAACGTTCGACCGATTAAATTGGTGAGTAGACACCCAAATTAATTACATTTTAGCGGATAGTTGTGGCTTGTATAAAAACTACAGAAACTTCATTTGCTAACTATGGCATTACGGCCCCAAACACCTAACCCCGAATGGACGGCTAAATCCATTCAACATATGATTCCCAGAAAATCATATGTATTGTTTGCTCACATGTTTGTTGTATTTCATATGATTGTTTAAATAACTTTTTTGAATATGGTTTGTTTGAGCACTATATTTGTAGAAATAATTGTCACTAAGCAAGGAAGCTTACCCCCTCATAGATATTTATTGCAGCACCCCTATCTTTGGTTGATGCCTAGAGGATATTTCTCTTAAGTACTACCTTTTGGATTCAGGAGTTTTTGGATAAAGTCAACGACTAATTGTAGACTTATACTTCAAAGTAAATCTCCAATGTAATTGTTATAGATAGACTATGATGGACTTTATCTTTTGATAGTGTAATGCCCCTTTAATATTTTGTAAGACTTTTATATTCCATATTTTAGGTGCTAATGTCGTGATTTCCATTCTTAACTGCTATTATGAATATTTTCTTAAACAACTTGTTTCAAAGTTGGTCCTCTATGATGTGAAGGTACGCTTTACACGTAATCGAAGCTTTTGAGATTACTAAAGTTGTCATAGTTAAGCTTTAATATTGAATGTGGTGGACTATTGTATTTAGGATACCCTTTGGGGCGTGACAACTGGTGAGTACTTCTATTCCCTTTTTTCCTATTATCTAGCCTAAACAAAACAGGAAGTATTTATCTAATTTACAACTAATTGAAGCCTAAACTAACAAAAATCAACAAGTATCAATAGCAGATTTCACAGCAAGTATGCAAGAATAAAGATATATCAATTCACAATATTGCTTGGGTCATGCTTCACCTTAGATTTACTCATGTAACTCAAGAATTTCTTAGTAAAAGTTGTTTTGATTATTGAACCATCGAATTCATGAATGTAAATTAATGCATGTCTCAAGGTTAGAAACTCTAGATCTAGACCAAACTATCAGAATCACTTCATAAGTTATTATCGACCTAGATCTGCATAAGAAACAAGAATCCTTTGTTTTAGAAACTAATCCAATGAATTTCAAAACAAGCAATAGAAAGTTTTCACCCTTCCTCTCTCAAGGTATTTAGGATCAACCATATCAATAGCTTATATCTATTCATTAAAATGACCTCTTAGCTTATTTTAATGAAATCAAACATGAACCCATATTGTGCACTATATAGATTCAAGATATATTAAGCTCAAGCTGTTGAATTCAATAAATCAATACGCATTCAAAATAAGCACAGCAAAATTACATGAGATTGACCCAAGGATTCACAAACCAAAGCAAAATTAACCACTCCTCCATGAATATAGTAAGACAAATTAACGATCCAAAGAAATAGTTAAAACCCATAATGAGATAAATTAATAAAAACCAAAATCCTTGATGAATTGAAGCAATGAAGTATAAAGCTACAGTGAAACCCTAGAAATCTATGAAGTTCTCTCTCTATAATAGAATGTAAGTTTTTCTCTCTATATTTTCTATCGCACTATTCTATTTTATTTTTTTGTGCTGTTGGATCAATTCTCAATTGATGGATGTGTAAAATGAAGGCAAGATGGGGTATTTATAGCCTGTTGATTTCATCCCTCTTTGTTCTACCCTTGGTTGTGCTGAATGGAGGGCTGAAAAGTAAAGGCCTTCTTTCTTGTGCAAACCAGCTTAAATTTGCTCCATTTGCTCTCATTTCTCTTAATTTTCATAATGAGCTCTTCAAGGCCTGAAATGAATATTTAACAAAATAAATGTCCTTTTCTTGATTAAATCACAAAAATTACATAATAAATATGTCCAAATAAGCATAAAAAATATGGGCCTTTTGACACTTGTCATGATGCTTCTGTTTTGCCTTGACTATTGAGGGTTTGTTTAACATTCGATAGATGGCAAATGGCAATACTTTTTTCAAACTTTTTCTTACAAATTGTCTATTAAGAACATATAGATAAAAAATATATGTCAGTTCTTAAGAAAACACAAGAAAGACATAATAAGTAATATAATAAGCAAGCTAATAAAAATATCAAGTATTAGGAACCTAGCTTCATCAAGGTATTCAGGGACTAAGAATAGACTAGTCCCAAAAGAATAAAGAAAAGAAGAAAAGATTATTTTGACTTGATGAGGACAAGTCTAAGACTAGAGACTAGTCTTAAAAATATGAATAAATAAATAAATTGCATAACTTGGAAATAAGTAAATAACAAATGAGCTTATATGCTCTAAAGATTATATATAAGTACATAATTATATTTAGTTAAATATATATAAGAAGTTAACATAATATCAACAATAATAGGTGCAAAATATAATAACAACATAAAAATTAGATAAATAGATTTTCATGAACATGAACATAGTGTAACTTCTATAACAACAAGTTTAGAAAACTCACACCATGGTCATGTAAAGTTATATAACATGGTAGAAAGAAATGTGGAAGGAAAATTTACCTAAAGAGGATTTTGGAGTAATATGTGTGTATGAGTTTTATGTATGTAGGAGGGGGTTTGAGAGTATTTTGGGAGAGTTTTGAGAGAGTGTTTGGAGAGAGTTTTGATAGTGATTTGTGGTAGTAAATGTGTGGATGAAGTGAAAGAGAGAGGGGTATTTATAGGAAAATGAGGAGTGAATTTTGAATGATTTAAATAAAGAAAAATTGCAAAAAATAAGAGAGAGGGTAAGCGGGAGGGGCATAGGCTATTAGAGGAAGAGAGGGGGAGAGATGATATTTTTTGTATTAAAAGTAATAATATGTAAGGTAGATGTCATATAAATTTATGGGAAAGATAAAAAGTAAAGATAATAGGTATATAGAGTGTAAGAATAGGTGTTAGAAAAAGTAAAGATAAATGAATAGTGTAGAATAGTAATAAATAGTGTAATGTAAAGTAGATATGACTATAAAATACCAATAGTAAGAAAATACACGTATAATTGCTATATATGTTATTTTTAGTTACCAAAAATTACGAAATTAATATTTTTGAAATCCTTGTATCAAATCGGTCTTAATGGTGTTATCAGAATATTTTTACTCTTTCGAGCTCCGGGACACGCTTTTCGAGAACTGATCCGTTTGGGTCCGAAGGACACTAGAAATCCGCGAATCTAATATTTTTGTGTTTCATCATATTACTAAGAACTATTATTATCACTAATTATTTCAACTTCGTTTTATGGGGCTAAAGAATATGAGAATGTCGGATCTTAATTTAGGGTTTGCACTAGTCTTTCGTTGACCTCCAGGGTTTGTGGTTGACTTTTAATTATAATATTAAGCTTAAATTAACTGTAATTTCAAGGGTTTACAACCTACTCCCCTTAAAGAAAGTTTCATCCTCAAAACTTGAAATTCGTACCTGATTCTTCGAAAAGACTCCAGCATTTCTTTCGGATCTCCTCTTCGGCTTCCCAAGTAGTCTCTTCTCGTGAATGATTTCTCCATAATACTTTAACGTATTGGATCTCCTTGTTTCTCAGCTTATGAACCTTTCAATCTAGAATTTGAACTGGGTGTTCTTCATAGGTCAAGTTCTCCTTTAATATTAACAATTCGAGTTATACAATCTGATCGAGGTTGGATACATGCTTTCTTAACACCGAAACATGGAAGACATTATGTACTCCCGACAAATTTAGCAGTAACGCCAATCGATAAGCCAGATCTCCCACTTGTTCATGAATCTCAAACGGTCCAATATATCTTGGGCTTAGCTTTCCTTAAGCATGTACACGATGAATACTCTTTATTGGATTTACCTTTAGATACACATGATCACCGACATCAAATTCAAGAATTCGATGCTTTTGATCTGCCCAACTTTTCTGCCTATCCTAGGCCTCTTTTATCCTTTGTTGAATAATTCTATTTATCTGCGGCATCTTGGATAAGATCTGGTCCAATAGCCGTCTTTTCCACATCATCCTAAAATAGAGGTGATATGCACCTTCTTCCATATAAAGTTTCATATGGTGGCATTTTAATCATCGAATGGTAGCTATTGTTGTAAGCAAATTCTACCAAAGGTAAATGTGCTTCCCAACTTCCATTGAATTCTATAACACATGCTCGCAACATATCTTCTAAGGTCTAAATAGGTCATTCTAACTGTCCATCGGTTTGTGGATGGTAAGCTGTACTGAAATGTAATTTAGTTCCCATACACCTCTGAAGACTTGTCTAGAATTTTGACATGAATCGGGGATCTCGATCCGATACAATTCCCGCAGGAACTCCATGTAGTCTTACAATCTCCTTCACATACAGTCGGGCCAACTTCTCCATCGAGTAGGTCAAATTGATAGGGATGAAGTGCACCGACTTGGTAAGTCAATCCACTATGACCCATATGGCATCACATCCAGTTGATGTTCGGGTAAACCACACACGAAGTCCATCGTAATTTGATCCCATTTCCATTCTGGTATGGTCAATGGTCTCAAAAGTCCTCCTGGTCTCGGTGTTCAATCTTTACTTATTAGTACGTAGGACACTTTATTACAAATTTAGTTACATCTCTTTTCATGCCATTCCACCAAAAGAGACTTTTAAGATCTTGGTACATCTTGGTACTACCGGGGTGCATTGTATATCTCGAGTTATGTGCTTCGCTCATAATCTCCTTTTTCATCTCTTCATCATCTGGTACCCATAATCTTCCCTGCATTCTCACTACATCCTCCTCATCTATCTCAAAATCAACATATTTTCTTCCTTGTACTTCATGTCTCGCCTTTTGTATAGCTTCGTCATATCGCTGAGATTCCTTGATCATATCTACTAAAGTCGGCTCCATCACCAAATGGGAAATTTCTACCTCTACACTTTGTCCCACAAATTCCTTGATCAATCTCTCGAATTCCTTTATAAGCTCCTTTTGGGTTGTGAGCATGGCTGCAACTTCCGCTTGGTTTTTCCAACTCAAAGCATCTGCTACAATTTTACTCTCCCAGGGCAATAGTTTATCCTGAGATCATAATCCTTGATCAAGTCCAACCATCTTCTTTGCCTCATATTTAATTCCTTTTGTGTAAATAAATACTTAAGGCTCTTATGGTTCGTGTATATCTCACATCTTTATCCATACAGGTAATACCTCCAAAGCTTGAGGGCAAAAACTATGGCAGCTAACGCAAGATCATGATTGGGTAATTTTGTTCATGCTGCCTTAACTGTCGTGAAGCGTATGCAATTACCTTCCCTTCTTGCATAAGCACGCATCCTAAGCCACTCCTTGATGCATCACTATGACTGTATATGGATTCTCTGGATGGATCTGGTAAGGTTAGAATTGGGGTGGGCACTAATCGTCGCTTAACTCCTGAAAACCCTGTTCTCGCTTCTCATTCCAAATAAACTTCTCATCTTTCTAGGTCATCTGAGTTAACGGCTTGGCTATTTTCGAGAAATCTTGCACGAACTTCCTATAATAGCCAGCTGATCAAGGAAACTTCTAATCTCAATTACTGTCCTTGGTTGTTTCCATTCCATTACGGCCTTAATCTTTTTGGAGTCTATTGATATTCCACTTCTCAAGACAACATGTCCTAGAAAGGATATCTGGTCCAACCAAAAGTCAGACTTGGATAGTTTGGCATATAACTTGTGCTTCATTAATTTCTGGAATGCCATCCTCAGATGTTCTTTATGTTGCTCCTATGTCTTGGAATAGACCAAAATATCGTTAATGAAAACAATTACGTACTTATCCAATAGCGGTTCGTAAACTCGATTCATTAAGTCCATGAAATCAGCTGGTGCGTTAGTCAATCCAAATGGCATAACCATGAACTCATAATGCCCATACCAAGTTCTAAAAGAGGTCTTTGACATATTGTCAAGTTTTATCCTTAGCTAGTGGTATCTCGATTGCAAATCAATGCGCAAGAACATACTTGCTCTTTGCAATTGGTCAAAGAGATCGTCAACCCTTGGCAATAGATACCTACTCTTTACAGTGACCTTATTGAGTTCTCGGTAATCAATACATAGCCTCATTGATCCATCCTTCTTCTTTACAAATAACACTAGAGCTCCCCAAGGTGAGACACTTGGTCTAATGAATCATTGGTCAAGCAACTCTTGTAATTGCTTTTTTAGTTCTTTGAGCTCAACGGGTGCCATTCAGTATGGTGCCTTGGATATGGGTTCTGTTTTAGGCATTAGATCGATCTCAAAATCAATCTCTCGTTTTAGGATAATCCAGCAATTCTTCTGAAAAAACATGGAGAACTCATTAACGATGGGGATGTTGTCAATGTTAGGCCTTTCTTTCTTCTTTTCCATATTCCCTACATAGCCTTCAACTCCTTCCTCAACTTCTTCAATTAATTCGAAAGAGCTCAACTCCAATATTTTAAAAGCCGCGGATTCTCCTAAAAACATAGTTTCTTCTCGTCTTGTCCTAAGGATTCCACTTTCTTACTTCTATAATCTACCTTAGCTTCTACCATGGACAACCAACTCATTCCGAGAATCACTTCGTATTTGCTGATTTCCACCACTTTAAGGTTGGTGGTTGCTTCATGGCCTTGTATCTTCATGGGACAAGTCCTTACTACTTCCTACCCGTGGGGGTTTTTATGCGAAAACTGGTTGTGGTTTTGGTGATGGTTAAACGGGTCTTCAAGGCTATACTAGCGACAACAAAGGAATGTGTTGCACCGGTGTTGAAGAGGGTATAAGCGGTATGGTCCCCTATTTGTATGGTTCCTATACTCAAGACGCATGTGTTACTAATCTTATTGTCTTTATCAGGTTTCCTAAGCATCTATTGTTTTCAAATACATATCATATCTTATCACTTTATACTCAACATATACCAAAATAAGCAGATATTTATGGATTGAGGCTAACCTGTAACCAAGCTACAATCGTACTCCTCTCTATTGTCTAGGGTAGCCAATTCCACTCCTTCCTCATCAGCATCTTCATAAAGCCATTGCCCTTCAAGGTTGTAGCTTCTCAGCCCATGCATGGATGATGCAGGCGACTTCCACTTCCATTCCCATTCCTTGTCGGAGCAAGTCCTCCCGAAGATCCAACAGGTGGATCCATTGTAAATTTCCTTTTTGAGGACTCGTTGGCAAAATGTCTAGTCTGTTTGCATACAAAACAAGTCGTAGAAGCTTTCTTTGGGCAATCTAGAATCTTATGGCTCAGGTCGCCACAGAAATAACATTGTTTTTGGAGGAGGGGGAATCTCTTCAGGTAGTGCACTCCCTTACACTTCCAACAAGTTACTTTTGCCTTAGAAACATCTTTTCATCCACTGAAATTTCCCTTAAAGTGGCTAATGGGCTTAAACCTCTTAGAAGGGAAATGGGAGCTTGTTCCTGGTTGAAATTTCTTCCCAAACACATGTACTTTCTTCTCAGAAGTCCCAGCTTTCCTTTTCTTGGCCCCTTCAACAATTCTTGCTCTTTCAACTAATTCCCTGAAGTTGCGGATTCCAAATTCTTCTAACTGCATCCTCAAATCTTCATCTAACCCATTTAGGAACACTTGACGTTTCAAATCTTCACTATACTTATAGGAATCAGGAGAATACTGTGGGAGTTGGCTGGACTCCATCTCATAATGTTCTATGGATCTTCCCTCTTGAGACATGTGCAAGAAATCCACACTATACCTCACTCTTAGACTTCTCGGGAAATAGTTTTCCAAAAACTCATTCCGAAACGTATCTCAGGTGATAGGTGGTGGCAACTCTCTACTCTTTGACTCCCACCAGATTCGAGCATTAAACCTCAACATGTAGGTACCATAGCTTAGTTGAAGATGATGGGGAACTTCATAGGCAGCAAAAGATTGCTCTATCTGTGCGAGCCAATCCTCAGCTTCATCTGGTTTTCCGAAAGCTCTGTCAAAGTAATGGTTACTTTTGATGAAATCTGGGAGTGAATTCCTGTATAGTCGGGGTGGTGGTGGAGAAGGCAAACGTACGATATGCGATTAAGCATTAGGGGGTATCAGTCCATGTACGGATGCTTGAGGTGCTTTAGCTGGTGCCGGTGGTGGCATATTCATTTGTTGTTGCTGAACTAACATATTTAGAAGTTGTGTTAATTGACCAAGCGTAGCTTGTAGATCGCCTTGCGAGTTCGGGGGGTGGAGCCGCAGGGGGTACTCCTGGTTAGTTTACTTCCTCAGGTGGATCATTCAATGCACGCCTTCCTCTTGGTCGTCCTCTTCTAGGTCGGTTGTTTTAAATTTTTGTTTACGCAAATCTCAAATTATTAAGTCTTTTACATGTTAAGTTACGGAAATTGCAAAAATCTCGATAATTTAATCATATAAAGAAATACATCATATAGAAGAAGTTTAAGCAATTAAGTCAAGAAATAAAATCTTTTCAAACCAAAATACTTTATTAAATCAAAGCATTTAAGGGCATGAAACCCTATACATAAAAGAAATCAAAGCTAAAAGAAATTCGAAACACAAAAACATCAAACACCTTTTTGAAACATAAATCAAACTTCTAATCGATCCTATATCTTAGGTCGATTTAGTTACAAAATTTTAGTTGGACACATGGATTTGCTCGAGTGGATCCTTTCTTCTTTCCTTCTTCAGTCATTCATCATGGTGAGGGGGTCATGTCACGGTGATTGAGGCTAGGAGTCATCCTTAACCTTTTTGCAACGAATTGCCTTAGGTAGCTTCAAACTGTCATCCTTTTTCCCCTATGGGAGGGTTGATTCCTAGACATGCTAGGCTTTCCTTGATCATACCCCATTTGTGGTGCATGCTCTCCATCGGATACTTCCATTATTACATCCTAGGTTTAATCTCTTATTAGGGGAGTATGAGATTGACTTCTATTTGGAATATTCTCGTCTGGGGTTGGTTCAGTAGGCCATCCAGAATCGTGATTAACTTCCTAATCATCCCATCCATGATTTGCTTGTAACACTACGGGCTCTGTTCCTTAATTCACTTCTTCTCCTTCCATATCCTCTCCCCATTCGTCTTGCTCACGTCTTCCTTCCTCCGGTGATGGTGGTGGAGGCGGTTCATTGGGGTGCGGCCACAAATTTCGATAAACTTCGTGCCAAAAGAAGTAAGACCCTTCATCTGGTCATCCTCAATCGGTATGATCAGCTAGATCGTCGTGGTCATCCACATGTTATACATTTCTCAAGCGAACCTAGGCCATCCTACTAGGGCAAACTTCTCACATAAGCCTCTTACTTTCAATCGATAGTCTACCAGAGTCTCGTCACTCCTCAAGTTCAAACGTTGGGCCTTAGCTCTAACTTCACCAAGAGTAAGCTATAAAAGACAAGGAAGGTCATTAATTTTCCTTTTAGAAAATTCTAAGCTTGTATAACTTATTTAGATCTAGGCCTTTGTCTACTTAATTTCAACTTATCTACCCTTTCCTTTTCTAAATTCATTCCTATTACCTTTATTCCTTTAAACTTGTTGCTCTGATACCAACTTAAACTGTCACGTCTTGAAGGATACCTTAAATGTAGCAGTCTGCCACATATAATATCAAGACTTAAGAATGACTACCTTAGTCATGTGAAAGTTTCGATATTACATGTAAGGCGTCTAACACGGTAATAGAAAACGCTTTGGAAAGTGTGGTCTAAGCAAGTAATAATGAATATACAAGAATCTAGAAATAAAATAGATCATAATATTAACAATTAAAGGTCTATTACATGATTCTTGGGGGCATACCCCCGCTAAATTTCAAGGATCGAAATAACTAATAGTCTTTACAAAATTTAAATACTACATTAAAGGATTTTAAAGGAATTTTAGTCGAACCCTTCAAGTAGATTTCCTTCAAAAACTCCCAAAAGAAAACTTACACAGATAAGAGGAGACATCGGGTACAAAAATAGGTGTTCCTATGAATGCAAATATCTATAGGGGCGTAAGCTTATGAGCTTAGTGGGTATAATCGCAGTAATCATACTTTAAACAAAAATAACAACCAAGTTTATTATACAAGCAAATGTAATGCAACAAGCACATGGGCATACAAGACATATGATTTTTTGCGAATCATATGTTAAATGATTTACGCCCTTCATTCGGGGTTAGGTATTCCGGCCTATTACGGCTATTACTTCTTTTAAAATCATATTTATAGATCTTACTGACTCCTATTCGCCATAAAAAATATGTAGTTATTACCGGCTCCTACTAGCCATCAATTTTTGTAGTTTTTACCGGTTCCTACTCACTACATACATAATATATCGGACTACCACCACTATCATACACTTGTGCCACTAATTGTATAATAACGAATGCAATGTGGCTCAACATATGAAGTGCATTATCAACTTTTATTTAGAGCCTAGATGTTATATTTTTAATTTCTTGCAAGTGATCAACCAATTTCAGACAATTCAACGTGATAATCAAACATATAATTTATTACAAGCATTTCGTGCCTCGATATACTTAATATTCTTTCAACATATTATCATACATTTTCAATTTATCTTTACTAGAGTCTAGAGCAACTAAATTTACAAGCACAAATATAAGCATGAAAAATAAGGAAAGTAGACTCGGTCATGACGATACTCCCTCAGTCGAAGTAGTCATCGAGTTAGTATACATCCTCCTCCTTGGCTCCTAAACAAAGGAAACACCCAAAATGATTATTCCATGGAATTTCTAGTCAAAACTTCCAACTCTATTTTCTAGTTGCGGTAAAATTCATATAAGTGGAAATTCCAACTTAAAATTGCTATAACTTGCTCAATTTAACTCGAAATTTCGCATATAATATACCGTTTTCTACCTACTTGGAAAGAACTATCCATTTCTAAGATCATTATTATCATAAAAAGTCATTTGGGTCCCAAAACCATAGGGTACAAATTCACTACGAAAATTTATATTTGCAAAACTTAATTTTGTAAACTTTTCTTTATCTAATAATACTTGTACCAAAATATAGCTATTATTATGGTTGGAAAAGACCTTAAAAATGTATGTATATATATATATATATATATATTAACTCATATCATGTATGAATTTAATGAAGCCGTCTCAATCATGAATTTTTGTAAAAGCAAAGTTTTCTAGAAATTTGGAAAAGCAAAACTTTTGAGAATTTCTACTTAGCTTATTAGAAAATTTCTTAAGTTATTATAAGTGAGTATTTTTCTCCTTCTTAATTCCATTTCCTTAGTCTTTTAAATTTCAAAAGAATTATTTTTGTTTTTCTAAGTTTCTTATAGCTTAATTCCTAAGGATTGAGAGGGTAGTTTCTAAATACTTTTTGACAGTAGTTAAAATCTATCAAACTTTATGCTCTCTTAACTTTTCCTAAAGTTTATTTCATTTAATTAAAATGATTTCCTAAGTTGTTTATTAATTTTATATCCTAAGGTTATTTTATCCTTATGAAAGAAATTTTCTTGGTGTTTTGTCAAACTAGTCTATTCCTTCATATTCTAGAGTATTGGTGAAAAATTTAAGTTTAATAAAACTTTTGTTAAACTAGAATTTGAAATTTTAATTTTTAAAGAAAACTTTTCTATTTTATGGTTTTGTAAACTGTATGTATGTATTATCTAAAAATTCCCATATTCTTTGGTTACTAAAATTTATGATACACTCCTCTAGATTTTTAAAAAAGAATTGATAAGATAGATTCCTAAGTTTTTATGAAAAACCATTTCTTTCATGAGAAAATTTATTTTGGAAAAGAACTTCCATATTTTTATTTAAGAAGACCTTTCCTTCTTTATCTTGTTGAGACAAAAATCAATATCTTCATGCATGATCATAAATATGAAATCATAAAATTATGAAAACACAAGAAAGACATAATAATTAATATAATAAGCAAGCTAATAGAAATATCAAGTATGGGGAACCTTAGCTTCATCAAGGTATCCCGGGACTAAGAATAGACTAGTCCCAAAAATAATAAAGAAAAGAAAGAAAATATTGTTTTGACTTGATGAGGACAAATCTAAAACTAGAGACTAGTCTCGAAACAATATGAAATAAATAAATAAATTGCATAACTTAGAAGTGAATAAATAAAAAATGAGCTTATATACTCTAAAGGTTATATATAAGTACATAATTATATTTAGTTAAATATATATAAGAAGTTAACATAATATCAACAATAATAAGTGCAAAATATAATAACAACATAAAAATTAGATAAATAGATTTTCATGAACAAGAACAATACATGAACATAGTGTAGCTTCCATAATAACAAGTTTAGGAAACTTACACCCTGGTCATGTGAAGTTACATGACATGGTAGAAAGAAATGTAGAAGGAAGAATTTACTTGAAGAGGATTTTGGAATAATATGTGTGTATGAGTTGTGTACGTAGGAAGAGGTTTGAGAGTATTTTAGGAGAGTTTTGAGAGAGTGTTTGGAGAGAGTTTTGAGTTGAAAAATTTAAAGAGTTTTGATAGAGAATTTGTGGATAGTAAATGTGTGAATGAAGTGAATGAGAAGGGGTGTATTTATAGGAAAATGAGGAGTGAATTTTGAATGATTTAAATAAAGAAAAATTGAAAAAAATAAGAGAGAGGGTAAGGGGGAGGGGCGCCGGCCATTAGAGGAAGAGAGGGGGAGAGATGATATTTTTATATATTTTTGTATTAAAAGTAATAATATGTAAGTTAGATGTGATATAAATTTATGAGAAAGATAAAAAGTAAAGATAATAAGTGTATAGAGTATAAGAGTAGGTATTAGAAAAAGTAAAGATAAATGAATAGTATAGAATAGTAATGAATAGTGCAATGTAAAGTAGATGTAACTAATAGAATACCAGTAGTAAAACAATATGTGTATAATTGCGATATCTGTTATTTTTAGTTACCGAAAAATTACGAAACTGATATTTTTTAAATCCTTGTATTAAATCGGTCCTAACGATGTTATTGGAATATTTTTACTATTCCGAGCTCCTGGATACGCTTTTCGAGAACTTATCTGTTTGGGTCAGAAGGACACTAGAAATCCGCGAATATGATATTTTTGCGTTTTCTCATATTACTACGAACTATTATCACTAATTATTTCAACTTCATTTTCTGAGGCTAAAGAATACGGGAATGTCAAATATAAATTCTAGGGTTTGTACTAGTCTTTCGTTGACCTCCAGGGTTTCTGGTTGACTTTTAATTCTAGTATTAAGATTAAAATTAACTAAAATTTCAAGGGTTTACATACTACAAAACCTCTCTTTAACGACCACTCCTATATTTCTACCTTAGGTAAACTCTTTATCTATATTTTATTACTATGTCATGTAACTTAACATGACCATGGTGTATGTTTCTTAAACATTTAAATGTTATAGAAGCAATACTATATTCATGTTTTGTTCTTATTCATGAATAACTTTATTGTTATGTTGTTTTATTATTATTGCTATTATCTACATGTTATGATTATTGTTCTAACCAAACTCCTATATTATGTTATCTATATTTATGTATCTATATATATTTCTTAGAGCATATAACCTCACTAACATAACCGTTCTTTATTTATTTGTGCTTGCAATTTATTTATTTATTACATGCTTTAATATTAAGACTAGTCTTTCTAGTCTTAGACTTGTTCTCATCAAGTCAAAATGATTTTCTTTCTTTTTTTTTTTTTTTGGACTTGTCCATGACTAAGTCCGGAAGCTTTGAAATCAAGCTAAGACTTCCAATACTCGATATTTAATTCTTGCTCATTCTTATATTTTCCAATCTTCTTCTTATTATTTTTGTTGTGTTAATAGCTACATACTCATTTTTCATGCATGATCATATTGATTATTTTTTAAATAAGGAATAAGAAGTTCTTTCTTAATATAAAAGAAAACAAACTCAACTTAATTTAAAAGTGTAGTTTTATCACTTAGGAAAAAGTTTCATTAGGATTTAGAATTTTATTTTAACCAAATACTTTACAAAAGATTTTTGACAAAAATCACCATAGATTCTAACATTGTTAATATACAACGCTTTTACAAAAATAACTTAGGAACTCTTTCTTTTCTTTTCAAACTACCACTAAATACCTTAAGGTTAATAATATTTTTCTATGATAAATGTACTTAAAACTTGATTATAAAATCCTTACCAACATTTTTAGTAAATACAAAGACCAACACAAGTTTTCCAAAATAAGTTAAAAATCAACTTAAGGTATACTTAGAGAATAAAATTTAAGAATAACTTAGAAAGATTAAAGTTTTTTAATAAAAAATTATCTTAAGAATTTAGGAAAAATAAATTATATAACATATTTAATAACTTAAAAATCCTTAGTTTTATTTCCAAACAACTTAACATAAAGTTGTCAAACTTCAATTTTTCAATTATTAAGAGAAGATTGTTTAATGAAAAATCATTGGTTAAGATAATATCATTAGAATCATGTATATAATATGAGTTGCATATGTATTAAAAAGATTTTTTCAACTATATATATTTTTATATGATTTCTATGGGATTTTGGTTGATACAAAGTCTATGGCTTGATCACCTCAATGCAAATTAGTGCAATCCAAGGGTCATGTTGAGGGCTCGGTTTAGGGCGTGATTGGGAACTTTGTCTTATTTTACCTTGAAATTTTACCCTCGATAGACATTTCTAAAGGCCTCGATAGAAATTTGTCTTTGAACTTTGTTGTTGTTTTACTCCAAATCTAATCTAGAATACTTTGTTTTTCCTTTTCTTGATTTTTGGAGTTGAAAAATAACATTTAAACAATAAATATACAAAATTCCTAGGAATTTATCTAAAAATAGATCAAATCAAGCATAAATTCGTGTTAATGGAATAGGGTATAACAGACTTATCCTTTATCATAAGACGAAAAACAAAATTACTGGATAAGAGAACACAAAAATTTAAAATTTAGAGCATAATAGAAAACAAAATGTTTATGCCTATTGGTAGGCTTAATATAAATTTTTGACATATTTTTGTGTACTTGCTTTTTTATAAAATATATAATTGAACTTAAAAAATGGGTTAAATTTATTTTTGTGATTTTTATAAAATACTTAAAAAACGTGAATCGATCTGTCCCTAATATAGAATCTTCTTAGGAAAGATCAACTGAAGGTTAATAGGTTATAGGCCTATAGCCTCCTTTTTCTTGATGTAATTTTATTCCTTGGAAGGCTTATCAAATGGGTTTAGTTTCGTCATCCGACACCTTTTCCAACAACTACCTTCTCTATTAGATTTTCACATTGTTCAAGTCCAAATGCTTTGCCTTGTAAATAATCGATACCTCTATTTCGCTCTTTCCATGGAAAGAATAATTATTTCTTCAGCTGAACACCATCCCAAGACTAATCACAACACGTAAAAGAGAGATTAATATCGAAAAGAAGAAGAAGCATTTGAATTTGTTTCTTTTGATGAATGTACATTGATTCCTTCATAGCCCGTTTTACGCATTTTCATGTATTGCATGCATGCCATGCACGCAGGTTTAATTTGATCCCTCCCAATTGATAGTTCCCAAGGTTGCGTGCTCAATTACAAATTTTCTTAATATTCTCATTTCATCGTTTTAGGTATATATGCAATCTTTTAAAGGTTTATCCGAGGCAAAGTGATTATAAACCTTTGACCAAAACATTGTTCTCAAGGGGGCCTTTGAAATGGATGAAAATTTGCTCATGGAAAACTTAGTTATAAAATTGGTTGGTGATTGGAATAAACTGTACCCACGATAATTCTATAGAGATTTTCTTTTTGTCTTTTCCTCCTTTCAATTCAATAGCTATAACGATCTATTTATTTGACATAAATAATTATCCATTTTCTCCTCTTTCTACGTAAAATTACTATTATGGTGCTGTTTGAGGGGAATGAGAATTCATAATGAATTGCTATTACATAAAATAAAGAATAGCAATCCGTTTCTTCGTACTCATGAATTGCCATTTACGGTTTATTTTCCCACTTTGTCATAAATACTTTTATTTTAAAATATCACATATACAATTTTTCTCTCTTATAATAAAAACAAAGAATATTATAGATATTACCTTTTACTCCATTAGTTACTTATTTTACTTTTCACCATGTGAACATTATAATAGACAATACAATCTTATTACATTCTTATTGAATTGAAATTCAATTCCCCATCTTATTCCATACAACAAAGTGAACAAGCTGGATATCTAAATAATTTTGATAAGAAAATTTTGGTCAAAGAGAAAAGCGATCAGGAAAAAAAAATTGCATCCATATGATAGATCTTGAATGTATATTCAAATTTTATAAGAAGAGTGTCAAAGAACCATACTGGATTTTTCTATTTAATGCGGTGAAAACCGACTAATAAAGCTCCTAATAGGGTAACCCAGGTTTTAGGGTAAATATATTATTTTGCGCCCTATACGTGACTATTGTAACAAGTCTTACAGGAGCATTGAATTATTTAGTAAATTAGTAGATAGTAGCATCATCATCCTTATTGTTTTGGGAAGGACTCGTTATATCTATGTTGCATATCTTATCTTAATCAGTTTCTAACTAGGGAAATTGAACCAAAAAATTAGAACAAACATAAAAATAAAAAAAATATGGAAAAGGTCATGAACCTAATAATTATCATTTTCTAAAGATATATAGTTTTGATTATGGTAAAAGGTATCTCCTAAATGAAGCTATGTAAGACTTCACTTGGATAAGTGAAATTAATTTGTTTTTATGGCTTAAGCAATTTAACGGGAAGTGGTTTTACTTATGAATCTACATGTATGTAGATAGGACAACAAATGAGTCGAGTCAAGCCGAGTCGAGCCAAGCCGAGTATTTAAAAGTTCGGGCTTAACTCGTTTAAAATTTAGCAAGCTCGAGCTTGAGCTGAATTTTTTAACGAGCTTGAAATTAAGGCTTGAGATTGGTTTGTAAGTTAAACGAGTTTAAATTTGAGCTCAAGCTCACTCATTTATGAAACGAGCTCGAGTCAAGCCAAGCTTTTTATTGAGCCTAACGGGTTTTTATCAAATTTGAAATTTAAATTCGAGCTCGACTCATTTAGATAGTCTATTATTTATTTTTTTAAACGTAAAATATAATATATATATATATATAAGTGACACATAATTATTAAATATAAATTAATTTTTATTGTTTTTATTATATAGTTATAAATAATATATTATGCATAAAAAATTCACAAATCTGCTAAAGAGCTTATTAATGAACTTATTAACGAGCTTAGTGACGAGTCTAAACGATCTTGTTTACAAGTTAGTTTGTGAACATAAATCAAAGCTCAAGCTTGCCTCGTTAAGATAAACAAACTTTAGTTTGGGTTCGTACTCGGCTTGTTTACCAATCAAGCTCGAGCTAAGCTGAGCCTAAAGCAAACCGAGCTCAAGTAGCTCACGAATAGTTTGAGTTGATTGTAGCCTTTAAGTGTAGATTTAATATTTTTTTAATCATCCAACTGCCTACCATCGAAAAAAGAAAAAGAAATATATTGTATGTGTTTTTGAGAAATAATATTAATATAATATAAGATAAATTAATGAGTTGATAAAGACAGATGGCATCTTTAAGGAAGCAATGTTTGTTCATCCAGTTTGTCGACACTAAGAAACACCAATCTCAAGAAGATCTGATTCTTACCATTCTCTTTTTATGTTTTTTGAATCTCTTTGTCGGATGAGATAGACAGTACACACATAGGAGTTTGTTTTTGGTATTTTGGCAGTTTCCGTTAAGTGCTTAATTCTCACTTCTTCTCTCTCTTTCTCTATCTTTTATTCTTTGTTTTTACACCTTTTCTTTTCTTGAGTTTCTATCTTTGACCATGAAAAGATTTCTCATTCTACAAGCCAAGAAGCAAACAGGTGTTGCTTTTAATGATTATTCTTCACATATCGTCAGTGTGTCTTTCGCTTTTTTAGGCAGGCAATATGACCAAAGCTAAGCCCCTTAGGTGGAGTATGTAATAGCATGGTAGATCTAACAGATCTGATTTTTAAGTTTTTGATTCGGGACTCGAGGTAGTTCCTCTCCTTTGGTTTCACGAGATTCCACGTACGGTACGGTAATCATTATAGTTAAAAAGATGGGACTGGCTTGTGCTGTGGGGTTGTATGACGGGTACTACTCAAACTCATTCTTAGCATACACACCAAACTCATGAATATTAACAATCCAGTCTCCATCACAGATAGAAGTAGGGCTACTCCTTAATTGGTGGGGTTGCATATGTTTTTATCTTTATTTGGATTATATAGAAAAATGGATAATTGATAAATACAAATATATATTTTTAAATTATTGATTTGATGTAAATAAATTTTTTGAACTTTTAAAATACATCTTTATTTTAGATAACTTTTAAGAATATACAAATAAATGCGATCCATCACTGCAGTCTTTTAAACTTCCATGAAGCATATTCCATGGAGTGTATCCAAACTTAATCAATAGTATAAGAGGTGTATTTACAATTTGATCAAAAATGAAATATGATAGTTTAATTTATCTATTCAAGAATATCATAATTGATAATGAGACATTTATTTCATATCTAAATTTACAAATAGATACTACAGTTTTTTCATTCCCAAAACCTTTGAACTACTTTCATTATATTTATATGATTAGCATGGTATGCAAATTGGGATTACCACTTAAGTAGTAATGATAATATATTCAAATGTATAATTAGGTGGCTAAATTATGTTTAGCATTTAAACACTTATGATTACCAATTTAAATGCATAATTACATATGGTTAATGATAAAATTTTGTAAAGTAATTGCCCTATGTGGCTTACTAGTTTCTTGTCCAATTAGAAAACAAGCTTCTTGTATAGTTATAAGATGGATGGTTTTGAAATTACTACCTAAGCCTTACAAATATAATAATAAACTTAAGAGATAATTGTTGAGGTATTAAAATCAAAATTGACTATTTTACTTTTTATTTTTTTACGAATGTCTGGTGAATAACCCCAAATGATGGTAGAAAAGTAGTTTAAGCTATTTAAATCCTAGATTGGTCCCTTTATTCAAATAGTTGAGCATCAAAACCAATATGTTGACCAGTAGAATATTCCTGTTATCCTAAATTCTAAAAGGAAGTGGGGATTATTATAATGAACCCACACTTCTATTACTAAAAAAGAAAATAAAAAACGAACTATCATATCAATAAAATTAAATATGGTTTTCGTTATAATGTCCAAATTACACATATGATATAAACAATTAAATACCATTCTTTCAATAAAAGGAAATATATTTTTTTCTCCTTCACTATTCTCATATATATATATATACGAACAAAAAATAAATATACTACAACATCACACAAAATCAATCCATTTGAATAGTAATATTCATTACAACGGACATGTTATATTTAATGGTATCATAATATATGAATATTTAATGTAAAATTTTTTAGTTGACGATAATTCAAGCTGAAAGGGAAGTGTGTGATAATATATACTTATTTAATTGTTTTTTGAGATGATGAAATGTTCATTTTGTAATGATTTAGATTAAGTCATAGAATTGCATACTAAGATTCATGCTTTATGATTTAAATGTTATTTCTTAAGAGTTTTTAGATTAATGGATATGCTTTGCCATGAAGTTAAGCTACCTAGGCACCTAACATACGAAAAAATAAAAAGAAAAATGATAAATCATGTTAGATGAAAAGGAATATACATATTTATATTTGTTAAGGGGGATCGAGTTTCAAAGAATTGAATCTTGGGGCTTGATTCAGGAGAAAACAAAAAGCAGAATCTAAGTGGTTGTCCCATTATGCTTTTGGAGGCTGCAATGTCATATACGACCAAAGACTAGAGTCTAAAGATCATATCATATGGACAGGGACAAATGTAATGTCCTAAGTTGGAGAGCAGCGTCCTCGTCCTCGTGATCGACGAATGCATCCCTCTCTCTAGAAGACTGTTCCTGTCTGCACTCCCTGTTTCCTCTTTTGACCACTATTATCATCCCTTATTCCAACACTTCAAGGTTTCCATTGCTTTAAGACCCATCCCTTTTTCACAATCATAATTTAGTCAGCAGTTTTCATTAAAATATAGTTATTTATCATGCAGAGTATTTTAAAACCGTGGGATAGTTAATCATATTATCATCTTCTAGAAAACTACTTAACTGATATATACCAATATGTCCTTTCAAATTAAAAAAGAAAATTATTTCTAAAAATTTTTGAAAAGAAAAATTATATGGTTTTATGGTAAAGGCTAACTTTTCAAGTTTTTGATCTATCTATACAAAAATTAAATAGTAGTTTAGTAGAATATGTAAATGAATTATTTTTTAAAAATATGAGAGCAGTGTTCATGATTCATTACACATATTATTATTAGGTAGGAATTAAGATGTAGAAGAGATAATGATAATTTTTTTTTTTTTGCCTCTGACATAATTTATAATTAAGTAAAGGTTTAAGCAAAGGGAATGGAGAGAAAGAAAACAGTACTTTAGTAGGGGTATATGTATTTGTAAGAGTTGGCATAGAGGGGATTAGTTTAAATTTTCTCTCTTTCATAAGAAATATCAAAGAGTGTTTGCAGTAATTTGGATTAATTATCGATCGTAGGATGTTGTGAAGATCCTTAACGAGGTTATCATAAAAAGAAAAGCAGTATGGAAAGCTAACGACCTTGTAACCTAGTGGCATATGGTTCTGGTCCTCATCCTTGAGTACTAAGTTCAATTCCCAACATTAGGGTGTTATAATGGTCTTATGTGACCGCATTATAATAGCCCTTGTGGCTTACCAGGAAAAAAAATAGTATGAAAAAACATAATAATCCTTGTTGATACTTGAAGTTGCTGGATAAAGTTTTACAAATCCTTATTCCGAGTCAATTTAATCATCCTAAAATAATTCGAAAAAGATAGAAACCTGCAAGATAATTTAATTGAACCTATTTCAAATCACCAATCCAAAAATTTATAAATCATCCTGAAAATATATTGAGTTTTCGTAGAATATATAAATTATAAGTTGTCTAAAACAAAATTAGCACTAAAAATTCAGTTAACTTATTATGATACAATTTTTTAATCCTTATTGTGTACTTTCTGAGCTGTTGAAACTAAATTAATCTATATTTTCTCAGCACCACTTTCATGCTACTTATGTATTCTTTTAATATTCAATACACTTGAATGTACAAGGCAGGATTACTTGGAAAAGAAAAGGAAATCCAACGTGGACGAAGACGTATATTAAGCTGACTGTTCTTTGGACACTACAATAATAATAAACCCCCATAAAAGCTACCGGACAACCAATAGACATCCAGTATTTGTTCCCCCAATCCTATGCTTTATTGGTTCAAGGGCACTTCTTCACACACGCACACACATATATATAGCCCCAAGCACCATCTTCATCACATGTCACACTCACTACACAAGCACAACTATTGCTTGAACTCTCATTCTTGATTTCTTGTCTCCTACAACTTTCTGCCATTTTTCATAACACCCAATTGAGATTACTATCAAAAGAGGAAAATGATTCATAGTTATTGTAACTGCAGCTCTAATAGGTGCTCATGCGATTGGTCATCTTCGTACCATAACCAGAGCAACTCCTATTCCATGCTGTTTCCTTCCATGTCTTATTATCATCAACCACTAGACGAAGTCGACTACATGAATCATTCTACAAAATACTCCTCTTCCCCAGTCGACTGTACTCTCTCGTTAGGAACACCGTCCACACGTTTGGGCGAAGATGACAATGAGAGACGGGTCAGCCATGATCGAAGAGCCAAACAAACAAGCAAGTCCAATCATCATGGAAGTAGAAACAGCAGCAGCTCCTCGAGTGACGGCTTTTTCGAGCGGCGTTGTGCCAATTGTGACACCACGTCCACACCTCTCTGGCGAAATGGTCCTAATGGCCCCAAGGTATTACCTAGCCAATGTTTTTCATATACGTAACGTATGCATACATTGGTTTTCCACTTAATGAGCGCAATTCTTATATATTTTTGTGATCTCGCAGTCACTTTGCAATGCTTGTGGAATTCGATTCAAGAAGGAGAAGAGAAGAGCTGCAGCAGCAGCAGCTGCTGCTGCTGCCACTGCCACCAATAATACCAGTGGAGCCACCTCAGGAACACCGGATGCATCGCAACAAATGTATTACAGCATCCCCAACAATTCCTGGGATCACCACCATTATTCTCAAGCACAAGAAATCCCATGCCTCTTTCCCTCAGTAGGCAATGAATTCAGGTTCATCGAAGATGATGGCCGCGAATCGGATAATGGCATTTCTTTCCTTTCTTGGCACAGGCCGAGCCTAGTCCATGACTTTATCAGATGAGTATGAAAATCACAACATATACCAAGCAGCTTTGGATAAAAGCAAAAGAAGATACAGAGCAATACACTTGAAAGTTGAGGGCCATAGTTACTAATAGTACTCTTCTTCAAATTTTTCATTTTGGTATTTCTTCTCTATATATTGGATCTTAAGTAGATCATAGAAGGAGTGAAAATGAGAGATCCCAATGCTGTTTCTTATCAGATTGCTCCCAATACTTTCTTTTTCTTGCACTCTTTTTCTTTTTCTTTTTTTTTTTTTTTTGTTTCTTTTTATTGTGTAACCTTCTTTATTTTCTTCAGTTTCATATATGACATCAATATCCTACGGTTTATCAAACTCTTATAATGGTTCCTTCTCTTTCATATAGTTTTCTCTGTCTCTCTTTCATGCATAAAAAAATAAATAAATAATTGATAATAATACGTTGGGCTAGAGTTATGAAAAAGATTTCAATGAGCCACGTGAGTAAGCTAAGGGTATAAGTATCCGTCAACTTTTGATAGGTGGGTTATTTTTTCAAAAATAACAACCATCAAAATAACATTAGTCGTTGCCCCTTCTCATTCGAACACAGGTTGTTTATTGATTTATATACTCATAGGCATCCGGCCACTCTTAGCTTACTTATGAGCAAAAACTGGAAATAATCGGCCTTTTGAACAAGCAAGGCTTGCGTACGACAAATATCCTCCGTGGTAGAGCCTTTCCACCTGGGTCTTTAACTTCGTCATGCTTGTAGTTTTCGAGCAGGTGGGTTTGAAAGAAATCTTTTTGCATCAATACCGTATTAATATCAATGAATCTTTTTCTCATTTGTTACCCTATCAAAGAGGAAAGCTTTCGAGGATCAAAGGATATTATGAAATATTATTAAGTCTATAAAGTCCGACGAGATTAAGCTTTTAAATCAATTTGCTGTTTGTTAGTCCTGGAAGTTTGGCAGAGCATTGATTCTCTGCTAACTGATAATGACGATCAACCAGGCCAATTCATTAGGATCAGGAAAAAGCTGCCAATTACCAACTGGTGAACACTAAGATGAATGTTCAGTGCAGCTGGATCTTGCGATCAATCAATAATAGCCGAAGGTGACGCCTATGGGACATGTACATATCCGTTGGAGGTGAAGGCCATCTGAAAAGGTAAAGAATTCAAACAAGGCGATAACAGCGGTTGTTCTTTGGAAATGGATACCTTAAATTAATTTATTGTTTTAAATTATTCATAAAATTAGCACTTAAGATACTTAAAAGATAATATTAATATTGTATGACATTTAAGAATTTAGACAGTTTCAACCATTAATTTATAATTTTTAAAAAATTTGAGAAAATATCTATAGAACGTACAATGAAAATATTTAAACCATAAATGTTTAGCACTCTCAAATCTACCTAACCTTAGATACAAAATCCATTTCCAAAATTTAAATAATTGATAATCATTAGAAATAGCCGCTAATTCATTGATTAATAAGAAGAAGGAATTGATAGTAGTTTAGACGTTAAATAAATGCATCCATTGTAGCTTAGAGCATATCATAAGGATTTAATAATCAAATAATAATAATAAATTGTATATAAAAATGATACATGAATATGACTATAGTTTTAAGAGACATGTCACTCTGATCCTTAGATTTGACTTTAAAAAGTACTATAAAGGTTAAATGATAGCTAAGTAGATAAAAATAATTAAACATTGGTTTGAATATCTAAAAATATAGAGGAAAAGGACCTAATGAATTTGAAAGAATTGAATGAGAAGTTGTATGAGGTGGGAAAAAATATTTGTTGTTCTAGAGATAGAGTAAGATATAAAGGCCATAGCCCGTGGGCCAATCCGTTTACTTGCTTCAAAAAGTGGGCCGCGGCCAAAATTTTTTAGCTTGTTTAAATGCAGGCCAAATTAGTCTAGCCCATGATAGGCTGGGCCAGTCTGCGGGCCAAGAGTTAAAAGAAAAAAAGAAAAAAAATGAGGAAAAATTTTAAAATAAGAATAATAAAATAACATATTAGTGATTATTTATAATATATTATGGAAAAAAATAGATCAATACATGCATCACAAGCATTATAACTTCTTTTAAGTATATATTTATTAATTTAAATATAATATGACTCTAATAAATCATTTAAAAAACTTGTTCTTATATATAAGTAATCAAAATAGTAACAAAACTAATCTTTAATATATATATATATATATATATAACCCTAAAATATACAAATATTCTAATTTTTACATAAACTAACATAAAAAATAACAAAAAAAAAATAATTTGGCCCACGGGCTAACTCGTTTAGCCGGTGGGCAAAGTGGGTCAGGCTCGAGCCTAGAAGTTTGGCCTGTTTAAAAACGAACCAAAATGGCCCAGCCTGGCCTGCCAGACCCCTTTTGCCCACCTCTACCTAGAAATCCTATCCTCACCATGTCCCAACACTAAACACTTGACATGTGTTAAATAAATTTTAAAAAATAAAAATATCCCTAAAATAAAGTAAACAATTATTATCACTATATATATACTTGTCGCATTATTATTTCCTGGGATAAGGTAGGGACACAATGGCTGAAACAACAAAACTTTTTCTATATGAGTGATAATCTCTTATATGATTAGTGGATGTAAGCATGACTTATCTATCAACTGTTCCACTATCACCCCTAATTAACCCATAAAGTTGCTAGAGGACACTTAACCTTAGGATTTGAAATCATCACTTATATATCTGATAATGACCATAATTCACAAGAACATTATGTACTCTTATAAAAGGGGGAAGGCTTAAAGGGTATACTCGATGTGAGATATTATATTATTCAAGGAACCCTAATGTTGTTTAAGTAACGAATCGTCAGTAGGGTTATAGGTTCTTATCCTAGACTTATATTATTTGATGATACTATGTGAATCACTAATCCTGAATTAACCTAATTTTATAAAATTAAATGTACTAATATAGGATGCCAAGATGATTTCATAGACCGGTAATGGATATAAAGATAGTGTAATATATAAATAAATGATTTTATAATGAAGGAAAAAAGTGTCATTTGATATAAAATAAGAGGGTTTTATAGTCCACCCTAATGTGTAATTAAATGTTTTATCAAATGACAGAGACATGATGGAAGACGAATGGGTACAGTTGTAAACCAACCTTCAATTTTATGCCACCGGCATAGATTTCATTCATTGCCAGGATTGAGCCAGCTATCTTGGCTAGATTTTTTCCCTTTGATGTTTAGGTCGCTAGCCTTCTTCCCAAAGTCATCAGCTTTTCCTATTTGGAAAATTAAGAGTTTTCCTAAGTCTTCTATACAACCTATGCTTCCTCCTACACTAAAATCATTCCTAATCCATCTAATTCTCTAAAAACCTCTATCTATGATCCTAACATCAAGGGAGGTTAAGAATCAAAATTAAGGTGAGTTGATCTTCTTCAATTCTTTAGAGATTTAAAGGATATGATCTCTCCCTGAGGTTTTTCTTTTGGTTTCAAAGAGAGAATGGAGAAAAACCCTAATTTTTGTTGGTGAGTTGTGTTCTGCAATCAAGAAGGATCAAGATCCAAAGTTCTAGGTACGCAAGAATCTTGCTTATCCTTATGGTAATATAGAAGTGATTTTTTTTGAGTTGGCTTGAATTATATTGAAGGGAGACATATTTGGAGGAGATGTTGGAGAAATTTTGATCTGTTAGAGATTATGTTGTTTTACAAGAAGGTAGGTATGTGCAAACCTAGATTGTTGTTCTTCTCATGTTAGGGTTTATATGATAAAAAGAATATAATTGTTTTATGAAAACATGTTGAGAATGAGAATTTGTCTATGTGATTAGATGTATTGGTGAAATTAGGGTTTTGTTCCTAAAAATGATTTAGGTACGACCTTACCTTGTTCACTGTTTATGTTTGTAAGACTAGAAATTGTAAATTGATTAATTGTTATCTAGATTTAAATTTGATTTGCTGCTTGTCTATGGCTGGGTCTAGTAGATCAGGAGAATCAATGCTACTAGGATGGCACCCTGATGATCTTTGTGTGGCATTGTCCCGAGTAGAGTTATGCACAAAGATGATTCCAATAGTCTAAGAGTGCGAAAATGTTACCCAGGGTGTATGGAAGTTCCCAACACCAATATATGTATATATTATTTTCGATATTGATTGTTGATACAGAGTCATGAATTGCTTTGGATTTAAGGTTAGGCACAAATGCCCTCAGGTTGTGTTGTTTGCTGGCGAATCAAAGATAATAAACTGTGGTTGCTACATAAGCTATTAGGTTGTATGTAAAATTATTTATCGCCTATTCATGTGCATGTGTTTATGCTATGGCATACTAAGCCTTTGTGCTCATTCTTTTTTATTTTTCAAGAACAAGTGATGATCAGTAGTGTTTGACTTATTTGGATATGATGTCTATGTGGACTAGGGAGGACGATAGTGGACTTGATTATCTTGCTGACCTTTGGAGTAATTTGGACATGAAGAAAGCTATTTGAAGACCTTGTGTAGTTTTAAATAGTTTTAATGTTTTTGAAATCTTTTTGAGACAACTTATTATGATATTTCAAGTTAGAATTATGTTGGCTTTGGTTTATGCCAACTATATTATCAAGAAGTTCCGTTAGTATGATATATTTTAAACAGGTACACTTTTATATGAGATTTTGATGTTAAATTGATGATTGTAGATTAGTGTATTAATAGCCTTAACGTGTCCTTCTCAAGTGAGGGCATGCAGTAGGTTGTAAGGCCTTTAGTTTAGGTCGTTATATCGTAAGTGGTATCAAAGCTTAGGTTTTAATCTTATTAAATCTAAGTTATAAACTCCTTAAGACAGTGAGTATTGATGAGAGGGGTAGCAAACAATTGGGGCTGCTTATCTAGATAAGTATTGATTTTATCTAGTAGTTATATATAGTGTTTTGACCTTTAAAGTTAGATTTACCTTTTATCTTATGTTATGTGTTTGTCTATGTTAGGATACCTCATAGAAGAAGAGCATAGAGTTGGTGAGGAATAAGTTAATGGAGGACAACCACTTGAGAACCAGCCACCTCTAACCGCCCCAACTTGCAAGATAACAGGTACCGGTTGATGTTGCTCAACTGATGCTTGCTCAACAACATCAAACGATGCATCAAGATGTACAGATGATACGAGCCAATACTAAGGATTGGAGACAGGAGACACAAAGACAAAATGGAAATGGTGGTAATTGTTGGAAAACCGACTACATTAATTTAGAAAAGTTTTGACCAATAGCATTAATTTAGGAGTCAAGAATGTTGACCAATAGCATTAATTTAGGAGTCATTAATGATTTGACTAATAACATTAATTTAGGAGCATTAATTTCAAGATAAGGAGATTTAACTAGGAATAGGATTTTCTTTTCTCTTTTTTGATCTTGTACAATGTGTATATATACTTCCTTCATGTATAATAAAAAGCAATGAGGAAAATTTTCATGACATTTTCTGACATGGTATCAGAGCCTTAGGGTTCCAAAATTCTAGGATTTTTTTTTTTTTTGCCTTCATTGCCAATACTATTGTTGGCTTTCATTGCCAACATTTTTCTCATTTTTCTATATACACCTCTTTTTTTTTACATACACTCTTCTCCTTATGGATTACATCATGTCTCGCATTAAAACAGATAACGCTTCTCCTTATGGATTACATACCTTTGATCAATTCATACAAGACCATTGGATTATTGACTCAGGAGCCACAGATCACATGACACCTTTATCTGTTCGTTTTACAATCTATACACCTTGTCCTAGCAATAGGAAAATTGTTGTTGCCAATGGCTCAGTCACTACAGTTGCTGGTATTGGACATGTTCAGTTGAGTCCAACCTTGTTACTTAAGGATGTGCTTCATGTTCCGCAATTGTCCACTAGTCTCCTATCCATTCATAAAGTAACTCATGACTTGAATTGTAATGTCTTATTTTATTCCTCTCATTGTGTATTCCAAGACCAGTTGTCAGGGAAGAGGATTGGAGTAGCTAAGGAAAAAGGTGGTCTCTACTACCTTGATACATCTACCATACACACACCAACTGTCAAGCATGTCTCCTTAAGGTCTTGTTTTTCTGGTTCAAATTATGATATCATTTGGTGTCAACATTTTCGTTATGGTCATCCTTCGTTTACTGTTTTAAAGACAATGTTTCCTTCTTTGTTTAAGAATGTCAATGTTGAAGACCTTCATTGTGATGTATGTGAGTTTGCAAACATAAAAGGACCTCTTTTCCAATAAGTAATAATAGAAGTTCCTTGCCATTTGATTTGATTCACTCTGATATATAGGGACCATCTAGAATTCCCAATGTTACAGGAGCTCAATGGTTTGTGTCTTTTATAGACGATTGTACTAGAGTCTCTTGGATTTTTCTTCTCAAACATAAATCAGATGTGACCACGATCCTTCCAAACTTCATTGCCATGGTGAATAATCAATTTGGCGTAAAAATAAAAAGGTTTAGGTCTGATAATGCCAGAGATTATTTTAACTTAGTTCTTTCATCATATTTCCAACGAGAAGGGATAATTCATGAGTCTTCGTGTGTAGATACTCCCCAACAAAATGGGGTGGCTGAGAGGAGAAATGGCCATTTACTCACCACAACACGTGCTTTGCTTTTCCAAAACAATGTTCTAAAATCATACTGGGGAGAAGCTGTCCTCACTGCCGCACATATGCAACTGCCTACCTTCTAAAGCCTTGGGGAATAAAACACCAATGCAACTTCTCTCTGAGTTTTACCCTAATGTCAGAATCACAAATAATCTAAGCCCTCGGGTTTTTGGTTGTCCAGTCTTTGTTCATGTATCTAGTCACAACAGAGGTAAACTTGATCCACGAGCAATCAAGTGTGTGTTTGTTGGGTATTCTCCAACACAGAAAGGCTATAAGTGTTATCACCCACCTACACGGAAACTTTATGTTTCTATTGATACCACTTTTGAGGAGGGCCAATCTTTTTTCTCTCAACCTTATCTTCAGGGGAGTCTGGTTCTATTGGGGAAAATAAGGTAGAAGATATATCCTTTCTTGATTTACCTTCAATGCTTCCTTCTAGGTCACCTCTACAGGAGAAAATAATCCTACAACAAGAACCTGAATTACCCCACAAGAATCAAATCCTAAAATTGTTGAAACAACCAGAGTCCCTCTCAATGAAGAACTTAATACTAGGAGGTATGGACAAGTGAACTCAAGGAGAGAGTTTGGGCACAGACCTTGTGCAACTCCAAAACTCAAACTCTACTCTTGGGAATGAGGTATGCATAGATTCAATTCCTTCAGATGTTCCCTCTAATCTTGACTTACCTATTGCCTTACGAAAAGGAACTTGAGAATGTACTAAGCACCCAAAATATCCGTTGGCCGAATCAGTGTCTTTTCATAGATTTTCTCCATCTCACAGGAGTTTCTTAACCAACTTAAATACCATCTCGATTCCTAACAATTTATCTGAGGCTTTATCTAATGAGAAGTGGAGAGAGGCTATGAGAATAGAAATGGAGGCACTTGAGAAAAATAGAACTTGGGAAGTTGTAGAACTGCCAGAAAAAAAAAAAGGTAGTAGGATGCAAGTGGGTGTTTACCTTAAAGTACAAATCAGATGGGTCTCTAGAGAGATACAAGGCGAGGTTGGTGGCTAAGGGATACACACAAACTTATGGAGTAGACTATGAAGAGACCTTTGCACCAGTAGCTAAGATGAATACAGTGAGAATTCTCTTGTCATTGGCTGCAAATTTTGATTGGGATTTACATCAGTTTGATGTAAAAAATGCCTTTCTTCATGGAGACTTAGAGGAAGAAATATACATGGAGATTCCACCGGGCTTTGGAAGGGAGATGAAAGGGAACAAGGTCTGCAGATTAAAAAAGGCATTATATGGACTCAAACAGTCCCCAAGGGCTTGGTTTGGCCGGTTTAGTAAGGTAATGCTCAATAATGGGTATAAACAAAGTCAGGGTGATCATACCCTATTCATCAAGCATACAACTTCAGGGGGAGTGACTGCACTTTTGGTGTATGTTGATGACATAATTGTTACTGGAAATGACGAGAAAGAGAAGGAGATCCTAAAAAACTACTTGGCAAAGGAGTTTGAGATTAAAGTCTTAGGGAAATTGAAATATTTCCTTGGGATAGAAGTAGCTAGATCTCGACAAGGTATTTTCATTTCCCAACAGAAGTATGTGGTTGATCTTCTGAAAGAAACAGGCAAGATAGCCTGTAAACCAGCTTCAACTCCGATTGAGCCTAATCATAAACTGAGAGAGGCAAAAGATGATAAGGTTGTTGATAAGGAAAGATTCCAAAAATTGGTTGGAAAGCTAATATACTTGGCACACACACGGCCAGACATTGCTTATGCTGTGAGTGTTGTGAGTCAGTTCATGCACAATCCTAAGGAGATTCATCTACAAGCTGTAAACCGTATACTTCACTACCTGAAAGCCAGTCCAGGAAAGGGAATTTTATTTAAGAAAGGTGAAGGGTTAACGCTTGAAGCTTATACGGATGCGGACTATGCAGGCTCTCCAGTTGATCGACGGTCCACAACAGGCTATTGCACTTTCTTAGGAGGTAATTTAGTCACGTGGAGGAGCAAGAAACAAAATGTGGTGGCTCGATCAAGTGCAGAAGCAGAGTTCAGGGCTATGGCTCAAGGGGTTTGTGAGCTTTTGTGGTTAAAGATTATTCTTGAAGATCTTAAGATAAAGTGGGACGAACCGATGAGATTATATTGCGATAATAAATCAGCCATCAGCATTGCGCACAATCCAGTACAGCATGACAGGACAAAACATGTGGAGATCGATAGACATTTCATAAAAGAGAAATTGGATAGCAAGTTGATTTGTACTCCCTATGTGCCTACCAAGGAACAACTGGCAGATGTGTTCACAAAAGGACTAAGTTCTCATAACTTCTCAACAATTATATCCAAGCTGGGAATGATTGATATCTATTCACCAGCTTAAGGGGGAGTGTTGGAAAACAGACTACATTAATTTAGAAAAGTTTTGACCAATAGCATTAATTTAGGAGTCAAGAATGTTGACCAATAGCATTAATTTAGGAGTCATTAATGATTTGACTAATAACATTAATTTAGGAGCATTAATTTCAAGATAAGGAGATTTGACTAGGAATAGGATTTTCTTTCCTCTTTTTTGATCTTGTACAATGTGTATATATACTTCCTTCATGTATAATAAAAAGCAATGAGGAAAATTTTCATGACATTTTCTGACAGTAATGGTGCTAGTATGCAGATGTGCTGAGTCTTAACAAATTTGTGGATTTAGTTTACAAGTTTGAGCCAAAATCAGGAAGGCCATTAGATACTCAGTTATGGATGGAGGAGGTGGAGAAGGCTTTTGCTGCCCCAGACATACCTAAGAATAAGAAAGTGGAATATTCTTCCTATTTGCTCATTAGGAGAGTGAATAATTGGTGATTGAGCACCAAGAGACACATGGCTAGAGTGATTACTTGTGATAGATTCTAGTAGGCCTTCTATAAGGAGTTTTTCCTTAAAAGTGTAAACAACATATGTTGCAAAGTACTACACTCTACAGCAGGGTAGGATGTCTATTAAAGAGTATGAGATTAAATTGAATAGGCTAATGCGGTTTCTACCAGATCCTTTCAAGGAAAGTGTGGAGGCTAAAGTAAGCAGATTTATCACTGGATTAGAGCTTGAAATTCAACTTTAAGTGAATTTGATGGATTTGACCAACTACTTAGCTGGGTCCACAAAGCAAAGATAGTTGAGCAGGGTTTGAATAAGATGAAAAATTATGAGCCACAGAGAGGTCAGACCTATTTAGGAAAGAGATCGGCTTTTAGTGTTCTTACCTAGGATAGGGGAAATATGCCTATCACACAGTAGGTTAGGTCAGCAGTTTAGAGTGATGAAAGAAAGTGTATCATATGCTATGGACCTCATGATGTCAAAGATTATAAATAACCTGAGAGTGTATGCTTTCATGTGGCAAGGTTAATCATAGTCATAGGTTCTGCACACAGAGAGTTATCCCATAGTTTTTCTGTTTCAAGTGTGGGCAAAGATGATACAAAGCTATAGACTACAAAGATCCTGGAAGGCAAATAGATCCAAGAGTTCAAATAGGTTGAGCTCAGGGTGGTCAAGGACAAAGAGCACCAGCCGAAGTTTATACAAAGGTAATGTCTATGTTAATCTACTTAGTTTTATGCCTAACTCATTTAAAAGTGTTTAATTTTAGATAAAAGTCCTTGTTACATTTCCTTTAAGGTTTTGGGGTCTATAAGAAGAGAGGGGTAAATCCTTGCAAATTAAAAAAAAATCTCTTTTAAGGACCTTGAGGTTGGTTTTTTGTAATGAGTTTGCAAATATTTAAAAGAACAACAGGAGGCGAATGTGCTATTGACACTTTATTTCTATGATACAGTTAATGCAATGTATGCATTTGATAGGTTTTATAGTAGACATTGAGATGAAAGCAGGCCACTTTGTGCCATAAAGATGTCTGTAGTGGTCATTTTCTCGATTTCATAAAAACATTTTTTTAGCCGATGATTTCACAAAAACATTACAATAGTTAAGTTATGCAAGAATCATGCACTAGGCATTATTATGTTACATTTTGGAAATTTGCTATTTTTTCGAATGAGATTTCTCAAGGAGTTGTAATATTATAGTTCATATCGACATGAAAACCAACCAGTTTGTGCCATGGAGATGTCCAAAGTGGTCGTTTTTTAGTTTTCTCTAAAATGTTACAATAGTGAAATGGTGCAAGAATCATCTACCATACATTGCAAGGTAACGTCATGGAAATCAATTATTTTCTTGAACTGCATTTATCAAGGAGGTATCATAGCAGAAATCAAGATAAAAATCGCTTGGTCAGTGCCCTTGAGAGGTCTAGAGTGGTCTTTCTTTGTTTTCTTCTGCATAGTAATTATGCAAAAATGACACACTATGCATTACAAAGTTATTTTGTGAAAAATCCGTTATTTTAAGGAACTAGATTTCTTGAATAAGGGCTATAGTAGATGTCAACATGAACACTAGTCAATTTCTGTGATCAAGATGTCTGGAGTGGTCATTTCAAGTTTTCTCCAAATATTCACAACATTAAAATGATACAGAACGAGACTTTATGCATTAAGATGCCATGTCGTGAAAATTCATTATTTTTTCAAACAAGATCTATCTAGGAGGTGAAGTAGAGAAAAATAAGATGAAAAGTGACTGGTTTGTTATCTCATGATGTTCAAAGTGTGGTCATTTTTTTGTTCTCTCGAAATGTTTCCATAGTGCACAATACATTACAAGGATACATCATGAAAATTTGTTGATTCTTTGAATGGAATCTCTTAAGGACGTGTTATAGTGGATACCAAAATGAAAACCAGTTGCTTTGTGTCATCTAGATATCTAGAGGCATTTTCTCGATTTCACAAAAATGTTGCAATAGTCAAATGATGCAAGAATCATGCACTATACATTATGAGGTTACATCTTAGAAGTCTTTTATTTTTTTTAATGAGATTTCTTGAGGAGGTGGTATGGGTTATATCAAGATAAAAATCAGCTAGTTTGTGCCCTAGAGATGTCCAAAGGTGTCATTTTTTAGTTTTCTCCAAAATGTTACAATAGTGAAATGGTGCAAGAACCATCCATTATAAATTGTGAGGTCACATCATCAAAATCCATTATTTTCTTAAACAGTGTGATAGGGATCAAGATGAGATTGATTACGATTTGAGGTTAAATCTTCAAGAAGCCAAAGGAAATGAAAGGAATCGAGTTCTATAGAAGATCACGACTCAATCTTGCCTGTGATTGTCATCATACCCTCACATGCCACCCATTATGAAGGGTATTATCATGTCATCATTAGAGGAATTGAGGATCAAAGGAGATGATGGGATTCATGACAGTTATTGTAGCACCCTTAATTCTATGATGATTTGAACTCTTTTTAGTTGATACTTTAAGTGAAAATCGTCTAGAATTAGTACTTAATTGATTAAATTGTCAATTTTAGATAAAATGAAGCTAAATGTTATTAATCCAAGTGAATTTAGCAAAGAAAAGAAGAAACAAGCATGATCCTATATCGACCACGCCCCGTATCCAAGGGTGTATGGAGCATATTTGGGAATAGAAGGTACTACGCCTTCTGCCATGCCCCATAACAAGGGGCGTATCCACCCAGTATTGGACATAAAATGTGCTATGCCCCTTGCCATGGGGTGTATGAAGGGGCATATCAAGTCATGTGCCCATGTTTTATTTTGTTTTCTTTGATTTTTGAGGCCCCATATATATATATATATGTATGTATATATATAGCATTCAGAATTCAGGAGTAGAGTTACAACATTTCTCATAAGGTTTTAGAGAGAATTTTTAGAGCATTTATGAAGGTAACAAGTCAAGGAAATTGAAGATTTAAGACTTCTAATCTTCAATTTTCAGGGTTGTAATCATGAATTCTACTTTCTCTTTTATAATTTTTGTTTCCCCTGTAAATATTATGGACAAGTGGGTTCCAGATTTAGGTCTTGTTTAAAATCTATTTTTGTCATGTGATGAGGATTTGCTTTAAATGAAAATCTTATTGATGTTCTTATGTTCAGTTGCATGTTCTCTGATTGTTTCTTAGATTCATATATTCGAAGTATGCATTTATGTTTGATATCATCTAAGCTAATTGAGAAATTGCTTTTATGATTAAATCTATGCAATTGATGAGATTTGATTGTAATTCTAGAGATAGGATAGCAAGAATCTTCTGTTAATTCTAGAATTGTTGATGAGTTCGTGTCCCTACTACGATCCTATGTTGCTATTAATTGAGGAGAGATCCAAATTGATAAACTTAGGGCTAGATAAGTTGATAGATTTGAGATAATTATTAGTTTTCTTTTGTAACTCAACAGCATAAGAACTCAATTTTGATAATCTTTGGATTCCGAGGATTTGCAAGATGAAATAGGAGTAGAACAAGACCTAGGTCGCTTTGTTTTCTTCAATTAAACCTTGTTGTTTATCACTAGTGATCTTTGCTTGCTTGATTTCAGTAGATCTATAATATTTGCTAGATAGTACTTTAGAAAACAATCACTCTTTTTAGGCCGTCAGATAATAGGAATGGAGTTATTACTAGTACTTGATTTATCCCTATGGATGACCCTGATATTAACACTATATTGCGCCTATGATAGGTACATTGCCTATTGGCTAGTAGTGGAATTATGAATGGGTTTTTATAAATTTTTTAAGCTGCGATTGGCAAACCATCAAAGTCTCTTCATCATGCCCATGATGGCAGCTGTTATCAGTTATGTAACGCCCATGATAGCTTGAAGCTTGGAGAAGAAGTTTTATTTAAGAGGATCACAGCCAGTGTCATAGCCATGATCAATAGGGGGATCACCTATTTATTTCACGTGTTTTTAAAATGCTAGTTTCCTTTTTTGTTTGTTTGTCTTGTGTTTTTACTTTTTTTTCCTTACCTAACTAATAGGAGTTTTTAAAGGTCCTTAGGCTTACGTTATTAGAAGTTTTGAACCTTTCTTTTGTCATTGATTGAAATCAATTGCCTTGTTTGCTTTTATGAAATTGTTTTTAAAACCTTTTAAGTAATATTAAGTTTTTTCTTAAGATTATTCTTTGTTGTTTCTTTTAATGTGTGTCATATCGATTGAGTGAAACAACTAGTTTGATTGTTTTCTTGGTGTGTCATATCCAAGGATAGATCGTTCATATCCTTTTACTTTCTTGTTTACATAAATAAGAGACCAAAAAACATATTAAATCTTGTTAATTCTGCTATGTAATTCTAATATGGACCCTATTGTATCATCTTGGTATCAGAGCTTTGATTCGCCACACGATAAACCGGTAAGATCCAATTCTTTGATCTTGTGAATTTACAGTGGGTATAGATGATAGAGATTACTTAGAGAAGAAGATAAGTTAAGATTTATTTCTTGAGAGACAAGTTACTGTATATTTTAAGTTCCTTAGGGAAGAAGAAAAGGATCTTGAGTTGAGAATTGTTGTTATTTCTTATTATTGTGATTACTTGTGCTGCAAATTTTATTCTTTTTGAAGATGTCGGGAAAATATAAAATTAAGAACGAAGATGGTAAAGCCCACAAGGTTGAGAGCACTATTAATATGAGTGAGTTTATGGATCTCATGGATGAGATGATGAAGGATATGCAAACAATGATGCATCAATGGTCAAAAATCCTAAGAAATTTTGAACAAGCTGTTGAAGGAAACCTTCATAACCAAGAAACACATGATCATGATGCTATCAAAGATGTAGATGTTAATCTAGGAGTCCAATTACCCTATGGTGTCCATGGAGTGTTTGATGGTCTTAGAAGAATTGGTGATAGAGGTAGAGGGAATGTATGCAAATCGATGCGTGGTCATTGAGTTAGAGATTACAATGATAATATGGATGAAGTGAAAATTGGTGATAAGACTAATGATCAGCAGTCACTAGTGGATTCTCATGAAGACGATTTTGTAGGCGATGAAGAGTTTGATAAAGCTTTTAATGATGTTAGTGGTAAGAGTGAAACTCAAGAGTTCATTATACATCCAAAAACACTTGAGAGGAGAATAATTTTGAAGTGCAAACTAACATGCAGTTACTTGACATGGCACCTTTATTGCTAACTACTAGTGAATATAGGTATTTTCATTTTTACCTTCCACCCTTTAAGCTATTTTATCAAGACCCATTAATGGGATTGCGAGGTGAAGCATATTCTTATTCTATTGTGCTTGTGAAATGTTACATGATGTTTGTTAGTAATTATTATGGTGATATGAAAGGTTATTTGTGTTGGTATGGTGTTTTGCTTACAATTGGTGTTAGTGTAAGCGGGGTGAAGATATTTAGAAAGTTGAGATTATATGGAAATTTTGAGAGGTTAGATTTTTATGAACCATCAAACTTATGTATCATGTTAGCACGTAGTGATGTTGGTTACTTTCAAGATGACAAGTGTTTGAAGTGACTGCTATTGGGGCTACAATAGATGTGTTTGTCAAATACTTGTCATGGTATTTATGAGTCTTGGATTGGTTTGGTCATGATGGGTGGTATAAGTTATTGCAGAAGTCTTTAATTATGGACATGGACATTGGTAGTGAATGGTTAAGAATGCTTAGTGTAGATGTGGAGATGCTTTGGGAGTTACTACTTCAGAGAGATTTGTGAAACAAGTATTGTAGGCTATTCAAGAGCCAAGTGTGGTTGGAACTTTTTATTTAACTACTTTTGAGTTTTGCAGGTTTGTCTTTGATCCAAACATATGCAATATCAAAGATTTAAGGGTAAATCTTCTTCAGTGTAAGGGCAATGATAGGGATCAAGATGAGATTGATCAAGATTTGATGACAAATCTTCAAAAGGCTAAGGAAATGATAATAATTGAGTTCTAAGGGAGATCACGGCCTTAATCCCACTTATTATCGTAGCCATGATTATCATCATGCTTATCAAGGGCATTATCATGTCAGCGTCATAGGAATTAAGGATAAGAGGAGATGAAGAGCTTCATTACGTCCGTAATGGCGGCTATTGTCAGTCTTGTAATGCCCATGATGGCTCGAAGCTTGGAGAAGAAATTTGATCTGAGAGGATCACGATTCGTATCACAGCCATGATCAATAGGGGGATTACCTATTTGTATTATGCATTTTTAAAACACTAGTTTCCTTTTCTATTTGTTTATCTTGTGTTTATACTTGTTTACCTTTACCCGACTAGGGAGAATATTTAAGGGTCCTTAAGGTTATATTATTAGAAGTTTTGAACATTTCTTTTGTCATTGATTGAGATCAATTGCCTTGCTAGCTTTCTTGGGATTTTTTCCATAACCTTTTTGAGTATTATTGAGTTTTTCCTCATAATTATTCTTTGTTGTTTTCTTTTAACGTATGTCATATCAATTGAGTGAAACAACTAGTTTGATTGTTTTTTTGGTGTGTCATATCTAAGGATTGATTGTTTATATCCTTTTACTTTCCTGTTTTACAAAAATCAGAAACTTAAAAATACATACTAAATCTTGTTAATTCTGCTATGTAATTCTAATATGGATCTTATTTGTATCACATCATTTTTCGATGAGGTACTATAGTAGAAATTGAGATCAAAATCGACTAGTTAGTGACCTTCAGAGGTCTAGAGTGGTCCTTCTTGTTTTTTTTTTTCCACATAATGATTGTGCAAAAATCACACATTATGTACTATGAAGTTATGTTGTGAAAATGCATTATTTGAAGGAATAGCATTTTTTGAATAAGTGCTATAGTAGATATCAAGATGACAACTATTTTGTTTTCGTGCTTGAGATGTTCGAAGTGGTCATATAAAGTTTTCTCCAAATAGTGACAACATTGAAAATGATGCAAGAATGAGACATTATGCATTATGATGCTACATTGTGAAAATCTATTTTTGTTTTTTTGAACGAAATCTATCAAGGAGGTGATGTAAAGGAAAACAAGATGACAAGTGACAGGTTTGTTACATTATGATGTTCGGAGTATGGTCATTTTATAGTTCTCTTTGAAATGTTACGATAGTGGAATTATGCACAAGTCATGCACAATGCATTACACGGTTACGCCAAGAAAATCCGTTGATTATTTGAATGGGATCCCTTGGGCAGGTGTTATAGTGGATATTGAGATGAAATACAACTGCTTTGGGTCATAGAGATGTTCAGAGTGGTCATTTTCCCAATATCACAAAAACATTACAATAGCCAAGTGATGCATGAATCATGCACTATGCATTACAACATTATCTCTTAGAAATCCCATTTTTTTTCAAACTAGATTTCTCGAGGAGGTGTTATAATTCATATCGACATGCAAATCGGCTGATTTATGCCATGAAGATGCCTAGAGTAGTCATTTTTAGTTTTCTTCAAAATGTTATAATAGTGAAATGACACAAGAATCATTCACCACACATTTCAAAGATACGTCATGAAAATCAATTATTTTCTTGAATTGCGTTTCTTGAGGTGGTATTACAACATACAACAAGATCAAAACCAGTCTGTTGGTGCCCTGGAGAGGTCCGGAGTGGTCCTTCTTTGTTTTCTTCCACAAAGTAATTATGCAAAACTCACAAACCACACATTATGGAGTTATGTTATGAAAATCCAATGTTTAAAGAAATGATATTTCTCAAATAAGTTCTACCGTGCATATCTTGATGAAAACTAGTTAGTTTTTGTGCCTATGACATTCATAGTGGTCATTTAAAGTTTTATCCAAATAATGACCACTTTGAAAATGATGCAAGAATGAGACGCTATGCATTGCAATGCTACATCATGAAATTCTGTTATTTATTTGGACAAGATCTATGAAGAAGGTGATGTAGAGGAAAACAAGATGAAAAGTGGCTGGTTTGTTACCTCGTGATGTTTGGAGTGCGTTCATTTTCTAGTTCTCTCTAAAATGTTGCTATGGTGGAATTATGCAAAAATCACATACAATGCCTTATAGGGTTACGTCCTGAAAATCTATTAATTCTTCGAATGGGATCTCTTGTGCTTGTGTTATAGTGGATATTGAGATGGAAATTGGCCACCTTGTTCCATTTAGATGTCTAGAGTAACCTTTTTCTCAATTTCACAAAAATATTACAACAATCAAATGATGCAAGAATCATGCACTATGCATTACAAGGTTATGTCTTTGAAATCTGTTACTTTTTCAAATTATATTTCTTGGGGAGGTGTTATAGTTCATGTAGACATGAAAATTGGTTAGTTTTTGCCCTGGAGATGTTCAGAGTGGTCGTGTTTTACTTTTCTTCAAAATATTATAATAGTGAAACAATGCAAGAATCATCCACTATGCATTCTCAGACTATGTCACAAAAATCCATTATTTTCTTGAATGATGTTTCCTGGGAAGGTATTATAGGAGACATTGAGATTAAAAATGACCGGTTAGTGCCCTTAAGAGGTTTAGAGTGGTCCTTCTTTGTTTTCTTCCATAGAGTAATTATGCAAAAATCACATATTATGCGTTACGAAGTTATGTTGTGAAAATACTTCACTTGAAGGAATGAGATTTCTTAAACAAGTGCTATAGTAGATATTGAGATGAAAACTAGTTGGTAACTGCACTCAAAATGTTCGAAGTGGTCATTTAACATTTTCTCCAAATAGTGATGACATTTAACAATAGTAATATGTCTCTTCCATCTAAAACTTGACCAACAAACTAAACAAATTAGCTAATCACAACCAATATCCAAAAACCCAGTTCCTCTTTTTAACACAAAATTCACATTAACTAGCCTACTCTAACTACAAAAGTAGCACAACTTCCATCCCCAACTTATTCTTTTCAAGCTAACAAGTAAATAAATAAGAAGAAGAGGTTGACGATCAAAGAAATCTCCCTAGAGTTTCAAGCTGAAATATTAGTCTCTCAAAAGCACTTGTCAAGCTTTCAACCTCTTAATGGTCAACCAGTGCTTGTTTGTCACCCATGCTTTATCCTTAGCTCAAAAATTCACTTATAGAATCTAGTGACTTCCAATATCCAACAAGCACCTATAAAAGGAGGTACAAGAGAAAGTAAATATGCACAAATAACCAAACGCCACTATTAACAAAGAATAAAGAAAAATATTTGAGATTTTCAAATTTTCCAAATTTTTGGATTTAAGAATAAAATACCTAGTCTACAAATAGTCCTAAAAACTGAAATTAGCACCATTCAATCCCTGGCAACGGCACCATATTGCTTGAAGTTGTTTTGCTCTCACTAATTTTACTTTTATTAGATGAACATAAATGCATGTTTTTAATAAAAATCAATTTAGGTATAAAAGCCACTAGTAAGTGTATCGATTGTCTAAGTACAGGCTCGTAGAAGTATTCAAGGTCATGATTTCTAAGGAATGAAGGCTAGCTCATAGCTAATTTATTCTATTCGTAGGTAGGCAAACCGATGGATTTGATTTTTAGATTTATAAAGAAAAAGGAAATTTAAACTACTCTATAAAGATTATGGGACTTCCAACACTTGACATGAATTCGGTTTAGAGCCAAATAATTAGGAGATTAATTGAATGTATGCTTCTAAGATCACTTCTGCAATTTCCAAGTAGATAGTGGGTTAGGTTTTTAGTCAATAAAGCACGAAGTAACTATTCCTTTTTCTTAAAGCGATTGACTACCTAAGTTTAATTAATTTATTTTTCCTATTTTAAGAAAAGTGATCAATTGCCTAACCCAATTTGATTCCCTAAATGCTAGTTGAATCAAAAACCATATTTATAGGTAGTTTTTAATCTAGATTAGTGACTCATGAATTTGATTAGAAGAGATTTTCCCAAGCATAATCCTAATCTAACATGAATTCCAAGAATAACTCAAAATACATGCTTAGTGAAATCACACTAACAATCTGAATGGAAACAATAATTAATTAGTAGCAAGAAACACTAACTAATTTAACCAAAACATCAACTTAAAACCTTAATAACTGCAAAAGGAACAAGTATCAATCACCATCCATAAAATAGACATGAGAAAAAGAATGGAATCACCTTGCTGGGGAAATCTTATGCTTAACTCTAAGTACAAATGATGTTGTCCACTTGATCCTAGTATCGCATCCACTAATAAAAATTATTTACATTTTTTTAGCCAAAGCTTAGGGTGTGGAAGCTAAAAAAATAGAGAGCTCAAAATATCTATCTTTCTCATATATTCTTTTGGTTCTTTGTGTCTAATTCTCTCTTTTGTGCAAAAAAAAAAAAAAAAGTCTTATACGAGGAGGGGAAGTGTTTTGGTGCATGCACGTGTGTAGGTCTTTAATGTACCCTTTGTGAAAACAAAAAAGGGCTTTAAGAAATACTCTAGCCCAAACTTAAAAGATAAAAAGATAATAACAACTAAATATAACTTTGGTTAGTTAAACAAAGGTTGGCTTAGCACATTTAGGTTAGCTCGGTCATGGATGGGCTCAACTTATGGTTGATGTTTGTCATGGAGATAAGTTATCCTGCAAATTGGTTGGTACAAGGTAGTCAATAATGCTTAGAATGATTCAACTCGGTTGTTGCATCAAGTTAGTCTCCAACAAATTCTACCATGTCTAATTGGCTATTGCAAGTTATAGTTCGGAGCTTAACTTTGCAAATGATCGAACCTAGCTGTTGTAACTCCTTAGTTCCAAGTAAATCTTAGTTTAGTTCTGTATGGTTAGAGATGTTAGCTTGTAGCTGAGTTCAGCATTTGTTTTAAAGTTTTTGTTGGCTAGTGTGTTTGGTGCAGTATCAAGTCATGCAATATTTGCTTGGATGTGGCTTTTATAGACACTCTGATTTGTGATTATGGCCATAACCACACTTCAAGTTGGCATGGTCACTCCACATTGTTGTAGGGGTGCTTAGCTTTTTTATCATAGGAGTTTAGTACTTGAGTTTGGTCAACACTTGCACTTGTTGGCATAAATGGACAGATGCTCAAATTTTCCTACAACAGCTATTCGAAAGATCATAATAGCAACTCAATTTGTGCTATCAAGTGCTTGAGTTTGGCATGAGCACTAAAAGTTTAAATAGCTAGATTTTTTGTTTTGCTGTAAACCTCTAGATTTTATGATAAGTTTCATGTATAAACCCTAGAACCAGAAGTCAAACTAGAATTCTAAAGTCAACTAGATCAACAACAAACCCTAATGAATTTAGACCCGGCAATCCCACACATGAAATCTAAAGACAATAAAAATGAGATAATTTAAATTTGTAGTCCGAAATAATGTGTTATAACCTAAAAGATTAGATTCGCTAAAAATTTGCTCGTTTTGAACCCGAACATGATCAGTTTCTAAAATCAGGGTCTTGGTATGCAAAACGATGAAAATATTTCAATACTATATTTATATTCTTAATGAGATGAGGAATCGTAAAATATCAGTTATGAAATTTTTTGGCTTCTAAAAATATCATATATGGGTCATTTACGCGTATTTTTCTTACTATCAATAATTTATTTGTCTTGTTTATTATTCAATTACTATTCACTACTATTCATTTATCTCTACTTTTTCTTACAACTTATCTCTTACAACCTATATTTCTTTTCCAATATTACTTTACACTTAACTTTTCTTACACTTTACTTACTTTTCTTTAGTAAAATTAATTTTTAATCTTTTCCTCTGTCTCTCTCTCTCTTCGCTCCTATGGCTGGCCATAAACTCTTTCTTTACCCTCTATTTCTTTTCTTTTTTCATTTATTTAATTAAATCTAAATTTCCATTCCAAAATTTATAAATACCCCCTTTCTCCTTCTTATTTTACACATTTTCCTCTTCACTTAAAAAAATCTTGCAAAATTTTTTCTCAAACACTCTCTCTTTTCCTTCCCTCTCTCTTTCACGCGTGAACTACATATACACACACTCCATTTTGTCGTTTGAATTTTCTTCCTTCATCTATCTTCCATAATAGCTAAGACATTAAACCCCTTCTTAGTTCATATTAACATAACATGAAAAATGTGTGTGTTATGTTTTTAAATTCCCATAATGTATGTGTTAGGGAAGGAAACATGGAAACAACATATTGTTCGTATCTTGTTAACTTCATGTTCATGTTTATTTTATGATGAAATGTTGTTTCTAACTTTAACTTTGTATATAATAATAAATATGTGTAATATGTATATTTATAGAGTCTAAATGCTCACTAATCTAACTTTATTAAATGCTCTTATTTTTATTAATTATTATTTATTCCTTACAAATAAATAAGACTAGTCATTATAGTCATTGATTTATCCTTAATCAAGTTAAAACAATAGGGACTTGTCCATAATCTAAGTCCCACAATGCCTTGACATAGGGTCTATTTTTTTATCTGTATCTTTTTCAAAATGATATGTGTAAATATATCTGATTTACATTTATATTTTATCTATATTTGTTCTATTTGATCTTTCAATGAGAATTACCAGTTTTTTTATTTGTATCTAATTTTTTTATAAATAATTTGTTATAAAAAAGTTTGAAAAAATTATATATATATATATATATATATTTGTAATTTACTAACAAACAAACAGACCCATGAATCTAAGACTCCCATATTTTCTTATTACTTTCTTGCTTTTCTTGATGAGACTTGTCCATTTCTAAGTTTCGAGAACTCTTGAATAAACCTCTAAGACTCTCATGTTTTCTTATTTCTTTTTCCTTACTTTATTCATGAGACTGGTATTATTTTTAAGTCTTGGGAAGCCTTGAATAAAATCTAAGACTTCCACAAATTTCTTTCCTTTAAGATTTTCTTATTTTTATGGAACTTGTCCATTTTTAAGTTCTAGGAAGCCTTGATAACAAGCTAAGACTTCCATATTTTGTTCTTATACATATTCTCATTTGATTTTCTACTCTTTTATTTTTTACATGAGTTTATATTTATCACATAATATAACTACTAAGTTCATATACTTGAATGGTCATACAAGGATGATGTTGTCTTAATAAAATTTTCAAAATGATATGGATTGTTTTCTTTTACCAAAAATAGGGCTAAACTCTCAAGAGAATGTGCTAATATTTTGATAAAAACTATGCACAAAATAGTTTTTCTAAAAATCCATTCATTAGTTAAGATCCACTTAGAAATAAAAATCGGTTTACAACTTAAGGAATCAAGTTTTGAAAAGTAAATTCATTTTTGGTGAAGTTAGGAAAATATAAAAATAATAGTTATAATAATTAACCACTCACTTGTAACAAAACAAAAATTCTAGTTTTCTTCTAACAACTAAAAATACATTTTTGTAGACTTAACTTTTTGATCTTCTAGAATAAATTGTTTAATAAAAAGTTATTGTTGGGACAATATCACTAAAATCATGCATATAATATGACTTTATGTTAATACTAAATGATTTTCAACTATATAAGTATCTATGTGCTTGCTATAGAATATTTGGAAGATGCAAAACTTGGCAAAATGCAATTTAAGGGGTTAGAACATGTTTGATCAGATCGTACCGACCCATTATGAATCCTTAAAGACCTTAAATGCTAAAAATAATCCAGAAATAGATAGATCTATTCCAGTAGGTAGAAAACGTGTCACGTCCTATAGGTACCTAAATGTAACAGTCATCACGTGCCATATAAGACCCACGAATTACTACCTTAGTCCTTCGGGAGTCTTGTATAGATGTAAGGCATCCCTTTACGACAATAGAATACTTGAACCTATGGAGATAAAGAGTTTAAATCGACATTCAATAGCATTAGAATATAAATCAAAACATATAATTAGTTACAAAAACTAAGGGGCATTCCCCTGCAAAAGAATATTGTTAAGAGGTCTATTACAGTCATCCAGAGTCTTTCGGTTTCCTACAAAGTCTAAATAGAAATGAATACAATTTCTAAAGGAAACGCTAGCTCCCGTACCTGAGCTGTAGGGTGAATCTGTCTAAGCCAGATAAACAAGTGCTGCAATAAATAAAAACTTTAGGGACATAAGTTACACTAGCTTAGTGAGTGAGAGCTTCCAAGATCATATTCATAACACATCATACAAGCAAGTGATTAATCAGGAAAATGATATGCATCAAACATATGGAATCAACAGACATATGACTAGCCGGAAATCATATGTGAATGGAATTTCGCCCTCCATCCCGGGTTAACAGATTAATGAATATTACGGTACTACTAAGATATGCTGTTTTGGATCACGGTCAACCAACGTTTAATTTCATTTGTGGATCATGATTAACCAACTCATTATTTTGTTTATGGATCACGATTAACCAACTTTTACTCCGTTTTTGGATCATGGGCAACCAACGAATGCTAATGCTCCATCCCCATTTGTGATATGAATGAGTCCCTATTACTTATCAATTCGAATAGTCAATTATGCCAATTATTTAGGTGGTCAATCAATATTTGTAGATAATCAATCCTAATTCATCTATTCAACCATTAGTTAATCACCTAGCCTTGATATTCTATTTTCAATTTCTCATATCATTATCAGACATAAAAAATTCCCATTTATCCCCACCATACATATCTATTTATCTTTGCCTAAATTTTAATGCAACTATCATTATAATCATATACAATAAATGGAATCGGGAAGAAATATTCACTCAGCCATTGGAACACCAGTCCTCTAGTGGTAATAGTCGGTGGAAGGGAATCGTCAATCTCGGGATCACCTAAAAAGGAAGAAATACCCTAATTCGTAATTTCGTAATTCTTGTCATTTGCGGAAGTCCAGACTTAAAATAGTTGTAACTTGATCATTTTAACTTGGAATTTCATAAATTATATATCGATTTCTATCTACTTTGAATGATCTATCTAATTCTAATATTATTTCCAAGTTTTGAAAACGTTTAGGTCTCGAAACATTCTGATCAGTTCTGATAAGTAGCGAAGTCCAATTTTGAAAAATAGTTTTGTGAATGTTTGTATTGTTTCTACTATATAGATCAACTATACGTGCGATATTGATGATTTCCTATTATGAATAGCATGTTATGAGCTTGATGTATGCATGCTCTAGACGATATAAAGAAAATTTTAGAAACTCTTTATTTTGTAAAACTCCATGAATACTTACTCTTAAGAAGACTAGTTTCATGACTTTGATCATTCTCTTTTGTTTTGGAATTATTTCTTAGGAAAATCTAGTTATCCTTGCTAAAATTAAGTCTTTATTATATCTATCCCTCAAGGCCTTCATTTCTTCGTAAAAATCCCCATTTTATACTTGTAAACATGTTTTCAAATAGGGGCTATACCTAAATCTGAATTTTTGTAAAATTAATTTTTGAGTGATTTCTTTGAGAAAAACTTGTTTAATACTTTAAAATTTAAGGCTCTATTATACCTATCCCTTAAGGACTTCATTTCTTTAATAAAACTTCTATTTTGAGTTTGGAAAGTAAGTATTTTCATGCCATTACTCCTTTATTACGAATTTCTTAAAATGACAAGCAACTCAAAATTTTCTACTTTATTTCTACTCCTTGTTTTACATATTTTTCTTAGCAAATCCCATCTCAACTTATAAAAATCATCATTTAATGATATCTATTACCTATACTCTTCATTTTTCATATAAAACACAAGTTTTAGAGTTGATAGAAGGGTTTTTAAAGCATGGTCTTGAATCCATCCGAATTTTCATTTGACCATTTCAAACAAATAATTTTCCTTTTTGAGTTTCTTGTCTCATCTACTTATAGATCTACTAACTACAATATTTATATACACAAGACAAAGGTCTTTATGATCATTAATGCACGAAAACACAAAACATCCATAAGATCATGAATGTCAAGTATAATATGAGCATTTAAATGCTAGATCTACCACTTAGGATGCATGAAATGGAGTTTGAAAACATAAAAATAGATTTTTGTGCAAGATCTTTGCTTTACTCTACTACTACATGCATGAACATGAAGATCATCATACAAAAACACATTCAAATACAATATCTACTCTTGTGATGATTTGATATTCATGTAGAGTATTTTCTTGTCCCTATCAAGAGCTCATGGTGACTTAAGGATGAAAATACTCATGAATAGTCTTGCCATTACAAGGTTTAGTGGTAGAAAGGTAAAAATTTATCACCTAAAGCTTGAATCAAGAGGAGAATAAAGAAGAAAAATAAGCTTGTGTGAGAGTGTGTGTGTGCTAGGGGGGTCATGGCACTAAGGAGAAGAAAATGAGAGGGTTTTACTTGAGTGAAAAAAAAAATGAAAGAGTAAAAATGAGGAGAGAGAGAGTATAAATGGATATATATATATATATATGGAAGTATATTAGGGTTAATGGCTTAATAAATTAAATGAAAAAACAAATGAGGGTAAGAGAGGGAGGAGGTTTGATTTGTTTTGTTTTATTAAATTTGTGTAATAATAAGTTTTAAAATGTAATTTCTTAAAGACAAAAATTCTTGGAAAAGAAAATATAATTGAGTGTTTTGTAATGATGTAAGAGTAGGGTGTTGTCACGCCCCAACGGGTACCCTAAACGTGGCAGTCCGCCACACTCAATATTAAAGCTTAAGTATGACAACCTTAGTCATTTCAAAAGCTTTATATTAAGTGTAAGGCTTACTTTCACAATTTTAGAGGACCATATATGGAATAATGAAGCTTAAGGAGATATAAAAACATATTAAGAAAAGAGGATTCATAATGAATATTTGTTCATAGCAAAGACTGTGCATACTTAGGAACAATTCCCTAATTTACTAAGCTATTATATGAACAATTGCATGCTAATACTATGATATACTTTATCCAGAGTTCTAATATTCGAAAGGGATTACCTGCCCACAAGGTCCACGTGGCCTTAGCCATAAGTACGGAAACTGCAAAAGGTAGCTATTGGGGTATAAGCTAATAGGCTTAGTGAGAACTATTTCCATAAATAACTTCTTGTAACAAGATTCAAACAAGTTGGTTAATCACACATATGTAATGCATCAAACACGTGGGCAAACCATCATATAGCTTTCCGGGAACTATATGTTGAATGGATTTACGCCCTCCATTCGGGTTTGGTGATATCAAAACAAGGGGTTTTAATAATAGAAAAATTAAGCTTGCGAGCACACATCGCCAAGCATTCAATAAAAACTTTTATACTTGCGAGCACACATCGCCAAGTATTCCGAACCCACTTGAATCGACCTTGCTTTCGGATCAACCGCCAAGCATATTCCATTAAGCCGCCAAGCAATCGCTTTGGATCTTCCGCCAAGTGTTGCTTTCGACATGACCTACTATCCTTCTCACCCAAGGATAATATCCCAGCATGTAATGTGACTCACTTCGTGGTTGCATGAGTTTCATTAATTTATAAAGTCATAACATAATTATTTCAACTTTGTGTGATCAAGGAATTTCACACAAATCAATATTATACTAAAACAATCTCTTAGAACAATTTGGGCTTCGATATTCTTAGAATTCTTTCAAGGAATTATCTTTCATGCATATCGGTTTATCTTTTCCTAACTCTAGTGCAACTAATTTACAAGCACAACAAGTGTAGCATTTAATGGAAATAAACTCACGATGCCATGGTCGTCTTATTCTTCTAAGCGGATGAGTCGTTCACACACTCCACTTAATCGTAATAGTCGTCAGGGGTAAAGGAATCCTTCCTCGGGGTTACCTAACCAAAAAGAATACCCATAATGAGTTTTTCTTGAAGATCTTCTTGAATTTTGACAAAACAATGTCAAAGAACGTTAAAGTTCTTATAGAAGAATGTTCCAACTTAAAATGGCCATAATTGGTCATTTTAACTCGAATCGCGCATATAATATACCGATTTCTATCTACTCGAAAAGATCTACCCATTTCTAATTATTTCCCACAAACAAAGCCATATAGGCTCCGAAAAACTGTTGACAAAATCACACGGATTTTCAAGCAAAAACAACTTGGTTCAAGAGATCAAAATTTGTTTTGATAAATACTTAGTTATCTATATAGTTTGAAAAATTCTCTTTTTATAGCTATATAACTCATATTTAAGCATGCTCAAGTGTCTTGTTGTCCAAATTATTTTTCTTAAGTAAAACAATGTTGGTTGAAGCTTTTCGGAAATTGTTTTTGTGAATTTCTTTGAAATGTACCCTTGTTATATTTTGTTTTCTAAAAATGTTTCATGTTGGTTTTATTTATCGTTTTCTAAGTGACTTTTTGAAAATAAAATTTTCTACTTCCTAAGTTACACTATAATATTTTTGAAGTTTTTCTAGAAAATATGCTTTTCCTTATTTTCTTGTGTAAATTCTTTTGTTTACTTATTTTGGCAAAAACCTTTACTTTATTTCTCATTCTTTTTCTCATGTCTCCATTTCCAAAACAATTACTCATGCATGAAAATTTGGTTTCCTTATAAAAACAAAGTGGAACAATTAAGGACTTTTTGTAGGAAAACTAATTTCTATAATCTTATTAACTTTTTCTTGTAACTTGAAAAGTGAAATTTTTATTCTTTTCAAACCATAAGTTTTCTTTGCCTATTTGCAAGGTCTTAAAAATTTCCTTAGTCAAAGAACCATTTTTGTCAACAAAATATTTTCTTTTGAAAAGCAAAGTAAAGTAACAAAGATTTAACTAGCTTTTAAGTAAAAATAGTTTCTAAATTTATAGCGAATTCTTTTTGTAACTTGAAAATGAATGAGTTTATTTTTGTTATCTTATATTTTTATGTTTCACATAAACTTGTTTCTAAGTGACAAAAGTCTTCTTTTATTTCATTATCTTTAGAGAACAAAACTTTTGGACAACATTCTAAATGAACATGATTATGAGAATAATATAAACAAAGTAACATAAAGCATAAATAATAAAAATCAAGTATTGGAGTCTTAGCTTTTTCAAGGCTCCCGGGACTAAGAAATAAACTAGTCCCATAAAGAAATAAAATTGAAAGAAGAAAAAAAATGTTTTTGACTTGATTAGGACAAGTCTAAGATAGAGACTAGTCTTAAGAACAACTTGAAATAAATAAATTGCATTGAAGTAAATAAAATTGCATGAAAGGTAAATAAATTGCAGATTATGAGCTTATATGCTCTAAATAGCTATATAGATATAGTAGATAGTTATGACATAAAAGAAACATAAATGAACATAAGAAAAACATAATAATTATATAGAGGAAACAGAACATAAAGGAATTGTGGTTATGAACAAAAACAAAGTATGAACCTATTGTTGCTTTCTTAACCTTCATGGTTTTAGAAAACATACACTAAGCTCATACTAAGTAGATGAACATGGAGACTTCTTGAAGAACTTTTACCTAAAGAAGATGAGCTTAAAGAGAATTCTTGAAGAGCTTCTTGGAGAGAAATTCTAGAGAGATTTTGAGAGAGTAATTTTAGTGTAGAAGTGGTGTGAAAGAAGTGAAAGAGGAGGGGTGGGGGTATTTATAGGATTTTGAGGAGTGATTTTTGTGTGATTAAAATAAATACAAATTAAAACAAATTGAGGGCATTAGGAGAGAGAGAGTGCCGGCCATGCTTGGAGAGGAGAGAGGGAGTGATTTTTAATTTTTTTGTATTTTGTTAAAAAGATGTAATAAGTAAGGTAGATGTGATATAAAGTTATGGGAAAGGTAAAAAGTAAAGATTATAGGTTATGTAGTGTGTAAGAGTAGGTGTAAGAAAAAGTAGAGATAAAAGAATAGTGTTAGAATAGTAATGAATAGTGTAATGTAAAGTAGATGTGACAATTAAAGTACCGGTAGTAAGAAAATACGCGTATAATAGCTATATATGTTATTTTTACTTACCGAAAATTACGAAATTGATATTTTGGAAAACTTATATTTTTACGAGTCTAACGGTATATTCGATATTTTTTACTAGTCCGGGCTTCCGGACACGTTTTCGGAACTGCTGCTCCGATCGGGTTCGAGGACATCGAAATTCACGAACTGAAACTTTTATAAAACCTATGGTTATTACGGTCTATTGAGCTAATTAACCCAACTTCGTTTTTCCGGGCCAAAGAAAACGGCAATGCCGGACTTAGATTGATACGGTAAACCAGGGTTTTGTTGACCTTTAGGGTTTCGTTTGGACTTCGGTTAGGGTTTTATGCTAAACCGATTCCGAAAATTTAGGGGTTTACAGGTGTGGCTTGCGAGTGTGTAGGTTATACTTATGAATAGTAATGAATAGTAATCAAGATAATTACTTTACGGTAGTAAAGAAAATACAATAAAAGGGCTATATCTGTAATTTTTATAAACCGAAAAGTTATAAAATTTATATTTTTAAAATCCTTATTAAATTTCAGTTCTAAAGAGTATTCTGGAATATTTTTCGAATTTCGAGTCGCGGGGCCTGCTTTTCCGTAATCGATATCGAGAAGACCCGAAATAGAAAATTTTTCCAAATCAGATCTTTTTATGGTTTGAAATATACTTTAGAACAATATTCTAGATTAAATCATTTTACAAAATTTCCTTAATTTAGAATTGAAGGAAAGCCAGATCCAGGGTTCTTATGTTTCTCTCTCAAGCTTAAGCTAATCCGGTTTAGGGTTTCGGTTTCCGATTCTCGAAGTCTACTTGGTTACTAAGAAAATCGAAGTTTACAAAACGACTACTAATATGCGAAATTCCTAGTTAAAATGAGCAAGTTATGGTCGTTCTAAGTTGGAAATTTGCCAAGTTTCGAATTTTGACTCAAATAACAAATTAAAATTAAAAAATTTAAGTAGAACTTAGATAAAATACTCATTTCGAGTATTTCTTTTGTTTAGATGACAAAGACTAAGACCTTCTCTTTCCCAAGGATTACTTTGATTATTATAGATCTCCATGGTCAAGTGAATTTTCCTTTACGTTTTATGTATTCATGCATGTACTTGTAGAGTAGAGCACTAGAATTTAGGAAAAGATAAAATTCGGTATGCATGTGGGTTTATCATGGGAATTATGTATGTGAGTTATGTGTGATCAATGAACGATAAGCACATCAGAACTCGATTGGTTGATTAATGTAAATTGTCTTTATTTTTTATGCTATGTGTGTAAATTTTGATTGATCGCCTTAAATGAGATTAATTATGGATTGGAAATCCCTTTATAACTGAATTGATCATGCATTTCACTTAGAGAATCATATATGCCTTTTGCTACTACTTCTCGTGTGGGACCGAAAAGGTAAGCTGCCTAGCTATATCTTAAGAAATTAGGACATTCGAGGAATATGGTCTCATGGTGTAGTCGAGACGGATTGACCGCTTTTGGTAGGGAAAACCTAGGGACTAGTATTATGGTTGATTATAACCCCAAGACACGCACGCAATTTCAAGAAGGTCACTGGATCCATTCAAATCATTCCCTAATGTCGAATGGAGGACGTAAATCCATTCTACCTATGTCACCAGATAGTTGTATGTCTCTGCTTAATCATATGGTTGTTACATTACATATGCTTGCTAATGGACTTGATTGATTGTTTTGTTATGGGTACATTTGTGTAAATAATATCTCACTAAGCTAGTTATGCTTATCCCTCAATAAATTTTTGATGTCGCAGGTTCCTTATTTTGTACCAAGACCATCCTTTCTGTCCGGGTAGGACTTATGCTTTTAGAAAGCTTTTGAGGGAATTCTATTTGAAGAATTTAGATTAGATTTCCTTTAAAGTCTATGGTTATAGTTATCTATTTAAGTAAGACTATGTTATTTTGGAAATTTATCGGGGGAATGCCCCTATGGAGTTGTAAGACTATTGATCTTTAAGTTATGAATATAAATGTTTAAGTATTTTCTTAATTGCCATATTTTTACTATCTTAAACAACATATTCCATTGATGTCTCCTATTGTTGTGAAAGTACGCTTTGCATATAGTGTCTAAACTTTTGCATGACAAAGGAATGTCATTCCTAATCTTTAATATCGTTTGCGATGAACTGTCATGTTTAGGATACCCTTTAGGGCATGACACTTACACTATTGCTCAGATATTTTTATGCTTGTGGTAATTGGGTTCTGCTCTACGATTCCCCACTCCTTGGTATATGCTACTTAAATCACTCAACACAATAAAGTGATAGATAAGTCGGTCATGTGAAGCAGCTAAGTAGTTATCTACATTTAGTCTTATGAAACTTAGATAAGGAATTTAGTTTGTCTTATAGAAAGTTTTTTTATCAACATGGCATTTATTTGCTGCATAAAATTGCAGCTCAAGTCTTTCAAAATATTTGCAATGAATAGTAGGATACCTTTGTCAAGCTTAGCTATAAACTTATGAACACTCTACAAACAAACAGATAAGCACTTGGACTTAATGGAGCAACTTGGACTGTGTAGACACTTATTTTTGCCTAATTCAGATTTTAAGTACATAATTAAAAATAAATAATATATTAAGCCTGAATTAGAAAAAAAAATACACATACCATATATGTATAACAATATATACATATATTATAGTGTTAAATTAAAAAATTTAGGCTTAGCATATTATAAGCTTTAATTAGCAAAAGCCTTTGACCGATTTAAATAGCTCATAATGGGTTAGCTAATTTAATTTGGACTAGTTTAAGGGAGCTTCTACTGTATCGTTGATGAGAATATCCAATCAATCATCTAACTATTAAAATAAATATAGTAATTGGAATATTAACTATTTTAGTGATTCGATCATGATTAGATATGGTGTAAGCGTTGGATAGTGATAGGACCATAGAATTTCCCCTAGTTTAAAGCCTTAACAACAATTTGTTTGCAAACTAATTTGAGAAATAGGCCAATGGGCCCATTGGTATACTACATTAGGAAGGTCCAGGGCTGGACTCTTGGTGGATGTATAATCCTTCTTTTAATTTCTTTGTCTAGGAAGTACCATGTGGCACATCATGATTGGTTTGATTAACGTCAACAATCTTCTTTTTCTAGACAAAGGAATTTACGTGTGCACAACCAGATTGAATGGTCATCTTCATGACCATTTTTGACTCATTTTTCTTCATCATTTTACCAAATTGATGGTAGAATGACGAAGCATACATGAAGTACTACGAATCATGATCAAAAAGTGATCTCGATCCGTAATTTTGATGGGTCAATTTTCAACTTAAATATGGAAAAAAATACATGACATGAATGAAGTTCAATCACTAGTAATGGTGATTTTGAACAAACTAAAGCACAAAGAAGCTTCCTAGAAGCACCAAAGGATTGAACATGCTTGGAACATCCTCGTTTGCTTGCCAAAATAATGAAAATCTCATTAATCATGGTCAAAGCCCCTAACTTTTTGCCAATTTGAATTAATCAAAATTGATCTCTTTCCAAGTTCATTCGAGCTCCAATCCTGTAAATAGGAGCTCAAAAATGACATTAGGCATCAAAAATCAAAAAAGAAAATCACTAAAAAGTTTGAATCAAAGTCAGAATTAGAAGTTAGGGTTTCAAATTTTTCTTTGAACTACTTACTATGCATGTGGTTTTAAACAAATCCATGGTTATAGAGAGCTTCCTAAGGGTTTGAGCTTTGCAATGATATCTTGATTGGATTCCGAGGACACCGTGGACATCGCTGCTAAACAACTACCACTGACCACTTATACATGCCTTCCAAACTGCACCTACATCCGCTCGTTGAAGGGAATCAACCCCGCTGGATTGTTTGCAGCCTCGGGATTAGCCTGCTCGATGCCACCAGCATTTTCAATGGTCATCGGGCGGTCATTTTCAAGTCCCCACTGGCCGCCTAAAGTAGTCAGGTCATTTAACCGAAAATTTGACATAGATTTGTGACTCTGTGCTTAGAATCCGACCCTACTACCTACTCACGCTTGCTCTTCATCCAGGAGAGTTATTTTCTTTAACTAATTAATAATAAAAGAGAAAAGAAATAAAAAATAAAAAGAAAAAGGGAGATAATAGAAAAGAAAAATTAGAAAATGTATATACGTATATAATAATGTAAATACAATTTAATTAAATAAAAGTAGTATTTTTATGGATTGTGAAAATAATAAAAGAGAAAAGAAATAAAAAAGAAAAAGAAAAAGGGAGATAATAGAAAAGAAAAATTAGAAAAAGTATATACGTATATAATAATGCAAATACAATTTAATTAAATAAAAGTAGTATTTTTATGGATTGTGAAAAAATAGAAAAGTAAAAAGATGAAAAATAATAAGAAGAAATAATAATAAACCTAAAATAGTATATGGAAAAATAGTAAAAATAAAAGGTGAATTTCGGACACTTAGAAAAATCCTATTTTTCTAAAATAAAAATAAAATTGCTAGTTTTATAGGATTGATATCACCAAGAATAAATTTTTGTCAAAAATAATAAAAGTGTAAGAAACTTGAAGTAAAAGAGTTTTGAAATTAAAATTGATCAACAAACTAAATTTTTATAAATGGACTATGTGATGTCTGATCCCGATTAGTTAGTACGAAGCCACTTCTTGGGCAACTTAAAAAAAGTGAAAAATATCTTATATATATATATATATAATTCAATTGGCAATTATTTGTAAATTCTACTAACTTGTAAATGTAGATGTGGTTAATGTAAGTATTATCTTGTAAATACTATTCCATTTAATAATCAATTGTAAAATATTTATGAAAATATCTTAAACACTAAGGGCATTAAAGGAATGAACTTTAGTTAAAGAATTTAAATGTGGTAACCGTTTATATTTTTATAGGATAGCTCCAAGACTCATGAAACTCTAGTTAATTTTAAAAATCATTTTTTTTATAGATCAGTATCTATTGATCCTAATTTATATTTTTCTTAACTTTAGTCGAGTGGTGAATCCTAAAAATTTTTCAAAAAAGAAATTTTCTTTTAATTTCTACTCAAGGATTCATATCAAATAAGTAAGGGTTTAGTATCAATCGAATTAATAGAAATTAAATTAGAAATAAAAAATCTATGCTTGATAGCTTGGTAACTCCTCTAGAGATTCTTGTCCATAAGAAAACTAGCCACCTAATAGAATTCTTAAATTAAAAATTAGAATAGTGCAAAAATACCTCATAAACCTTTAAGGTAATGCAGATTGACCCTAAAACTTTCAAAGTGATATTTTTTACCCCCTGAGCTTTCATCTATGTGTATATAGTTAAGGACATGTCACATTTTTTGTTAAAACAAATGGGAAAGGGTGCAGATTTATGCCCTAAACTTTTCATCTATATGCAAATTCACCTCCTAAACTTTCATCTATGTGCAGATTTACTCCTTCTTCTTTGTACCAAAACAGTTAATTGTCTTTATGGTACTAATTTTTGAAAGTTTAGGGGTTCAAAAGCCTTACTTTGAAAATTTGAGAGGTCAACTTGTACCATCCCAAAAGTTTATAGGGTATTTTTGTATTTTTCCCTAAAAATTATTCCATTAATGCTCAATTTTTGTAAATTAACATATATTTATATATAATACTTAATTGTAAATAGTTGTATTAACTTATTCCTTAAGTGGTGATCAAACATTATAAGCTAAAAGCCCAAATGGGTAATTGATTATTTTATTGGGGAGGGGAATTATGTGATATGTCTATTAGATGTGGTCATAACCAAGCCATCTTAAAACCCTAGGATAGGGGACCTCAATAGGCTTTAGGTGTTGTAGTAACCCGCCGCTTGAGGTATAAACTACTCCCTTCACTCTGTTTAACGTGACCTATGATCTGTTGATCTGGAGACCTTTAAAACCTGTTCAATTGCATTCATGATCACAGGTTGGCAAATAAATATAATAGGATATACCTTAAAAAGAGTTACGATTTTATGTACATAATTCCCCTTTGAAATCCTTCACCTGTAAATTATCCTTCTCATTCTTTAATAAAGTCATAACTCAAATGAGAGTATTGAAATCGTCCCATATTAATTAGTTACTAGTCTTTATATTTGCATTCGTGTGACTTGCATGTATGGTATGTAAGATAATGTGTAAATAATTTATAGATTGAACATAATTAAATTGTATGTTATAAATAATAATTCATTATTAGTATTGTAATGACTTGTAAATAGTCCCTTTTTTTTAATAAAATCCTTACTCTCGTAAAATAGTAGACACATCATGTTAATATATATATATATATATATATAAAATCTGTATGCAATTTAGTTATCATTCATTTTGTAAATAACTATTCTCACTTTTGTAAATAGTTAAATTTTCAAATAAATGAAGGATTAAATAGTCATAATAATTTTCCATGAATTTGTCAAAAAAATATCAAGGGATCCACAAGAAATAGTGAAACTATTTGCATCTTAGGGATTCCTGATCCGCATCTTTAACTAGCTTAGATGAAGGCCTATATTTGGGAGAAAAAGGCTCAGGTTATAGGAAAAAAAAGTTGAGGCTTTATTACAGGATAACCAAGAGCAGTTAGACCATTTGGATAAAATAGAATCCTTGATGTATGAAATGGCAAAAATGCTACATCAATTGACTATAGAGCCTTTTATCTCCCTAAGCAACCCTATTAGCCGACATCTTAGGTTTGTTATCATAAGGAAATAATGTTTTGATGCATTTAAATATTATTGAATGAAATAAAGGACAAGTTCATGTTGATTCTAATGAGTAATTTTATCTTTCTTTTGTCTTTCTAAATAGATATATATTTCCTAATTCAGATTAGTTTTGTTTGTAATAAAACATTAAAAAATAAAAATTATCAAACTTATAAGTACTCCATAGGCTTTGAAAATTGTAAAAGAGAAATAGCAAATTCTTAATTAGAAGCTTGTAAATATCCATAGGTCCTAAATAATAAATTGACGCTCGAATGTCTGCTAAATTGATTCTTCCTTCCAGACAGCTATAGGGCCTTTCAACTAGAATAGGTTGTATTTGGCCAAAAAAAGAAAAGAAAAAAACTAGAATAGGTCGTAGGCATTCCTTTCCTTATTCTTGTATATTCAATTACTAACTTTTTCATTCATCTCCATTTGTATTTTTTTTTTCATCATTACTCTTTATAATAATTTTTGGAAGATTGAAAAAAAAGATAAAAATGTCAATTTATAAAATAAGTTTCGAAAAAAAAGAGGAATTAAAAAAATAAATGTGATTTGCTAACAAGAAAGGATTATTATAAAATTTTAAAATTACTTTTAAGTAGGCCTAGTTGATCTATAAAGTGCATTCATTCAAGTTTAAAGATAGCCATTAGTTGTAGAGGTCTCGATTCTACTATTGACCATAAGATCAATTCTCTTGAATAGTCGTGCTTAAAATGTTTGAACAACTTCAAGTCCTTGATCAAAGTGTTGGTCTTCTGAAAGCTCTCCAAAAAAGGGTTGATGGTCAGCTAATCGAGGAAGGAAAAGCATAGATAACCTTTGAGCCAAAGTCTATTGAACTTAAAAGGGAATTTGAGGCTCAAAATAAGAAATTGGAGAAAAGGTTGCTCTATCACTTCCATGAAAAGATGAAAGGTCTTGAAAATGGTGATGGATTTGATCAGATTGAGATTATGAGCCTACTTATTAATAAAGTTGGAGCCTTTCTTGAAAAATTTAAAGTCCCTAACTTTGAAAAATCTAATGGTACCGGGTGCCCAAAACTTCCTACAAGGCTTTATATGTGAAAAATGAGCTAGTATGCCTAATACGATCATCTCATGGTCCAGACTTTCGAGGACAGCCTCACTCACTCGACTCTGACTTGATATGCTCAATTGGACCTTAATGAAATCAATACATGTAACAAGTTGGTGAGGGCATTCTACAGCCAGTATAAATTCAAAATTGAGGTTGCCCTATCCTGTGGGACCTAAGCAACCAAAGAAAGAAGAAAAATGAGGCTTTCAAGGAGAATGACCATCGATGGAGGGCATTACTAGCCATGGTCGCCACTTCCACTTTAGAGAAAGATCTAACCTTCACTTTCATCAACACACTAAAGAAGCCTTTCTTTTCTCATCTAATTGAGCATACTTCAACATTTTGCAGAAATAGTAGGGGCAGGCTGTAGAATTGAAAATGCACTTACTTTTGGCAAACTCCAAGTTCATTGTGAAGCTGGCCGAAAGCCCATAGTAAAAGAATTCACAGTCAATATGGGGAGCTTACACAAATGCCCAGGAGAAAGTTCACTCAAATCCCTATCCCTCTATCTCAAGTTTACCATAAACTGAGACAAGAATATTTATTGTACCCTAAAGAGCTAATGCCAAGGTATAGACCATGGAAACATGACCCTAACACATACTGATACTTGCTGGGAACTAAAGAACAAAATCCAAGACTTGATTAACTAAAAAATAATTCAATTGCACTTCATTGATGACCTAGCACCTGACTTCGACAACATCCTTCACCAATATATGAGGAGCCTACTATTAATAAGATCCATACAAAAGAAGTTTGGATGGCATAAAATCAAAGAGGCCATTTGCAAAAGAAGGATCAAATTCATGAACCTGTTAAACAAAAGGAAGGGATGTGTGAGACTTTAGAACAAAGGCTTAGAGTGTTGACAAGAAGAATTGAAACCCTATAATGGGCATGTAGTAAACAGACTCTAACGTTTAGACCTTATTGTTAGCAAAGCACCATCTCATGAGACTCAAGGGAAGTTATCACTTTATGGAAATGAAAATGGCCCAAAAGAGAATAAATTAATGATAAAGCCTCAGGCTTGAAAAGCATTAAGCAAAGACAAACATGCTCGTTCAACATGTTAAAGGAATTTCACATAGTTTAATATTCCAACGGTCTAAATTTTTCATTATCTTAGAAAGATGAATATAATAACTTGAAAGATCGAAAAAGAAGGCTGCAAACCATGAAACTATGATCGTAATACTCAATGAGAATACCATATGGGTCAAGTAGGCCATTCTACAGAGAATTGCTAGCGGTCGAAGAATAAGGTATAAGATCTGATTGACGCAAAGCTCATCTGACCTGAATTCTTAGAGATGGCTAAGAGTAGTAATTCTTGCCTAGCACTTGTAGAAGTTCCAAGCAAATGCTCTTCAGCATCAAGCATCGAGAGTTTATCGCTACCATCTGATAAGATAGCATATCATCTACAACAATCGAATTTATCGACCAAAGACTAACACTCCTAGTGGGTGATCATATTGCAAGGGAATCATAAAAATAAAGGAAGAGAATTAGTGATTGTGTTCATACTTATCAAAATCACAAGTCAAATATATGTTTTTATGAATAGATGATTTTAAAAGATTTTTCTTGGTTAAAATAAATTTTTTAGGTACAAATTGCAGATATAAATACGGATTTAGGTGTATGATTCTACACTTTTATGATTTTACCAATTTTACACGATTTCATCGATTCTATACATCTGGTGAATAGTAGATCGTGATTTTAACAACCATAATTTTGTTTATCTTTGTAATGAAAATGAGCTCTATCTTTTCCCTTAATTTGAGCTGGGAACATGTCTTTTACTGATCATTCATAAATAGGGCAATTTGAAAACAATTAACTATTTAAGGGGAAAATAAAGGAGAGTGAATATTAGTTTGCCTAAAGAACAAATATTTTATTGCTTTCAAATTTTAGGGCAAAAAGATGCAAGTAAATCCCAAGCACTAACATTTAAACACTTAAGAGTTGAGCAACATTAAAGTGAGGTATATGGCTCATTTCTTAAAGGAGGTATTTTGAATTTAATACGTAGGTTAGAATGATACTAAACATTCATTTCAATAGCTTAAACATCCTATTAGCCTTTTTAAATAAGTAATTTCTAAAAAGAAAACCATGTCAAGAACAACCCTACACTAGGTGTCATGGTCCAAGAGTTGAGGACTTTATGGGGGTGTTTAACTTGGGCATATAGAGTAATGAGTGGCATCAGTAGAGGGTTTGTTTGTGGTGTGGGTTGTCCTTAAAGGTGGGTCTAGCCTCCCATGAATAAACTGGTTGGGAGTCGATGCCACTCTCCTGATAAGGCCAAGGCAGGTTGAAACCAGTTGTAATAGTTGAACCTCCCAAACATATGGGGGATCATGGCAAAGCTAAGAGGGTGCCCCTTATGAGAATGTGGGGCTCGGAATAGACTTGAAAATCAGGGAAGATAAGACTGGTTCATTATTCAAATTAGCAACAAATGATGATATGAAGGATGGTCGAGCGCCGCACGGAACTCTTTGAAGGGTGAAACTCCCGTCCCATGACAAATGGTGCTTCAACCTCTATCGTTGGGCAACTCAACAAGAGGCAATCTTGAAGGATAGATGAATGGCTAAGGGCCATAGGAAGCCTATGAAAGTTCGACGTCCTGGTGAGATGATCTTATATGTGTTGACAACGGGCGTGGAGAAAGGGTGTGAGCTTGAGAGTGGGTAGTGGCTGCAGAAAATTTGCCTCTTGACGAGGACGTCTGAATTTAAGTGGGGGAGAGTGTCACAATTTGAGAGTTAAGGACTTTATGGGGTGTTTAACTTGGGCATATAGAGTTGTGAGTGGCATCAATAGAGGGTTTATTCGTGGTGTAGGTTGTCTCTGAAGGCGGGTCTAGCCTCGTATGAATAAACTAGTTGGGAGTTGATGCTACTCTCCTGATGAGGCCAAGGTAGGCCGAAACTAGTTTTAATAGTTGAACCTCCCAAATATATGGGAGATCGTAGCAAAGCCAAGAGAGTGCTCCTTATGAGAATGTGGGGCTCAGAATAGACCTGGGGAATCAAGGAAGATAAGGCTGGCTCGCTATCTAGATTAGCAACAAACGATGATATGAATGATGATCGAGCACCGCACGGGAATTCTTTAAGGGATGAAACTCCTGTCCCGTGACATTAGGGCACCCCACAATAGAACAATTTGGAGGTTAGGTTCATAAATCAAGAGGGGAAAAAAAGATTAACTAATTTGTGCTCACCTCGGTTGCATTAATTCAAAAGTAAATTTTATCACTAATAATTTAATTATTTTGAAATGAAAGAGAGTCTCTATTTTATCACCACCAACAAAGCCTCTGCATAAGTCAAACACTTTGAAGTGTCAAAAAGCCTCGAAAAGCGAAACATAATATTAAAAAAAAGGAGAAAGAGAAAGAAAGAAAGAAAAAAAAGTAATGAAAGATTGAAAAGAAGAAGAAGATAAAAGGGAAGGATAAAGAAATCGAAATCAAGGTATTAGAGCTAGTTAAATGAAGGAGAATGGGCATATTTCAAAACCTAAATACACATACAACTCAAAGCCCAAGTTGATCATCATAAATAAATTATCCTTAATTAAAATTACTTTTAAAACAGGGGCAAGCCCACTTTAGTTTTTCTTAAAGGTTCTTGACTTGTAAACCCAAAGAGATATGAATGTGGCATCTTTTTTAAAATAGCATATGCGTAACATCACTTTTATTGCAAACCAATGACCAAAAGCCTAACTTAGGACCTAACAAAAGACCTAGTAGATTGAATAAAATGTATCATTTATAAATTAGACCATAATTTTCAGGAATTTGATTCATGTGAAAATAAGCCTAAGAGAGTGTGAGGAAGTCCTTTTTACCTAAATACATCAAGCATAAGATATCCAATTTGGGATCTAGGAAATGATAAAAAGCTTTGTGAGTCATCCACAAAGGCATCAAATTCATTTACCCAAGAATTAAGAAATCAATTGCCCTAAGTTCGAAAAATGTTTGCCTCTCAAAATGGAAAAGGTCACCAAGAGATGCTTATTAAGGGAAGAAATGAATGAACAAGCAATAGGGAAAGGCTGTTGCTTATTTGTAATTGTGAAACTTATGGGACTCTTTACTTGTTAGCAAATTTCTTTTAAAATAAATAAATATGAGAAAAGTAAATTTTTTGAAGGAAAATTTTTAAGAAAACAAAAGTTTTTATAGTAAGGGCCTTAGCCTAACCATTTGAAAAAGAAAAAGTTTTATCCAAAGTGAATTTTTCTATGGTTCAATCTAAAAGATTTCATTGTAAATGATTCCTATTTTAGAAGCATTCAAAACCAGTCAAGTCGATCATCACTTCTACATAATCCCCAGTAAATCATTTGCTTACTGAAGTGCTATCATTGAGCCTTTAGTTTTTTGGTCGCTTGTTAGTAGGAGTGCCATCCAATCTATCTTTAGGATCATTTTCTTGAAAGAGCACTGTCTTAGTTTTTTGGGTTGCTTGCTTGCAAGAGCGCCATCCATTCAATCTTTAGGATCATTTGCTCAAATAGGCACAATCTTAGTTTTTAGGTCGCTTGCTCGCAGGAGTACCATCTAAGCTATCGTTAGGATCATTTCCTCAAATGAGAATTATCTAATTTTTGGATTACTTACTCATAAGAGCACTATCCAATCTCTCTTTTTGGGTCGCTTGCTCATATGAGCCATCCAATCTATCTTTAGGATCGTTTGCTCAAAGGAGCATTGTCCTAGTTTTTGAGTCGCTTACTTGCACAAGCACCATCCAACATAGTATTAAGATCATTTGCTTGAAGGAGCACTGTCTTAATTTTCAAGATCGCTTACTCGTAGGAGTGCTATCCAACTCATCTTTTAGGATCATTTGCTTGAAGGTACATCATACTAGTTATTCAAGTCACTTGTTCATAGGAGTTTTATCCAACCTTTTAGGACCGTTTACTCAAAGGAACACTATCTTAGCCTTTGGATCACTTGCTTACAAGAGCACCATCCAATCCATCTTTTATGATTTTGTGCTTGAAGGAACATTATCATACTAGTAAAAGGCATGGCACATTCTGGTCTTGGAGACGATCTTCACCACATCCTATGGCAAGGGGCGTGTCACATTCTATAATAAAACTAGGTTGATATGCCCCTCACCACGGGGCATGGCAAAAGGCGTGGTGGCTTCTATTCTCAAAAAATGATCTACACCTCTTGATATAGGGCATAGTGGTCCTGTGGTCAAGTTCTTGTGTTACCACCATAGATATGGGACGTATGGAGTAGGGATTCTACTCATCTCTTGTTTTCCTTGTCTGTTTCACTTGATTTGTTCTTGTTTAGATCCTTATTGCCTAAAATTAACAAATTAGTGGATTAAATACCAATTCTAGATGATTTTTACTCAACATATCAACTGAAAATAAGCATGGCTAACTCCCCATGAGGTAACTCTATGAGTTTCCATGGTAAAAGAGGCCCTGACCAATTCGAAACAAAAATAAATAGGAACATAGTTTCAAAAAAAGGAACCCACGGACCATGTTCTTCTCTAATCTGGGTTTTACTAAGTCTAAATCATCCTAGAATCGAGGGTGCTAACGCAATCATCACATACTTTTTGGGTTACTTCCTTATAGGAGTGTTATCTAACATAGTATTAAATTTTTTTGCTCAAGCTAGCACTGTCTTAGTTTTTAGATCGCTTGCTCATTGGAGCACCATCTAAAACCATGTTAGGATCATTTGCTCGATAGAGCATTGTCTTAACTTTTAGGGTTGCTTACTCATAGGAGCGCCATCCAACCTTTAGGATCTTTTATTCAAAAGAGCACTATCCTTGTTTTCGGGTCGCTTGCTTATAGAAGCGCCATCTAACATAGTATTAAGATCGTTTGCTTGAACAAGAACTATTCTAACTTTTAGGATTTCTTGCACAGAGGAACGCCATCCAACCTTTAGGATGCTTGAAAGAGCACTGTCCTAGTTTTCGTGTTGCTTTCTCTTAGGAGCGTCACTAACCTTTTAAGAACACTTGCTCGTAAGATCACCATCGAACTTAAAATCACTTGCTTATAGGGCACCATCCAACTTAGAATCGCTTGCTCATAGGAGTGACATCTAACTTACAATGATTTGCTCGTAGGAGACCTTCCAACATAGTATTAGGATCATTTGCTCCAAGAAGCATTGTCTTAACTTTTAGTATTTCTTGCTCATAGGAGTGTCATCTAAGAATATTAGGATCATTTGTTCGAAGGAGTATTGTCCTAATGTTAAGGTTTCTTACTCGTAAGAGCACCATCTAACTCAAGATAACTTGCTCGCAAGAGCACCATTTAACTTATCTTTTAGGATCTTTTGCTCAAAGAAGCACTATCCTAGTTTTGAGTCACTTGTTCGTAGAAATGCTACTCATCCTATCTTTTAGGACTGTTTACTTGAAGGAGCACAATCCTAACCTTAAGGTCGCTTACTTATAGGAATGTCATGTAACACATCTTTTAGGATCGCTTGCTTGCTAGAGTGCTATCCAACCTATCTTTAGGATCACTTGCTTGCAGGAAAATCATCCACTTTATCCCTTACGATCGTTTACCCAAGGGAGCACTATCCTAGTTTTAAGATTGCTTGCTCATAAAAGTGCTATCCAACATGTCTTTCAGGATCATATGAAATAAATGCTATCTAATTCAAATTCAAATACTTACTGTCAAGGTTACTTAGTAAGTTCAAATATCACAAAGTTAGCATAAGGTGCACAATCATAATCCATAGTAGATCTGTTGCAAAATCGCTTCTTCCACTTCTAGGTTCGTAGGCACGTATAGGGTGGCTTAGAAAATAAAAATATCATTTTTTGTAGATATTAATTCAATTGGCAATTATTTGTAAATTCTATTAACTTGTAAATATAGATGTGGTTAATGTAAGAATTATCTTGTTATTATTATTCCAATTAATAATCAATTGCAAAATATTAGACTTTGTAAATATTTTTGTAAATATCTTAAATACTAAGGGCATTAAAGGAATAAACTTTAATTAAAGAATTTAAAGGTGATGATAGTTTAAGTTATGATAGGATAGCCCCAGACTCATGAAATTCTAGTTACTTTTAACAATAATTTTATTTGCAAATTAATAGCTAAATTCGGATCAACCTACTCATTGGTCCTAATTTATATTTTTCCTAACTTTAGTTAGGTAGTAACCCCTAAAAATTGAAAAAAAAAAGCAATTTTCTTTTAATTCCTAGTTATGATTCATTTAAAATGGGTAAGGGTTTAGTATAAATCGAATTAAAAGAAATTAAATCAGAAATGAAAATTTTAGGCTTGACAACATGTAATCAAATGCTTGACTTTTCATTGCAAGAACTGTCCCAATTTGTCACAACCCTGCTCTTCATTTTCAAGAATTTACTTGGCAGTTGGAATTCTTCATTTGATCTTTAGCTTCTGGTTATTCCTGAACCCCTCTATACTTCCATCTACAAAATTAAACTCAAATATGAGGTGTGGCTACTCAATTTCTCTCTCAGCTTGATGCTTCATAGTTGCTCAAACTTTTGGTAGCAGTTTGGTGATCATTTGTATTTGTGCGACTATAGCACTGCTTTTGCTAGATCCATTGTTGCTATGCTTGGATTCTCAGAGCTCGGCATGGATGCCTAAGAGCTTGGCTTGCAATCTGTTATTGCACAATTGTCATGGTCCTCAGATTCCATAATTTGGTCATCATGTGAGTATGTGACAATAGCTCGAGACAAAAAATTCTTGGCCTTAAATTTGATGTAGTAATCTTATGTTGGCTGTTCGACTTAACAATTGAGTATGCTAAGTATGAATAGTTTTGCTCGGCAAAGCTTAAGCTTCCATGCAATTAGCTCAATTCGTGTCCACATCCTTAAACTTTCAAATATTTATGGTGGTTTTGATGGTAAATTGCTTGGCACATGATCCTAAAGTTCAACCTTGAACTCTAGTTGGCAAATCAAGTTAGCCCTTCATTTTCAGGTCAGTGACAACATCTTACTTGGCATGAATTGAACAACTTAGTTTGTAGCAAGGATGCTCAAATTTGTCTAGTGTTTGCGACTGCTTTGTAGAAATCCATGATAGCTTAGATATGATTTGTTTTAAATTTTTCATATTTAATTCATGCCTAGTCCTTAATGCTTTTGCAAATTATTGTTGGAGCTCGGCAATCTTAAATCCTTTAGCTTCATGTTTGACGAAAGCTTGTACTTTTCATTAACTATTGTTCGTTTGATTTGTTACATGCTCCTAGTTACTTCTGTTATTGCTTGTTTACCCATTATAGCTTCATTGTTTTTTCTATATTTCCTTTTTTTTTTTTTTTTTTGCCCGCCAACATTTGGTCCTCAAACTTAGTTGTACTAAGAATTCAAACATGTTAATATCTCAACCTAAGGCATAAGTGCTTATAGTTTTGAAATCAAATTTACATTTATTGAAAGTGCAAAATGTATGGGATAAAAGTATCTTAACGAGTTGAGGCATGATGTTTTTGACAAAATCAAATTCCATCTAGACAGCCTGTAGGAGTAGTGAAGAAAAATTTTGTTGGTTGTTGACCAGTGGAAAGCATGGGAACTGCTGACATCCGCTACAAGGTAAACTACTGCTCTCTAGCCCCCGATTAATTGTACTAAAGAGTCCAATGATAGACAATAACTCTTCCCCTTCCCCTCCACCTCGAAACACAACTTGCAACTTTCATTTATAGTGCCCTCCAAAGTTCCCTTTTAGGTTCTGCTTTGCTTCTTTAAACTTGTTTAAGCATAAACCTGTCTAGACATGCATTTTTCTCTATTGTGGGTTATTGTCTTGTTGAAACACTCTCCTCATGCTTGTAATTTAATCAAATAAGTAGAGTTAAGTGTGTAAAATTAAAAATTTATAAGTTGACAATTGACCATTTTTCATCTCATTATTTGCTACATCACCTCCTTAAGAGATCTCATTCGAAAAAATAATAGATTTTTACGTAACATTGTGATGCATAATGTATCATTCTTGTATCATTTCAATGTTGTAACATTTTAAAGAACATTATAAATGACCACTTCAAACATCTTGAGGGCAGCTTCTAACTAGTTTTCATCTTAATATCCACTATAGTACTTATTAGAGAAATCTCGATCCTTCAAATAATGGATTTTCACAACATGACTTCATAATGCATAGTGCGTGATTTTTGCATAATTACTCCATGTTAACATTTTGAAGAAAACAAAGAAGGATTATGTTGGACATCTCCAGGGATCTAATCGCTTGGTTTTCATCTCGATATCCACTATAATACCTCCTCAAGAAACGTAATTTGAGAAAATAATGGATTTTCATGACATTACCACGCAATGCATAGTGCAAGATGCTTGCATTGTTTCACTATTTAACAGTTTGGAGAAAATTGAAAATGATTACTCCAGAAATCTCAATAACACAAATTGGCTGATTTTGATCTCGATATGAACTATGATACCTCATCGAGCAATCTCATTTGAAAAGATAATGGATTTCAAAAATGTAACCTCGTTGTGCATTGTGCATGGGTCTTGTGTCATTCCAATATTGTACGTTTTGGGGGCAAACTAGAAAGTCAGATTCCTTACATATGAAGAACACCAACTGACTGGTTTTCTTCTCAATATCCTCTAGAACACCTACTCGAGAGATCATGTTCAAAAATAAATAATAGATTTTCATGATGTAACTTCATAATGCATATTGTCACGCCCCAAGGGGTACCCTAAACGTAACAGTCCGCCACACTCAATATTAAAGCTTAAGTATGACAATCTTAGCCACTCCCAAAAGCTTTGATATTAAGTGTAAGACGTGCTCTCACAAATTTAGAGGACCATACATGAATTATGAAGCTTAAGAAGATATAATAACATATTAAGAAAAGAGGATTCATAATATCCATTTACTTATATCAATGATCTTACAAACTTAGGGACATTACCCTTATTCACAAATCTATCACAAGAATATTGTACATCTTATCCAACACTAAACTTCATCTAGAATTTTCTTATCCAAAAAGAAATTACTTGACTATAGGGTCTTTGTGGCCTAACCACAATAAGGGAACTGCAAAAGATATTATGGGGGTATAAGCTAACAGGCTTAGTGAGAACTATTTCCATAAATAACTTCTTATAACAACATTTCAAACAAGTTGTTTAAGCAATCAAATGAGATGCAACATACACGTAGGCAAACAAGGCATATAGTTTTTCGGGAACTATATGTTGAATGGATTTGCGCCCTCTATTCAGGGTTTGGTGATATGTAACCTCAAAACAAGTAGTTTTAGTTAAAAAGATTATGATTTAGACCAATGTTGCAAAACATGTGAAGTCTACTTGAATTGAGCCTTGCTTTTGGATCTTTCGCCAAGCATTTTCTTAACGCCGCCAAGCAATCGCTTTCGGATACTTCGCCAAATGTTGCTTTCGACATGAGCTTACTATCCTTCTCACCCAATGATAATAACCCAATGCAATGTGACTCACTGTAAGCCCCGGAAAATTTCAATAAATAATTTCAAGATGAACTTCGAAAATAAACCAAAATAATCACTTTAAATTAAAACCGAATTTCAACTAGTCCAAAAACACGAGCGAATCCAGAAATTTCCAAAGCTTGAGAAAAATAAGAATCCTTAAAAATAAAATAAGAACTCAACATACTTCAGTTCCAAAACCACTACGTATGACAAACTCTATACGTAACCCGACTTATAAAAATGGGTAATATAGAACCCCAAAATCAAATTATTAAAAAGTAAATAATGATTAACTTTCGGAAATGAAACCCAATTCAAGAATTCCGAAAACATTAAAAGATATTAAATACTTACAAAAATAAAATGTAAAATAAATTTCTCAAATTAAATATGTTGTATAAACATAAAATATCAGTTTCCAAAGTGGCAAAGACCTAAACCGGAAAAATCACCCAAAAACCCTAAGCGAAATACAATAGCTTAAGTCCGGCAATCTAGCGCCCCTAGCCCTAGAGGCCGAGATGTAGTTTAAATATGTAGAATAGCTCATAGTAATATGAGTTTGTTTAAAAATATCAGATTGGTAAATTTTTGACCTATTTCAAACCCGTTCGGATACAGATTTCGAAAAGTGTGTCTCGGGGCTCGAGACATCAAAAATATACCAATAGTACCGTTAGACTCGTAATTTCATAAGATTTCCAACTATATCATTTTTTTATGGTTTAAAGTTACAGTTATAACCTTTTATCGTATTTCCATTATTACCGGTAATTGATTAGTCTTTTGCACTATTCATTTTTATTTCATTACAAAATTTTATTATTCTTATAAAGTCCTATATTTTTAGATAAATATTTTATATGTTATAGAAAATTTTGTTTTTCTAAAATTTAGTTCGTTTGGGTCTTTACGGATCAGATTCTATTTAAGACCAGATACTAAAAATAAAATAAATTTATTTAATAATTGAAAAATATTTTTAAAATATTTTTATTTTCATAAAATAATTTTTTTAGAATTTTTCGGGTTATAAAAATATCATTCATAGCCCATATTCGTGTATTTTGATCATACCGGTAATATATTTATTAAATTACTAAAATAATTCAAATAATTATTTAATTTGAAATATTAAAAATCTGCTACAAATATTTGGAATAAATTTTCTAATTTTATTTTATTTTAATTTATTTTATTAATAAAGTACTTTTACAACTCATACCTTCATGTACACCTTACACATATCACTTCCTTTTCACTTCAATCTTTCTACACATTATTCCACAATTGATGGCGGATTTTTGACTCTTTCATGGCTACCATTGTCCTTTATTTACTCCTATTTTGACTAAAATTAATTATATTTCAATCCTTCTTCAAAAAGTTACACATACCATTAATTACATTACAATTTCAAATCAAAATTCAACAAAATTTCCTCTCTCTCTCTCCTCAAATTCACGCAGCGCCCCCCCCCCCCAAAATTTTCTGCCATGTTTTATTTAATTCTCTCTTCAATTAATTAAAACACATTTAATACACTCATTTTCTCTCTCTCCTTCATTTACTCCTTCTTTCCTTTTTCATTCCTTAGCTTTTTCTCTCTCTTTTTTCTCTCTTTTCTCTCCATTTTTGCTCTTGTTCTTAGAAGAACCAAGCTGCCCCATTCCATTCTTGAGCCACACATATTTCTTGAAGATTTTTAAGTAAATCTTCCTCTCAAAGCTTCCATAGGTGATATAGGTAAAGTATAATGAAAGTTTCATACATCAAATAACCTTCCATAAGCTTAAAAGCTTAGGATGATGATGCCAAAAATGAAACACTCCTTTTCTCCACTTTTATTATCTTGTATTTCAATTATTTTCTTTTAAAGTTGATATTTTTGTAGATCTAAATTTTTGTAGCTTTGATTTTGTTTATGCCATAGATCTTGTTATTTAAGTTGTTATATTTGTTATTTCTTATGATTTATGCATAGATCTATCATCCACATATTCATCTTAGTGATTCATCCATTTAAAACTAGTTTAAAAGACTAGATCTAGTGTTTTGAGTTCATAAATGCATTAGACCTTTGTTTATGTTCATGAACAACTTGCTATAATATGATGATGGTAGGAAAGTTATAGGAAACTCAAAATCTATTTTATTTTCAAGCAAAATGATTTTTGAAAATTCGGATGAAAATGGGACCATATTTAGAAAAGTGATTTTTCAACTTCAAAATGTGTATTTTTCATTTAAAATGAAGAGCTTAGGGTATAGACAACATAAATGAATGATTTTGAAAAGTAAAGTTTAGATCTATGAGTTTATAGTTCATTACCATGGGTTTCTTTTAGATGTATGTTCATATTATGTGTAGATCTTAGATTTGAACTTGAACAAAATTTGTGAAATTCGAATTTTGGCAAGACCCCCATTTAAAAACCACTTTCCAAGTGTCAAAGTGTAATTTTTATTTAAAAATGAAAGGCTCTTAGGATATGATATGTAAGGAATAGATTTTCATAAGTTTAGATAGATTTTATCAAAAGATATGTCCAAAAATGAATTTTGTAAATTCGGATCCCAATCAAAACCAATTCTTAAAACCCATTTATCAACTCCAAAACTCATGTTTTATGTGAAAAATGAAGTATATAGGTAATAGATATCATTAAGCAATGATTTCTACAAGTTAAAATGAGTTTAGGCATGAGTAATGTGTAAAACAAGTAATGGAATTAAAATGGAAAAATTTGAGTTAGTGATCAAATTGTCAAATTCGTAATTTAAGATGATGCATATATGTAATCACTTAGTATTTGAGCTCAAATTGCAAGTTTTATGTGTTAAATGAAGTCCTTAGACAATAGATGTAGTAAAGTCTTAAATTTTAATGCATTAAACAAGTTTTTCCCAAATGAATCATTCAAAAAGTGGATTTTCTAAAATTCGGATTTTTGAGTAAATCATATTGGAAAACATATTTACAAAGTGTAAAATAGAAATTTTTGTGTAAGAATGAGTTCCTTAATGGTTATGTATGATTGAGCCTTAATTTTCTAAATATCAAATGATTTTTACTTGAAGGTATCACTCAAAAACCAATTTTTGTAAAATTCGGATTTTGGATCAACCCACTTGAAAACATGTTTACAAAGTGTAAAATGGAAATTTTTATGTAGAAATAAAGGTCATAAGTAATATATATGATGAAGACTCAATTTTAACAAAAATAATTATATTTTCTTAAGTAATAAATCCAAAACAAATGGAAATGCTCAAAGTTAGAAAACTAGACTTTTCATAAATAGTTGTTATATGGTCTTGCAAAATAAAAAGTTATAAAGTTTCCTTGTTGCAAAAATCATTAAGATCATGCATGCATTAAGCTCATCTCATGTCATTCATGTTAGGAAATCATTCATATTGCATGTATAATTGAATTGACAAGGAGAAACATTTCAAGCAATTACAAAACTATTTTTCAGAAATTGAAATTGTTGCTGCCCTAATCTGATCCGACCTTTTCGAAGCTTCAAAGGTTTCAAAACTTGAAAATAATATTAGAAATAGATAGATCTTTCAAAGTAGATAGAAATCGATATATAATTTGCGACATTCCGAGTTAAAATGACCAAGTTATAGCCATTTTAAGTTGGAATTCCCGCTTAGGACGCCAATTGCGAATTTGATAGTTTGAATGAGATAGTTTGGATTAGTTAAGTGATGAAATACTTATTAGAGTATTTCTTCCTTTTTAGGAGATCCCGAGATTGACGATTCCCTGCCACCGAATTATTATTACTAGAAGACCGGTGATCCAATGGCGAGTGAGTCTTCTTTATTTTGTTACCTTTTGTGCTTGTAGTTAGTCGCATTAGATTATAGGAACAAGATAAAAATCGATATGAATGGGGATGGGTATATGATGAGACTGTGATGAATGTATGCCAAAGAATACTAAAGCATATCGAAACCACGATTTGATTGGATAACTGCATTGTTCATAGTATTTCTGTTATGTGTATGATATTGGTTGATCACTCTAAAGAATGTATGAATATTTTGACCTAAGCAAAAATTTAATTTGGTCATGCATACATCGGACATATTGCATTTGGTAGCATGCTACTCCTACGCAGGTCGATCGGTATGGTCGATCACTCGTTTGGAAACGAGCTGATATCAGAGCTCATTCAGGGGTACTAAGGCGCATGTGGATGCATTCTTGGATGAGCCTAGCCGAGTCGAGTGCTAAGAGCAAGGGCTTAGGGACTAGATGCGGTCGTGTAGACTCAATACATTCTAACCAAGATACGAAGGGCGTAATCCGTTCTCTGTGTGGTTCCGGATACCGTATATAATTGTTTGCTCACGTGTTGTTCATGCATAGCATATGATTGATTATAACTTGTTTGTTATGGTACGAAATTAAGGGAATTCTCATTAAGCTAGTGTAGTTTATACCCCAATAGTTGTTTAAATGAACAAGTTATTTCAAGAATGCAAAGTGGGGACCGAATTCGTTGGAACCGGAAATGACCCCGGGATTTCAGCAAAGAACACGAATGTTGAAGTTACTAGCTAGTTTTATTATTTGCCTTGTAATAGTTTTACGTAGTAGAATCTTTTGATGAAGTGTAATTGAAGTTTAATGATTTGTATTATGAAGTATAGTGATTTGTATCTGAAGTATAGTAAATTTGTACTTCCTTTACATTGTTACTCAAGCTATATCAACGTAAAATGTATTACTCCGATGAGTCTCCTCCATGTGTTAGACGCCTTGTACATAGTATAGAAGCTTTCGCGTGACTGAGATGGTCATTCTTAGGCTTTAATATTGTATACGGCAGATTGCCACGTTTAGGGTACCCTTCAGGGCGTGACACTCACTTCATGGTATGCATGAATCTATTTATTTATGATATCATAACGTTATTATTATCAAATTTAGGGCAATCAAAGAATATCATACAAATCAAGTGTTATACTAAAATAAATATTTAAATCAATTCGGGCCTCGATATTCTTAGGATTCTTTCAAAGAATTATTCTACATACATATCCATTTGTGTTTTCCTAGCTCTAATGCAACTAAATTACAAGCACAACAAGTATAGCATTTAAAGGAAATAAACTCACGATGCCATGTTGACTATTCTTCTTATACGAATGAGTCGTTCACACACTGCACTCAATTGAAATAGTCTTCGAGATATAGGTATTCTTCCTTGGAATCACCTAGCCAAAGAAAATACCCATAATGAGTATTTCTTGATGTTTTTCTTGAATTTTAACAAAACAATGTCATGAGAACGTCAAAGTTCGTATAAATGAGAGTTCCAATTTAAAATGGCCATAACTTGATCATTTTAACTCGGAATCGTGCATATAATATACCGATTTCTACCTACTCGAAAAGGTCTATCCATTTCTAAAACTATTTTTGTCAAACTAAACTATTTAGGCCTCAAAATAGTAGCAATAAAATTCACCACGAATTTTCTAACTCAAAAACAATTTTGATTCAATCATTCAAAATTTGTTTGATAAATACTTAGTTATCTATATAGTTGAAAAATTCTCTTTTTATAGTTACTTAGCTCATATTTTATTTATGCTCAAGTGTTTATTGTCCAATCTTGTTTCTTGAGTAAAATAATGTCGGTTTGGAGTTTTAGAAAGATATAATTTACAAGAATTCATGTTGTAATTCTTTTGAAATGAATATTTTGTTTCTTTTGTTTTCTAAGGATGTTTTATGTTTGCTTTATCATTTTTAAATAACTTTTTGAAAATAAATTTTCTTCTTTCTAAGTTCTCCATATTAGTGCTATTTTTCCTATCTATTTTTCCTATACAATTTTCTTTGTCTATTTGTTTGCAAAGATCTTTATTTGAAAATTCATCACCCTTTCCTCATGTTATGTTTTTTATAGAAATCATTCTTGTACCAAAATTTATTTTCTTTAAAAAAAAACAAAGTGGAATAATAAGTGATTTAAGAAGCTTTTCATAGCAAAAGTAGTTTCTAAAATTATAGTGGGTTCTTTTTGTAACTTGAAAAGAAATAACTTTATTTTTGTTAAACCATAGATCTTATAGTTCACATAAACTTATTTCTATGTGTTAAAATCTCCTTTTTGTGAATTATTTTTAGAACTTGAAATTTTGGACAACAATTTAAATGAACATGATTTATGAGAAATAATGGCAAACAAAAATAACATAAATAATAAAGTCAAGTATTGGGAGTCTTGGCTTCTTCAAGGCTCCCGGGACTAAGAAGTAAACTAGTCCCAAAATAAAAATAAAATGAAAGAAAGAAAAAAAAATTGTTTTGACTTGATGAGGACAAGTCTAAGACTAGAGACTAGTCTTAAAATAACAAGGAATGAATAAATAAATTGCATTGCATGAAAATAAATAAACTGCAAGTGAGCTTATATGCTCTAAAGAATATGTGTATATATATATATAATAATACTTAGGTATAATAAAAATAATATGAACAAAAATAATAATATAAACATAAATAAATTTTCATGAAAAGAACAATTCATAAACATAGTGTAGCTTCCATAACATTTAGTCTTTAGAAACTCACACTATGGTTATGTAAAGTTACATGACATAAGAAGAAGAAAACAATAGGAAAATTTTACCTAAAGAAGACTTTGGTAGTGTTATGTGGTTATGGGTTTTGTTGTAGGTAGAAGTTGTTTTGGAATTATTTTGAGAGAGTTTTGGGAGGATATTTGGAGAGAGTTTTGAGAGGAGAATTTGAGAGAGTTTTTGTAAGGAATTTATGGGTAGTAATTGTGTGAAAGAAGTGAAAGAGGAGGAGGGTATTTATAGGAAATTATGGAGTGATTTTTGTGTGATTAAATTAAAAGAAAATTGAAACAAATTGAGGAAGAGGGAAAGGGGGTATGCGCCGGCCATGAATGAGGGAAGAGAGAGGGTGTTTTATTTTTTTGTATTTTTATTGATTTAATGAAGTAATAAGTAAGGTAGATGTGAAATAAAGTTATGGGAAAGGTAAAAAGTAAAGGTTATAGGTTATGGTGTTTGTAAGAGTAGGTGTAAGAAAAAGTAGAGATAAAAGAATAATGTATAATAGTAATGAATAGTGTAATGTAAAGTAGATATGATTAATAAAGTACCGGTAGTAAGAAAATACATGTATAATTGCGATATCTGTTATTTTTACTTACCGAAAAATTATAAAATTGATATTTTTGAAAACCTTATATTTTTAAAGTCTAACAGTATATTCGGAATATTTTTACTATTCTGGGCTCCGGGACATGTTTTTCAAGAAATATATCAGATCGGGTTCGAAACGAGTTGCGGTTTTACTAATCTGCTCTTTTTATGCTTCTTTAGATAATTACGCACTATTCTATATTCTAAACTCCTACTTACTCTTATTGAGTTGTTTATTCGGGATTGTCGGACTTAAGCTATCATGTTTAACTAGGGTTTTGTTTGACCTTTAGAGTTCCGATTAACTTCTGGTTTAAGGGTTTTAGGCTAAACCGATTGCAAAAATTTGGGGTTTACACATATTGTGTGATTTTTGCATAATTTCACTGTGTTAACAATTTAGGCAAAAGAAAAAAATAACCACTCTGGACATTTTAAGGGCATAAACCAGCTGATTTTCATCTTAATATCCACTATAACACCTCATCAAGAAATCTCATTCGGACAAACATTAGATTTTCATGATGTAACCTTGTAATTCATGGTACATGATTGTCATACCCTGAATGGTACCCTAAACGTGGCAGTCTACTGCACATAATATTAAAGTTAGTGAATGACAACCTTAGTAACGCAAGAGCTTTGATATTAAGTGCAAAGTGTGCTTTCAAGATAGAAGGAGACTCTAAAGGGTATTACTTTAAGCAAATAATATAAGCATGCAAGAGTTTATAAATATAACATCAAGATCAAATTCTTACAACTCTTAAGGGTATTCCCCTATTCTTAAAGTCTTCTATTCTAAGCCAACTAAATAACATATATAATTGTAACAAAAGCTTACTACAGAGACTTTTCTTAGAGGTCTACACCAAAAACTAAAATATGTAAACTTCTTCCAAAATCTCTTAGTAGCTTTGGCTCATACCTGATAAATAGGATTCTTTGGTGCCAACCATAAGTAATCAAACTGAAACAAAAATCTATAGGGGTATAAGAAAAACTAACTTAGTGAGATAACTCCCTTCAACAAAACATTTCTATAAAACATACAAGCAATTTAGGCAAGCATATGAGTGTGCAACAATCATATGAACAAACTAAATACACACGATTAACCTAAAACCATGTGTAGCACGGATTTACGCCCTCCATGTCAGGGGTTAGGTGGTTATCGGCCCATTCGACTATCATAATTTGCAGACTTACTGGCTCCTACTTGCCCGTGTAGACTTTTCTGCTACCACTGGCCGTCACTCTGACTCGTCGTTTCCCCTACGAAGAATAGTAGTGAAATATAAATGTGACTCACAACATATCATGCAGGAATCATTTTCATATATTGGTTTTTCCGAATATCGTTAATATCAAATTAAGGGTGACCAAACAATATTCATCATACCATTACAAGAGACCATAAATTATTCATCAATTCTCCTTTTGAAATGCTTATCTTTTATTCAACAACGACTTCATACAGCATACATCTAATTCACACTATATTTCATTTTTATCTTTCCTTAATTTCTAGTGCTAGTGCTAGTGCTAGTGCTAGTGCTACTACTTACAAGCACATTCAAGGAAATGTAAATAGTAAGGGATTAACTCACTCCATGGCGATTGCTCCTAATCGAAGTAGTCCTTCGAAAAAGTGATATCAGGTCCTTCTTCACCTAAACAAGATGAAATACCAAAAATGAGTCTTTCAAAGAATTTCTACTCAAATTTTCTAAATCTGTCTTTTATTTGCGGTAGAAATCGGATTTGTGGAAATTCTAACTTTAAATGATCATAACTTGCTTATTTTAATTTGGAATTTCACATATTATATGTCGTTTTCTACCTATTTAAAAAGACCTATTTATTTATAAGGTTATTGTTAGCATAAAAAGTCACTTGGGTCACGGAACAGAAGGGTAAAGATTCACCACGAAATTTCTAGCCTTTAAAAACATAATATTCCAAAGCTTTCTTCACTCAAAAACTCTTTAATCAAAAGCATAGATATGTATATGGTTGAAAAATCTCTTTGATACATAAGTAGACTCATATTTCATGCATGATGCTATAGTTGTTGTCTAAATAATTATTTTCCATAAAATAACTTTTCTTAAGGTTTTGAAAAATTGGATTGTTGTTAAATTTTTCCTTAAGCGGTTGGAATATAAACTTATAAATTCTTTGGCCTTTTTAAGTTATCTACCAATTTATTCCTAGTAGTTTTAAAACTAGAGTTTTCAAAAATTTACTGAAGTTGTTAGTAGTACCTAATATTTTTGAGTTGTGTTGATGGTATATTTTCTTATCATATTTATATTCTTCTATTATTTAGAAAAATGAGTTTACCCTTTAAAAACTTATTTTCTTATGTTGTTGGCAAATTTTTTATTTTTCTAAGTGGGTTTCTTAATCTTGTAAGTTGATTTTTACCTTAACTTGAAAATTTGTTTAAAATTTGCATGGTAAAAAGTTATCATTTTTATATCAAGATTTTTATGTTACCATTTGTCAAAAAGAAAGTGTATATCCACTTATTTTAGACTTTGAAGAAATCTTCTTTATCAATATTTTGAAATTTCATAATGAGCTTATATAAGTTTTTTAAAAGAATTTATTAAAAACAAGTTTCTAAGTCTTGATAGAAAATATTTGTTAAAGTGACAAAGTTTATTTCAAAAAGAGTTTAGTCTTATTTAAAGAAAGAATCTTTTTATTTTTATTAGGACAACAACATACTAACCATGCATGAATATGATTATGTGGTCATGAAAAAGATAAGAATATCACAAAATAAGATAATAAAAGATATAAGAAGTAAATAAGTATAATAAAGGTCGAGTATTGGAGCCTTAGCTTCATCAATGTTTCCCGAAACTAAGAATGGGCTAGTTCTAAAAAGAAAAGAGAATAAAAGATATAAGAAGTAAATAAGCATAATAAAGGAGGGTAATTTGTGATAATTAAAATAAATTGAAAATAAAATAAATAGAGAGGGAGTAGAAGCATGGCTGGTGTTACTTCTTATAGAAGGTGGGGGGAGGAATATTTATTTATTTATTTTTTTTGTATTTTTGTTAATGAAAAGTAAGATGTGAGAGATCTGAAGTTGTATTGGAAATAAAAATTGTAAGAAAATAGTTGCATAGGTTGTAAGAATAGGTAATAAGGAAAAGTAGAGATAGATGAATAGTAGTTAATAGTAATGAATAGTAAACAAGATAATTAAAATACCGATAGTAAAGAAAATGCGCGTAAAAAGGCTATATATGATATTTTTAGTTATTGAAAAATCCAAAACTGTTATAATGAATCCTTATATCATTACGAGTCTAACGGTATTATCAGAATATTTTTACCGTTCCATGTGTTTGGACTCTAATTTCAAAAATTGATCCCGATCAGGTTCGAAACGAGCTTAATTTTAGCAACTATGATCTTTTTATATTTCGCTATATTATCATGAACCATAATCCATGATTATCTTGATTTTATTGTTCTAGGATTAAGAGTGCGGGATTACCGGATCTAAACTCATTGTTTTAACTAGAATGGTTATTAGGGTTTTTATTTTGTTTCCGGCTTCTGAAAATTAGTAAAACTATTGAAAAATCTAAGGGCTTACAATGATTATTGCATCATTTGACCATTATAGCATTTTTGTGAAATCAAGAAAATGACCGCTCTAGACATCTAGACAACATAAAGCGGTCGGTTTCATCTCAATATCCACTATAATGCCTCCTTAAGGGATCCCATTTGAAAAATCAATAGATTTTCATGAAGAAAGCACCAAATGCATTGTGTGTGACTTTTGCATAATTTCACATTGGTAACATTTTCAAGAAAACTAGAAGATGAACACACTTTGGATATCACAAGGTAACAAATTGGTTGCTTTTCATCTTGTTATCTGCTACATCACCTCCTATAGAGATCTTGTTTGAAAAAATAACGAATTTTCACGACATAATATCATAATGCATAGTGTATCATTCTTGCATGATTTCAATCTTGTTGCATTTTGAATTGTCATTGATATTTTAAATTTTAATATCGAGTTAGCCTGCTTTAACTTTCGAGTTATGCAAAGTAGACCATTTTAGCTCGCACATTAAATGAGTTGGCCTGCACAACCTACCCACATGCACAGTCCTAGTTAGTGCTAATTTTCCATTAGTTTAGCTTAATTGGCACTAAAAAGTTAAATAAGGTTTAGGGTTTGAACTTACCTTTTAAGGAACTGAGATGTTCTAGAAGAGGGAAAATGGGACTATAGAAAATAAGGTGGGAGAGTGAAAAGGAGGGGGAAATACCTATTGTAAGAAAAAAAGGGGGGAAAGGGTTCTAGGGTTTTTTTATATTTCATTACATGGTGCTATAGGCCATCTAATTTTACTTATGTTGCAAATTTGATAATTTGATTAGTTTAGGGTCTGAAGCCCATCTTTGGTTTAAATTATGGGTTTAATTGTTTATCTATGTCCATTTTATCTATTTTACTAAAATTTAAATTTTAATTCACCCGCTTTCGAATTAAGGGCAAAATTGTAATTATGCAAAAAAGGGCCATAAATGCATTGTTTTGATTTTTCTTATAAAATTTTGCAACAATAACATTATTAAACGCTTATTTAGGTTATTTTGATATTTTTTAATTGTTTTTGGAATTTCAAATTTTTAGTTTCTTGGTTAAGGTTGAAACTTAAAAAAAAAAACCGTTTGAGCTCTTAAGTGACTTTAATTGACTTTGAATAATTTTAATTCCCTATGATTGGTGTCTAAATCATTTCAATGTTGAACCTCTATACTATGACCTTTTATTATGGCTCGTGTTAAACCCCTTAGGATAACACGACCTTTTCAGCATAATCATGTTGTGCCTGTGTTGAGTAAAATTTCTTAAATATTTCAAATTTAACATCAAATAAATACATAGATTCCAAAATATCTCATCTAAATAAGAGTGTTTTACACTTATTTGTATAATAATTGGAATATGATACTAAGAACTATAAATGATTAGTGAACTATGATAATTTATTATTGGAACGCTGGAAATCAAAACCTACAAAATCATAGCCTTGTAAAAATTGGTTAACCTGAATCTCAAAATCAACTTTAACTTATATAATTAATTAAATAACTTGACTGAATAAAGCTGGTGACATGAAAACCTAGAAAATATCATTTATCCATAACACGAACTCATTATACACAAATGAGTTAATTCCTAAACTAAGATCTATAATGTCATGCTCCGAATTGAATCAAGGTATGTACAATCACCACGTATAATACCTTATGCATTATAGCATAGGCTTTCCTAAAAGAATGAAATCATTTAATAAGATTCTGGAGACAATTGGATTTGTGATAGTAAAACAAATTTTATAAAAATATTTCTAGCTTTCACTCGTATGAATAAATTAACTTTTAAAACAAAACCATACCATCAAGTATCACATATACATGATGATAAACAAAGCTTTAAGAATTTATTACAAAACATATGGGCTCCATTAGACCCTTAAGGAAAACATCAGGCTTAAAAAGATATAAATCCAATTCTTTAAATGAAATAAAAACAAATACAGATAATCCCATGGCCCTACTTTACTTCACTCCTTCATGATCTTTAGAATCGCCCATACCGAGTCAAACATTATCATCATCAAAACCATCATCATCATTATTATCAAATCATCATCACCATACAATCAACACTTGGAAAGAGAGAATAATGAGCTAAAGCCTAGTAAAATAGTAACACAAGCACACACGAGATGATACATAAGCTTAAACTAGTGTAATACAACAACAACAGGTTATTATCTTTAAATTAAAGTAAACAAATCAACACTGGAGTACTTACACTCCGATTTCAATCCTTGGGAATTTGGGGATCTTGAGTAACAAAAACTGCTCAGGAGGTTGTATAGGAAGCCAAAATACCTATATCTCATATATCTAACTAAAAAAGAAAAGAGCATCATCTAGGGTTCATAATTGTTATGCATCTCTACTCATCTCAGATCATAACATTGTTAGTTCCAACTGTATCCATAAACGTGAATTAAAACATGTTAATTTACCCTAAGCTTAAGTAGACATTATTTCGATATTGGTGCCTTATTAGTTACCTACCAATCCACTTATACATTATTGTTGCATCATGACAGGAGGTGGCCTAAACGCCTAACTATTATGCCCAGCCTCAAACAAGGTTGTTGCTCCCCGAACTTGATTAAATGACACACGCACAAGTAACACTAGTTAATTAAGTCATCTTTAAGTATTAGTTCATTTACAATGCCTATCCTAACAAATAATAAGCATGTCACTACGTACCTTTCATAAAGTTAACTCCTTGAATAAATAGAAGATAAGCCAGGGAAGTCAAGTATCTGTTCAAGAAATTAAATTCATATAAGCATTTAAATTAATCATCGATTTACATAAAACTCATTTTTAAAAATCTATTTGATCAAACACTATGTAGGAACCCTGCCATATTTGTGAAAATCGCATCACTAAGACACGCACAGTTCTCTATTGTCTATCAAATTATTTCTTTTCTCTTTATTTAAAATCATTTAGTGCAAAAGCATAATCATATCATTCATTTTCAAAATATTCATTTTTCTTAACAAAAAATATTTGAAACAACATATTCTCTTATTATTCATGGTTTATCCTAACGTTTTAGTCTAAGCTAATTATTAGATATTATGCCTACTTTAACTTAATCCCATCCAAATTGATTAGAATCAATAATTTGATTCAATTGCTAAGTCAAGTTGATTAAACTTAATCAATTTAATTCATTTTAGTTCATTAAAGTCTATTTAGTCAAGTTAAACTTAGATTTTATTAACCAAGTTCATTTTGTATTAAAAAATTATGTTTAATCTAATTAGTTGTTAAGTCTATTATAATTCAAGTTATGTTTAATATAAACATAACTTAATATTAGTTAAGTTGTATAGAATTAATCATTTAATCTAGTTACTGAGTCATATTTAATTATCTCTATATTAGAATTGTATATCTATTAGGATCCTAATTAGTCTATTTCATTTTGGTTCATTAGTTTCAATAAGCTAAGTTGAACTTAGGTTGATTAGCTAAGTTCATTTTATACTTAACTTCTATGTTTAATTTAATTATTTATTAAATTTATAAATTCTCTTAACTCCTTCTTAATTATATAAATTAACTAACATATTATATTAACTATTGTTCTTCTTTTTTTTTTTTAGCTAGAGAACATCACCCCCTTTGTAACCCTCATTATGGAGGCTATCATGAGCATCAGAGGGCTATCACTCCCTTCATCACGCCCGTGCTAAAGGGTGTGATGGGTGTTAGAGGCTGATCACTCCCTCTACCATGGGCGTGATGAAGGGTGTGATCAGAGAAAAATGTGATTAGAGGGCATATCACCCTTGATCATGCCCGTTATCACACTTTTGATGAATTTTTCAAGAAATAGAGAGCATCATGGACTCCATCATGTTCGTGATGAGTGCCTTGTGTTTGATTTTTACATTATCTTCTTGTTTGTTCTTCAAAAATCAACCTATTTAACCACTTGCTTTGTGTCATAAACTCAACATACAAGTTATCTATAATTTATAACACTTCTAGATATATTTCTACTTCATAACACTTTAAATCATTTTATCAAATACTTAATCTACACATGCATATACATATCCAAGCTTTAACATATATGTTTTTATATCTTTAATCTATCAATTTCATCATAAACTTTACATATAACTAGCATCTGTTTTATCAATTTTATGCAATAACAACAGTTAAAACAAGAAAATAACATATTTATCTTTTTGGCAAATACGTGGATTTTGATCTTCTCTACTACTCCTCTTTAGTTGTTGTGCTTCTTCATACATAAACTCTATCTTCTATCTTTTTTTCCTAACTTTTGCTTTCTTCCTTAATCTTGTTGGAACTGAGATTTAGAGTTAGGATTTGATCTTGAAGAAAAATGAAGAGAAAGAGGAGAAGAAGAGAAAACATAGAAGAAGAGAGAAGAAGGAGAAAGAAAAGAAAAGGAAGGTAGTGGAAAGTGGAAAGAAAAAGGGAAAAAGATAAGGCTTAAAAGAGAATTCAGAAGATATTTATAAGTAAGGGTAATAGGTTTAAACTTTTCTGATAATTAATTTAAGTATTGAAAGTAGTTAGAAAATAATTTGAGAATCTATATATTAGAAATTAATATCTTGAATCATAAATCTAGTTTATGATTTAATTTGTATGAAATTGATATTAAGTTTGAGTTCAAGCATAAGAACTGATAATTTTAAACAAGTAGTTGATTTAAAAAACTATAGGGATGTTAGAAAGTAAAAGTTGACTAAAATTCGAGAGTTGAAGAATTTACAAAATATTTAAAAGGTTTATTTTAAGGTTTAGAGAATTTAAAATAGAAGAAAAAAGAACTTAAAATAAATCATTGGGAAGAATTTAATACTTTGGCTTATAGAAAAAGGGTATTGAAACAAAATAACAATTTGAACGGATATCTAAATCTGAAATTCAACTTAATCTAATTACTAATTAATAATGTCGAGTTATCTATTCATATTATATACTTTACTTAATTTAACTAAACTATCTAAATTCAATTTCTAAATTAGATTATAATTCTAATTCAAAATTAACCACCTATCTTATTATTCAATTAAACTATTTTTATAGGTGGAGGTTTAAGGTATTTCACATAAATATGTGGACCCCAACTTGAGTAATTCAAATAATGAAAACAAAGACAAATTGATTAAGGTTACTTCAGATATTATTCTAATGCAAGTATTTAAACTGAGGAATAGCTATAACTAGTTAAGCTTTGGAAAATGCTACATGTAAGCCTCGAAAAATTTCAGTAATTAATTCCAAAATAAACATAAAAAAAATTCTAAAAATGACTCCAAATTAAAACCGAACTTCGACTAGTCCTAAATCATGAAGGAATCTAGAAATTTCTTAATCTTGAGAAAATGAGAATCCTTAAAAATAAAATAAGAACTCAACGGTTTTCAAATCCAAAACCACTACGTATGACAAATTCTGTACGTAACTCGAAATTATAAAATCGGGTAATATAGAACCCAAAAACAAATTATTAAAAATTAAATAACGATTAACCTTCGGAAATAAAACCCAATTCAAGAATTTTGAAAACATTAAGAGATATTAAATACTTATAAAAATAAAATTTAAAATAAATTTCGCAAATTAAATATGTTGTATAAACATAAACCCCCAGTTTCCAAATTAACAAAGATCTGATCCAGAAAGTCTACCGGAAAACCTAAGTCAACAAATTCCCAAGAAACCCTAGTAGTTTAGATCCGGCAGTTCCGTATTCCTAACCAAGGAGTCGGAATATGAGTAAAGGGTGTAGTTTGGTTTGTATTAATATTATGATGCTTTAAAAGTTAAGATTAGCGAATTTTTAATCTATTTCGAACCCGATCGGGTACAGACTTTGAAAAGCGTGTCTCAAGGCTCGAAATATTAAATATATGATATTAGTATCGTTAGATTCGCAATTTCATAAGATTTCCAAATACATCAGTTTTATAATTTTTCGAGTTATAAAAGTTACAGTTATAACCTTTTATTGTATTTTCATTACTATCGGTACATTAAATGTCTAATCTACTTTTTGATTTCTTCTACGCTATTCATAAGTACAACTACCCATAACCTATTTCTTACATCCTTACACCCTACTCTTACAATTTCATCATTTTCCTTACAATTTACTTTTCCAATATAACTTTATTAGTTAAATTACTTAATTAATTTCAAAACTTACACAACACAACTCATTCTCTCTCCCTCCTCTCCCTCTCTCTCCAAGGGGTCGGCGCTACCCTCTCCCTCTTTCCCTCTCTCCAATTTGTTTTATTTTCTTTTGTTTAATCAAAGCAAACCCTAATCCATTCCTTTATATAAACCCCTTTATGCCAACTTCTTCTCACTTTCTTTCTTTCTTCTTTCTCACTTTAGAAAATTTTTGCAAAAACTCTCTCCTTTCCCTCTCTCAAAAGCGTAACACACACACATTGTTTTTCTTTCAAATTTCTTACTCCACACAACCAATAGGTAATAGATCTATACCTTAGTATTTTAAAAACATGTAATGACAAGTTCATTCATGTGTGATTCCACATAAAAATCCCCATGAGCTTCAAGCTAGGGATGTGGAAACACTTGAACATAAGATCCTTACCATCACAATGTTTTAGATCTTGTTATTTGAAGTTATTTTGCTATTTTCTTGTTTTATTTTCAAGCTATGTTGTTATTGCTAATGATTTGTGCATATATTCATCATTCACATAACCATCATAGTGTTCATGTATTTATAACTAATATAGTAAACTAGATCTGGTGTTTTAAGTTCATAAATTCATTAGACTTTTGTTTTATGTTCATAAATAACTTGTAGTAGCATGATGATAGTAGGAAAGTTTTAGAAATCTCAAGATCTATTTTATTTTCAACAAAAATCATTTTTGAAAATTTGGATAAAAAATGAACCATATTTAGAAAAGCTATTTTTCGACTTCAAAATGTGTATTTTTCATTTAAAATAAAGGGCTTAGGGAATAGATATCATAAAAGAATGATCTTGATAAGTAAAGTTTAGATCTATGAGTTTACAGTTTACTACCATGGATTTCTTTTATATTTATGTTCATAGAAAGTGTAGATCTTGGTTTTGAACTCGAGCTAAAATGGTGAAATTCGTATCTAAGCAAGAACCACATTTAAAAACCACTTTTCAAGTGTCAAAATGAAATTTTTACTTGAGATAATGAAGGCTTAATGTATATATATCATCAAGATTTTATTTTATATGGTTCAAAGATGATTTTCAAATATTATTTTTTAAAAAAATTCTTTTTTCAGATTTAGACAAAGGCCTAACTTAAAAACATGTTTTCCAACTCAAAAATGAAGTTTTTATTCAAGACATGGAAGGCTCTTAAGATAGGATATGTAAAGGATAGATTTTCATAAGTTTAGATGGATTTTATCAAAAGATATGTCCAAAAACAAATTTTGTAAATTTGGATCTCAACCAAGACCAATTTTGAAAACCCATTTTTCAACACCAAAATGAAGGATTTGTTTAAAAAATGAAGGGCTTATAGAATAGGTATCAATAGGAGATGTTTTTGATAAGTAAATGGTAGATTTACTAGTAGAGATTCTCAAAATAGGAATAGATTACAAAATATAAAATTTGGGTTTTATCCTAACTTTGTGAAATCCGGATGGTTTCAAGACCATGCCTTAAAAACCTTTTTATCAACTCCAAAACTTGTGTTTTATATGAAAAATAAAAAGTATAGGCCATGGATATCTTCAAGTAAAGATTTTTATAAGTTAAGATGGGATTTGCTAAGAAAAATATGTAGAACAAGGAATAGAAATAAAGTAGGAAAATTAGAAAAGAAAAATTTGAATTGTTGTCATTTTAAGAAATTCGTAATAATGGAGTAATGGTATGAAAACACATACTTTTTGTAAGGACCCGCTATCACCCCTAAATTTGAAATAGGCGATAACAGTTCCCCAACCACATATAACCTATAAGATTATATGTAAGGTTACCTGAAAGAATTGTTTGAGAAATTGTTTATCTAATTCCATATAGATAATATACAATAGGAAATATAGTTTTTTTTTCTTCTAAAACCTTCAACAAAACTATACTACTACACTACCAATATATTTTACAAAGGAAGCAACTTAATTCCTACATAACTAAGTACATATATATATATATACATATTACATTCAAAGGCTTCTTATAAGCCTTAACAAAATCTTCCAAACACAATCCAAACTAACACTTTAATTACATTATCATAAAAGGAATCATATCTAATATATTACAAATCATAGGGTTCCATTGAGTCCATGGTTAACTCTAATCTTCCAAACCATCAAGAAAATCTTCAAAGTCGGTTCCGTACCCCATACTCTCATAAAACTCATCAAAGTCATCACCTGAAATGGAGAAAATATGAGCCAAAGGCCCAGTACACAAGTAACGAATACAAATGCAAAGTGGATCACACATTCTTAGACTAATGCATTATGCAACAATTAATGGTTTATTGTTAAGTCTTTTGTTAGTAAAACAACACGGGAGTATTCAAACTCCGAACAATAAGGATCTAGTATTACGTCCGCCTCCTTGAGTGGTCCCTACTGTTCATACAGACTAGGCAGCCCCACCTTCCGGCGTAGCCCGTAATACTAGGGGATCCTGAGTAACGCATCACGGCGCTCAAGGGGTTAATATGAGTAACTCGGATACTCATATCTCCTAAATAATTCTATCCATTAACGAGAAAGTACCCTGCCCCCAATCTAAGCAGGGTGCCGCTCTCCGAACCAGTTCAACGGCAAACAAGGACAATCAACACTCATCAATTAATAGAGTTTTCTTAATTTAAAGTAGTTTGATTGTGATGCCTACCCTAGCAATGAGACAAACAAGTTACTGCGTACCTGAGATAGCTCGGGAACTAATGGGGTTGATCGAGCGAGGATCTATCACTATTTAAGACAATATTAAATTTCACATTTAGCTTAAGTACTAATTAACTAGTTGAAAATATAATCAATAAAAGAAATTCAAATAAATTAATACAAGGTCATAATAAAGCATTTAAACATCTTATTATATCTTAGGATCACTCAACAATTAATTATTTGATCATATATCAAACTTCGGAAAATTTTGAAGAAAGTTTTTGAAATTCAAAAGTGCAGGGGATACGCTGGCATTCAAAGTCGCGGCTTTGAACCGGCGTTCAATACGCTCAAGATCAACACTGTCAACATTGGCAGCATTCGAGGGTACACCGGTTGCCTTCATTCTACGCCAGCGGCTTTGAGCCGGTGTAGAATGCAAATCCAAATTTCCAAAAATTGCCGAGAGGTACATGGGGTTGATCCACGCCCGTGAATACCCCCAACACCGGCAGAGTATCTATGTACGCTAGCAGCCTTTGATCTTACGTCGGCGGCCTTAAGCTCGACGTTAAAAATTAGGATTTTGTTCCCATTCCACACCGCCCCTAAGCCGGCGGCGTTGGAATCCCAATAGCCGGCGTACAATTTGAAAAATGAACGCTGGCTGACTTTTCCAATGAAAGCCGGCAGCGTTCAAACGGCTTTACGAAATTTGATTATGTTCACTTCCAACACCGCCTATAAGCCGACGATGTAGAAGCCCCAGATGCCGGCGTACGACCAAATTTTAGTCTATACGAAAATGTTTTTGATTTCTCATGTTTTATTAGAAACTTTGTTCACTTTCAAAAATTCCCCAAACTTAATCCAAACTTTCCAAAAGCTTGTTATATGTTCCAAACACTATCCTAACAACATGAATTCTACTTCTAATCTTCAAAACACTAATCACACTTCAATCTACTCCTCAACTTCTCAATTCTTCAATTTCCCCAAATCACTCATCCTCACCTATCAACATTCACATAAGATATAAACTACCACTCCTTTAGCCATATAGTCTTATTTAAACTACCATCCATGCACCAAATCAATCTCTCACCAATTAGTACATAAAATTCATTTCTATCCAACCTTCACAAACAAAATAATATAGAACATAAAATAAAAAGATAAAGCTTGCATTTAACTTACATGACTAAATCTTGGCTTAGAATGTTGTTTAAATCCAAAAGCTTGTAATTGATCTTGGCTTAGGGTTTAAGATTTTGAAATGGAAAAGAAAGAAAGAAAGAAAAGAATAGAAAGGAAAATTCGTATGGAGAAAATAGGGCTGCAAAAAGAGTCCAAAACTTGTCCAAATGAAGTCAATACTCATCCACAATTTGTCATTAGGGGTATATTTGACCTAAGGTTAATTTGGGTTAATTTCAAATGCATTTGGGTTGGTTTTAGGCTTAAAAATTGAACTTAAAGTTTGTAAAATTTCTGTGACAAATCCTAAGCTATTCAAAAGTAATTTTATTAAATTCTAAATATAACACATACATATTAATTTGAAAAAGACACATATATTCATTACACTATACACACACATTTATACATGTAATACAAAATATTAATTTCATTATACTATACACATACAAAATAGCACATGTCTACCACATATACCAATTATATGATCCAAGCACTCATACACACACACACACACACACACATATATATATATATATATCATATCATATCATATCAATAACACATTAATATGTAAATTAAGGAATTCATAGCTATTTCACTTTTCAAACTCAAAATAGAAGTTTTATGAAAGAAATGAAGTCCTTAGTGGCTAGGTATGGTTGAGCCTTAAGTTTCTAAGTATCAAATAAGTTTTCTTAAAGGAATCACCACAAAAACAATTCTTATAAATTCGGATTTTGGGACAAACCAATTTTAAAAACATGTTTACAAGTGTAAAATGGGAATTTTTATTGAAAAACAAAGGCCTTAAGGAATATACATAATGAAGACTTAATTTTAACAAGAATAAATTTTCTAAAAACAAGTGGGGATTGTCAATAATACAAGACTAGCTTTTCTAAGTTGATTTTTCATGAAGTCTTACAAAGAAAAAGTTTTCCAAAAAAATTTCTTTTATTAAATATCAATAAGAACATGTGTATATATATCTCATGACATATCATTTATGATAGTAACTTAGTCATATTGCATGTATATTTGCTTTGAATAGTAGAAACATCATGAACTTTCACAAAATCAATTTTCTAGAATTGTTTTAACTACTGATCTGAACTGATCAGGTCTTTTTGAAGCTTCAAATTTTTCAAAACTTAAATATGATATTATAATTAGATAGATCTTTCGAAGTAGATAAAAATCGATATATAATTTCCGTGTTAAAACGACTAAGTTATGGCCGTTTTAAGTTGGAATTCCCACGTAGATGAGAATTACGAATTTTCTAGTTTTGTTAAATAGTTTGGATTAGTTAAGTAATGAAATACTTATTAGGGTATTTCTTCCTTTTTAGGTTAACCCGAAATCAATTATTCCTTACCACTGAATTACTTTTACTAAGAGACCGGTGGTCCAATGGCCGAGTGGGTTTTCCTCTTATTTTGGTTATCTTGTTTGTGCTTGTAGCTAATTGCATTAGAATTATAAGAACAAGATAAAAACTGATATGAATGGGGATGGGATAGATAATGAAACTTTGATGTATGTATGCTAAAGAATATTAAAGCATATCGACACCATGATTTGATTGGATAATTGCACTGTTCATATTATTTTTTTGATGTGTATGATATTGGTTGGTCACTCTAAAAATGTATGAATAATTTGACCTAAGCAAAAATAAATTAGTCATGCATCGCATCGGACAAGTTGCATTTGGTAGCGTGCTACTCCTACACAGTCGATTGGTATGGTCCGAGGACTCGTTTGGATAATGAGACCCGATATTAGAGCCCTTCATAGGGAACTAAAGCGCACTAGGGATGCATTCCATATATGAGCCTAGTCGAGTTGAGTGCTATGAGCTTGGGGGCTTCGGGGACTAGCAGCGGTTGTGTAGACTTTCAATACCATCCCTAACCCTTGATACAGAAGGCGTAAATCCGTTCTGTGTATGGGTTTCAGATACCCATACATAATATCTGCTCATGTGTTTGTTCATGCATAGTATATGGATGATTTATAACTTGCTTGTTATGGTTCGAAATTAAGGGAACTCTCACTAAGCTAGTGTAGCTTATACCCCAATAGATGTTTGATTAAACATGTTAACTTAAAATGCAACGTGGGGACCGAGATGGTTGAAGTTGAGTATGACTTTCGGGATTCCGGCAGGAAATAAGAATACTTGAAGATATTAGCTAGGTCTTGTGAATTGCTTTGTAACAATTTTATGTAGTGAAATCTTTGATGAATTGTAATTTGAAGTATATTGAATTGTATTTCCTTTACATTGTTACTCAAGTTGTATCAATATAAAATGTATTACTCCGATGTGTCTCCTTCATGTGTTAGACGTCTTGTACATAGCATGGAAGCCTTCGCGTGACTGAGGTGGTTGTTCCTAGGCTTTAATATTGTGTATGACGGACTGCCACGTTTAGGGTACCTTTCAGGGCGTGACAATACATAGTTAATGTGTGTTGCTTGTTAGGATAGAATTAATAACCAGAGTAACACTTTTGAATAGAGCTGTACAAATAGGCCTGGTGGGTCCAGCCGGGCCAGCCCACTTCGACCCACGGGCCACAAAGATTTGTTTTTTTTGAAACTTCATTTGTGTTAATTTGTCCAAAAATTAGAATATTTAATTAGTCCAAAACAATGGATTTTATTTTTATTTTTCAAGTTTAAAAATATTTTTAAAAGTTAAAATCATGATATTTTACAATTGATGATTTTAATTAAAAAATGGGAATTTAATTCCTAAGGGAAAATTCCAAAAACCTATATGAACGTTTTCATATAATAAATTAGTTTTTGATGAGAAACAAATAGTTTATATTATTCACAAATCATTACAATACACAAGGTTTTCTATGTTTTAAGAAAAAAGTACGGTACATAGCCACATCTAATGCATCAATCGAAGGCATCCAAATTATATGATAGTCCCGCTAAAGGAATTCTCCACTCAGCAGCAGCACTCCTCACAAAGCCAGTAACAACACGGAGCAAAGAGATTGCACCACGTTAAACATAAGTAATGCATTAATGGAATGGAAGCAGAGCAAGATATGTGATGCAACTAACTATATAATCAGTTAAGCTGTAATTAATTTCTCGTGAATCTCAAAGTTCAAATAGACGGTAAAATATTCTCTAGAGTAATATTATCAAACAAACTTATTTTGCTTGCCAACTGTGTCCATGTGTGTTAGACAAGAAGACATGAACATTCCGACATTGCCATCCATGACGGCGAGAGAATTGAAAATGTGTATTTTGAGTGGTGACAAGGTTAGTTTTCCTTTTCTTGGTCCGTGGGCTGACTTAGCCTGTCACAGGCCAGCCCTTTTTATGAGCAGGGCTAATTTGGTCCGCTTTCAAATGGGTCGAAAAAAAAATTAGTCGAAGCCTATTTTTTTAAGAAGGTAAATGGGACGGCCTGTGAGCTATGACCCATATGCCTAGCTCTACTTTTAAACTCAACCTAATTGTTTGATGGTTGCTACATGGGTGCTTACTTCGTAGAATGACACTCTTAGACGAGGTTGCAAGCTTAATTGAAACTTTGGGATGATGCAGTAGACTGGGTGCTTAGGTCCTCACAGAGTGCATGGTACTACTCGATTGGTTGTTAGTAGAAGAGTTTTGGCATCAAAAGATCGATTTGCAACGAGCTATGCCATATTATGGGGGTCTTATATAAAGCATTGCAACGAATTTTGCTCATTGATGCTTAGATGTGAAAGTGAATTGGATAATGAACTTTGGAATGAGTAATGTGGGATTATGACGTCTTGCATAACGTGTTGCAATGAACTTTGTTCACTGATGGCTAGATGTGAAGAGCGAATCGGACAATGAACTTTGCATTGAGTTATGAGGGATTGTGACGTCTTTCATGAAGTGTTGGAATGAACTTTGCTCATTAATGGCTACACATGAAGATTCAATTGGACAAGGCTATTTCTTTCTTTGTTTTTTTTTTTTTTATTTTTCTAACAAGTGTTGGAGATTTGTCAAACCACCTTGTGCTTAATTCATGATCCCTTTCATGCCCCGCAACTATTTGGCGGAGTCACGAATGCTTCTATGCGTGTTTGGTATTTCTAGGATGTTGGAAAATACTTGGTTACTTGACTTGTAATTAATTATATTAAACTTGGATTGATGCATTAGAATAAGGGCACGTGACATGTGTTAGTGTGTTTGTTTACTATATATTAGGATTTATTGTTCACTTTTTACTCATTTTAGGTGCTATTAATGACTTGTAGGTATACTAACATTATGATTCCTTAGGTTTTGAGAATGAGGACTATGAGTAAGGATGGGGATAGCTCGATGCATAACATGAAATGTGTATTTTTATGGAAATTCCTAAAAAAACTTGTTAAACTTACAACTAGATGACTATAATTAACAAAATACTTTCTCACTTTTATTGTTGGATACTTAGATGGGTCCTTAAGCCCAATATTTTTCTAGATTGGTCAACACTCATATGGGAGAGTGGCCCATAGTAGCTCTGCTTATATAATGTATTTATGAATGTTTACTACTAAATAAATATTTTCATAGGTACTTTTTAAGGGTTTTTGTTAACATTTAATTCATGCTTTTGTATTTTGTAGTCTTCAAATTTATTTTTTTTTTTTTTTGTGAAACTTCATTTTCAATATCCTGTTGACTTACTAGCAAAAAAAAAAAAAAAAATCATGTTGAGTTGTGAATTAAGTACTTGTAGTAATCTATTCACATGTTATTAAAAAATAATGACCAATTTTGCATTGATTGGCCCTTCCTTATAAAAAAAATCATTAATTGACACAGTTTTATTGAATATTACAATTTTGCAAGTTACTTATAATAAACTTTTGCACATAGATAATTGGATTGATGATACATTTGTCATGTACTTATATGCATATATTTAATTATTCCTATATACTTTCGGTTATGCATATAATTGATCTTGAAAGCAAAATACAATTTAATTTTATCAATGTATTTTCTAACAATATTGTTTGCCCTAAATGCAATAACAAAAATATCAGTAGTAATATTAAATTAGCACTGATAGTCTATTACTTTTTTATTTTGGAATTTGGAATTAATCTCTTCTTAACAATAAAATTTAAATCAATATTTTTATATATTATACTTTACGCTACTTATTTTTATGTTATAATTGGTATTTAATTTATTTAATACGAGAAAATTATTATTATTTTTTTATGCACTCCAAGGCAGTACATGCTTGCTAATGAGTGATTATACATACCGCGTTCATTTTGTGGACATGATTTGTACAGGTAAACATAGGTCATATTCATGTAATCCAATTTTGATTTTGATTTTTGGCCATATGTCCCATTTAGCTTGATCTTCAAAAAAGGGGGGAAAAATAAAAAAAAAAAAAAAAAAGCCCAGACGTTAGACTCTTGTCTTCTTTATGTCATTTCCAACCTCTTTCTGAACTTTTGCCGTTGAATCTCCACATTTCAAGTTCTACGACGCAGAAAGAGAGAGAGGGAGGGAGGAGAGGGGGAGAGGGGGAGCAGAAAGGGATATTTTCCAAGAAGAAGAAAGAAGAACAATGAGTATCATCAAAGAAGAAATTGATGATGGAGATTTGAGAAAACCATTCCTGCACGCGGGGACCTGGTATAAGACGCCCGGATCCAGACAATCCAGTTACATTGGTTCCAGTTTCGTTGGCTCCAGTTTCTTGGGTTCCTCTCACCTCATTCGTGATGGTTCTATTTCCGTCATTGTTTGTGTCCTCATCGTCGCCTTAGGACCTGTCCAATTTGGTTTCACAGTAAAATTTCTCTCTTTCGTTTGACACTCGCATTCGGATCCTGTTGTATTCCTGTTTTGGCTCCTTTTAAATGTTGACAGATATGTCCAAGAAAGGAATATAAAAGGAGATTGATCTTTCGAGGGGTGATAGTTATCCCGGGATCACAAATATATGCATCTATATAATTAAAAAAAAAACATTTTATAGGATCATGTTAGATTTGATTGGTGGAAATATGGGGATAAACTGGATATCAGCTTAATGAAATACTCCTGCGGATATTTCCATGTCTGCTATGTTACCTCATTTGTTTAGTGTGTTTTTTTTCATTACGAAAATTCAAAACGTTGATCATTGCTGGTTTTCTACGAGAAAATGAAATGCATTGATTATTATTATTATATGTGGTTTATAATGTAGTTTGTAGGACCAAGAATGTTATACAAAAGAGTTGCCATGGAAATATCCAGAGCTTTCAGCCTATGGTACCTACTTATTTGCCACAGCTTTTTGATTGGGACCACATGTGTTAAGTTGATTTCTAGATGAAAGAATTTAGGATCCAAGTTATGATTGTGAAAATTGGTACATTTTTTCATAGTATTATCATTATTACTGCGTAATGTGTCTTTCTCATTTATTGTTTCTCGAACTAATGCGGTCTCTGTAAGACTGTAACTGTTGGTCGGTCCCCACTAAATGTGTGTACGTAATATGTTGTGTCTTTCTCATTTTTCCCTCATTCTTTTTATGCCTTTTATTTGTGCTGTCTCAAATTTCTATTAGCACCAAAAGGATGTTAAATTTTTGTAATCTTCCAAGTATTTGTTGAGATATTTGTTATCCACCAATCCGCCAATAGATTAATTACACAAATACAAATTACATGAAAATAATTACATAAATACTGGCTTGTCTTATATATATTGCGTGTTTGCATACGATATTTTGTGGAAATACTGGAACTTTTCATTTATAATATATCACATTTTAAAGATACAATTTTTTTTTCTCATTTATATATTATCAAATATTTATAATGTATTACAATTGCATGTCTTATGTGAGATTTCTTAGTAAAAAACAGAATTGCATCTTTGATTTTATATTGATATCTACATTATTAAAATTATGTGATCCATATTTAAGTAATTTCTTTTTATACAATCGGTAGACACGCATTATACCCATATTTGTTAAATCAGCTCTATTTTGTATAGATTTTTATGTCACATTTATTTATTTATTTATTTTAAATTTTCATGGTGATTTGGTTTGTTCCCAGAAACAACATTTCTTTCTATTTGTATTTATGACTGCCTCATTTTATCAAAATGAACTTAGGGTTGATGAGAATATGCTTTTGATGTTGTTGACTTGCAGTGCGGATATTCATCTCCCACACAAGCAGATATTATCAGTGACCTCAGACTTAGTCTGGAAGAGGTTCGTATTGATATCTGTGGCTGTGGACAAGTGATGTTTAATTCTCCTCTTTGATTCATAGTTGGTGATCTTGCAATGATTTTAAAACAGTTCTCATTATTTGGCTCATTAGCAAATGTTGGTGCAATGATTGGGGCAGTAGCAAGCGGTCAGATGGCTGAGTACATGGGGCGAAAGGGGGTATGATATTACTCTATCAACCATCTCTGATTATTGTGTGATATTCCTTCTCATAGCCTTCTAATAGACCTGAAGCTTCATCTGGAAAGCCAAAGGTGAGGGCCTTCCTGAATTTTACTTAGTGAATGGTGAAAGTTTTACCAATTAGAGAATAAAACCTTGACTGATCTAAGACAAATGAATTTAATGTATGAATATTGAATAACAGATTTGTCTCACAATAGTTGCCAAAAGATCCAGGGCTTTTATTTCATTCAGAATTCTTGTCAGTATTTTCAATTCAAATGCCTGATAAAGATCTCATAGTATCACCCTTAGTCTCATTGGTGCTGAAAAACAATTGTTGCATTTGAAGTTCATGAGAATAGTACAACTGTCTGTTTCAATGGCAACTACATCTATTGGGTTCTGGCATTGCCAGCTTAAGGAGAGGTTTGCTTATAATCATAGGATGTTTGTTTGTGGGATTCTGCAGTTCTGATTTCTTAACTTTTCGATATACCTTATTTTAGCCTTTGTTTTTTTTTGATAATGTTCCTTGCAGAAATAGAGTAGTTAGCTGGAAATACAATATTAATAGCTGAAAGTTGTTATTTCTTGCTTTGTATTATCTTAAATATGAGATATGTATATATGCTTGCTGTTTATGTTGCTCACAACAAACCATTAATATGGCAACTCCCTGAATGGTGTGTCACTGTGCTGAATCGCAGTCTTTGATGATAGCTGCCATCCCAAATGTCATCGGGTGGGTTGCCATAGCAATTGCCAAAGTAAGTCAAATTGACATTCGAATCATCTGGATTAATATCTATACATAGTTCTATAAGTATGGTTTTTTCTTTTGGTAGGATTCATCATTCTTGTACATGGGGAGGTTATTGGCAGGCTTTGGTGTCGGCATTATATCATATACGGTATGTCTAGAAACAGCACATGATTTCCCATCCTCAACAACACTAAAGTTGGGGATCTCTATGCAGGTCCCTGTATACATTGCTGAGATATCACCACAAGACATGAGAGGAAGTCTTGGAGCTGTAAATCAGGTTGGACAATTAGTTTCACAAGTTAAGCCAAATATCAGTAATGCTGACCAAGCAACTGTCATGAATGAGAATCAATTGCTTTCACTTACTTTTGATATTTATGTAGCTGTCTGTCACTCTTGGTATTATGCTGGCCTATTTATTAGGAATTTTTGTGAGCTGGAGAACACTAGCTGTTTTAGGTAAGTCTATGGATTTTACTTCACAATCATTCATTTAAAGGACAAGTAGTTACATTAATGGGCCAAATGCTTCATTTTACATTCCATATATGTGTACATAAATATATATTATCATCAATAAAAATTTACGAGTGGAAGGTGGAGAACGACAATAATCATTAATGGCCAAATTTTTAAAGAGAAACTTATCTTCTAGGTTAAGACATTTTCCTTTTTTTTTTTTTTTTCATCTTTTTCTGTTGCCACTGGATTTGTGCCATTGCTTTATGTTGATTTTCTTTGAAGGCTAATTTAAAGCATAGAAATTTATTGCAGGTGCTCTACCATGTTTGCTTTTGATTCCTGGCTTATTTTTTGTACCAGAGTCTCCTAGGTGGCTGGTACGCATCATGTTAAATGAGTTCTCGCATAGCCATTCTGTTTCATTCAGCTTCTTTTTGAAACTCTTTTCTATTTTTGCATATTTGTCTTCTATATTCTTGGGGGATTGGATAAATGCAGGCAAAAATGGGAATGATGGATGAGTTTGAAAATTCCTTGCAAGCTCTACGAGGATTTGGCACTGACATTTCTGCTGAAGTCAATGATATCAAGGTATTATATTGATATGTGTAGGAAGTTAATCACTAGGGTATCTATAGATTAATAATAATTAATCCTAAAGAAATCCCAAGACTAAGACAAGTATCAAGGTTTCATGTTTAACAAGTAAAAGTCTTTACTTACCTTAAATCAAACACATCAAGAAAGCAAAGAAGGATATAATTCTCGCAAGTAATTTATATTACGAATAATAACTCACTCGTGTTTGCCCTCGCCACAATCAAGATTGATTAATAAGAGTAGGGTTCAAGAGAAAGAACTCTCAAGAAGAATAAGTTTTATTCAACTGATGATCATTTGATTCGTTTAACATAAGAAAGTCCCTTTTATACTCACAACTTAGGTTAAAGGGTATAATAGTCAATAAGTAATCAAAACTAATAAAAATAATTAACAAAATAAAAATGATTAAATTAACTAAACTTCACATTAGTATCGCATGGTCTATTGCACGGGTAGTATCATGGGGTGTGGAGTTCTCTGCTAAATCAATGCAATACTCTTGCTTAGTACGGTCCCCCATATGGTCATACGACAGGTCGTAGACCTCTCAGGTCTTCAAGTCTCATCTGTTTAGGCTGATATGGGTATAGGTACGGGCCGTACGATTCCACATGGGAATGAATATGGCTCGTGGTTCTCAGTGTGTCCTTTACTGCTTTCTTCAGTGTATCCTACGGTCTCTAATACGGGCATTGGGAAGACTGCATCATTCATTGTTTTCCCCTTTAAGTTATTTTTCTTGTCCACTCGAATGTAAACGAACGATATCCACTTGTACAATTTATCAAATAACTAATAAGGAAAATACGTTCATCTTCACATGGCTTTCCATTCAATATTTGCAAAACTAAATTTTGTAAATCTTTAGTTCTAGCTCTAGTAATAGGTCCTTTAATTTGATTCCCATCGTATAGTTTTCATGGGATCAATGTGAACTCAACAATATTCATTGCTGGTTATGCTGATTATGCTGATTATGCTGATTATTTGATTGCTGGTAGAAAAGCTCTCCATTATACATCACTACGGTCAATGAGTTTTTCTTTAGCCAATTCTTGACGTATATCTGCTTGTAATGGTCCATATTGCAGAGATCTGTTGCATCATCAAGCAAGAGGGCTACAATTAGATTTGCAGACCTCAAGAGAAAAAGATATTGGTTGCCTTTGATGGTAATATCTATTGCTGATTTATTTATTTACATATTTTTTCAAAGTATCTATTTCTAATTTAACTATTTTAGATGGTGAGAAGTCTTTGTGTGATGTTTTCTTGACATTTATACGTCTTATACAGATAGGCATTGGATTACTTGCTCTACAGCAACTCAGTGGTATAAATGGTGTACTGTTCTATTCAACTAAAATATTTCAAAGTGCTGGTGAGTTACTATATTTTTAATTTCCAAATGACATCTCTTGGGCATGTTAAAGTCTAATTTCTATGCCAATGATGCTTTTGGCAAGGATGGATTTAAAAATCCTAACCAACTGCTCTTGAATGGGGTTCTCATGTTTTGATTGAATTAGAAGATAGGCAGTAAAGGGAAGGAAGCAGGGGAAAAGGCATGGCAGTGTTACGACACTAAACTGGTTTAGATGGATGGAAATAGCTTAAGCTAGTCTCATGGGCCTTCCTTTGATATATTTTTTCAGTTGCACTCAAATATTCATGATTTTTTTTTTTTTTTTAACTTCTGGAGTCCTATCTCTCGTGTTCTTTTCTGGTCTATGCAGGGGTATCATCAAGTAATGTGGCGACAGCTGGCCTGGGTGTAATCCAAGTAAGTTAATGGATGTAATTCTCTGTAACATTTTAAATAATATAAAAACCATGTTCTTTGTTAATCTTGGTATATGTAGGTTGCAGCAACAGCGGTTACTACTTGGCTTGTGGATAAAGCGGGCCGCAGGCTGCTTCTTATTGTGCGGTATCCTAATCCATGCTTTAATGTTTTCAAGGTTCAATTGAATGATTCTAAAAGATGAATCATCAATGTAGGTATCCTCATCTGCAATGACTATCAGCCTTCTCTTTGTAGCAGTTGCATTCTATCTAGAGGTTTGTAATTTGGTAGCCAATCTACTCAGATTTTCCTGTGTGAGGTTTTCTGATAACTTCTGTTATATACAAAATAAGTAATATTCGCTTGTATAAATGCTATAGGATATGATATCAGAAGATTCAAAATGGTTTGGTATAATGGGAATCATGTCGCTTGTTGGGGTGGTGGTATGTTTTCTTGTATTTTTCAGTTTGTACTTTTTGTTCTTTCCTTTCCTCAAGCATGATCCTATGCTGCATTTGTGAGTAGACGTAACAAACTATCTTCTCATGCAGGCATTTGTTATCGCCTTCTCTCTTGGAATGGGAGCAGTTCCTTGGCTTATAATGTCTGAGGTATGTAAATTTAACTAACTTTTTACTCGGTAGATAGCTAAGTAATACTGGTGACAAAATGGTGAATGCACCAAACTGCATTGAAAAGACACAACATGCCTTCTTATCATCTTAATATGTATTGTAGGTATTTGTGTGTCTTTATCTATCTATTTGTTTCTCTATTGGATTCGCAACATATCAAGGCTTTTTGTGTTGACAAAATCCTATGCCCTTCTTCTTAGGCTCTTTGGTTCATTAGTGTGCTGACGACACGTCTTTGTTTCGGTTTAAATTGTTTGTTGGAAAACAAATATAAATGAAAAATGAACATTTTTATTTATAAACAGATCAAATAAACTAGATACAGATACAAATATAGATGAGAATTAAATAATCCAAATAAGCTTATAGAATTTGAGTCAAATCATGAAATTTCAGTCCCCAAATACTTTTAACCACAATTGAACACCAAAAAAGAATGGGTTGTTGTCGTCTTACCTACCTGCATGGTTTTGTCTGATTACGACTTAAAGTCCTTAAATGCGAAATCAACTCCCATAAACTTCTCCAAAATGCTTATCTTGGGGGAAAAAAATTGACGGCTGTATATTATGGAAAGTTGTGAGAAGTAAACTCGCCTTTTGAAAGTATTGGGCAAAATCATGCAAATTCAATGAACTAGAGGGTCAAATTGCCATTAGCCCAAGAAATAATCCTCAGTTGAGAATTATATGAAAATTCTCAATTGGAAACAGTAATTTTGAAGTTACCCTGTTCTCTATATAACCACTTACTCTGGTTTATCAGTTAATAGTTGAACAAACCAATGGTATGTTGTGAAGTAATTTATAATTATTTCTCATTATGCTAATTTTTATGGTTATTTCCTCTCAGATACTCCCAGTGAGTATAAAGGGCCTTGCCGGCAGTGTGGCAACTCTGACTAACTGGCTTGTATCCTGGATTATTACAATGACCGCAAACTTGCTCTTGGCATGGAGCTCTGGAGGGACCTTCACAATCTATGCTATCGTGGCTGGTGCTACTGTTGTTTTTGTGACATTAACAGTTCCTGAAACCAAAGGGAGAACTCTTGAAGAAATTCAATCTTCTTTTATGTGATTCTATTTCTGAAGCCTAACAATGACCATCTACAATTAGCACATGCGGCGCAACATCTGATTGATGAAAAGGTTAATCTGCTTGTTGAAGGTAAATTGGTAAAGAAGTGTATTTAACATTCTTTTGGCAATAATTCAAATAAATCATTTGTGTAACTCGTCCCGAATTGTTAATGCTTTTCTATGATTTACTATCATTGCGTTGTCTTCTTTTTTTCTTTACTTTTTTTTTTTAATGAAGCATTATACTGTTTGAAAGCATGAGATTTTTGATAGCTGTAGTGAAAAATTCTTCTCAACTAGTTAAGGCTCTTTTTCCCTTTGGTCGTGGTATCTTGCTCACCCTAAAAAAATTACTAAGGGGTTCATATAAAATGAAAGTGCGACGCATCTAGAATTATGAGTCCACAGTGAAGAATTATTTCAACTAGCAGAACGATATTAATATTCTTGATTTTTGAAATAAATTCACGATAATTATGCATTGGTATTATCTCTTATTTTCTCAAGTTCTTTCAAATATTAAAATAATCAATTGGATATGAATATAATAACTGATATATTAGGTAAATAAATCAAATTTTATGGTGTGATTATAGTTTGATAAGAATCTAAACAGTTAAATAATTAACGAAACTAGTTCAATTAAAAAAATGAGGATTATAGAATTTTCCGTCTTCTTGTACCAAGCACTTTCTTATACAGTGAAAGTACGATTTAAAAAAAAAAAAGTAACAAAAAGAAAAATCTTAAGAATATATTGAATACTAGAATCCGTGTAATATAAATAATACAATCACAAAAATGGTTTTTTTTTTTCTCCCTTAAAAAGAAATGTGTAGAAGTTGGTTGCTTATAAACTAAATACAAAGTGGTATATGGTAAAAGTACACGCATGTCTTTGTGATATTTTTGTAAAAAAGTGCATAGTGTGTATGCTTTTCTAGAAATAAATTCAAAAAAAATAAAAATAAAAAGAAAACAAAAGTCGCTTGTGCTAAATGTTATTTCCCTTATTTTACTGATTTTTCAGAAATTGCATGTTGTTTTTTGCAACTTCGGTTTTCTTGAAGCCAAAATTAGTGTCAGCTTTTTTTTTTTTTCAATTTTTATTTTTTATTGGAGTCTACATTGAATTTGACCAATAGTAGACTAATAGTTGAATGAATTTTTTTTTTTTATTTTTTTGTCCAAGAAAACAAATTCACTGATATTCCGCCATATTCAAACATCTTACAATGACAAAAACTGGCAACTGGCAAGATAAGAGATTAAAAGTAAAAAAAAAAAAAAAACACGTGGTTTTGATTCTAATAGATTTCAGGGAGAGAATCAGATGTTTAATTATCAGTCCTATGGATACATTTCTCTCCTACATTAAGAAGCAAAATAGTTACATATATACCGTACTTAAAAAAAAAAAATACAAATTCAAATTGTACAAAAATAATTACAAGAATATCATTGCTATATCACAGAAAGAAAAAGCAATATACTTTTTTTTCTTGTATCGCTCCTTGTAGATGTGATACACACATAATTTATTATGTGTATCGTATCTGCAAGGTGCGATATGTAGCTAGGTCTCTATCTCTTATACCACATGCGATACCAAACCAGACTGAGCACACTCCAAATTTTTCCTCTTTCGTTTGCCTAATTTTCCTTTGTACCAGTACATTCACTTGCTACTCTTCATATATATGCATTATTTCATTATCTCATATCAGTAATCAACCCTAATCATTCAATTGTCAACCAACATTTCATCCAACTATCAACATTTCAATTGTTCAATGCCACCCCACTATCATTTCATTCGACAAAACTAAATCATGTGAAAGAAATAGTATCAAAGCTGTCACACCCCTATAAGGTACCCTAGTTATATTAATACACTATGTGGTCAATTGAGACCTTTAGAGGATTATATGAGTACTATACAGCTAATATTCTCCGTATGAAGTAGACAGATAGATAGGTCAAAAGTTAATAAGAGCAAGAAAAATATTGCATATATATAATCCATAAACAAAGATAATAGACAAACCTAGGTCATCACATGATTATTACATCTAAGGTCTTTAAGGGCATCATCAGAACACCATTACAACAAAACTTACAAGAAAACAAAACATAATTTATGTTATTACAAACATCATTACTAAGTCTCTATTACAAACAAGGTCTTCCTTATAAACGTGGACACATAAGTCTATTTCATGGCCTAACTTCCATGTCTGGCCTTGGTCTCGGTCTCGGTCTCGGTCTTCTTGCTTATATTTCTGTAAAACAATAGTCTAAAGGAGCATGAGTATAAAAAGGTTAGTGAATAACAAAATTTTAACACATTTCATTAATGTCAAACAAGTTTAGTTAACAATCATATATAATGCATTCACCAAACATATGTAACAAACATGGTTTGAATAATGGAATTTAAACCTATGAGGATTGATGCCCTTCCTAGGGGTTGAAGGATCAGTTCGATCGTTCATGCTTATGAGAATCTCAAAACTAAAGAAGAAGAACTCTTTCAGTCTCTTTTTCTATTTATAAATAGATTTCATATACACTCTTCACTTCTCTTAGAACTTAGGCATTCCCATTAACACTCTAAGGCCAACTCCAACACAGGTAACCTCCTTTGAAGCTTACTTAGTTCATGTGATGCTGACAACCCTATGGTAACTTTAACCAGATTCATTAGACTCAACAAGCAATACCACATAATCAAAATGTTAACACGTGACATAAAATACCATGCTAATGCAAGTATGGTTTCATGAAATGCATGTCGTTTTAAGTTTAGGAGTCTGATAAGCTTTATTCCATATTATTTAGTGGTCATGCCAATTTTAGATATTCATCATTCCAAACTACACACTTATTATCAAGCAAGTAGTTGTCACTTTTAACATTAAGATTTGTGATTTATTCATACAACACATAGCATACAAGATTTCCCAACCCCATGTATTTAATTCATTTCAATTGCGTTTATACTATATTTCATTATTGTACAATCACAACCAAGGAGAAAAGATTCAAGTTACCTACCTTTGCATGTTGCCTTCATCGTCGTAATAATCATTTGGGAAATTTGAGTCTTGATATAGGGTTCTTATAAGACAGAAAACTTGCATTACTAACTATTTAACAAGGTAAGGAAGGATTAAACAAAATCTTAGAACTAAACAAGACAAAAACACCAACTAAAGGCCATACATCCATGGTCATGCCTCGTATCACGGGGCATATGGGATAGGGCAAGACACTAGGGTCACCACGCTCCATACTACGTTCCGTGTGGAAGGGCGAATAAGCAAGGTTGATGCCTAGAAGCTACCATGTCCCTTCCCATGCCTCATATGGAAGGACATATCAACCTAGGCATGGAAATAGAGGTTACCACGCCCCTTGCCATGCCCCATAAAGAGGGGCGTATCTACCAAGAAAGCATCATTGAACACACTACGCCCTCCACCACGCCTCGTGGTTATTTAACATGAAATACACTTTTAAACTTTACATTTTTACACACTTTAACTAACTTTAAATGCCTCATATCCATCCAATACACTCTAGTATCATCATACAAGACTCATTTTCACCATTCTTACCTTCATATAAGCCTATACCTATCTCATTTCACATCACTCTATAACCAAACTTCATAGCCCATATCATTCATAACTTAAGACTTAATACTACAAATTCACAACTTTACTTCACAAATCTAACAACAAAACTCATAATCATCCTATTTCGGATATCAACTAACAATAACACTTATCTTACACATACTCAAAAGCAAAAACAACAAAGAAAAAGCAATAGTTAACTTATACTTAAGTTGACTTGAAAAAGAAAGCTTAGCTTGAGTTTCTTAACAAATTGAGAAGGAAAATTGAAGAAGAAAAAATGAAGTATGTGAGTGTGAAGATGTCGATTTTTGGAGAGAAAAAAGGAATGAAATTTCTACCAAAGGAAGGATAAATATGGATATATATTTATACATATACATATATTATATATATATATATAAGCAAACTTTTGACTTTTAAGGCAATTTGAATGTTATTAAGTGTATGTGGTTCCATGATAGTTATGATGGGCTAAAAGACTTAAATTTTGCAAAAAAATTTAGGCTTGGTTCATGGTTTAATGCATAAGTTAGCTTCTATACAACTAAAGCATAAAATCAATACAAAGTTTGATAAATTTAGTTTCTAATTTCTATCTAATGAGATAATTTCCTTATAAGAATCTATATTAATATTCTTGATAATATAAGAATTAAGTTTATGAAATTCAAATTTCTAAAAGAGTTTGAAAACATAAATTAATTGGCAAACATCTTGAAATAACTCAATTGAAAATTTTGAATTTCTATTCCTACTTGATCAATTTTACAAAAGACATGATAATAAAGTAATTTAAACTATTTTTAAATCTTCATTGAGTTTAAATTCTATTCTCTGATTCTCATTATGGAAAAACTTGGGGTTTATATCCTCCTCCCCTTAAAAGAAGCTTTGTCCTCAAAGCTTGAAATTTACCTAAATCTTCAAATAATTGAGGATAATTCTTCTTGATCTCTTTCTCTAGTTCCCATTTAGCCTCCTCAGTTTGAGGATCCCATAAGATTTTGACATATTTGACCTCTCTATTCCTAAGAGCTTGTACTTTGAAGTCCAAAATTCTTATTAGGTGGCTTTTATATGTCAAGTTCTCTTCAAGTAATATAAGTTCCAATTCAACCACTCTATTTGGATTTGGAACATATTTTCTCAAAACCGATACGTGAAAGACATTGTGTATATTTGCCAAAATTGGTGGAAGAGCTAAACGATATGTAAGACTTCCAACTTTATACAAATTCTCAAAAGGCTCAACATGTCGAAGACTTAATTTTCCTTGGAATTTTCTTTGATGTGAGCTTTTGATTAGCCTTATTTTGATATACACATGATCGCCCACTTCAAACTTGAGCTCTCTTCTTTTGATATCTGTTCAACTTTTTTGTCGATCCTAAGCTTCGTTCATCTTTTGTTTAATTATTGCCACTTTATCAATGATTTCTTGTACTAATTTAGGTCCAATGACAATTCTTTCAAGATTATCCCAAAATAGTGGAGATCTACACTTGCGTCCGTATAATGCCTCATAGGGTAGCATACCAATACAAGAATAGTAGCTATTGTTGTATGCAAATTCTACCAAAGGCAAATGTTGATCTTAACTTCCTTTGAATTCCAACACACAAACTCTTAACATATCTTCCAAGGTTTGTATCGTTTTTTCAGTCTGTCCATCAGTTTAGGGATGATAAGCGACGTTAAATTTTAGTTAACTCTCTATAGTTTTTTGTAGACTGACCTAGAATCTTAAAACAAACCTTAGATCTTTATCAGAAACAATCCCAGCTGGCACATCATGTAATCTAATAATTTCTTTAATATACAACCGTGCCAATCTTTCCAAGGAATATTTCATATTAATGGGTAAGAAATAAGCAGATTTAATGAGTTGATCCACAATTACCCAAATAGCATCATAACCCATATTACTCTTGGTAAAGAACTTACAAATCCATTAAAATTTGGTCATACTTCCATTTTGGAATGGGTAATGGTTGCAATTAACCACCTGCCTTTTAATGTTTTGCTTTTATTCTCTGACAAGTCTCACATTGAGTAACAAAGTGGGCTACATCTCTTTTCATCCCATTCCACCAACAAGCACTTTTAAGTTCCTAATAAGTCTTAGTTTCCCCAGGATGAATGGTATATCCAGTGTAATGAACTTCATGCATCATTTCCTTTTTCAATGTTGTACCATCCGAGACACCTAGTCTTTTATTCACTCAAAGAACTCCCTCTTCATCTAATTGGAACTCTTTATACTTTTCTTATGCAAGATCTTGGAATATTACTTGTAGTTTCATATCTTGCTTTTGTGCATTTTTAATCATTTGAAGTAAAGTTGGTTCCAAAAATAGACTTGCAAGTTCAAACTTTGGATCTTGTAAAATAAATTCCAAATTTAACCTTTCAAAATCCTTTTATGAGCTCTTTTTGTCCAGTGATTAGCGAAGCAACTTCTCCATAATTTTTCCGGCTTAGAGCATCCACAACTACATTGATTTTTCTTAGATGATAGTTGATATTCAAATTATAATCCTTTATTGACTCTAGCCACCTTCGTTGTCTCATATTTAACTTTTTCTAAGTATACAGGCATTTCAAACTTTTATGATCAGTGTAGATTTCATATTTTTTCCCATACAAGTAATACCTCTAGATCTTCAAGGTAAAAACAACTACTACCAACTCTAAATCGTGTGTGGGATAATTCATCTCATGTTACTTTAGTTGTCTAGATGCATAGGCGATAACTTTTCCATTTTGCATCAAGACACATCCTAATCCATTTCTTGATGCATCACTGTAAATTGCAAACACATCATGATCATTAGGAAATACTAAAATTGGAGCGGATTCAATCTCTTCTTTAACTCTTGAAAACTTTGTTCTCTTTTCTCATGCCATTCAAACTCCTCATTCTTCCTTGTTAATTGGTTTAAAGGCAAAGCAATTTTAGAAAAGTTTTGGACAAACTTTCTATAATACCCAGCCAATCTCATAAAACTTCTTACTTCAATTACTATTTATGGTCTTTTCCATTCAACAATGGCTTTGACTTTTTCTAGGTCTATAGAAATTCCTTCACGTGATATGACATGTCTAAGAAAAGAGATTTGCCCTAACCAAAATTCACAATTTGATAACTTTATAAACAACTTGTTTTCTCTCAACACCTATAATACCATTCTCGGATGTTCCTCATGTTGAGCTTCAGAAGGAGAATATATCAATATATTATCAATGAAAACTGCAACACAAATGTTCAGCAAATGTTGGAAAATTCTATTCATTAAATCCATGAAAATTGTTAGAGTGTTAGTTAATCCAAATAGCATTACTACAAATTCATAATGGCCATATCGAATCCGGAATGTCGTTTTGGATATGTCCTCTACTTTAACTCTAATTTGATGATATCCAGATTTCAGATCAATAAGAGATAACACTTTTGCTCTTTTTAGCTGATCAAACAAATCATTAATCATTGGCAAGGGATACTTGTTTTTACTAATCACTTTATTCAATTCCCTGTGATCAATACAAAGTCTCATTGTTCCATATTTCTTTTTAACAAATAACATAGGTGCTCCCTATGGTGATACAATGGGACAAATAAATCATTTATCCAATAATTCTTGTAACTGTGTTTTCAATTCTTTTAATTCCACTGACGCCATTCTATATGGAGTCTTGGATATGGGTTGAGTTCTCGGCATCAACTCTATTGTCAACTCAATTTCTCTAGGAGGTGGAAAACCGGGTAGATTATCAGGAAAGATATCAACAAATTCACATAGTTTAAATATTTTGAATATTCAACTTTTCTTGTCCTTCATTCATAGTGTACATTATGCTTTCTTCCAATTCGTTAACTCCCTCGCCTACAACTTTGATCGCTTTTCTTTTAGCTTGACCATTTTCAATCACCTCTCCAATGAATTCCGCTTTCTTCTTCTAATCATTCACATATGATATCACTTTAACCTGCAATCCACTTTAACCATAGCAGCTAATATTCATATCATTCTTAAGATAATATCATACTTTTGCATGGCTAGTACTATTAGATCAGTAGTGGTTTTTTGATCATTAATTCTAAATGGAAACTTCTTTATGATTTCATGAGTGATGACTAGGCATGGCAAATGGGTCGTGCCATGCCATCCGCGTGCCAAATTGCATGCTTTACGTGTCGCGTGCTTTTATGTGCTCAACCCATTTGTGCTCGGGTGCCATGCTTTGCATGCTTTTTTTTTTTTTTGCATGTCATACCGTGCCGGCCTATTTATTCACGTGTCGTATCATGCGCCTCCATGTGCTGGTTTGCGTGCCTTCAACTGGGTCCAATTTCACATAGTTTATTTGATTTTTTTTATTATTTTCGACTTGCGTTTTTTTTTTATGGTTTTCAGAATTTGAATTATACTCATTATTCAAATTAGTTACGAATAAATTATACATTTTAACATTTAACATAAATAAAATTTGGACAATTAAAGGAACAATATTTTTAACTCTATTAATAATATTATGCATTATGTTTTTATTTACATTGATAGTAAAAAAAAGTAATTAATTTAACTTTAGAAAAAAATGTTGCGAATGTGATGATTGTCGAGCCCAAATTTTGCTCCTATTCTCCTAGAGTTCTCCATCCATATCAAACCTGACCCATTTGACACGAAACACTCAACAAGGAACTAGTAATTTTTTTTTTTGTAAAAAAGATTGATTTTTGAAAAATTGTTCGATTAGAGTCGCTACCGACTAAAGCAGAAAAAAGACGAACCAAAAACCAAATGGGTGGTTTGGTTTCTAACTCGACCACTGGTATGCATGAAAAACTAGAAATTGATGAGTTTGGAGGCTGCTATTTTAAAACCTAAACGGTTATCTAGGCTTTAAATGGGCTTTAGAAATCTAGAATTATATGAGCCAAAGAGATAATTTTGGATTTTTTAATTTTTCAATTTGTTTTTGTTTATAAAAATAAATTTATATGTTTACAACAATATATTATATATATATATATTTTGTTTTTGTTTTAAAAAGGTCCTGAAAGTTTTTTATTTTTATGAGCGCCCCACAGCTCCCTACGTATCCGCTAGCCAGAATCAGGTTTCTGTACTTCGTTTTGATTTTTGTAAAATGTTAAATTTGTTTGTATTTTTTTATTGTGAAAAATCCACCAAGTTTAAGTTATTTAGCAAATTTGATTTTCATTTTTGAAATTCCTAAACCATCTAATTTTATTATTCTTTTTTTTTTTGGAAAACCCCTAAAAGAGACTATTTTTGGAAAAACCCCATTTATTATTATTTTTTTAGAAAATAACTAAATGATAAATAAATATATAATCTACGAAAACTTTTTTTTTATAATATAATATTACATATATGAAAGAAAAAAATGTTGATTTTGTAAATTTCCTTTTATTATTATTATTTTTAGTTTTTTAAAAAAAATAAATATTTAGAAAACTAAAAACGACCGATCACATCAAATAATTTGCAAAATCCTATTGATGTTACTTTAATTAACATTCGCAAATCATCATTCAAGTATAGCACTCATTTATCAAAAGGTAATCCAAAAGTTATATCCGTATTTTTGTTGATTTTTCATGATTTAACTTAAAATTTATTCATTAACCAGACTACATCCTAAATTTAATTTACTTTTTTTTTTATTTACCCAAATTTTATATTACCATATACTAATATCTACAAAAATAGCATACAAACTATACAATCATACATGCATAAACATATATACATATATATTATATTTGTTTTCTATTCATTTTTCTCTTTTTTTTTTATTTCTTACCATTTTCTATTTTTTTTCTTAACATTATATTGATATATTCTATAACAAAATAATAATAATAATAATAATAATAATATAATAATAATAATAATAATGATAATAAATCAAATGAAAAAAAAAGTGGAACCTTATCAATTGGCTTCGACAGAGGCTATTGGGTTCACAGATCGACGGTGGTGCTTGGAGGTGGCAGTAGAGCTAGTGGCGGTGGTTGGGAACGGTGGTAGGAGCTAGATTTGGTGGTTGGAGTGGGGATGGGTTGTGGTGACCGAGGGTGTCGTGGTAGGAGCTGGATCTGGTGTTTGGAGTGGGGATGGGTGGCGGAGGAAAGATCAAAGAGATCTAAGTGTTTTTTTTCTTTCGAATTCCTTCCTCTTGCTTGTTCTTGGGAAAGATTGGCATGGCTTTTTATAGAGGATAGGTAGATGACGACCATTAAGCTTCAAAAGGTAGGAAAATGGGGCATTGGTAGGGGGTTACGAAGATGGATCACCGATAGATATGAAATTTGAAAGATCAGGGAAGTTACAACTTTGAAATTAATTTGTTTTAAAGACACTTTAATGGCCAAATTTAAGAGAAATATGCCCGTTTGATCTTCCAAACATAAAAAATGGAGTCGAAACGAGCTCGAATGGAGTTCGTTCGAGCTCCGTTCAATAAAAATGGCGGAAGAGAGTTGGGGAAGATGATGCACGTGTGCCACACGCGCGTGTCTTCCTAGGCGCGTGAGATCCAGCAGGCACGTGCAATACATGCGCGTTAAAAAATAAAAACATCCGCATGCTCAGTCTAGATCGTACCCCGGTCTCTTACACTTCACATGCACGCCTTTACAAACTGAGCTGAGTTTTTTTCTCATCAACTAAGCCACTCCAAATATACTTAACCTATCCAAATTAGGCTTAATATAATTCTAATGAAAATGAGCCAAATTTGATACAGGTTTGGGATCCAAATTAATTTTCAAATGCAGTCTAAAACATGACAAGCCCAGAATTTTTTTTAATCTTTTTTTATTTTATTTTTTTCATTTTTTTCTCAATTTTAAAACGCTTATTTACTAAAAAGATAAGGTTTCTTTAGATTTCTTAATTTTCAAATTTTATATTCTTTTTCAATTTTGTAATTTTTGTTGATTTTTAATTTAGCTAATTCCTATAATAATAATAATAATAATAAATAATTTTCAATTCTTATTGTATTTTTTTATCTTTTTACAATTGTTATGATTTTTGAATTTTTTTTAAAAAGGGGGTAAAAATGGGATGTCAACAATGATTAGCTGCATTGTTGACCGCCTTGATAATTTGCATTACTCAGGGGTTGATACAATGGTTGTGGCCTTTGTAGCGGTAGTGGTGGTGGATGATGCACCTGTTGATAATGTGCCCATTTGGAGAAATTGTGCATGTGGGTACTCATGCAGTTGAGCAATTCCCCATGTTCTTTTTGGACCTTGGTTATCTATATCAGAGCATTCATTATGTCTTCCATATTATATGTACTGGATTCGGATTATTGCTGCGTTTCAGCTTGACCCTGTCATTTTCTGTGTCCATCTCTCATTCCTTCATCATGCCATGGAAGGGAGAGGGATAGATCATCTAAGTTGAGATCAAAGCTTTATTCATTTGATTCATTTTTGTCTCTCGATTGTGCCACACTACCTTGATCTTTAATACATCGATTGGCTTTAAGATCATACCTGAAACCCAACCTTCTTGCTATGTTGCTCTTTGAAAATTTGGACCTTGATTTTGCTTTCGTGTAATTTAAAAGGTCAAATCCCTACGATTTCAGTATGAGTCTGATAAGGCAACCATATTCAAGATGGGTGTCATTTCTCTCGAGCACCCAACACATGCATTGTATCACCAAATAGCTGACATCTAATACTTAGGGATCCATCATTGCATTCATCAGGTTGACGTCTTTAATAGAGACATTATTTGAATTCGCCCATGGACATATATTATAGCCAATCATATGATGGATTAGTCTATAAATTGGTAAAAGATTTTTTTACTTGAGGTACTTCAGGTGGTCAGATTGACGTTCATCAGCATATATTGGAGCGCTAGCTCGATTAAATACCTAGTGGAATGCATTGGTTATATCCCAATTTTCACACAGCTTATTGCCTCTGTTGATTTAATGGAATAAACCATTTAGATAATCCTGGGTAATATGGAAAACATAGCCAATCATATAAGTAGTGATAAAGGATTGACTTAGGCATCCACTATCTACCTAAGGAACTATATTATCATTTTCTATAAAATTATTTGTCGTGGCATTTAAATAAAACATATGAACGAGATCGACATATGTCTCATTCGAAAGGTCCATGAGTGCAACCAAGCCAATGTCACGTAAGGCTTTGGTGAAGTTATGCCACTGATTTAACTCATCCATGCCATAATCTTTACCTAAAAGGACAGATTGAGAGTAGACCTTAGTTTCGTATCATTCTCTCATAGCCAGAGTGGGCAAATGGATATAATTATTATTATCACCACGTAGGTGATGACTGGGTAAAGAAGGTGGGGATGGGGATGAGGTAAGTGTTCTTTCCCAGTAATGGCGTCATGCAGTTACTTTACTACAATGTCGTAAAGTTACTTTAGTATGATGGCATGAACTGCTTGGATGCTCCATTATTTATAGATTACATTTATAGCAGAAGGAACTTTTAATGCAAATGCAATTGGCAAATGACAAGTGCAAGTGTGATGGTATGAAAGACAATACGAGTTTGGAATCAACGTGCCCATGTCAGTTGAAAGTCTATATAAAATTGACATAGGCATGTTAAAAAAAAAAACAAGAGGTTGGACGTAGGTATACGTCGGCCAATGTGCCTACGTTAACGACTAACGTGGGCGTGTTCGCTGATAATTTTCCTACGTCTGTGTTTAAAAAAAAAAGGCCAAATGTGGGCACATTGTAAACCCCTAAAATTTTTAGAATTCTTAGAAAATAATTCTAGAGGTGTAAAAGCCAAAATTGAAATCCTAAAACCGACCAAGTTAAAACCGAACTCTGGAGATTCTAAACAAGATTAAATATGCAATTTCTTAACCTTAAGAAAATGAGAGCCTTCAAAAACAAAATGGAAAAATTAATAACCGTTTGACTCAAAATCCGTACGCTAAACAATTTACCTATTCGACTTCTAACATGAAAATTAAGACAATATATTCAAGTAATATTCGATGACAAAATTTTAAAACTTTAAACCCCTCGGTGAATTTTGGCATAAAAATTTAAATTAATACCAAAAGTCAACCCGAGTCAACACTTAACCCTGGACTCGATTAAACAATCCCTAAAAATTGAAAAATATTAAATAAACCACAAAAAATAAAGTAAAACATAAATTTCGAATCGAAAATATAAGTATGACATAAACCCCTAAGTTTTAAAATTTTACAAGTAAATCTTAAAAGCTGGAAGCCAAACCGAAACCTTAAAGTGAACCAAGAGCAATAACGAAACTTAGAGAACCTAGATCTAGCAATCCCGTACGCGAAACTCTAAAATAGTAAAAATGAGAGAACCTTATATTCTAGTTTAAAATAATGTGTCACAACCTAAAAAGATCATATTTGTAAAAAATTTGCTCGTTTTGAATCCAAATGGGAACAGTTTTCGAAATCAGGGTCCCAACATAAAAAACAATAAAAATATTTCGAAAACAATTTAGACTCTTAATAAGATAATGATTCACAAATATTAGTTTCATAATTTTTGGTATCTAAAAATATCTGATATAGCCATATTATGCGTATTTTCATTACTACTGGTATTTTATTTGTCTAGTCAACTATTCATTGTACTGTTTTTACCATTCATTACTATGCCATTTACTTCTACTTTTCCTTACTACCTACTTTTTACAACCTATATACCTATTTCTTACATTTACTTTTTCAATATTATTTTTTACTAAACTTCTCTTACACTTTAGTTACTTTTCTTTACTAAAATTAATTTTTAATCACATCTTCTCTCTCCCTCTCTTCATTTCCATCCATCGCCTCTCTATCTTCTATCTATTTTATTTTCTTTTTCATTTATTTTAATTCACTCAAAATTCCACTCCAAAACTCTATAAATACTTCATTCCTCCTTCATTATTTACATACACTTTCCAAATATAACAAAACTCTTTGCCATTTTTTTTCTCAAATCCTCTCTTATCTCTACTCAAAACCATGACTCTCACTCCTTCTATCTCTTTGTGATTTTTCCAAGTTTTCTTCTTCCATCTTCATCATCGTCCATCTTAGGTAAACTACTAAACCTTCCTCCTAAGTTCATGTTAACATAACATGAACGTTATGTGTGTTTTATTTCCATCTAAAACCCATGAGCTTTATGCTAGGGAATGGTAATATAGAGACAACATGTTGTTCATGTCATTGTTCGACTCCATAATCTATTCATGTTATGTTATGTTCTTGCTTCTAATATAACTTCCTAGATGTAGTATGTATAGTATGTGTATATATATTTTAGAGCCTAAAGCTCACTAATCTAACATTTTATTGATGCTTTTATTTCCTTGCTCATTTATTTATTTCATGCAAATAATTAAAACTAGTCATTCTAATCCTAGACTTGTCCTCATCAAGTCAAAACAATTTCCTTCTTTCTTTTTGTACTTATCCATAATCCAAGTCCAGGAAGCTTTGACATAAAACTAAGACTCCCATTATTTTTTCTTATTTTTCTTAAGGCACTTGCCCATGTCTAAGTCCGAGAAGAATTGAATAAAAATCTGAAACTTTCAAAATTTTCATATTTTTCTTTTTCTTAAGCTTTCTTATGTATTTTCTTTTCTCTTTTTGGAACTTATCCATTCTAAGTTCCGGAAAATCTTGATGCAAGCTAAGACTTCCCAATATTTGACTTTACATATATGCTTATTTAATTTTCTATATCTCTTATATTTTATATGAGATATTTTTCTTTTATCATACAACATAGCTATAAGTTCATATTCATGCATGATTATAACGTTGTTGTCTTAATGGAATTTTTTTTTAAAGAAATAAAAGGAGTCTTTTCTTTTATAAAAATAAGATTAAACTCTCTATAAAAATAATTTTTGACACTTAGGAAAAATTTCCATTAAAACCTATGATCATGATTTAACAACCTCCTTTTCAAAATTTAAATAGATTCATCATAAAATTTTAGTGTTGTTTTTATGCAAAGTTTCTTCAAGACTTAATTATGTGGTTCTATTACTCTCTTTTCAAAGACTAAAATAAATTTATTATTAAATCTTAATGTTGATAATTTTTTGTTATGCAAACTTTTCTTAAAAAACTTATTTATAAGATTTATACCAACACTTTAAACAATAAGAACCAAACAAACTTTTCTAAGTCAACCTTAAAATTAACTCATTACTTAAACATCCACTTATAAGTAAAATCTGTGCACAACTTAAGAAACTAAGTTTTAAAAAGTAAATTCATTTCCTTTTTATGAAATCAAGAAAATATAACTAATAGCTATAATAATTAGACACCCATTTGTAACAACCCAAAATTTTAGTTTTCTTCCAACTACCTCTTAAATACCCAAATGTTGAAAAACTATTAATAAAGAAAGAGTTATTATGAGAATAAAAAGTTAGAACAAGCCATTCACCTAATTTCTCTCATGCTAAAACTTAAAAATATTTTAGAAGTAATAAGATATAGAATAATTTTTCTTCATAACCACGTAGAGATTTCTGTTTTGGGAAATAGTTAGTTAAAAGAAGTTTAGTATGAAAATAATATATTTAAGAACTCAAAATAAATATAAAATCATGATTTTTTAAATTAAGTTTCATATTTATAAAATCTAAGAATTAAAACTTTGTTTAAAAATCAAACTTAAGAAAATTTCTATAAGGAAATATACTTACAATTTCATGCCACAAAGGAGTAAAATCATGACCTTTGAGATTTCAAAGTATATATATTGAGCTATGATTCTTATTTTCTTATTGTTGAGCCACATGTTTACAAAATAGCAAATTTAATCACAAGTCAAAGAATGACCTTTCACAAAACTCTATCTTTTACAAAGATTGTTTATAATTATTATTTTAAAACAACATCAATAGGATCATACATATAATATGAGTTATTGTCTATATTAAATGATTTTCAATGGTAGAACTATTTATATGATAGCTATAAAGTAACTAAGTGAAGTCAAACTTGGAAAAATTTTAAATTCAAGGATTGGAATTTTCCTACCTATTTTGTACCGACCGTTTTGGAACTTAAATGGATTTAAATTTCAAAAACAACCTTAGAAATAGATAGGTCTTTTCAAGTAGGTAGAAAATGACATCTAATATGTGAAATTCCGAGTTATAAAGAGTAAATTATGACCATTTTAAGTTGGAATTTCGCTTCATCCGAATTTTGATGAAAATAACAAGATAGAATTAAGAAGTTTGAATTGAACCTCTATGAAATACTCATTCTAGGTATTTCTTTTGTCTAAGTGACAAGAAATACGAGATTTTCCTTCCTGATGATTACTATGGCTACGCAAATTGCGATACGGACGAGTGAGTTCTTCCTCCTAAATTCATTACCTTGTTTGTGCTTATAAAATAGCTGCACTAGCATGATAAGAAAAGATAAAAATGGGTATACATTGGTAATTGTTAAGGGTTAAGCATGTCTTTCTTTTGCTTGTGTGATTAGTGAATGCTAAGCATACCACAACACTAGAATATTTATTTAGCTATATTTATTCGTTTGTATGCTTGATTACTTTGTGTGTTTAAATTGATTGATTGCTCTCAATGAATCATAATGTAGAATGGAGTTAATAAGAAAACAGCCATATATAGCATCCATCAAGTCACATTTTTTGAAGGCTATAACTCTTACATGTAGAGTTGGATGGGCTATGAGCATGCTGGGTCACGGGCCATGCTCCTTCTAGGGAATCCACATCGCTCGGGGAATGCGACCCTAGGTTTAGAGCCATGCCAACTGTACACTTTAGGCATGTGCTTGGGGACTAGCAGTAGAAGATCAAGAGGACCTTCAAAAACAATTTCCTCACCTTTGACATGGAGGGTATAAATTCATTCTGTGTATAGGTTCCAAATAACTATACATATTTGTGTTCTTCCTATGGTTATTGCATAAGCATAGCATATGCTTGACTAACCGACTTATTTGTCTATGTTTGTCGGTGCAAATGATGAGGGAACATCTCACTAAGCTCGTTATAAGCTTATACACCCATAGTTTTTGGTTGAAACAGGTATGCTTGAGACTTCACTCGAGGATGGATCATTAAAGAAACCATTGGTGGATTATTGAGCTTTAACAAAAGGAGTGGGAGCATAGAAAGAATTTACCATCTTGAAATTTCTTTATGAGTAATGTCTGTTATACTAATATTTTAGAGATTACCAGGAAGTATACTTATATAAACTTGAGGATATTAACAGAGGTATACCCCTAAGAATTGTAATTCACCTTATTTATGTCTTATGCCAGGTATTTCTCTTACCTTGTTACTGAATTGTTATAAAAGTAAATTACACTACTTTGATGCATCCTCTTTGATGTGTTGTACGCTTTGTACATGATATGAAAACCTTCACATGATTAAGGTAATTATTCCTAGGCTTTAATATTGTGTACAATGGATTGCTATGTTTAAGGTACCTCTCGAGGAGTGATACACGTCACTGGCTAACAAGCCTACGCTGGTATTTAATGTGGGCATGTTGGTACATGACCACGTCGGTTGCTAGCTTAATATATATTATCTGGGCTCTAGATTGTAACTGCGCCCATTTTGCAGCAATTTCAACCATTATCATCTGCTATCTGTTTTTAATTCAAAAATCCTTAACACTTTCTCACTTTTCGTTTAGATATTGATATGGCCGGAAACAACAATAACAACTAGGATAATTTTCCCAACTTCAATGAGTTTGATGACTTATAGATTTTTGGAAACATCATGCAGGGTTTTAATACCTTGATGAGTCAAATAAGGAACCCTGAATATGCAGTACTTATGTCCTTTCCAATGATACCAATATGTATTCCTAGATAAGAAGCAATTGGAGTGGGGTATTCACAAGCTCCACCAATAGTCACACAATCGCCTTCCATGGCTAGTGGGAACGATGAAGGGATAAGTTTTCATTGTGTTTAATTTCTTTTATCATTACTACGTAATTATCTATAATTATTTTCTATTTGTAGGCAGCAACTTTTTCGCCAACCAAACAATCAATCCCAATGTTGAGTAATAATGACTTTGCCATGATTAGTGGTGCTTTAAGACATCCTAGGAAGAAGACAGCAATCGTGTGGAAATATTTTACAAAAACCAAAGAATCCAAATCAAGTGGAGAACCTATTAAATATGATGTTTTTCAAACTTACAGAAATAAATTGTCATCAGCAAACTGGGCACTTCTCCAATGAATACCCGCAGAGAAAGAATGTCCTAACTAGACCGTTTGGTTCAATGAGAGGAGCTATATCGGTGAAGAATGGAAGTAGAGGGAGCAACTCGAGCCGTTCTGGAGCAGCTGTCCATAGAATGAGGATTTACAACTTGGAAGGGCAGTGGGTGTGTGAAGAATCAGACGATGAAGGAGCTGAGTTAGCAGCTATGGATGGAGATTGTAACCCTGATTTTGGACTGGTGATGGGTTAGAATCGGAAACTCCTTTACCTTTGATGCAAGTTATTAAGTACCTTGCATTCAATTCTTAATACTAGAAGTATAAAGTTTTATACCAACAAATAGCTTAAGTATACCAGTTTCATGATTAGTATAAAATTCGAGTGCAGGTCACATATGCATAGCTAGTTAAACCGCTTATGCTTTGTTTGACATAGGAGCTATGCATTCCTTTATCACCATTAGTCTGGTTAAACAAACTGGTTTACCTATAGATACTATCACTACCGATTTTTGAGTTAAGACCCCCACTGGAAGCATAGTAACTACTGAGGAAATGCTAAAGGATTGTCCTATGGAGATACAAGGATATTATACTAAGTGTGACTTGATAATTTTGGAAATGAGCAAATACGAAGTAATCTTAGGAATGAGTTGGTTGACATCTGTTAAGGCTCTAGTGGATTGTAGACACAAAGAGGTGAAGTTTAAGGATCAGGATGGGTGTGAAATAGTATTCAAGGAAGAATCCACGGTGAAGTTAAACTCATTTGAGTTAATGGATGATGAAGAGATCAACTTAAGTAATATGGATGAAGAAGAGAAAGAAGAGGAGAAACTTAAGTTGGTATCCATACCCGTGGTTAAGGAATTTCCAGATGTATTTCATGACAGATTACCTGGATTACCACCCAAGAGGGAAATCGATTTCGAAATCGACTTATTGGTGAACACGGAGTTAATATCAAAGGCACCCTACCGGATGGCACTAGTGGAGCTAAAGGAGCTGAAGACTTAGTTGCAAGACTTGCTAGACCAAGGTCTCATTCGACCAAGTGTATCACCCTGGGGAGCACCAGTGATGTTCGTAAAAAAGAAGGATGGTTCTATGCATTTGTGCATCGATTATCGAGAGCTCAATAAAGTCATCATCAAGAATAAGTATCCACTCCCAAGGATAGATGACCTTTTTGATCAGCTTCAAGGAGCTAGTATCTTTTCAAGAATTGATCTATGATCGGGATATCACCAGTTGAGGATTAAACCCGAAGATGTACCCAAGATGGCTTTCAGAACTCGCTACGGACATTACGAGTTTCTGGTAATGCCTTTCGGTTTAACCAACGTACCAGCAGCTTTCATGGATCTTATGAATCGAATATACAAACCTCTGCTAGATAAGTGTGTGATAGTCTTTATAGATGATATTCTAATCTACTCCAAGACATGAGAGCAACATGAGGAACACTTAAGAATGCATTACAGATCTTGCGTGAGCATAAGTTGTACGCCAAGCTGTCTAAGTGTGATTTCTGGTTGGATAGGATATCTTTCCTAAGACATGTCATATCTGGAGAGGGAATATCGGTGGACCCTGAGAAGATTAAGGCAGTGATGGATTGGAAACAACCTAAAACTGTTACGGAAGTGAGAAGTTTTCTCAGATTGGATGGATATTATAGAAAATTTGTGAAGAATTTTTCTACCATAGCCAAACCTATAACGCAGTTGACTCAGAAGGATGAAAAGTTCATTTGGATGGATAAAAGAGAACAAGGTTTCTAAGAATTAAAGAAAAGGTTTGTATCCGCCCCAATTTTGGTTCTACCAGACCCTGAGAAACCTTATACGGTACACAGTTATGCCTTTAGAAATGGCCTTGGATGTGTGTTGATGCAAGATGAAAAGGTGATTGCTTATGCCTTGCGACAACTTAGGCCTCATGAACAGAATTACCCCACCCATGATCTAGAATTAGCCCCCGTTGTGTTTGCACTAAAGTCATGGAGACATTACCTATATGGGCAAAGGTGTGAGATCTACACCGACCATAAGAGTCTCAAGTATCTATTCACGCAAAAGGAGCTGAGTATGCGGCAACGGAGATGGTTGGAACTCATTAAAGATTGTGACCTTGGGATAAATTACTGCTCAGGGAGAGTAAACGCTGTCACAGATGCCCTGAGTAGGAAGAATTATGGAGAAGGAGCTACTTTGCTCACTAATAAGAAGGAGCTAATAAAGGACTTCGAAAAGATGAACATCGACTTCATAGGGCATAGTGTGGAAGCAGAAATCGCCAGCTTAGTCATGGAACCCACCTTAGTGGAAAGAATCAAGGAAGCCCAACGGTATGACGAGGCGATTCAAAAGATTAAGGGAGAGGTACAAAAAGGAAAATACACCGATTTCATGATAGAAGAAGATGAGGTGGTGAGAATGAAAGGGAGATTATGTGTTCTAGATGGTGAGGATATGAGGAAGGAAATCATGAATGAAGCACATCATTCAGGATATACCATGCATCCATGAGGAACTAAAATGTATCAGGATATGAAGAGCCACTATTGGTGGAACGGTATGAAAAGAGACGTGGCTGATTTTGTGATGAAGTGTCCCACATGCCAACAAGTGAAGGTGGAACACCAAAGACCTGGAGGACTTTTGAAACCCCTGCCGATACCCGAATGGAAATGGGATCAAATCACGATGGATTTTGTGTGTAGATTACCAAGAACATCTGCAGGATATGATTCTATTTGGGTCATAGTAGACCAATTAACAAAGACAACACACTTCCTTCCAATCAACATGACGTACTCCATGGATAAGTTGGCAAGAATATACATAAGGGAAATAGTACGCTTGCATGGAGTACCCATTGGAATAATCTCCGATCGAGACCCAAGGTTTATGTCTAAATTTTGGACAAGCTTGTAAAGATGTATGGGAACAAAGCTACACTTCAGTATTGCATATCACCCCCAAACAGATGGTCAATTGGAGAGGATGACACAAACTTTGGAAGATATGCTGCGAGCTTGTGTAATAGAGTTTAAGGGTAGTTGGGACGCACACCTACCATTGGTAGAGTTTACCTACAACAATAGCTACCACTCCACAATCCAGATGCCACCTTATGAAGCGTTGTATGGAAGGCGGTGTCGATCGCCTTTATTTTGGGACAATATAGAGAAATTGAGTATTGGACCCGACTTGGTACAAGACGCGGCCGATAAAGTACGGGTCATTCAACACAAGATGAAGGAAGCACAGGATCGACACAAAAGTTGGGCAGATATAAAAAGACGAATGCTCGAGTTTGAGGTTGGAGACCATGTGTATTTGAAGGTAAACCCCATCAAGAGTATTCACAGAGTTCGAGCATAAGGAAAGTTGAGCCCACGATATATCGGACCTTTTGAAGTGCTTGAAAGAGTAGGAGATCTTGTTTATTGTCTGGCCCTACCTCCTACCCTATCTGGAATTCATAATGTGTTCCACGTATCGGTTTTACGGAAGTATGTGCCAGTTCCTAGCAGACTCATAGAGCTGGAACCAGTACAGTTAAGAGATCAAGTATGTGAAGGTTCTGTGAAGGAATCACTCACATGAAGAAGCAACCTGGGAAGCCGAGAGCGACATATGCTAGAAGTATCCAAAGTTGTTCGAGGAATCAAGTATGAACTTCAAGTTTTGAGGACAAAACTTTCTTTAAGGGGGGTAGGTTGTAAACCCCCAAAGTTTTGTGATCATTAAAGCTTAAATCTTAATTAGAAAGTTAACTGGAAACCTAAAGTCAAGAAAACCCTAGTCTTTTGCAACATTCAAGTCCAGCATTCCCGTTTAAGTAACCCTAGAAAAGTTAGTAAGAGATTAGTATGTAGAATAGTTCGTAATAACCTGAGAAAGCTTAAAAATATCACATTAGTTAAACCGCGATTCATTTTGAGTACAACCGGATACAGTTCTTGAAAAGCGTGTCCTGGGGCTGGGATTAGTAAAAATATTCTGAATATACCGTTAGACTCATAAAAATATAAGGTTTTCAAAAATATCAATTTCATAATTTTTTGGTAACTAAAAATATCAGATATCACAATTATACACATATTTTCTTTCTACCGGTACTTAAATTGTCATGTCTACTTTACATTATACTATTTTTTACTATTCTACACTATTCATCTATCTCTACTTTTTCTTATAAACTACTCTTACAACCCATACCTCTATTTCTTACAATTTGCATTTCCAATATAACTTCACATATTTCATATCTTACTTTTCATTAACAAAAATACAAAAAAAAAAAAAAAAATCTCTCCCTCCTATACCCATGTATGCGTCGGCCATGCCCCTCCCCTCTCTCCAATTTGTTTTATTTTCATTTATTTAATTAACACAAAATTCCTCCTACATTTTCCTATAAATACCCCATCTTCCTTCCACTTCTTTCACAACTTCCATACACTAAAATTACTCTCTAAAAATCTCTCCATAAACTCTCTTAAGTTTCTCTAGTTTCTACTTCTTCTCTAGATAATAGTTTTAGCTTTCTAAAGTGTTCATTTACTTAGTATGAGCTTAGTGTGTGTTTTCTGTAAGCCCTAGATTTTTCGATTATATTAGCAAACCCTAAGAATCGAAAGTTAAAATGAAACCCTAAAGTTAACCTAGTTACGATTAGTCTAGTGAATCTAGATCCGACAATCCCGTGTTTATATAGGGAAGCCTAAAAATATCAGTTTCGTAATTTTCTAGTGTCCTTCGGATCCAATCGGGATCAGTTTTCCAAAACCGTGCCCCGGAGCACCGGATAGCAAAAATATTCCGATAACACCAATAGATTCGTAAAAATATAAGGTTTTCAAAAATATCAGTTTTAGAATTTTTCGATATCTAAAAAGAACTGATATAGGCCTTTTACGCGTATTTTCTTTACCACCGGTGTTTTAATTGTCTAGTCTACTATTCATAGTACTTTTCTACTATTCATTACTATTCACCTATTTCTACTTTTTCTTACACTCTACCATACCTATACCTTACAATTTACCTTCCTCATAACTTTAATCACATCATACCTTACATATTACTTCTTTTTATTACAAAACAACAAAATTAATCAATTTTTCTCTTCCTCCAAAGCCATTGCTGTCCACCCTCTCTCTCCTCTTCCTCTCAATTTGTTTTCTTTTCCAATTTATTTTATTACATCTAATTTCCACTCCAAAATTCTATAAATACCTCCTTCCTCTTCCATTCTTTCACACAACAAAAATTCATACTAAAACTCTCCCAAAATCACTCCACAAAATTCCTCTCCCAACAACTCTCTCAAGTTCTCTCTTTTCCTTAGAAAATCCATTCCCACATAATATTACAACCCATTCTTTTCTTCTTCAGCCAACACATAAAGTTTAGGTAAAAACTTCTCTTATTTACTCATCATGTTCATATAACTTAATATGAGTTTAGTGTATGTTTCTTAGACTCATTGAGTTAAAGAAGCAACAATTTATTCATGTTTTGTTTTTGTTCATGTTCTTATTTTCTTTATGTTACTATTATGTTGATATTGTTATTATTGTTTCTAACTTAACTTATATAAGTATTATATATATTATGTATATATATTTAGAGCATATAAGCTCACTTGTTATTTATTTATTTTCAAGTCTTGCAATTTATTTATTTACTTATTTTATGTAAATATTAAGACTAGTCTTTCTAGTCTTAGACTTGTCCATATCAAGTCAAAACAATTTTTATTTCTTTGCTTTTCTTTTCTTTGAGGACTAGTCCATTCTTAGTCCCGGGATACCTTGATGAAGCTAAGGTTCCCAATACTTGACTTTACTTTTATGCTCTTATTTTATTTATGTTGCTTTTATGTTTTTCATAGTTATATATATTCACATTCATACATGAATATGTTGTTATTGTCTCAACCATAATAAAAAATGAGTTTTCTTAAGTAATAAAAATAAACTCTCTTTAAATATAAATTTTGTCACATAAGAAATTATTTTCCTTAAAGACTTGAGATTTTATCTTAAACAAATATTTTTCCAAAGTTAGATAAGTTTAGCTCTAGTTTTAGTAATAATATGTGGTTTTTACCAAGAAATACATAAAGTAAAGTTATTATAAATTCTCTTTTCAAATAAATAAGAAAGTTTCTTTAGACCTAAACAAAGGATTTCTTAAATTCAATTGTAGAAGTATTCTACCAACACTAAAATCTAAGTTAAGTTTTTCAAAATTAACTTATAAGATGATCTCTTTTGAGAGTGGATCTAACCATAAAGTATTTAGAAAGACTTTGTTTTCCAAAACACTAGAAACAAAAGATTAAGATTTCTTTTTGAAAATTTAACTAAGAAAAGGAGTTAAAGAAGGAAATACTCACTTATGATGACTTAGGAAATTTTTCAAAAATAAAATTCTTTTCAAGCCTTAAGCTTATCTCACTTTCAAGACATTTGTTTTATAAAACCATTGTTGAGACAACACCAAATTCATGCATATAGTTTGAGATTATATATGTATTCAAGGGATTTTTCAACTATACAATATATCTATATTTTTGTATAAAAGCCCTTGAGTGAAGAAAGGTTTGAAAACTCTAGTTTTGAAGTTTGGAAAATTCTTATCAAATCTGTACGCTATTATTCCGAGACCTAAATAACTTCTTTAGATAAAAATAACCTTAGAAATAGATAGATCTTTTCGAGTAGGTAGAAATCGGTATGTAATATGCGAAATTCCGAATTAAAATGAGCAAGTTATGACCATTTTAAGTTGGGATTTCCATTCCATACGATTTTTACGAATTCTTTAAGATAGAAGTATATAATTTGAATAGATCTTGGATGAAATACTCATGTTGGGTATTTCTTTTGTTTAGGTGTCGAGGATCACGATCTTGTCTTCCCCGAAGATTACTTCGACTCCTAAACCGCTATAGACGAGTGAGTTTCCTTTACGCTTATGTATTCGCGCATGTGCTTGTAGAATAGAGCACTAGATATAGGAAAAGATAAAATTGATATGCATGTGGGATATTATGGGAATTATGTATGTGATTCATTGTGTGCGATCAATGAACGATAAGTATATCGGAACCCGATTTGTGATTGATATAAATGTTTCCATGTATGTATTGTTATGTGTGTAAATATTGTTTGATCGCTTTAAATGATTTAATGTCATATTGAAATCCCCATATAATAAATTGCTCATGCATATCACTTAGAATATCATTTCGAAGTTTTGCTACTATTCCTCAGCGTGGGACTGGAAAGGTAAGCTACCTAGCTACATCTTGAGGGTTAGGACGTACGGGGAATACGGCCTCAAGGTGTAGCCGAGCCGGATTGATCGCTTTGGGCATGGAAGGCCCGGGGATTAGTAGTACGATTCGTTGGAACCTCAAGACGCGCGCAACTTTCAGGAGGTCGTTCGGGACCCAATTCAAAACATTCCCTAACCACCGATGGAGGGGTAAATCCATCAAACATACGAAACCGGATAGTCGTATGTAATGTTTGATCATATGGTTGTTGCATTCATATGCTTGGTTAATAAACTTGTTTGATTGTTGTTATGAGTACTATTGCGTAAGGAATATCTCACTAAGCTAGTTATGCTTATACTCCTATAGACTTTTGATATTACAGGATTATCTTTTGCACCCGAGACCACCTTGATTCCCCGGGTAGAATCCTTATTTTGAGAAGCTTTTGGAGGAACTCTATTTTGAAGTTATAGAGTAGATTTCTTCTAAAATCTTCTAGCTTTAGTTATGTCATATTTAGAACCATGTTATTATGAATTATCGGGGGAATGCCCCTTAGAAGCTGTAAGACTTTTATTTCAATGAAATATATATTAAGTGTTATTTTGCATGTTCCGCTGCCAATGTCTTAAAATGTATTACTCCACCGGTCTCCCTTTGTTGTGAATGTACGTCTTGTACCAATATGGAAGCTTTCGAGTGACTGAGGTAGTCATTCTTAAGTTTTAATATTGCGTACGGCGGGCTGTCACGTTTAGGGTACCCGCTGGGGCGTGACATTTTCTAAACCATGAAGGTTAAAGAAAGTAACAATAAGTTCATACTTTATTTTTGTTCATGAATCTAATTTCTTTATGTTGCTTTTCTATATATGTTACTAAATATATCTAATAGCTATATATATATATATATATTTTAGAGCATATAAGCTCATTTGTTTTGCAATTTATTTACTTTCCTTGCAATTTATTTACTTTCATGTTGTTTTTAAGACTAGTCTTTCTAGTCTTAGACTTGTCCTCATCAAGTCAAAACATATTCTTTTTCTTTATGGGACTAGTCTATTCTTAGTTCTGGGATACCCTGATGAAGCTAAGGTTCCAATACTTGATTTATTTCTTTACTAGCTTATTTCTTTAAGTTATTATGTTTCTTTATGTTTTCATAGCTTTATGATTCATATTCATGCATTAACATAATGATTTTGTCTCAATAAGATAAATGAGGAAAGGTTTTCTTAAAAATAGAGATTCTTTTCTAGAATTAAAAGTAAGAAGTAATTTTCATAAAACTAAGGACTTATCTTAATAAACTTTTCTAAGAAATCTAGAGGAGTTCATAAGAATTTTACAAACATATATAACATAGAAAGAACTTCTTGAAATAAACAAAAGTTTTACTAAAACTTTACTTTTTCATCAAAACGCTACTTTGACAAAAAGAAATTCCTTTCATGAAAATAGAAAAATCTTAAAAAAACAAGGACATTATTTCTATGAAGATAAAATCGTTATTATTTTCAAAAAGTATTAGAAACTAAGAAAATAAAATCATTCTTTAAAAATTTAAAGGATTAAGGAAAGGAAATCTACTCACTTATAATAACTTGAAATATTCCCTTGCAAAATAAGAGGAATTTTTCCAAAGTTTCACTTTTTTTTAGAAGACTTTACTTTTACAAAAATTTATGGTTTGAGACAACTTTATTAATTTCATACATTTGATATGAGTCAATAAATAAATATATATATATATATATGCATTTCAAAGGTTTTACAAACTATTATAATACATATCTCTTTTATATGAGTATTGTTAAAAAGAAGAAATTCAAGTTTTAAGAAAAATCATGGTGAATCTGATCACCGCTATTTCGGAACCCAAACGACCTATTATGATGAAAATAGTTTTAGAAATAGATAGATCTTTTCGAGTAGGTAGAAAACGGTATATAATATGCGAAATTTCGAGTTAAAATGAGCAAGTTATGACCATTTTAAATTGTAATTTCCTCCAATCCGATTTACCGTGATTTTAAGATAGATTTAGAGTTTTCAAGAATAGAAATTCTATGAAAGACTCATTGTGGGTATTTCATCTTGTTTAGTTGAAGAAGGAACCGAGATCACTTTCCTGGAAGACTACTTCGATTAGGAGCTACTGACATGGAGTGAGTTAATCCTTTACTAAGTTACATTTCCTTGGTTGTGTTTGTAAGTAGTAGTAGTAGTAGTAGAAAATAAGGAAAAGATAAATGAACAAATAGTGTGTGATTTAGATTGATAATTAGTTGAATATAAGTTAAGAATATCGAAAGAGAAATTGATAAATAAATTCTGATTCTTGCATTGATATGATGAATATTGTTTTGATCGCCTTTAACTTGAACTCAAACATTAATTGGTTAAACTTATGTTGAAAATGATTCATGCATATCATATTCGTGAGTCACATTTATTTCACTACTATTTTTCGTTTGGGAAAATGAGGAAGTTGTAGTGGTGGCTAGTAGGAGCCAAAAAGTCTACATGAGCCAATAGGAGCCAGAAAGTCTATAGGGCGAGCAGGAGCCAGCAAATTTGCTAATATTGATGATCGTATGGGCCTGTAACCTCCCAACCCCCGACATGGAGGGCGTAAAATCCATGCTACACATGATTTCCAGTTAATCTTCTATATTTTGTTTGCTCATGTGTTTGCTGCATTTTCATATGATTATTTAAATACTTGTTTGATTTATGGAAATGTCTTGTGGATGCGAATTATCTCACTAAGCTAGATTTGCTTATACCCCTATAGCTTTTTATTACAATATGATTATCTTTGGTTGGCACCGAGGAGCCCCGTATGCCAGGTATGAGCCAAAGCCACTAGGAGTTTTTGAGAGAAGTTATATGTGTTTAATTTCGAACATAGACTTCTAAGAAAACTCTATAGTAGGCTTATGTTATAGTTATGTTTATCAAATGGTTTAGTTGAATCAAGACTATTTGAGACGAGGGAATGCCCCTAAGAAGATTTAAGAGTTTGTTATCTAAATGAATATTCCATGTTTATATATATAAGTTCTTGCATGCTTTTATTATCTACTTAAATGTAATACCCCTATGAGTCTCCTACTATCTTGGAAGCACATCTTATATGTGATATCGAAGCTCCTGTATGACTAAGGTTGCCATTCATTAACTTTAATATTATATGCAGCAGACTGCCACGTTTAGGGTACCCTCTAGGGCGTGACATATAGGGTCATGGGTCGGGTTCGGCCTTAGTTACGACCCTGCAGGGTCGACCCGACCCATTAAAATTACTAAGAAAAATAATTTTATAACATCAAAACTTTGATATAGCCAATTTTTATTATTTTTACAGCTCTATGATTGTATAATTTATTTTTTTGTTCCATCGAGAATGTCATGCTTTTTATAATTAATAAGAGATAATATTCGTATTTATGTATCTATGACAATCCTCTAGTAAAGTAAATTCTACTATGTTGTGTTACAAATTGATTATCATACTTCGAAAATCAATTGTATAGCTTATTGAGTTTCTTTGTTTTTTTTTTTTAACATGTAGCTTTACCATCAAATGAAAAGAAACTGAAATACATAAGCAAAATAAGAATATATCATGAAGATAAATAGACAAATGACAAATAAAAAGAATAAAAAAGAAAAAAGTGTAAAAATAAAATCGAGTCAATGAGACGGGGCGGGGTTGGGAATTGCACATAAAACCCTATAGGGTCGGGTCGGGTTCAGGTTTTATATGATCCGTCCTAAACCCATCCTGATTGCATCCCTAGTGGGGTTGAGAAAAATAAATGCCAGCTTTAATGCATGGAGAAGCCAGTGTGAGAAGAAGTAAGAAGGCTTAAAAACAAATAAGGGCAATTGAAAACAATGTTTTCCAGTCAGTCAAAGGGTAAAAATAATAAAAAAAAGCCATGTCAATAATTCATTAATGTCTATCACATGGCCACTTAATAGATGTATTAAAATGTTACCGATTTGAAAACACAAGCACTAAATTGCTAGATTTAAAAAATCGGGCACTAAATTGCAAATAATCCAAAGTATAGGCACTTCTTGTGCCATTATCCCACCAAAATAGCATAGAAAATATTATGTCATATTCCTTAGGGATTGTGGGCATCTACCTTTGTCACGCTCCAGAGGGGTAGCCTAAACGTAACAGTCCGCTACATACCATATAAGACTCTTGAATTACAATCCGAGTCTTTCGGGAGTCTTGTATAGATGTAAGGCATCCCTTTACAACAATAGATTACTCTATTCAATGGAGTTAAGAAATTTAATGCGGCATTCGATAGCATTAGATAATAAATCAAAACATATACATAAAAGTTACAAAGTCTAAGGGGCATTCCCCGCAAAAGAATATTAAAGGTCCATTACAGTCATCCAGAGTTTTTTGGTTTCCTGTGGAAGTCTAAACAAAACTGAATACAACTTCTATAGGAAACTCCTAGTTCCTGTACCTAAGTTGTAGCTTGCCTTGGCCTAATCCAAATAAACTCGTGCTGCAACAAATAAAAACTATAGGGGCATAAGCTACACTAGCTTAGTAAGTGAAAACTTCCATATCGCAATTAAAACATAACAATCAAGCAAGTGATTAATCAGTCAAATGGTATGCATCAAATAGGTGAATTCGACAAACATATGGCCAGTCGAAAATCATATGTGGATGGACTTGCACCCTCCATCCCGAGTTAGCAGATTAAAGAATCCTGCAGTATGACGCCGTTTAGGCTCACGGTAAACCAACTCATATATTCGTTTTGTGGATCATGAAAAGCCAATAAATGCTAATGCTCCATCCTCATCGTGTTATGAATGAGTTCAATTTTATCTTCAATATCGAATAATCAATTATACCAGTTCTTTTAGGTGATCAAGCAATATCCGTAGACAATCAGTCCTAACTCATCTATACAAGCAATGATTTATAACCCGGCTTCGATATTCTTTAAGTTCAACTTCACATAACAATAGCAGACATTATAATTTCCATTCAACCCCATCATGCATATTCATTTTATCTTTGCTAAGTAACTAGTGCAGTTATCAATACAATCACAAGCAATAATTGAAATTGAAAGTGATACTCATTCGGCCATGGTACGCCGGTCTTTTAGTAGTAATAATCGAGTGGTAGGGATTCGTTGGTCTCAGAATCACCTACCAAAGAAGAATATCCTAATGAATACTTCATCACTTAACTAATCCAAACTATGTATCAAAACTAAACAAAATCGTGATTCTCGCTAGTGCGGAAATTCCAACTTAAAACGGCCATAACTTGGTAATTTTAACTAGGAATTTCGCAAATTTTATATCGATTTCTATCTACTTAGAAAGACCTATCTATTTCTAATATTATTTCCAAGTTTTGAAAACATTTAGGTCATGGAACAGAGGGATCAGATCTGATCACTAGCCTTTTCCATTTCTGAAAAATTATTTTGCATTTGTTTAAAATGTATCTAGTTGATTATTCAAGTATATATAAAATATGAATGAGTTCCTAACATAAATGACATGTGATGAGTCCAATGTATGCATGATCTTGATGATTTTTGGTAAAGGAAACTTTGAGAACTCCTAAATCTTACAAGACTCTAACAATAACTACTTCTTGAAAATCCAATTTTCTAACTTTGACATCTCACTAGTGTTTTGAATTTCATTCTTAGAAATTCCTAGTTATCTTAATTAAAAATGAGTCTTCATCATCTATACTATCCAAGACCTTCATTTCTACATAAAAATTTACATTTTTCACTTTGTAAATATGTTTTTAAGTAGGCTTTTTCTCAAAAATCCGAATTTTAGAAAATCCACTTTTTGAATGATTTCTTTGAGAAAACTTGTGTAATGCATTAAAATTTAAGGCTTTACTATATCCCCTACCTAAGCACTTCATTTAACACATAAAACATTCATTTTGAGCTTGAATAATAGGTGTTTACATAGGCATAAGCCAAAACTACGAATTTTACAAGTTGAAGACTAATTCAAAATTTTCCATCTTGATCCACCTTTTATTTTACACATTACTATCATCCAAACCTATTTCAACTTATAAAAATCATTACTTAATGATACCTATTACTTATACCCTCCATTTTTCATATAAAATATGAGTTTCAAAGTTGTTACAAAGGTTTTTAAAATAGGTGTTGGAAGTCACACGAATTTCCTTTTGGACATTTCTAACAAAAACCTTTTCTTTTCAAGTTCCTTGTCTTATCTACATAAAGATCTACCAACTATCACATTTATATATACAAAACTCAATCTTTATAAGCATTAATGCATGAAAACACAAAATATTTATATGAACATGAATGTCAAGTACAATATGAGTGTCTAAGTACTAGATCTACTACTTATAGTGCATGAAAGAGAGTTTAAAAGTATGAACATATATTTTTCATGCAAGATCTCTACTTTCACATGCATGAACATGATAATATTTCAACAAAAGCTCATCAAACACAAGATGTACTCTTGTGATGGCTTGATATTCATGTATTTGTATTTTCTTATCCCTAGCACTTGCTCATGGGGATTTAAAGTGAAAACACACATGGATAATCTTGCCATTACAAGATTAAGTAATAACAAAGCTAAAAATCTTCCCCTAAGGAAGGATTTGATGAACAAATGAAGAAGAAATGAGCTTGTTGTGTGTGTGTGTGTGTGTGTGTGTGGGTGTCGCTCACAGCAAGGAGGAGAGAAAAGAGAGAGTTTTTGCTTTGTTAAAATTTTTGAAAGAGTAGAAATGAAGAGAGAGAATGTAAATGAGTATATATATTAAGTAAATTAGGGTTTGTTTGTAGTAATGAAAGAAGAAAAATAAAACAAATAGAGGGTGGGGGGGTGGGGGTTCATGCGCCGGCCATAAGGAGTGTGAAAGAGGGAGTGAATTGATTTTATTTGAAATTTGTAATTTGTGTAATAAAATGTATTAAATGTAATAATTTAGTAAGAAACAAAAATTTCTTGGAAAAGAAAATATAATGAGTAGTTGTAAGAATGTAAGACTAGGGCATGAGTAGCGTGTCATGTAGGTTGTACTTATGAATAGTGATAAATAGTAGACAAGACATCTACTTTACCGATAGTAAAGAATATATGAGAAAAGGCTATAAATGTAATTTTTATAGCCCAAAAAATTATAAAACTTATATTTTTGAAATCTTTATAAAATTTTGGTTCTAAAAAATATTATGGAATATTTTCTGAGTTTCTAGTCCCGGGGCTTGTTTTTCCGTAATGGGGCTCGGGAAGGATTAGAATAGAAAATTTTCTAAAATTAAAACTTCCTATGGTTTGAAATATACTTTAAAGCAACATTTCACGTTAAATTATTTTATAAGATTTCTTTTGATATGAAACCGAAGGAAAGCCAGATATAGGGTTTCTAAGTTTCTCTCACAAGGCTTGAACTAATTCTGTTTAGAGTTTTGTTTTTCGGTTTTTGAAGTTTACTTGGCTACTAGGAAAACCGAGGTTTACAACCTTACTTCCTTTTCATTTATTATTTAGCAAAAAAAAAAAAAAAGAAGCAAAATATAACAAAAACAGAAGCTAAGATAGGGTTAAGGATAAGTATATACACATTTTTAGGGTAAGTTAAGGATTACTTTTGTTAATGCAAGATTAAACTTAGGGTTTTGCTTTACCAAGTACTTGTCATGTGATTTCTTTAACAAACTTCAAGAGTTATTTGTTGAGTATAGTTGTACCATTGGACTCATAAAGGTAAGCTAAAGCCTCTTTAAAGGCCATAAACTCTAGATCTAGATCATACTACTGGAATCTCTTCTCGAGCTATCAATAATCTAGATCTACATAATGTTTAAGAATCCTTTGTTTAAATTCGGAAATTTAAAAACAAGTGACAGAAAATTTCACCATCCATCTCTCAAAGCCATTATGAGCAACTTCATTAGCAGTTTAGATCTATTCAAAAGAATAAACTCTCGATCTATTCACTTGAAATCAAACATAGATCTAATAGGTACACCACACAATTAGAAGCACGAAAATAAGCTCAAGCCACTAAATATAAGTACCCAATTATTGTTCCGTTAAAATACACTTGAAATCACATGAATCGAGTCTTGGATCTACAAACCCTAAGTTAAAAAGAATTATTTCTACATAAATATGGACATTAAGCACAAATTCAAGAAGTAATATGAAATTAAAGGTAAGTATGAAAGACTGAGCAAAAAAGTCTTGCAAGAACAAAAGTCTGGTTCAATATGAATTTACCTAGAAAAACTCAAATATCCAGCAAGAAGAAAAAATTCTCTCACTAATAAGTTAGTAAATTGTTACATATGATACACTCTTATTAGACGTCTGTGTACGTTTATTTATAGGCTACAAGCACAAAAATCATGAAGACTTTACTTGCCAATATACAAGATCCTTTATAACAGAATTTGTCCTTATCTTCATGCACACGTGCAGGCCAGCTCATTCATGACAGGGTCACTTTTCACTGGTATGATCACGGGCTCGAAGATTGGCTGCGATCTGAGCTATGATTTCTTTGTAAAAATTGTCATTTTAAGCTTAGATTCATTTATGGGTGTAATCTTGGGCTCAGCTTTGAGTGTGATTGATCTTGTACTTTGCATTGCAGCTGTGGAAGTCTTCAAGCGAATCATGGATGAAATCAAAGGTGCAGTTGTAGGTGTGATGTGGAGTTTATGTAAGCATGGTATAATTTGTGGCTCCAGTTGAAGGCGTGGTTTTGGATGCGATTGGTACTTTTTCTTGGTTTTGCCTTCTCTTTTGTCTTCGATTGGGGTCTTTAGTAGCCGCGATTGATCTAGTCTTTACTCATTCATGTTGTTTTGCTCCATTTGATCTAAAACAATTTTTTTCTTCTTTTCTTGATCTTAAGAGCTGAAAGACAAAATTTAAATAACAAAAACACAAAATTCATAGGAATTTATCTAGGATTGGATTAAATAAGGCCTAAATTCTTATGAATGGAATAGAATATAAAAGACTTACCAAGATCACATGATAAGGATTTTGGTGAAGATCTAAACTATCATTTGTAATTTAAACTTAATTTTTTATGATTTAATCTAAATCTTTTATATAGTTAGTTAGTGATGTGTGTATGATCACCAAGTCTAAAATTTATAATCCAATTAATTTAGATCCACACAAGGTAGCGCACCTATCTTGTAGTATGGAAATTAACTCGGATGTCGTCCTAAGGATCTATGGGCAATTACTAGTAATACCCTTTCACCACTATCTAGTCTAAATTATCAAAAAATTGTATTAACTCTAATGATTAATTATACTAATAATTGACAAACCCTAATTATAGAATATGAAAGCTTTTCTTAATTTAATTCAATTCAAAACAATGCCCCTAGTTTTGATCCACCCTAACCCTTAATACTTATGACAAATTTAACTGATAAAAAATCAAATCTTGAACTGCAGGGTTTCTAACTTAAACCAATTACTCTCTTCAAGTTAATTGATTCCTAATTTTACATGAGAAAATGGGAATCTCTTCCTTCACTCACGCCAATGCAAAATTGCATGAAACTCACAAACCCTAAATAAAGATTTAATCTTTATGGTAGAACTTCGAAGTCTCCCTATGTCTAAGTGAAACATGCAAATTTATCATTCATGAAAGATCTATCCTATTAGTTGAAATCTCTTTCTAACTAACAAGAATCAAACAAGCAATAATCCTGGCCAGAAAATTATCACAAGATAATTAAATCACATTAATGAATTCAAGATCAAAACTTTTCATTAATTGATAACAATTCAGGGCATGAGTTAGGGTTTCACAAAACCTTGGGCATACAAATCTACTCTTCCATATGATAAAAAATAGAAACAATAGATCTAGAAGAGTTTAAGTAAAACATAATGACAAGAACCCCTTTTGAAACAATTGTTGTGCCTCCGGATGTTTGTGCCGCCAATTCTTCTTGAAAAGCTCTCCAAAAGACGACCTTTAGGGTTAGGAATGATATCTGACTCTCTCCCTCCTCTCAAACAATGAAATAAGGCCGTATTTATACAAAATTGTTCATATACGGGTTCCCTACACGACCTATGTAGGTCGGGGCGTGTACAACATAATTCCAGCGCATTTTCCTTTGTTGTCATGTGTACACTACTCATCCTACACTACTCGTGTAGCTCGGGTCGTGTACATTGAAAATGCTGATTTTTCTTCAAGTTTATCCTCCAAATCTACACTAGTAGTGTATAATTACTAATGTATGACAAGCAACTTCGTCTAGGCTCCATAATCCTTCAATAACTTGGCTTCTTTCATGATAAATCTCTTGAAAAACTCCATTGTTTCATAATCATCCCTGAAACAAGTAATTAACCCAATAAAAGTTCTTTCCTTTAATGAATTACTCAAATAGCATATAAAATATGCTCAATAATGCACAAACAATGTGGGTCTTAGGACACTTATCAGTTAGTTTTCATAATATGATATCCACAACAATCTTGAGAATCTTTAGGCTAGATAATAAATGAGAGTGAGTAAGGTAAGTGATAACGATCCCTTGGAATACAACCTAAATGTTTCTATCCTACTTCGATAGATGCTGAGTTATAGGGCCATTAGCATTTATAAATTTTAAAATTCTTGTTCACTATTATATCGTATGTATTATGAAATGATCATATTAATTGTAGAAGAAACAAGTATAGAAAGAATTAACCAAATACCTGTTATTTTCGTTTTTATAACTATTTAGTCTAGGTTATTGTCTAGCATACCCTTTGTAGTATCCTTTGGATGGATAATTTCTTTTAGAATAAGTTTTGTAGTATCCTCTCGGATAGTTGAATCCTTTGGATGGATAATTTCTTTTAGAATACGCTTTGCAGTATCCTCTCGGATAGCTGATGGATTTTTCTTCAATATAATTTTTATTCACTCCACTTTTTTCTTCTTTTTTTATTTTTTATTTTTTTTACTTTAGAAGATTCAACATCGACTGATACTATAATAGCTTTCACAAATGCAATATTTTTAATTAATTCAAACTAGTTCCTTGCTCAGATTCCAATTTATGCTTTTAAAGATTTGATCTTTGTAAAGAAATCAACATATTCACTTTTTTGTCACTCTTGTTGAACTTATTAATTTATTTTGACAAATTATCAATTTTGATATTTAGTTTACTAGTTTCTTCTTTAAGCATATTATTTTATTTTCTCGTTTTCTCATTACTAAGATCCAAAGTCCCATGATCATTTTGTGATATGTCATTTTCATCCACCAACAGCATGTTGGTTTAACTAAGTGCTTATTTTTCATTTCTAAGTACTTTAATTTATACTTTATGTTTAGATAATTTCATTTAAGCTTTTTGGAGGCCTTTAATAAATTTTTCATTTCATCCATGTCATTTTTAGATTAGCTCTTCACTAGTTTCAGACTTTACCTTAAACATGGCTAAAGGTACATGTTATCTTCTCTTCTTCGTCTTCTTCTTCTTCTTCTTCTTCTTCTTCTTCTTCTTCTTCTATATGCTTTGTGTCACTCTTTGTATCATCCAGGTCACTTTAAGTGGCTAGCATAACCTAGCTTTTCTTCTTGAAATTCTTCATTTACTTGATTAAATTCAAATTTCTTTTTTTATGAGTTGTAAATTTCTTACATCTTTTCTTCTTGAGCAATCTATTGAGCCTATGTGCAAGGAGTGCGAGATCTTCATCATTATCACTAATCTCACCAAAATCAAATTCCTCACAGATTACTTCTTTTTCTTTAAAGGTTAGCTATAGACTTTTTCTTGCTCTCTGGCTCTTGAGTTGCATTGAGATTTGACCCATAAACAATTACTTTTTGCTTGAGTTGGTCAAGTGTGAGTTTGTTCAAATCTTAGGCCTTTTTTGGTCTTTTTAGCATTCCAAGATCTCGACAAATTCCTCAACATCTCTCTTCACAATATATGGATCTTCTATCTTCTTACCAAGTAACGTAAGCTCATTTGTGATAGCTGTGAACTTATTGAAAGAATCTTTAATAAATAAATCGATTTTAAATTTAAATAACTCATACTTTTGCAAAAAGTGCATTACGTGTAGTTTCTTTTATAGTATTTTTAAGCCTTCATTCTCTTAGCAACCTGAATTCGGTCTCAGAGATTAGAATCGGAAACCGAAATCCTAAAAGAATACTCTAGGACCAATTGGACTTGGAAACCTTAAGTCCGGTAATCCCAAGAATGAAACCCCGAACCAATAGAAATGAATTAACTCCAGAATATAGCCCTAAATAATTTATCAAAACATAAAAAATCAGATTTCAGAACAATTTATTCGTTTCGGACCCAATCGGGATCTATTCTAGAAAACCGGTCCCCTGGACTCGAAAATAGAAAATGATATATAGGACTAGTTAGAACCAAATTTTAATAAGGAATTAAAAAATATAATTAAAAAAATTTCGGTTTTATAAAAATTACAGTTATAGTTTTTTTATTATATTTTTATTACTACTGTTAATTTAATTGTCTAATCAACTTTTTGATTTCTTTCACACTATTCACTAAGTACAACCACCCATACCCTATTCTTACATCCTTACAACCTATTCTTATAATCTTATATCATTTTTCTTACATTTTTTTCTAATACAACTTTTACTACTTAAATTACTTATTAAATTTGAATTTTATTACACAAATTAAATCAACACATCTCTCTCTCTCTTCTTCCAAGTCTGGCGGCGTGCCTCCCTTCCCCCCCCGGCGGCCACCGTACTTGCCATACTTTGTTTCATTTTTTTTTCAATTAATTATTTACACAAAACCCTAATTTCTTTTCCTATATAATATCTCTTTCACCTTTCACTTTTTCACTTTTTTTTCATTTCTCACAAATCAATCTTTTGGAAAAACAAATTTCCTCACTCTCTTCTCTCTCCTTTGCCGTGAGCCCCTCTCCCTCACACACACACACATACTTTTTTTTTCTTCAAGTTTTCTTGCTGTACACATCTAAATGGGTAATAGATCTTAACCCTATCACACTAAAACATATAATGACAAGATCATACATGTGTGGTTCCACTAAAATCCCCATGAGCTTTATGTTAAGGATGTGGAAACACTTAAACATGAGATTCTTACCATCACAATGTTATGGATCTTGATATTTAAGTTTTCTTACTATTATTTTATTATATTATTGCTAAATGTTGTTCTTATAGATATTTTGTACATATACTCTTTCATTAAACTCACCTACATATTGTTTATGTTGCATTTGCATCCATGACATGAGTAATATAGTAGATCTATTTGTTTAGAGTAATTAAATGCCATAGTTACTTATCTTACATACATAAAAGATTGCAATAAGATAGTCTTAATGAAGGTGTTGCCAAACCTCAAGATCTATTTTGTTTTTATCAAAAAGTGATTTTTGAAATTCGGATCTTGAGAAATAACCATTTAGAAAACCTATTTTCCAACTCCAAAATGAAGATTTTACATGTAAAATGAAGGGCTTAGGTGATATGCATCATAAAGGAGTGATTTTTTAAAGATGAGCTTAGTTTTACTAAGAGAAATTTTCAAAACAAGAAAAGGATTACAAAAGTTAAGTTAGAGCTATGTCTTAACACCAACAAAAGACTTAAAATTCATAACTAGAGTGAAATGCTAAGTAAACACCTATTTTCCAACCCTAAAACAAGAGTTTTATTAAAGAAATGAAAGCTTTAGGGAGTAGGTTTGATTAGTACTTAATTTTAAAAAGATTAAATAAGTTTTACACAAGGAATAATCTCAAAAACAAGTTTCAAAATTCGGATCTAAAAATAACCCCTATGTAAACACCTATTTTCAAATGCCAAAATGAAGATTTTAATAAAAAAATAGAAGCCTTAGGGAATAGATGTAATAAAGAATTGATTTTGATAGTAAGTGTATTTTATTAAAGTATAAACCTAAAACAAAGGAAAGGTTTCCAAACATGGATCAAAGAATATTTTCATTTCCTAAAATTATGTAAAATTCATCACTATGAAAAACACATATTTAAACATCTACTTTTCAATTTTTAAATGAAAAATTTTATTAAGATAATAAAGTTTTTAGGTATATAAGTCATCAAGACTTTATCTTAGTAAAAATGTGGATGACTTTTAAAAAGATAAAGCTAATTTTCTCAACCAAGTGTTCTTGAAATTGTTGCAAAGTAAAAGTTTTTCCAAAAATTCTTTATAATAAAAAATCATTAAGGATTTACATGTAGATAGCTCATATCATGTCATTCATGATAATAACTTGTAGATATTTCATGCACATATAATATACATGGTACGAATAATGCAATTTTCATAAAAAAAATTCGGAAATACAATTTTTAGCTACTGATCAGGTCTGATCCAAGATTTCCAAGACCTAAAAGTTTTCAAAACTTAAGAATAGCATCATAAATAGATAGATCTTTTGAAGTAGATAGAAATCGATAGCTTATTTGTGAAATTCTGAGTTAAAATGACTAAGTTATGGCCGTTTTAAGTTAGAATTTCCATCTACCACGAAAATTACAAACTTAAGAGTTTTCATTTAATAAGTTGGAATTAGTCATGGTATGAAACACTCATTTAAATATTTCATTCGTTTAGGTGACTTTGAATCAGGGGAATTATTGTTTCCAGAGTACTACTATTAAGACCGGTATCCATGGCCAAGTGAGTTCATTTTCCTTAAATTACATGGTTATGATTGTGCTTGTAATGATAGTGGCATTAGAACTAGAACAAGATAAAATTGGAATGTGCATGTGATTCTTGCTTGGTTCAATTAATGATAAGAATATCGAAATGGGAATTGTTATAAATATTTGTATGATTTAGTATAGAATTGAAGTGTCTGAAATATCTATGATCGCCTATAATTCACTTAAATGATATACCATGATCTTATAACTAAATTGTCCATGCATAACAAATGTTTTGTCCCATTACATTTTTTATTATACCTTTGTGGGAAGAAGGCATAATAGCTAGGCAACGAGTGGACCTAAAAACTCAAAGATTGGCGTGGAATGGCCTAAACTAAAATGGAAGTGGAGTAGGCGCTTGAATTAACTACAAAATTAATGAGTGGGTAGGCACCTAAATCAACCACTATATAAATGAGAAAATTTGAAATTTATGGTCGTATGGGCCTGAAACACCCAACTCCGAATGAAGGGCATAAATCCATTCAACATAGGATTCTCGGAAAGTCTTATGTATTTTATGCTCACGCACTTGTGCATTTCATATGATTGTCTAATATAACTTGCTTGCCCTATTGTTGATGGAGTATTTAATTTTGGAAGTGAAACTCACTAAGCTAGTATAGCTTATACCCCCTATACCTTCTTTTTAATGCAGTTCCTGTACGTATGGCTGTGTCCCCAGACTTGGCCAAATTAGGTAATGCGAAGTTAGGAGTTGACACTTATTAGTTTATGATAATCTTTGTATAGACTTTCATAAGGAACCTTAAACGCTTGGGTTGTTCTTAAAAGCTAATATCTGGACTTTTTGTTTAGTGGGGGAATGCCCCTTAGTACCTCATAACTGATCATGAGATATTTGTGGTTTATATTTTTATGCTTATTCTATCAAGTTGAACTATCTATATCCAACTACATATGTATTCTATTGTCGTAAGGAAACGCTTTACATCTAATACATGACTTTTGAATGACTGTGGTAGTGATTCTTAAGCCTCGTTTAACATGAAGCGGACTGTTACGTTTAGGATACCCTTTGGGGCATGACAGTATTTGTTCTTTCATGACCATCACATAATGTATCCCATATTTCCTTGGCACTTGGCACTTCCACAAGAAGAAATTAAATGAAGCTTGGATGGAGCAATAGCAATAAGTAAGAGATTTTTATCTTTACAGTTTTTCTCAATTTGTTTCTTCTTAGCATCAATATGTGTTGATTCATCCAATAAATCTATTTGATTGACTCCATATGAGATAACCTACCAAATATCATAATCATTAGCCTTACTATATCATTTTAGGTGCCTTTGTCTATACGAAAAGTTTGAATTATCAAAGAATGGTGCTTGGTTTATTACAAAATTACTTTTTGTCATTATGAATTAGATCACTCAATTAAGTAAAAGAGTCTAGCTCTGATAGCAATTGTCAATCCCAATCAAACAATCAAGAAGGGGATTGAATTAGTTACTTCTAAAAATTGAATTTTTTATTTATCAAATTTTAAATCTTGTTGATTACTTATTAATCTTGAGGTAATAAATAGACCATTTTCATCTTGATATGCACTATATTACTTCCTCGACACCTCTTCAAGAGATCTTGTTTGAAAGAATAATGGATTTTTCATAGTATTTTCCACACGTTGCATAATAAATGATTTTCACATAATTTCACTATGGAAACATTTTGGAGAAAACTAAAAGATGACCACTCTAGACACCTTAAGGGAACAGGCCTACTAATTTTCACCTTGGTATCTACTATAACATCTCCTTGGACCTTAAGAGATCTCGTTTAAAAAAAAAATGAATTTTTACGATTTTTCCTCGTAATGCATAATTAATGATTTTTGCACAATTCATTATGGTATCACTTTAGAGAAAATTAGAAGTTGACCACTCGAAGCATCTTAAGGGCATAAATTAATGGGTTTCCTTCTCGACATCCAATATAACACCTCCTCGAGAGATCTTTTTCAAATGCATTTTCACGACATAACCACACAATGCATGATCCATTATTTTTGTATAATTTCACTATGGTAATATTCATAAGAAAATTAGAAGATGACCATTGCAAACATCTGGAGTAAACAATCCGATTGGTTTTCATCTCGACATCTACTATAACATTCTTTGAGAGATCTTGCTTGAAAAAAATAATAGATTTGTGCGATGTTTCCTTGTAATGCATGATAAATGATTTTTGCATAATTTCACTTTGGAGAAAACTAGAAGTTGACCACTCTAGACATATCGAGGGCATAAACCATTAAATTTTCACCTCAATATCCATTATAACACCTTCTGGAGAGATCTTGCATTATTTTGATAATGTTTATTTTGCACAAAATGAGTAGCTGACCACTTCGGACATCTTAAGGCCACAATCCAACCGATTTTCTCCTTGATGTCCACTATAACACCTCCTTAAGTGATCTTTTTTTTTTCAAAAAAATAAAAGAAAAAGTGGATTTTCATTTCCTTGTAATGCATAATCAATGATTTTTGCATAATTTCACCATGGGAACATTTTGGAGAAAATTGGTAGATGGCTACTCTGGACATCTCGAGGGCATAAACCAACTGGTTTTTACCTCAATATCCATTATAACATCTCTTTGGGAGATCTTGTTTGAAAAAATAATAGATATTAATAGCGAAACCTCGTAATGTATAATTCTTATTTTCTTGTATAATATCACTATGGCAACATTTCAAAAAAAAAAAAAAAAAAAGGTGGGAGATGACCACACCAGACATCTCCATAACATAAACCGAGATGTATCCACTATGACATATGCTTGAGAAATCTTTTTGACAAAAATAACAAATTTTCACTGTGTAACATCATAATGCATAATCCATGTCTTTTTGCATAATTTCATGATGGTAACATTCTAGAGAAAATTAGATGATGACCGTATGAACATCTCAAAGGAATAAATCAATTAATTTTCATCTTTATATCTACTATAACACCTCCTAGAGGATCTCATTTGGGAAATAAAGGATTCTTATAAATTTTCCACCTGATACATAGTAAAAAATATTTCCATAATTTTACTGTGGAAGCATTTAGTAGAAAACTTGAAGATGACCACTCTAGACATCTAGAGGGCAATAAACCAACCGGTTCTAAATTGCATCTTTTGATAGGGGAATGCCCCTTTGATATTTGTAAGACTCTTTATATTTTATATTTAAGGTGCTTATGTTATGATTTCCATTATTAATTGCTATTACGAATATCTTCTTAAACAACTTGTTTCAAAGTTTGGTCTTCTATGATCGTGCAGGTATACCTTCCAGCTGGTATCGAAGTTTTCGGGATGATTAACGTTGTCATACTTAAGGTTTAATATTAAGTATGATAAACTATCGTGTTTAGGGTACTCTTTGGGACGTAACAATTTCACTATGATAACATTTTGGAGAAAACTGCAAGATGACCACTCTAGACATCTCAAAGGCACAAATCAACTGGTTTTCATCTTAATATCCACTATAGCACCTCCTTAAGAGATTTTGTTCGAAAAAAACAACAAATTCCAAAGGCAAAACCTCATAAGGCATGAGGACCTCTAAAAGGCATAGACTGGTTGAATTAATCTCAATATCCTTGAGAACACTTCATTGAGAGATCTTGTTCGAAAATATAAAGGATTTTCATCATATAAGCTCGGAATGCAAAAATCTATTAGTTATGCATAATTTTACTATAGTGACTTTTCATAGAAAATAAGGGAATTGCATCTCCAGAACTTCTAAGAGCACATACTAGCCAACTTTCAGCTTAATATCCTTGATGACAACTCCTTGATATATCTTGTTTGAAAAAACAAAGGATTTTCACAGTGTAACATTGGAACATCAAAATCCATGATTCATGCATAATTTTTCCATGGAAACTTTTTAGTGAAAATGGAGAGATCGCATCTCTAAAACTCCTAAGGGCACTGACGTGATAATCACCTTTTCAATATCCACATTGATATCTTCTCGAGAGATCTTTTTTAAAATAATAAATTATTTTATTGTCATTAGCTCTGAATACCAAATCCATGTTTTGTGTAAGATTTCACTATGGTGACCTTTTGGAGAAAATTGAGGGGATTCCCACTCTAGAGCTCTTGTAGGCATAGAACCACCCGTTATCTTGATATCCTCTATGACACCTTCTCAAAACATGTCAATAAGAAAAAAAAAATTGATTTTCACCACGTAAGTTTGGAATGTCAAAATCTATGATTTGTGCATAATTTCATTAGGTGACTTTTAAGGAGAAAACATGGAGATGTCCACTCTAGACCTCTTAGGCTATTGAATGGCTAGTTTTCATCTTGACATCCTCAATAACACCTCTTGGAGAGATCTCGTTAAAAATATAAAGAATTTTGCTACATAAGCTTGGAATACATAAATCCTTTATTTATGCATAAATTCACTATGGGGACTTTTAAGAGAAAGTGGAGGGACGATGTCTTCGAGAATTCCTAAGGAATGGATCAACTAATTTTTATATCAATATCCATAATGACACATTTACGAGATAACTCATTTGGAAAAGAAAGAAAAAAAAAACGATTTTCACAGCATAAGCGTTGTGATAGGCATAAATTATTCATGATTTTCTTAAGATATTAAGTGTAATTTAGTGCCTATTTATACAATTTATCCAATAATTGGTGCTTAATTAATTTATATATTCATTTAAGGTGATTTCAAAACAAGTCAACAATAATTATCTGCTTTTAAGCAAAAGGGCCAAGTTAATTTTGGACGATCAGGGGTATTATAAGGAGTAATAAGCTCTATTCAAAGATCAGACACCCCTCACGCTCGTTACCAAGGAGAAATGAGACACAACGACCATAATGTACATGATCATGGGCGTTTTTGGGGATAACTTGAAGATCAATGATGATCATCAGGTCTATCAAGCCCATGATCAAGCTGAAGAAAAGTGATTAGAGATCATCATGGGATCAATAACAGACATGATGGCATGTTAATGAAGAAGGAAAACTTGGTTACCTACAATAATGGCGTGTTGATAAAAAAAGATTGTTGGTCAGAAACGATCACACCCTTCATCACCCCCGTGATGATGAGTGTGATCAACCTTGTTTTGTATTTTTCTAAGACTAAATCAATATTATTAAGGGGCACATATATGAAGCATTTCCATGGAGGGTTATGTTCGAGTGGGCATACTATTGGAGGTATAAATACCTTACACCCCTTACGACAAGAGGGGGAATTGATATGCATTAATTCATTTATCATTGTGTCCATTGAATTACAATCACTATCAAGAGAGAAAATGTAGAGAGAGTGAAACTACTAAATCCAAGTGTTTTACGTGGTAATTTTCCTAGAAGAACTTGATAGAGAATATGGGAATTTGTTGTTCGTGTTGTTGTAAAGACTACTATTATAGTAGTCCAAAAAGGGGTTTTCTTCTATCAACTCTGCTATGTGTATTCTATTTACAACATCATATTAGCATGAAAATGTGTTTGAACTTGTTAATTTCCTCGTAATTGTTAGATTTTAGTGAATTGGATTAATGGGATCCATGGCTGGTGTAGCGCATGACACTCATTTATAATAGATTTTAATAAAATATGTCAAGAGACAATTCTATTGAATATAACTAATTCATTATAATAATTTACTCTTTATAATAGAGATGTTATTAAGAAAATTGCTGCATTTAATGAAATTTGATGCACTATTATGAATTTAATGCGGTCTTAATTGGATGTTAATTTAGAATAGATTCTAATAGACACAATTAAGATTAGGAGTAAGTAATTATGAGAAGAATGCTTGCAAATTAATTATTTCCTACAGAAAATGATTACTAATATAAACTCCACTAATGACTCATGTGATATGGTGAAGCCCCATTAACTGTGATTTTATGAATTATATCGTAGTAATTGTGTTGGTTGTAATTCGATTGTGGATCAACGTAATTTAGTTAGTAAACTTAGAGTTTCAATATTTAAGTACCTAATAATTTAATTTGCTAGATATAGGAAAATTATTTAGTACTAGTGTTTACAACGTTCCTTAGGATACAACCTTATACTCTTATCTTATATTATAAAATGATAGGTGCACTTACTTATCAAAACCAAGTTAGGAATAGAATTATAGATTATAAATTATAAAAACTCAGAAGCCATAAAAGTGGTCAATCACTTGGAATGCCAAAACCCATGATTTATACTTAATTTCACTAAAGTGTGGACATCTTAGCAAAACCGACCACCCAACTTTCATCTCAATATTCCAATGACACCACTTTAGAGATTTGATAAAAAATGCATAGGATTTTCAACAAGTAAGCTCCTTAGGCATAAATCTACAGAAAATTAGAGATTTACATCTTACGAACTCCCGAGGCATATACTGGCCAATTTTCATCTCAATATCTTTAATGACACCTTATTGAGAGATCTCATTTGAGAAAACAAAGGATTTTCACAACATAACATTGGAATGTCAAAATCTATGATCTATGCATAATTTCACAATATATGCTTTTCAAAGAAAGTGGAGGGATGGCGTCTCTAGAACTTTGGGGCTATAAACCAGTCGATCTTCATTTCGATATCCATGACGACAACTCCTCAAGGGATCTCATTCAAAATAATACATGTTTTTCATGGAATAAGCTTGGAATACCAAAACCTATTATTTATATAAAATTTTACAATAGTGACTGTTTGAAGAAAATAGGGATTCCTACTCTAGAGCTCTTGTGGGGCATAAAGCCATTAATTACCATCTCAATATCCTCCAATTTAGAGCTGTACAAATGGGTTAAGAAGGCTAACCCATCGCATCCCGTCCTGTCCCACTTTAGCCCTCCAGTTATGCAGGTTGGCCCGTAATGCAAGGTAGAAATTTTGGCCTGCTCCACTCCACTGAGGTTGGCGGGTTATGCGGCCCAACCAGCCAACCCGCTTATATATATATTTTTTAATTTTTAACATTACAATATAATCACACTAAATATAAATATTATTTTTAATCAAAAATGAAAAAAAATATTTATATATGAGATAAAAATTGATAAATATTATAAGATAAACATAAGATTTTTTTTTATTTTAAGTTTCATGAGTTTGCTTATATTTATGAGAAAAGAAAAAAATTAAGTGGGCTTGTGGGCCCTCGTAATAAAACAGGATGAAAATTTTTATTCAATACATATTTTTTTTGTGAGTTAAAAGAATTGGCCCACTTAGCCTATCAGGCTTGCCCAACTCTCTCCTCCATGACACCTCCTCCTCGTGAGATGTTATTCGAAATAATATAGGATTTTCATGGCGTGAGCTTGGATGTCAAAAGCCGTGATTTATACATAATTTCACTTAAGACTTTTAAGAGAAAATGGGAAGTTCATGCGATGACTGGCAGCTGAAACAATATTCTCCAAAAAATTGACCACCACCATCAGCAATTCATCATGTATCCAACTATCACCGTGGATAATAATTACCAGTGGATTTGTAAGACTTGCACGGACCTTATTGTATATCTGTATGCATAAACTTCTCCTCTTTTTTTCCATCATTAAGGGCTAAATAAAATAGAAACTTCTAAAATTAAACAGCTGTAAAATATTGACGATCACCCTTGAAAAAAATAAAATTGCAAAGTAATATTAGCATATATCAACTACTGGTGTTATACAAAGTAAATAAGTCAAACTTACTAATAAATCACTTAAATTCAATTCAATATTTACTCAAACTTCGTTATATTATAATGGTTAAACTCAATGTTCATTTTGAAGTACTAAACTAATTTATTAAGCCATGATAGCAATTGAATCGAATTTATTTTGAAATATTTCAATAGCCAACAAAACTCAAATTTTATAATATTTGATTTGATTAGTTTACAAATATTTAATTTTTGTCCAGCTTAATTATTAACCAACTTTACTTCAATATAATTGAGTTTTGAATTTATTAAAACTTATTGGGATCAAGTTTAAATTTAACATTCTAAGTGAGATAGATGCCTTTCATTTCAGCTTAAGTTCAAATTTTAAAACATGTGAATTAAAATTAATCTCGAATGTACCCATTACCACAACTATCATATTGTTTTGTGTGATGTTTTTGCCATATATTACAAAATAGTTTCCACTCCATCCCACGGTATTAGAATCAGGTATCTCTACTTTTATTCTGGAATGAAGATATTTTAATTTTTTTTCCAAATATTAATATTTTTATTCCTTTCCTTTTCTCCGCGCTGTATAAATCATTATTACCAGAATTAGGCACATAAATTATAAATTTTACAAGATTGAAAACGGAGGCAAGAGCAAAGCTTGCGAAAGCAAAATAATCACTTCAGTGGTTCCGGAATGTAAGCATCTTTCTCCTTTCCTTTCCCATGCTCTTTTCGCTAATTCGCTCATGTCTCACTAAATTTCTCAACACTAACTCGAACACTATGGAGTCTTGTTTCTATGTTCCTTCTGAGTACGCGATCAAGTATGCATGTTAGATTTTGAGTTATTCTTGATAACGAATCGTCGAAATCATATGTATTTCGCAGTTTCTCGAATCTTCATCAAAACATCGGTTGAAAATGGCGTCGTCATGAGTGTGAAATAAAGCTACCAGTGAAGTAGCTTAGCATTTGTTCGAGCTCTGTTTACTAGATATTTAACGTACTGTGAAGATACTTTGCAAAAAATCGTCAAACTTATTGGTGTTTTTAGGTTTACTCGGACATTGATCAAGATTTTAAGAATCACCCTGGTTATGAGATTCTTGGGCTCATTTTTGAGTTTTTTTTTTTTTTTTTTTTAAGCATGTGATTCGACTGCTTTCGGTTCGTTACTTTTTTTACTGCTGTAATTCTGAGTGACATCGACACTATGATCTTTTGGTTTTAGATTATATTTTGAATGGTTTTCGCTCAAGTTGATTAGTAGTGCGTATGCAGTTTTGATCGTTTGAATTGTTTAAAGATCTTCGTGATCATGATATCGTTGGGTTCTTCGTACATTGAAATATTTTCTGCATAGCGACCTGATCGATTTCATTGATCAAGATCAGTTGAGATTCGCCATGGTTAAAGATTCTTAGGCTCTTTTTGGAGTGATTTCATTAGCATGAAACTCGATTGCTTTCGATTCTTTAGCTTTTACTTACTGTCGAAGTGAACTCTGCATTATGATCACTAGGTTTTTAGGTTCAATCGGCTCTCGTTAGTAGTGAATATGTAGTATTGGTTGTTAAGGTGGCATAAAAATCTTTGTAATTATGAGAATGTTATGTTCTTCGTACATTGATTTATTTTCTACGTGCGAGTTGATTAATTTTATGCCGTTGCTTTTCTCGGTTTTTGCTTAAATTATATTGCTCTGCAGTTATGTTGAAATTTATACGATGGAAAGCAATTACTTGAGCAATTATTTGCTGTATAATTTGCTCTTTTATGTTTTTTGAGAAAGTATCTGGATTTGAGACATGGTGCTATTTGTTTTCTGCTACTTTGCTTGAGAAATAATGAAAAACATGTAAAAACAGATGCACTTTAAAGTTAAATTATTCCATGGAACATCTTCAAATATATCTTGATTACATGATAATTGAAGGGTTTTGTATATGGTCATGCTGATTGATGGCTGTTTTGCATGTTTAGTAGTTCATTCTGTTTGTGATGTATGCTTTAAATGATCTACTTGTTTGAGATCTAGTGAGGTAGAGGAGATATGGCTAATAGTGTTGAAGGGGTAGGTGGGAAAAGGTCTGGAGGATTACTCAATGAAAGAATTCTCTCATCGATGACACAGCGTTCTGTGGCTGCTCATCCCTGGCATGACTTGGAGATTGGTATGGCTTCACTTGATAATTCTATGAGACTGTTACTGTAAGCTTACTGATTTTGTTCCGTCTTTACTGGATGTTCTTGGCATTGCAGGGCCAGGTGCTCCAGCAGTGTTCAACTGTGTAAGTCAAACCCACAATTAGTGCTTTTGACATGCCTGGAAAATAACTGTACATGCATTGCAGACAAGTAATTGTGACTGAAACTATCAAAGCTACTCATTTATAGGATTTGAAATTAAACTGTAAAAATTTTGATTGAGGTCAATGTTGAAATTAGAGAGATAAGTTCCAGCTTGATCTATGTGTATTGGTCAGCATTTATGCAAGACTTTCTTATCTTTAGAGTAAGTCAGTTGTATTGTGCGTATAATGATGAAATGAAGTGACTCACAGATGGTTGAGATCAGCAAGGGTAGTAAGGTCAAGTATGAGCTCGACAAGACAACTGGACTCATTAAGGTAGAGTCATCATTTATCTTCCCTGTGTTTTGTTGTTTTTCCAGACATTGCATCACTTATTTGGGCTACTTACTGAATAACAGGAGAGGCAAAGGAATATGCTTGAATTAGATAAGCTAGTTATATATGGGGTACAACAATTTGCGCCATTGAAAAGTTAAATTAGCTAAATTTTAATTACAGCTATAGCAACACGGCCCTTGTTATTCAGTTGCAAAAACATGTAGATTTTCTTTTTCTTTTCTTTTTTTCCTCTTTTTTTTTGGGGGGGGGGGGGGGGGGGGGGGGGGGGGGCCAATAAGCCACTTGGTCATTGAGTTATTGTTCCTTCATCTATTTTCTGAGTGTATATATATTGATAGAAATGTAAGCCTATCTTTTGTCCTTTTTAAATGATGGGCTAGGGGAAAGAAAATTCTTACATGCCTCCTTATCCCTTTTCTTGTATCTGAAAATTTGCTTCTTAGCATTGTGGATCTCTAAACTAGTAACACAGCCTGATCACAGGTTGACCGAGTACTCTATTCATCAGTTGTTTACCCCACAATTATGGCTTCATTCCTCGTACTATATGTGAAGATAGCGATCCCATGGATGTGCTGATTTTGATGCAGGTTAGTTCTTTCAACAGTTTTGCATTTAGATCCTTCACATTTATGTTAACATTGGCCATTTGGTATTTGGTCATAAATCTTTCTTTTGCAGGAGCCTATTCTGCCTGGTTCCTTCCTTCGAGCCCGTGCTATTGGCCTAATGCCTATGATTGATCAGGTGAAAATGGATCTTACTTTATAGTCATTTCTGATCCTGGTAGCCACAAAAATTATGAAAAGAACCCTTTTGTGCTGTTTGCGGTTCCAACATAATTAAGCTAAGAGTATTTCCCTACAAGGTTCTACACTTAATTTGTTTGCCCATATGATTTTTAAGTCTTTCGCATTTGCTCACCATTGTAGGGTGAAAAAGATGACAAAATTATTGCTGTATGCGCTGATGATCCTGAATTTTGCCATTACAAGGACATCAAAGAGCTTCCTCCTCATCGTCTTGCAGAGATCCGCCGCTTCTTTGAGGACTGTATCCTTCCTTATAAACTTTCAATTACTAATGATTCTTGCAGCAATAAGAAATCAAGCATAATTTTCTTTTGTAGTATCAGCATTTTTCTATCCAATATCAATTACCTGATCAGCAATTACAGTTCCACCTTAACTAAACACCACAGATAAGAAGAACGAGAACAAAATAGTTGAAGTTGAAGACTTCTTACCTCCTGACCGGCAATTGATGCCATCAAGTACTCGATGTGAGTTATATTGAATAAAGTAGTAAGTTGGAATTAAATTTGCATTCTCTTTTAGTTAGCAACAACAGCAATTTGCATCACATATTTCTGATTTGTCTGTTCATTTCTCTCTCCCAGGGACCTGTATGCATCTTATATTGTGGAAAGCTTGAGGCAGTAGTCCAACTCCAGTACTAGATTACTTTGCAGCGATGGTGTGAATGTTTTGGGTTGAAAGAAAGTCCTGCTGCATGTTTTTCCCTTTCACTAGAGTACTACTGCCTAAATAGTCACTCCGAAGCCATGTCCTATCAAATGGCACTTAATAATTACATGCTCGCAAATTTCCGTTTTGTTATATTCTGGGTTCTGAGAGTTGTAAATATCTCAAAAGGCTGTCGCTTTCTTTTAACCCCATTTGTCAGTGTTTGGAAAATATAAATGTTGTCGGGTGCAAATATGCCTAAGTTTTGCCGAAATGCTCAACATTTGGACCTAGGCATCATCATGGATTGGTTCCAAAATGGGAACCGACTTGATCCGTTATCGATGGTTCCTGAACTGGAAACCTAGGCCGGGAATGACGGGTCTGAACCGTTAAAGGGCCCGTTGGTTCTGACAGATCTTTACGGTTCCATCCCTAAACACCGTATGATCCGACGGTTTTGGAACCACCGATTTAAGAACCGGTGGTTTTACGCGATAAAAATTATTAAAAAAGTAAAAAAAAAAAATTAAAAAAGATATTTAAAACTACTTTTGCATAAATAATAAAAAATTTATTTTCTATTCACAATATTTAATGTGTTATTATTAACAACACAAGTAATAAATACATTTAAAATCATATATTGTTAAATTTATGCAGATTTCTAATCAAAGTAGACTTTCTTTCTTAACAATGTATGATTCGTTTTTTTGTTATTGAGAATTATATCTTGAATATTTTATAGTGTTATATTACTGATATAACAACTAAAAAAATGCAGGTGATTGTATATAAATAAATACATAATTATAGAATTTCTTTTAACTAATGCTATGAACAATTATTGTTAGGCTCAATGTTATTTCAATTTAAAAATTTATTTTGCATTTTTTCTTAGTTAAATTAAGTAAATTATTTAATTGATTTTTTTTTCATGATTCTCAGTTCCTCTAGAACCAGAACCGAACTGTGGGAACCGGACCGGTTCCTACGGGTCCGGTTTCGGTTCCACCACTTTTGAAACGAGAACCAGCAGTTCGGGTCCGTTTTAGACCCGAACCGAACCGTTACGACATCTATTTGAAATTGGACTTAGCAGCGGTTTTCAAGATTTCAATTAACCAAAATAAGGTTAGGTGTTTTTATCTCTTTGATCTCGAGGGACATTAGTCTAGAAATGAAATTAATAATTTTATCTTAGTTACATGGTAAATCCTACGAAGCAATGTCCAGAGACGTAGATCTTGCAGATTCCTTGTTAATTATTATTGTTTCTTAAAATCTTGCTGACTTGATTATTGAATTAAGAGAAAATTGTTTGTGATTCTTGTACGAGGACAGTTGATTCATTCGTTGTACTACTGTGTACGATAAGTGCATTTGCCAAACGTAAACTTAATAAGTGCATTTGCCTAACATAGACTACTTCTCAACGCTAAACTCAAGAAGTTTTGCCTTTGACTCTTAGAAAGTATCCATTTGGATTAAAGACAGGCTTAAAAATCTCAAAAAAGAATAAAACACAACACTTCAAATGAAAGGTCATCATCCCTGTATGCTCTTTTCATTCATCATGTACTCAATCAATATAAATTTGTAGATCTAGATAATTGTCAAAGTAGGTATACAAATAACGAACTAATTATAGGATTAATGCAATGGTAGAAAACCATGAAGTTATGAACTATGTTCATCCTTGACACCAAAATGATATAGATGACATTTATATTTTGTAAAACGCAGTGGAATTTTATGAAAAAGATGAAATTTGATATTTTTGGACTCTAGTATTTTTTGTGATCTTATGGATTTTAAGATTTTTCTATGAATAGCAAAAAGAAACAGTAAATAAATAAATAAATAAATAAATAATAAAAAGGATATGAACAAATTAATCTATTAGATATGATGCAGCAATAAACTAATTTGAGTTGTTGATCAATTATAGTTGATATGGTTCCCAATTGATTAAACAAGAAGAGAATTTGGTCTAATTGATAAGATAGCAATCTGAACTACAAGTGACCTGCCTTGAGATCTATGCTTGGAAGCAACTCCCATGGAAAGCAAGATTAAGTTTGAACTAGAAAACTCAACCCAATCCCAATGGCAAACCTATGCCAAAGAATCTTGGTATATTGTGAGCAACTCAAGTAATTATCTTTGATTGTTCGAAACAATTCATAGTAAGAATCAAATTGAGAAATCCTCTTAAGAATAACACTTTTAGTGAATAATGACCAACCTCTTTTTTATTAATGAATGCTAAGTACTTATAGTAACTTAGCATGATCACAAACCTAGAAAACAACTTAAATTCATATTGGGCTTAAGTGGCTAGCAAAATAGGCCAAGTACTCACTAATTATATAAGATAAGTAAACAAAACTAAGTATGGGGTTAAGTTATAACATAAGGTGTCCATACTCTACAAAACTAACGATGGTTGTCAAAATTGCGAGTTTACCAATTCACTTGAGAATGTAAAATTGGTAAAATCGTATAAAATCGTGTAAAACCGGTAAAATAGCAAACATGTAGAATCGTACATCTAAATTCATAATTTTACCTAAAGTTTACATTTATAATTTTTCATCCATTTTGATAAAAAAAAAACATATAAAATCATAAACTTGTAGAATCGTATATTTTAGCTTGTGCTTTTAACAACTATTTAACTAACTAAGACATGCACTTTAACAAGTAAAATAGTCCAAAAAAAAAAAAATAAAACAAGACTTTTATCCACCAATCAAATTAACTGTAATGATTTGATGCAACTTGAATTGCTTCTTGAAGCTCGACCTTCATGTTTTGTCTTTCAGCACTTGAATCAAGTTGATCAAGGTTTGATTTGAGTCCTGTAAATCAAACTTGACACCAGACTCTTCATTGCAACCTTCAATCATGGATAGATTATTCTTCCACAAGCTTTGCATCATGCCTCATTGCCTTAGATAGCTTCATGAACCTCTTTGCCTTTACTCTTGTGATTGGCTAATGAGGTAAAGTCCATGTATCATTGCTCTTTACTACTTGATTCATATCATTCCCTCCCTTTTTAAGATGAATTGTCCTCAAATTAAACTTATCACCTACATTAAAAGGTGAAAGATCACAAACATTAAATGTAGTACTAACATTATACTCACCAGGCAGATCCAACTTATAGGCGTTGTCATTGACTCTTTCCATAACTTGAGAGGGTCTATCTCCTCTTGGATGCAATTTAGATTTTTTTTTTTAATGTGGAAATCATCCTTTCATCATATGCAATAAAACCTTATACGGATTGGAGAATCTACGTATTTTACAGATCTATTATTATATTGCAATTTAAGGATTTGTAATATGTTTTCGGGTTTTTATAATTTATGAAAAACTGAAAATAAAATATATATGAATGATCAATCCTTGGATATAGTACACCAAAGAAAGAACCAAACTAGTTGTTTCAATCAACTGATATTACGTGCCATTAAAAGAAACAACAAAGAATAATTTTGAAAAGAAAACTCAATATTATTCAATAAGCAATTGGTCATAAAGGACAACAAGATGTCAAAGATGAAAAAAAATTCCTCTGACATAATCCTATGGACTGGTTTATACTCCCACAAGTCGGACAAGGATAAATATGGAACATAAAAGCCAAAAAAAAAAGGAAACAAAAAAATTAACTTCAAAAATAAGGCACGAGGTCATGCTGCGGGGCATGACCATGTATTGGGCTGTGATCTTCATGATCACACAATTAAGCTTTGAACAAAAACTTCTCACAGGCACAAAATCATGGGTCACGGGTTGGGTCATGGGCCACAACCTTGCCAAGAGACCTCTTGACTCTCAATTTTCTCCAAAGACAATGAGCTCATAGACTCGATCACAGCCGTGTATGGTGGTCACGAGCTAGATCACAAGGGTGATGTAGGGCGTGATCTCTACTGTGGTTTGATTTTCTTGCTCTACTTCTATCAACATTTTGATACAAGCATGATATTCGATATTGATGACTTTTTCCTTCCAATCTTGTCTTTCCTTCACATTTAAGCACATTAGATCATGCTCATTGTCAAAGTGTTTCAAATATCTCTATAAATACTCTAACTTACCATCATTTGGTTCATCCATAAGGATCTTGTCACACTCTATAAGGCACCCTAGTAGTATTAGTGCCTTCAAGGCCTTCAAGAAAATTTTCCACAGGCATCAAACTATTAAAACATTCTGTAGCGTGAATATTTTAAAACAAGATCACAAGATTGTTAAGGTAAGAAATTTCGCATACATAAAAGTTTTTTACGACAAAAATAGCATAAAATGTCCATACAACCCAAGATAGACCATACAACATAACATTACATCCCCCAAAGATCAACATAAGATTCTATACAAGGAAGCTGTCTCCCTAATAATTGGGCCTTGGACTCTCCCCTTAAAGCCTGTTACGTCTCCTATCCTCACGCTTGGATCCACTTTAGAGATCCTAAAACATCATATAAAATTTGTAGGAGAGTGAGTACACCAAGCTCAGTGAGATGATAGAATTCAAATCACAATTCAAACAGTAACAACCAAGTTAAACTTGTAATGTTCTGGCGTCTGCATTGGCTACATACACACAAGAAGCCTCACTAGGAGCCCAAATGCCACCTATTGCATCAACACCGGCTGTACCCCTACCACCTAGACTTTATCGAAGTATCTAGCCTGACTTCATAAAGTGCAATAGATACTTTGATGGAGCTTTTAGAAAACCCAACGAGGTTGAAGATTGGTTAGCATAGGTAGAGTAATCCTTTTATACTTTTGAAGTACAACATCATCTTAAACTCACCTATGGCACATATATGCTAACGTTCAATGCAAGACTATGGTGGGAATCCAAAAGCAGAGAGCTATTATCGCCAATCACGTGGGACACGTTTAGACATGAATTCCTAGAGAACGTTTTTCCCCAAAGCTTAAGTATCAATGCAGTGCGGATTTTTTTCACATCTCTCAAAGAGGCTACAGCCTTGAACAATACGAAATAGAGTTTAGCAGACTACTACAGTATGCCCCTGAGTCATATAAGCATTGTGAGGAACTCAAGAGTCAAGAATCTTAGGAGGACTAGATGAAGACCTTCGTATTAAATTGGAAGAATTTGACATTGGAAGTTTTCGGGAATTAGTAGAAAGAGCACGGATTGTGAAAAATGCCAAGAAAAGGAAGCGACAAAAAAGAATATTATGATATTTGAGAAGAAACCCATAAGTAGATCTAGCTTAAGCCTTAAGATCAAGGAATTCAAACCTTTAAGCAATTCAAGCAGAAAGAAGAGTAAAAAGACATCAGACATCCAATGTTGGAAGTGTAAAGGGGCACACCATCCTAAACAATGCCAAAGCTACAACATAAATGCTACCATTGAGGAAGCCCAAATCACAGGATTCAAGGTTAACCAAAGAAAACCACTACTGTTTGCCTTATCTGTAAGAAATCTAGACATATCACAAAAGTGTTCGAAGAAGAAGGGTACACCAGCTCAGACAGCACATCGATTCGGATGAAGAACGAACAATGTTAAGAATGGAAATGACAATGATAATGGGAATGGGAGATGTCGAGGACACCTCCATAAGGAATATGTCTTTACAACATGTAAGGACAGTGGGTTGGTGAAAAAGTTGATGATGAAAAGTCGAGTTTGCCACTATGGAGAAGGATGATAACCATGATTGCGACTTAGTAACAGGTTAGTCTTGTATCTTTAAGTTGTTCAAATATCCTTATGTCTTGATTAAACTAGGAATAATTCATCTTCTAGTAATATTGATAGCATAAATGATCACAAGGAGTGTCACAATTAATAGCCTAACATAGAATGAGTAGATGTAGTATCTTCTAAGTAGTAATTAATGCAAGTCAAACATAGGAATCAAATCAAATTGCATATACCTCATTGACTTAAGAACACCCACTCGTTCATTGTCAATAATCTGGCTAGGAAGGCAGGATTACCTATAGTTACCCCGACCAATAGCATAAGCCTTACAAATGGTATAGAAAGGAAAAGGGATAAAAAGCTTCAAGCATATGTATGAAAGATCTTTCATAAGGAAATTAGTAACTTCGAGGAATGCTCAAACCCCATCCCTTTAAGATGATATCTAACAAAAAACACTCAGTGAAAGAAGTAAATTACATTAAAAGACAAAAAGGAGAAACAAAAGTTAGTGGAAAAATCGGTAGCAAATGAGTTCCAAATGTCTTATTAGATGAATTGCTTCAACTACATTTGGAAACAAGAAACGAAATACGATAATAACCTAAGACCAAAACGAAACTGATATATAAAATCTACCATAATGACCCTCAATCATGTCAAACATGAAAATAGGTGACTACCACAAATCAGATAAGTGTAGCAAATACCGTCAACTAAGAGATGAGTTGGAATGTATACAAGACGACGATCTACAAACCAACATCATAGGTTATACCCTCAAAAGCTTAATGAGCAATAGCTCACATAACCTAAGGTATATAGTAATGATAGGAAGGTACCATCCCCATAAGTAGAAATGCGAGATCCACATCAACCATAAGAGCTTCGAGTTCTGATTTGAATAAGAGAAGAATGAATACAAAAAGGTTGTATACCAAAGACTTCGATATGAAGCAAATGAAAGGATAGTCGCTCGACCATGCGACTTTAACAACTATGTACGCATATCAAGTTTTGATGACAAAACTTTCTTTAAGGGGGGTAGTTTGTCACGCCCCATAGGGTATCTTAAACGTAATAGCCCACCACATACTATAAAAGACTCTCGAATTTCTATCCGAGCCTTTCGGGAGTCTTGTATAGATGTAAGGCATCCCTTTACGATAATAGAATACTCAATCAATGGAGTTAAGAAGTTTAATGTGGCATTCATTAGCCATAGATAATAAACCAAAACACATATTTATACTTTACAAAATCTAAGGGGCATTCCCCCCGCAAAATAATATCAAGTCCATTACAGTCATCCAGAGTCATTTAGTTTCCAACGGAAGTCTAAACAAAAGCGAAGTAAACTTCTATGGGAAACTCCTATCTCCGGTACCTGAGCTGTGGCTTGCCTCGGCCTAAGCCAAATGAACTCGTGCTGCAACAAATAAAAGCTATGGGGGCCTAAGCTAACTAGCTTAGTGAGTAAGAACTTCCATGTCACAATTAATACAATTCATCCAAACAAATGATTATTCACGCAAATGTATGCATCAGACAGATGGGTTCAACAAACATATGACCAGCCGGAAATCATATGTGAATGGACTTACGCCCTCCATCCCAGGTTAGCAGATTAACGAATCCTGCGGTATGACGCCGTTTAAGCTCACGGTCAACTGAACAATAATTCGTTTTATGGATCACGATTAACCAACATATTCGTTTTATGGATCACGAAAAACCAACCAATGCTAATGCTCCATCCCCGTCGTGATATGAATGAGTCCAATTATAATTGAAGTCATATATATATTAATTTGATTATTTTAGGTGACCAACAATTATTCGCAGACAATCAATGTAAAATGCTAGCTAATCAATCAATAGCTTAACACCCGGTTTCGATATTTCTTAAGTTCCATTTCACACATCAACAGCAGACAAATATATAATTCCCATATACCCCATCATATATATCCATTTTTATCTTTGCCTACACCACTAGTGCCACTAACAATACAATCACAAACATTAATTGAGAGTAGAAGTAGTACTCACTCGGTCATGGTTCGCCGGTCTTTTAGTAATAGTAGTTAGGTGGTAAGGTATCATCTTGCTTGGGATCACCTACCAAATAAGAATAATCCTAATAAGAATCTCATCATTTAACTATTTCAAGCTATACATCTAAACTAGATGAATTCGGAATTCGCACTATTTGCGGAAGTTTTAACTTAAAACGGCTATAACTTGGTCATTTTAACTCGGAATTTCGCAAATTTTATATCGATCTCTATCTACTTCGAAAGATCTATCCATTTCTAATATTATTTTCAAGTTTTGAAAACATTACTGTCATGGAACAGTAGGATCAGATCTGTTTCATAAATTCTCCGATTCTGAAAAATTGTTTTGCATTTGATAACACATGTTCTTAGTTGATGATTCATGTATAGATGGTATATGAATGAGTTCCTAACATGACTATCATTTAATGAACTCAATATATGCATGGTTTTGATGATCTTTGATGATGAACTCCCATGGACTCCTAATTATTAAGAATTTCATAATGATCAATTATGAAAAGCTAAATTTTTCCAACTTTACATTCTCTAGGGTTCTTATGATTTTATTCTTGGAATTTACTCACCATCTAAATGAAAATGAGTTCTCAACATCATATTAATCATGACCTTCATTTATGCATAAAAATCCACACTTTTCATTGGGTAAATATGTTTTTAAACAAGCTACTCACAAAAATCCGAATTTTGTAAATTTCCTTTTCTTACAATTTCTTTGTGGGGAAAACTTGTTAATGCATCAAAAATTGAAGCTTCATTATATCTATTATCTAAAGGTTCCATTTAGCTCATAAAACATGCCATCTAAGCTTGGATACTAAGTGTTTACGTGGGCATCATCCAAAAATACGAATTTGACTATTAATTACTATCTCAATAATTTTCATTCTAACTCCACTACTTGTTTTACATTTTTCCCATGCCTAAACTCATCTAAACTTATGAAAATCATTCCTTAAGGACATCTATTACATATACCTTCCATTTTTTTATGAAAAATATGAGTGTGTTTAAGGTAAGGTTCCAAAATCATCCGAATTTTCAATCAAGCATTTCTAACCAAATATTTTCCTTTTCAAGTTTCTTGTCTTCTATACATGTAGATCTACCTTCTAACCTATCTATACATAGACAAAGCTACATTTTTATGATCATCAATGCATGAAAATCAAAATAAACATATGGACATAAAGGTAGATGAAGATATAAATGTCTAAACATTAGATCTACTAAATATGATGCATGAATCATGAGTTTCATGGCATGAACATAAATATCTATGCAATGTCCCTACTTTACATGCATGATCATCACATTATCTCATCAAAAACTCCTTTAAACTCTAGATCCACTTCTTGTGATGGCTTGTTATTCTTGTACAAGTGTTTTCATGTCCCTAGCATTTGATCATTGGGATTAAATGTGAAAACACACAAGAATAGCTTTGCCATTGCAAGATTTAGGAAGAACAAAGCTTGAAATCAACATACCAATAGAGATTAAAGGTAGAAATGAAGAGGATTTGAGCTTGTGTGTGTGAGTGTGAGGGGGGGGGGGGGGGGGGGGGGGGGGGGGTGAGGGGGGCTCACGGCATCAATAGGGAGAGAAAGAGAGGGTTTTCTCTTTGAAAAAAAAATTGAACAAGTGAAAATGAGGAGAGAGAGAAAAAGGTGTTTATATATGAATAAATTAGGGTTTGTTAATGAATAAAAATAGTAAAAACAAATCAAAAGAGACGAGGGGGGGGGGGGGGGGGGGGGGGGTGGGTGTGGGTGTGTGTGTTTGAAATTTGTTAAATTTGTAATTTATGTAATTAAAATGTAATAAATGTAATAATTATTTAGGAGACAAAAATTCTTGGGAAAGAAAATTGAAATGAAGTAGTTGTAAGGATGTAAGAATAGGGTATGGGTAGTGTGTAGTGTAGGTTGTACTTGTGAATAGTAGACAAGACATCTACTTTACCGGTTGTAACGAAAACACGGAAAAAGGCTATAACTGTAATTTTTATAGCCTAGAAAATTATAAAATTGATATTTTTGGAATCCTTATAAAATTACGGTTCTAATGAATATCCCAGAACATTTTTCTGAGTTCGTGGTCCCGGGGCACGCTTTTCCGTAATTGAGCTCGAGAAGGCCCGGAATTGAAAAATTCCCGAATTTAAAACTTTCAAAGGTCTAAAATATACTTTAAAATGATAATTCATATTCTTTTACTTTATTAAACTTCTTTTATTATGAAACCGAAGGAAAGCCGGATTTAGGGTTTCTAGGCTTCTCTCACTAAACTTAAACTGGATTAGATTAGGGTTCGCTTTTCAACTTCCGGGGTTTTCTTAACTACTGAGATTACCGGGTTTACATAGTTTGTAAGCGTCTGGGTTTTTAGATACTTTTAAACGACTATCTAAGAGTTAATATCAAAACTAGAACTCAAAAATCGAGCCTGGTTAAAACTGAACTCTAGAAACCCTAGACGAGATCATATAAAGAATCCATAACCTTAGGAAGTTAGATGAATTAAACAAAGCTCGAAACCTTAGAGGTGAGTAACTTAACATAAATATATAGCTATAAAAACAATTTCACATGCTAAACCTAATCAATTTGGTTTAACCTTAAGAACCAAGAAAACCCTAAAGTTGCTCCCAACTAATCGTAATTTTCAAAAACCTTGGATAATATCAAATAATTTGGATAACCCTAATCATTTGATAAGTAGCACATGAATAGAAAATTATAAATATCGAATCCTAAGAAACCGAGTATCTTCGAAACAAAAACATAATAACCGTTTGACTTGAAAACCTTATGCTAAATAATTCACCCATCTCATCTCTAACATGCCAATCAAGGTAGTCTATACAAATAATATTCAATAATAAAATAATAAGAAATACTTACTATAATACAATATTAATTTTTCAAGAATAAATTTCATCGGTCAAACTAAATTGCTTTCGACCGATTGCTAGCACACAAATCGAGATAACACTATCAGATAACAATTAAAAATAAAATTGTATACCGCTTGGTATTACGATCAACTCATAAATAGAATCTTAGATATGGAACTAAAGGTGGAACCTTAAAGCCAAACTGAGTCAATGTTTAACCTTAAAAGCCATAGACTCGATTAGACAATCCCGATAATCATAAAATGTTAAATAAATTATGAAAATAGAGTAAACTCAAATAATGAACCAAATATATAGTATAAACATAAAAAGCTATATTTTTGTGATAGTTTTATGAGTTACTTTTAGAGCCAAAATCTCAACTGGAACCCTAAAAACCAATCTAAATCAACAAGTTTTAAAGACACTAGATCCTGCAAGATCGCCCTTGGAATCCTAAGACAATAAAAATGAGATAACCCTAGGTTATAATCCAGAAAAATGTCCTATACCCTAACAAGATCAAATTCGCCAAAAAAATTTCTATATGAAACCCGAACGAGATTAGTTTGCAAAATCAGGGTACCATCATGCAAAATGAGCAAATATTCCAACAAACAATCTAGACTCATAATATAATACGAATTTATAGAAAATATTAGCTACAAAATTACAGCTCCTAAAAACTTTAAGTTTATTTACGTGTATTTTTATCTCTACCAGTAATTTATTTGTCTTGTTTACCATTCATTTTTTATTTATTACTATTTACTACTATTCATCTTACTCTACTCTTTCTTACATCTATCTCTTACGTCTCTTACAATTATTTTTTCCCATAAAACACTTACTATACTTTTTACTTAACTTCTCTTATACTTTTCTACTAAAATTCTCTCTCTCTTCTCCCCCCCTTTCCCACATGTAAAGTTGCAGTAGTTGCCTCCTTTATTTTTACCTCATATTTTATTTCTTTTTCATTTATTTTTACATCTTTAATTCCCTCCTTTTTTTCTTTATAAATACCATTTCCTCCTTCACTTCTTACATATTTTTCTTTCACTATAATAAAACTCTTCCAATTTTTCTCTACAACTTTTCTCTCTAAAATTTCACTCAAACACGTAACTTCCCTCTTTCATCCATACACAAATTCCATTTCTTATTTTAGGTGAAGACACTAATACCCTCATACATATTGTTTATGCAAGTGGGATGAATGTTTATGTCTTTAATTATTTTCCATATGAAATCCCTATGATGCATATGCTAGGAAATGGAAATGTAAGACATATATTATTCATGTCATAATGCTATATTCATGATCATAATATGTTCTTTCTTCTATTTCATGTTGCTAACCTAACACTTTATATTCTAATATGTATATGTAATATTTATATTTTTTAGAGCATAATGCTCACTAATCTACATTGATTTATTTCATGCACTTATTCATTTATGCATTCTATTTATTTATTTGCTTATATGACTAGTCAATTTCTAGTCTTAGACTTGTCCGTCTTCAAGTCAAAACAAAAAGGGGGGCTTATCCATTTCTAAGTCTAGGGGAGCCTTGAATATAATCTAAGACTCCCATGCTTTTATTATCTATGTTGAATTTTTATTCATGAGACTAGAATTATTTCAAGTCTCCAAAAGCCTTGATAAAAATCTAACACTTACAATTTTCTTTCTTTATGCTTTGATTTTATTATGGTGACTAGATTATTTTAAGTCATGAGGAGCCTTGACCATAATCTAAGACTTCTATTTTTTTTTTTCTTTATGCTTTTCTTATTTTAATGGTGACTGGAATTTATTCATGTCCTAAGGAGTCTTGATGATAAACTAAGACTCCCATAATCTTATTTTAATATTTTGATAATTTTGATTATCTATCTCTATTTTTTTATGTGAGTCTATGCTAGTAATTTATCCTTGGTATAATTGCTACATTATTTTTATTTACTCATGTATATACATAGTCATAAGTAATGTTGTCATGATAAAATTTTCAAAGATGTGAATATTAGTAATTTTTATTTTATAAATCAACTTTCAAGAACTTTATTTTCAACACTTAGAAAAAAATTGTCATTCGGAATTAAAGAATAAAAATAGGTACTAAATTAAATTTTCAAAATATCAAATGAGTTTTTTCTAAAATACAAATGTTGATAATTCTTTGTTATGCAAAATATTTTACAAAATCTTATCTCCAATACTTGGGAAATCCTTTCATCAAGGATAAAGAATTTGAAAGAAAACACTCTACTATATTTTTTAAAAATACTAAAATGAATTTCTCAAATATAAATGATGATAATTCTTTGTTATATAAAATTTTCTAGAAATCTTATTTATAATACATGTACAAACATTTTTATTAAAAATAAAATTTAGAACAAGTTATTTACCTAATTTTTCTTACAAGCCAAAACTTAAATCATTTTAAAGATGATACAACTTAGAATAATTTTATCTACAAACACATAGCAATTCATGTTTTGGAAAATAATTAGATAAAAGAAGTTTAACATGAAAATGAAATATTCATGGATTCAAAATAAATACAAAACCATGATTTTCTTTAGTTGAGTTTCACATTTACAAAATCTAAGAATTGAAATTTATTTAAAAACCAAGCTTAAGAAAAATTTAAGGAAAATACACTTAGAATATTATGTGACAAATAAGTAAAACCCATGTCTTGTAAAATAAATTGTTTTTAATAAACATAAGACCTTTAAGGTTTTAAAGTATATATTGAACCATGATTTTTGTTAAGTCAAAAGGTGTTTTTTCATAAAATTTAACATTGATCCTTTCCACAAAGATTGTTTTACAAAATTTTTATTTTAGAATAACATCACTAGGATCATGCATATATTAAGAGTTAATATCAATACTAAATGATTTTTAAATATAGAAGTACTTTCATGATTTCTATAGTGTCCAAGTGAATTAAAACTTTGAAATTTAAGAAGAACAAGGTTGGAATGTTTTAAAGCAATTTGTTCCATCCTATTATGACCCCTAAATGACCTTAAATGTTAAAAATAACTTTATAAATAGATAAAGCATTCAAAGTAGGTAGAAAATGACTACTCATATGTGAAATTTCGAGTTAAAATGAGCAAGTTATGGTCATTTTAAGTTGGAATTTTCATAACTGAGAAATGACATGAATAAAATAAATAGAGTTAGAAATTTAAGTAGAACCTCTATGAAATACTATTCCGGTATTTCTTTTATTTAGGTAACAAGGAATTTGATGTGCCATTTCCGAAAGATTATTTGACTAGGAATTGCTCTAATGGATGAGTGTGTTTTTTTCTTCTAAATTCATTACCTTGTTTGTGCTTGTAAAGTAGTTGCACTAACATGTTAAGAAAAGATAAAAATGGACATGTGTTTTTTACTAGTGTGATTAAGTGAATACTAAGAATATCGCAACCCTAAAACGCTTGTTTAACTATGTTTATTCTTTTATATACTTGATTGCTATGTGTGTTTAAATTGATTGATTACCCTTGATGAATCTTAATGGAATGACGTTAACAAAGAAACAGTCATGCATAACATTTGTCGAGTCATATTTCGGAAGGCTGCTACTCCTACACAGAGTTAGATGTGTTGTAATCATGGTGGTACATGGGTCATGCTCCTTTCTAGGGAATCCACATTGTTCGAGGAATGTGACTCTAGGTTCGGAAGCGTGCAAACCGAACATTATGGGCAAGTTCTTAGGGACTAGCAGTCGTGTAGACCTTCATCAACAATCCCCTAAACCTTGATATAGAGGGTGTAAATGGTTACATATATAGGTTCCAGTAACTATATAAATGTATAATTTTCCTGTGATTGTTGCACAAGCATAACATATACTTTAACTAACAAACTTGTTTGCTTATTTATGTCGGTGCGAGTGACAAGAAAATATCTCACTAAGCATGTTGTAAGCTTACACCTCTATAGATCTTGTTTGATACAGGTATACTTGAGACTTATCTTAAGAATGAGATGACAAAGAAATCTCTAGTGGACTTTGGAGCCATAAGATAGATTTAGAAGCTTGAAGTGAAATTCTTTTAGTAACCTTTTATGTGATGTATTTTACTTGGCAGATAATTGTGAATAGTTATTAAATCTGAACCATTTGTAGACATTAGTGGGGGTATGCCCCTAAGAAGTGTAATTATCTTATGCAGGTTTAATGATATATAGTTATCTTGCTTTGCTATTTAATTGCTACCGTCATAAATTATGCTACTATGTGTTCCATTTATTGTGAAGAACGCCTTGTGCTTAATATGGAAAGCCTTTCGCGTGACTAAGATAGTTATTCCTAAGCTTTAATATTATATACGATGGACTGTCATATTCAGGTACCCCTCTGGGCATGGCTGGAGTGCCCTTGCTTATGTTGAGTACCCTTGCAATTGGTGTGCCCATTTGGAATGTATTAAGCACTCAAATTGAGCTTTAATAGCACCCACTCAACTAAGTTGATCGCTCCCAACGTAGCTCTTCCTTTGCTTCTAAACCATTCCATAGTAGCAGCGTGTGTTAGCACTAGCTAAGCAATAAGTAGCATTTAGCTACTAAAAAGACAAAATAGTAGTTAAGAAGAGTAGTTAGTAGCAAGCACCATGTAGCTGTATTGAATGCCAATGCAATAGTAGCAGAGCACCTATTTTCATTAACTAGAGTGCCCAAGACATGTTAAAGGAGCGCACAATATGATCCAATGAAGCTACAATTGTAGTTATGATACAAGTTCTTCTTGAGCTTGAGCTTCTTCAAAACAACAAAAGCAAATAACCAAGCTGAAGCCCAAAACCACTTATGTAGAAAAGTGAGTCAATCATCCCAGCCACATATAGCAACAACTTCAAGTCAAGAGCACCTATTGCAGTAACAACAAGCACTTACTGCTTTCATTTGTAGTACTTATGGTAGCTAGCATAAAATTACGTCGAATGCCTCTAATCCTGAACCTTAACAACATCCAACAGAAAACCAACAACAGCAAGACACACTAGGCGAATTCAATTGGAGCACCTATCATTTTATTTCAAGTGCTCCCACAAAAGACCACCACAACAGTTGCAAGTGACAAGATGAGCAACTTTCTAGCTACTATGCGATATAGAGATCAAAGCATAATCTAGACTTCAAAGTGAAATGAACAATAGAAAAAGCTAAACAACATCAACAACAATTTGAGTTCAATACCCAAGTAGCTGAATTGGAGTGATCATGACAACAATTTCCAAGTGCTAACAAGCTCTAAATCAAGCACCTAAGCAACTTCTATTGAGGATAATAAAGTCTAGTTAAGTGCCTATGTTCTAAAGCAGAGCATTCAATAGAGTAGAACAATAAGCACTTGTCTTAAATTCTAAGAGTGCTTGTAGCAGCAGTTAACTGATAGAGCCAAGTACTCGGATCTATCATTGATCTTACTTGAACACCTACCTAGAGTGCCTACAAGGCAGACACACAACAACTATGATTAGTTGTAAAATGCATGAAGACATGAGTAATGAATAGAGGATCCAGGTGTTGACTCCAAATTTCATAATAGTTGGTTGGATGTTGTGTTCTAAAGACATATTTAAAGAACAAAACACAAAGTTGAAGTTTTCAAAAATTTATAAAAGCTAATAGGTTCTGTTCAACTTCGATTGTAGTAATCAACATAGGCAAGAGTAGTTATCGAAGTAGTATACAAAATATTAGGTCGTATTCCTTGGGTATCGTTAGCATCTACTTACTCACTCATAATCTATTATCTCACTGAAGAAAGATTTAAAACGACATTATAAACATGAAAAAGGAAAAAAAAAGCTAAACTAGAGTTAAAACTAAATATATACATGTTTTCAAGGAAAATTAGTACTATAAGCTATTAATGCAAGACATAGCTTAGAATTTGCTTAATTAATTCCTTATCATGTGATTTCTTAACAAACTCAAAGAGTTGCTTTCTAGGGATACTTGTATTTTGGATTCACTAAGGTAAGCTAAAGCCTCTCTCTAGATCAAAAACTCTAGATCTAGATTAAACACTGGAATCCCTTCACAAGCTCACCAATCTAGATTCACTAATGATTAAGAATACTTTGACTAAAAATCATTTTAATGAATTTTAAACCAAGTGATAGAAAGTTTATCATCCTCTCTGAAGGTGATTGAGCAACTTCATTAGTAGCTCAGATTTATTCAAAATAATGATCTCTCGATTTATTCAGTTGAAATCAAACATGATATAAAAGGTGCACCATGCAGTTAGACCTACTAAAAATAAGTTCAAACTACTAAATACAAGAATCCAGTTAATATTCAATTAAAACGTATTTGAAATCACATGTAAGGTCTTGGATTCACAAACCCTAAGTTAAGATGATTATTTCTCCATGAATGTAAACATTATGCACATATTCAAGAGAAATAATATGAAAATACCGATGAATATTATAATTAAGCAAAGGAGTCTTGCAAAAATAGACTTTGGGTTTAATATGAATTTACCCAGAAAACTCACAATTCCTTGTAAGAGAAAGAATTTCTCTCGATACTCTATTATAGGTTAGGAATTTATTACATATGGTATAATACGTTATTGCTGATAATTCTCTTTTACTCTATATTTTTCATGGGGATTTGAGCTCATTTTTGGTGCAATTTTGATTAAATTCCCATGAATCTTGTGCTTTTGATATTAATTGTTGTTTTGTAGCTCATTGAATCCGAACAAGAAAAAATGAAGTGTTTTTATCATATTTAGGCTGAACAACAAACAAAGTCAAAGTTGGACAAAGTCAAGCCCTGCCAAAATCATCATTGAAGCCAAAAATGAAGTAAAATAAGGAAAAATGGTTTGTCGCCTCAATTTTGAGCCTTCGATGTACTAAAATTCACCCTTAATAGATGGATGGACAAAAATGTAAGTACTTTGAGCGTTTTGAACATCGACCTCACTTCTTTGTCATCTCGAGCACTCGACCAAGCAACAAGGTAACCTGCGACAATTAAGTACATGATCAAACACATCAATGGAAGAAGAAAGAATTTCGTTATAAAGAATACTACATCACAATAAAATCTTCATGATTTCTATGCCCTAAACCTATAAAAAAACGGGCAAGCATGTGTTATAAAAACACTATACATTTTGTAAATTTCCAACATAGCTTAGAGAGATAGAGAATTCTAAGGTGAAAGAAATTCATTTTCTTCTTACTTTAGAGGACACATAGTTTTCTAGGTAAAATCATTTTAAACCCAATTTTGTAATGTTTGCAAGATTCTGAGCTTTAATTGAAGTATTCTTCAATCTGCTTTTATTTCTTCTAAATCTTGTGCTTCAATATTTAAATCCATGGAGAAATAATCTCCTACAGCTTAGGTTTACGAATCTAAATCGGATTTATGTATTTCAAATATGCTTTCAAGTATAATTGACATGTATTTGTGATTAGTAGCTGCTTCATTTTCGTGGGTCTAACTGTATGGTGCACCATGTTAGGTTCATGTTTTGATTTCAATTGAATAGGTCGACAGGTCATTATTTGGAATAGATCTGTGGCTACTAATGGAGTTGATCCTATCTATATCGAGAGAGGACGGGTGAAGACTTTCTATCACTTTTTTTTAAACTCATTGAGTTGATTTTTCAAACAAAGGATTCTTATTATTTTTGCGAGTCTAACATCTAGATCTAGAAATACTGACTTCAAGAGAAGCTTTAGTTTAACTTAGTGAATCGTAGTACAATATCCCAATCAAACACTCTCTTGGAGTAATTTCTCTTATAGAATCACATGATAAGGAGTTGGTGTAATAAGCCCTAGGCTATACAAAAGTTACAAAACCATTTTTCCCAATTTTGCCCAGCAAATGTTTGTGCATATTTTCATTAACCTAGCCTAGCTTCTATTTTGGCTTATGTGTTTCTAAGTTTTTTTTTTTTGGTAGATAATGGATGTAATGTGAGTATAATAGCTGTCACCGATCCCTTAGGATTCGATCTAATTCTTTCTATACTATTTCGGTAGGTACGCTTACCGTGGATGTTGGAAGTTGCTAAACCGAAGTTGAAAAGAACCAATTACTTTTATAAATTTTAAAAACTTCAACTTTGAGTTGTGATTTTGAAAATGTGTGTTATACAACTAACCTAACACAGAACCAATCAATTATACATCTATGTACATTTATTTATAGATTACAAATACATAAATCATGAAGATTTTATTCGTTGGTGTTACAAATTCTTTATAATGAATTTTGTCCTTAGCTTCATGTGCTTTTATTTAGGGCAACATGTCATTGACAGCAAGGACAGGGTCAACTTTCATAGGTTAGATCACGAACTCGAATGTTAACCGTAGTCTAAGCTGTGTCCTTTCTTTAAAGGCATGATTGAGGGTCAGTTGAACTACATGAGTAATCGCGGCCTTGACTTTAGGTGTGATTGAGTTTTTCAAGGCATGGTTGTCTCAGTATAAACCGCAGTCAAGTCGAAGGCATGGTTGAGGGCATGATTTGCACTTTTGTCTTGTTTTGCCTTTCTTACCCTTAACTGGGGTCTCTAGTAGCTGCAATCGAGTCTGTCTTTACTCATTCATTTTGTTTTATTCCAAATCTAATCCTAAACACTTTGTTTCTTCTTTTTGTGATCTTAAGAGCTGAAAAACAATATTTAAACGATAAAATCACAAATCATAGGAATTTCCCAAATATGAGTCATATCAAGTATTATTTTCTATGAAAAGAATAGAGTCTAAAAGAATTATCAGCAACTCACATGTGGACACTACAATAACTAAGTGTCGTTAGATTTTGGTAGGTAAAAATTTGTAGTTGGGGACCTCTTTTATTTAATATTTACTATATTTAGAGGCTCTATATTCTACTGTAATTTCTTGTAGTACACATGGAGGAAGCTCTTATTTTTGCTGAGGCCCAAACTATTTATTCTTAAGCTAGCCTTTGAAAGAAACAAAATAATGGGCAGATGTAGGTAATTTATCTGGTACACGAGTAGGGGGAAAAGCTAAAAAATGAAAGAGGATTACACACATAATGCATATACGGGGGAGGACATAGAACATATATTCAAACACAAGAATAGTAGGAATAGATGGAGTAAAATACTTACTGAGATATAAACAGTAGCTTTTCCTTTTTTCTTGATATTATGAATTTTCAATATGTAGATTTTAGTTAAAGGGTGCAAAACCGTTTGCTCTAGAGCATTGTTAAGTGGATTTCCAGTTGATTGCATTCAAACAATGCCTAATTTTGTTGTAATTGTGGGTTTTGAAGACTGATGAACAAGATTTAATTAAGGTGTTTTTTAACCCTTGCTCTATTATATTAATTACTTGATTGTGTTTTAGTGATGTTGTGATCGACATTTTCATGGGTATCACAATGATAGATTCAATGAAATTAATGATTAATAATCTGTTACGATTTTGATTTATGATTAGAGATACTTGGAAGGCATTTGATAATTCGTGCAATCTCATCTTAGGTTTTTGGAAGAAATTTGTCATAGCAATATGTGGGTTTTGATAGAACTCATGAACTCACGCACTCTATACGGTTGGAAATATCGATTTGGGTCATTTGGCATGCTTGGTCCATAATTCCAACTAGAGTAGTGGTAATTTAAGAGTGAGTGAATTTCTATTTACCTGATAATTATAGATAAATCGACTTGATGAGATGGTTTATGCTATAAATGCAATTTTTCTACTTTGGTATGTAGATGGTTTCTAGTGAGATTAGTTAAACCCCAATCAAGCAACATCAAATATCGATCCAAGGTATCATATATATATTCAAATGAGAACATAATTGTGATTCCCAATCTAATTTTGGCATCTCCTAATCCTAAAACCCTCAATAGTGTTGCTAGGACATTTGGTTGAAGTGTTCACTTAGCTCATTAGTTTAGTTTTAAGTAAATCAAATTTCGATTGCTTAGCTTAAGGAAAAGTTCAAATATCTAGTACTTAGAACAAAGCTCCCTATAGAATTCAACCTTAACTTGTTACTATACAACTAGCACAATCCGATGCACTAACCGTTTTTACTCATTTAAAAATGATTTTTGTGAAACCGTATGGTTGAATTAATTTTTAAGTGCTATCTAGAGCGAGTCAAACACATAGGTATACATAATTTATTTTCTTTAAATAAATACTCATATACTCTACAATACTACCAAAACTCCTTTTCTCACAAGCATTATAAATACTACAGAAGTTAGAATCCTCACCACACAAACCTTTGGTGTGTTCAGTCCCAACATCTTTGCATTCATGCTTTTTATGAAAGAATACCTTCTAGATAAGGCATTAACTACTAGATTCCCTTACTTTTCTTATATTTGATCACATATGGGAATGTCTCAATGAACTACTACACTTGGCATGCCTCTTATTTAACTTACATTTCTCCTTGAGATGCTTTAAGGATTAATGATCGGTATGAATAAAAAATTCCTTAAGCTATAGGTAGTGTTGCAAAGTTTTCGATGCTCTCACTAATGCATATAAGGTAGCTCCACTAACTTATCATTAGAGTATGTAATGAACTTCTTTTCCACATCAAATCAGCTCCAATCCCTAAACCTAAGCATCACATTCAACTTAAAAAATTTTTGTAAAGTCAAATAAAGCTAAAAAAGGTGCCTTACTCAACTTTTTCTCAAGTAAATCGAATGCATGTTGTTGCTCATTACCCCACTTAAAACCAACATTCCTTTTAGTTACCTCGATGACATTGCACAATATGCTAAAGTCATTGACAAAACTTCTATAAAACTAGTTAAGCCATGAAAAGATTTTACCTACTTACCAATTTAGGTGTTGGCAAATTTTTTATAGAATCTACCTTTTCCTCGTAAACTTCAATAACACTTTTGCACTAATAACAAAATCGACAAGCACAATCCGATCTAAACAAAAAAGGAAATACTTTTTAAGATTTGTATATGACTTTTCTCTTCTGAAAACATCAAGTAAAAATCTTAAATGTTCAACATGATCATTCGAATTTTTTGAATAGATAAAATATCATCAAAGTAAACAATAAAAAAATTCCCAATGAAAGATCTAAAAACATAATTTATTAACCTCGAAAATGCTAGGTGCATTACACAAATCAAAAGGTATAACTAACCATTCTATATCTTTTCTCCTTATGCAACAGTGGAATGAATCTCTTTCAATTGCTTTGGCTTCTTTCTTAAGAAATTCCTAAGGCTAGTCGAATCGTTGACCTGGCTCAAGCAGATTGTATAGGTCATGACCCGTATGGCGACCTGATGCGTATTCATTGTAAGCACGTCAACATGCATGACCCATCAAATCACCAAGTTAGGTGGGTCCAACAATTGAAAAAAAAAAGGTAAGAAGAAAAACCAACACCACCTAAAATGCATAAGGTTGTGTTTATGAATAGTTGATCTTGGGTTGGCTCTATGTGTTATGCATTAAAAACAAGCAAACCTAAAGCTGAAGTCTTTCAAAAAAAATTATAAGAAAAATTCTAATAAGTTTTGTTTAACTTCGGTCGAATCACCAACATAGGTAAGCGCACCTACCATTGTAGTATAAAAGTATTATGTCGTATTTCTTGAGGATTGTTAGTATATACCATACTCACTTTTCATCTATTATCTAGCCAAGTCCTTATCATGTGATTTCTTAACAAACTCAAAAATTTGTTTACTAGGTCTATTTACATTGTCAAATTCACTAAGTAAGTTAAATCCTCTCTCATAGTCAAAAACTCTAGATCTAGATTAGACACTGGATCTCTTCATAAGCTATCAGCAATCTAGATCCACATAAAGATTAAGAATCCTTTTATTAAAACCCATTTTAATAAATTTAAAATCAAGTGATAAAAGTTTCACCATTCTAGGTGATTATGAGCAATTTATTAGCAGTCTAGATCTATTCAAAAGAATGATCTCTCAATCTATTTAGTTGAAATCAAGCATGGATCTAAAAGCTATACCATGTAATTAGACTTATGAAAATTAAGTTTAAGCTACTAATTACAAATACCCAGTAAATATTCAATAAAAACGCATTTGAAATCACATGAATCATGTCTTGGATTCACAAACCCTAAGTTAGGATAATTATTTCGCCAAAAAAAAACATTAAGCATAGATTCAAGAGAAATAATATGAAATTAAAGATGAGTATTATAGGTTAACCACAAAAATCTTGCAAGAACAAATGTCGGGTTCAATATAAATTTACCCAGAAAACTCAAATCTCTAGTAAGAAGAAAGATTTCTCTTGTTACACATTCTTTCACTACTATATACTATGTCAGGAATTTGTTACATATGGTACAATATGTTATTGTATGTCTGTGTATGTTTATTTATAGATGACAATGCATAGAAATCATGAAGATTTTATTCATTGATGTGGTAGATTCTTTATAATAAAATTTGTCCTTATCTTTACGTGTGAGAGCAGGGTGATAGGTCACTTTTCGTGGCTTAGATCAAGTTCAAAGGTTAGCCATGATCTAAGCTGTGTCTTTTCATCAGAGGCGCGATTAAGGTTCACTTTGAATTGTGAGTAAAATTGCGGGCATGATTAAGTTTGTCAAGATGTGGTTACCTTAGCATAAATCGTGGCTAAATCAAGTTGAGGGCACAATTTGCATTTTTGCCTTGTTTTTCCTTATCTTCTTGCCCTAGTTGGGGTCTTTGGCAGCCGCGTTTAGTCTATCTTCAAACATTGTTGTTGTTTTGCTCTAACTTGATTTAAATCACTTTGTTTTTTCTTTTTATGATCTTAAGAGCTAAAAAACATTTAACACATAAAAGCACAAAATCATAGGAATTTTCCTTAAATTGAATCATATCAAGTATGATTTCCTATTAATAGAATAAAGTGTAAAAGATTTATCAAATTCCCACACACTTAAGCCTTTTCTTGTCCTTAAATAAACCATCTTTTAAGATCACAAAGCAAAGCTTAAGAAAAATAAATCATGAATTGAAATTGACTAAGTAGAACTTAAAGTTCTTATTCACTTTAGCTCAATCATCAATAAACTCAACATTCTATTGTAGAAATAAACTCCATACAATCCTACCATATCATATGTTAAAGTTATTTTGGTCAAATTACTAGATTTATCTAAGTAGATTAGCTTTTACTCTTATTATGTAAATGAAAATCTAAAGCAAAAATTATTCAAAAGGTCAAATAAAGTAAAAGAGAATCAATCAATTTTATCCCCTTGTATTTGTAAGTATACAATCCTTTAGTTACCTCTCTAAGCATTACTCTCAAGACTAAAGGCATACATATCAACATCCCTTGAATCATTTTCCTTATTTGTGCTTTCATTTTCATTTTCATTTTCATTCATTATTATATAATTAAAGCTACAGAGAGGAAGGTTTTGTCATCTTCTTTTTTCTTATCTCTAAGGGGTTTTTGCCGCTATCTTTTGGCTTTTTTATGGCTTATTTAAAATTGACTAGGGGATTGTATGTGTGTGTGTATGTGTGTGTACTTAGGGAGAGGGGAGGAGGGAGGAGGGAGGAGGGAGATGGTGTTTAAGAAATTGCTCTTTGAGAGATTAACCCTCGTCCTATCAACCTTAAGTATATGGTAATTATTATTTTAATTTTAATTTGATGTAGCATAAAGAGAATTCATCAAGTTAAAAGTATCACTTGAACCTTTACTAAAGACTGTAAAGCTCTTGAAATTCTTAAATGGAAAGTATACAGAATATTTAAGCTTTTAATGATTAATTGAGTGGCCTTATTGATGGCCTTAAGCTAATTTTAATTCTAAATTCTCAAGTTAAATAATAAGTAAAACAACTCCACATAGATATCATCAAGTGTTTTCAAGTAAAGTTAACTTGTCAGCAAGATGATGATGTCTAATACAAGTTCAATTGAGTTATTTGATGATTTTATCTCAAAATTTGGCTCAAGTTTTTGCCATTTCATTATTTTCCTATAATTATGGAGAGGAAGTGATAAATAGTACACAATTGCTTCATTATTAATTATTAGTCTTAATCTCAATTCTTAATCTACTTAATCTTTTCCTTAGTCCCTTCCCCACACTTAAATTGAACATTGTCTTCAATGTTCAAAACATGGCATAACATATAGGGAAATTCAGAAATTTAAAGCGTAGAGCAAGATTTGAAGATAGAAGTTCAAGAAACTTCTCTATCTAGAATTGTAGGCTTAGAGTAGTTTTGAAATCATGGCCTCACTTGTCTTCTTGGTTAAAGCTATTTAGGACCAAGGCAAAACATTAGTAGTACTTCTAGGCTCAATTTGAGTTGCAACTGAGATTGAGATAAAATTTTCTAAGTTATTAATTTGATTCATGGCCTAGGTTAAACTACAACTATATCTTGTTTATTTAAGTGTACCCTATGGTTAAAAGAATTTTCTTACCATAAAGAATATTAAGAATATCACAAAGCATAAAAGAATAAAGAATTGAAAGAATAATGAATAAAGAATATGACTATGTATAAAGAATATTATCTATGAACTAGGTCAAAGAATATTGAAGAGTAATAAAGAATTATGAATATTCAAAGAATGTTAAAGAATACAGACTATTATAAAGAATACAAAATTCAAGTGAAGGGAGTTAGGATTTTAATTTTCATCTCTAAGCTGGTCAAGTCTTACTCCCTTCTTTTCTCTTGCCACCCTTAGGTGCTCTGGTACCTCTACTTCTCTAAACTCTTAGGGCTATATTTTCTCTTCATTACCTATATGTATACCACCCCTTGGTATATTCCTCGTGATTTTGTCCTTGGCCCTTCTTAATGGGGCTTCCCTTGAAGTATTAGCCCCTTTTCTTCTTTCTTATATTTCTATTTTACAGATTTCCTCTTCTCTATATGTATCTTCTTCAAGTTGTTATTATAACTACAAGGCATAGAGATAGTCATTCTTCTCCACATCTGTCATGCCTACAGTATTTTACATGTAACTCCTTATTTCTACAGCTTGTCTTTCTTAGAGATCCAATTCCCTTTGTTTTCTTTCCTCCCCCTTATTTCCTCCTCTTTTCTTCCTCTTGTGTTAAGGAAAGTTCTCTTTCTTTTATTCTTTGCTCTTTAGCCTCTTTAATGGCTAAAAGCTCCTTTTTAGTCTCCCTTACCTAGCATTTGAAGGCTTATTTCTTTTCCTTTACTTCTTCATTAATTCTTTCTTTAGGAGGTTTTTCATGGATTTTCTAGTGTGCTAGTGCTTTAAGAGAGCCTTTTGTTCTCTTCTTCATTAAGGCGCTAATGGGGATTAGTTATCATCATCATCATCACTGCTGCTCATAGAGGATTCACTATTATCTTCTTCCTATTCTTCCTTTAACTCTCCATCTCTTTGTCAGGCTTCTTCCCTTTCCTTCACAAAGGCTAGTTTTTGGGTTAACATAGCATCTGCAATTCTTTGTTTTTTGAGCTGAGCCCTTTTCTTATGATATTCACGCTTGGCATCTATCCTCCTCAAACTGGCTTCTCTTTTAGCCTTCTTTTTTATCATTTCCTTCATATCCTTATCAGTCCTATGTTTTTCGTCAACTCCTACTGTTATTTCTACTCTAAGCTCATGGAATTCATCATCAGTTGGTAGTTAATCATGTTTCTCTATGGGCTCTACATTTTGGGTCAATGCCAATAGAAATTGTAGTATTGCCTTCTTCTTTTGCAGGAGCAATAAGGGTAAACTTTTAAGGTACAGAAGCAGCTTGGGTGGTGGCTTCTGATAAACTCAGAAAACTGATATAATTTTCATCTCTGAATTGACACTTATTTGTGTTAATTATTATAAAAGCAAAGGAATTGGTATTTAGTTTTTGTCAATTGTTCTGAATCAGGTCAGGAATTAAAATGGAAATTTGCAACAAGGAAACATGAAGAATTGTGCGAATTGGCATTGAAAAGCACAAACACGGTGAATTTGGGCTCAAGCAGCCAGCGTTGAGAGGGCTGGAAGAGTACGCCGGCAAACTTGAAGGCAACGCCGCCGCGTTAAAAGGCGGCGTTGAAACATCACAGAGCCTAAGTCCTTAACGCTAGATCCAACACCGCCGGCGCTTGAGGATGGATACAGTACTTGAATTTGAAGGCAACGTCGGCAAACTGAGGAGTACGCCGCCGGCATTAAAAGGCGGCGTTGAAGACCATCAGTTTACAAATCCTTAGCGCTTGATTGAACGCCGCCGGCGTTGGACGAGAAACCGCCGGCGTTGGATGCAGAAGTTACAACAGTTACACAAAAGCATGTATTTTTACATGCTTTGAGGAGAGAGAAGAGGACTTACATTATTTTTCCATTTTCAATTTCACCCGATAGTTTAGAGAGAGATAGAAGTAGAAAATAGAGATTTACTTGGATCTTCATCAAATTTGTTCTATTTGTTCGTAGATTGAGTAGAATTTGCTAACAAGGATCTCAGTTACAATTTGTACGGTTTGTTTCTCTAATTTTGGTAATTTCTTCTTCACTTGCTTTGTTCTTTACACTTCATGATGAATATTATCATAGTTTTATTAGTATCTTGTTAGATAGAGTAGAAATGATTATTAGCTAAATTTGAACGGTGGGAAATGGTGAAATCCTTGATTTTCTGAAGTGATTGTTGAACTAGTGTTATTGGGTTGTAAGAATGATGTATATCCTTGTTAAATTCAAACTAATAACTTAAAATTCGGATGAATTCAAGTTTGAATGAAATTGGGTATCTTGGCAAAGACTTTAATTTCGTTTGAATTTATATTTGGGTGAAAAATTCAAGTATGCGATGGCAAGAGAGTTTTTAATCCTAGTAGAATCTATCATTACTGCTCAAACATTGTTTTAAATACAAGTTTTCAAGAAGGAATTCTTAATTTTTGATTTAGGACAATGAGTCAACTCAGATTTGGGAAACTCTTAGTTGCACAAATTGATTCTGTCAAAATGCTCAGTCGTGGAAGCTATTGAGTGTTTTAGGTAGAAAAAGGTTTTCAAATTCTTTTAGAATTTGTAATCTTGGTAGATTCACATGGATGTGCATGAACTCTAACAATTTTAATAACCGAGTTCAACATGATTGGAGAAAATAGGATTTTATCTAAATCCCACTAACCTTACTTGTTAAGACTTGTGTGAGGATTAGTAAATACTAGACATAGTAGAGTGTAGATATTTAGTAAATATTTATATAAAGAATTTGATTTCTCTTGGCCTAAATATTGAAATGAACTAATAATGTTTAGTAATTAAACTTTCCTCGTGGGATCGATACTCATTCATCACTTTATTACTTGATCGACCCAGTACACTTGCTGGAGAATTGGTTTTAAAATACTAAACATTTCAAGCGGATCAAGTTTTTGGCGTTGCCGGGGAAAGATTAATATTAAACAACTTTAGTTCTATTAGTAATTTAGGCTCATTTTACGGTTTGGTTTGTTTTCTGTTTTCTTTTCAGGTTGTATGCACAGGAGTAGAAGTAGGGAACTTCTACCCCTCAATCTTGAGATTGAACGTACACTGCGTTCATTAAGAAAAGTGAACAGACAAAGAGAACAAGGACAATCAGAAGTGATGGCAGAAGGTGAAAACAACAATAATCAAATCCAAGCCCCTGCCAGGCATTAAGGGATTACACAGTACCAACTGTGTCTGGAAATCCAATTAGAAGACCAGCAGTTCAAGCCAACAACTTTGAGATCAAGCCGGGACTAATTCAGATGGTAGAAGCTCATCAGTTTGGAGGATATCCAAATGAGACACCTGATGATCATCTTGCCAAATTCCTTCAGTATTGCAACACCATCAAGATGAATGGTGTTACTGATGATGCAATAAGGTTGCAGCTATTTCCTTTTTCATTAAGGGACAAGGCTTTGGCTTGGTTCAATTCATTACCCCAGGAGTCCATCACAAATTGGACAGATTTGTCAAACAAGTTTTTGAGGAGATTTTTCCCACCGGCTAGGACAGCTAGGTTGAGGAATGAGATCACCAACTTTACAAAATTTCATGGTGAATCCTTGTATGAAGGATGGGAAAGATACAAGGAAGCTATCAGGAAATGTCCTCATCATGGACTACCTGATAATCTCCTCATTGAGATATTCTATCTGAGTTTGGATGAAACTTTGAGATCACTTGTAGACGCTGCTGCAGGAGGAGCATTAATGGGTAAGAGCTATGATGAAGCTAGCTCTTTGATAGAAGAAATGGCTTCAAGTGCTCACAATTGGAGTTGTGAGAGGACTAAACTTAAGGTTGCAGCTGTGCAAGATAATGAGGCCATGTCTCAACTTAACTCAGATTTCGGCTTTGGCAAATCAAGTAAGTAAGCTCACTACTTCAAGTTCTATTACTCCTAACCAAGTTTTGTGTTGTGAGATTTGTTCAGGTTCACATTCATTCCATGATTGTCCTCAAACACATTCACCAACTTCAGCTAGTGGAGAGCAAATGAATTATGTGGGGAATTTTCAAAGAGGAAATCAAGGACCTTATACAAACCTACAATCCAGGATGGGCCAATCATCCGAATTTCTCATGGAGGAATGAGAATAATGTTTATCGACCGCCTGGATTTCAAAGACAAGGTCCGTGATTCAAGGTCCAGTGAAATGCTTTACCACCACCACCACCTCAACATCCACATCAACAACAACAGAACCATTCTTCGGTTGAAGATCTGATGAAAACTTTCATGCAGAAGACTGAGACGTTGATTAATAATCAACAAGCCACTATTCGGGATCTTCAAGGGCAAATAAGTCAGATTTCTCAGCAGATAAGTAGTAGACCTTCAGGGTCACTACCCAGCAAGACTGAGGAGAATCCAAAAGGAGTGAATGCTATCACTCTTAGGAGTGGTAAGGAGGTGGAAATCCCAAATGGTTTGGTGGAAGAGAAGGAGGAGGTGCAGATAAGAGATAAAGGAAAAAGAAAGCTTGAGGAACCGAATTTAACTTCACCTAGTGTGAAGCCTTATGTTCCTCCAGTGCCTTTTCCAGGAAGGTTGAAGCAGCAGAAGTTGGATGAGCAATTCGCTAAGTTCTTGGATGTGTTTAAGAACTTACAGATTAACATTCCTTTCTTGGAGGCCATTCAAGAGATGCCCTCTTATGCTAAGTTCATTAAGGAATTGCTATCCAAGAAGAGGAGGATAGAGGGAATGAACCGGTTGTTTTAACAGGAGAGTGCTCAATGATACTTCAGCAAAATCAAGGCTTGCCTACAAAGCAAAAAGATCAGGGAAGTTTCACTGTACCTTGCACTATTGGTAATATTTATTTGATAAAGTGCTAATTGATTCTGGTGCAAGTATAAATTTAATGCCTTTCTCTATTTTCAGGAGACTAGGAATGGGAGAATGCAAGGAAACCCATGTGACCTTGCAATTGGCTGATCGGAGTATCAAATACCCTAAGGGTATTGTAGAAAATGTACTAGTGAAGGTGGACAAATTCATATTTCCTGTGGACTTCATAGTCCTGGAAATGGAGGAAGATAGAGAGGTGCCCATGATCTTGGGGAGACCATTCTTGGCTACAGGTAAGGCCTTGATCGATGTTGAGCAAGGTAAGCTTACTCTACGTGTTATGGATGAACAGGTTACATTTAATGTATATGATGCTATGCATAAATTTGATGAGAAAAGAACCTGTTTTAATATTGATGTTATAGAGGAGCTTACATGTGAATTTGGGAAGATGAAGTGAATTGAGACCGTGACGTGTCGGTTTGAGAGAGTTTGATGACTGGAGTGATGAGGAGAAAGAAGTAGATTGTGAGGAAGTGTCTGAAATTCGGGTTAGAATGTATGAGGAACTTGGAACAAGTGAGAAGAAACGGTTCCTTCCTTGACACAGCCTCCAGATTTGGAGTTAAAGCCATTACCTGATCACCTAAGGTATGCTTATTTAGGTCATGATGAAACTTTACCTGTAATTGTTTCATCATTTTTGACAGAAAATCAGGAGGAGAAGTTGTTGGAAGTTTTAAGAGAACATAGAGAAGCAATAGGCTGGACGATTGCTGATATCAAAGGAATTAGTCCTTTGATTTGCACTCATAGAATTTGATGGAAGAGAGTGCAAGCCTACAGTGCAACCACAGAGGCGATTGAATCCTACCCTTAAGGAAGTAGTAAAAAAAGAGGTACTTAAGCTTTTAGATGCAGGAATGATCTACCCTATTTCAGATAGTAAGTGGGTTAGCCCTGTCCATGTAGTACCTAAGAAAGGTGGTATGACTGTAGTGAGGAATGAGGCGAATGAATTGATCCCTACTAGGACAGTGTCTGGGTGGAGAGTTTGCATTGATTATAGGAAGCTAAATGATGCCACCAGAAAAGACCATTTCCCACTCCCATTTATTGATCAAATGGTTGAAAAATTGTCAGGGCATTCATTTTATTGTTTTCTTGATGGGTATTCGGGATACAATCAAATCCCGATTGCCCCTGCTGATGAAAAAAAACTACTTTTACTTGTCCTTATGGCACTTTTGCCTTTAGGAGAATGCCTTTTGGCCTTTGCAATGCACCAGCTATTTCAAAGGTGCATGATGGCTATTTTTTCTGACATGCTTGAGAATTTTATTGAGATATTTATGGATGATTTTTCGGTTTTTGGAAAATCATTTGATGCTTGTCTAGAAAATTTAGCCAAAGTTTTACAAAGATGCAAAGAGACCAACTTGATTTTAAATTGGGAGAAGTGCCATTTTATGGTGCAAGAGGGAATCGTTTTAGGGCACAAAGTGTCAGAAAGAGGGATTGAAGTAGATAAGGCAAAGGTTGAAATCATAGAGAAACTACCTCCACCAACAAATGTCAAAGGAGTCAGAAGTTTCCTAGGACATGCGGGTTTTATAGACGGTTCATTAAGGACTTCTCTAAGATTTCCCGACCTTTGTGTAATCTACTTGAGAAAGATGCTGTGTTTGTTTTTGATGACAAATGTGCAGGCATTTGAACTTTTGAAGGAGAAGCTCATCACTGCTCCGGTGATCATAGCACCAGATTGGGAGCTTCCTTTTGAGCTGATGTGTGATGCCAGTGATTATGCTGTAGGAGCAGTATTGGGACAAAGGCGAGGTAAGATCTTTCATACTATCTACTATGCAAGTAGAACTTTGAATGAGGCACAAAGGAATTATGCAACTACTGAGAAGGAGTTGCTAGCTGTGATTTTTGCTTGTGATAAATTCCGGCCTTATTTAATGGTTCTAAGGTGATAGTATACTGATCATGCTGCTCTTAGATATTTATTTGCTAAGTCTGATGCTAAGCCTAGGTTAATCCGTTGGATATTACTATTGCAAGAGTTTGATTTAGAAATTAAAGATAAAAAAGGAGCTGATAATGTGGTAGCTGATCACTTATCACGTTTGCAAAATGATGAATCAAACTTGCCTATTAATGAAAAATTTCCTGATGAGCAGTTGCATGCAATAGATATCCAAGGCTTACCATGGTATGCCGATATAGTTAATTATTTGGTCAGTGGAATTATACCATATGGTTTGTCTTATCAACAGAGAAAAAAGTTTTTACATGATGTAAAGTTTTATTTTTGGGACGAACCATATCTCTTTAAAAAATGTGCTGATCAAATAATTAGACGATGTGTACCCGAGACTGAGCAAATAAGCATAATCGAACATTGTCATGCAAGAGAGGCAGGAGGTCATTTTGGAGTTGAAAGAACTGCAGCTAAGGTACCATCTTGTGGATTTTATTGTGTCATGCCCCGTAGGGTATCCTAAACGTAACAGCCCGCCACATACTAAGTAAGACTCTCGAGTTCCCTACCCGAGTCCTTCGGGAGTCTTAAATAGATGTACAGCGTTCCTTTACGATAATAGAATACTTCAACAAATGGAGTTAAACAGTTTAATGTGGAATTCGTAGCCATAGATAATAAATCAAAACGCTATAATTATAGTTGTACAAAATCTAAGGGGCATTCCCTCGCAAAATAATAACAAGTCCATTACAGTCATCCAGAGTCCTTAGTTTCCAACGGAAGTCTATACAAAAAATGGATTAAACTTCTATGGGAAACTCCTATTTTCGGTACCTGTGCTGTGGCTTGCCTCGCCTAAGCCATATAAACTCGTGCTGCATAGATAAAAACTATGGGGGGTAGCTAACTACTTAGCTTGTGAGTAATAACTTCCATAATTACAATTATACAATCATTCAAGCAAGTGTATGCATCATCAAATGTGATCAACAAACATAATAACAACCGGAAATCATATGTGGATGGACTTGCGCCCTCCATCCTGGGTTAGCAGATTAACGAAATCCTACGGTACGACGCCGTTTAAGCTCACGGTCAACTAACAATATTTCGTTTTATGGATCACGATTAACCAACATATTCGTTTTATGGATCACGAAAACCAACACATTCGTTTTATGGATCACGAAAAACCAACCAATGCAAATGCTCCAACCCATCGTGATATGAATGGATTCAATTTACAATTGAAGTCGAATATTCATTAATTCAATTCTTTTAGGTGACCAACAAGTATTCGCAGACCATCATCATAAGATACTAGCTAATCAGTCAATAGCTTAACACCCGGTTTCGATATTCCTTAAGTTCCAATTCACATATCAGCAGTAGACAACATATATAATTCCCATATACCCCATCATGCATATACAATTTCTTTTTATCTTTGCCTACACCACTAGTGCCACTACATTACAATTATATTCATTAATTGAGAGTGGAAGTAAAACTCACTCGGCCATTGGACGCCAATCTTTCTAGTAGTAGTGGTCGGGAGGTAGAGTGTCGTCCTGCTCGGGATCGCCTACCAAGCAAGAATAATCCTAATGAGACTCTCATTATGTAACTAAATCAAGCTATACGTCTAAACTAGATGGATTCGGATTTCTCGCTATTTGCGGAAGTTCCGACTTAAAACGGCCATAACTTGGTCATTTTAACTCGGAATTTCGCAAATTTTATATCGATCTCTATCTACTTCAAAAGATCTACCTATTTCTAGTATTATTTTCAAGTTTTGAAAATAGTAAAGTCACGGAACAGTGGGATCAATTCTGTTCTGCCATTTCTCAATTCCGAAAAATTTGTTTCACTTTTGATAAGAAATGTTCCTAGTTGATGATTCATGCATGAATGGTATAGGAATGAATTACTAACATGAATGCCATGTAATGGACTCAATATATGCATGGTCATGATGAATTTGTGATAATAAACTCTTATGAACTCCTAAGTGTTAGAAAATTCCCTAAAGGTTACTTCTAAGAAGCTATTCTTCCACTTTACACTTCTTTGGGTTTCTTTGACTTGTAATCTTGTAATCCACTTGTTGTCTAAATGAAAATGAGTTCTCAAAGTCTATATTAATCATGGCCTTCATTCATGCATAGAAATTCCCATTTTTCATTTGGTAAACATGTTTTTAAACAAGCTTTTTGTAGAAATCCGAATTTTTGAAATTTCATTTTCTTGCATTTTTCTTATGGAAATACTTGTCTAATGAACTAAAATTTGAAGCTCCAATATATATATTATCTAAGGACTTCATTTAGCCTATAAAACATCCAATTTAGACTTAGATACTAAGTGTTCTTGTAGGCATGAACCTAAATTACGAATTTAACCATTGATCAACATATCAATATTTTTCATTCTAATTCCACCACTTGTTTTACATTCCTATTATGCCTAAACTCATTCAAACTTATGAAAATCATTCCTTTAATATACCTATTACACATACCCTTCATTTTTCTTATGAAAAATGAGTTTAAAAATGATTTTGGTGGTTTTTAAAGTAGGGTTTCCATTTCATCCGAATTTCCAACGTTGCACATTTAACAAAACCTTTCCTTTTTCAATGTTCTTGCTTTCTATATATGAAGATCCACTAACTAACACACCCTTACATGATCAAGACTATATTTTTATGATCATCAATGCATGGAAAACAAAATACACATATGATCATGCATGTACATGAAGATGTGGATGTCTAAACTTTAGATCTACTATATATGATGCATGAATCATGGATCTCATGGCATGAATAACAATATATATGCAAGATCTCTACTTTACATGCATTAACAAGTTGATATTTCAAACAAAACTCATTCAAAGACTAGATCCACTTCTTGTGATGGCTTGAGATTCTTGTAGTAGTGTTTTCAAGTCCCTTGCTCATGCTCATTGGGATTTAAATGAGAAAACACACAAGAATGATCTTGCCATTACCAGATTTGGGATGAACAAGACTTAAGATCAACCTACCAATGGAGGATTTAAGGAGAAATGAAGAAGACTTGAGTTGAAATTGTGGGGGAAGAGGGAGGGGGAGCTCTCGGCAACTTAAAGGGAAAAGAGAGAGTTTTTACTCTTTTACAAAATTTGAAACAAGAAGAAATGAGGAGAGAGAGAGAGAAAAATATGTATATATATGAAGTGAATTAGGGTTAGCTATACAAAATGGAGTAAAAATAATTAAATGGAGAGGGAAACAGGGGGGGGGGGGGGGGGGGGGGGGGGGAGGGGTGGGTGGGGTGTTGGGGGTAGGGCACCGGCCACATCCTTGTGTTGTGGTGTGTGTGTGTTTTGAAAATTTGATATTTTGTAATTTAGTTAATTAAAATGTAATAAATGTGATAATTGATTAAGAGACAAATTTTCTTGGAAAAGAAAATTGAAATGAGTAGTTGTAAGGATGTAAGAATAGGGTATGGGTAGTGTCTAGTGTAGGTTGTACTTGTGAATAGTAGACAAGACATTTACTTTACCGGTTGTACCGAAAATACGGGAAAAGCGATAACTGTAATTTTTATAGCTCGGAAAATTATAAAATTGATATTTTTGGAATCCTTATAAAATTACGGTTCTAATGAATATTCCGGAACATTTTTCTGAATCCGTGGTCCGGGGCACGCTTTTCTGTAATTGAGCTCGGGAAGACTCGGAATTGAAAAATTCCCGAATTTAAAACTTTCAAAGGTTTAAAATGTACTTTTAAACAATAATTCAACTTCGTTTACTTTATAAAATTTCTTTTATTATGAAACCGAACGAAAGCCGGATTTAGGGTTCTTAGGCTTCACTCACTAGACTCAAACTGGACCGGGTTAGGGTTTTACTTCCAACTCCCGGGGATTCTTGACTACTGAGAATACTGGGGTTTACATATTGGCCTAAGTTGTTTCATGATTGTAGAAATTTCATCAAAGTGTGTGCTCAATGTCAAAGATCAGGCAACATTTCTAGAAAACACGAGTTACCATTAAACAACATTCTGGTGATTGAACTTTTTGATGTATGGGGAATTGACTTCATGGGTCCATTTCCATCATCTTTTTCAAATAAATACATACTTGTAGCAGTGGATTTTGTATCTAAATGGGTTGAAGCTATTGCTTTGCAAACCAATGATGCTCGAGTAGTGACAAAATTTTTGAAAAAGAATATTTTCACCAGATTTGGGGTGCCTAGGGCAATTATAAGTGATGGGGTACTCATTTTGCAATAAACAATTTGACAATCTTTTAGCTAAATATGGAGTTGTCCATAAAGTAGCTACCCCATATCACCCCCAAACAAGTGGTCAAGTTGAGATTTCCAATAGAGAAATTAAAAGGATTTTGGAAAAGACAATTAATGCATCACGAAAGGACTCTTTAAAACTGGATGATGCATTATGAGCATATAGAACTGCTTTTAAACACCTATTGGAATGTCTCCTTACAAGTTAGTTTATGGTAAATCATGTCATTTGCCTGTTGAACTTGAGCATAAGGCTTATTGGGCTATAAAATTCCTCAATTTCGATGGAAAAGCTGCAGGGGAGACAAGAATGCTTCAATTAAATCAGTTGGATGAGTGGAGAAATGAAGCATATGAGAGTGCTCGAATTTATAAAGAGCGTACCAAACAGTGGCATGATCGAAACATTTTGAAGAGAGAATTTTCACTAGGAAACAAAGTGTTGTTATACAATGCACGTCTCAAGTTGTTTCCAGGAAAGTTGAGATCAAGGTGGTCGGGACCTTTTGAAGTTATCCGTGTTTTCCCTTACGGTGCAGTTGAGTTGAAAACCCAAGATAATCGAACTTTTAAAGTCAATGGACATTTACTCAAGCACTACTATGAGGGAGACATTAGAGAAAGTAGGACCACCTTCATCAGTGAAGGCAATAAGTAACGCAGTTGCAAGTCGGCTAAGCGACTTTAAACTCTAAGCGCTGCATGGGAGGCAACCCATGGTTGTTGTTGTGTTTTGTGTGTAATATATGTAATTGTGTGTTGTGTGTTGAGTTGTTTCAGGTACAGTTAAGTGAGTAGATGAATTTGGTGTTTAGTATGTTGAAGATTTGTGAAGAAAATGGGAAGTCATATAACAGATGATTTTTCTAATGCTGAAGTATGGAGAAAGAACACCGGCAAAATTTTAGCAGTGTAGGAATTGAACGCCGGCAAATGATGATTGAATGCTGCCGGCATTGAAAGTGAAGCTTGGAAAGCAGAAGCATCAACCCTTAACACCGGCAAAACAGCAGTCAATGCCGCCGGCGTTGATGTTTGGGAGTGCTACCAGAAAGCAATTTCTTAACACTGGCAAATACAAAGTCGCAACGCCGCCGGCATTGGATTTATTTCACCGGCGTTCTCAAAGAGCCAATCAAGGCCGGATGCAATTTTTCTAATGCCGGCATTTGCTGTCAACAACACCGCCTGCGTTGATTAAATTTTAGCCGGCGTTTGGTTTGTATGTGCATTAAATGCTAATCCCCTGCATGTAAAGGGATTAAAATCCCTATTCTTTCTCTCTCATTTGCGTTCTCTAAGTCCCTTTTTCCGAAATCCCTTCGTTTTGTTTTTGTTTCTTTTTCTCTCTCGATTTCTAAATCATCCATCATCAGGGCTCACATCATTAATCCTCAAGATCACAAGGTAACTCATTCTCATTGTTTGATTTTTTTATCCTTTTAGATGATCAAATCTATTGTTTAGACAATAATGTGGATGTTTATTTGAAAGTCGTGTTCAATAATCTGATGAGTTGTGTTGGTTAGGCATCTGAAAGTCGTGTTCCATAGTTCTATTGTTAAATCAAGCATGGATTGATTGGGGGTTTTTTATTAGGCTTGTAACCGTAGAAATTAGGGTTTGTGTAATACAAATTGGGGGTTTTTGATTATTTGTGATTATGGAAATATGAAATCAATTGTCAAATATAATTTTAATCTAGAGTTTAGAATCAAAGACAATTCTAACTGTTCATCGAATTTTTTTGAATCAAAGCCCCAACGGTTACCCTACGCTGTGTGCTTACGCCGGCTAGCAACGTCAGCTAGCTACGTCGGCATTTTTAGGATTAGTTTGCCGGCGTTTAAAAAAAAAAAGTGGTCAATTGAAAGAATGGGAAAATCAATTGGTGTAATTGATGCTTAAGATATGTTCTCAATGGCAATTAGTTAATTGCATCAAATTAGAGGCGATGTGGTTATATTGTGCATATATTAGTTGTTCTTGTGAAATGAGCTTTATTGTGATATATGTGGAGTATGCTGTGTATGTGTTACAGATATGGCTCCAAAGAAGAAGCAAAGAACAGCTACTACTAGTCAAGTAAGGAATGTCTTGTCTAGTCAACTTTATGCACAAGAAAGGAAGGAAAGACTTATGAAAAAAGAGTTTCATAACAGTCATTTTTTGGATTGGCCTGTCTTAGAGGATTATGGAATGCATGAGACGTTACAAAATGCAGTGGAGGACAAGCGATGGTTCAAAGTCTTTGACATGAGGGAACCGGCTTATAAAAAGATCACCATTGAATTTCTTTCTACTATGAGATATGGTAGGAAGATGATGATGATGATGATGATCAAGGGGATACCCATATAATCTTTCAGATATATGGGGAAGTTAAAAAAGTGCCAATTAAGAAGATAGGAGTCTACCTTGGCTACTATCAGCATGAGGATGAGAACTCTGCTCTCCGACATCTTGGCCTCCTATGTCACCATGGAGCAATTCTGGTTTGAGTTGATACATCCAAAGACTGATCCTTTTGAGCCTTCAAAATCGATCAACTCTCTTTTAAAAAGTTAGAGCACAAACTTCTTCATCATATTCTGGCTCATACTTTGACTTGTCGAAAGACAAGTCATAGCAAGTTAAGCACTTCAGATATGATATGTTTGTATAGCCTTATTAAAGCTATCCATTGGATTTGGGCTGTGAAGTGGCTAATTTTTTGCTGAGACAAGCTGAAGACACCAGGACCAATTATATCTTCTGTGGGGGATATATCACTCAGCTACTCAAGGGCATGGGGTTTTCAGGGAATTGCCAAATGATATCAAAGTGGCCAGCAAAAAGATATCTTATGGGCCTTTTAGAGCTTGGGGTTTGGTGAAGGTACCCAGGGGGGTACAAGATGTTCAGGCGATTGCAGTTATTGAGCCCCAGTTTGAATTTCCACAGGGACAGGCCATCTTCATCCTCAGCTCCACCCCCTCCTCAGCCACAGGTTCCACCATCCTCCTCTCAACCAGACTCGTCTTCAGCTGGATATACCCTAGCCAGATTGGGATATGAACTGAGAGAATTGCAGGAGGATTTTCTTAGCGAAAAGAAGAAGAACAAGAAATTTAGACGCTCATTGATGTCAATGTTGAAATCTGCGTTTTCTTGTATCAATGCAGCTGCAGGTGAAGCGATGAAGTATTCTACTTCATCCGATGAAAGCGACTCCAGCACTGAACCTGAAAGCTAGAGTTCTGCTAGCTTTAACTTTTTGGGATATTTCCATTTCAATATATTTTTGTAATTAAGCACCCATTTTTGGGTAGACTTCCTTTCTCTAACTCACTTGGTCTGTATATATATGTTATTGTTTTGTGTTTTTCTTTTTATGTCTGTCATATATGTTTCTTTGATGAGAGACAGGTCTTTGAAGTAATCTCTGCAAATTGTGAACTCAAATGGGAATGCTGAACAAGGAAAGAAAACAGGAAAGTTCCAACTGCTTTTATTTAGTTTTTCTCCCTTTTATTTGTTAATCAAGACAAACAGTGAGGACACTGTTCGGTTTTAAGTGTGGGGAAGGGAGATTAGGCTGAGATGAAAAATGAATATATGGGTTTAAATATATGTTGACTTGGTATGTTGTTTTGCAATTGTATGAATACTTGAGAAATATGAAGTCAATATATGAATTCATAGGTTTCACACACTTGCATTTGGATGTAGACATATAATGCATGTCCTCAAGAAGAAAACAAATTTGCAAAATTAAGGCAAAAATTTTTTTTTGGGAAATCTGAAACATAAAACAAAAGAAAAATTGACTTGTAAGATGCCGTGCTCACTAAACCATGTGATTGGCTTACTTAGTTAAAATTAAGTAGATAAATCTTTAATTGACAAACTTACCTTCTGTTTAACCTAGGAAATAAAACTTATGTAAATACTGAGTCCTATTGTGAAAAATGATCAGGTTTACTTCTCAAATATTCTTTTAACTTTTAGTTAATCTTTGTAACACTTGGTAGAAGAGGTAGATGAAGCTATTAACTTAGTGATCCAGAAACAGAGTCAAAAATTGTGGAAAGTGCATTTAGTAGTAAAAACAAATAGAGCCATTACTCAATTGATTCAAGTAATTGAGTCAGGAGTATTTACATTCATAATAAGGTGAATGAGAGTTCTTAGGGGTCCCTTTAAAACCTGGTCACTTGGTGATGAGCCCGGGATGTGCCGACTCAAGGATTTCACTCTAACTAAATGATGTAATATGGCTAATGAGCTTGAAAAGATACGGGCTACACCCCGTCCAGAGGAAAATTCAAGATGGAGGCAAAAACCTCTCCCTCTGTAATTGAAATGCACATATTAGTGAATTAAAAGACTTTGACTATGGAAAAATCTAGGGAAATGGTAGATACCACATGCTTATACCTTGTGTTGCTAAGATTTAACTTGAGTTAAAAGGTTGATGAAGTTGAAATGATTATTTTTCCTTTGTGGACTAATTAGACATTGTCGAAAAGTTATAGCTTAAGTTAAACATTGGGATTAAAGTTTGTCTGTCTAGATTAGCTAATTAATTTCAATTCAAGTAAGCAAATCACATAATCCAAGTTTGGTTAGAGCTAGAGGCATTGTATTGCAAGTCATGAGATTTGAGAAGCAAGTTTTGAATTAAAAAGTCAGATTTCAATCTTTAAATTGTTTTGCTTGAGGACAAGCAAAAGTTCAAGTGTGGGGAAATTGATAAACTCAGAAAACTGATATAATTTTCATCTCTGAATTGACACTTATTTGTGTTAATTATTATAAAAGCAAAGGAATTGGCATTTAGTTTTTGTCATTTGTTTGAATCAGGTCAGGAATTAAAATGGAAATTTGCAACAAGGAAACATGAAGAATTGTGCGAATTGGCATTGAAAAGCACAAACACCGGTGAATTTGGGCTCAACGCAGCCAGCGTTGAGAGGGCTGAAGAGTACGCCGGCAAACTTGAAGGCAACGCCGCCGGCATTAAAAGGCGGCATTGAAACATCACAGAGCCTAAGTCCTTAAGCTGATCCAACACCGCCGGCGCTTGTGGATGGATACAGTACTTGAATTGAAGGCAACGCGGCAAATTGAGGAGTACGCCGCCGGCGTTCAAAGGCGGCATTGAAGACCATCAGTTTACAAATCCTTAGCGCTTGATTGAAGCTGCCGCGTTGGACAGAAACCGCGTTGGATGCAGCAGTTACACAACAGTTACACGAAAAGCTTGTATTTTTACATGCTTTGAGGAGAGAGAAAGGACACTTACATTATTCTTCTATTTTCAGTTTCACCCGATAGTTTTAGAGAGAGATAGAAGTAGAAAATAGAGATTTACTTGGATCTTCATCAAATTGTTCTATTTGTTCGTAGATTGAGTAGAATTTGCTAACAAGGATCTCAGTTACAATTTGTACGGTTTGTTTCTCTAATTATTGGTAATTTCTTCTTCTTTTTGCTTTGTTCTTTACAATTTATGATGAATATTATCATAGTTTTTATTAGTATCATGTTAGATAGAGTAGAAATGATTATTGGCTGAATTTGAACGGTGGGAAATGGTGAAATCCTTGATTTTCTGAAGTGATTGTTGAACTAGTGTTATTGGGTTGTAAGAATGATGTATATCCTTGTTAAATTCAAACTAATAACTTAAAATTCGGATGAATTCAAGTTTGAATGAAATTGGGTATCTTGGCGAAGACTTTAATTTCGTTTGAATTTATATTTGGGTAAAGAATTCAAGTATGCGATGGCAAGAGAGTTTTTAATCCTGTAGAATCTATCATTACTACTCAAACATTGTTTTAAATACAAGTTTTCAAGAAGGAATTCTTAATTTGTGATTTAGGACAATGAGTCAACTAGATTTGGGAAACTCTTAGTTGCACAAATTGATTCTTCAAAATACTCAGTCGTGGAAGCTATAGAGTGTTTTAGGTGGAAAAAGGTTTTCAAATTTCCTTTTAGAATTTGTAAATCTTGGTAGATTCACATGGATGTGCATGAACTCTAACAATTTTAATAACCGAGTTCAACATGATTGGAGAAAATAGGATTTTATCTAAATCCCACTAACCTTACTTGTTAAAACTTGTGTGAGTAGGATTAGTGAACACTAGACATAGTAGAGTGTAGATACTTTAGTAAATATTTATAGAAAGAATCTATTTTCTTGCCTAAATATTAAATGAACTAATAATGTTTAGTAATTAAACTTTCCTCGTGGGATCGATACTCATTCATCACTTTATTACTTGATCGACCCAGTACACTTGCTGGAGAATTGGTTTTAAAATACTAAACATTTCAAGCGGATCAGCTTCCATTTCTTTTTCCTCTATAATACTAACACCAGGGACTATGCCAATGTCTTTGTTAGCTCTTGGAGGTAAAAGGAACTACAACCTACCTCTTTCTATGAATCGGTTTCCTCCTAGCACATCTTTTGATTCTCTTGCCATCTTTTTGTATATCATGTGCACAGGCTGAGTTAAGGGAATAGCTCGTCCCTTTTCTTCTTGTTGTTGGAGGCCTACAGCACCATAGAACTCTTCATTAGGGGTCTCTACCTATGAAATATTATTTACTATTTTTGCGGTCCCCTCCATAACTATTTTAGCAACATCATTGGAGATAGTGTAAACCCCTAAAATTTCCAGAATCGGATTAGCACAAAACCCTAACCGGAAGTCAAATGAAACCCTAAAGGTCAACAAAACCCTAGTTTACCGTATCCATCTAAATCCGGCATTGCCGTTTTCTTTGGCCCGGAAAAACGAAGTTGGGATAATTAGCTAAAATAGCTCGTAATAACCATAGGTTTTATAAAAGTTTCAGTTTCGCGAAATTCGGGTGCCCTTCGAACCCGATCGGACGCAGTTCTCGAAAAACGTGTCCGGAAGCCCGGACTAGTAAAAATATTCCGAATATATCGTTAGACTCGTAAAAATATAAGTTTTCCAAAAATATCAATTTCGTAATTTTTCGGCAAGTAAAAATAACAGATATAGCTATTATACGCATATTTTCTTACTACCGGTACTTTAATTGTCATATCTACTTTACATTACACTATTCATTACTATTCTACACTATTCTTTTATCTCTAGTTTTTCTTACACCTACTCTTACACTCTACTAACCTATAATCTTAACTTTTTACCTTTCCCATAACTTTATTTCATATCTACCTTACATATTACATCTTTTCTTTCCAAAAGTCAAAAATTAAATCAACTCCTCCTCTACACCATATGGCCGGCGCCACTTTCTCTCTCCCTCCTCAAATTGTTTTAAATTTGCATTTATTTTAATCACACAAAAATCACTCCTCAAAATCCTATAAATACCCCCCTTCTCTTTCACTTCTTTCACACCACCACTTCTATACTAAAATTACTCTCTCAAAATCTCTCTAGAATTTCTCTCCAAGAAGCTTTTCAAGAAGTTCTCTTTAGACTCATCTTCTTTAGGTAAAAGTTCTTCAAGAAGTCTCCATGTTCATCTACTTAGTATGAGCTTAGTGTATGTTTTCTAAAACCATGAAGGTTAAGAAAGCAACATTAGATTCATACTTTGTTTTTGTTCATAACCACAATTCCTTTATGTTCATGTCTCCTTTATATATTCTTCATGCTCCTCTTATGTTCATTTATGTTTCTTTTATGTTCATAACTATCTACTATATTTAAATAACTATATACATATTCTTTAGAGCATATAAGCTCATAATCTTGCAATTTATTTACCTTTCATGCAATTTATTTATTTATTTCAAGTTGTTCTTAAGACTAGTCTCTAGTCTTAGACTTGTCCTAATCAAGTCAAAACAAGTTTTTCTCCTTTCATTTTATGTCTTTATGGGACTAGTTTATTTCTTAGTTCCGGGAGCCTTGAAAAAGCTAAGACTCCAATACTTGATTTTATTATTTATGCTTTATGTTACTATGTTTATTATTATTCTCATAATCATGTTCATTTAGAATGTTGTCCAAAAGTTTTATTTTCTAAAGAAAATTTAATAAAAGAAGGCTTTTTGGTCACTTAGGAATAAGTTTATGTAAAGTATAAAATCAACACAAAACAAACTCATTTCTTTTCATGTTACCAAAAAGAGACTCACAATAATTTTATAAACTACTTTTGCTTTACAAAGATACTTATTATTTCCACCTTGTTTTTCAAAAGGAGATGTTTTTGTTAAAATGGTTCTTTTCATAAGAAAGAAAATAAGATGGATGACTTAGGAAATTTCTAAGTAAAGACCTTGCAAACTAAATAGGCAAAGAAAATTTTGGTTTGAAAAGAATAAAATTTTTCACTTTTCAAAGTTACAAGAAAAAGTTAAAAGATTATAGAAATTAGCTTTTTCTACAAAAAGTCCTTAATTGTTCCACTTTGTTTTTATAAGGAAATCAAATTCATGCATGAGTCATTGTTTTTGGAAATGGGAGACATGAGAAAAAGAATGAGAAATCAAGTAAAGATTTTTTTTTTTTTTTTGCCAAAACAAGCAAACAAAGGAATTTACACAAGAAAATGAGGAAAAGCATATTTTCTAGAAAAACTTCAAAAATATTATTAGTGTAACTTAGAAAGTAGAAAATTTTATTTTCAAAAAGTCACTAGAAAAAGATAAATAAAACCAACATAAAACGTTTTTAGAAAATAAAGAATTCCACGAAAACAATTTCCGAAAAGCTTCAACCCGACATTGTTTTACTTAAGAAAATAATTTGGACAACAAAACACTTGAGCATGCTTAAGTATGAGTTATATATTATAAAAAGAGAATTTTCAACCATATAGATAACTAAGTATTTATCAAACAAATTTTGATTTCTTGAACCAAAGTTGTTTTTACTTGAAAATCCGTGGAATTTTGTCACCAGTTTTTCGGAGCCTATATGGCTTTGTTTGTGGAAATAATTTTAGAAATGGGTAGATCTTTTCGAGTAGATAGAAATCGGTATATTATATGCGCGATTCCGAGTTAAAATGACCAAGTTATGGCCATTTTAAGTTGGAACATTCTTCCATACGAACTTTAACGTTCTTTGACATTGTTTTGTCAAAATTCAAGAAAATCTTCAAGAAAAACTCATTGTGGGTATTTTCTTTGGTTAGGTGACCCCGAGGAAGGATTTCTTCACCCCGAGAACTATTACGATTAGTGGAGTGTGTGAACGACTCATCCGCTTAGAGGAATAGACGACAATGGCATCGTGAGTTTATTTCCATTAAATGCTACACTTGTTGTGCTTGTAAATTAGTTGCACTAGAGTTAGGAAAAGATAAACCGATATGCATGTAAAATAATTCCTTGAAAGAATTCTAAGAATATCGAAGCCCGAATTGTTCTAAGTGATTGTTTTAGTTTAATATTGATTTGTGTGAAATTCCTTGATCACCATAAAGTTGAAAATAATTATGTTATGACTTTATAAATTAATGAACTCATGCATACCACGAAGTGAGTCACATTACATGGTTGGGTTATTATCCTTGGGTGAGAAGGATAGTAACTCATGTCGAAAGCAACACTTGGCGGAAGATCCGAAAGCGATTGCTTGGCGGCTTAATGGAATATGCTTGGCGGTTGATCCGAAAGCAAGGTCAAATCAAGTAGGTTCGGAATACTTGGCGATGAGTGCTCGCAAGTATAAAAGTTTTTATTGAATGCTTGGCGATGTGTGCTCGCAAGCTTAAATTTTCTATTAAAACTACTTGTTTTGAGTATCACCAAACCCCGAATGGAGGGCGTAAATCCATTCAACATATAGTTCCCGGAAAGCTATATGATTGTTTGCCCACGTGTTTGATGCATTACATATGTGTGATTAACAACTTGTTTGAATCTTGTTACAAGAAGTTATTTATGGAAATAGTTCTCACTAAGCCTATTAGCTTATACCCCGATAGCTACCTTTTGCAGTTTCCCGTACTTATGGCTAAGGCCACGTGGACCATGTGGGCAGGTAATCCCTTTTGAATATTAGAACTCTGGATAAAGTACACATAGTATTAGCATGCAAATATTTATATAATAGCTTAGTAATTTAAGAAATTGTTCCTAAGTATGCACAGTTTATGCCATGACAAATAATTATTGTGATCTCTTTTCTTAATATGTTTTTATATCTCCTTAAGCTTCATTATTCCACATATGGTCCTCTAAAATTGTGAAAGTAAGCCTTACACTTAATATAAAAGCTTTTGGAAATGACTAAGGTTGTCATACTTAAGCTTTAATATTGAGTGTGGCGGACTGTCACGTTTAGGGTACCCTTGGGGCGTGACAGTTTAAGTTGGTATCAGAGCATGGTTTAAGAACCTAGGAATCATAATTATAGAAATGGACTTAAGAAGAATTGACTTAGATAGAAACAAGAAACCTAGATGAAATAGAATGGGTAGAATAAGTCTCTAATATCTTCTTTTACATAGATCACCATAGATGAGGCCCGTCTCCAAGCCAAGAACTTCCGAAAAGGACCCTTCGAGACACCAGAAGACTACCGACTGAGGCTTAGAGTCCTATGTGAAGAGTTCGCCTTAGCAGGACAACCTAAGACCGTCCGAGAAATGTTCCAAATATGGAAGAGAGGAATGATACAAACGGAATGGAGGGAAGTGGTACAGACCATCCACAACTGTCCCATAGGAAAGAAACTGACCGAGTTGGAAATGATATACGCGGTAGAACGTATCGCGGCCATTGCTGAAGATAGACCTATGTTGAAGGAAGCCACATTCGTTCTTAGGAAAGACGGGGGACGAACTTCTCCAGATTTCCAAACCTGGAGGAAAATCGGACCTATGTTCGTTTACGCCCACGACAACTTGATCGATCACCTTGAATGGATGAAGGCGGATATCAACGACATCTTCCATTGGCATGGAGTGTACCAGGAGTGCTACGACCACCAACCCAAGTACCCACGGAGCCGCCTACCTTTATGGGAATCCAACTAAGAAGAAACGAGCCCCTACGCTGCGGGATGACGGATCAATAATAAGGGAAGAGCCTATGGAAGAAGATGAAGAGAGTGAAGATTCGGAGGAAGAACCGGAGGAAGAGATGAAGCAGGACCAGAAGAAGGAAATCAGACCACTGTTGCAGAAGAAGAACCCCGTAACAGTACTGAAGAAAGGATTATCCGCTACTTAATGGGACGACAGACTCCGGGAAGGCAAGAAACGAACTCGGCCATGAATACAGACAGTGCTCCACCCAACGAGAACAATAGCATGGAAACGATGAAGCCGTTATTTGGAGAACCATTCATGACATAGTACCAGAGGAGACTAGAGATGAGTCAACCGACGGACGCGAAAGATCCAGGAGGCAGTCCGGAAGAGGAGGAGATATTTCAGCCAATTCATTAGGGACTGGAACCCAGGATCGTCCAGCAACAACCCGGAGATGCTCCCGAAGAATGAAAAAGGAAGGAGAGGAAAACGAAGCATATCCCTAGAACCAGCTTAGATTTTGTAATAGACTAGATTCATGATCTCAGTCTATCTTTTAATTTTCGGAACGATGTTGGTATTTCTGTGTGATTTTCTTTTATGATTTATCTTATTTCCGATTTCATGTATGAACCTTATTTCTATATTATGCTCTAAGTTTGATTTCTGAGATTGTTTTGTTTTTATGCATATTTAAATTTCCGTTATATTTCCCCAAATTCCGGCAAAAATTTAATTAAGTTATCAAAACTTTACAAACCTACTTAGAAAGTTTAAAACAGCCGAAATAGGAATAGACGAAGAAGGGAACAAGCGCCTCTAACCAACCAGAGTAGAAGCAATCAACCTGCTGTTCAAGGAGCCGCCGCACCTCAAAGGGACTTACACGCCACGTTAGGACACCTAACCCACGTATTAGAAGAAATTAGGCAAAATATGCCAGCACAAGCACCCGTACAAGGCAACACCAGCAACAGCATCAGCGACAGCCCCAGTCTATACCAACCCTACCACAACAACAAGCTTCAACAGAGGCATCTGTGCATAGGAACATGCATAGCCAAAGTGCACCCCTACCTCCATCTCCACCGCCAAGACCATACAAAAGCATGTTACCTAACTTCATCAAAAGTAACCGCTTCTTTGAAGGAGCTTATGACAAGCCAGAGGAGGCAGAAGATTGGTTATCTCAAATAGAGATGTCTTTGATGCATATGAAGTTCCGCCCCATTTGCAAATCAAGTATGGAACATTCATGCTTCGTCTAAACGCTAGGATATGGTGGGAGTCAAGGAAAAAGATCTAATGACTCCAATCACTTGGGAAAGTTTAGACATGAGTTTTTGGAGAATTATTTCCAGGAAGTTTACGAGTAATATAGTGCAGACTTCTTGCAAATTGCTCAAAAAGGAAGAACAATCGAACAATATGAACTGAGTTCAGTAGATTGTTGCAATATGCACCAGACTCCTATAAGTACAGTGAAGAATTAAAAAGGCAAGTCTTTATAGGAGGATTGGACGAAGACCTAAGGATGAAGTTGGAAGAATTTGACATAAGGAATTTTCGAGAATTAGTGGAAAGAGCTCGGATTGTAGAAGGAGCAAGGAAAAGGAGAGAAAGAATAGAAGAGGAAGAAGACCCGATCATCGAAAGGGAATTTTTCATAGAACCCCATCTCATGCCCCTACCAAAGAAAATCAAGAACGACAATAGAAGGATCATACCAAGAGGTATTAAGTGTTGGAAGTGCAATGGAGCACACTACCCGAAGAAGTGCCCCCCTATTTGGAAAGTGTTTCTTTGTGGAAATACAAACCATAAGATGTCAAAATGCCCAAACAGAGGGATAGATGCTTGCTATGTTTGCAATCAGAAAGGACATTTTGCCAACTGTCCACAAGGAAGGAACATTCTATCAAGATCATCAGAGGAAGTTATTCCTATAAGAATAAAGAAAGGAAATGGAAGTGGAAGTGAAGGCAGACCTGGACCTACTGCTTCAGGAATTCGAGTATACAACTTGCAGGGACGATGGATAGGTGGAGAAGTAAACAAAGAGAATGGAAACCTGACTGCCTTGGAGTACATTAGAGGCTATAACAGCGATGCAGGAACCAGTCAATCCCCAACCTTCTTTTATTGATGATTGTTTCTTTATAGTAACAGAAGAATGTAAAGTTTTCTTTATGTGGATGAGTAGGAGCGATAATCCTCTCTTGTGTACATAAGAAGTTTTAGTAAATCAGAATGTTTTACTCCCATGAAGTTCAAAGTATTACATTCTTTCTATATATATGACAAACAATCAACCTAGTTAAAGATAATGCAAAAGAATGATGAAACCCGAGGAATTGGTCAACCTATCAACAAAGACATGAGGACATAAAGTCACCCGTGACTCTAAGGAATAATGGGAATAAGTAATCTCTTGAATAAGATGTATACCTCTCATATAAGATCCCAATAAGAAGAAACAGGAAATTTGACTTATAAGGAAATTGGAGAAACAACAGACAAGAAAATCGAGACCTTACAAAGAGAAGTATACCATCACGAAATTTACCCATCCAGCTCATAATGGAGAAGACCCTAAGCCAACGTGTTAGTTTTTGGAAAAGAACAAGGTAAAGACCTTTTAAGAAGCAAACACGTTTCCCTCAAGATTAAGATCACGATATCACCAACAAAGGATCAAATCAAGAAGGCATGACCTTCAAATTCTTCATAACCCCACAAGTCTTAGTAAATGCTTTCTGGATAGTGATATAGCCTGAAGGAGCAAAGAAGTAATCTACAAGTGTAATCTTAAAGAGAGTTGAAAAGCCAAAAAGACTCATAACAAGGAACCACGTTAGTAGGATATTAAAGATCAACCGTATAAAAATAATAAAAGAGCTTAGATAAGAAGATACGAAGGATAAAGATGGGACAAAGGAAGAAAGATGTATTAAAACTAAAGGATGATTTAGCATAACCTCAGGACAAGGAAGTTAGTACGAAAGAATCATGAGCACGGTTCATAAAATAGGACCAACAACATATCCAAGGAGAACTAAGATAAACCAAATTTCGAGAGACAGTAGAAGAAAAGAAATATGGATAAGAGAATAAAGATATCAAAGGATAAAAAGGTTTATGAAATTCGATAAAAGCATAATTAACCTTCTCAAGATTCTGGATTTCTCACAAACGATAGCAAGAAAGCAAGGATGCTTATGGGATAAATTGAGTAACTCACAAAGATGGTTCATTCCATAACCAGTCACTATAACGCTCTCTAAAGAGAAAAGAAATCGGTCAGAGAATGACAAATCAGGACGCGAGAATAGGAACGAAGAGAAGCTAATAAAGAATTTGGACCCATGATACTACAAACACTAAGGAAAATCATTCAAGTACCTTGGAAGAACAGAGCATCTCATGAAAGATAAAAAGGCACAAGATGGACGAAATAAGACAAATAAGACCTTAATATCTCAAAAATGGGAACCAAGTGAGTTTCAAAGATAGGGGAATCATAGACGAAAAGGAAATGGATTATTACATAACATATCAGAGATGTGCAACATTTCCCATTTAACAATGGTTAAGGAATCAAGTTATAGAATAAAAGTCAACGTTTTGAAGAGAAATTCCATATGAAGATATACCCAACACCGATACTTGTCCACAAGAGTTCAGAGGATGAAAATGAGGAAATCTATTAAAGAAATTTTGAAGGACACGTAACCCAAGTAACCAAATTTTAACCACAAGTAGGAATTTCCAAGTTTTGAGGACAAAACTTTCTTTAAGGGGGGTAGGTTGTAAACCCCTAAAATTTCCAGAATCGGATTAGCACAAAACCCTAACGGAAGTCAAATGAAACCCTAAAGGTCAACAAAACCCTAGTTTACCGTATCCATCTAAATCCGGCATTGCCGTTTTCTTTGCCCGGAAAAACGAAGTTGGGATAATTGCTAAAATAGCTCGTAAAAAACCATAGGTTTTATAAAAGTTTCAGTTTCGCGAAATTCGGGTGTTCTTCGACCCGATCGGACGTAGTCTCGAAAAACGTGTCCGGAAGCCAGGACTAGTAAAAATATTCCGAATATACGTTAGACTCGTAAAAATATAAGTTTTCCAAAAATATCAATTTCGTAATTTTTCGGTAAGTAAAAATAACAGATATAGCTATTATACGCGTATTTTCTTACTACCGGTACTTTAATTGTCATATCTACTTTACATTACACTATTCATTACTATTCTACACTATTCTTTTATCTCTACTTTTTCTTACACCTACTCTTACACTCTACATAACCTATAATCTTAACTTTTTACCTTTCCATAACTTTATTTCACATCTACCTTACATATACATCTTTTATCTTTCCAAAAAGTCAAAAAATTAAATCAACTCCTCCTCTACACCATATGGCCGGCGCCACTTTCTCTCTCTCCTCAAATTGTTTTAAATTTGCATTTATTTTAATCACACAAAATCACTCCTCAAAATCCTATAAATACCCCCCTCTCTTTCACTTCTTTCACACCACTTCTAAAAAATTACTCTCTCAAAATCTCTCTAGAATTTCTCTCCAAGAAGCTCTTTCAAGAAGTTCTCTTTAGACTCACTTCTTTAGTAGTAAAAGTTCTTCAAGAAGTCTCCATGTTCATCTACTAGTATGAGCTTAGTGTATGTTTCTAAAACCATGAAGGTTAAGAAACAACATTAGATTCATACTTTGTTTTTGTTCATAACACAATTCCTTTATGTTCATATCTCCTTTATATATTCTTCATGCTCCTCTTATGTTCATTTATGTTTCTTTTATGTTCATAACTATCTACTATATTTAAATAACTATATACATATTCTTTAGAGCATATAAACTCATAATCTTGCAATTTATTTACCTTTCATGCAATTTATTTACCTTTCATGCAATTTATTATTATTTCAAGTTGTTCTTAAGACTAGTCTCTAGTCTAACTTGTCCTAATCAAGTCAAAACAAGTTTTCTCCTTTCATTTTTATTTCTTTATGGACTAGTTTATTCTTAGTCCCGGGAGCCTTGAAAAAGCTAAGACTCCAATACTTGATTTTATTATTTATGCTTTATGTTACTTTGTTTATTATTATTCTCATAATCATGTTCATTAGAATGTTGTCCAAAGTTTATTTCTAAAGAAAATTTAATAAAAGAAGGCTTTTGGTCACTTAGGAATAAGTTTATGTAAAGTATAAAATCAACACAAACAAACTCATTCTTTTCATGTTACCAAAAAGAGAACTCACAATAATTTTTATAAACTACTTTTGCTTTACAAAGATACTTATTATTTCCACCTTGTTTTTCAAAAGGAGATGTTTTTGTTAAAATGGTTCTTTTCATAAGAAAGAAAATAAGATGGATGACTTAGGAAATTTCTAAGTAAAGACCTTTGCAAACTAAATAGGCAAAGAAAATTTATGGTTTGAAAAGAATAAAATTTTCACTTTTCAAAGTTACAAGAAAAAGTTAATAAGATTATAGAAATTTGCTTTTCTACAAAAAGTCCTTAATTGTTCCACTTTGTTTTTATAAGGAAATCAAAATTCTCATGCATGAGTCATTGTTTTTGGAAATAGGAGACATGAGAAAAAAGAATGAGAAACATCAAGTAAAGATTTTTTTTTTTTTTTTTTGCCAAAACAAGCAAACAAAGGAATTTACACAAGAAAATGAGGAAAAGCATATTTTCTAGAAAAACTTCAAAAATATTATTAGTGTAACTTAGAAAGTAGAAAATTTTATTTTCAAAAAGTCACTTAGAAAAAGATAAATAAAACCAACATAAAACGTTTTTAGAAAATAAAGAAATTCACGAAAACAATTTCCGAAAAGCTTCAACCCGACATTGTTTTACTTAAGAAAATAATTTGGACAACAAAACACTTGGGCATGCTTAAGTATGAGTTATATAGTTATAAAAAGAGAATTTTCAACCATATAGATAACTAAGTATTTATCAAACAAATTTTGATTTCTTAAACCAAAGTTGTTTTTACTTGAAAATCCGTGGTGAATTTTGTCACCAGTTTTTCGGAGCCTATATGGCTTTGTTTGTAGGAAATAATTTTAGAAATGGGTAGATCTTTTCGTGTAGATAGAAATCGGTATATTATATGTGCGATTCCGAGTTAAAATGACCAAGTTATGGCCATTTTAAGTTGGAACATTCTTCCATACGAACTTTAACGTTCTTGGACATTGTTTTGTCAAAATCTTCAAGAAAAACTCATTGTGGGTATTTTCTTTGGTTAGGTGACCCCGAGGAAGGATTTCTTCACCCCGAGGACTATTACGATTTAGTGGAGTGTGTGAACGACTCATCCACTTAGAGGAATAGACGACAATGGCATCGTGAGTTTATTTCCATTAAATGCTACACTTGTTGTGCTTGTAAATAGTTGCACTAGAGTTAGGAAAAAGATAAACCGATATGCATGTAAAATAATTCCTTGAAAGAATTCTAAGAATATCGAAGCCGAATTGTTCTAAGTGATTGTTTTAGTATAATATTGATTTGTGTGAAATTCCTTGAGCACCATAAAGTTGAAAATAATTATGTTATGATTTTATAAATTAATGAACTCATGCATACCACGAAGTGAGTCACATTACATGGTTGGGTTATTATCCTTGGGTGAGAAGGATAGTAGACTCATGTCGAAAGCAACATTTGGCGGAAGATCCGAAAGCGATTGCTTGGCGGCTTAATGGAATATGCTTGGCAGTTGATCCGAAAGCAAGGTCAAATCAAGTAGGTTCGGAATACTTGGCGATGAGTGCTCGCGAGTATAAAAGTTTTTATTGAATGCTTGGCGATGTGTGCTCACAAGCTTAAATTTTCTATTGTTAAAACTACTTGTTTTGAGTATCACCAAACCCCGAATGGAGGGCGTAAATCTATTCAACATATAGTTCCCGGAAAGCTATATGATTGTTTGCCCACGTGTTTGATGCATTACATATGTGTGATTAAACAACTTGTTTGAATCTTGTTACAAGAAGTTATTTATGGAAATAGTTCTCACTAAGCCTATTAGCTTATACCCCGATAGCTACCTTTTGCAGTTTCCGTACTTATGGCTAAGGCCACGTGGACCATGTGGGCAGGTAATCCCTTTTGAATATTAGAACTCTGGACAAAGTACATCATAGTATTAGTATGCAAATATTTATATAATAGCTTAGTAATTTAAGAAATTGTTCCTAAGTATGCACAGTTTATGCCATGGACAAATAATTATTGTGATTCTTCTTTTCTTAATATGTTTTTATATCTCCTTAAACTTCATTATTCCACATATGGTCCTCTAAAATTGTGAAAGTAAGCCTTACACTTAATATCAAAGCTTTTGGAAATGACTAAGGTCGTCATACTTAAGCTTTAATATTGAGTGTGGCGGACTGTCACGTTTAGGGTACCCTTCGGGGCGTGACAGATAGCTTCAAAACTACCTCCTCAATTACCAAATCTTCTTGCAGCTTATCAGTGTTAACTGCTTCAGCTACTATAGCATTCAAATCAAAGCTACCCTTTTTATTGTCTTTATCAACCTTATCCTCTAGACCCATGACAGCAGGGGTACTACCAACACCAACTTGAAGATCTTGCCTAAGAACCCCAACAAATGGAGAAATGCCCTTCACCAAGTCATCAAGCCTCAAGGGATCATACTCCTTATTAGAGGGTTCATCTCTAATGATTAGTTTTCTTCTCTTTCGAACTAACCCCATGGTTTTTTCGTGTAAAGGCCTTAGGCAGGGTTTTAATTTAAGGGGTTAACTGGTATTGATCTGTTGGTTGTGGTTGGGAGATAGGAATTAAAATAGTTTCGGTAGTGGTTTTAGGAATTAGAGAGGTAGGAGCTTAATGTGTGGTGGGGTTTGATTTTGAGGACTAGCATCATTGTCCTTAGTTAAAAAATGAGCAATTGACTCAACGCTCTAAACTACTGTGGTTTTTCTTTTATGGGGGAACGTTGTGTTTAAGGTAGGCTTTGTGTTTGGACTTGTGGGGTAAGCTATGTATAGGGTGAAGGTGGTGTATGCATATGTACAGGTGAAACTAGTAGGTTTATGTGTGTAGTATGTGGTAGGAAAGGAATGTATGTAAAAGGTGAAGGAGGCCTAGCATCATTGTTATCATCATTATCATCATTACCATGATCTAACTCAGCCATGGTAGGTTTAGATGGTGGTTTCTTTGATTGTTTAGGTAGCTATGGGGGAGAATTAGTGAACATGTCCATTAGCTGCTTCATATTTTGCTTCAGCTCTCCCACATCCTTGTCATATTTTTGCTCGAATGTAGCCAACTTCCCTTTCAATTCTTTCACTTCATTCTTTAATTTGTTGAAGTTGGCTCTAAATAGGGGGTTAGAGCTTGTTACGTCGGGGCATGAGGTATTTTTCCTTTGCTGCTACTTCAGAATTCTATGCCTCCACTTCCATTAGGCCCTAAGCTAAAAAGGCATTCTTATTCAACTTTTTTAATTTGCAGGCTACAACAATAGACGCTTGTCTTGGCCATAATTATAGATTCTTCAGGATTCTGGTGATCAAACCACCCAAGAATATCCCCTTTCCTTGCATGCTAGCCTAATGTCTGATCCTCTAAGCCACCATTAATTCTACATTCATTTTCTTTTTCTCCATCATGCTATAGAAGGTGTGGAGCTCAACTTCAGCTATTGTATTTGCTCCCTTTAGTTTGGAGAAGATTCTTTTCACTAACATATAGTGTAGAATCCTGGCACTCTTCTTCTTGAAAATGGAAGCCATTGTTTTTGAAGGCAAGAAAGTGCCTTCTGCCACTTCTGCTATGACAGCCTTCATCTCTTCATCCGATGCTTCCACAAGCAAACCTCTAAACTCTTCCCCATTGATTTCCTCCTCATCATCATATAGACCCATGGCTACTATAAATTGTTGCATGGGGATGGTTCTATATTCCCCAAAGGCATAGAAAGTAACTGTAACTTCCATACATGGCACCTGGTGCCCAGTCTTGAAACTTGCCACAAAGGCCATTGTTACCTCTCCATACACTTCCTCTTTGATTTCAAATACCATCTCCCAAGCTCTATCTTCAAAGTATTGTCTAAACACTCTTTCCAACCCGTAGCTCCTCACTACATCCCAATCCATCACAACATTTGGAAAATTATCTTTCTAACAAGAAAATCTTAAACTTTTCCTTGTCCTTAGTATTTGATCCTACTAGGGGTTCAGGTCAAGTACTTACTTGAACGGAAGGCCTATACTCAGGTCTAGCCTTTCTAGTTTTCTTTGGTGGTTTTGTGTTTGAGGATCTTTTTGGTGCCATTTTCTGCAAAATGAATAACACAACATAAATTTCTTGTTCAAATAACAAAAAGGAATAAGTTTTTATGCTAAAACGCCACTAAAAACCTAAATCAAAGATATTAATTGTGTTTGAAGAACAAACTAAGGGCATACTTATTTATAACCTTCCTAAAAGAATTTTGAACTTATTTTAGCTACATTTTTATTTCTTGATTTTGTAATTTTATTATGAAAAGAATCATTATTGAAAATAGATTTAAACTATCCAAAATCTTATCATGTTTACAATGAAGTTCAAAAGTCACAACAGAGTTCATTAAGATCATTCAAGTAATGCCTTAATATTTCGAATAAAGAAGTAGAAATCAAATAGTTTATCCTGTTTCAACTATTAAGAAAGCTTCTTAGCATAAGTAAAACAGTATTAGAATTTTGTAAATTTTGAAACCCCAAAAGTAATGAGATTAAAAACTTCTTTATACCAAAATAAATCAAAAGAAAATAGATTGGAGTGAAGTATTATATTTACTTTATCTCTTTGATGTTGAAAATGCTGTAAAAGAATGATTTTTCAGTAAGTTTGAGCAAGATGATGTACCGAGGGTTTTAAAAGGGTTTTTCAAGTTTATGAACAAAGTAGTAAATGAGAGGGAAACAATAATATTAAAGCTTATATATTAAATGAATCAGAGTCAACCGTAGGCATGGTTTAGAATGCGATTTATATTTTATTTTAAAAGAATTAAATAATTGTGGCCTTAATTTGCCTTTATTAAACCTGCACAAAAGAATATTAAAGAATTGCGACCTTTATTTTAGTGGTGATTTATTCTAAAAGAATAAAGAATTAAGAAATAAAAGAATCAAGGCCTTGATCTATGCCTTTATTAAACTACATAAAAGAATCGTAGCCTTTATTTTACCATCGGTTTAGATTGAAAATAATAAAGAATTTAGGCAAAGGGTAACAACAATCACGATCACGGGCTCAATTTAAGCTACGATGCAAATTGTGACCATAATGTTATTCTCCTTTTCCAATTGTTGGTTGGCTTGTGGCCAAAATTATCAGATGGATTCATGCAAAAACACTTCAAAACAAATATAAAAGCACAAATTGAACCACAAAAGGCAATTACATTTTTTCAAACTTTAGCAAATAATTTAACTAAAAACACCATTCAAAACTTCATTTAAAAACTTCAAAAACATCATCCAAAATTATAGTATCTCACAAGAAACCGTCAAAGTCTCTTCGTCCACCAAACATTCATTAATAAAGCAAACAAAACAATTGAATGAAAGGCTAAGATTAGTCATCCTATGAGTCTTTAATCTTCACTTTCACATTTTAGCATGGTCCGTCGGGTTGGTTTTTGTATTGGTTGGCAAAGTTAATTGAGGTCTTTTTAATAAGAGCTTAGAAATTTGACCTAGTTGTGTCTCTAGGTTGTGAATGGTAGCTAAGTGATTACTCAAAGCAATATCAATTCCTTGCTACTAGCCTTAGAAGCCTTGATAAACTGAGGAATTAATTCCTCAAAGAGTTCTTTCCATGGGACATAGATGATCCTTGACCTGTTGTTTTTTGAAAATTTTGTGGAGGAAAACTTGGATTTTGAAAATTGTTGTTATTCCACCTAAAGTTTAGGTGGTTTCTCCAACCTGGGTTGTAAGTCTTACTAAAAGGATCATTTTTAGGTCCATAATTTCCAACAAAATCTACACTTTTTAGAAGTCATGCCCTCAAAACTTTGCCCAACATTTCCATTAACCATGTGCACTTGGCCAGCTCCTATGTTCATATTGTCAACCTTCCTAAACAAAGCCTCTATCTTGGAGGTAAGCCATGTCACAAAATCCGTTCAAACACTCCTCTAGACTTCTCCTTCTTAGCTTTGATAGATTACTACTGGTAGTGGTTGTTGGTCATATCCTTAACAAATTCACGCACTCTTCTAAGGATTTGTTGTTCATACTCCTCTTGTTGCTGCATCAATAAGCTACCTAGTTCCATAGTTTAGCTACTGTAAAATGTTGGAACCAGTGTCCATTCAGGTAGTCCATGATATGGGCACCTACCTAGCAACTTCTTCCACCTCTTAAAATCTTCACAGAGGGTTTTCGATTCTAATTGGTGAAATGAAGCTATATTTGCTCTTAGTTTTGCTATTTTAGAGGGTGGGAAGCATTTTTTAATGAAGTTTAGCCATTTGTTGTCAGGTGGTTATCAGGCTATTTCTTTGTATTCGCCCCTAACGAAAAAGAAAACAATCTTAGATGTATTGCATCATCAGAGGCTCCATTTATCTTTAAAGTATCATAAATTTCCAGGCATAGTTGAAGGTGGGTATTGGGGTCCTCATTTGGTAGACCATCAAATTGGATATATTGCTGCACCATCTGAATAACATTATGTTTTATTTTGAAATTGTTTGAAGCAACCAACAGTCTAGCTATGCTCGTATTAGCCCCTTCTAAGTTTAGCCTACAAAAGTCTAACATAATTCTAAGAGAATGGTTTGCCCTACGCATGTTGTTATTTCCATTTAACATTTCATTTGGCTCATGAAAACTCCTCCTGGTTATTAATTGATTTAACTCTATGTGCCATTACTTCTTTAAAAACTTGATTTCTTTTCTTAGCCAAGTGTTTGGAGGTTCTTTGGATTAAAAGCAAGCAAAGACTCCTAGTCATAATCCTATAATTTTATTATGGTAAAGAATTAGTCTACAGCAAACTTATATTACAACAGACAAATTATAAACAAAAACAGCTAAAGACAACTATGAAAGAACAATGGCAAGACTAATATACACCAATAGATTAAATATATAGGAAAAGAATCATGAATAAAAGAATTAAGGAATCAAACAAAAGATAGAAGAAAACAAAAGAAAAGCTAAACAAACAAACAGAGTTGTACAAAAGAATTATCAAACTATACAGGTATATTTACAAATAGATAAAAGAATTATGTACAACAACAGCCTAAAAACAGAACAAGATATATACGAACTTTACATATATACATAGAAACAAAAACAAAGGGTTAGTAATATTAATAGAGAAAAGAAAAACAAAAACAAGATATTCACAAAATGAAAAATAAAACTATCTACAAGAAATTATTTATAGAAAAAACTAAGAAAATGTACAAAACAAAAAAAAAAGAAAAAATTATTTATACTATTCACAGGGTTAATGACTAGTCTAATATATTCTAAGCTTTCATGTAGTGCTTCGTTAAGCTTCATATTTATGAAATTCAATGCCTTGGCAACGACGCCAAAAATTGATCTTGGGTTGACTATATATGTTATGCAATAAAAATAAGCAAACATGAGTTGACGTCTTTCAAAAAATTTACAAAAAAAATGCTAATAAGTTTTGTTCAACTTCAGTCGCAATCACCAACATAGGCAAGCGTACCTACCTAAGTAGTATAGAAAGTATTAGCTCATATTTTCTAAGGATCGTTAACATCTATTGTACTCACTTTTCATCTATTATCTAGCAAAAAAAAAAAAGATTTAGAAGAACATAAAAAAGAGAAAAAGGCTAAGCTAAAGTTAAACTAATTATATACACATTTTCTGGGCAAATTAAGGATATTAGTTGGTCAATACAAGACATGCCTTAGGATTTGCTTTACCAAGTCCTTATCATGTGATTTCTTAACAAACTTAAAGAGTTGTTTAGTGGGTATATTTGCACCGTTGGATTCAATAAAGAAAGCTAAAGCCTCTCTCAAGTTTAGAAACTTTAGATTTAGATCAGACCCTCAGAATCTCTTCACAAGCTATCCGCAATCCAAATCCACATAAAGATTAAGAATCCTTTGACTAAAAACCATTTTGATTAATTTAAAACCAAGTGATAGAAAGTTTCACCAAGCAACTTCATTAATAGCCTACATTTATTTAAAAGAGTGATTTCTCAATCTATTTAGTTGAATCAAACATAAATCTAAAAGATGCACCATGCAATTAGACCCATAAAAACTAAGTTTGAGCTACTAATTACAAAACCTAGTAAATATTCAATAAAAACATGTTTGAAATCACATAAATTAGGTCTTGGATTCACAAAACCTAAGTAAAGATAGTTATTTCTCCATAAATGTAAAGATTAAGCACATATTCAAGATAAATAAAATGAAATTAAAGATGAATATTATAGATTAAGCAAAAAAAATTTGCATGAAAAAACGTCAAGTTCAATATGAATTTACCTGAAAAACTTGAATCTCCAGCAAGACTAAAAATTATCTCAATACTCTATACCATGTTGGGAATTTGTTATATATGATACAATATGTTATTGCATGTTTGTTCATGTTTATTTATAGCTGATAGAGCACAAAAATCATGAAGATTTTATTCACTGACATGACAAATTTTTTATAACAAATTTTGGCCTTATCTTCATTGGTGAAAGCAAGGCAACAGACATATGATGGGGTCACTTTTCGTAGCTTAGATCACAATCTCGAAGGTTAGCCGTAATCTAAGACTTGTCTTTTCATTAGAGGCGCGATTAAGGTTTGATAAGTTAGTTATACTCTATTATATTCATAGAAATTTTGGCTTGATTTGTTCCATTTTTAGATAAATTCCTATGAATTTTGTACTTTTATTGTTTAAATGATGTTTTTCAGCTCTTTGAATGTTTAAGATCTGACTTAGAGCAAAGTAACATGAATAAGTAAAGATAGGATCTATCACGGCTGCCAAAGACCCCAACCAAAGGCAAAATAAGACAAAAGTACTAATCAAGCCCAAAATTGCACCCCCAATTAGAGCCACATTTTACAATGACACAACTATGCTCCAAACATGTCCAGATCGTGCCTCCACCACAACTTGATTTCACCCACAATTCACTAGGACATTTATGCGCCTAAAATGAGCAAAGTACAGGATCAATCTCGATCAAGGTCGAGCTCATGATATACCTATGATTGAAGCTAAGCCCAAGATCACTAGTTTCACAAACAAATCACAGCTTAGATCACGGTCAACCTTCAAAGCCTCGATTAGATCCACAAATAGTGATCTTATCCAAGCTATCATATACAAGATGCCCTAATTTAGAGCATATGAAAAGAAGGAAAAAGTTTGTTATAAAGAATCTACCACGTCAACGAGTAAAATCTTCATGATTTTTGTGACTGTCAGCTATAAATAAATGTGCATAGAAGTCTAACAAAGACCATATGTAAAAAGTTACTAACTTTTTAATGAGAGAATTTTTAGTGAAAGAATTGTTTCTTCTAGCTAAAGATTCCAAGTTTTCTGGATAACTTCATTTTAAACCCAAAGTTTGTTTTTACAATACCCATTTGTTCTTAATCTATAATATTCATTCGTATTTTCATTATTTCTCTTGAATATGTGCTTAATGTTTGCATCTATGGAGAAATAATCATCTTAACTTAGGGTTTGTGAATCCAAAACCTAATTCATGTGGTTTCAAAATGCGTGTTTTAATTGAAAATTGACTGACTACTTGTATTTAATAGCTTGAGTTTATTTTCATTATACTAAATGTGTGGAGCACTTTTTAGATCCATGTTTGATTTTAACTGAATACATCGATAGATCATTCTTTTGAATAGATTAAGTTATTAATGAAGTTACTCATAATCACCTTGAAAGAGGGATGGAAACTTTCTATCACTTGTTTTTAAATTTTCAAAATGGGTTTTTAAACAATGGATTCTTAATATTTATGCAAATATAGATTGTTGATAGCTTGTGAAGAGATTACAGTGGTTTGATCTAAATCTAGAGTTTTTGACCTTAAGAGAGGCTTTAGCTTACCTTCATGAGTCTAACAATGCAAATATACCAGCAAACAACTCTCTGAGTTTGTTAAGAAATCACATGATAAAGAATTGGTAAAGCAAATCTTAAGTTCCTTCTTGCATTTGCAAACTTATATTCTAAATTTTACCATGAAAAATGTGTATATATATATATATATATCTTTTAGCATTAACCCTAGTTTAGCTTTCTATTTTTGCTATGCTTTTCTAAATTTTCATTTCGCTAGATAATAAATGAAAAGTGGAATGATAGATGGTGATGATCCCCAAGGAATACGACCTAGTAATTTCTATGTTACTTAGGTATGTGCACTGCCTATGTCATGATTGCAACTGAAGTTGAATAAAACTTATCATCAATTTTTATAAATTTTTGAAATACTTCATCTTCATGTTTGCCTATTTTTGAATGGTTTTAACATGCTAACCAAGTCAATTTCGGCACCGTTGTGGGGAATTGACGTTGAATTCATTTTAAACGAAGCTCAATATAACACTACCTAAATGCTTTAACTTTATTATTCTAGCCATTTTTGCATAAATCTTCAAGCTATTTTAATTTATATTTGTTTCTTTGCAATCTGTTTGTTTTTGTTTTTCTATTCTATTTTGTTACCTACTTAGATATGGATTTTTTGTAATTAATTCAAGAGACAGAGGCATATCATTATAGAATTATAGGAAAACATGAGAATTTTTATTCTGGTTTCTATGGAGACTTTATGGGCCATTAAGTCGAATTTCATGAGAAACTCTCTAAACGAAGTGTAGAGTTGTCAACATAATATGAGTCTCTATCATCCAACTTCAATACTATAGCAAGGATATTTCCACTCTAGATCTTATTAATAAAACCTCTGCATAGAGTAGGGATGTAACTGGGTCGGGTTTCGAATGGATCATATGAACCTAAAACCTGATCCGCTACCCTATAAGGTCTATTAAACTTGATCATATAGGGTTTTGATGCCATATCCAAACCTATCCTACAAGGTTTGATTTAAAACCCAAAACTTGACCCTATAACCCTATTTTTTCAACCTATCTTCAAATTTTAATAATAAATTTAAGAAAAGTCGGTGCTTTGACATAAGTTTTCTATACATTAAAAAAAAAAAGGTGCATATGGAATTGATAGAAAATGTTGCAGACCACATTCATTATACAATAATTAAGCGCATAAATATATTACTTTTTTCACTATATAATATCTTAAAAACATGGTTAAATTAAATCTCATGCCGGGATTAAAATATAACAGATAACAAATAATATTATTCTCCACAAAAAAACATGACATGAACAAAATTTAATAAAAAGTTCTAAAATCCATAACTAGTTTAGTAGACAAAAGAAAAAAACACCCTTGCGAGGTAAAAAAGATAGCTCTTTTATGTCTTTTTTTCTCTCCTAGCCCCTGTAAGCCTATAGATTTTCGGTAAATATAAGTAAACCTTAAGAATCGGAAGTCAAACTGGCACCCTAAATTAACCTAGTTCTATGATTAGTTTAGTAGATCTAGATCCGGTAATCCCATGTTCTTAAACCCTAGACAATGAAATTGAGATAATTTTGGAAATAGTTCGTAATAATATAGGAAAGCTTAAAAATACCAGATTTGTAATTTTCTAGTCTTTCGGATCCGAATGGGATCAGTTTCAAAAACCGTGCCCTGGTGCATCGGATAGTGAAAATATTCCAATAACACCAATAGACTCACAAAAATATAAGGTTTTCAAAAATATCAGTTTTAGAATTTTTCGGTAACTAAAAATATCAGATATAGGCCGTTTACGCGTATTTTATTTATTACCGGTATTTTAATTGTCTAGTTTACTATTTATAGTACTATTTCTACTAATCATTACTATTTCTCTATCTCTACTTTTTCTTATACTCTAGTTTTACATGCTACCATACCTATACCTTACAATTTACCTTTCCCATACAACTTTAATCACATCATACTTTACATATTACTTCTTTTTATTACAAAACAACAAAATAAATTAATTCCTCCCTTCTCTACAAGCAAACCGTGACTCCCCCTCTCTCATCTATCAATTTATTTTTCTTTTTCAATTTATTTAATCACATTTAATTTTCACTCCAAAACTCTATAAATACCCATTCCCCTTCATTCTTTCACACAACTCTTTTCCTACTAAAACTCTACCAAAATTACTCCACAAACACTCTCTCTCAAATTCTCTCCCGAGTTCTCTCTTCTCTCCATAAAACCATTTCTTACATAATACTACAACCCACTCTTTTTCTCTTCAACAAACACATAACCTTAGGTAAAGTTTCTTACACATACATATCATGTTCATACAACTTAGCATGAGCTTAGTGTATGTTTTTTAGACTCATGAGAGTTAAAGAAGTAACAATATGTTCATGTTTTATTTTTGTTCATGTTCATATTTTACATTATGTTGTTATTATATTGTTGTTATTATTGTTATTATTATTTGCACTAATCTAATTTCTATATAGTATTATGTGTACTATGTATATATATATATATATATATATCTTTAGAGCATATAAGCTCACTTATTATTTATTTATTTCTATGCTTTGCAATTTTATTAACATGCTATTATTAAGACTACTTTCTAGTCTTAGACTTTTCCTCATCAAGTCAAAACAATTTTCTTTATTTTCTTTTCTTTTTCTTTTGGGACTAGTCCATTCTTAGTCTCGGGATACATTGATGAAGCTAAGGTTCCCAATACTTGATCTTATTATTATGCTTTTATTTATTCTTGTATATATCTTATCTTATTATTTAATAATATTACCTTTCTAATAGTTACATACTCTCATTGATGCATGAACATGTTGATATTGTCTCATAATGTAAAGGAGTTTTCGTAAATAATAAAAAATAAGAACACTCTTTAAGAATAAATTTTGTCACATAAGAAATGATTTTTCCATGAAAACACAAAGTTTTATCTTAATAAATCTTTTCCAAAGTTTAAAAAGTTCATCACAAGTTTCTAATAATAATAGTACATGGGATTTCATCCAAGTATACATAGAGTAAAATATCACATACACTCTTTTTAAAACTAATGAAATAGGAAAGTTTCTTTGATAATTAATATTGCTAAATCATTTTTCAATAAAGGTTTTCTTAAACTCATTTATCAAAGTTTTCTACCAACTAAAGTCTAGACAAGTTTTACAAAATTATCAAATAATAACTTTTCTAAAGATAAGCTTTACTTAGGAAAAATAATAAATAACTTATAAGATCATTGATATTATTTATCTAAAGTGGATCTAACTTTAGAAAAACTTTAGAACACATAATCAAGAAATATTTAGAAAGATTACGCTTTTCAACCACTAAGAATAAAGTTGTAGGAATCTTAACAAGACTAAAATTAATTTTTGAAAATTTAATTATTCTCAATATTAAGAAATGGAGATAATACTCACTTATAATAATTGAAGAAATTTTCCCAACAAAACTAAAAAGGAAATTTTCAAGTCTTAGCATTTTCTCACTTTTAAGACACATTGTTTTACAAAAATCATTGTTAAGACAACACCACTAAATTCATGCATATAATTTGAGTCTATATATATATTCAAAAGATTTTTCAACCATACCAATATCTTTATTTTTGTACAAGAATTCTTGAATGGAGAAAAGTTTGAAAACTTGAGTTTTGAAATCTTGAATTTTCGTAACAATTCTGTACGTCACAATTTTGAGACCCAAATGACTTCTTTTGATAAAAATAACCTTAGAAATGGATAGATATTTTCGAGTAGGTAGAAATCGGTATATAATATGCGAAATTCCGAGTTAAAATGAGCAAGTTATGGCCATTTTAAGTTGGAATTTCCATTCTTGCGAATTTTGACGAATTCAAAAAGATAGAATTAGAGAATTTGAGTAGATCATAGATGAAATGCTCACTTCGGGTATTTCTTTTATTTAGGTGTCGAGGACCAAGATTTCTCTTTCCTGAGGATTACTTCGACTCATAGAAGATCGCTATGGACGAGTGAGTTTCCTTTACGTTTATGTATTCGCACATGTGCTTGTAGAATAGAGCACTAGATATTAGGAAAAGATAAAATTGATATGCATGCGGGTTATCATAGGAATTATGTATGTGAATTGTTATGTGCAATCAATGAACGATAAGTATATCGGAACCTGATCTGTTATTGATATAATTGTTTCTATGTATGTATTGCTATGTGTGCAATTATTGTTTGATCACTTTAAATAAATTAATGTCGGATTTGATTCTCCATAAATAAATTGCTCATGCATATCACTTAGAATATCATTTCGAAATTTTGCTACTACTCCTCAGCGTGGGACCGGAAAGGTAAGCTGCCTAGCTACATCTTGAGGATTTAGGACGTTCGAAGAATACGACCTCAAGTTGTAGCCAAGCCGGATCAATCGCTTTGGGTATAGAAAGCCCAGGGACTAGTAGTACAGTTCGTTGGAATACCAAGACGTGTGCAAACTTTTAAGAAGGTTGTTTGAGGCCCAGCTCAAATCATTCCCTAACCACCGATGAAGGGGTAAATTCATCACACATACAAAATCGGATAGTCGTATGTACTGTTTGATCATATGGTTGTTGTATTTCATATGCTTAATGAACTTGGATGAATGCCTGTTATGAGTACTTTTGCATAAGGAATATCTCACTAAGCTAGTTATGATTATGCCCCTATAGACTTTTGATATTGCAGGATCGTTATTTTGCGCCTAAACCATCTTGATCATCCGGGTATAATCTTTATTTTGGGAAGCTTTTGGAGAAACTCTGTTTTGAAGTTTTAGACTAGAATTTCCTTTAAAATCTTCTAGCTTTAATTAATCTTCATATTAAGACTATGTTGCTATGGAATTTATCAGGGGAATGCCCTTTAGAAATTGTAAGACTTTATATCTCAATGAAATATATTAAGTGTTATTTTGCATGTTCCGCTGCTAATATCTTAAAATGTATTACTCCACCGGTCTCTCTTTGATGTGAATGTATGCCTTATATCAATATAGAAGCTTTTGAGTAACTGAGGTAGATCATTCTTAAGTTTTAATATTGTGTATGCGGATTGTCACGTTTAGGGTACCCATTGGGGCGTGACAGCCCCTCTAGTAATATTTTTATTTATTTGTATTTTAATTATAATACTAGGTTGTCGAGTATCTATTAGATTTATTATATGATCCAAACAAGACCTTATAACCCTATAGGGTTTTTACTATATATTTAAACCCGACCCTAAAACCCTATAGGGTTCAACCTATAAAGTTTTTAACAGATCGGACAGGTTGAAAACCCTATAATGGACTACCCGGTTACATCCCTACATAAAGGAGCTTTTCTTATCCTTTGTAAAAAACTCTTAATTCTAATATCAACAAACTGAACTAGTAATGTAGAGTCATACTAACTCACTCAAGAACCTAGAGGTACAAATGCACAATGTTGTCAACATGCTTAGAGAGAGAGAGTTTAAGAAGGGTTACATGCAATTATGTTGAGAAGTGGAAGAGAGTTTCAGAGGAAAGAGGCAGAAGGAAAAAAATAAAAGAGAGCAAGAAAAGAGCAAGAGGTTGAAGAGAAAAAGTGAGTGAAAAAGAAGTTTATCAGGGTGAAAACCAAGTTAAAAAGCGAAGCGAGGTAGAGAAAAAGAAAGAAAGCAAAGTAGCTGAGGAGAAGGAGGAGGAAGAAAGAAGGGAGACAACCCTTGTTAAACCCTATAAACCATCACTATCCTTATTGAACCATGTGGAGATTACAATCTTGTTTTGATGAGAAAATGTATTGCACAAATGTTCCATAACTTAGTTGAGTTACATGTAATAAGCGAAACTTGTTTTTAATATGTTTGAGCTTTAATATGCCATATGTGTTTGTATTTGTTTTGTGTTTGATGTATCTGCAGAATGTGGAAAAGTTAGGAGCACCAGTGAACAGATAGCTTTTGGACCGGTTATCTGCAAAAACAAATGATTAGTGGAGACCAAGGGAGAAATTGAGGGCACAATTCATGGATTGGTGAGCTGGTGGAATGTGGACTAGCGAGCCAGTTCGGCTAAAACTAGCCATTAGACTTTCTCTAATCCTATTGTTATAGATACTTTAGGGAGCAATAGCTATGCTTTTGGAGCTCGTATAAATAGAAATGTTTGGGTGTTTTTATGTAAGGAAATGTGAAAATACCCTCTCAAATCATATTTGTTTTTGTTAAGTAAATAGTGTCATAGCAAGATTAATGAGCTAATATTGTAAAGCACTATTCACATGTTTTGTTTGAGTGTTTTAGTGAAGTCCTCATGTATTGAGGCATTGAGTGAAGTCTTCATTTATGAGGCAATGTGAAGTCCTATTTATAGTAGGCATTTGTGAAGACCTCGTATGTGAGGCATTGTTTGAAATGAATGAAATAAGTGAAGTCCTCCTTGACTGAGGTAATTGTAGACCATAGAGAGTAAGAGGCAGACCGAACTCCATGTTAAAGTCATGGTGTGATCTTCTCCTTCCTTATCTCTTTATTATTATTATTATAATTGCAGGAATTAGGCACATAAATCGCAAACAAGGAAATGGTTGGTTAAGTAAGCTTAAAATCAGTTTGAAAACTAAGCTTATAGCTTCCACTTCTACATGTGCGTGTAAAAAAGCCTAATTTACCCTTCTTTTTATTTCCTACAACCTTATCCAAGTATAGCAAAAAGAAGAAGGAATGAGGAGCAATTCAACAAATTTTTGGAACTCTTCTAATAACTTCATATCAATGTATCCTTGGTGGATGCTCTCTCTCATATGCCAAAATATGCAAAGTTTTTTAAAGAACTCCTTTCAAGCAAAAGGAAATTGGAAGAGATCTCCATGGTTACTCTAGCAAAAGAATGCTTAGCTATCCTTCTCAATCAACTTCCAAGGAAAAGAATAAATCCAGTTGTTTTCATTATACATTGCTTGATAGGGAACTTACCAATGGAAAAAGCTTTTAAAGATTTAAGGGCAAGCATAAATTTAATGCCCTACAGCATGTTTAAAAAGTTAGGCTTGGGAGAACCAACAGCCACTAAAATGAGTTTGCAATTGGCTAACAGATCGACCAAATATCCTAGAGGGATTATTGAGGACATGTTAATGAAAGTGAAATATTTTATTTTCCCTGCCAACTTTATCATCTTAGACATGGATAAAAGAGTAGATGTTCCTCTTGTTTTAAGAAGGCCATTCTTGGCAATCTTAGGGGCTATCATAGATATGAAAAATCGGAAGTTGGCGCTATGAGTGGGAACGAGATGGTCATAAGACTATCAGAAATCTCTAAATAGAAAATGAATAATGATAATTATGATTATTTTGCTTTAGAAGCATTGGATTTTGAAATTCTCAGGGTGATACAAAATATGAATTGTGAAGACACTCAAGAGCTGTATTCAGGTAAAGAGAGTGTAGACTCACTTCATGAAGATCAATTGGTGGTGCATCTTGAAGTGAATGAAGAAGTTGTGAAGAATCCTTTGAGAGAGGAAATGAATAGAGATTATATTGAGAGACTGAGGTCTTCTATCAAGGAACCACCTTATGTAGAACTGAAGGAGTTGTCAGAAAACTGAGAATATGCATTTCTTGGGGAAAATTCTAAACTGCATGTCATAATCTCCTCTAACCTCAGTGAGGAGAAGAAGGAAAAGATATTGAATGTTTTAGGCAAACATAGGAGGGAAATAGCTTGGAAGATTGCAAATATTAAAGGCATAATCCCAACATATTGCACTCATAAAATTCTTATGGAAGACAACATCAAACCAATCATGCAACTACAGTGACAGTTGAACCCAAACATGAAGGAGCTGGTTAAGTTGCTGGATGTTGGAATCACATACCCTATTTCAGCTAGTGCATGTGTGAGTCTGACACAAGCGGTTCCAAAAACAAGGGGGATTATAGTTGTCCTCAATGGAAAAAATGAGCTTATTCCTATGCAAACTATCACAGGATGGCATGTGTGTATCAATTATAGGAAACATAACAATGCCATCAGGAAAGATCACTTTCCATTACCCTTCATAGACCAAATGCTAGAGAAATTGGTAGGTCACTTTTTCAATTTCTTTTTGGATGGTATGTTTGGGTATTTTCAAATCCCAATAGCACTAGAAGATCAAGAGAAAACCACATTTACATGTCTTTATGGGACATTTCCCTGTGGAAGGATGCGCTTTAGTCTATGCGATGCTCCAACCACCTTTCAACGATGCATGATCGCTATCTTTGAGGACTTGGTAAAGAATGTAATGGAGGTATTGATGGATAACTTCTCAGTTTTTGGCAATGCTTTTGATGGATGCATTCTCAACTTAAAGAAAGTTCTCCAACAATGGGAAGAAACAAACCTTGTTTTGAACTAGGAAAAATGTCATTTAATGGAGTAAAGGTATTGTCTTAGGGCACAAAATCTCAAGCCAAGGAATTGGAGTGGACTCAGCTAAAGTTGAAATCATTGAAAAATTGCCTCTACCAATGATGGTTAAGGCAATTAGAAGCTTTTTGGAACATGATAGTTTTTATTGAAGTTCATTAAGGACTTTTCAAATACTACACGACCTCTGAAAAAGCTCCAAGAAAAAGATGCGCCATTTGACTTCAATGATGACTGTTTAAAGGCTTTTAACTTACTAAAGGAAAAGCGTGTCAATGCACCTATCATGGTTATGTTAGATTGGAACCTGCCCTTCGAGCTTATGTGCGATGCAAGTGACTTAGCTATAGGAGCTATTTTGGACCAATGAAGAGATTACTGATAAGTGTCCTGAGACCCTCATTATTTGTGCATTATTGAGCATATTTTATATGCTATTCGAGTAAGTCATTAAAGGAAAGAACTTTTATTAGGTTAATTACTTGTTTCAGGGATGATCATGGTACAATGGAGCTTTTTAAGAGATTTATCATGAAAGAAACCAAGTTATTGAAGGATTATGGAGCCTAGATGAAGTTGCTAGTCATACACTAGTAATTATACACTACTAGTGTAGATTTTGAGGATAAACTTGAAGAAAAATCAGCTTTTTCAATGTACATGACCCGAGCTACACGGGTAGTGTAGGATGAGTAGTGTACACATGACAACAAAGGAAAAAGCACTAGAATTATATTGTACACGCCCCGACCTACACGGGTCGTGTAGGGTACCCGTGTATGTGCAATTTTGTATAAATACAACCTTCTTTCATTGTTTGAAAAAAAGAGAGAGAGTCAGATATCATTCCTAACCCTAAAGTTCATCTTTTGGAGAGTTTTCAAGAAGAATTGGCGGCACAAACATCCGGAGTCACAACAATTGTTTCAAAGGGGGTTTTTTTCATTATGTTTTATTTAAACTCTTCTAGATCTATTGTTTCTGTTGTTTATCATATGGAAGAGTAGATTTGTATGCCCTAGGTTTTGTGAAACCCTAACTCATGTTCTGAATTGTTATCAATTGATGAAAAGTTTTGATCTTGAATTCATTCATGTGATTTAATTGTCTTGTGATAATTTTCTGGCCAGGATTATTGCTTGTTTGATTCTTATTAGTTAGAAAGAGATTTCAACTAATAGGATAGATCTTATATGAATGATAAATTTGCATGTTTCACTTAGACATAGGAGGCTTCGAATTTCTGCAATAAAGATTAAATCTTTATTTAGGGTTTGTGAGTTGTATGCAATTTTACATTGGTGTGAATGAAGGAAGTGATTCCCATTTTCTCATGTAAAATTAGGAATCAATTGACTTAAAGAAAGTAATTGGTTTAATTTAGAAACCTTGCAGTTCAAGATTTGATTTTTCATCAGTTAAATTTATCATAAGTATTAAGAGTTAGGGTGGAACAAAACTAAGGGCATTGTTGTGAATTGAATTAAATTAAGGAAAGCTTTCATATTCTATAATTAGGGTTTGTCAATTATTAGCATAATTAATTATTAGGGTTAATACAATCTTTTGATAATTTAGACTAGATAGTAGTGAAAGGGCATTACTAGTAATTGCCCATAGATCTTTAGGATGACATCCGAGTTAATTTTGATACTACAAGATAGGTGCGCTGCCTTGTGTGGATCTGAATTAATTGGATTATAAATTTTAGACTTGGTAATCATACACACATCAAAGTTTTGGTGCCGTTGCCGGGGATTTGGCAATATTAGGAAAGCCTTATTAGCTGCTAATTTAGTCATTTTTATTTTATATTCTTCTCTTCTTTCTACTTTAAAAAAAAAATTAATCCATTTTTCATCTCTTGCAGTTTATGACAAGTAGTTCTTCATCGGAGAATTTTGAATTTGATCTTGAAATAGACCGGACATTTCACATGAGGCAAAGAGAAAGAAGAGCCAATCTAGAGGCTTTGGAAACCATGGAAGGACAAGGAAATGAACATGATCCAAATCAAGTTGGTGGGAATGAAAATAATCCACTTCAAGTTGCTGGAAATGAAGTGCATAGACCCATGTGGGACTTGTTTATGCCCACGGTTGAAGGAGTTGCTCCACCTATTGCATGGCCTGCAATACAAGTGAATAATTTTAAACTGAAGCCTGCTCTAATTCAGATGGTGCAGGTAAATCAATTTGGAGAGAGGAGCTTCTGAAAATCCACACATCATTTGTCAAGATTTCTAGATATGTGCCACCGTTAAGAGTAATGGGGTATCCGATGATGCAATACGCCTTAGACTATTCCCTTTTTCTCTTGGGGATAAGGCAAGCAACTGGTTAAATTCACTACCCCTCATTCCCTAACCAATTGGGATCAAGTGGCACGGAAATTTTTGGAGCAATTTTTCACCGAGCAAGACAATACAATTGAGAAATGATATACTCTCCTTTCGTCAGTATGAGGGTGAATCACTCTATGAGTTTGGGAGAGGTTCAAGGAACTCCTTAGGCGTTGTCCTCACCATGGAATTTCTCTTCATGATCTGGTTAGAATTTTCTATTCTTCCCTTGGTGATCAATTGAAGACTATGATTGATGCAGTGGCTGGTGGAAGTCTGATGAAGAAAAGCGCTCCTGAGGCATATGATCTGATAGAAGATATGGCAAGAAACACATTTGTTGGCATAGTGAGAAAATAAACCGAGGCAAGTAACTGCCAATCATGAGTCGGATGCAGTTGCTCAACTTCAAGCACAAGTTGCATCACTTACAGCTCAAATGAGTAGAATGCAACCTATGTCAAATGCAGGGCCAAGTCATATGCCAAATATGGATGCTTCACCTCAATGTAATTTTCCTATGGGCTTTTCAGATTTTCATAGGAGATTCTATGTTCCTGGTGTAGCCCAAGCAGAGGGAGCGAATTTTGTGAACAAATTCGACAGAGGAACCGGAAACTATAATCCCTATAGCAATAATATAATCGAGGTTGGAGAGATCATCCAAATTTTTCTTGGAGCAACCAGAATGCACAAAGATCCAATTTTCCACCTGGGTTTCATAAGCGCAGCAGCAACAATTACCAACGCATCAACAACTTCCTGCTCTTCCACCACCTGAGAAGAAGCAAATGTGGAAGAACTTCTAACACAGTTTATCCAGAGTTCTGATGCACGTCATCGAAATCAAGAAGCTTCTATTCACACTTTGGAGCAACAAATTGGCCAAATGGCGAAACTGCTTTCAGAAAGACAGCCAGGATCTCTTCCTGGGAATACCGAGCCTAATCCTAAGGAACAGGTGCAAGCCATTAATTTGAGAAGTGGTAAAGAAGTTCCGAGCAGAAGTGAGGAGGAGCCTGAGCAAAATGTGGAGAAGGAAGTTAACATGAATGAGAATTCTGAGAAGGGCACAGCTGAGCCAGAAAAGAAACAACCTCAAGCAGTTAAAGAGTATGTACCTAAAATACCATATCCTGCTCGTCTTCATCAGAAAAAGGATAAAGAACAGTTTGACAAATTCTTGGATCTGTTCAAGCAGCTTCACATTAATCTTCCATTTGTGGAAGCTCTTTCTCAAATGCCCAGATATGCTAAGTTCCTTAAGAACTTTTGTCTAACAAGAGGAAGTTGGAGGATGTCTCTACAATTGAAGTAGGAGCAAATTGCTCCTCGATTATTCAGAACAAGTTACCTCCAAAGTTGAAAGATCCTGGAAGTTTCACTATTCCATGTGTTGTGGGGGAATTATCTGTTGATAAAGCATTGGCTGATCTTGGGGCAAGTATTAATCTCATGCCTTACTCCTTTTTCAAGAAACTAGGCCTTGAGGGCTTAACTGAACCCCGTCCCACTCGCATGAGTCTTCAGTTGGCTGATCGTTCTGTAAAAATTCCAAGGGAATTATTGAAGACGTTCTAGTGAAAGTTGGAAACTTCATTTATCCTGTAGATTTTGTGATACTTGACATGGATGAAGATAGGGATATACCCTTGATTTGGGAAGACCTTTCTTAGCCACAGCAAGAGCAGTGATAGATGTTGAGGAAGGGAAGCTTACACTTAGAGTTGGGATGAAGAATTGGTGGTAACAGTTTCTGCAGCATTAAAACATCCGATGGGATCTGCTGACTCCTGTTATTCAATTGATGTTGTGGATTCCTCAGTGTCTGATCACATTGAAGAAATTCTAAGCAGAGATGAAATGGAATTGAGTTTGACTCAATGAAAAGAAAGAGCGACGAGCCCCGGTAAGAGCTATTATAGCAGGATTGGATGCTACAGAGCAATTCATACCTCAGAATGGGTTTGAAGAATTGAAGAAGAACAATGAAGCACGACTGAAACCTTCGATTGAAGAACCACCGTGCTTGAATTGAAGCAGCTACCAAATTTTCTTGAGTATGCCTTCTTGGAGAAGGATTCTAAGCTGCCAGTGATCATTGCTTCAGACTTATCAGATGAACAGAAAGAGCAACTAATTTCGATCCTAAAAGCACACAAGCGAGCAATTGCTTGGAAGATCTCTGATATAAAGGTGTTAATCCATCCTTCTGTACTCATAAAATTTTGTTAGAAGAAGGTTACAAGCCTGTTGTTCAACCCCAAAGAAGGCTAAACCCGAATATGAAGGATGTGGTTAAGAAGGAAGTTATAAAGCTACTTGATGCTGGGATGATATATCCTATATCTGATAGTTCTTGGGTTAGTCCAACACAAGTGGTACCCAAGAAAGGAGGGATGACTGTGGTCCCAAATGAGAAAAATGAACTCATTCCAATGAGAACTGTAACTGGATGGCGAGTTTGCATAGACTATAGAAGACTAAATGAAGCCACCAGAAAGGACCATTTCCCGCTGCCATTTGTAGATCAGATGTTAGAGAGGCTTGCCGGACATATGTACTATTGTTATCTTGATGGGATGTCCGGGTACTTCCAAATACCTATAGCTCCAGAGGATCAAGAGAAAACAACATTCACCTGTCCCTATGGCACTTATGCCTATAGGAGGATGCCCTTTGGGCTTTGTAATGCACCGGCTACATTTCAGCGGTGCATGTTAGCAATCTTTGATGATTTGGTGGAAAAATTATGGAAGTATTTATGGATGATTTCTCGGTCTTTGGAATTCATTTGGTGAATGCTTGGCTAACTTGGAGAAGGTTTTGATCCGTTGTGAAGAAACCAACCTGGTACTTAATTGGGAAAAATGCCATTTTATGTGCAAGGAAGGTATTGTGCTTGGGCACAAGGTTTCGGAGAAAGGGATTGAAGTTGATCGAGCAAAGATTGAAGTCATTGAACAACTTCCACCTCCAACTTCAGTGAAGGCCATTAGAAGTTTTCTTGGACATGCCGGTTTTTATCGACGATTCATTAAGGACTTCTCCAAAATAGCTCGCCCCATGACAAGGCTATTGGAGAAGGATGCTGCCTTTGATTTTGACCAAGAATGCCTTGATGCTTTCAATCTTTTGAAGGCAAAGTTGACAACGCTCCAATCATGATAGTTCCTGATTGGAACCTTCCATTTGAACTAATGTGTGATGCGAGTGACTTTGCTGTGGGTGCTGTCCTTGGACAAAGACGTGAGAACATTTCCGACCAATATACTACGCCAGTAAGACGCTCAACAGTGCTCAGGAGAACTATACCACAACAGAGAAGAATTATTGGCGGTAGTATTTGCTTTCGACAAATTTCGATCTTATCTTGTTTTATCTAAAGTTGTTGTGTATACAGATCATTCTGCTTTGAAGTTTCTGTTGTCCAAAACTGATGCTAAACCTAGGTTGATCCGATGGATTTTGCTTTTACAAGAATTTGACTAGAGATCCGTGATAAAAAGGGAGCAGAAAACTTAGCTGCAGATCATTTGTCAAGGTTGGAAAATCCAACAATTAAGTGACCCTGATGAGGAAGACATTGATGACAATTTTCCTGAAGAAAGACTTCTTGCAGTTTGTGAGCGTTTGAGTACTAAATTACCATGGTTTGTTGATATTGCTAACTATCTTGCTGCAGGAATTCTCCCTGATGATTTAGATCGCCATGCTAAAAAGAAGTTTTTCTCTGATTTAAAACATTATTATTGGGAGGATCCTTTTCTTTTCAGGGTTTGTGCAGATCAATCATAAGACGATGTGTGACTCATGAGGAAGGTTGGAAGATTCTATTTGACTGCCATTCAGGCCCTACTGGGGGACATTATAGTGCCAACCGGACAGCGCATAAAGTTATGGAGGTAGGTTTTTATTGGCCTTCAATTTTTAAAGATGCTCACCGTTTTGTTCTTTCTTGTGATAGATGCCAGAGAATAGGAAATACATCTAGACGGGATGAAATGCCTCAGAATTATATCTTGGCATGTGAAGTATTGATCTTTGGGGCATAGATTTTTTTTGTTGGACCGCTTCCCACATCTTTCTTTTGGGAACTAAATACATACTAGTGGCAGTAGACTATGTTTCTAAATGGGTGGAAGCTCAAGCTTTACCCACCAATGATTCTCGGGTAGTATGTAAATTCTTGAAAAAGCTGTTTTCAAGGTTTGGATTCCCTAGAGCTATTATTAGTGATAGAGGAACACATTTTGTAACTCTCAATTAGAAAAAAGTTTTGAGGAGATATGGGGTTACTCATCAAATCGCCACACCTTACCATCCTCAAACAAGCGGTCAAGTTGAAGTGTCAAATCGAGAGTTGAAGAGGATCCTTGAAAAGACGGTTAGCCATCACATAAGAGATTGGGCGGAGAAACTAGATGATGCCTTGTGGGCGTACAAGATTGCTTACAAAACACCTATGGGGACTACTCCCTATAGATTGGTGTATGGGAAAGCGTGCCACCTTCCGATGGAAATTGAACATAAGGCGTATTGAGCAATTAAGCATGTGAACTTTGATTTAAGTTCTTCGGGACTCAAAAGAAAATTTCAACTGAATGAATTAGATGAGTGGAGGATGATTGCATATGAAAATATGAAACTTTACAAGGAGAAAGCGAAACAATTTCATGATGCATACATTTGTCATCCAAAGAAGTTCAAGGTAGGGGATCAAGTGCTTTTATTTAACTCCCGATGAAGCTTTTCCCAGGAAAGTGAAATCGAGATGGTTCGGGCCTTTTCTAGTAAAGCAAATTTTTCCACATGGTGCTGTGGAATTGGAGCATCCTGAGCAAGGCACGTTTAAGGTGAATGGCCAAAGTGTCAAAATGTACTTGGGAGGAAGATAGAAAACGAGGACCGGGAGGAGTTTAAACTCCATTCACCAGATAATTAGCTTTGAAGAGCTTGACAACGTCGAGCCAATGACGTTAAACAACAGCGCTTCATGGGAGGCAACCCATGTCTAACTTTGATAGGTAAGTTTTTCTTTTCCTAGCTTTTCTATCCTAACATCCCGTTTTTGTAGATTGTTGAGCCATAGTCGAAAGAGACGCTTGATTTCATGCTAAGTGTGGGGAAAATCACAACTAAGGAAGGTAAAGAGGAGGATTTCTTATTGTTAAGTGTTCTAGGTAAGTATTCTATCATATGCATTATTTTAAACCTTTGACACTTCGGATTTGGATCTTGAATTAAAAAAAATTAATTTTGAATCCCAATGTACACTACCATAGTACATGACCAGTGTACTAGAGTAGTGTATGAATTCTAGCTACTGTGCCTTCATGGGTCGTTTTACATGATCAGTGTACTAGAGTAGTGTATGAATTCTAGCTACTGTGCTTTCATGAGTCGTTCTACACTACTCGTGTATTAGGGTAGTGTATGTTTGTGTAGCAACTGTGAAGTCACGAGTCCATCTACATGACTCGTGTACACTGCCGTGTTCAAGATCAAGCAAGCTGTGGAGTCATGAGTCGTTCTACACGACTCGTGTAGGAGGTAATGTACGAAAATTGGCAACCTGTGGAGTCACGAGTCGTTCTACACTACTCGTGTAGGAGAGCGTGTATGGAGACATTGCTACTGAGGAGTCACGAGTCATCCTACACAACCCATGTATCTCGGGTCGTGTACGTCCAGTCCTTGCATTTCACGCACACGCTGGTATATATCTCTTCCCATTCTCTCTTTCCCTGTCACGCCCCAAAGGGTACCCTAAACGCGACAGTCCACCACACTTGATATTTAAACTTAAGTATGATAACCTTAGTCATCCCATAAGTTTACATATCGAGTGTAAGGTGCACTCACACAACTTTTAGGATCATACTTTGATTCAAGTAGTCTTAAGAAAGCATACATAGCATTAAGAATATAAATCACAACAAGATAAATAGTTAAACTTTACAAAAGCAAGGGGCATACCCCCGCCAAAATAATAGGAGTCTACATCGTTTAGCTCCAATTACATATATCTGAATCTACATTAAAGAGATTTTCCTAGAAGTCCACGCCTATACTAGGTCCCGACTTCCTCAAAAGCTCTTTAATCCAATGTGATAAACCTGCACAAAGTGTCCTCTCGGAACATCCAAAATAGAACACTGCAACAAAACTGTTGGGTATAAGCTAATTGCTTAGTGAGATTCATTTTCCAAGTAACATACTCGACCAAGCTAAAATATCTACACAAGCAAGTTATAATTAAGCAACCATATGAATGCACAAGAAAATGAGCAAGCAAGCATATAACTTTCCGGTAGTCATATGTGAATGGATTTACGCCCTCCACTCAGGTTTGGGGTAGTTCATAAGTCATGCAACTACAGTTCCAAAGTTGGTCCATAAGACATGCAACCATAGTCCCAATCTTAAGTGGGGTGGTCCATAAGACATGCAACCACAATCTTTAATGTTGGTCCATAAGTCATGCAACCATAGTTTCATTATTTGAATGGGGTGGTCCATAAGTCATGCAACCCTAGTCCCTTTCATTAAAGACCAGCTGCCTCCCAAATACACCTTTGTCCCACCGAAGGCATACTTGACAATGATATGTGACTCACTACGTGTTATGCATGTACAATTTATTCATATAATCATGGTATATTAATTAGATAATTTATAAGTGACCATACAGATTTCAGACACTGAAAATCTATACTAGCTCATATAAGGTTATTGCAACAAAGCTTGCCTCGATATACTTATCGTTCATTCATGCAAGTTTAGATCACCATCCAATCACAATTTTATCTTTTCCTAAGTCTAATGCCACTACTACTACAAGCACATCCAAGAGCATAATAATTGAGAAATGAACTCACTTGTCCATGGTGAAATCCACTAGTCGTAATAGTCCTCGGAAGTGGTAACCCACCCTCCAATTCACCTAAGTACAAGGAATACCCTCAATGAGTATCTCTTAAGAAGTTCCATTAAACTTAATAATTTTATTTACTAAGTTCGTCAATTTCGCCTAGGTTGAATCCTTAACTTAAAAAGGTCATATCTAACTATTTTAACTCGGAATTTAGCTTATAATATACCGATTTATACCTACTTCGAAAGAGCTATCTATTTCTAAAGTTAATTCAAACATTTAAGGTCATTTAAGGGTCGGAAACATACTGTACAGTAGGGTTGCGAAAATCCAAGATTTGAGCCTTTGTGAAAAATTGCCATATCTACTCTATTTAACTACTTAGACCAACTTATTTTAGTCCTAAACTTGCAAGGAGATTCTCAAAACAAAATTAAGAGATTTCACACTTATCTAATCCTAAACATAAAGTTCAAATGAAACTTCTAAGAATCCATTTTCATAAAACCGAAATTTACAAGTTGAAACTCATTGTCTTGTTTTGAGTAATTCCTTTACTAAAACTTACTTAGTTCAATGAAAATAATTTTCCTATATTATATATCATCAAAGCATTCCATTTTCAATATAAAACACTTGTTTTGAGATCTAAAAGAAGGTTTTAAAAATTGGTCTCCCCTTAATTACGAATTTTCCTCTTTGAAGTTTACAATGAAGACAAGACCTAAATTTTGTTTTTTACAAAACACTTGATTTAAGCAATACCTTTTAGGAAAACTCACTTAAACTTATGAAAATTCATTCCTTAAGATATCTATATCAAGATCCCTTTATATTTTTGTCTAAATCTTCATTTTAAAGTTGAATGATGGGTTCCAAAAATGGGTCTTGATCTAGATCCGAATTTTCATAAATTTATTTTGAACATATCTCTTGAGAAAATTCATCAAAACTCATGAAAAACAACCCATTACATATTATATCTTAAGAACCCTTCATTTCTTGAATAAAATCCTCATTTTTGAGTTGAAAAACATGTTTTTATTTTAGATCTTTGTCTTGATCCGAAAATACAATTTTTGTTTTTGAAAATAAACTTTGAAAATCAACTTTGATTTTTGTAAGATGAAGTCTTGATGATATAAATCCATCAAACCTTCATTTTCCTAACATAAACTTCCATTTTAAGACTTGGAAGGGGGTTTTTAAAATGGTGCCTTGATAAGTTACGAATTTTACTTTTTCATTCAAACTCAAATCTAAGATCTACTCAATATTCAACCATGAAAACATAAGAAAAACTTAGTAGTAGGCCTTAAACTTCTAGATCTACACATAAACATAACTAAAGCTTGTAAAACTCTAGATCTACAAGTTATCACATAAACAAGAAGATAAACAAGCCTTCAATATAACAAAAATACTAAGAACAAAAGAGATCATCATCTAAAGGAGTGTTTCAATTCTTGGCATCATCATCCATAGCTTTTTAAGCTTGTGGAATGTCCTTTGATGCATGAAACATCCACAATATCATCCTATAACATCTTATGAGAGTTAAAAGAGGATGATTACCTTAAATATTTGCAAGAAATGTATGTGAAAGCAAGGAAAGAAAATGGTGGCAGCTTGTTTCTTAAGAAGATAAGCCAAGAAGAAGAGAAAAGAAAGGGAAAAAGAGAGAGGAAAAATGTAGGGTTTGTAAAGATGAAAGAGAGGAGGGAATGAGATGCTTAAATAGAGATAAAAGTGTGTTAAATAATTTAAAATAAATAAAACAAGCAGCTGCACCGGCGGGGAAGGGGGGGGGGGGGGGGGGGGGAGGGGGGTGGGGTTTGCTTTCGTGATTCTTGGAGTGTAGGGAGGTGATTTAGTTGAGTTGAAATTTGTAATTTTGAAAGTGTAACTAGTTACTTCTATTTCCAACTAAAAGAGACTTTTAAAATATCAAATAAATGATTAAAAATAATGAAAAGTGGCTAATTTTTGGGAATGGTTAGCTGCCATTTTGGGAAATGGGAGTATAAGAAAAAGCAAAAGAAGACATAATAATATGTAGTAATGATAATAGATGTGTACTTAAGGTATGAGTTGATAAAGTGGTTTTTTGACTAAGAAAATATATAAAATAAATTAAGAAAAATATTTTTATTTAAGTGGCAGAATTTTTATGATTTAAATAAAATAATCAAATAAATTATTTTTAGAGATTTAATAATTAAGTTACTGGTAAGAGTAAAATAAGCTTATATGAGCTATAACTGATATTTTTAAGATTCGAAAAATTATAAACTTAATATTTTTTGAAATCCTTATAAAAATACGAGTCTAAAAATATTAAAGATATATTTTTAATTTTCCGAGCCCCAGGACACGCTTTCCAAAGCAGTATCCAAACGGGTTCGAAATAAGCCGAAAATAAACCAATCTGATATTTTTAATAAATCAAATATTATTACGAACTATTCTAAACACTTTAATTATTTTTCGACTCCTCGATTTACGAACTTGGGTTTGTTGGATCTAAACGGTAGGGTTTTACTCAAGATTTGTTGACTTAAGGTCTCCGGTAAATTTTCCGGCTTAAGTTTAAGGCTTAGAAAACAGGGGTTTACATTCCCACTCCTACATAACACAACACAACACTACACTCCTCTCACTCCATTACACAACCACACCATCACACTATAGGACTCACGATCGGGGATCATCATCATCATCAATGAAGGTATGTAATCAATTTATTCCTATTCCTCATTAAGTGTTCTCTTTTAGTTCATCTAGCTATGCGAAAGTTGTGGAGTTTTGGAGCTTTACGAAGTTGAGACGAATTTGGGTGAAGTGTGATTATATTGATGGTGTATGCGTGTTGTTAATGATCATTTTTGAAGGGCTAGTTATATTTTCCTTTGCTCTAATCATGCATGGTTTTCACGCACAAATCGCAATTCTAGGGTTCATGTGAGATTTTTAATTGGCAAGAAAATTGGGGCTTTTTGTGTTTTTTGTGCAATTAGATCATTCTAATATACAATGCGCATGTTAATTTGGAGGAATTCTTCTATATCATCCTAATCGCAATTCTAGGGTTTGTTTTGTGCGAAAATTGGGATTTGAAGGAAAATTGGTTGAAATTTTTGTAATTGAAGTTGGTTTATTGTTTTAGTGACAACCATGATTCTCAACACGAGTTCTTACACGAGTGATTTTCTCGCGTTCGTGTTGATTTTAAATTTTACATTTTTTTTTTTGTACACTACCCCTACACTAGTCTTGTACAATGACTAGTATATACACAGTTTCTATACAACTTTCACACACTTGTTCCACTTTCATCTCCATGTTCTTAATGTATATGACTTCTTGTGCTATAAGTTTGAGTTCTTGTATCTCTTATTATATACTCAAATTTGCTCTTTCATTTTCATGTAGGATGGCAAGAACGAAAGAAGTAAACAAGAAGTCTAAATCCTCTCAATCTACTTCAACACCACCTTCAAAGAAAAGAGAGGTCTCACAAGCTAAAAAAGCTAGCCCACTATTGTCTGATCAACTGTGGAGCAAAGCTAGGAGAACTAGGTTGAACAAAAAGCCTTTTAGAGCTCGCAAGTACGTAAATTGGCCCATGCTTGCTGAGTATGGCAAGGAGTAACAGATCCGTGAGCTTTTGTCTTTGGGACCATGGGAACAACTGTTTGCTATTCGGACTCCTGCTTATAGGAGTATTACTTTGGAGGTGCTATCCACTTTAAGACATGAAGAGGAGGAGGATAGGTCAATCAACGAGGATGTTTTGTCATTTCAAGCTTTTGGGAAAGTGCACAAGATTTCTTTAGCTCAATTCTGCCAGTATATGGGTCTGTACACTCAAGAGGAAATTACATGATTTGAGTTTCATTCTTTATCAGTGGGTCTACCCCGAATAGTAGAGCCTCAAGATTACTGGCAGGAGCTGTGTGATTGTGCTATTCGGTATGAGCCATCTAGATTTAAAGCGTCTGCCATGGTAAGTGCTGATTTCAAGATTATTCACCACATTTTCTCTCATACGATTGGTGCTAGAAAGAGTAGTATTGGAGTGGTGAATAACTTTGAGCTGAGCTATTTATATAACATTGATAAGAGACGCAAGATTAATGTTGGTATTGAGTTAGCACTTTTTCTCATTCGCCAAGCTACTGACACCCGGACAAAGGGGATATTCTGTGGAGGTTACATCACTAAGCTGCTCATGGGGATGGAAATTTAGAAGGACCCGTCACCTAATGATGGTAAGGTTGATATTAAACCTGTTTTGGATGGCCCCTTTAGACATTGGGGACTTAAGAAGATACATATGGGGCAGAGTTCTTCTAGAGAATATACTACACCTCCTCGACCTACCACGAGCGATCTAGCTGGCTCTCTTCGGGGATCACTTGGTGGTTCTGATGTGCTACTATCTAGACAGGAGTTTGAAGCGGCGAAAAGAAGGCATGAGAAAGAAAGGTTAAAGAATAAGAAATTTAGGAAAGCCGTTTGGAGTTTTCTCCAGACACTTGCTGGGTGTTTTTCCCCACCACCTAGGAATCTCCATAGCCTAGGGTGTATCAAAGGAAAGGGAAAGCTCCGGTTGTTGCTGAGCAGTTGACTTCTGAAGATGAAGCGGTTGCTACTTTCGGTAATGAGGAGGAAACTGATGACAATGAGGATGATGAGAATACATAAGATGATGCATAGGAGGATGAAGATGATGATGAGGATGACGATGATGATGCAGATGATGATGAGGATGGGGATAAGTGATGTACCCCCGCTAGATTTGATCTGACTTGATATGTTCTTTTGTTTTCTTTTAGGCTTTCTAATCTGATGGTCTGTTCTTATTGAGATCCCCTTGTGGGAAGACTCTTTTGCTGCTGAATTCTAATGTTGATGAAGGATGTTTAGGATAGGTTAACTTTTTCTTTTTGTTTTGATTTTCTTTTTAGGTCAAGCTGGCTCAATTTTGTTTAAGGTTCACGAACCTTTACTTCTGATGGTGCTGCGGTCAATTATTATTCCTGGAAACTGCTTTCATATGGGGAAGTTCTTATCTAAATTCCTTTATTTCTTCTTTTCCTAGTTTGCATTGCATTTTGAAAGGAATATATTTTGGTCTTGATAGATTTTGCATGTACTTGATTGATCATATTATATTGATGATGAATTTGAATTATTGAACCCAAGTTTTTAAATCAAAATTCCCCACTTACAAGTTTGCAAATGTACTTGGCAGTTGAATATGAATTGAGTTAAGATAAATCTTGAAAATATACTCTTTAAAATTATTTGAATTAGCATTCAAATTAAAGTAAAAGCGACTTACATAATACCTTACTCACCTATTTTGTAGTTGGTATACTTAGTAAAATTTTAGAATAAAATCTAAGTGGGGTAATCTTACTCGCTATTTAGTAATGGAATTTAGAGTTTAGAAGTGGATTGAAGTCCTTAATTGAAAGTTAAACGGTTATGTTTTTAAACTTGTTGATTTATATATTTTCTTTTCAAAAATTTTGAGAGCCCTCCTAATATTTTGTGAAAGAGCATATGATGTTTATCACTTGGTGATCCTTTATGAATAACCTCTTTGAAATTAAAAAAAAAAAAAAAAAGCCTTTACTCCAATGACTCAAGCAATTAAGTTATGAGTATTCTGAACCTGAATGTTAGAGTGAGGGAGAGTTCGATGGGTCCCTTTAAAACCTGGTTACTTGGTTGATGAGCTCGGGATATGCCGACTCAATGAACTCATTATAACGAGAAGGGAGGAATGCAAAAGTTCATTATATGAGCTTTGAACAAATAATAGGAGCTGAAAAGATATGAGCTACACCCCATCCAAAGGAAATCCCTTTGAAGGCTATAAAAAGAAATTCGAAAAGATTTAAAATGAAGGACAAAATCCAAGGGAAAAATGGATGCAATTACTTTCACTTTATATTATTGTGCTTAGAGAAGTGGTTGAAAAGTTTATATACTTGTTAACAGGTGGTGAAGTATAACTGGGTCTCTTTTGCTATTGTTTGACTTTGTAATTACTTTGTGACTCTGGAATCTACTGTTAAATGGTGAGGGTAAAGTTTGACTTACCTGGATTAATCTTAAAATTTTGATTTTAGTATGCTAATTATATTTATATGGTAGGCTTGAGCAATAGGTACAAAATGAGTCGCTATGGTCTAAAAGACTTGATAAATGCTAAATGAACTCTGCATTTATGAAGAATTCATGGGTATATTTGATGATGGATTTTCTTTGTCCTTTGTTGTTTACTTGAGGACAAGCAAACAATTAAGTGTGGGGAAGTTTGATAAGTGTCCGGAGACCCTCATTATTTGTGCATTATTGGGCATATTTTATATGCTATTTGAGTAAGTCATTAAAGGAAAGAGCTTTTATTGGTTAATTACTTGTTTCAAGGATGATTATGGAACAATGGAGCTTTTTAAGAGATTTATCATGAAAGAAACCAAGTTATTGAAGGATTATGGAGCCTAGATGAAGTTGCTGGTCATACACTAGTAATTATACACTACTAGTGTAGATTTAGAGGATAAACTTGAAGAAAAATCAGCTTTTTCAATATACATGACCCGAGCTACACGGGTAGTATAGGATGAGTAGTATACACATGACAACAAAGGAAAATGCACTGGAATTATGTTGTACACGCCCCGACCTACACGAGTCATGTAGGATGCCCTTGTATGTGCAATTTTGTATAAATACAGCCTTCTTTCATTGTTTGAAAAAGAGAGAGAGAGTTAGATATCATTCCTAACCCTAAAGTTCGTCTTTTGGAGAGCTTTTCAAGAAGAATTGGCGGCACAAACATCCGGAGTCACAACAATTGTTTCAAAGGGGGTTTTTGTCATTATGTTTTATTTAAATTCTTCTAGATCCATTGTTTCTGTTGTTTATCATATGGAAGAGTAGATTTGTATGCCCTAGGTTTTGTGAAACCCTAACTCATGTTCTGAATTGTTATCAATTGATGAAAAGTTTTGATCTTGAATTCATTCATGTGATTTAATTGTCTTATGATAATTTTCTAGCCAGGATTATTGCTTGTTTGATTCTTATTAGTTAGAAAGAAATTTCAACTAATAGGATAGATCTTATATGAATGATAAATTTGCATGTTTCACCTAGACATAAGGAGGCTTCAAATTTCTGTAATAAAGATTAAATCTTTATTTAGGGTTTGTGAGTTTTATGCAATTTTACATTGGCGTGAATGAAGGAAGTGATTCCCATTTTCTCATGTAAAATTAGGAATCAATTGACTTGAAGAAAGTAATTGGTTTAATTTAGAAACCCTACAATTCAAGATTTGATTTTTCATCAGTTAAATTTATCATAAGTATTAAGAGTTAGGGTGGAACAAAACTAGGGGCATTGTTGTGAATTGAATTAAATGAAGGAAAGCTTTCATATTCTATAATTAGTGTTTTTCAATTATTAGCATAATTAATTATTAGGGTTAATACAATCTTTTGATAATTTAGACTAGATAGTAGTAAAAGGGTATTACTAGTAATTGCCCATAGATCTTTAGGACGACATCCGAGTTAATTTCCATACTACAATATAGGTGTGCTGCCTTGTGTGGATCTGAATTAATTGGATTATAAATTTTAGACTTGGTGATCATACACACATCAATTACCATTTCCAACCTATCCATTACACCAGCAAGACTCTAACTGTAGCACAAACAAACTACACTACAACTAAAAAAGGAGCTATTAGTAGTCATTTTCACCTTTGACAAATTCAAGTCCTATCTTATCCTCTCTAAAGTCATTGTTTATATAAATCATTCTACTTTGAAGTACTTGTTAGCTAAAACTAATGCAAAGACAGGACTGCTCCGTTGGATTTTGCTGTTGCAAGAATTGTCTTAGAATTTAAGGATAAGAAAGTTAGTGAAAACCTTGCTATAGATCATTTATCTAGATTAGACAATTCTATGCTAGGCCATTTGAAGGATGATGAAATCAATGATGAGTTCTCAAAAGAGAAGCTCTATTCTGTTTACACTATAGAAGATGATCTTGAACTACGATTAGTTGACATCGCTAATTATTTGCTTGACAAAGAACTCCCGACAGAATCGAATCACAACTAAAGGAAAAAAGTTCTTTGCTAATCTAAAATGTTATTTTTAGGAAGATCCTTTCCTTTTTTGCATATTCTCTGACCAAAAAATTAGACGTTATATATCTTATGAAGAGGGTCGAAAAATTCTACACCACTATCATGTTAGTCTTCTTAGGGGACACTATAGTTCAAATAGAATAGGTCATAAGGTATAAGAAGCCGGTTTTTATTGGCCATCAATTTTTAGGGATGTCCAGACTTTTGTAGCAAATTAATATAGATGCCAAAGAGTAAGGAATGTATCAAAAAGTGATGAAATGCCTCAAAAATTCATTTTAGAGTATGAAATTTTTTATTTGTAGGGCATTGACTTTATGGGACAACTCCTCAGCTCTTTCACCAACAAATACATCTTAGTGGTAGGGGACTACGTGTCAAAATGGGTAGAAGCCTAAGCCTTACCTACTAATGATGCTCTGGTAGTCACAAGGTTTTTGAAGTTATTTTCAAGATTCGGATATCCTAGAGTTTCAACCAATGATAGGGACACTCATTTTTGTAACATACGGATTGAAAAAGTTTTAAAACATTATGGATTGCACCATAGGGTTGCTATACCTTATCACCATCAAACAAGTGGAGAAGTTGAGGTCTCTAATAGATCACTCAAAAGAATCTTAGAAAAAACAATCACAACAAACAGGAAAACTAGATTGAAAAATTATATGACACTTTATGGGCCTATAGAACTACTTTTAAAACACCCTTAGAGGCAACACCTATAGGTTAGTATAAAAGAAAGCATGCCATTTGCTAGTAGTTCTTGAACATAAAGCATATTAGGCAATTAAATTGCTAAATCATGATTTAAATCCTATTGGGACATGTCAGTGGTCTCAAATAAACGAATTGGATGAATTATGCTTGAATGTATATGACAACAATAAAGTATACAAAGAGAAAGTTAAGAAATAGCATGATGCATAAATCAGGCATCCACATGAATTCAATGAAAGGATATGGTTTTTCTTTTTAACTCCAAATTGAAATTTTTTCCTAGGAAGCGTAAGTTAAGATGGTTAGGTCATTTCAAATTTAAGACAGTCTTTCCCCATGGTGCTGTAGAGGTTGAAAACTCTAAGAATGAAACATTCAAGGTTAATAGGCAAAGACTTAAACTCTATGAAGGACCATCACTGTCACGCCCCAAAGGGTACCCTAAACATGGCAGTCCACCAAATACAATATTACAACTTAAGAATGACTATCTTGGTCACGCAAAAGTCTCTATATTATATATAAGGCGTCTAATACAGTAGTAGGAGACTCTGCTGAGATATGTAGTTTAAGCAGTAATATAAAACATACAAGAACTAATAAGCATATATCCACCAAAGGGTATCCTAAACATGGCAATCCACCAAATGCAATATTATAACTTAAGAATGACTATCTTAGTCACGCGAAAGTATAGATATTATATGTAAAGTGTCTAACACAGCAGTAGGAGGCTCTGCTGAGATATGTAGTTTAAGTAGTAATATAAAACATACAAGAACTAATAGGCATATATCCATCAAATTAATCATAATAAGGTCTTTACATAAACTTAGGGGCATTCCCCCTATAAATTTTCTAAGGATCCACAATATTACTTAAGTCTTATATACATAAATTTCTATAGGAAAAAGATATTAAGGGAATTTCTATCTAAAGCCTTCGATCAAATTTCCTCAAAAAGCTTCCCAAAAGCGTTAACAGGATATAAGGTAACCTTAGGTAGAGCAAAAGATGTTCATGTGAAAATAAAAATCTGTCGGGGTGTAAACTTTAGTAGCTTAGTGAGAATATTCCCAAGTTATCATTATCGAATCAAACATCGAACAAGTTATAATTAAACAAACATATGATATGCATCAAACATATGAGAAAACAAGACATATGATTTTTCGAGAACCATATGTTGAATGAATTTGTGCTTTTCATTCAGGGTTAGGTATATCAGCTAATCACAGCCAATTCGCAAATGGATTTTATAGTTCTTACCGACTATTACTTGCCATAAAAAATATGTAGGTCATATCGGCTACTAACCACTTTGTAGATCATCCCAGCTACTACTCGCCACATGCAAATACTATCGGTTGTGTCAACCACCACTATTATGCACTTATCCCACCAAATGTATAATAGCAAATGTAATGAGACTAACTATGTGAAGTCCATGAATTCATTTCATTAAGCTTTTGGCATATAATTATAAAGTCTTAAGTTGATCATACAATTTCAAACACTCCAACATGGTAATAAAGCATCCATTTGATTATAGGCAATTTAAGACTCGATATGCTTAGTATAAATTCAACAAAATTATAAATCACATGCACTTCCCATTTTTATCTTTTCCTATATCTAGTGCCACTAATCTACAAGTACAATTATGAATATGAAAAATAGAGGAAGTAAACTCACTCAGCCATGTCTCGATAATAACCCGCCTAATTAAAATAGTCTTCTAGGTAGAAAGAATCGTCCTCCTCGTTATCTAAGCAAAAGAAATACCCAAAATGAGTATGCTATGGAATTTCTACTTAAATTTGCTAATTCTATTTTCTAGTTGCGGTAAAAATCAGATTTACAGATATTCCAACTTAAAATTGTCATAACTTGCTCATTTTAACTTAGAATTTCACATATAAGATGTCATTTTCTACCTAATCAAAAAGATATTTCTATTTCTAAGGTTATTTTGGGCATTTAAAGCCTTTTGGGTTGAAAAATGGTTCAATAAATATTTGGCACGAAAATTATAGCCTTCAAATTGTGATTTTCTAACTTCTATTATTTCATCCGAAAATTTCATAACAAAGACATAGATATTTGTATAGTTGAAAAATATTTTGAATATATATATATATATATATAGACTCATATTATACGCATGATTTTGGTGATCTTGTCTCAATAATGACTTTTCACAAAACACTTCATTCTAGGAGTTGGAAAAATGAAGTTTTACGAAGTTTTTCTTTAAGTTGTTAGAATAAACTAATATTTTGAGTGTTTTGCTATTATAACTATGTTCTTCTAACTTCATAAAATAAGCTTAAAATTTAAAAAACTTGATTCTTTGGGTTGTTAGCAAATTTTTATTTTCTAAGTAGGGCTTTTAAACTAGTGAGTTGATTTTAATCATGACTTGAAAAATTTATTCTATTCTTAATGTCTATCAAGTGTTGGTATAACCATCTAAATAATTTTCTAAGGAAATTTGCATAACAAAGAATTATCAATATTAAATTTAACAATAAATTATTTAGCATTTTGAAAAGAGTGAAATTGAACCAACATGATCAGTTTTAGAGAAACTTGCATGATAATGAGTTATTAAAATTTAAAATGAACCTATTAATATTTAAAAAAGGATGTTGTTGAATCATGATCCTAAGTTTAAATGGAAGTTTTCTCTTAAGTGTTAAGAATTATTTTTATAGAGAGTTTTGTCTATTTTTACAATTTATAAAAAAAAAAAAGAATTCCTTTTTTATTTCTTTGAAAATTTAATTAAGACAACATTGTGATCATGCATAAACATGAACTTATAGCTATGTAGCATGATAAAATAATTCATATAGAGGATAAAAGACATAGAAAATTAAATAAACATATATGTAAAATCAAGAATTGGGAAGTCTTAGCTTGCATCAAGGCTTTCTAAAACTTAGAATGGGTAAGTTCCATAAAGAGAAAAGAAAAGTATAATAAAGCGTAAAGACAAGAAAAGAAAGAAATTGTGGAAGTTTTAGATTATTATTCAAGGCTTCCCAAGACTTATAACTCATCCAGTCTCATAAAATATCAAAGAAGAAAATTTGGAGTCTTAGATCATGTACAAAGCCCCTGAGACTTAAATTATGGACGAGTCCCAAAACATGTTTTGACTTGATGAGAACAAATCTAAGACTAGAATATGACTAGTCTTATTTATTATGAGCAATAATCAAGAGCAAGAATAGTAAGAGCATAATGATAAAAGCATAATAATATTATGTTAGTGAGCTTTTAGGCTCTAAAAATATAGATATACATATACTCTACAATATACATATAAGAAGTCAGATTAGAGCATAAACAAAATATGAACATAATAACAACATAAACAAACATAAGTTTGAGCAATGACATGAACAAGTTACTATCTCCATAACTTCTACCCTAGCATAATGCTCATGGCGCTTTAGAAATCATAACATACAAAGTGTTCATGTTGTGTTTCATGAATAACAGGAAAAAGGTTTAGGAATTTTACCTAAGATGGATGAAAGAACAAGTGGGTGAATTTCTTTTGTAGAGAGAAAAGAAGAGACTTTTGAGAGAGAATTGTTGAAGAGATTTGTGGAGAGATTTTGAGAGAGTGTTGTTATGTAAATGAGAGGTGTGAAAGGAATGGAGGGAGAGGTGGTATTTATAGAGAAATATGGAGGGAAATAGATGTAATAAAATTAATTGAAAAAGAAAAAATAAATAGTTGTGAGAGAGGGGTCGACATGTATGAGGGAAAGAGAGGGAGAGAGTTGATTTATTTTGTATTTTTGTCATGAAAAGTAATTGAAGTGTAAGAGAAGTTATGTGTAGAGTTTTATGGAGAAAGAAAATGTAAGAGATAGGTGTATAGGTTGTAAGAAATAGGTTGAAAGAAAAAGTAAACATAAGGAATAGTAATGAATAGTAAAAATAGTACAATAAATAGTAAACAAGACTAATAAATTATCGGTAGTAAAGAAAGTACACGTAAAATCACTATATTTGATATTTTTAGATGCTAAAAAATTACAAAACTGATATTTGATGAATACTTATGAAATTACGAATCTATATTAACTTCCCGAATATTTTTACTATCTCGAGCATCGAGACACGTTTTTTAAGAACTGATCTCGTACGAGTCTGAAACTATCAAATTTTTAACGAATCTGATCTTTTTAGCCTATCTTATATTATTCCAAACTATAATCCATTATTAACTCATTTCTATTGTTCTTAAGTTTTGAGCGCGGGATCGCAGGAGTTAAAACTACTAGTGTGCCTTGATTATTGTTGATAGTTGAAGTTCTGATTTGACTAGGGTTAGGGTTTACTCCAATTTTATTCTAAAATTGAGGGGTTTACAATCACAAGATATAGGAAGGATGGAGGAGTTACACTTAATGAAAACTCATTGAGCTTTAGAGGAAGTGTTTGTTAAGCTAAAGACATTAAACAAGCGCTTGATGGGAGGTAAACCATTTCTAACCTGTTGTTTTTTCTATTTGACCTTGTGCTTTTGTAAGCCCCGGAAAATTTTAGTAAATAATTCCAAGATGAATTTCGAAAATAAACCCTAAAAATCACTCCAAATTAAAACCGAATTTCGATAAGTCCTAAATCACTAACAAATCCAGAAATTCTTAATCTTGAGAAAATGAAAATCCTTAAAAACAAAATAAGAACTCAACAAACTCCAATTCCAAAACCACTACGTACGACAAATTCTATACGTAACTCCGACTTATAAAATCAAGTAATATAGAACCCAAAAATAAATTATTAAAAAGTAAATAACAATTAACTTCGGGAATGAAACCCAATTCAAGAATTCCGAAAACATTAAAAGATATTAAATACTTACAAAAATGAAAGGTAAAATAGATTTCTCAAATTAAATATGTTGTATAAACATAAAATATTAGTTTCCATTTTGGCAAGGATCTAAACCGGAAAAATCACCTGGAAACCCTAAGTGGAATACAATAGCTTAAGTCCGGCAATCTAACACCCTTAACTCTAGAGGCTGAGAGATAGTTTAAATATATAGAATAGCTCGTAGTAATATAAGTTTATTTAAAAAAAAATATCAGATTGGTAAATTTTTCACCTATTTCGAACCTGTTCGGATATAGACTCCGAAAAGCGTGTTCCGAGGCTCGAAATATCAAAAATATACCATTAGTACCGTTAGACTCGTAATTCCATAAGATTTCTAAATATATCAGTTATATAATTTTTTGGGTTATAAAAGTTACAGTTATAATTTTTTTTTATCGTATTTTCATTTTTACCGGTAATTGATTAGTCTTTTGCACTATTCATTTCATTTCATTACACAATTTTATTATTTTTATAATGTATACCCCGGGTTTCCTTGTAATCAACTAAACTTCGGAAACCGGAAAATGAAACCCTAAACCGGTTTAGTTTAAGCTTTGTGAGAAAAACTTAGAAACCATATATCCGGTTTCTTCGGTTTCATATCAAAAGAAATTTTATAAAATAATTTAATATGGAATATTGTTTCAAAGTGTTGTAAACCCTGCTTTTTGAAGTAACCAAGATAACTCAAGAACTGAAAACCAAAGCCCTAAACCGGAATAGGTTAAGACTAGAGTGAGAACTAGGAACCCTAATTCCGGCTTTTCCTCGGTTTCCAAATAAGAAACTTTTATAAGCAAAATTAATTTTGGATATAGTTCTTGATTATATTTCGAAACAAGAAAAGATCATATTTTAAGAAAATTTCAATTCCAGGTCATCCTGAGACCCATTATAGAAAAGCGTGCCCCGGAACTAGAATTTCAAAAATTTACTTATGAATACTCATTTGAATCGAAATAAAATAAGGATATCAAAAATATAAATTTCATAAATTTCCGGCTTACGAAAAATACAGTTATAACCTTCTTATTCGTATTTTTCTTACTACCGATAATTAAGTTGTCTTGATTACTATTCATTACTATTCACAAATACAACCTATGACTACTATTTGTACACCCTACACTGGCAACACTTACCATCACTCAATCACTTCCTTTTCAAAGACTTTTTGTCTCTTAAATATTATTTCAATTTATGACAAATTGTACTCAATTCCATCAAAACAAGTTAAATCAAAATCAAATCTTCTCCTCCTCCTCATGCATTGGCCGGCGTGAAACCCCCTCCAACAAGCTCCATTTTGCAATTCTTTTTTTATTTAGTCTATTATTATAGTCTCATTTAACCTAATTCCATTTAATATATAAGCTACTTTTTCTTTCTCTCACTTCATTCTTTCATTTTCAAACTTTCTAAAAGGTAAAACACTCTCTTTTTCTCTCCCTCACCACCTCCATGCCGTGAGCTTCTAAGCCTCTTACACACACACACAAAACTTTTATTTTTCCTTCATTTGTCTCAAGTAAATGAATCTTGCTTCATATATCCTTAGATCTTTGTAATGGCTAGGTTATTCTTAGATATTTCCAACTAAATGTCCCCATGAGCTCTCGCTAGGGACAAGGAAATATCAAAACAAGAATAAACCATCACCAAGTGGATCTAGCATTTAAAGGAGCTTTCATGCCATAAGCTTTATGATTTTTCATCAAAAAGGTGTTTTGAACAAAAGATATTTTATAAAAATATAGTTTTTATGTTTTCAAAACTTATTTAAGTACTTGATATAGTAGATCTATCATTTTGCTACTCATATTCATGTAGGCATTTAAGATCTCATCTTTATTTTAAGTTTATGTGCATTAATGGTCTTTAATGTTTTTGTCCTTGGTAATAACCTTTCTAATACATAGATCTATGGATAGACGAGTTAATAAAGTTAAAAAGGAAAACACTTTTCAAGAAATGGACTTGTGTAAATTCGAATGACTTGAGAAATCTAGTTTAAAAACCCTTTTATCAACTTCTAAACATGTGTTTTACAAGAAAAATGAAGCCTATAGGTGATAGATAATGTTTGATGATGTTTTTCATGAGTTTAAATGATTTTTTACTAAAGAAAATATATAAAACAAGAGATGAAGTCTAATAGAAGTTTTGAGTTGAAAAGTCTTGAAAGCTAAATTCGTAATAATGGATAGATGGTTAGAAAACACTAGTTTTCCAACTTCAAAAATGGTATTTTCTTAAATAAATGAAGTCCTTAGGGTATAGGTAAAACAAATACTTAAAGTTCTAAGTATAAAATGCATTTTTCTTAAAAGAATCAACTTGAAAATGAAGTTTTCTAAATTCGGTTTTTTGGAACTACCCTAGTGTAAGACCCACTTAAAAGTTTACAAATGAAGATTTTATTAAAGAAATAAAGGCATTAGGATATAGTTAATATAAAGGTCAAAATTTCTTTAAACAAAGTGCATTTTTCTTAAAGAAAATCCTTATAATAAGTAAGTGTGACCAAGTATAGTAAACTTACTTGTTAAACAATAGCATGAAATGATTTTCTAGGAAAAAGTTTATTTAAATTCTTTAAGTCTAAAAATTTTATAAGAACTTAGGCTCATTAGAGTTCATATCATAACATTCATGATAGGGAAAATCATTGCCATGGCATTTAGTTTCATTTTTCACTTTGGAATCTCAAGTGTATTCATGAAAACCACATTTTCGGAATCTATATAACCGCTGTACAGATCTGATCCCTCATTTCTGAGGCTTAGATATTTTCGAAACTTGATTTAAACTTCATATTTAGAAAGCTCTTCCAAAGTAGATAGAAATCGATATAAAATTTGCGAGATTCCCAGTTAAAATGACCAAGTTATGGCCGTTTTAAGTTGAAATTCCCGCTTAAGACGCGAATTACGAATTTGATAGTTCGTATGAAGTCGTTGGATTAGTTTGAGTTGAAATACTTATTAGATTATTTCTTCCTTTTTAGGTAATCCCGAGTTCGACGATTCCTTACCACCGGATTATTATTACTAGAAGAAAGGAGAACCTATGGCGGAGTGAGTTTTCTCCTTGTTTTGTTACCTTGATTGTGCTTGTAGTTAGTTGCATTAGATTATAGGAACAAGATAAAAACCGATATGAATGGGGATGGGCTATATGATGAGGCTGTGATGAATGTATGCCAAAGAATACTAAAGCATATCGAAACCATGATTTGATTGGATAACTGCACCGTTCATATTATTTCTGTTATGTGTATGATATTGGCTGGTCACTCTAAAGAATATAATAAACATTTTGACCTAAGCAAAAAGTAAATTGATCATGCATCGCATTGGACATATTCCATTGGTAGCGTGCTACTCTACGCAGGTCGATCGTATGGTCTGAGGACTCGTTTGGATAATGAGACCCGGATCAGAGCTCATTCATAGGAAACTAAGGCGCATTGGGGATGCCTTCAATGTGTGAGCCTAGCCGAGGCGAGTGCTATGAGCCAAGGGCTTGGGGACTAGCAGCAGTCGTGTAGACTTCAATACCATCCCTAACCCAAGATACAGAGGGCGTAAATCCGTTCTGTGTATAGGTTCCAGATACCCATGCATAATTGCTTGCTCACGTGTTTGTTCATGTATAGCATATGATTGATCAATACTTGCTTGTTATGGTACGGAATTAAGGGAATTCTCACTAAGCTAGTGTAGCTTATACCCCAATAGTTGTTTAAATGAGCAGGCTATTCCAAGAATGCTAAGAGGGGACCAAGATGGTTGAAGCCGAGAATGACTTTGGGATTCCGGCAAGATATCAGAATGCTTGAAGTTTTTGGCTAATTTTTACGTTTTGCTTTGTAATAGTTTTATGTAGTGAAGTCTTGAGATGAATGTAGTTGAAGTTTGATGAATTGTATTTTGAAGTATAGGGTTTTGTATTGGAGTATAGTGGATTGTATTTTCTTTACATTGTTACTCAATTGTATCAACATAAAACGTATCATTTCGATGTGTCTTCTTTATGTGTTAGACGCCTTGTACATAGTATGGAAGCCTTCGCGTGACTGAGGTGGTCATTCTTAAGCTTTAATAATGTGTACGGTGGACTGCCACGTTTAGGGTACTCTTCGGGGCATGACAGCTTTTGTTAATGAATAAATTTTAGAACGAAGGAAAATTCTTAATCAAAAGATGATGATTCAGGAGGCTTTAAACTCAATTTTTGAGGTCGCAGGTAAAGCTGCAAAAGGGTTTGTGCATTAAAGTTTAAAGAAAAATTTGAACCTACCTACCAATTTTGGATGCAGTTCAACTCATGATTAGGTTAATTTGATTTTCTAATATCTCATAGTTTCAAACGCGGCTCGAATCGAGTTAGTAGTTACCACTAATGCTTTACTTTGCCTTACCTTAGTCTTACACAGTTTGAATCAAGAAGGCAACAGAGCCTGCAATTTCTAGTTTGACTTCAAGCAGCGATCCTAAACAAAAAAGTTTTCTGAAACTTCTAATTCTAAACTTTGCTTTATAATATTCCCTGTTTGTTTTATCATGTTTTTATAAACATTGAGGATAATGTTTAGATTAGGTGCAAGGAAAGAGAATTAAGCAAAGATGGGTTGAACCTAATAAAAATTGATTGACAATAGAGTAAATGTTATTTAGTGATCATTTTTCCCCACAAACTTAGGAAAATAATGAAAGTGTTAAAATTTGATGAAAATTTTTCAAAACTTTATGACAAAAGTAACCAAATAACTCAATTGAAATGATAATGAACAACATCATCCCATGCTTGCGTTAAATTTACTATGTTTAAATCACCTTACAAATATCCATGTGAAGTAGTTTTACTTGTTATTTAATCTAGAAATTTAGAAATGGAATTAGCTTAAGGCCCCTAATAAGGCTAATTAATTGATTTTTAAAAGCTTAAATGATATGTACGCTCTTCAATCTAGTCATTTTGAGAGTTTTATAGTCTCTAATGAAGGTTCAAAGTATGTTTATAACTTGATGATTTTTCCTTATGCTTTATCTAAAATCAAACAAAGTTAAAATGATCATGCGCTTAGGGTTAAAATGGACAGGGGCTAGTCCCTTAAAAGAGCAATTTCTAACCCATCTATCAATTTTAAATAAGTCATGAATCTAATCTTTAAAAAAGAAAAACCAAGCAAAAAGATAGGGCGAAAACTCCTTTGGAGAAAAAAGCAAAGAAGAATGCAAATATCTTCCCCTTTGCAACTTTAAAGCAATGTTGTCAAAACCAAACCTGACTATTCGGTTTGACTGGAACCGGCCTTAAAAGTGGGTCGATTCCTACTAGTAAACCATTTTTTAGTTGAACCGATCAGACTCGACTGATTCGACGAGTTCAACCGTGACCTGGTTAACTCGGTTGGAATGTAGCCTTATGTAAAAAGAAAAGGCAAAGGTTGAGTGGTCTGGTTGTGGAAGTACCATATGTCCTGATGTGATTTGTTGAAGTTAGTGGTCTGGTTTGTTTGTTGTGGTTTATGTAGGTGGTGTTGCTTACTAGTGGGTTCAACTTGGGATCTGGTTTTGGTACTAGAGGGCTTGGGTATTCCGCTAGGGTGGATATGGTGGTTGGAGGGTTGTCAAAGATGGCTTAGGTTGTTTTTGTGGTTGGTAGATGGAGCATGTGAAGTTGGGGTATTGGGTAGCAATTGGTGTTGTGGCAGTGGTGGCATTGTTGAAGGAGGCAAGTAGATGGGTTTGTGGGTGGCTGAGAGAAGGTGTTAACTTGGTGGCTGGCTTTTTCAACATAGGTTGTTTTTGGAGAAAGATATGAGAAAAAAGAAGGTAAAAAGATTGGCTAGAGAGAGAGAGAGAGAGGATAAAAAGCCACCTGTAATATATTGATAGTATCTAGTCAAAGGAACAATGGCATCGCCACAACATTGGCAGGTAAAAGACCTTGACGATAAGGTGTGCATCGTATTTTTAAGAATGTCGATGAGGCAAGGCTGTTAGAGAAAGTCATGAAGCAGGAATGGTGAATGCCTTATGCATTTGGCTTTTATTTGAATCATGATTCAGGGGCCGGGGGGGGGGGGGGGGGGCGGGGGCAGGGGCGCGGCCGGGGGGGGGGGAAGCTTCTTCCCTAAACCCACTCCAGTGAATGAATGGATGTCATTTAAAACATGTATTAATTGATATGCTATGTTTTTTTACTTATTTTATTGATTCATATAATGACATAGTAGTCTTCTATATCTACAGATGTTCATGCTTTGTCCCAATTTTTTTAAAAATCAATTTTCTAGAAATCTTAATTTGAGTAGATGTCTCATCCTTATTCTACATTTTGAATTTCAACAACAAAAATATATAATAGTAAATAAATTGATTAATTAAGTAATGAATCAATCAGCAAATAAATATCATGTTAATGTTAACTTTTATATTATCATGTACTTTTTTTAATGAAAACTTTTATATTTTAAATTAATAAATTAATATTTCAAGACACATATAAACCAAATATTACCTATATTGATGTATATTTTATTTATTTGTATTTTTATAATTAGGATATAATCTAAAATTTCATTTTTCAATGAACTCGGTCCGAGCCCTGACCTCCTAACATGTAAGGTCAACCCCTGATCAGGTTCTAACAACATTGCTTTAAAGTATATAAATAATTAATGAAAATAGAATGAAAGCACAAATAAGGACAAAAATTCAAGAGATGAACTGATGTGTATGCCTTCATTTTTTTAGTATGATGCTTAGAGCTGATTAAAGAACAACAGACCTATACTTTGTTTGATCTTTTGAATAATTTTTGCTTTAGATTTTCTAATTAAACAATAAGAGTAAAAGCTGATCTAGTTAAATAAGTCTAGTGATTTTAAAAAAAGTAACTTTAGCACAATTTTATCAGATTGATTGAATATATAAAGTGCTCAGTTTAATGGATGAATTGAGCTTAATCGATGTAGTCAAATTTCCTTTCATGATTTATTTTCCTATTCAAAAAGCTTTTTGGTTGTCCTGAAATGATGTTTTGCTTGAGGACAAGCAAAGGCTTAACTGTAGGGGAATTTGATAAGTCTGTTATACTCTATTCCATTCATGGGAATTTAGGCTTGATTTGATTCATTTTTAGATAAATTCCTTCAAATTTTGTACTTTATTTTTTAAATGATTATTTTCCAACTCCTAGAATCAAGAAAAGAAGAAACGAAGTGTCAAAGATCAAATTTGGAGCCAAGCAACATGAGTAACTAAAGACAGGATCTATCGTGGCTGCGAAAGACCCCAACTGAAGGCGAAAGACAAGGGAAAGTACTAATTGCACCAAAACCATGCCTTTGATTAGAGCGACAGCTCGCAATGACAACCATGCCCTAAACAAACTCTAGATCGTGCCTACAATTGCAACCTTGATTTCACCTATGATTCATTAGAAGACTTTCATGCTTGAAAATGAGCGAAGTACAAGATTAATCACGCCCAAGGTTGAGCCCGTGATTATACTCATAGTTGAAGTTAAGCCTAAGATGCGATTTTTACAAAGAAATCGCAACTTAGATTGTGGCCAACCTTTAAGGCCTTGATAACACTTGCAAAAAGTGACCCTGTCTAGGCAATCATATGCACGTTGCCTTAATTTGGAGCGTGTGAAAAGAAAAACAAAGTTTGTTATAAAAATCTACCACGTTAGTGAATAAAATCTTCATGATTTTTGTGCTTGTCAACTATAAATAAACGTACATAGGCGTCCAATAAAGAGTGTATAATATGTAATAAATTACTAACTTTTTAATGAGATAATTTTTAGCAAAAGAATTGTTTCTTCTTGTTAGAGATTTTAAGTTTTCTAGGTAATTTTATTTAAACTCGAAGATTGTTTTCGCATGACCCATTTGTGCTTAATCTATAATATTCAATCGTATTTTCATATTATTTCTCTAGAATCTCTACTTAATGTTTGCATCTATGGAGAAATAATAATCTTAACTTAAGGTTTGTGAATCCAAAACCTGATTCATGTAATTTCAAAATGTGTTTTAATTGAATATTGATTAGGTATTTGTATTTAGTAGCTTGAGTTTATTTTCATGGTTCTAAATGTATGGTGCACCTTTTAGATCCATTTCTGATTTCAATTGGATAGATTGACAGATTATTCTTTTGAATAAATCTAAGCTACTAATGAAGTTGCTCATAATCACCTTGAGAGAGGGATGGTGAAACTTTTCTACCACTTGTTTTTAAATTTTAAAAATGGGTTTTTAAACAATGGATTCTTAATCTTTATGTAAATTTAGATTGCTAATAGCTTGTGAAGAGATTCGATGCTCTGATCTAGATCTAGAGTTTTTGAGCTTGAGAGAGGCTTTAGCTTAACTTTTTGAGTTCGATAGTTTAATTATACTCGACAAACAACTCTTTGAGTTTGTTAAGAAATCACACAATAAGGAATTAGTAGAGCAAATCCTAAGTTCCTTCTTGCACCTACAAACTTATAGTCTAAATTTTACCTAGAAAACATATATATAACTTTTAGCATTAACCCTAGTTTAGATTTCTATTTTTACTAGGCTTCGCTAAATTTTCATTTGGCTAAATCATTGATGAAAAGTGAGTTTGGTAGACGCTGACGATCTCAAAGGAATATGACCTAATACTTTCTATGATACTTTGGTAGGTGTGATTTCCTACATTGTTGATTACAACCGAAGTTTGATAGAACTTATTAGCAATTTTTATAAATTTTTAAAATAGTTCAAATTCACGTTTTCCTTGTATCTAAATGGTTTTAATACGCCAACCAAGTCAAGGTTCACTTTGAATTAGGAGTGAAATCGTGAATGCGATTCTTGCACACGATTGGAGTTGATCATGGTGCAGTTGCCTACGTGTAAACCACAAGGTAAATCAAGGGTGCAGCTAAGGGTACGATTTACATTTTTGCCTTATTTTCTTTCCCTTGGTTGGGGTCTTTGGCAATCATGGTTGAGTATGTCTTTAAACATTATTGTTGTTTCACTCCAATATTGATTCAAATCACTATGTTTCTTCTTTTGTGATCTTTGGAACTAAAAGGAAAAAAAAAACATTTAACCCATAAAGCACAAAATCATAGGAATTTTCATAAAAATGAATCATATCATACATGATTTTCAATGAATAGAATAAAGTGTAAAAGACTTAACAATAGTGTGTTAAAATATGTGCGTTCTTTGAATAGTGTGTGTGTGATGAGTGTTTTGAATTTCTGTGTATGAATAGTGTGTGTAAGGTGTATTGAATAGGTTATGTGTTAGTGTGTGTTGAAATGTTAATAATATGTCTGTTTAAATATACTTAGTGTGTATGTATGAAGTGTGTCAGAGTGTATTGAAAATGACGTGTTGTGTGTTAATGAATAGTATGTGTTGTATTGTTTTTGTAGTATATGTGTGTGGGCCCATGACTTGTTAGTTGCACCTCTCGAGAGATAAAAGAGAGTCTAAATTGAGGAGATTCAAAGAATGGAAAAATTTGACAATGGAAACTATTTGCTTTTCAAACAAAATTATGAGGATACAGATAATGATATCAGTTTCAAATTTAAAATTTTTTTAATGAATGCAGTGTGAAAAATTTTTCCTCCTCATGTTATAAACATACTATACCTATTCGTTTCTCAAAGTACTTCCAATAAGTCAATGACATACTCTATACTTGCAAAAGTTTTCCTGGTCAAAATATTTCCTCATCATATTATTTCCTATGTCATACTCTCTATACCACTTCTTCAACAAAGGAAAATGAGGTCAATTTTTAGAGACTCTTCCAATGGCTCAAAGAAGTCTTTGGATTATAATGGTTAGGGAAAATGTAAGTCTATGGGGATATACTAGTCCGTTGATCCAGATGACCAGCTTGAATTGGTTGATTATAGCTAATTTCATGTGGGAGACATGAATCTTGAAGCATTTCCCCCCGCTCCACTTAGATTTATGCAAGGAACTCTCATACATGAAACCTATAGTGGCTCGGAGACAAAAATTCAGACGTGCAAATACTGGCACCACCTAAAGCACAAAAGGAAGAAAATAAAGCTGCTGAAGCCAGTGTTCATGGCCAGGCCAGATACCTATGTAGTCCTCTCCGCCCATTTAAGTATGACATTTTTACAAAACATTTATGTAAAGTTACAGGCGTAGATGGAAAGACTTGCAGATACTGCAATTATTGTTCTGCCAGCTACTTATGGAGATCAGAGGATGGCTATGGCAGTTACACTCTGCACAAAGGTTGAAACAACGATTTGAAGCCATCACAACATCAAATTGGTCTTTTTGGATCAAACAATCAGGCAAGAATTTTTTAGTACCAAGATGAAAACTACAAGAACAATCTTGTTAGAATGATAAATGGTTTGCATTTATCATATGGTTTTGGCCAACATCCTAATTTAAGGTATTGCCATGAGGAAACATTGAATCCTCAGGTTTGTCTTTACAATGCAAAGACAACAAGGTGATACAACAATGACCTATACCATAAAGGCCAGCGGGAGCTCGGATGTAAGTTTGAGTGCCTTAATACTTGTGTTTCTATATGCTCTGATATATAGACAGACACATGGAAAGAGAATTCTTACATGTGCATTACATGCCATTAGATAGATGATAAGTTGGTAATGCATAAGCAACTCTTGGCACTTAGATACATAGATGGTAGGCATACTGCATAGAATATATACTCAATTGTAGCTATAATGTTGTGTGGATATCATTTAATGAAAAAAAAAATTGATAGGGTTTGATAATTCTGCAGCTAACATCAAAAGTATACCTAAACTAAAATAGTTATGTTAACCTCCACTAGTAGGACGTTTTCTCACATCAGATGCGCATGTCCCATATTGAATTTGTGCATGAAGGATGAGTTAAAAAGCTTGAAAATTAAGTACCACCCAATAAAGGAAGTTGTTAGGTATTTAGTAGATCACTCTACAATGAATAATGCATGGCGTAGATTCTTCATTGAAAATGGTGTGAAATCACAAAAGTTTAAAATGGACATGCAACATAGATGGAACTCCACTTACGAACCTTTTCAAAGTACGGTACCCTACAAGGAGCTTTTGTGTGATTTTGCTAGGGCTCACCTTCAAGACATGCCATTGGCACCATTGCACCCAAACGACTGGGACATGTGTTGTAATTTGCTTCAATGTCTAAAAAATTTTTATGATTGCACAAAAACATTCCCCAAAAGTTCATACGCCAAGCATGCATTTATTCATCATAGAAGCATGTAACATTGTTGTACATTGAATGAAGTTAGGGATGATGTTCTTTTGCAAGGGGTTATTAATGATATGTCTTCAAAGTGGCTTGACTACTACAAGGAAATTCTAATGGTTTACAACATTGCTATTATCTTGGATCTATAGTTCCAAATTGAAGGCCATAGACATTATGTTAATTTGTACTAGTCTATTATTGATGATTTGTCAAATACTCAGGATAGATATAGTGTTAATCTAGTCCAAGTGGTGCTTGATGCCGAAAATGTATTTAATGATTTGTAAAATCAAAATTTTTTGGCATATGGTAGGTAAATTCCTGTAAGTTCATCACTAACCTCGACTGGCTAAACATCTCAATCAGGGAAGGGACTAACGAGACTAGCCATATACAATAAATAGTTTAAAAAGCCTGGAGGTTCAAGTTCTTTAGGTGCCATGGAGGAAATCACAAATTACATAAGCATCGCGTTCTAGTTTGGTGACAATGTTGATGTACATGATTTTGATATCATTGAATGGTGATGAGACCATAGTAGAACATTTCTTATTCTCTCGCATAGACAGACAAGTTTTGGCAGCTCTAGCATTAAATGTGGCCATTAAATAGGCACTTAATACGACCAACCTAATCTTAGATGACCATAAATCAAGAATATCAATAATCACAGTTGAGTCTCTAACCTGCAACGATGACTAGAATAGAACTGGGCAATGCTTACTAGAAATGCACTACAGTGCAAGCAAAGAGGATGAGTACTTTAGTGACTTGAACACTTCTAGAGGGTCAACGGGTTACTCTATGCTGGAACATCCTCAAGATGAGTAGCATAAAGGTGGAGAACTAGAGAACTTCGCAATCATTCTTTTTCTATTCGGTGTCAAGATTAGTTGGATTGTAACCTTTTAAGTTGTCTTTTTTCAGTTCTAGTATGCCTTTTCTGTCCAAGTGTAAGGTGTCAAGTGTGATTTTCCTATTCAAATATGCTTATTCTATTGAAGTTTGCTTATTTTACTCAAGTTTATGATCTAAAAATTTCCATCTATCTATTGTATGACTGTGCAATAGTTGGTTTTTAATTTTTCAATTTATTCCCTTTTAGCCTTAGTACAAGAATGTTCATGGTTCAGTTAACCGGTCCACAATCCTTTATTTTTAAACCAAACCATAATGATCGGTTTTTTAACATTTTAATCCGAAAATTGGTCCATTATTAATGGTTAACCATCTTAACGGTTAACCCCCTTTTTTTTTTTTTTTTTTTGGTTTTTCACCATTGAATTAAACAGTTAACCAAATATTATAGTTAACCATATTTTCAATTATAACCATAAAAAATTAGACCTTTTTGTTTTATAGTTACATTAAAAAATTGCTAGTTAAGAAGTTAAACAACACAATTACATTTAAAAATTTCAAATCAACAAATTAAATAACTATAAAACCAATAAATCAAGAACATAAGTCCAATACTAGTTCATAAGACTTAAAATTCAATGTCAATATTACACAAATATTATATATATATTTATAAATATCAGATCAATTTACTAAAACCATCAATTTCTTATAATTATAAACCAAAACCAAACGAACAACCAAAAAAATTAAAAAGTCTAATAATAAATCGAAACCTATAAATCAATTAACCTTTTTTTTCGAATTGGTTTTCGAGTTTTGGTTTCGTTTTTTTCGTTTCATCAGTTTTTTTGCATATTTTTACTCATGTAGAACGAAAAATAAATACAAAAAACTTCATATAATTGGATAACATATATTTGAACATTATATGGAATGGAAATGTAAATCAAAAGCATATATGAGATATGTTAGGGAAAAAAAAAGGAAAAAAAAAAAACCGGTATCATAGGTCAAATGGCCATGAATTAGCCCTTGACTTGAGGTATCAATGTTTTAGTGAGTCAAATAAAGTATCAATAATTGACCGTTGATGATGTAAACCCCGGTTTTCATAGTAACCGAGTAAACTCAATAAATCGAAAATCAAAAACCCTAAAGTAGGATTAGTACAAGCAACCTAGGAACCCTAATTCCGGCTTTTCTTCGATTCCTATATAAAAGAACCTTTATAAGCTAAATTAATGTGGATTATCGTTTTATAGTATATTTTAAACCAAACAAAATTTTGATTTCGAAAAATTTTCTATTCCGGGCTTTCCCGAGCTTCATTACGGAAAAGTGAGCCCCGAAACTAGAAACTCAAAAAAATATTCCGGAATACTCGTTAGAACCGAAATTTTAAAAAGATTTCAAAAATATATATTTTATAATTTTTCGAGCTATAAAAATTACGGTTATAGCCTTTTTCTCGTATTTTCGTTACTACCGATAAAGTAGATGTTTTATCTACTATTCCTTACTATTCACAAGTACAACCTACTACACACATACCCATACTCTATTCTTACAACCTTTCAATCACTCAATTCATTTTCTTTTCCAAGAAATTTTGTCTCTTAACAAATTATTACAATTAATACAATTTATTACACAAATTCAAATTTCAAATGAAATCAAATATATCCCTCTCTCACTCCTTACATTGGAAGGCGTGAAACCCTCCCATTTTGGTTCCAAAATGCTTTGTTTTATATTTTTTTTAACACTCACAAACCCTAATTCCTCTAATATAAATAACCCTTTATTTTTCTCTCTCTTCACTTTTCATTTCATTTGTTCAATTGTTCCAAAAAGCTCTCAAACCCTCTCTTCTTTTCTCTCAATGCCGTGACCTCCCTTACACCACACACACACACAAGCTTCAATTTTCTTCTCCATTCCTCATCTATTTCAAGCCTTAGGTGATGATTCCTAAGCCTTTACACTACTTAATCTTGTAATGGCAAGATTATTCATGAGTATTTTCACTCAAAGTCCCCATGAGCTCTTGCTAGGGACAAAGAAAATGCTACTACATGAATATCAAGCCATCACAAGAGTAGATCTTGTGTTTGATCAAGTTTTTGTTGAAGATATTTCATGTTCATGCATGTAGGGATGGAGTAGAGTAGAGATCTAGCATAAAATTTCATGTCCATGCTTTTAAACTTCATATCATGCATCATAAGTAGTAGATCTATCATTTTTACCACTCACATTCATGTAGACATACTAGATCTCATCTTTATGTTGAGTTTATGTGCATTTATGGTCATAAATGCTTTTGTCTTGAGTAAATAACTTGCTAGTATGTAGATCTATAGGTAGATGAGTTAATGAAACCAAAAAGGAAAAGTTTTTGTTTGAAATACTCAAAGTCAAATTCGTATGGTTTTAAAGGCCTATTTTAAAAACCCTTTTATCAACTTCAAAACATGTATTTTACAAGAAAAATGAAGCCTTTAGGTGATAGATGGTGTTTGATGATATTTTCCATAAGTTTAAATGGGTTTCTACCAAAGGAAATGTTTAAAACAAGAGGTGAAGTCCAATAGAAATTTTGAGTTGAAAATCTTGTAGGCCAAATTCGTAATAATGGATAGATGGTTAGAAAACACTAGTTTTCCAACTTCAAATATGGTATTTTCTTAAATAAATAGAGTCCTTAGGGTATAGGTAAAATAAATACACAAAGTTCTAAGTATAAAATGCTTTTTCCTCAAGAGAATCAACTTGAAAATGAATTTTTCTAAATTCGGATTTTTGGACAAATCCTATTTGAAAACCTATTTACAAAGTGTAGAATGCAAGTTTTTATGTAGAAATGAAGGCTTGGGTAATAGGTTTAATAAAGACTTAATTTAGATAAAGATAAATTGATTTTTCTTAAAGAAATAACCTCAAAACAAATGAGATAGTCAAAGTTAGTAAACTAGTTTTTCTTGAAAGTGTATAATCATGGAGTTACACAAGTAAGAAGTTTCTAATTTTTCCTTTTAGTAAATAATTTCAAAAGCATGCATGCATCAAGTTCATATCATATCATTCATGATAGGAAATCATCTATATTGCATGAGTAGTTGAACTATATGCTAGAAACATCACAAACATCCACAAAAAGTATTTTTCGGAATTGGAGTCTTCGGACGACCAGAACTGTTTCCTCTGTTTGGTGACTTAAATATTTTCGAAACTTGAAAATAATATTAGGAATAGATAGATCTTTCGAAGTAGATAGAAATCGATATATTATATGCTCAATTCCGAGTCAAAATGAGTTAGATATGGTCATTTAAAGTTAGGACTTTATCTTATGCGGAAATTGACGAACTTAGTAGTTAGAATAGTTAAGTTATTAGAACCTTATGAGAAATACTCATTTTGGGTATTCCTTGTACTTAGGTGAATTGGAGGACGGATTTCCACTCCCCGAGGACTACTACGACTAGTGGATTTCTCTCCATGGCTGAGTGAGTTCATTTCTTAAATAGTTGTGCTCATGTATGTGCTTGTAATCGTAGTGGCATTAGAATTAGGAAAAGATAAAATTAAGTTGAGTGTGACATAATCTTGGTTGAATGAATGATAAGCATATCGAGACGAGACTTGTTGATAAATCATTGTATGAGCTAGTATAGACTTGGGATTGTCTGAAATTCTCTATGATCGCACTTAATCTGTCTAATTAATATGCCACGATTATATGAATAAATTGTACATGCATATCATTTAGTGAGTCACATTGCATTACGAGAATGCTTTTGGTGGGAACAAAAGTATGATCGGGAGGCAGCGGGTCTTCGTTAACATTAAGGATCTGCAGGGTCGCTTAAGTTAATGGGAAGTGGAGTAGACACTATAAACCAATACATATAAACAGGTGGAGGACCACCTTCATTAACATTAAGGGCCTATGAGGTCGCTTATGTTAATGGGAAGTGGAGTAGACACTATAAACCACAAGAGAAAATATTGGAATTGTGGTCGCATGTTTATGGACCACCCCAAACCCCGAATGGAGGGCGTAAATCCATTCACATATGGCTCCCGGAAAGTCATATGCTTGTATGATCATTTGCTTGTGCATCTCATATGGCTGCTAATAACTTGTCTGTTATATACTATTGTTGAGCATTATTTATTTGTGAATGAATCTCACTAAGCCTGTAGCTTATACCCGATAGTTTTGTTGTGGTGTTCCTATTTTTGGTTGTTCCGAGAGGACACATTTCACAGGGTTATCTTTTGGATGAAGGAGCTTTTGAAGAAGTCGGGACCTAGCTAGAGGCATGGACTTCTAGGAAAATCTCCTTGATATAGACCTTAGTATTTATAAATGTGAATTTAGAATGGACGGACTTTCATTATTATTTTGGCGGGGAATGCCCCCTTGACTTTTGTAAAGACTTAATTTATTTATATCGTTGTGATTTCTATTCTTAATGCTAATGTATACCTTCTTTAGACTATTCGATTCAAAGTGTGATCCTAAAAGTGGTGCAAGTACACCTTACACCCGATATGTAAACTTTTGGGATGACTAAGGTTGTCATACTTAAGTTTAAATATCGAGTGTGATGGACTGTCGCGTTTAGGATACCCTTTGGGGCGTGACAGATGAAAATTTAGAAAACTTAATTGAAAACTAATTAAAAATTTAACATCTTAAATAAACTTTGCAAAACATTATACTCGGTTTGATTCACTTTGAGAAATATTGATTAGTTTTTTTAACCACTTAAAACGTTGATACCTTAAATTAAATTATCCCTAAACGTTGATACCTTCTAGTGTAATTCACCCTATAGTAAAACAGATATGATATTATATATATATATATATATATATAAGATATAAATAAGTGAAGAATTATTCATAATTATTGTTTTTCTCTAAATAACAAATATTATTGATGTATTTTTTGCTAAATTCTTAAAAATTCTATATAAACTCCTTTTTAGTTTATTTAAATTAATTGAGATATTGTAGTGTTATGTATTTAAGAAATTTTAAGGGATAAAAATGAGCGTGAGTTACATAACAAATCCCCAACAAGAGTTACATATATATAGTAAGATAATTACATTTTAGGAGGAATATTAAAATATGCTATAGATCAAAATCAATACTAGGGATAAAATGCTCAAAGTAACATAAAAATTAATGTACTTTTTTTTTTTTTTTTTACAAAACTAGAATTTTTACAATCTCGTTAATAAAACCATTTGGTAGATTATTTGACTATTAAAATATATAAACCCAACCATTAAAATAATACCATAAAATTTTCCTCACATAACCTCACTTCAAGTAAACTATCATTTTTTAAGGAAACTAATAACGAAGCTTCCTGGTCCTGTCAATTAAGGGTGTACACGGTTTGGTTAACTACTTCATGACCGTATTTTTTTAATCGAATAGAAATGATAATTACATTTGAAAATTGCAAATAAACAACTCAAATAACTACAAAACCAGTTCTAACGACCTAACCTGATGGCATTACAACCCGTCACATATCCTTAACATGGATGGACATGCTAAGTCTATGAAACACTAATCCACAAATAAACAATAATATAAATCTCCAATACTCACATAAAGGATACATGTTTGAAATACTTTCAATAACAAAACATCTAAATAACCTTATTAGCATAAACTATAGCCAACATAATCCAACTTATAACTTAAAGAAAAATCTCATAAGGAAATCTTAAATTCATAAAACATATAAAATCTTTCTCTTAACTAATAACAATCTCTAATAGAACTTCGTATAATCTCAAATCTTCTTCCTATCTCCAGAAATTCAAAATCTACTGGTCCTCGATAGGAAAGTCAAGTCCAATATCGCTATCCCCATGATCAACATAGATGTCATATCCAAATAAGTCATAAACTATCTCATCTCCTACTGTGCCTAAAAAATGAAGGAATGCGTGAAAATGCCACGCCATACCAAAAAAAATACATATGAACATGCAACATACAAATATCACATACAATCCTAAAACTAATGTAGCAAGCACAGATTATTATCTTTGATTAATCAAACAAACAACACAGTTTGGAACCACTTGGAATTAATCCTTAAGCCAGAGTAACTCATGACCTTGATTAAAGCAAGCCTTCATATAAAATAGTTTGATACATATATATATTGTTGTTGGATGCGATCCACCCACCCTTGCATACCACAATTAAGCTAGCACGACTCTTAATCTACTAGAATCATTGCTATGCACGAGTCCACTCGAGACACCCTCACACGTAGATCATCAGGTTGCCAGAATTAGTATCACACTCTGTGTAGTCCTGACTAACAACAACCAAGCACAAGCAGCAAACTTTTCAATTATAAGACAAATAGTAATTAATTCAATTTACAATTCTAAACCTATACGCACATACAACAAGTAAGATAAGGTCGTACTTGATTCGCTTTCAAAACTTTTATTCCACCCATAAATTCTTTTTAAAAAATTTAAAACCTTAATTTCACTAGAAGTCGTGATCATCAACAGATTTCAAATTATAATTTGATTTCATATACATAATTAAACCCCAATCCTATGATCCACAAACCAAATCATAAAATTTATGACATCAAATTCACACACCTGCCTTCTTTGTTCTCAAGACAACGGAATCCCCAAAAACACAAATTTCTCCAAAACTCCTTCAAACCCTAGAATTCTCAATCTATAATAAAATTAGACTAAGAACTCAACAAAATTCATCTCTATACTATCATAACGATTAAGAATATATTAATTTACCGAAAAAACACGATCTTTCATCCTTCTTGATCACCAAAATCCAGATCTTCAAGCAATGATAGATTTTTCTTCAATTTCTCCTTCAAATCTAAATTAAAACCCTAAGGAAAAGATGGATTCCTTTAAAATCTAAAGATAAAGAATAGATCTTCTCACCTTAATTTACATTCTTCAAACTCCTATGGATGCAAAGAACACTTGCAGAGAGGATTTCTAGGTTTGTGATGACTTTTAGAAAACGAGCAAAGGATAGATTATAAAGAAAATCATGCAACTTTTCACTTTCCTGCACACATACACTGACAGTTCTGCATTATACGCCACCGGCATAAACCTAAGGCCAACAGTGTATGTATTAAAGCTGGCAATGCTGAACTCTTGGATCATTTGCAGGAACACCTATACTGGCATGTACGCTGGCAATGACATGGCAAAGTTGGTGGCGTCCATTTGAGCACTGGCGGTGCACATGTATCAAAACACATTTTCTCCATTTCCAACGCTAGCTCAACGTGGGTGGAGCCACAGAACATACATCGGCGATGCTTGAACATACGCCGGCTGTGTCAAATTCCAATTTTCATTATGTATCTATCATGTGAACAAAACACCAAAATACTTTAAAATTTGACTATATGATCCTCTTATTTTATATCTATTGACACTATTACCCTTCTTGATAACTTACTTACTTACTTGTATATTACATCTCTCCCCTCCTAAAAAGAACTTTCAAACTCAAAAGTTACTTGAATTTCTGTAACTCCTTAAATCCCTTGTTTCCAATTCCATAGTTCATGATTTCATCTACTTTTCGGCATTTAGTTGCTTTTTGTTCAACCAATATTTTCTCATACCATATTCTTCTACTTTCAAATCTCCTTTTCTTGTTTTCTCAATTGACTATTTCTATCAACTATACCACAATTCAATCAACATGTCCATAACTTATACTTTCATTGCATAAATTTGATAAACTTCATTCACATCTACATGATATGCTCCAAAATTTTCATTTAAACTTTTTTGGCAATGTCTGTTATCAACTTTGCATTCTTTCTTGTTGAAAATTTTCCTTGCACAAAATCTCACATTCAAATTCTTGATATTTAGATTCCTATTACACTTTAGCTCTATAATTATCATTCCTCCATTTTGTCAATAATATATGATTATTCTTCACCTGGTTTTATATTCTTCCACTTCTAAATAATTATATCTCTTTAACTTGATAAGCTAATCATCATTTCCTCCAGAACAATTGCATTTTGCACTGTAGAAAATTTAATCCAACTCATTATTACTATTTGATCATCATACCTTACCTATGATTATCACCATTTCCATTAAAACTTACCTAGGACATATTCACTTTATAATTCTTCACTTAACAATTAGAAAACTCAAATCATGGAACTTAACATTTTCATTCCTAACTCTAAAGATCAATACTCACATTGGTCTGTTATTTCATGTGATGTTAACATCTATATGTTTGCTAGTTAGTTTTATCACCTTTATTAAACACCATAGATAATCCACAACTTTCATTTATTCATTGTGCTATTCCAATTGTCTTCCAAAACTTCTATGGCCTTTCTATATAACAATTTATATCTTCATATAGATTTTCTTTAAGAATCATCCCAAAATTCAATATCACATATTAGTGTACATGTCATCATTGTTCACCTTTCATAGTTTCTCATATCTTACAACTCACTAAGATCATATTCCCTTCTTGCAATAGCTATTCCACATGCATATTCATACCTTCATAGGATTTAACTATTCTCTAATTTATACTGGTTATCTCAATACTAGAACATATTCACTTTATAATTCTTCACTTAACAACTAGAAAACTCAAATCATGTAACTTAACATTTTCCATTCCTAACTCTAAATATCAATCCTCACATTGGTCTGTTATTTCATGTGATGCTAACATCTATATGTTTGCTAGTTAGTTCTACCACCTTTATTAAACACCATAGATAATCCACAACTTTCATTTATCCATTATGTTATTCCAATTGTCTTCCAAAACTTGTATGGCCTTTCTATATAACAATTTATATCTTCATATAGATTTTCTTTAAGAATCATCCCAAAATCCATCATCACAGATTAGTGTAGATGTCATCATTGTTCACCTTTCATAGTTTTTCATATCTTATAACTCACTAAGATCATATTGCCTTCTTGCAATGGCTATTCCACATGCATATTCATACCTTCATAGGATTTAACTATTCTCTAATTTATATTGGTTTTCTCAATAATTTTTATCCATTCTTCAACATGATCTTTCTCATTTATCTTCATGTCTACAATACTATATTTGTTAGGCTAACAACCATTTGTTGATCATCTATGAGGATTTCATGCCTCTTAATTACATCACTAGTTCCTTCTGGTCAACTCCAGTCATTCATCTTTTCTACTCTTAAATTTCTGTCTGCTCAGTTCCTTTAATATGTCATCTTATCTTGTTAATATCATTTGCCTTTCTCTTATTTCATTAGTCATATTTTCTAACCCTTCATCATCATATTGATATGTTATCTTCAACTGATTTTCACCTTGAATACACTTTCACCCATAATATGAAAATTTTCTCCACTCTTACTCAAATTTTCATGTTAGCAATTGGATTCTTCTCCACTTTCTTTGGCAGTTAATACTATGCATTTCAAACTAATATATAAACTAATCTCCATTGGGTAGACTAAACTCCAATTCCCAAAAGTGTATTTATAAACAAACATTCCAACATATATTCAACACACTCAAAACATAAGGTACAAAGATCTATAGATTCATGAAAATATTGCACCAATATCAAAGATTACCATACATGAGTTTAGAGAGCTTACCTATAATAGTATTCACCTTAGATGTATCATTGTGCTGGGGGGCATAAACCTTAGTTGGAGCTCTCTATCCTTGACCTTGAGTTTGTCCTATCTGAATTCCTGAAACCACTAGCCACCTAAGCTTCTTACAATCTATGGTCTAGTGTCCTCGTTGTCCACACTTAAAACAAAACATTCGTGGAATAACTCTCTCTGTACAAAACCTGTGGTCGTGCCCAACTTTGCCACGTGAAAAAAAAGCATTTTCAGGCCACTTACAATCCTTGATATCATGTGGTCCACAACATCTGATATACTTCCCCTCAGTATCTTGAACTACTGATCTAACCTGATTAGTGATAAACCTCTTTACCATATCTTGGGTAAGAACAGGAGAAATTGGCCTTTTTCTTAGATATATCTGACTCATCTATGTCTCAGGACCTTTAATTCTATTCAAACCCTACTCGATAGTCTTAGCTTTGTTGACCACTATGGAGTAGTTAGATAAGTCCATCTGGTTTACCTAATATTGAATTTCAAGCTCTAACCTAGTAATGAATCTGCTGACTTTGGCCTCTTCACTTTCCTTCGAAGGATCAGGAAGGAACTTCATTAATCTATGCAGCTCTACTTCATATTCCTCTACTGACATCTTGCCCTCCTGCAGGGTGTAGTATTCTTGAAGCATTTTTACTTCATACTATCAAGAAAGAACTCCATGTAGAAAGCTTGTTGGAGCATCTGCCAAGTAACTACTCTAGCCAAATGTCATTTGGTGCTCATCCACCAATTATTAGTTTTCACAGTCAGCAAATAGGAAGCATACTGTACTTTCTTGTTCGCTGGTATGCCCAAAGCAGCAAGAGTTTTCTCAACTTCTTCCATCTAAAGCTGAGCATCCAATAGTCTCCTAGTACTAGCTCAAACTTGTTTACCAAGTCTACAAAATTGTTAAGGCTCAGCACATCAGCTTATCTAGCCTTATTTCCTCCATTCCCATTATTCCTTTAATTCTCTTGCCTATAGGCCTGAACATTGGCCTGTATCAAATCTAAATCCTGCCTCATAGTTTGATGCTGCTATGCAACTACTCCAAGCAATGTATTCACTGCTTGCATCAATTGAGCAACATCTACAGGTACCTGTTGTCCTACAGGTAGTGGTACTTGTTATCCTACCAGTGGAGGTAGTGGTGGTGGTGGTAAATTATGAGGCAACTAGTTTAGAGGTGGAAGATTCTCAGGTGATTGGTCTACAGGTGGTTTTCCATTAACTTCCTCCTCTCCAGCTCTGGAGGAACCAACATCAGGTTCTCTTCTTCTTGAAGGCATGCTAATAAGTTAAATATAGAAACATAAGAATAGGACATAATATGCCATAAAGATCAACACATTATATATACTACAAAATAACAACATATATACTAAAAGCAACCCTAACTCATTTGCTACCCTCTCATCAATGCTTATTGTCCTAAGGAGTTCATAACTCAAATCTAATATGATCAAAACCTATAGCTCTTATACCAATTAAGCTAAATTTACCTAAAAAAATATGATCTTTGATCCTTTTTAATCACCAAAATCTAGCTCTTTAAGTGATGATAGATTTTTCTTCAATTTCTCCTTCAAATCTAAATTAAAAACCTAAGGAAAAGATGGATTCCTTTAAAATCTAAAGATAAAGAATAAATTTTCTTACCTTGATTTAGATTCTTCAAACTCCTATGGATACTAAGAACACTCGTAGATAGGATTTCTAGGTTTAGGATAACTTTTGGAAAAAGAACAAAGGATAGATTATAAAGAAAATCGTGCAACTTTTCACTTTCCCGCACACATATGTCGATAGTTCTGCATTGTATACCGGCAGCATAAACCCAAGGCCGATAGTGTATGTATTAAAGCTGGCGGTGCGAAACTCTCGAATCATTTCTGGAAACACCTATACTGGCATGTATGCCGGCGATGTACATGGCAAGGCTGGAGGCATACATTTGAGCACTGGCAGTGTACATGTATCGAAACACATTTTCTCCATTTCTAACGCTAGCTCAATGCGGGTGGAGCCACAGAACATACACCAGCGGTGCTTGATCCTACGCCAGCAGTGTATTAGCCGATGTATACTCTACCAAATTCTAATATCTGTTATGTATCTGTTATGTGATCAAAACACCAAAATACGTTAAAATTTGACTGTATGATCTTCCTATTTTATATCTATTGACACTATTACCCTTCTTAATAAGTTACTTACTTGTATATTACACCAACATATAAAGAATATAAGTCTAATACAATATTACATAAATTAAAAATTGATGTCTTCTTCTTAATCTAAATAACAACACAACAACATCATAATTAAGACATAAAAGTTTCAGTTACAGCATGTCTCTAATTATAATAGATTTTAGCATTTTTATCTTTATCTATATATATTTAGAAAAAAAAATTAATTATATGCATATTATTGTATATATAATATACTTATAAATATCGAATTGGTTAAATGTTAACTATCGTTTCTAGTGATTACAAACCGAAACCTGAAACCAAAAAAATAAAAACTGCAATCAAGAACTAAAACCGACGGATTATTTAATCATATTGTTCATATTGGTTTTTCAGTTTTTTTGCACACCTCTACCGTCAACGGCTTAGATTTATATACAACCGTGATTGCACCATTATAATACTTAATATATCAATTACTATATTTACTTTAATGGTCATATGATTAACAAGCTGATTTCATTAATGAAACCGTAAAAGTTTACCTAGTTTTATGGGATCCAAAAGCATCATTATTTATTAGGACTAAATGGAATGTAAAAATCTAACAAAGAAAATAAATTACATATTTTTTATAGTAGAATGATAATTTTAAATTAAAGGAAATATGGAAAATCGAAACTGACAAAAACATTAATACTACAAATTTTTTATAGAAATTGATATTAGGTGATTTGATATGTATAATTAATGGAAAATACAATGATACATAAATTAGTAATTCAAAATCTAAAAACTAAAATGTATAATTAATGAATATCAAGAAAATAAAACAAAAGGAAAATTTGCAAATTCACTTCATAAACTTTCCCCTATGTGTGGATTCACCTCTGAACGAGCTTTTTGACCCCTTAAACTTTCAAAAATTAACACAGTTAAGGATAGTTAATATTTTCTATGAATTTAGTGGGGTAAATCTACATATAGGTAATAGTTTAGGGGATGAATCTACAAATAGGTGAAAGTTTGATAGCATATTTTGCAACTTTCCCTATTTTTTTTAACGAAAAATATTACATGTCCTTATTTATATAAATTTTTAAAAGTTTAAGAGGTCAAAAGCTCACTTTAAAAAGTTTAGAGAGCGAAGTTGTAATTTTTCCTAAAATTAATTATGTAAGTCACTAAATAGATCCAAAATCTTTATTCCTGATTATTGAGTAAATTTGACATTAAAGAGAATTAAAGTGTATCATTAATGATAAATGAAATGAAATTTTAAATTAATTATTTAAAATCTTTAAGCATCGATGTGAGTGAGAATTAGAATAAATCATCAATGACAAATACTTAGAAAAATGGATATGATAAAATATGTGCATATGACATGAGAAAAATGCTAAATTTTTTCTAGTTAATATTAAATGGAATGAAATCACTGCATTTGTTATTAATATTGATTCTCATGAATAATTTAATTTTATATCATTAACTGCTATGTCATGATATTTTCAAGAAATTAGAACTTTCATGTTCGATTAATATCAAAATTGATTGGGAATTTAAATTTTAAATAACTTATAAACCTAATTTTAAGCCATTAATTTCAAACTTCATGCATTATTTTAATATCATTAATATTAATTTGTATCTACCATAGGCTTGTTAGTTATTACAATATAGGATCTCTTCATATCTTTAATTTTATTATTTTTTAAGTTTTACCATTTATAATTTTATAATACATTCAATTTATATTTATTTTTCCTTTTAAATGTGAAAATATTTTTAATATATGTTTTTTTTTTATTATTAATCTACCCTAAATAAGAACATGATTATTGTCTTATCAATAAAATCAATATGATCCATAAACTGATTACATCATTTATATACCAACATGATTTTTAAATTATAATAAAAATAAAAACAAAAGTTTACAAAAATAAAAGTAAGAAATCAAGAAAGAGAGAAGTAGAGTGAAAGAAGGTTAGAGACAAATGTAAGAGTGATTAATGAAATTGTTATTTAAAATAATATAACAAAAATGTGGAGTCTAAAAGAGGTTGCTAGCTTAGATATAACAAATATATAAATATACATTATAACTACTAATTTTTATGATCCATTGTCAACTTATATTTATTTTGGATTTTGTATGTAGTTATAAAAAAAATTAAATCTTATAATTAAAGTTACTTAAATATTATATATTTTTTTTTTATAAATGGTTAAATATTTAAAATATTATAGGAAGAAAGTCAAACTTTCAAAACTATTATACTTGTTATTAATGAACTAAAAGATGGAATAGAAAAAAATATTATAAACGAGGAAAGTGCCTGTAAATATGAAAAGTTGTTAGTGTTACCCATGCAATTGTAAATTTAAAAGTCAAGTATCACCAATTATATCTAAATTTTTTTAATTCATCAATTCGCTATTTGAAACAGTACCTTTCAAGTTCCATTCTAAAATTTTTTACTATTTCAAACAATTTGCCAATTTAGAGCATTCACATTAGTGGTGTTTGATACCAAATCTGAGTGAATAATTTTATTTTTTGAGATTTTTATAAATATAAAAGGTTTCTTCAATTTTTTGGAGTCTTTCTAGAGAGATCCTTATAGATGCAGAGGGTTTCTTTAATTTTTTTAGATTATTTGTAAATGACTTTAAAAAATGAGTTTTTTAAAATTATTTTATTATTATTTTATAAAATTAAGATATTATATAAAATTAAATGTAACTATAGAAGTATAAAAAAATAAAAAAATTATATAAAAACTTTACGAATAAAATAATAAGTCTCTTAAAAAAATTATTTAAATATTAATATCTCATTTTAAATACCATACGGGCTCTATACTACTAGTAGAAAAGAAAAAATAATAAAAGAACACTGCCTACTCCTTCCTGCACCACGCCTACCACCAATAGATCAACCTCGTCTTTCCTTTGGCGAGCCCTGTTCGAAGTATTACTAGCAGTAGAAATCGAGGTTCCATGAACCTACCTTAACATCACCGCCTGCAGCAACACAAAACTTCAGAATCAAAGTTTTGGTTTTTCGTTTTTACACGCTACAATGGCGAGTTTAGAGGATAGTAATACAGTTGTTAATACAAAGATTTCACCACCCAATGTGTATGGGTCAGTTGTTCTTGGTGGTACTTTTGACAGGTTGCATGATGGGCATCGTTTGTTTCTCAAGGTTATTATTGTTTATGATCACTTATCGACAGGTTTTAGTTGGTCTATTTATGTGAAAGTGCTGATTCTTATTGGTCGGTTTTGTTTCAAATTCAGGCATCAGCGGAACTGGCAAGAGAGAGGATTGTGGTAGGTGTGTGCGACGGTCCGATGTTGACTAAGAAACAGGTTTGGAATCAAAACGATTTTTACTTTTCATTTGGACTTTTTCATGTTTTCATAAGAAGTTGTGAGGTATGAACGGTCAAATATTGAGCATATGGACGATTAGCAGCTGCAACACGTGTTTAGCCATCGTATAAAACGAAATTACTTAAATACAAATCAATTAATTTCAGTTATGTGATTATCATTTGCATCTAGTGGATTCGATTCTAGTTTTTACAAAGAAATCTCATATAAGATATGCTTTTTAGATGCTTTTTAAAAACTCGAGTAGGGTACTTATATAAATGAGAAGCAAAATCGCATGTAAATGTAATTTTCAATATTCTCGTAAAAATCATAAAAATTGCATACAAGGCATGTGATAGGTGGTATTTTATATAATTATTTTTGTGTAATTTATATTAGTGTGATTAAATTATTGTCAGGTAACAGACCAATATCTCGTAACAGCCGTACTTTGAGTTCTCTTTTCTCATTCCACATAAGAATTGTGATCTTTAGCTTACCCAAAATATTGGTTTTGTGTTGTTTTTAGCGGGAAATTATAAAGACGTGTGCTTTATTGAAAGAAGATTCCGTAAGCAATAGTGAAAATTTAGTAGATGAGTATCCCTATATTGCCATATTTCCACCTATGGTTCTTTGGCTTTTGGAGAATTCAAGAGCAATATACATTCCAGAAACATTGAATTAGAAGCCAATTCAATTAGGTATTACTATTTTAGATAAGGATGGTGATCTTTGAATCTATGGGACTGATATATAATGTTGGGTATGGTAATTCTATGTGAAGATGTTTATATTTGTGATTGGATTGATTTGTTGTGGTGAAGTGGCATTGATTTTAAGATGAGTATATGCTGAATATATGTGCTCTCATCTCAACGGGTGAACCATCAAAGCTCAGTGATCTAGTGTTAAAAGCTACATGGATGTTGTTTAGTTATGTAATAACTGATATCATCCAATTCTATCAGATTTAAGTGAATCAGTCAATGAAATAAATGGTTTCTGTTCTGTTTAAATAATTTTTTTATTCCCTGGCAATGGCTTTATCCTTAAACTTAGAATATAGTTTCTTGTGTTGGATGCCATCATCTTTCTAGTATCAAGCAAGATTTCCCAAGAAGCTGCAATTTTGTTTCTGCGAGCTAAACGTCTACATCTACGTTCTAAAATGAACATTGTTGTGGAAGTTCTGCAAAGAGCTTGACGATGCAACCACCATTGTGGATTTGGTAGAGCCAGTATCAATACCATTCTCGTAGCTTGATTGGACCATCTAGAATATAACCTCAAGAAAACTTCCATTGCTTTTAGTGTCTGTAGGAAATTTTGGAAGAACTCTTTACGAGCTAGCTGCAAGGAAGAAGTTGAATAGGAATAGGGTACCCATAAAGAAATTATAAAAAAGAGCAAAGGATGAGTGCTATGTTATGTGTTTATGGTGAGATGAGACATCTCATGGGCTGACTGTTTTGGTAAGCCTTTCATTGTGTGCCTTGCCCTTGTCTCCTTAGCTGGAAATTGCAAATGAGGGGAATCCTATAGATAAAAGAGATATAGACATTCATTCCATCTTCCTGTGCCTCCCCAACACCTTAAAAACAATCCACTTGCTATGGAGAGAAGAGATCTAAAGTCTGGACCCCTTCTGTCACCCTTCCCTTAGACCTGAACTCAGAATTGTGTTTAGACATTAGTCTGTGAGGCAAGAATAGAGTGAGGAATAAAAGAAACTTGAGCAAATTATGCTGAGGTGAGACTTGTAGTTGGCAGATGGAGTTGACAGGTGAAAAGTGCACATGAAGAGGGAGTGTACTGGCATTTGAGGCTAGATTTGGTGGTGAATGGAAGGAGTAAAAGTAGGAACTGGGTTAGGCAGTTGTTAGCAAGGCTGATCGGTAGTGATGTGAACCTATAGGAATAGAACTTTTGTTTACTGAACAAACTATAGCTTAAGTAGATGAGGAAATGAAAAACTACCGCTGCCACAAGAATACAGAATCTAGTCCATTCTATTCTTGTCTTTAATTTAATGGCATTTGTTTGTTCGTCTCCTGGTGTTGGTTTTACTTTATAATTTCACTGAATTGTACTTCATTCTTGGTTATTTTTTATGAAGGAAACTTGTAATCTAGTTGAAACTGTACAGCAACCTGCTTCCTATGCCCTGTTTAATCAGTATAATTGCAACCTTTCTTTCTTAGAGTGCCTAAATATCATATTCTCTGTGCTAGTGAAAAAAATTTTTTAATGATTGACCAAATTCCTTTTGATTATTCTTGTTGAAGAAAGAATATTTTATTTCACAATGATAGTATTTCAAGTTTACTTTTCATTGGTTCTTGCATTATGATAGCATGATTTATTCCGTTGCTGCAGTTTGCTGATCTAATACAGCCCATCAAGGAGAGGATGCAAAATGTTGAGAATTACATCAAGGTGCATCATTCAATTCAGTTTTATATGTATACTGTTAGGTATGGAAAATTGGATTGTGTATTTGAATGTATAGTAGGTACACATCCTGTGATACGAATTTTTTGCCTTTAATTGTAAATTGATTGAAGCTTCATCCACTGTGTCATTTAGTTCCATATCAATTAGGGTTTCCTTCTTTTATTAGCCATTAATTTGTTGTCCATGATTTCTTTCCTTTCTGCATCCCCTGGAGATGCCAGATTCAATATCTAATTGGCATGTCTAGGAGATTAACTATATCCTGAGAGAAGCACACAGGAGCTCCATTTCTATTTCAACTATTTATGATCAAAACTCTACTATTACCATGTGAAATTGGAGATAAATGGGTCATGCTTGAAAGATTTTTTTCCAGATTGTGTGCTATTCATTATTGACCTAGAAAGTGGACATGTTTTTCATGAGATTATTTCTTGTTTAGGGATAAATTTAAAAATATTACATAATTACCATTTTTGTATCATATTTTGGACACGCAATGTAAGATTATGCTTGTATTGCATGTCTACAATCCAACACAGATGAGGTGCTGCTCTAGGTCCTGGCTAGGAAGGGTGAAGGCAAGGTTGCTTAGAGGAAGAGGTTGGGAAGAAGGCAGAGTGGAGTAGTTCTTGTCAGCAGTGCGCATGGAGATAGGGAGTGGAGGAAGGGTTGGCGCGTGAGGGATTGGTCATCATCATCCATGGCTGTCAGGATCTTGAAGCCAAAGAGTATGAGTTTTTTCGGGTCATGGTGAGATTTTTAAGGGGTTGATTTTGGGGAGGCCAGTGACGGAGATGTTTAGTTTGGGTTTTAGGGTGAGATTTTAGGGGGGTGATTTTGGGAGAGTTTAGTGATGGAAGAGTTTGGGTGATGGCACCGGCGTGAGAATGGACGAAAGGAATGGCGGTATTGTATTGCAATGTAGCTATACGATATTGTATCGCATCATTGATATGCAATATATGTGTAATTTACTATATCTTGACTTTGAAATGCAATAAAACACTAGTACTTTGTCAATTTTTTTTTGCTTGATTTGTATTTTTGTAATTTTTTTTTACCTAAGAATGATAAACATGTGTTTTGTCCTGTTTTTCATATTCTTTGTCTTTTTGTATAATTTTGTAGTCTACTAAACCGGAGCTTATTGTTCAAGTTGAACCTATCACGGATCCTTACGGACCTTCCATTGTCGATGAAAATTTAGAAGCCATTGTTGTCAGGTTTGTTGCTGATCTTAATATGTGCTAAATAAAGAATCTTTGGGTAGATTTATGACATTTTTCAAGTCAAACTTAGTCGATGCAACATGTTTTATGCACAATAATTGGATAATCAGTTTGCTCAATAATAGGTTAAGGTGGTGGGTGAAATAGTACATGGCTGACTATTTTACTTCCCTTCTTTTTTTCCTGGTCAGCAAGGAGACACTACCTGGCGGTATATCTGTAAATAAGAAGAGAGCTGATCGTGGCCTTTCAGAACTTAAGGTTTGACCTGAATGTTGTGTGCGTTGTATCAATATTTTTCTCTCAAGGTCTTTAGTTACCTCATGTTCATTTATTTTTTCCACTGAATTTTTCAACTACATAGGTTGAAGTTGTTGATCTACTGTCTGAAGAAGCTAGTGGTGATAAGCTGAGCTCAACAACCTTGAGGAAGCTTGAAGCTGAAAGAAAAGCAAAAATCCAACCAAACGAGTAGATTTGTTTTGTGGAAGGAATTCAAGATACCAGCTTTTGAAGTGGGTACTTTACGAAATGAAAACTGTGAAAAGTGAGCAAGACTTGGTGGATAAATGGATATAAAGCAGAACGTTGAGAGAGTTTACTATGCTAGATGAGTGGAGCTGTTTATATTTATTGTGGAAAGAATACAGATATTAGACACTTTGTTACCTTTCCGTATGAGAATATACTTCATTTAAGTTGCAGAATTAGAACGGTTTTTGTATAGTAGTATAATACAATATTGGGAACTCCTGCATCCTTGTGCCAACATCTAAGACATAGGCATTCGACCCTGCCCAAACCATCATTGGTGGGTCATGCCCAGCGGCCGATCATATGGGTCATGACCCGTGTAAGCCCAGTGGTTAGGCAGGTCATAGGCAAATCAATATGGTTGACCTACTAACTCGTTAGATTGAACTGGTTCATATATTTTTTTTAAGAAAAGTCAAAACAGGTATACAACATGATAGTTCCAACTTGTTAGATTGAATTGGTTCATATATATTATATATATATATATATTGGAAAAAGCCAAAACTAACACAAAACATGATAATTCATGTGGTTTGCATGTTTAGGGATGAAAATTGAATCACCTTAGTCCCTGTAGCTAGACAAGGGCGACAGGTTGAACTGGCTTAAAACTGTCGGTTCATGGTTCGATCAAATCTTGAACCAGAATCGGCTCGTAGCTATTAAGGGCTATGTCAGGCTAGTTCAAACCGGTGGGTCAAGGGCTTGTTCATGGCCTTTGACATATGACTTTTTTTTTTTTCTAATAATTTTCCACTCTTGTATTTGCTTTTGAATGACATTTTCAATTCATATAATCCCTTATGTGCTACCTAATTAGACGAAGTTTAGTTTTTGGTATTCATTTTTTGCTTTATGGAGTTGAAAGGAAATAAATTCATAAATTAAAAACCAACTATTACATCGCCATACAATAGACATATAGAGAATTTTAAATTATAAATTTGTGCAAAATAAGCAAGTTCATCATAATAAGTACACTTGAATAGGAAACTTACACTTGGATAGCACACACTTGGACTAAAAAATCATACTAGAACCAAAAAAAAAAAAAAAGGACAACTTCAAAGGTTACAAACCAACCAATCTTGATAGCAAATAGAAAATGAGCGTTTGTAAAGTTCTTTAGTTATCTACCTTCTTGCTACTCATCTTGCACACGATCTGGCATGGAGCCACTAGTGGATCCACCAGAGGTGTTGAAATCACTAAAGTACTCGTCCTCCTCACTTGTGCTATAGAGCATTTCCTGTAGGTATTGATTAGCTCTATCTAAGTCATCATTAGAGGCAAGAGACTCAACTATGATTCCTAACATTCTCGATTTCCGATCATTCAAGATTAAGCTAGCAATATTAAATGCTTGTTGAACAGTCACATTTGATGCAGGAGCTACCAAAACTTGTCTCGCCATGTGAGATAGAATAGAAAATGTTCTGCTATGGCTTCGTTGCCATTCAATGACATCAAAATCACATGATCATGTTATCGCCAAACTTGAACGCAATGCTTATGTAATTAGTAATTTCCTCTGCAACACCTAAAGCACTTGAACCTCTGGGCTTTTTAAACCATTACTAGTATGCAGCCAATCTGGGTTGTCCCTCCTTTGATTGTGTTGTTTGGCTGTTTGAGACCAATGTTAGATTTATTGGAATTTGCCCTACCTCTTATATGCAAAAGAAAACTGATTATACAAATTATTAAATACTTTTTCTGCATCACTCGCCACATACACTAGATTAACACTAAATCTATCCTGAGTGTTTGACAACTCATCAACAATGTAATGATACAAATTGACATAATGTCTAAGTCCTTCAATTCGAAACTGTGGATCCAAGATTATAGCAATGTTGTAAATCATTGGAATTTCCCTTTAGTAGTTAAGCTACTATGAGCACATATCGTTATAGCACATTGCAAACGAACATCACCCCTAACTTGATTCCATGTGCCAACAATGTTACATGCTTCTATTATGAAAATGCATGCTTGGTGTATAAACTCTTGAAAATTTTTCATGCAATCATTAAAAAATTTTAAGAACTTAAAAGCAAATTACTGAAGACATACTCGAAAATACTCAAGAGGGGGAAAGGGGGGTGACTTATGTATTTGTCTCTTGAGTATTTGCCCTAAAATGCTTAAATAATCAATGGATCAAATTTAAGCTTTTAATAGTAGGAAATAACACAATAACAAATAATAATATGAAATATAAAAAAGGATAAGGATAGAAAATTCAAGCTCAAATTTAACGTGGAGTTCGGCCTGCTTCTTACTCTCTATGATCCATGAATGCGTCTAACTGAGGACTTACAACAACTTTATTGATTCAACAACACAAGCTCACAAAGGCAATACACAAGTCACAACACTTTGGAAAATAGAATTTTCCTTCACTTGTAGTGCTGTCTTTTGGATTTACAAAAATATGAATAGAGCACTCAAAATTGATTTTCTCTCTCTTACTTAGAATATACAAGATAATGAATAAGAGAACAAAAATTAAGAGAGAATTCTTGATTTGTTTGTTTGCAAATGAAAGCTCTTTCAACCTTATTTGAATCTACAAAAGAAAAAATATTTATAGTCTTCAAAAACTTAAATATCTGTTGGAGATAACATCTGTCAGACCGTGACATTAAATGCATGCAATGGTCGGATTAAATGCCTATTGGCTCATTGATCCATATCCCTACCGACTCGCCATCTAAACCTTGTCAATTCGTGCCTTGAATTTTGCCTCTCTGCGCCTTGGTCACGTGTTGAATTGAAGGCTCGATCATCGCTGGTGCTTTGTTCTATTAGACCGACTTGTTGGTGCAAATCCTGTGAGCACAAATTAAGGCAAAACACACACGCACATATACTTCTTCTATATATATATATATATATATAATTTCCTTATTTTCTTAATCTTTATTTAAGAGAGTATGTTTATAAAATATTTACATAACATTTGCTCTCATCAAAATCACATATAAGATTATTCAGTTTAACAATCTTCCCAATTTTGATGAGGGTAAACAATTATGTAGAAGCTATTTGTTATTTCACCACACCACCACCCCCTACCCCCTCAAAAAAGCTTCCCCATAATTTTGTAAGAACAACAGATTAAGATTAACCAAAAACACAAGTTTAATCCATATCATTATTACTATATCTCTCCCTCAATCATACCAATATTTCTCCTCCTTTCACCTCAATAAAAAGATTATACCAGATATTAAGTAAGAGAGTCATTCATAGGAAAGAACCATATGAGACATTCAATAAAGAGATTTATATAATACAGCAGCATAGAAAGTTACATAAAGGTCTAAACATAGAGTTTTATACATAAATCAAACATAAAAGAGCATACACGAGAAAAGATCAGACATGAGGAACATTAGGAAATGTAGATGAGGATGAATACTATAAAAGAGATCAATGAACCCTCGAATGTCAGAGTTAAACAACTAAAAATCTGAGCGAAGATAAAAAATCTTGGTCTCTATAGTATCAAATCTAGTGTCCATATGATCATGAAGCTACTGAAGGGAGGAAGCGGACGAACTAGGAGTTGAAGAACCAGTAGGTGGTGCTGTAGGCTCATCATCATCAAAAGAATCTATATCTACACTTGAACCAGGAAGCAGAGCACCTCTACCAACTAAAGGCTTTAAAGGCTTCCTTCTTACCCATCACCCATCTTGTCTTTTTCATGTCCCTGAACTGATTGAATTGAAAGAGAAAGTAGAGACCTAAACAGGTCGATTCTCGGAGTGAAACTCGATACCTTTTCTCTTTAACGACTGTATGATCAACCTACTTCCTCTTAAAACGCTTGAGCAGGCCCATTGGTCACATTCTTAAAAGTCCTAAACATTAAATCAAAGAAATGAATCTTATATTCTCTTAAAATATGGACCATAAGCCATAAGTCTTGTTAGGTCACTGTAATTTGTTGTCCCTTGCGTGGGACATGATTGTCTGCTAAAAACTAATGAAGAACCTAATCTCTATGAGACAATTGAGAGGAATATAGATTGCGTGATTTGTTCCATTTTGGTCTCATATCAAACATAGTAAATAGCTCCTCATAATATAGAGCTCCATCAAATGTACCGGGCATTCCAACTCGAGCATCATCATCCCAATCAAGCTACAAACATCATGATGTGATATCTCGAGCTTCCTACCATATAGATATGAATACAACACAAGTTACACAAAACTTGAGCTATTGAAACCAGACTCTATCCTAATGCCTAGACTACCATCATCTTCTAGATAATAAGTTAAATTGTAATAAAACAATCTAACAGTCTCTTCATTTACTTCAATAGGAAATGACATTATATCCATAATATTATATATAGCTACTCCATTATTTGAGGAATTATAAAAAACTGCAACACATCTGCATTATAGTTTCTACCCACATCAATAGGAAGATCTCGAAAGAAGGCATACCTATCTTAATGCCTCCTTGATGGGACCAAAAACCCATCAAAAGCTGATGGTGCTGGTAGTGCATGGCCCTTAGCAATAGAGAGAGAAATCAAGAAGAAGAATGGGTGAAGAGAGATGATGGGGAGGTGGTAGGGAGAGAGAAGGAGCAAGAATGGATAGAGATGAGAGATGACTATGTTGGGTTTTATTATCAAATTTGCAGCGGAATTTTTCTTCAAAATTAAAACCCTAATTCCAGTATCCATGTGTTTTTGATTAGATACAAAAAAAAAAGAAAATAAAAGTTCAAGTTTTATTACCTTTTAGATTTCAAAAGGTATTTGATGATACAGATCTGTAGAAGTTGCCACGTTGCGAACGCCCTCTACGGTATCCACACGAGAATGACCTTAATTTGGATTTTCCTCTTGTGTGCTAGCGTAATCTAGAATGCTTCTAGATTTGGTTTCGAAGGGGCTCCTAGAGATACGAATTTCTCACACTCTCTAGGGTTTCGAAATTTTTTTAGGTTTGCAGAATTTCTCTGTCGTCTAATGTGACGTCAAAGAGTCTGACCTAAAAGGCTGTCTATAGATCTATATATATAGACATATAGGAAACCCTAGAAGATAAATATGATGAGATATTTATTTAATATTTAACAAAATACATTATTTCATTAAATATTAATTATATGTCATAATCATTTATTATTCTTAAACTATTTAAGAATAATAAATATAATAATTCCTATAGGTTTAATTATAAACCCATAAAATGAAAATATCAAATATTTGGCCTTGGGCAAAAACACTAACAATCTCCCACTTGCACTAGGCCAAATAATTATTTATCAATCCTAACAAATTAAGATTAATAAATGACTTTATCATTCCCATCAGACTCATTTATATCAAGTCCCTGATCCTTTTAGTTCATTCTTTTGTGTGTGACCCTGTAGGTTCACTTAATGTTAGCAGTAGATCAAAAACCCTTTTGACCTACGAGACATAAGCGGCCTCTAGCAAGACATTATGCCTACCCAAATTAAGTGAAGATCGGTGATCCGATTTTACCTTATAGACAGTTAATTATTTAGTCCCTTTGTCACATGATATCTTATGATTAAACATAAGGTGTGGATCAATACACACTTATATTGTTTAATCACCTATTTCTTGAATCCAGAGTTTGACTGACTTAAACAAATAACATTGATAACTCCTTATCAATTCATTTGAGCACGGCCATGCATATCTCAGTCTTACTCAACAAGGGGCCCAAAAGATATCTCTCTCAATTTAATGAGAGGGACAAATTCCTTCATGAACACTCACATTCCTCCACATAACTTATTCTATATCCAATATCAGTCTTATAATCATCTGATTAAAGATGATAAAGAACTGAATTAAAATATGGAGTTTGTTATGTAGGAATCTATGGTGTCATCAGGTCAAAGGACTTAAATAATTACTGTAATGAGAAATACTTATCATATTGATCCATATAGTATTCTCATAATTGGTCATTCCAATACAATGTACTCTTACATGTATCTATGTGCTGAAATGATATCTTATATCCATGATCAGTAAAACATGACCATCATCCAGCCTACATACTAATCTTAATTCATTATTATTCCATGTAATGAACGATTAGGGATAATTTAGAATAAAGTTATTTATTCCTTTATGGTTTTACTATTAAAGTCACATACTTTAATGACATAAGGAATAACAAAATTACTCATGGAATTATTTTATCAAGGTAAAAAGGCTAATAATAAACCTTGAAAAATAGAATGGCTTATAAAGATAATAAATATCAAATGACATAAAATCCATATGTGCTATGGCACATCACTAGCAATCTCTCACTTGCATTAGCTCTACTCAATCATAAGTCTAATGCCCAGTGCTCTAGTATGACTATCATGTTTAGACTGGGGAAGAGGCTTAGTCAATGGATCTGCAACATTGTCATTTGTGGGTACTCTGCATATCTTAACATCTCCTCTATCAATGATCTCTCGAATGAGATGGTAACGTCTGAGTATGTGTTTGGATCGCTGATGTGATCTTGGTTCCTTAGCCTGTGCAATGGCCCCATTATTGTCACAATAAAGGTCCACTGGATTTGCAATGCTAGGAATAACTCCCAATGCACTAATGAACTTCTTGATCCAAACTGCTTCCTTAGCTGCATCCGATGCTGCTATGTACTCAGCCTCCGTAGTAGAATCTGCAACTGTGTCCTGTTTGGAACTCTTCCAGCTTACAGCACCTCCATTCAAACAAAACACATAACCAGATTGCGATCGAAAATCATCTGAATCAGATTGGAAGCTGGCATCTGTGTAACCATTTACTACAAGATCACCTTCCTGTCCTCCATATGTCAAAAACACATCCTTAGTCCTTCTTAAGTACTTTAGAATGTTTTTTACTGCTATCCAGTGACTTTCACCTGGATCTGATTGGTATCTACTTGTGATGCTTAAAGCATAAGCGACATCTGGTCGAGTGCATAACATGGCATACATGATGGAACCAATAGCTGAGGCGTATGGAATCCTACTCATGTCGTTTTCCCGTTCTTCTTTTGAAGTAGGACATTGAGTCTTACTCAATTTAATTCCATGTGATACTGGCAGAAATCCTCTTTTGGAATTCTCCATACTAAACCTTTTTAGTACCTTGTCAATGTATGCACTCTGACTTAGGCTAATTATCCTTCTAGATCTATCTCTATAGATCTTGATGCCTAGAATATAGGCAGCCTCACCTAAGTCCTTCATTGAGAAACAATTTCCTAACCATGTTTTGACCTTTTGTAATGTAGAAATATCATTTCCAATGAGCAATATGTCGTCTACGTAAAGCACCAAGAAAACTACTACGCTCCCACTAACTCTCTTATAAACGCAAGGTTCATCTTCATTCTTGATGAAATCAAACTCTTTGATTGCTTCATCAAAACGAAGATTCCAACTTCGAGATGCTTGCTTCAATCCATAAATGGACCTTTGAAGCTTACATACCTTATGTGAATTCCTCGTTAACAAATCCCTCAGGCTGTGTCATGTACACATCCTCAATGAGGTTTCCATTCAAGAAGGCTGTCTTGACATCCATTTGCCATATCTCATAGTCATAATATGCAGCTATGGCAAGAAGAATTCTCACAGACTTAAGCATGACTACAGGCGAAAAGGTTTCATCATAGTCTATACCATGAGTTGTTTAAAACCTTTTGCAACTAGTCGTGCTTTGTAGGTATGCACATTGCCATCCATGTCAGTTTTCTTCTTGAAAACCCATTTACATCCAATAGTTTTATACCATCGGGTGGATCAATCAAAGTCCATACTTGATTTTCATACATGGATTGCATTTCGGTTCTCATGGCTAATAACCATTTCTCAGAGTCGGGGCCCATCATTGCTTCCTGGTATGATGTGGGCTCATCTTGGTCTATGAGCATGACATCGCGATTGTCAGTAACGAGAAATCCATATCTCTCAGGCTCGTGACGAATCCTACCAGTCCTACGTGGGCCTTCAGTTAGTGGTTCAGGCTCAGCAACTAATTGCGAGTCTGATTGAACATCTATCATGGGTTCTATGCTAGTTTGTGGTTCTCGAACTTCTTCGAGTTGAATCGTACTCCCACTGATTCCTTTAGAGACAAATTCTCTTTCTAGAAAATGACCATTACGAGCAACAAACACTTTGTTCTCAGATTGGTTGTAGAAGTAGTATCCTTTTGTCTCTTTAGGATATCCCACAAAGAAGCATTTGTCAGATTTAGCTGCTAGCTTATCAGACACCTGTCTTTTAACATAAGCATCACAACCCCATATCTTTAGAAAAGACAAACTGGGACATTTCCCATTCCATAACTCGTATGGTGTCTTTTCAACCGATTTTGATGGAACCCTGTTCAATATAAACGCAGCAGTTTCTAAGGCATATCCCCAAAAGGATATTGGAAGATCTGTCTGACTCATCATTGATCGAACCATATCTAATAAAGTTCGATTTCTCCTTTCAGAAACACCATTCCATTGTGGTGTTCCTGGAGGAGTCAACTGTGAGATTATCCCACAATCCTTAAGATAATCAGAGAAATCTTGGTTTAAATATTCACCACCTCGATCTGATCGAAGCGTTTTTATATTTTTGCCAAGTTGATTTTGTACTTCATTTTTGAACATTTTGAACTTTTCAAATGATTCGGATTTATGCCTCATTAGGTATACATATCCATACCTACTAAAGTCATCTGTAAAAGTAATGAAGTATAAGTAACCTCCTCTAGCAGGTGAACTTAATGGTCCACATACATCGGTATGTATTAGGCTCAGTAAGTCATTAGCTCTCTCACTTTGTCCTGTGAAAGGAACCTTTGTCATCTTTCCCATCAAACAAGATTCGCATGATTCATATGATTCAAAATCAAATGAATCTAAAAGCCCATCTTGATGAAGCTTTGATATGCGTTTCTCATTAATGTGGCCTAAACGACAATGCCAGAAGTAAGTTGGATTCAAACTGTTAGATTTGAACCTTTTGGTATTAATGTTATAAATGGACTTATGATCAGATTCATCAAAGTTTAGAATATAGAGACCATTCATCAAATGAGCAATACCATAAAAGATGTCTCCACGATAGATGGAGATTGTATTATTCTCAATAATAAATCTAAAACCATCCTTGTCCAAACATGAAACTGAAATAATGTTACTGCTCATAGCAGGCACATAATAACAATTATTTAAAATCAGAATAAGTCCAGAAGGCAAAGTTAATTCAAAATTTCCCACAGCTAATGCAGCAACCCTTGCTCCATTTGCCACGCGTAGGTCCACTTCACCTTTAGCCAACTTTCTACTTTGCTTTAATCCCTGCACATTTACACAAATGTGAGACCCACATCCAGTATCTAATACCCATGATGTAGAAGTAGATAGATTGACTTGTATGACATAAATACCTGAAGCAGTAGTCTCACTACTCTTCTTCTTTCTCAGATCCTCCAAATAAAGTTTGCAGTTCCTCTTCCAATGACCTGGTTCATTGCAGAAGAAGCAAACCCCTTCCTTGGGTGGTTTGGCCTTAGGTTGAGGCTTGGGCTTTTTAGCTTTGGGCTGACCTTTTGCTTTGCCCTTGCCTCTACCATTGGCATTTCTCTTTTTGCCTTGTCCCTTTTGAACCATCAGAACATTGTTATTTGTTTTAACATTTTGTTCTGCATTCTTAAGCATCCCATGCAGCTCCATGATAGACACATCCATTTTGTGCATGTTGTAGTTCATCACAAACTGGTCATAGCTAGGAGGCAAAGAGCCTAGGATCAAATCCGTAGCCATCTCCCTAGAAACTGGAGAGCCTAGCTTCTCAAGTCTATCAATATAGCTCTTCATCTTGAGTACATGTGTACTCACGGAGCTACCTGGAGCCATTTTACAAGAATTCAGCTCCTTGGTGACTGCAAATCTCTCATGTCTTGCCTGTTCTTGGAACATTTCCTTTAGGTGTACGATCATATCGTACGCCTCCATGTCTTCCATTTGCTTCTGAAGCTCAGGTTCCATGGTGGCAAGCATAATGCAGGTCACATCCAATGAGTCTTCCTTATGCTTACTAAAAGCATTTCTTTCAGCTCTTGGAGCATCAAGAGCAGGTTCATCAGGGATTGCCTCATCAATCACATACAACTTCCTCTCGTGCTTAAGAACAATTCTTAAGTTACGATACCAATCAAGGAAGTTTTTACTATTCAGCTTATCCTTTTCAAGAATTGATCGCAAGGTTGTGTTGTTGGTTGCCATGATCTACATATAGAGGTATGCAAAGTTAATTATCTTTATTTAAGCCATTTTCATAGTTCCACTATTTTTATCAAATTAATAACCCTCTAGTATTAATTTGGAAACCATTAAATAAAGTTTCTTAGTGGGTCAAGATCCATATTTCACTAAACCTTGAGTCAGCTATGGCATGACACCCAAAATTTAGTTATTTAGGTAGGAAACCCTTTCCAATTACATCAAATGTAACTCTCGTTATGGGATTGACATCACATGTCCCGGCCTACTAATCCCATCTAATGCCATAGGCCCAAAACCGTTTTGATAGCCTATTTAAGTCTAACCATTACGACATGTGGATAGCACCATTATTCACCTTGTGTGACTAGGATAGTCTATTGCACCCTGCTTTGGCAGAACCTACAATTAGACGATCTAAGTCTTGACAAGTGTCGAACATGGAAGGCATTTTCATGACTTAATATTATTTGAGGGATTTTAAAAGGTGATATTTTATCTTATTATCACATGTAAAGGATATTAAGTATATGGTTGTAAACATAGTATCACATACATGTCAGCATATTATCATGTTATGCATAATATAAAAACGTGTCATAGCATGGCCCTTAATCTATATTGATCTTCATAAGCCAATATGAAGACCAATAGCACGATATTAAGGTAAAGATCCATCAACATGGATCTGAGTTGAAAAACTCCTTGTATCTTCATCAAGGCTCTCACTTCTCCATCATCATGGATTGGGAAAGGTCTTCATTACATCTTCATGTCTTCCATTACAATGATGAAAAAGATACAAAAATCCTACTACAACTAGTAAAACTAAATTACAATAAACAAACGACGCAGGTCGTATTTATAAAATTAATCCCATGAAATAAATAAATAATAAAACCTGCCATTCACATAAGACCTAGGGGCCATGCTATGCACCATGCATATAACTTAAGCACTCACAAGAATATGTAACATAAAACACTTCAAAAGCGCATTAATGTTAAGTGTAATTAAGTCGAATACTTTAGGGGGTTCAAGGGGGCACGCCCCTGCGGGGTCTAGGAGGCAGCGCCCCGGACGGGGCCGATTTTTACAATTTATATATGGAAAATTCTTTTAAAAAATCAATTTTTGGTTCGTGTCATACACGAAACTCGACCAACAAACAACCCCTACGCTTAATCATATTAAACATAGTATTTGCATAATAAATCGAAAATTTGAGTTGCGGGTTCCATTCAAAAATTGAATTTTTAATAAAAATCTGTCCATAAGAATATGTAAATATTAAGTTCAAAATTATTAAGACAACCTTAACAATTTGTTCAAATATAGCAGAAAGAAAACGTTGATAATCAAACCGTTTTGAAAACTGCAGATCACGATTTTTTTTTTTTTATTTCAGATATGTTCAACAAGATTGAACCTTATCTGTTCAACAAGATTGAATCTTATCTATTCAACAAAATAATTCGTGATGCACTTTGTAATCCAATTACAACAGATTTCTTTAACTTTTCACAAACAATCAATTTCGTCCATCTGTAAAAATCCCATAACATAACCCCATGGAACAAGTATATCAACATATACATCCGTTGTAACCATTTTACATCGATTTGTTCAACCCCTCGAATCAAGGCATTATCTTTTAAAATTCAGATCTGAAGATTTCGTTTTTCATATGATTAAAATTATTCCGAAAATCGTTTTCACAACGCCAAATTTCATAAATTCGTAATTCATGGCATTAACATATTCGAATATCGAATAAAATGATTTATGCATATCATCATATGCAATACATAAAAGATTCGAATTTTTCAAATAAAACAATTTCATATCATCATATGAATAGAATACGAATTCAATCATAAACAGGAAGGCAATTTATATTCGCATCACATGCAAATCATAACATAATTTCGATCAAATCAAAAACACAAGCGGCTCTGATACTACTGTTAGGTTTTATTATCAAATTTGCAGCAGAATTTTTCTTCAAAATTAAAACCCTAATTCCAGTATCCATGTGTTTTTGATTAGATAAAAAAAAAAAAAAAAACAAAAATAAAAGTTCAAGTTTTATTACCTTTTTAGATTTCAAAAGATATTTGATGATACAGATCTGTAGACGTTGCCACGTTGCGAACGCCCTCTACGGTATCCACACGAGAATGACCTTGATTTGGATTTTCCTCTTGCGTGCTAGTGCAATCTAGAACGCTTCTAGATTTGGTTTCGAAGGGGCTCCTAGAGATACGAATTTCTCACACTCTCTAGGGTTTCGAAAATTTTTTTAGGTTTGCAGAATTTCTCTGCCGTCTAATGTGACATCAAAGAGTTTGACCTAAAAGGCTGTCTATAGATCTATATATATAGACATATAGGAAACCCTAAAAGATAAATATGATGAGATATTTATTTAATATTTAACAAAATACATTATTTCATTAAATATTAATTATATGTCATAATCATTTATTATTCTTAAACTATTTAAGAATAATAAATATAATAATTCCTATAGGTTTAATTATAAACCCATAAAATGAAAATATCAAATATTTGGCCTTGGGCAAAAACACTAACAGACTATGGGTGTGTTTTTGAGAGAAAGAGATGAGAGAGAGAGAGAGCACGTCAGAGAAAGAGAAGAGAAGGGAGGAGATGAGAGAAAAAGAAATGAGAGAAGAAGATCATACTTATATGCATGGAAAAAAACAACCACCAGTAAGTTGGTATAAATAATTTTTTTTAAAGAATCCTTAGAGTTAATTGAGGGTGTGATCAAGCCTTCGAGGGTGAGTTTAGTAAGCCAGTCAATCGAGCCTCGAGTTGAGTCATCGATAAGCATATCAGGCAATCGATCTTTAACAAACATGTAGCAACAGAAAAGACAAATTATCCCAAAAGCAAATCATATATATTCATGTTTGATATGTAACTGCTTGTTTAGCCCAAAAACAAGTTATAAATCAACTTGGCCCCATGATATTTAGCATTAATCATTTTTAATCATGCTCAATTCTCTTTGTAAAGTGAAAAAACGATCCCCACTCAAGGGTTTTGTAAAAACATCAATAGTTTGATTGTTTATATAAAAAAATTCCAAGCTAATATATCTATGTAGAACATGATCTTTGATGAAATGATATCTAATTTCGATATGCTTGGTTCTTGACTGTTGGATTGGACTTTTTGTTAAATTCATAGAACTTATGTTATTGCCGTGAATTGGAACATTCTCATATTTTAAACCATAATCTAGCAAAGGTTGTTTCATCCATAAAACTTGTGCACAATAGCTATTGGTAGCTATAAACTCAGTTTTGGTAGTTCAAAGTACAACCAAATTTTTTTTTTTTTTAGTGCCAAGATATTATGAAGTTTCCAAGAAAGTGGCATGTGCTGCTTGTGCTTTTCTAATCAATTTTGCACCCAACAAAGTTAGAATTGGAGTATCCTACTAGATCAAAAGAGATAAACTTTGGATAGCACAAGCCAATTTCAATCGTGCCTGCAAGATACTTGAATATGTGTTTTATTGCATTCGAGTGTGATCTTTTTAAGCAAGATTGAAATGGTGCACATACACATACCGAGAGCATGATATCAGGTCTAGAAGTTGTTAGACATAACAAACTACCTATCATGCCTCTATAAAGCTTTTCACAAACATTTTTCTCATTTTCATCTTTGTCAAGTTTTACATTTGTGCTCATAGGTATAGATCTTGTTTTACAATTATCCATTTTGAACCTTATCAAAAGTTTTTTGGTATATTTAGATTGATTTATGAAGGTTCAATTTTCAGATTGTTTTATTTGAAGACCTACAAGATAATTGAGTTCTCCCATCATGCTCATTTCAAATTCTTTCTTCATGGATTCAACAAATTCGCTGATAAGATTTATGTTAGTAGCTCCAACCACAATGTCATCCACATAGATTTGCACAATGAATGTGTCTAACTTATGATTTTTGATAAAAAGAGTAGTGTTAATTTTTCCTCTAGAAAATCCTTTGTTTAAAAGGAAGCTACTGAGTTTTTCATATCAAGCTCTAGGAGTTTACTTGAGATCATAAAGAGCTTTGTTTAGTTTGTAAACATGATTTGGGAATTCATTATTTTCAAAACCTACTGGTTGCTCCACATAAACTTTTTTTTTTTTATAAAACTATTTAAGAAAACATTTTTGACATCCATTTGAAAAGGAGTAAAATTTTTTAATACAGCAAATTCTAAAAGCATTCCAATAGCTTCTAGTTTAGCAACTGGGGAAAAGGTCTCATCAAAATCTATGCCTTCTTCCTGATTATATCATGTAGCAACTAATCTAGCTTTATTTCTTGTTATTATTCCAGCTTTATCTAATTTGTTTCTATAAACCCATTCGGTTTCAATAATTGGTCTACTATCAAGTCTAAGAACCAAGATCCAAACTTCATTTATTGTGAATTGGTTTAATTCTTCTTGCATTACTTGTATCCAAGATTCATCTTTTAAATTTTCTTCAGTATTTTTGGGCTCGGTTTTGGATAGAAATACTAGATTACCCATATTCCTTAAGGAAGATCTTGTTTGTATCCTATTAGAAGGTTCATCTATTATTAGATCTTTTGGGTGTGATTTTGCATATTTTCATTCTTTAGGAAGATCATTATTAGTAGATTCATTCACAACATTCATATTATGTTTATTTACTTATTTATTATTATTATTTTCAAGAGAAAACTTATGCAAATCAGTACAAACATTATGCACATCATCATTTGAACATAAATGAGGCAAAGAATCATCAAAAGCAACATGAATAGATTCTTCTACAATTAAGGTTCTCTTATTAAACACTCTATATGCTTTACTAGTTAAAGAGTAACCAAAGCATCAAACTTCGATAATTGTTCTTTTCCATTATTTAAGCTGTAACATTTAGTATCAAATGGATGAAAATAAGAAATGTTAGGTTTTTTTCCTTTTCAAAGTTCATAGGAGGTTTTCTTGAGAATTAGTTTTATGAAAACTCTATTTAATATATAATAAGTAGTGTTAACAGCGTCAACCCAAAAATATTTTGATAAATTGTTTTCACATAACATGGTCCTAGCCGTTTCAATTAAAGTTCTATTTTTTTTTATTAGCTACACTATTTTGTTATGGAGTTTAAGGTGCTGAAAAGTATGTTTAATGCCATATTTATTGTAAAAATCACCCATTTCATAATTTTCAAATTCTCCCCCATGATCACTTCAAATAGATATAATGTTAAGACTTTTTTCATTTTGGACTTTCTTGCAATATCTGAAAAAGACATGATTTGTTTCATTTTTAGATACACAAAAAGAAAGTCCATGTATATCTAGTGAAGTCATCAATAATAATCAAGGTATATTTTTTGCCTTCCAAACTTATTGTTTGAGTAGGATCAAATAAGTCCATAGATAATAGTTCTAATGGCCTAGAAGTGGAAATAACATCCTTAGACTTAAAGGAAGTCTTAGTTTGCTTTTCTTGTTAACATGCTTGACAAATCTTATGCTTTTGAAAATTTATTTTTGGTAATCCTTTGACAAGATTCTTTTTATCAAGTTTTAAAATTACATCCATACTAACATGTCCCAATTTTCTATACCATAGCCAACTATTGTTATTTTGAGAGTATCGATACGTTTCATTTGATGATTTGAAATCATCTAGATTAATTTTGTATATATATTTTTTTTTCTCTATACCCTTCATAATAAGTTTGATTATTGTCAATTCTTTCAATAGAATTTTTATTGGTAAGAAATGTTACTCTAAACCATTTTCACATAATTGACTTACATTAAGTAGATTATGTTTTAAATCATTAACCAATAGCACCTTCTTAATGATGAAATATTTGTTTACAAGAATATTACCTTCACCAAGAACTTTTGACTTGCAATTGTCTCCAAAGGTAACATTTTCTTGGTCTTTCAAGTCTAAAGATATGAACTTGGATGCGTCTCCAGTCATGTGTCTAAAGCAGCCGCTGTCTAAGTATCATTTATTGTTTCCACTTGAAGATTCTTACAAAATAGAGGATTATTTCTTTGGTACCCATTTGATTCAGCATAACTACCCGTTTTTGAAGTACTAATGGAGCCAGTTTTAGAAGATACTCCAGTTACTCACTAGAGTGAGAATTCTAATGAAGAATACAATTTGAACCTCCTGAGTGATCTTGTTCAACAAATTGTACAAGAGATAGGAGCTGCAGAAAGAGTTGCAATGGAGGAAAAAGTTGGTGTAAATATTTCTAATGAAGTAACATCAATAATAAAGAATAAAGGAATTGATTTGAATGTCTTCCCAATTGATGAAGAAGAGTTTATGGTCCTGGATGCTCAACTTGATGTTGTCATGAGAAAATCTGCAGACAAAATTTTGTTGGAAGAGAAGACAGCTAATAATGAAATTCTTCAATGTATCCAATCACAAGTGCACCATATTGTGGTCCAGGTAGCCCCAACAATAGTAGGAGATATCTATTTAGGAGAATCCTCTAACCAAGTATTTTATAAAAGAATCGGATTGCTAGTTCCCTCTAATGATGTTCTTGAGAGTGATATTCCCCTTCTGACTGATGAAGAACTCTTAGAAGCCATCAACCAACTAATCATTGAAACTTTAGAAGATGAGATTTATGAAGAAGAAGACATCATTCAGGCAACAAACATCATGGTTATACAAATAGTCAATGAAGAAGAGGGTTACAAAGAAAATGTAAATAAGTAACTGGAAAAAGTAGCCAGAAATCTCCTAGACAAATATGCTTTCGTCATAATTGAAGAAGGCTAGGTAGAGCTGGATGGAGAAGAGTTCTTTGTAGATAATATACAAGCATTCAATGAGGAACAAGCTCGAAAAAAAAATGATCAATGGCTAGAGGAAGAAAGACAAAGAATAGCAGAAGAAGACCAATTATTTCACTAAGAACTGAGGAGGACAAGGAAAAAGAAGAATTTCTCCAAAGAGAGCAAAAGCACCAGGAATACATCCATAAATATAAAGAGCATTCGGGCATTTTAGAACAAGAGCAACAAGATGAAGAGCTTGCTAGAGCTCTACAAAAGAAATTTGATCAAGAAGGAGAATACAAAGCACCTCCAGATAAAGCTGCTAAAAAGAATAAAAAGAAGAAGAAGAGAAATCATCTAAAAAGAATAAGTCCCCAAATCAAAACAGGGGTGTAGTCAGATAAAAACCCCAACGACTCTTGATTTTGCTGAGTTAAATAAAGATGCACCTCTTCTAGAAGTCCTACAAAGCTCCTCAATAGAACCTCCTGAAGCACCCAATCAATCCCCAAATACAAATGATAGCATTACTATACAAAACATGTTGGATGCTGTCAAATGTAGGAAGAAGATCTAGAGAGAGATGGATTGAGCCAGGAAAAGAATAAGGGAACAGTCCAATGGGATTAAACAGAGAAGAGCTGGTGATGAATTAGCTCAGAAATTGGCTACTCTAGATGAAATCTATGCAGCCTGGAAAATTGAAGAGGCTCAAGCTAAAGCAGTTCAAGAAGCATAGCTACCTGAACCATCTCATTCAAAACCCAATGAAATTCCTCAAGGAATGGAGGGGATAGATGAAGATGAAGAATTCTATGAAGATCGTTTATTGGAGAGAGGTGAGGATGAGGAAGAAAAGAAGAAAAGAGAAGAGGCAAAAAAGCACAACTATGAACAGGAAACGATTGATGAAAATTTTGCACAAAAACTCCAACAACACTTTGAAAGAGAAGCCAAATTGGTTGAACAACAAAAAGGAGTTGTCCCCTCTCGATCAAGCTGCCAATCAATTGATCATCCTCCACAACATCATCTAGGTAGGAGTAGAGGAAGAGGAAGAGGAAGAGGAAGAGGAAGAGGTAAAAGTAAAGGAAGATGAAGAAGCAGTAGAAGCAGCAGAGGAAGAGGAAATGAATTTAGCATAAGTTGAATATACTGGCTGGGAGATGAGCATTAAATTCCTTGCATTCTTTCATTCTTTAAAATTCTTTATGTGTGTTGTAATATTTATATATTATTTTATTCTTTGATTTATTTTAGAAGCACAGTTCTTTTCTATGACAAATTTTTGTCCATAACTCTTTCAAGGCTTTGATTAAGTCTTGATAGCTGTTGATCCTTGTTGAAATTTTTTAGAACAAAATTCCAGGGCAATGAAGACCACAACAACAGTTTGACCCTCGAGCCTCACAAAAAGAGAAGTTTTTCTTTGAACTTCTAATTTTTGAATCTTGCCCTGAATTGATTTGATTTGAATCCTCTGTTTATTATGCATGCTATTAAACATTGAGGACAATATTTAGTTTAAATGTGGGGGAGAGATTAGCAAGATGTTGGGTGAATGTTGAATGATCCTAAAATAAAGTAAACAAAGATCAATTTTCCTATGCAAAATCATAAGGAATCAATGAAATGGTTAAAATTTGGCAAAAAAAATTTCAAATAATCTATGACTTGAACGATTAATGAAATTATCATGAGACTAAATTATGTTTACTTTGTTTAAATCACTTTACTATATCTGTGTAGAGCAGTTTTACTTGTTATTTGGTTTAGAAATTAGAGCTGCAATTAGCTTAAGGTCCTTAGTAAGGCTACTTAATTTTCTTATAAAAGCTTAAATGATTTGTATGTTTTTTAATTTAGTCATTTTGAGAGTTGTTTAATCTCTAGTGAATGTTCAAATGATGATCATAACTTAATAATTTTTCCTTATGCCTTAATTAAAAATGTTTAGAATTGAAATGGGCATGGGTCGGTCCCTTAGAAAAGCAATTTCTTGTCCCTCTTTCAATTTTAATATATATATATATATATATATATAAGGAAAAAAGCCAAAGAGCTAAGCTGAAAAGAAGCGAGGCAAAAACCTATCTAGAGGAAATATGAAGAAGAAGGCAAAAACCTTCCCTTCTGCAGCTTTGAATAAATAAAAAATATATATAATAAAAAGCACAAAATGAGCAAAAAGATTCAGGGGAAGAGCTAATGTGTATGCATTCATTCTTGATTACTCTACTTAGAAAGATGATTAAAGGACTACATATATTTATATATAAGGAGATTAAAGTTGATTGAGTTTCTTTCTTACTCTAATTGATTTTTTGAATAATTTTTGCTTTAGAATACTTTATTAAATGATTAGGGTAAAGGCTGATTTACATAGATAAGTATTGTCATTTCAATAAAAGTAATTCTAGCATTGTCAATAGAGATGATTGAATATTTGAGGTGTTGAGATGATTCAAATTGTATCTGATCTGCTCAAATTTCCAATTATGATTTGTTTTCTTATTAAGCCTTGTTGGTTTGCAATGATGTTTTACTTGAAGACAAGCAAAGACTTAAGTGTGAGAGGATTTGATAAGTCTCTTTTACTCTATTTTTTTCATAGAAATTTGAGCTCATTTTGGTGTATTTTTGAATAAATTCCTATGAATACCTGTGCTTTTAATGTTAATTGTTGTTTTATAGCTCCTTGAATCCAAAGAAGAAGAAATGATGTGTTTTTATTAGATTTGGAGCAAAACAGCAAACAAAGTCAAAGTTGGACAAAGTCGAGCCTTGTGAAATTACCATCGAGGTTGAAAAGTTGAAGTAGAACAAAGAAAAATGGTCATCGCATCTCAACCTCGATCCCTCGATGTGATCCTCGACATGTGTTATGAGGAGATCGAGCCTTAAAGTCAAGCTTCGTATTCGACCCTTGACAGTTGTTATTTGCAGACCAATTCTTTGAAAGATTTACCTTGAGCCTCAGCTTTCCAAGCCTTAACGACTTTAATTTTATCCTCAATAGATGCATGGACAAAAACACAAGTGTTCCTTAATGTTTCAATATTGATGTGTCTTCCATTCATTGTGAGCACTTGATTAAAGTTGTAATTTACCCTACGACAGCCAAAGCACAAGAAAAGATGCACGTATGGGGAGATGAAAAGAATTTTGTTATGAAAGAATATGCCAAGTTATGGAATATATATGTCATGTTTTATGTGCCCTTAGTCTATAAATAAATGGGCAAACATGCATTGAAAAGTAGTGTACGCTAGTTTAAATTTTCTCTGACATAGTTTAGAAAGAGACTTTTAGGATGAAAGAAATCAATTTTCTTCTTGCTTTAGAAGACTCATAGTTTTTTGGGTAAAATCATTTTAACCCTGATGTTTGTAATTGTTGCAAGATTTTGAGCAATTAATTAAATTATTCTTCGATTTGATTTTATTTCTTCAAAGTTGTTCTTAAATGTTTTAACCCATAGAGAAATAATCTCCTACAGCTTAGGGTTTGCGAATCCAAATCCTGATTCATGTGATTTCAAATACGTTTTCAAGTAAATTGATTGAGTATTTATAATTAGTAGCTTGATTTGTTTTCATGGGTCTAACTGTGTGGCGCAACTGTTAGATTCATGCTTGATTTCAATTGAACAGATTGAGAGGTCATTCTTTTGAATAGATCTGTGGCGACTAATGGAGTTAATCCTTTGTATCTTGAGAGAGGATAGGTGAAGACTTCCTGTCATTTGTTTCTAAATTTCATTGAGTTTGTTTGTCAAACAAAGGATTCTTATTCTTTATGTGAATCTAGCATATGGATCTAGAACTACTGATTTCAATATAAGCTTTAGTTTACCTCAGTGAATCTGGCGGTGCAAGTATCGCAGCAAAAACTCTCTTGAAGTATTGTTTTTATGAAATCACATGATAAGGAGTTGGTGTAGTAAACCCTGGGCTACTGTTTTTGCAAAGTTACAAACCCATTCTCTAATTTTGTCCAGCAAACGCTTGTGAATATTCCATTAACATAGCTTAGCTTTTTGTTTTTATCATGTTTTTCTAAATTTTTCCTTGGCTAGATAATGGATGGAATGTGAGTATCCCTTGGGATCCAACCTAATACTTTCTATACTACTTCGGTAGGTGAGCTTACCAATGTTGGAACTTGCTAAATCAAAGTTGAACATAACCAATTAGCTTTATAAATGTTGAAAACTTCAACTTCGAGTTGTGATTTTAAACTGTGTTTATCCAACCCTATTATTCTTCCCAACCAGCATCTAATGTGAAAAAATGTCCCAGCTATTGTAAGTTGACATAGCCATTTGAGTTCAAGTATAGTTTTGTTATTAGCTATAGCATTGCCAAATCCTATCGAACATATTTTTTTCATCAAACAATATTCTTGGAGGATGGTAGCTATGGTTAAGTTTAAATTCTATGAAGTAGTTTCTTATGCATTAGCTACTTATCGTCTATCCAACAGCATATAATGCCTATGTACAAACTCTCATTCCATCTATCTGTCCAAATATCGAAGCATATAAAAACGCACTATCAAGATGCTCAAACTTACAAGCAATGCCTTTGTGGTACATGTCGTTAGTTTGTCGCTTCATTGTCCTTGCACCATAAGTAGGAGCCTGAGGGTTCAACGTTTCCATGTGGCAATACCTTAGATTGGGATGTTGGTTAGCACCATATGACAAATGCAAACCACTTATCATTCTTGCGAGACCATGCTTGTAGTTTTCCTCTCGATACTAAAAAATTGTGGCTTGTTTGTTAGACTGGAATGACCAATTTATGTTGGGATGGCTGCGAATCAAATTTTAATGGGTGTTTTAGCCTCATGTGTCGGGTGTAACTACCATAGCCATCCCATGATGTAAGCCCTTAGATTTTATGCTATGATTTATGTTCAAACCCTAAACCAGAGGTCAATCGGAAACCCTAAAGTCAATAAATCTATAACAAAACCTAGTAGATTTATATTTGGCAATCCTGTGCTTTTAATCCCTAAATAACAGAATTGAAATAATTGTAGAAAATAGTTCGTAATAATATAAGAAATTTTAAAAATATCATATTCATTAATTTTTAGTAAGTTTCGGATTCAAACGAAATCAATTTTCAAAAACTGTACCTTGATACACCCGATAGTAAAATATTTCGATAATACCATTAGATTCGTAAAAATACAAGGATTTCAAAAATATCAGTTTTATAATCTTTCAGTATCTAAAAATATCAGATATAGCTTAATTATGCATATTTTCTTTATTGCTGATATTAATTTATCTTATCTACTATTCATCTATCTCTACTTTTCTTACACCTATTTTTACACTCTACCATACCTATTTCCTACTTTTTACTTTTCTCATATATCTTCATTCACATCATTCCTTATAACTTATTACTTTTAATAACAAAAATACAAAATAAATCAAAACCACTCTCTCTCTCTCCTCTCTTCCCAAAACCGACTCCCCCTTCTCTCTTACACATCTAATTTTTTTCTTTTTTATTTTATTTATTTCACCAATTTTCCCTCCACAAAACTCTATAAATACCACATATCTCTCTATTTCTTTCACACACTCATTTACCATGACAAAACTCTCTCCAAATCACTCCACAAATCCTCTCTCCAAAAATCTCTTTTCGCTTTTCCATACTACCTATATTTCTTCCACACACATACTACAGAAAACCTCTCTTTAACTACTATTCATATTTCTACCTTAGGTAAATTCCTTACCTATATCTTCTTACTATGTCATATAACTTACATGATCATGGTGTATGTTTCTTAAACATTTAAATGTTATAGAAGCAATACTATTTTCATATTTTGTTCTTGTTCATGAATAAATTACATTTTATTATTATGTTGTTTTATTATTATTGCTATTATGCACATGTTAATATTATTGTTCTAACCTAACTCTTATATTTTATTATCTATATTTATGTATCTATATATATTTTTTAGAGCATATAAGCTCATTAACATAACTGCTATTTATTTATTTATGCTTGAAATTTATTTATTTATTTATTACATACTTTAATATTAATACTAGTCTTTCTAGTCTTAGACTTGTCCTTATTAAGTCAAAACGATTTTCTTATTTCTTTGTTTTTCTTTTTAGACTTACCCATGACTAAATCCGAAGCCTTGAAATCAAGCTAAGACTTTCAATACTTGATATTTATTTCTTGCTTATTCTTATATTTTCCAATCTTCTTATTATTATTTTTGTTATGTTACTTGCTATATACTAATTTTTTATACATGATCATATTGATTGTTGTCTTAATAAGGAACAAAAAGTTATATCTTAAAATAAAAGAAAACAAGCTCAACTAACTTTAAAAGTGTAGTTTTATCACTTAGGAAAAAGTTTCACTAAATTTAGTATTTTATTTTAACCAAATACTTTCAAAGGATTTTTGACAAAAATCACCATAGATTCTAGTGTGTGGACATACAAAGCATTTACAAAAATAACTAAGGAACTCTTTATTTTATTTTCAAAATACCATTAAAAGACCTTAAGATTGATAATACTTTTCTATAAGAAATTTTCTCAAAAACTTGATTATAAAATCCTTAGTAGTATTTTTAGTAAATACAAAGATACACAAGTTTTCCAAAATAAGTTAAGAATCAACTCACCAAGTGAAGTATACTTAGGGAATAAAATTTGAGAATAACTTAGAAAGACAAAAGTTTTTAAATCAAAATTTATCATTTAAGAATCTAGGAAAATAAATTATATCATATATTTAATGACTTAAAAATCCTTAGTTTTATTTTCTAACAACTTAACATAATTTTGTCAAACTTCACTTTTTCAACTACCAAGACAAGATTGTTTTATGAAAAATCATTGGTTAAGAAAACATCATTGGAATCTTGTATATAATATGAGTTGCATATGTATTAAAAGAATTTTTCAAATACATATATATATGATTACTATGGGATTTTTGGTTGATACAAAGTTATAAAAATCATGTTTTAAAGGTTGGAATTTTCATATTAATTATGTACATGTCTTTTAAAAAACCCAAATGACCCCTTTTTGAAGAAAATAACCTTAGAAATAGATATATTTTTTTCAAGTAGGTAGAAAACGATATATAATATGCGAAATTTCGAGTTAAAATGAGCAAGTTATGGCCGTTTTACGTTGGAATTTTACTCTACACGATTTTTGACGAACTTAGTAAATAAAATACAAGTTTAAGTAGAACTTCTAGGAAATAATCATTTTAGGTATTTCTCTTATTTAGGTAATGCGGAGTCAGTGCTTCCCTACCTAGAGGATTACTTTGACTAGAAGCTATCTGTTGCCATGATCGAGTGAGTTTAAATTCTTACATTTTTATACTTATGTTTTTGCTTGTAGTTTAGCGGCATTAGAATTAGGAAAAGATAAAATATGATAGTGCATATGCCTTACTTATATGATTAAAATTGTGATAAGAATATTGAAGCAGAAATTGTTAACTAATCATTGTATGATTTAGTGTATGAATGATTGTCTACGAATTCTATGATCACTTTTAAAATATTTAATATTATGCCATGACTACTTAAATAAAATGATTCATGCATGACAAGTAGTAAGTCACATTGCATTCATTACTATACCCTTGGTGGGATAAGGGCATAGTAGTGAGGCCCGTAGAACTCAAAATTCTACTCTATAGCAATTGATCGCCCATAATAAAATGGTAGTTGGACACCTAAAATAACTATAATTTAACGGATGGTAGTGACTTATATAAAAATTACAAAAACTTCATTTGCGAACTATGGCCTTGTTGCTTGGAACACCTAATCTCGAATGGAGGGATAAATCCATTCAACATATGATTCTCGAAAATCATATGTATTGTTTGTTCACGTATTTGATTGCATCTCATATGCTTGTCTAAATAACTTGTTTAAATATTGATTTTTTGAGTACTTTATTTGTGGAATTATTCTCACTAAGTAAGAAGCTTACCCCCTTATAGATATCTATTGCAGCACTCCTATCTATGGTTGATGCCCTAGGGATATTTCTCTCGGGTAATACCTTTTGGATTAAGGAGTTTTTAGATGAAGTCAAAGACTAGTTGTAGACTTAGACTTCTAAGTAAATCTCTAATGTATTTATTTTCAATAAGACTTTGATAGAATATATCTTTTGATAAGGTAATGCCCCTTTGATATCTTGTAAGACCTTTATATTTCTATATTTAAGATGTTATGTTATGATTTCTATTCTTAATTGTTATATGAATGTCTTCTTAAACAACTTGTTTCAAAATTGATCCTCTATGATCGTGAATGTGTGCCTTACACCGGTATCGAAGTTTATGGGATGACTAAGGTTATCATACTTAAGCTTTATTATTGAGTGTGGCGGACTATTGCGTTTCGGGTACCCTTTGGGGTATGACACATGATCTTTATAAGCAGTTGGCAAAACAATAATTGCAATAACTACGGATTGTTCCATAAGATCCCATAGCTTTACGAAAATGTTTTGTAAAAAATTCAGACTTAAGCAAGCAAAGATGCCTACCTTGGTTTCCACCCTAACCTTAAGCATTGGCTTCATCAGCCTCATTTTCTTCCTCCTACACCTCCGGCAATGCCAGTTCTTGCACTTTTAGATCCTCTGTCTCTAAGCTACTATGGATTTTATGTATCGAAGTCTATTGCTTAAACCTAAGTAGAGCGGGAGAAAATGCTTCAGGATTCATGTCTTCTGGATAGAACTTATTATAATCAACATATCTAGGCTAGTCATTTGGATCAATGGAATGGTGAAGTTCCATAATCTTTCCTTTTCCACAACTACTATCACCCGATACTTCTTTGAGCTACTGGAATAATCTCCAAAGAATGACCTCATTTTCATTTAATGAAGAAGTGGTGTAGAGAGTACAATGCAAAAAATAATTTGGCAAGGAAATATGTCGACAAAAGCAATATTGAGATAAGGAAGATTTTTGGAAGTAGAGAGTATACCTACTTATCGTATATTTTTGGCAATATTGAGTCAAGGAAAATTTTTGGCAAGGAAGTATGACTCACTGGTAATGCATTAAGCAAATAGGTATTGAATATTTATAAGATGAGGAGCCAAAAAATATTATATTGCACTCATTCATAAATTTTCAAACTCCATATTGTTATCATTATCTGCATCTCTAGTCTAAAAAGCAAATATATTTTCTACTATCAAATTTTTCCATGCTTTGAATCTACTCGATTCATTCTACCATGAATTGCAGCTACAATGTCATAAAGTACAAATTGCAAAACAATACAACAGACATACTGCTCACTACACTATACACAAGCCATGTTGGATAAATTTCATCATGAAATTTTCACCACACCGACAACACTATTCACTAAAGCCTACACTACACATTATTGTACAAGACACACATTATTCAATCAAGCACATATAAAAAAACACACACAAACTACAACGTAGAGTTTATTACTTTTGTGCAACTCATGTAGCCTGATATTTTTATCTTTCAAATAATTAAATTTTTTTTGGAGCAATTGAAGGGAAGAAGGAAACTCCAACGCAGGTATTCAGCAATTGGACCTTCATCCTTCAATTTAAACACACACACACACATACTTGCTTTTGCTGACATTTTCAGATGATTAGACAATCTATCAATTTCCTCCATCGATAAAAGAAAATAAATAAGGAAAAAAAAAGTTTATTGCCTTCCTTGAATCTTGATGGGTAAATAATCTATCACCAATTGAAATTAAAGAAAAAGATTAAATCCGAAAAGCTTTAAAAATTGATTAAATCTGAAAAGTTTTAAAAATTGTTTAAATCGGAAAAATTTTAAAAATAAAAAAAAGGGACGAAAAAAGAAGGAGAAGTTAAAATAATTTTTTTATGGAGTCACAACACCTTCAATAAGATTATGATACGTGTAATTTAATTGAATTTAAAAAATCTTATAATTGTCTTCATATGTTAGACGTGTTTAGCTCATTATGTATGCGCTACCTATCCATTTATGTAAGTCCATTAATTTTATCAAGTAAGCCTAGTGCCCATATCGTTTTGACTACGTATAATTTGTTTTGGCATTTTAACAAAAGCGACAATTGCAATATATCTGTCAATATAATTTAAGTCACACCATTTCATTCGTTACACATTTTTATCATATAGTTTTATATGGTAATTTATCAATCTCTCTAATATTATCATTTGATTATTTTATTTAAGAAAATAAACTTATCATTACATTTAAGAATATTAACTAAAAAAAAGAATCATCATTACTATTTAATTTATATCTATCTATCTATGTAATTTAATTGTTATTTAATCTATATACATCTATCTATTCTATTCTATCTATTTATATAATTTAAGCCAAAACTCATTCATTCAGTGCACATTTTTAATATATAGTTTTATAAGATAATTTATCAATCTCTTTAATATTATTATTTGTCTATTTTTATTTAATGTTACACATTTATCACTATGATGATCCCTTTATATATATATATATATATATATATATCTTATCTATATAATTTAAGCCAGAACCTTTTTATTTATCGCACATTCTTATTATATAGTTATATATATATATATATCTATATAATTAAGACTAGAACCATTTCATTCGTCGCACATTTTTATCATATAATTTTATATGGTAATTTATTAATCTCTATAATATCATTATTTGAACATTTTATTTAAAGAAATAAACTTATCATTGCATTTAAGAATATTGACTAAAGAAAAGAATCATCATTGCTATTTAATCTATATATTTCTATCTATATAATTTAATTGCTATTTAATCTATATCTATCTATCTATATCTATATAATTTAAGCCATAACCCTTTCATTTGTCGGACATTTTTATTATATAGGTCTTCTATATAATTTAAGTTAAAACTCATTCATTTGTCGTACATTTTTATCATACAGTTTTATATGGCAATTTATCAATTTCTCTAATATTATTATTTGATTATTTTATTTAAGAAAATAAACTTATTATTGCATTTAAGAATATTGAATAGAGAAAAGAATCATCATTACTGTTTATTTTATATCTATCTATCTATATAATTTAATTGCTATTTAATCTATATCCATATATCTATATAATTAAAGCCATCTTTATAATTTAAGTAAGAACTTTCTCATTCGTCTCCATACCCATTTAAAGGAATAATAAAATAATATATCTCACGTTTTATCCCATGTTTACTTTAATTCACATTAAATTGTGTAATTTCTATTGATACTTGGTTGACTAATTTAAAGATTTCTATAATATGTCACCAACAATCCTCTTATACAATATCTATATCTATCATGTATGTTTTCTCTTTATTATATGTTTTTTCCTTTTTGAGTTAAGCTTTACAATTCCAAAAAGGTATGAAATTTTACTGATTACATAAGTCTTTTTCTCCTGCCGAGAAATTATTTGATGATTTATAGTTTTGGTTGGGCATTCTCTATTAAAACTAACAAAAGAACATTCATTAAGATGATAAAACAAGAAATTGGAAAGTTTCAGCAATACATGTAATATACCATTATATAAACAAATGTCATAACTTTCGTTATATAATTTTCAGATATTGCATTACTAATTACATGCAAAAGTATGGTTTTTTTTCATTATATTGTCAATTACTTGCAGAGATGAAGATGGACCTAATCATAAGTACAACACGAATAATATGTGGAATCTAATAGGTAAGATAAATCTAATTATGATTATCATATATGATTGTTGTTGTAGTATGATATTATCAAACATCATCCCTTTTATATGTTAGCTTTTATTTAATTTAAATACATTGTTTCTTTCATTTTGTAAAGCGAACGCTATTACATATGTCAAATTCTGTCTTACTAAGGTTTAAAATTCCATCTTACTACAATTTGTTTTCGATTTAATAAGTATAAACTCTTTATTTCATTTACTCCACTATATTTCATTTAATATGCAGTTATTCAAGACCAAAACTTTTGCAAATGAGTTGTTATACAAGGAGTTTAATAAATTGATTACCAAGTCACTTAAGTGTATACATAGAAGTATAATTTGATTAAATAAGTTCCCTTTTCTAATATCTCATTTGTTTTGTAGGTATATGGCTACGTCTTCGATGAGGCAAAACAATTGTGATTACGATTCATGTGTTATAAACTTCATAATAAATACTTACAGCATATTAGAGTGTTATTTCATTACCCTTTAGATTTCATTTTCATATATTTTTATGCAATGTTTTTAGTTTCTTCCTTTGTCTACCTATCTTGCATGTAATTAACTGCAACTATATTGTTCATTGTCTTATTTAATTTTTACACCTGCAACACGCGTGCTTCGTTTACTAGTAAATATATATATAAAATCACCAAAAAATAAATTTATCTAAATTATTACTTATCCTTCATGTTTTCATCTCTTCAAATTTAGTCTATTTGATTAATGTCTTGTCTAATAATTTGTCATGCAATAATCCATCTATATCTATCATAAAAATGAGATTAAATAAATTAACTTTCTAAATATTTTGTTAAGTAAAAACATCAATCATTTTTTTTTGGCCGAATATCATTTTTTGTTAATCATATAAAACATGAGCTGTTTTAATCACTAGATGATTAATCCCTTTTTTTCAATAAATAAAACCATAATCAACCTTAGTAAAGATATCAATCTTTTTATCAAGATAAAGGGTATATTTTATAATAAAAAATTTATTTCCTTTTCAATTAAGACAAAATATTGGGATGGAAAAAAAATTACGATCACAAATTAGTGCTGATTTTTCTTAGATAAAGGGTATATTTTACAGTAAAAATTCATTTCCTTTTCAACTAAAACAAAATATTGGAAAGAAAAAAAAAATACTATCACAAATTAGTGCTGATTTTTCTTCGACTACTCATGATACAATTAGTAGTTGACATTTTTTTTTTCCCTCATTTTCATGAGAAATCTCAATGTTCTGGTAATGTCAAGAACAATAGAAACTATGTTATTTACTCATATGTCACAAGTAACCATCAATATAAGTGTCTACTTTTCATTTTTTTTTTTTTTCTTAAGAGGATAAGTCTGGAAATGTTTAGTTGACATATTTTATAGTTACTTTTCTTTTTTCAAGAGTGCAAATCTCAAGATGTTTAGTTGAAATATTTTATAATCACAAATTGTATGCATTTAAAATAATCTTATTGTGTTATATTTTGTGATGCGCTCGTATAATGTTTAGATCAGAGTTTTTAAGTCTTTTGACATGGAGACTAGCCTTTAGAAAACGGCTGTGCCAATAACAACGCTGCTGTTTCCAATGGCAGTGAGTGAAGCCGAAAACCGTCTTTTGCTCTACTCTAACTGCCACTCCTCAATAAAACGGCTATTAATCAACAGAAATTTGAATTTCGAAATTACAAACGATGTATATCTTAAATTACAATGTCGAATTTTAAGCCCCCCAACGTCGTATCCAATTCATTTCCCCTTCTCTCACTCTGTCGATTACATTTTCAGAACCCCAGAAGAAACTGTCTTTTACAGTATCTGTTCAAGACTTCAAGGTGTTGCTTTTTATATATGATGAATTTGTCTATCATGTTTTCTGTTTCCATTTCCGCGTTCAAAAGACAAAAATATTCTTGAAGTTTTCTATATATTCAACATCCTTTTTCATGCATTAACATGAGTGACTTTCTTTTTTGTTGATTCTCATGTGTCAGATTTTCTTGAAAAACCAATTCAAAAGGGAAACAAAAGTCGCCTCTTTTAAGAAGATAAACCGAATCTTCTTTCGGTAATCTGCGTCAATTTATCTATTTTTTATTTTTGTATATTAACTAATCCTCAACGTTAATGTTCACGTTTTTGCTACTGCTTTTTTTTTTTTTCACCCTCGCGGTTGGGGTATCAAGATTTTGCGAAAATGAATGATCTTATGACCAAATCATTCCTAAGTTATGTGGATTTGAAGAAACAGGCCCCGAAGGATCTTGAATCTGAATACGATGTCGAATCTGGGCAATTCAACCGAATGGAAGAGCAAAACCTCTTTCAGTTTTTTCAAGAAGTCGACAGCATCAAGACCGAAATGGATGAGATCACTAATCTCTTGTCCGACCTACAAAGCCTTAAAGCCGAATCCAAGTCTACCTTAAGTGTCAAGGCACTTCGGGGTATGCGGGACCGAATGGACTCCAACATGGTCTTGATCCTTCGCAAGGCCAAGATTGTCAAATTGAGACTAGAAGCCCTTGACAAGTCCAACGTAATGAACCGTCTCGTGGCAGAGAACTATAAAGAAGGTAGTTCTGTTGACAGGACTCGCATGTCCGTTACCAATGGTTTGAGAATTAAACTTAGAGATATGATGAATGATTTTCAAAGCATAAGGGACACTGTTCTATTGGACTACAAGGAAGGTCTCAAGAGAAGGTATTACAATGCGACAGGAGAGGAAGCGAGCAATGAAATCCTAGAGAAAATGATGTCGTCAGGTGGAAACATCCAGTTGCATGGAGGAAAGGCAGAGCTGATGATAGGAAATAAGGAAAGGCACGAGGCAGTCATGGATTTACAGCGAAGTTTGAACAAATTGCATCAAGTGTTTTTGGATATGGCTGTTCTTGTGGAAACACAAGGTGAAAAATTAGATGACATTCAAGAGAATGTAGTGAATGCCGGAAGTTATGTTAGTGGAGGAACTAATAATCTTTACTACGCGAACCAAGCGAGGAAGAGAAACAAGAAGTGGGTGCATTGGATTGGGGGATTGTAATCATCATCCTTTTGGTTTGTATCATATTCCTGTTTTGTTCATGAAGATAAAATGCTTCTAGTTTTATTTTCTTTCCTTACTTTCTTTTTTCTTTGGAATTTTTTTTTCAATCTAAGTGCGCGCAGTAAATAGATGAATGATTTATGCGGTTCAATAAATGTTCTTTCGCGTTTCTTTCTCCTTCAGTGCGTTTTCTTCATGGGACCTGTGATTAAAAGTGATTGATCTTAAACCCTATCCTTTTTTAACATTAGGCAATGATATAGAGAAACGAAGGAAATCTGCTCCTTTTTTATATGTTATTTTTTGCCACCCTTCACTCTTCGAATTAAATGGACATCATGCATTGGAAATGATCAGACATATTTTGTGATATTAATGGATTTTTTTTCCCCCTCCAAACATTGAAATTGCTACTTGGGTGCTACCATTATATACGAAATTAAGCACATGATATGATCACTTGGCATCTGCTCGACATTTCTTCTATTTGAAGGCAGGGGTAAAAATAAAAATAAAAATAAAAGAAGAAGAAAACAGAAAAAAGGACACAATTCAATTCAGTTCATCATAATTGGACACTGAAGACTACTTTTAGTCCTTCACACAGACTGAAAAACAAAGCTGCGTCTATGAGGAAACAAACTCTTCAGGGAGAATAATTGATAGAGCTCTTGAGGGCAAGCCATTATTTGGATTGCCAGGTGAACACGTAGACCGCTAGAGCTCTTGAGCTGCCAAGTTAGCTCATTGAATGACAGCTTCCTCTCAGGCACAAGGCTTAGGCTTTACCAGTTTGAGATCCACCTCTTACTATTTCATGTTGTTTGCTATCTTATGCTGGAGTAAGTGATAAATTCCATGGATGTAAATTGAAATGGTTGATGTGGAATTGGATTCCTGCATTTTAGGAGATATTAAGATAGAATAGAAGAAAAGCCAGTCACTACTTAGCCATATACAGGCAGACTATGGCTAGGTACTTTCTAACTGCCAAACTAGTGGCACTGATAACCTGATTAACAATATCATACTTACAATCGAGGACCATAGAGTTTTATCTGGCGAAGATGTGTATCTCGCCCATTGAGGTGATTTGACAGAACAGCGATTTGCAACATAAATGTGTTGACAAATGTTTCCCTGCACAAATGCAATGTTAGTGAAACATAATGTAACAGCACTCTCAAATGATTCAAAAGAAATCATACAAATTTGGGCCCTTCAACCTGGTAGATCTTTGGTCGCTCCATATATGGGCAAAACGAGAGGAATGAATTTTTTACTCACAAAAGTTTGCAGCCTCAAAGGAATAATAAAGAGCAAAATGGAAGCACAACAGACAAGTGGCTCTTTGCAATGCTTGTATTTAGCTTGGACATTCCAAGCAAGGGAATATCATTTACATTTCTTGAACAAAGGAATTCATGATCCACTATTTCCAATGAACAAAATTTTATTGTAATTAACCACACTATCATCAACCACTACCAGATATCTCTTCCTTCTCACATCACATAACATCAAAAACTACAAGCTACTACACCATCTTTATTTACCGCTGTGATCTCTGACAATACTAGCAGCCACAAAGAAGAAGAAGAAGAAGAAGAAGAAGAGGATTTGTAACAATACTAGATTGTGATATATTTTAAAGAAATTTGGAAAATGTCTCCATTATAAAATCATATTGCCACTTCTAAACATAAATTTTTCACAATTGCATTTTTTTTCATTTGCAAAAGGATATGTTCAGATACTCCAAAGTGTTTTTTTCTTTGTCCTGCAATGAACTAAGTACAACTTGGACAAAGAGCAAGAAAGAGTATAGATTCGGTCCCTTGGAGGGCAAGAAGCTCCTATAGTTATCTGCATCCACTTTTTGCTGACAGATCAGCTATTGGCTTTCAGTGGATAATGCATTTCCGATTTGGAGAGCATTTGGATCTTCTATATTTTCTAATTATGGAAATGCTGATACGCTGAAACTGATCCCTTGGGCTGTGGCTATGAAAGGGTTTTAAGATTTACTTCTGCTCTGCCAAAAGGATTTTGTCCTTTGCTGTGGAGATATCAGATAACTAGTGATTCGACAGCCTTTTAGTAAGGCATTCAAGTAAAAATCACCCTTAAGCAAGTGGCATCGAGGGATTATAACATGGAAGAGATTGAAGTTTGAGAGAAGCTTATGCTGAGAGACACTAGGTACATATAATATTGAAGATACTGTAAAGAAACAAGAAAGGGCTACAACACATACTATAAAAAGATTAATGATAAAACTTGTTAGGTAGGTGGATTATAATCTAGTCGTTAAATCTTGGTGATATCACGCTGACTATCACAAGTTCATATAATTTCACGGTCTATGCCAAAGTACAAAAGAATTTTACAAGGAAGCTTGAGATAAACCTTTCTAATATCCATCTTACGAATTTAAATCTTTTATTTTTTGGAGGCAAGTAAACCCATTCCATGGGCAATTCACATGCTAAAATTACCTTTTAAATATCTACATAAGCACATAAATCAGAATCCCAAAGAAAAAACAAAACCATCAAATATGGGTGGTTTACACAACAAACTCAATCTATACAAGAAAAAGATACAAAAACACTGTGGGACATTAATTTGAGGTGCTCATGATTAACTTGAAAGATAATGCTATCAAGGTGGATTTGGCAACATCTGAGAAAATTAATGTCTCAAGGAAGTCCTAGGCAGAACAGGAAAGATCAGAGGAACTGTATCTATAGATTAAAACCATACCAGGCTTGAAAATCGTATACCCATATGATGAAAATGGTGTAGAACAATGCCATATAGGCAGCTTCAGAATTAGCCTTTGCAGAAGTTCAGTCCAGGGACAAATTAAGAGAGTTCCTGAATTTTTAAGCACTTTGCCGACCGACCCAGGGATTTAGGGCAATGCCCCTTGGTAGCAACCCACCGAATGATAGAGGGAAGAGGAGAATATAGTTTATGAATTTAGTGAATTGAATTGATTACTCGCCCTAACAGACAAAAGAACCCAAATTGGAATACATACCAGAACAAAAGTCCTAACTCTAGAGCTCCAGCTCTCACTATCTTATTTACAAAGAGTATAGACGCCAGAATCATTGACTAACTCGCTAACTAATTTTTTGGATAGCATATCACTAGATATCATACCACAAGGCCACTTTTTATTGGACATACAAAAAGACTTACTGCTTGATTATCCATTTATACTATATATGACAGTACCTTGAATTCCTTTTGTCTATGCTAGTCCAAAGCCAAGCGTATTTGCAGCATAGTGCATTCAGTTCTGTGTAGTCCAGAAGGCTAGGAGGTCAAATTTGCAAGTATTGAATCTTTTTCACAACGTACTTAAATGGAAGTGAAGGAAGTGTTGTACACGTATTAAAGAGATGACAAAAGGAGTAAATCAACAAGACTAGACATGGCAGAAAGTTTTGAAAGTGAAGAAATGTAGCCAGAGCAATAAATGAGATGTGAGGAATGCTCCGTTGATTATCTTACATAGTTTGCACTTACTCTTGGTTTAATCAAATCTTTGCTAACTTGATAACCGAAATCCAGATTGAAGTGACATCAGTGATTGTTCTACTAGTGAATATGGCTTGTTCAAGGATAAAAGATCAAGAATCAAATTCTTCCATCCAGCATAGCCTTATTAAGATATTTGGTTGGCTGCTATTTCCATTGCCTATCTAGCAGTGGTCTTATGTTTTACCCAAAAAAACTTATGCTTATTTATTTTCCTAGAAATATCCTCTTCTCCCCATTTCTCTTCCATTCAACTTAAACCATAAACTACTCCCTTTAGTGAGGAGATGATAAGTTTTGGAGCAGCCAGGGAAGATTCCAACATGATAATTGGTACTAGCACTTAGTGCTGTTGCATCATTAACAAAACAAGTGCACTGAGTCTCCCATAAAAGGGTTATATATAAATTTGTTGCCAGGGTGTAGCAACATACTTCTAAAGAATACTATAGATTTTATTTGTCCAAAAGCTATGATGTTCTCTCGTTAACATCACAGGCCCTTTTAGAAAAGGAATGGCAACGCAGATGCACACCATAGTGACATAATGTTAAACCATCTGATATATTTAATTGGAGCTTCATACTAAATAATTGAAGAGGTGTCCATATATTTTTATACTATAGGAGATGATCAACTCACAAGAAATTAAAGTGCACCAACTAATGAACAAGGCTTAAAAAACCCACCTTAGAGGGCATACTTATGACAGGAAAGATCAAGCATATGAAGTGGATGAAGGAGATCAAAGAAATTCTTTCTTATTGCTTACCGAGGATCATTTCCTGAAAGGGATATAGAGACCCATCCAGTTGGCTTGACAAGCTCTACAGTCTTTATTTCCTACATAAATTATTTAAGCTAAACATAAATAATGGAAGAAAGTCGGATAAATTGTCATTGTAAAAGCTCAAATCTTCCAGAAAAAAATTAGCATGGCAAGTTTTAATATAGTTCCTGTTATTCCTTGTTCTATATAAAATAGTGGTTGTTAGTGTCTATAATTGGACTAAAGTAAGAGGACAAGCAATAGTATAGGTGTAAAAATTTTAAAATAACTCTTGATCAAGTAGAAAAGATTCTGAAATTTAGAGTTTTTCTAATAAATTTCATTGTTTCTATTCAAGGAAGTGACACTATCTGGTCCCTAATCCAAAGAATATTAAGATATGTAAAATAACCAAATCCTATAACTTTGCAAGTGCAAGACTAATTCAGGTTGCCTCCTTTAAAATAGAAAAAGAAAAGCTGTGTAAGATAGATCAACTAACCTTCAAGTTATGGAAGCCATCGCCAGCACAAATGGAGATCTTACTTGGTGTATAGCTCTCATCAAGTTTGAAATCAACATACAAAACAACCAGCTTCACCAAACCCATAACAAACATATATGTCAACACCGAAAAATAACAGTACTTAAGAAGCATGTCAAGCCCCAAAAAGAGGATGGAGCCATGTTTCTTTCAGGCCACGTTTGCTTAATATCAACAAAATCCAAATTCCTTTTTGTTTTTAGCGGAATTTGGTGAAGATGTAACAGGAAGATAATATATGGTTCTATGACTCCGCATTCTTTGCAAAATAAAATTCCTAGATTCTTTTTTTTTTTTTTTGGGTAAAGAATTCCAAGGAATTTTATACTGTGGAACCACTTTTTCTATCCCCTCAATACATTTCACAACACTACCACTAAAGTAAGAACAAAATATACTTGGTCCATCCCATGAAATTTATTGGAATCCATATTATGTATGTACAATATATTATTGCTTCTCAATTTCATGAAATTTACTGAGGTTTTTTTTTTTTTTTTTTTTTTAAGCCCGAATCCCTTTGTTTATCTGCAAATAAATAAATAAACACATGGTCATCTAATTTATAGTTAAAAACCAGAAAGAATTACATTAACGTGAAATCGGTTTCTATGTACTTAACCAAATGAAATACAAATTGGATCGCCATCAATTTATGCAAAGATGGCACGTAATCCATATATTTCTGCTGAGAAATTCCAGCGCTAAAAAAAAAAAAAAAAGAAAAAGAGAGGAAGATTGGAAGAAGAGGGAGGGTGTGGAGGAATAATAGTTTATTACCTGTAACTTGACTTTCTTCTGAAATTGAATATTCACCAAATGGGGCTGTGCACCATCCGACCTAAAATCCAAAATGAATATCTTAAAGTTAAGAACTTTATCCCAAAACTTGCATACTCGCATTGGAAAAAACAAAATAAAAAAGGGGTCATTTGTAATTTACTGCCAGTAAGTATCAAGATTGTCATCTCGAAGTGAAGAGACTCCATAGCCAGGCTTACAAGAGCTCACACTCCAAGCGGCTTTTTTGCCCATTTCTCGGAGATCATCGTCAACTACAAGTACCGAGTTCCCTCCTGTGAGCTTTCCTTCGTCTTCTCCTTCTGATGACTCTGTCGCCATATCTGTTCGTGGGGAAAGGTTGGCACGTCTCTAACTTCTGATTTTTGGGAGGAAGCGGGGGGGCGGGGTGTTTATAATTTTATTTTTTACAATTTGGTATCTGCAACTTTAAAAATTGGTCAAGTTAGTGTGTCAGCTTATTCTAATATTAATGGCGGCTAGAAGTAGCTGATCACATTAATTTATTACTTAAAATTTGCTAGTGAGAAAAATAAAATGGTTGTATTGTCTCTCTTAAAATCAGTCATTTATTTCCCTTCATAACCCCTAAACCTTTCCTATTGCAAAAATTTTGATTCCCTTTTTTTTTTTATGCTTTAAAGCATAATCAAAGAAAGAATCCCTAAAAGTCCATGGCTAGTAGATCCGATTATGGTGGTAATTTAAGTGACCAATATTTATCCTATTGTAAGCCTTGAAAATTTCGGTAAATAATTCCAAGATAAACTTTGAAAATAAACCCTAAAAATCACTCCAAATTAAAACCGAACTTCGACAATCCTAAATCCCGAACGAATCCAGAAACTTCTTAGTCATGAGAAAATAAGAATCCTTAAAAACAAAATAAAAACTCAACGTACTTCAAATCCAAGACCACGACATATGACAAATTTCATATTTAACTTCGACTTATAAAATCGGGTAATATAGAACCCAAAAACAAATTATTAAAAAGTAAATAACAATTAACTTTCGGAAATGAAACCCAATTCAAGAATTCCAAAAACGTTAAAAGATATTAAATACTTACAAAAATAAAAATTTAAGATAAATTTCTTAAATCAAATATGTTGTATAAACATATAATATCAGTTTTTAAATTGGCAAAAATCTAAATCGGAAAATCACCCGGAAACCCTAAGTGGAATACGGTAGTTTAAGTCCGGCAATTTAGCGCCCTTAACCCTAGAGGCCGAGGCGTAGTTAAATGTGTAGAATAACTCATAGTAATATAAGTTTACTTAAAAATATCAGATTGTAAATTTTTGACCTATTTCGAACCCGTTCGAATAGACTCCGAAAAGCGTGTCCTGGGCCTCGAGATATCAAAAATATATCATTAGTGTCGTTAGACTCGTAATTTCATAAATTTTCAAATATATCAGTTATATAATTTTTTGGGTTATAAAAGTTACAGTTATAACCTTTTATCGTATTTTCATTACTATCGGTAATTAATTAGTCTTTTGCACTATTCACTTTTATTTCATTACACCAGTTTATTATTCTTATAAAGCCTTTTTTTTTAGATCAATATTTTATATATTATAAAAAATTTTGTTTTTCTAAAATTTAATTCGTTTCAGGTCTTTACGGATCAAATTCTGTTTAAGACCCGATACTAAAAATAAAATAAATTAATTTAATAATTGAAAAATATTTTTAAAATATTTTTATTTTCATAAAATAAATTTTTGGAATTTTCCGGGTTATAAAAATATCATTTATAACCTATATTTGCGTATTTTGATCAAATCGGTAACTTATTTGATAATTCACTAAAATTAATTAATTAATTATGTTATTTTAATTATGAAAAATCTGCTACAAATATTTGGAATAAATTTTCTATTTTTATTTTATTTTATTAAAAAAGTACTCTTACAACCCATACTTTTAAGTACACTTTACACATATCACTTCCTTTTCACTTCAGTCTTTCTACTTTGTCCCACACTTCATGGCAGATTTTGACTCCTTTATAGCTGCCTTGACTCTTGAAACACTCCAAAAATTAATTAAAATCACCCTCTTTCAACCCTTCTTCAAGAAGCTACATTACACATTTATTACACAATTCAATTTCAAGTCAAATTCAAACAATTTTCTCTCTCTCCTCCCCCTCTTTCACTTGCAGCAGCCCTCTCAAATTGCTGCCCTTGTTTTATTTATTTTTTTCTTTTTTCATTCATTTAATACACTCATTCTTTCTCTCTTTCATTTACTCATTTTATCCTTTTTCATTCCTTAACTTTTTCTCTCTCTTTTCTTCTTCATTTTGTTCTTATTCTTGCAAGAACACAAGCTGTCCCATTCCATTTTTGAGCTCCCACACATATTTCTTCAAGATTTTTGAATAAAACTCTTGTCCAAAGCTTCCATTGGTGATATAGGTAAAGTATAATGAGAGTTTCATGCATCAAATGACATTCCATTAGCTTAAAAGCTAAGGATGATGATACCAAAATGAAACACTCCACTTCTCTATGATTATTCTCTTGTATTATTCTTATTTTTTTATTAAAAGCAGTTATATTTTATAGATTTAACTTTTTGTAGCTTTGATTTTCGTTTATGCCATAGATCTTGTTATTCGAGTTATTATTTTTGTTATTGCTTATGATTTATGCATATATTCCTCATTCACATGTGTTCATGCATTTATAACTAGTGTAGTAAACTAGATTTAGTGTTTTGAGTTCATAAAATGCATTAGACTTTTGTTTTATGCTCATAAACAACTTGTAGTAGCATGATGATAGTAGGAATATTTTAAAAAACTCAAGATCTATTTTATTTTTAACAAAAATCATTTTTGAAAATTCGGATGAAAAATGAACCATATTTAGAAAAGTTATTTTTCAACTTCAAAATGTGTATTTTTCATTTAAAATGAAGGGCTTACGGTATAGATAACATCAATGAGTGATTTTGATGAGTAAAGTTTAGATCTATGAGTTTATAGTTTACTACCATGGGTTTCTTTTATATTTATGTTCATATTAAGAGTAGATCTTAGTTTTGAGCTCAAACAAAAATTGTGAAATTCGTATTTTGGCAAGACCCTATTTAAAAACCACTTTCCAAATGTCAAAATGAAGTTTTTACTTGAAATAATGAAGGCTTAATATATGTATGTGATCAAGACTTCTTTTTACAAGAATCAAGATGATTTTCAAAAGTTATTTTCAAAATAAAAATCTTATTTTTGGATTTTGGCCAAGGCATATTTTAAAAACATGTTTTCCAACTCAAAAATGAAGTTTTTATTCGAGATATGAAGGACTCTTGAGATATGATATGTAAGGAATGGATTTTCATGAGTTTGGATAGATTTTACCAAAAGATATATCCAAAAATAAATTTTGTAAATTCGGATCCCAACCAAGACCAATTTTGAAAACCCATTTTTCAACTTCAAAACAAGACTTTTATTAAAGAAATAGAATCCTTAAGGGATAGGTTTGATTAGGAAATGGTTTTTGAAATACTAAATGAGTTTTACAAAGAAAACAAGTTCAAATGACTTTTTCAAAATTCGGATTTGAAAATAACCTCAATTTGAACACCTATTTCCAAATGCTAAAATGATCATTTCGATAGGAAAATGGAAGTCCTAGGGAATATACAAAATAAAGACCAAGTTTTGACAAGATAAAAGAAGTTTATCCAAATATAATCCTAGAATAACAAATGGTTTCCAAGAATAGATTAAACAATGTTTTCATTCTTCAAAATTTTGTAAAATTCGTACTTAGGCAAACCACCTATGTAAACACCTATTTTCTAACCCCAAAAATGAAGGTTTTTATTGAAATAATGAAAGTGATGGTTATATAGATCATCAAGGTTGATTTTTGATAAAAGAAAGTATGATTTTACAAGAAGAAAAACTATTTTTTTTAAGTCTAGTATAATCCAAAGTTTTGCAAAGTAAAAGTTTTCAAAAAGAATTCTTGGTATTATATATATACATATAGGTAGATCATCTTATGATCTTTATGACAATAGCTTGTAGGTAATACATATATGCATGATGCATTGTAGAAATAAAGTATGAAAGTTGAGTTTATCCAAAATTTGTAAATTCGGATGATTTCAAAGCCATGTCTTAAAAACTCATTTATCAACTCCAAAACTTGTGTTTTATATGAAAAATGAGGAGTTTAGGTCATAGGTATCATTAAGTAATGATTTTGATAAATTAAGATAGGATTTGCTAAGAAAAATATATAGAATAAGGAGTAGAAATGAAGTAGGAAAAATTTGAGTTGTTGTCATTTTAAAAAATTCGTAATAATGGAGTAATGGCATGAAAACCCATATTTTTCAAACTCAAATTAGAAGTTTTATCAAAGAAATAAAGTCCTTAGTGACTAGGCATGGTTGAGCGTTAATTTTCTAAGTGTCAAATGATTTTTACTTAAAGGAATTACCACAAAAACAATTTTTACAAAATTCGGATTTTGGAGTAACTCCTCTTTGAAAACATGTTTACAAAGTGTAAAATGTAAATTTTTATGTAGAAATGAAGGTCATAAGTAATAGATATGATGAAGACTCAATTTTAACAAAGATAATTATATTTTCTTAAGAAATAAATCCAAAACAAATGGAAATGATCAAAGTTAGAAAACTAGATTTTTCATAAGTAGTTGTTATTATGTTCTTGCAAAATAAAAAGTTATAAAAATTTTCTTTTAGCAAAAATCATCAAGATCATGCATACATTAAACTCATCTCATGTCATTCATGTTAGGAAATCATCAATATTGCATGTATAACTAATCTATATAGTAGGAACATTCCAAACATTTACAAAACTATTTTTCAGAATTGAAATTGCTATTGTTCTGATCTGATCCGACCTTTTCGAAGCTTCAAAGTTTTCAAAACTTTAATATAATATTAGAATTAGATAGATCTTTCGAAGTAGATAGAAATTGATAAATAATTTGCAAAATTCCGAGTTAAAATGACCAAGTTACGATCGTTTTAAGTTGGAATTCCCGCTTAGGACGAGAATTACGAATTTGATAGTTTGTATAAGATAGTTTGGATTAGTTAAGTGATAAAATACTTATTAGAGTATTTCTTCCTTTTTAGGTGACCTCGATATCGATGATTCCTTACCATCGGGTTACATGTACTAGAAGATCGGTGATCCAATGGTTGAGTGAGTTTTCTTCTTGTTTTGTTAACTTGTTTGTGCTTGTAGCTAGTCGCATTAGAAGTATAGGAACAAGATAAAAATCGATATGAATGGGGATAGGATATATGATGAGACTGTGATGAATGTATGCTAAAGAATACTAAAGCATATCGAAACCACGATTTGATTGGATAACTGCAATGTTCATATTATTTCTGTTATATGTATGATATTGGTTGTCACTCTAAAGAATGTATGAATATTTTGACCTAAGCAAAAATTTAAATTGGTCATGCATCGCATCGGACATATTGCATTTGGTAGTGTGCTACTTCTACGCAGGTCGATCGGTATGGTCTGATGATTACTCGTTTGGATAACGAGGTCGGTATCAGAGCTCATTCAGGAACTAAGGCGCATGTGGATGCATTCCATGAATGAGCCTAGCCGAGTAGAGTGCTATGAGCTGAGGGCTTGGGGACTAGCAGTAGTCGTGTAGACTTCAATACCATTCCTAACCCAAGATACGAAGGGTGTAAATTGTTTTGTGTGTGGGTTCTAGATATCCAAACATAATTGTTTGCTCATGTGTTTGTTCATGCATAGCATATGGTTGATTATAACTTGCTTGTTATGGTACGGAATTAATGGAATTCTCACTAAGCTAGTGTAGCTTATACCCCAATAGATGTTTGAATGAACAGGTTATCTCAAGAATGCAAGTGGGACTGAGATGGTTGGAGCCGATAATGACTTTGGGATTCCGACAAGGAATATGAATGCTTGAAGTTATTAGTTAGGTTTTATGATTTGCCTTGTAATAGTTTTATGTGATGGAATCTTTTGATGAACTGTAATGGAAATATAATGTTTTGTATTTGGAGTATAGTAAATTGAAATTCCTTTACATTGTTACTTAAGTTATATCAACATAAAATGTATTACTTCGATGAGTCTCCTCCATGTGTTAGACGCCTTATACATAGTATGAAAGCCTTCACGTGACTAAGGTGGTCATTCTTAGGCTTTAATATTGTGTACGACGGACTGCCACGTTTAGGGTACCCTTCGGGCGTGACACCTGTAATATCCTCTACCATGATGGATCACGATTTCAATGAAAAGGTACCCACCATGCAGGTATGGGATGCCAAGTTTGTTATTGACTTCATGGATGCGTAATAAACTAGGAAGGTGATTCTTCATATGCCCAATATGTAAGAATAGTTATTCTTATTTTAGTATAATAGTTATTCTATTTTTTAGTAGAGGAATAATTATTCATAGAAGTTTGTTTTACTTCTCAAATATGTATATTATCTTTCACGATTTTTATTGGTGAGAATGAATAGAGAATTTTAGTTCCTCTTCTTTCGCATGCCCTTAGTATCTGCATTACAAAATTTCTCATGGTATCAGAGCAAGGTTGAGGAGTGTATCTTTTCATCTATTATTTCAATCTCGTTCAAGATTATCCGATTCAAAGTTCTGTAAGTAGTTTTGTCATCGCATTTGAAATTCTTTTCTTATGGCAAATTTGTTAGAGCAGAATCCATCGAATTATGATCCTTTGTTTTTGTCTCCATCGGATAATCCTGGAATGACATGAGGAAATGTTGTTTTCAATGGAACTAATTTCCTAAGTTGGAGTCAAGCTGTAAAGCTAGGGTGAGGAGTGAAAATGAAATTAGGGTTTATCGATGGAAGTTTGCCAAAACCTAATGAAGATTCTGTTGATTTTATAAAATGGAAAAGGTGTGACTATATAGTGCGATGCTGGCTTTTGAGTTCTATGAGTAGTGATTTGTCTCATAATTATTTGTATTCTCAATTGGCGATTGATTTGTGGCGAGAAATAGAAGAACAATATGGACAGGTCAATGGACCTTTGATTTTTCAAATCCAGCATGAAATAAGTAATCCAAGACAGGGAAACATGTCAGTAGGAGTCTATTACAATAAATTGAAGAAATTTTGGGATGAACTTGGTGCTTTAAATGCTTATTCAAGTTGTGTTTATGGAAGAATGAGCTATTGTACATGTGGTCTTGTGCAAAAACTTGTTGATTTTGAATCACAAACCAAATTAATGCAATTTCTTATGGTTTAAAGGAGATTTTTGAAAGTGTTCATAGTCATATTCTCTCTATTGATCCTTTACCCTCAGTCAATAGAGCTTTCTACCTTGTTCAACAAGTTGAAAAGCAGAAACAAATTACCATGTCAGATACTAGTGATCTATTGGTTTTCTTTTCTAGTAAAGAGACTACTAAGTCACAAGCTGATAAGTATCGAAGAAATAGAGGCAAGTTAGTTTGCAAACATTGTCGTGGACATGGCCATTCAATTGATTCTTGTTTCCAACTTGTTGGATACTGTCACGCCCCTATAGGGTATCCTAAACGTAACAGCCCGCCACATACTATAAAAGACTCTCGAATTTCTATCCGAGCCCTTCAGAAGTCTTGTATAATGTAAAGCGTTCCTTTACGACAATAGAATACTCAATCGATGGAGTTAAGAAGTTTAATGTGGCATTCATTAGCCATAGATAATAAACCAAAACACATATTTATACTTTACAAAATCTAAGGGGCATTCCCCGCAAAATAATATCAAGTCCATTACAGTCATCAGAATCCTTTAGTTTCCAACGGAAGTCTAAACAAAAGCAAAGTAAACTTCTATGGGAAACTCCTATCTCAGGTACCTGAGCCGTGGCTTGCCTTGGCCTAAGCCAAATGAACTTGTGCTGCAACAAATAAAAGCTATGGGGGCGTAAGCTAACTAGCTTAGTGAGTAAGAACTTCCATATCACAATTAATACAATTCATTCAAACAAGTGATTATTCACGCAAATATATGCATCAGACAAATAAGTTCAACAAACATATGACAGCCGGAAATCATATGTGGATGGACTTACGCCCTCCATCCCGGGTTAGCAGATTAACGAATCTTATAGTACGATGCCGTTCAAGCTCACGGTCAACTGAATAATAATTCGTTTTATGGATCACGATTAACCAACATATTCGTTTTATGGATCACGAAAAACCAACCAATGCTAATGCTCCATCCCCGTCTGTGATATGAATGAGTCCAATTATAATTGAAGTCAAATATATATTAATTCAATTCTTTTAGATGACCAACAATTATTCGCAGACAATCGATATAAAGTGCTAGCTAATCAATCAATAGCTTAACACCCGATTTCGATATTTCTTAAGTTCCATTTCACACATCAACAACAGACAAATATATAATTCCTATATACCCCATCATACATATCCATTTTTATCTTTGCCTACACCACTAGTACCACTAACAATACAATCACAAATATTAATTGAGAGTGGAAGTAGTACTCACTCGGCCATGGTTCGCCGATCTTTTAGTAATAGTAATCAGGTGGTAAGGTATCGTCTTGCTCGGGATCACCTACCAAATAAGAATAATCCTAATAGAATCTCATCATTTAACTATTCCAAGCTATGCATCTAAGCTGGATGAATTCGGAATTCGCGCTATTTGCAGAAGTTCCAACTTAAAACGGCCATAACTTGGTTATTTTAACTCGGAATTTCGTAAATTTTATATCGATCTCTATCTACTTTGAAAGATCTATCTATTTCTAATATTATTTTCAAGTTTTGAAAACATTAAGGTCACGGAAAAGTAGGATCAGATCTGTTCGTAAATTCTCCGATTCTGAAAAATTGTTTTGCATTTGATAAAAATGTTCCTAGTTGATGATTCATGTATAGATGGTATATGAATGAGTTCCTAATATGACTATCATGTAATGAGCTCAATATATGCATGGTTTTGATGATCTTTGATGATGAACTCCCATGGAATCCTAATTATTAAGAATTTCATAATGATCACTTATGAAAAGCTAAATTTTTCCAACTTTACATTCCCTAGGGTTCTTATGATTTTATTCTTGGAATTTACTTACCACCTAAATGAAAATGATTTCTCAACATCTATATTAATCATGACCTTCATTTATGCATAAAAATCCACCTTTTTCATTAGGTAAATATGTTTTTAAACAAGCTACTTACAAAAATCCGAATTTTGTAAATTTCCTTTTCTTGCATTTTCTTTATGAGAAAACTTGTTTAATGCATCAAAATTGAAGCTTCATTATATCTATTATCTAAAGATTCCATTTAACTCATAAAACATGCCATCTAAGCTTGGATACCAAGTGTTTATGTAGGCATCATCCTAAAATACGAATTTGACCATTAATGTCTATATCAATATTTTTCATTCTAGTCTTCACTACTTGTTTTACATTTTTCTTATGCCTAAACTCATCTAAACTTATGAAAATCACTCCTTAAGGACATCTATTACATATACCTTCCATTTTCTATGAAAAATATGAGTTTTAAAGTGGTTTTGGTGGTCTTTAAAATAGGATTCCAAAATCATCCGAATTTTCAACTAAACATTTCTAACCAAATATTTTCCTTTTCAAGTTTCTTGTCTTCTACACATGTAGATCTACCATCTAACATAAACAAGGCTACATTTTTATGATCATCAATGTATGAAAATCAAAATAGCATATGAATATAATTGTAGATGAAGATGTGAATGTCTAAACACTAGATCTACTAAATATAATGCATGAATCATAAGTTTCATGGCATGAACATAAATATATATGCAAGATCTCTACTTTAAATGCATGAACAAGATAATATCTCAACAAAAACTCATTTAAACACTAGATCCATATCTTGTGATGGCTTGATATTCTTGTACAAGTGTTTTCATGTCCCTAGTATATGCTTATTGGGATTGAATGTGAAAACACACAAGAATAGCTTTGTCATTGCAAGATTTAGGAAGAACAAAGCTTGAAATCAACATACCAATGGAGATTGGAAGTAGAAATGAAAGGAAATGGGGGGAGGGGGGGTGTGGGGGGGCGGCTCACGGCACCAATGAAGAAAGAAGAGAGGGTTTTCTCTTTTGAAAAAAATTTGGCAAGTGAGAAATGAGGAGAGAGAGAGAATAAAAAGCTTATATATGAATAAATTAGGGTTTTTAGTTGAATAAAATAGCAAAAAATAAAACAAATGAGAGGGTAAAAGGGGGGAGGGGGCGCCGGCCAAGAGGGAGGAACGAGAGAGAGAGTTTGAAATTTTTACAAATTTGTATTTTATGTAATTAAAATGTAATAAATGTAATAATTATATAGGAAACAAAAATTCTTGGAAAAGAAAATTGTAATGAGTAGTTGTAAGGATGTAAGAATAGGGTATGGGTAGTATGTAGTGTAGGTTGTACTTATGTATAGTAGACAAGACATCTACTTTACCGGTTGTAACGAAAACACGGGAAAAGGCTATAACTGTAATTTTTATAGCCCGGAAAATTATAAAATTGATATTTTTGGAATCTTTATAAAATTACGGTTCTTATGAATATTCCGGAACATTTTTCTGAGTTCATGGTCCTGGGGCACGCTTTTCCGTAATTGAGCTCGGGAAGGCCCGGAATTGAAAAATTCCCGAACTTAAAACTTTCAAAGGTCTAAAATATACTTTGGAACAATAATTCATTCATTTACTTTATAAAACTTCTTTTATTATGAAACCGAAGGAAAACCGGATTTAGGATTCCTAGGCTTCTCTCACTAGACTTAAACTGGACTGGATTAGGGTCTCGCTTTTCAACTCCCGGGGTTTTCTTAACTACTGAGATTACCGGGGTTTACAGATACCTAGAGTGGTATAAAGGGAAACGTTTTGGTAAACCTCTTTTTAAGTCTAGTGCTAATGCTAATGTTGCACATGTGGATAAAAGATCTAATTCTTATGTTGCCACTCCTTTTGATCACTCTTTGGAGACAAGTGATGTCATGGCAGGAAGTTCAAATCATGTTGATCATCAAACGCTCCAGCACATGTGTACTAAGATGATGAGATTGTTGACTGAAAAGAAAGGCGAAAATCAAAATTCCAACATAGGTTCAACCTTGGAAAGGAGCAAGTGATCATATGACACCCTTTCCTTCATTATTCATTCAAACCAATACACTTGATCATCCCATTATCACCAAACTTCCAGATGGAAGCCATAAATCTGTCTATCAAACAAGAAGTGTAAACCCCGGTATTCTTAGTAGTCAAGTGAACTCCGGGAATCGAAAAGCAAAACCCTAATCCAGTCCATTTCAAGCTTAGTGAGGGAAGCTTAGAAACCCTAAATCCGGCTTTCCTTCGATTTCATAACAAAAGAACTTTTATAAAGTAAATGAATATGAATTATTTTTAAAGTATAATTTAAACCTTAGGAAGTTTTAAATTCGGAAAACTGTCAATTCCGGGCCTTCCCGAGCTCAATTACGGAAAAACGTGCCCAAGACCAGAAACTCAAAAAAATATTCCGGAATACTCATTAGAACCGAAATTTTATAAGGATTTCAAAAATATAAATTTTATAATTTTCCGGGCTATAAAAATTATAGTTATAGCCTTTCTCCCGTATTTTCTTTACAACCGGTAAAGTAGATGTCTTGTCTACTATTCACAAGTACAACCTATACTTGATAAGATCATATTTTATACAACTTGTTGATATTCATAAGAGCTAGAATGGATATTTGTTTTGATTAAAATTCATGTTTCAGGACTAATTTGGACTAAGAAATCAAAACAGAAACTTTGAATCGAAAATAGGAAAAATTGAAGTCAAGGCTGGCATTTCAACATTCAAAGCAGCTGGCGTTTAGACGGCTTACACCCAAGGCCGTTACCAGCACAGCCAGCTTTGCCAAGCATAAGTTCCAACCACACTGAAAGCCGCCCCAAAGCTGCCAGCGTAGAAGATGAAGAAGCCAGCGTACTTGAAGGCCGGCAGCTCAGAATTGGATAGTCACCAGCGCACAAGGAGTTATAGCATACGCCGACTCCTAAGTCGCCGCGTTGAGGCAGTGTACATCATAGATCTGAAGCGACATGAAAATATCAAACGCTTGAAGGAAATTGAAGAGACAAATCTGTTGGAGTGTATACGCCGGAGTTTAAGCCCGGCTTTGGGACAGCATTCGTTATAAATTGATGCAACGCTTCATTTCTGATCACATACGCCGGCTAGATCCACATCTAAGCTGTCAGAGTAGAAGCGGCCTACAGGTGTAACCGATATTGAAGGCTGCCAGTGCATTGCCTGTGCAAGGGAGAAATTGAAGATACGCGCCTGTAAGCCGCCGGCGTAGGATCCATAACTGCCGGCATAAGAAGTGAAACAGCAAATTTCATTTAATGTCTTGCACGAAATTTTTCCTATAAATAGGGGGTCTTCTCCTCACTTTCTGAATCATCCAAGAAATCCAATCATCCCAAGTAGCTCTAAATCATACTACAATACATAGATTAGAACTAGCATTCCATAGAGATTTTTGAAGAGATATTGAAGTTTTTCAAGAATTTGCAAGTGAAGCTTTGATATATTGAATTGGTGATATCTGATCTTTTCCTTTTATGCAATTCATATATCTGAATATTTTGATCACAATGAAATCATTTGCAATTTCTTATCTGATTTTTGAATCATCATCCATGAGTAGCTAAATCCTTTTTGTGGAAAGTTGATGAAGCTTTAAACATGCTAAAATGATCTTTGAAACTATGTTATAAGATAGTTAGAATCATGAAATATTCATATTGAGTTCTGATTATTCATCATATCTTTGGTGTATAAGAATTCTAATAACTCGGAAGGGAAATTAGGGTTCATATGAATTCACAAATTGAGATTAAATTACAATTACGGAAGCGGCGGAGTTTAATCTAATTTAGAAATTGTCCATGAATATTAATGCAATGTTTTATATTGATTTCTCACTAAGGAATTAGGGGATGTTAATATAAAGTATTAGTCAATTATAGAATCGGAAGGTTTATAATTGTAATTTTGATTCCATGAATAATTTATTTAGCGGAAGCTATTGAATTGTTTTGTGGTTTAAAAGGTTTTTAACTTTGTTTTGAAATCTTGACAATTTCTTATGAATATCCATAAATCTAATTATCATTATAACATGAATTCAAGTTGACTGGCAATAGTTTAAAGTGGATTCTACTCCTTCCCACATTTTTCTAACATATCACTCTCTTCAAAAGCTCATTGCATTCATAGTAGATACTTAATTAGATAATCTTAATCTAATCATTCTAAAAGATCAATTGCCTAGATATTAGTATTAGTTGATAACTGTCTAGTAGTTAATAGATCTCTGTGGGATTGACACTTGACTCATGCTATATTACAAGATAAGGCCCAGTACGCTTGCTGGATGAGATGCTTTGAAAATTCACTACTAATTATAGCACATCAAGTTTTCTGGCGCCGTTGCCGGGGATCTTATTAATATTAGACTACCTTCAGCTTTGCTAGTAGTTTAGGTTTAAGTTTAGTTTTAAAATTTTCCTTTTCTCTTTGCAGGTTTTATGCGAAGAAGTAGAAGTTCTGAACTTCTACCCTTAGACCCTGAGATTGAAAGAACCTTGCATCAACAGAGAAGAAGGAACCAAAGAAGAGGAGCAATGGCGCAAAATCAAGGAAACAATGATAACAACAACCAGTTGCAACCAGCTGCTCTCGCTCCAAGGGCAATTCGAGACTATATATAGTACCTACTATTTAAGATCCAGCATAAGAATGCCCACTGTGGAGGCTAACAACTTTAAACTTAAACTGTCCCTGATTCAAATGGTTGAGTCACATCAATTTGGAGGATATCCGAATGAGACGCCAGATGAACACCTTGCCAAATTTCTCCAGTACACCAACACTGTCAAACTTAATGGTGTAAGAAACGAAGTCATCTGACTACAGCTTTTCCCTTTTTCTCTTAGGGATAAAGCCTTAGCATGGTACAATTCCCAACCTCCAGACTCGATCACTACATGGGATGATCTGACAAAGAAGTTTCTGAAGAGATTCTTCCCTCCAGCAAGGACCGCCAGATTAAGAAATAAGATCTCCAACTTCACCAAATTCCCTGGTGAATCATTATATGATGCTTGGGAAAGATTCAAAGAGGCGGTCAGAAAATGTCCACACCATGGTTTACCCGATAATCTACTGATCGAAAATTTCTACCTCAGTCTTGATGAAGCTTTGAGGTCCTTAGTAGACGCTACTTCGAGAGGATCACTGATGGGAAAAACATATGAGGAAGCTAGTGAGATTATTGAAGAATTAGCTTCCGCAGCTCATAATTGGAGTTGTGAAAGAACAAGATCTAAAATAGCATCTGTGGAAGACAAAGAAGATATATCACAACTCAAGGCTCAAATGGCAACCCTCATCACTCAAGTAAGTAAACTCACAACTGCAAATTCTTCCAATAAAAAACAAGTGTTTTGTTGTGAGATTTGCTCAGGACCACACTCTTCTTTTGAGTGTCCGCATGGATCATCATCAAATGATGAGCAGCTCAACTATGTGGGAAATTTCCAAAAGGGTAATTTTGGAAACACATATCATCCGAATATGAGAAATCATCGCAATCTGTCATATCGGAATGATGCCAATGTTCTAAAGCCACCACCTGGTTTCTAAGGACAAGGATATGTAAGAAATGCCCCACCTCAACAGCAAATTCAATCATCTACTGATGCATTACTGAGGATTTCATTGTCACCACAACAAACTCACTCAACAATCAGAATGCAATCATTCAAGATTTGCAAGGGAAACTCCATCAACTTCCACAGCAAGTGAGTAATAGTGTCACGCCCCGTAGGGTATCCTAAACGTAACAGCCCGCCACATACTAAGTAAGACTCTCGAGTTCCCTACCCGGGGCCTTCGGAAGTCTTAGTAGATGTAAAGCGTTCCTTTACGACAATAGAATACTTCAACAAATGGAGTTAAACAGTTTAACGAGGCATTCATTAGCCATAGATAATAAATCAAAACGCATAATTTAAAGTTTACAAGATCTAAAGGGCATTCCCCCGCAAAAAAAAAATAACAGTCTATTACAGTCATCCAGAGTCTTTAGTTTCCAATGGAAGTCTATAAAAAAGGAATGGATTAAACTTCTATGGGAAACTCCTATCTCCGATACCTACGCTGTGGCTTGTCTCGGCCTAAGCCATATAAAATCATGCTGCAAAAGATAGAAACTATGGGGGCATAAGCTAACTAGCTTAGTGAGTAATAACTTCCATAACGCAATTAAGCATAATTCATTCAAACAAGTAATTATCCAGGCAAGTGAATGCATCAAACAAATGTGATCATCAAACATATGACCATCCAGAAATCATATGTGGATGGACTTGCGCCCTCCATCCCGGGTTAGCAGATTAACGAATCCTGCGGTACGACGCCGTTTAAGCTCACGGTCAACTAACAATAATTCGTTTTATGGATCACGATTAACCAACAAAGTCGTTTTATGGATCACGATTAACCAACATATTCGTTTTATGGACCACGAAAAAACCAACCAATGCAAATGCTCCAACCCCATCGTGATATGAATGGATTCAATTTACGTTTGAAACCGAATATTCATTAATTCAATTCTTTCAAGTGACAACAAGTATTCACAAACATTCATCATAAGGTACTAGCTAATCAGTCAATAGCTTAACACCCGGTTTCGATATTCCTTAAGCTTCATTTCACATATCAACAGTAGACAACATATATAGCTCTCATATACCCCATCATGCATATACAATTTCTTTTATCCTTGCCTACACCACTAGTGCCACTACATTACAATCACATTCATTAATTGAGATTGGAAGTAAGACTCACTCGGCCATTGGACGCCAAACCTCCTAATAGTAGTAGTCGGGAGGTAGAGTGTCGTCCTGCTCAGGATCACCTACCAAGCAAGAATAATCCTAATGAGATTCTCCACATGTAACTAAATCAAGCTATACATCTAAATTATATGGATTCGGATTTCTCGCTATTTGCGGAAGTTCCGACTTAAAACGGCCATAACTTGGTCATTTTAACTCGGAATTTCGCAAATTTTATATCGATCTCTATCTACTTCGAAAGATCTATCTATTTCAAGTATTATTTTCAAGTTTTGAAAATAGTAAGGCCATGGAACAGTGGGATCAGATCTGTTCCGCATGTGTTCCATCTCAAAAATTTGTTTTGCTTTTGATAAGAAGTGTTCCTAGATGATGATTCATGCATGAATGATATGGGAATGAATTACTAACTTAATATATGCATGGTCATAATAACTTTTGTGATAATAAACTCATATGAACCCTTATGTGTTGGGAAATTCTCATAAAGATTATTTCTAAGAAGCTATTTTTCCACATTATACTCCTTAGGGTTTCCTTGACTTTTAATCTTGTAATCCACTTATTATTTAACTAAAAATAAGTTCTCAAGGTCTATATTAATCATGGCCTCCATTCATGCATAAAAATTCCCATTTTTCATTTGGGAAACATGTCTTTGAACCAGCTTTTTGTAAAAATCCGAATTTTCTAAATTTCATTTTCTTACATTTTTCTTAAGGAAAAACTTGTCTAATGCATTAAAAATTGAAGTTCCAATATGTATGTTATCTAAGGACTCATTTAGCTTATAAAATATCCAATTTAGACTTAAATACTAAGTGTTTATATAAGCATTACCCAAAATTACGAATTTGACTACACATCCAAAGTCAATATTTTTCCTTCTAGCTTCACTTCTTGTTTTCTTATTTTTATTATGCCTAAACTCATCTAAACTCATGAAAATAATTCCTTCAACATGCCTATTACACATACCCTTCATTTTTCTTATGAAATATGAGTTTAAAAATGATTTTGGTAGTTTTCAAGGTAGGGTTTCCATTTCATCCGAATTTTCAACATTTCATTTTTGACAAAGTCCTTCCTTTTTCAATGTTCTTGCCTTCTATATATGAATATCCACTATCTAACATCTCTATACATATACAAGACTACATTTTTGTGATCATCAATGCATGAAAATGAAAATAACTCTATGATCATACATGTAAATAACAATGTGGGTATCTAAACTTTAGATCTACTAAGTATGATGCATAAATCATGGGTCTCATAGCATGAACAACAATATATATGCAAGATCACTACTTTACATGCATGAACAAGATGAGATCTTAACAAAAACACATATAAACATTAGATCCATGTCTTGTGATGGCTTGATATTCTTGTTCATGTGTTTTCATGTCCCTAGCATGAGCTCATTGGGATTAATGAGAAAACACACAAGATATAGTCTTGCCATTACAAGATCTAGGAAGAACAAGACCTAAATCAACATACCAAAGGAGTCTTGAGATGGAAATGAAGAAGGAAACAAGTTGAAGTGTGAGAGGGAGAGGGGGGAGTGCTCGGCAATATGAAGAGGAGAAAGAGAGAGTTTTTCTCTCTTGTGAAATTTTGAACAAGAAGAAATGAAGAGAGAGAGAATATTTAGTATATATATCAAGTGATTTAGAGTTTGGCTAATAAAATGAAGTAAAAATACTTCAATTGAGGAGAAATGAGAGGGAGGGGCGCCGGCCATCCCTTTAGGTGTGTGTGTGTGTGTTTAAAAATTTGATATTTGTAATTTAGTAAATGAAAATGTAATAAATGTAATAATTGATTAAGAGACAAAATTCATTGGAAAAGAAAATTAAAATGAGTAGTTGTAAGAATGTAAGAATAGGGTATGGGTAGTGTGTAGTGTAGGTTGTACTTGTGAATAGTAGACAAGACATCTACTTTACGGTTGTGCCGAAAACACGGGAAAAGTTATAACTGTAATTTTTATAGCTCGGAAAATTATGAAATTGATATTTTTGGAATCCTTATAAAATTACGGTTCTAATGAATATTCCGGAACATTTTTTTGAATCCGTGGCCCGGGGCACGCTTTTCCGTAACTGGGCTCGGGAAGGCTCGGAATTGAAAAATTCCCGAATTTAAAACTTTCAAAGGTTTGAAATGTACTTTGGAACAAAAATTTAAATTCATTCACTTTATAATATTTATTTTACTATGAAACCGAAAGAAAGCCGGATTTAGGGTTCCTAGGCTTCACTCACTAGACTCAACCTGGTCGGATTAGGGTTCCGCTTCAATTCCCGGGGTTTCTTAGCTACCGAGAATACCGGAGTTTACAAATAGACCATTTGGGTCTTGACCAAGCAACACAGAGAAGAATCCCAAGTCTGTAAATGCAATCACCCTGAGAAGTGGTAAGGAGATTGCTCCAGTTGAGGAAACTATCAAGGAACAAGAGGAAATTCCACCACAAAACAACAAAGGAAAACAAAAGGTGGAGGACACTATTCAAAAACCACCTGAGGTGAAATCATATGTTCCTCCCGTCCCTTTTCCAGGAAGATTAAAGCAACAAAGACTGGATGAGCAATTTTCAAAATTCTTAGATGTTTTCAAGAAGCTGCACATTAACATTCCATTCTTAGAAGTGATTCAAGGAATGCCTTCCTATGCCAAATTCATCAAAGAATTGCTATCCAACAAGAGGAAGATTGATGGAAATGTGATACTCACTGGAGAATGTTCCATGATCCTACAGAAACAAACACCCAGTCTGCCCACTAAACTTCGAGATCAAGGAAGTTTCATTGTACCTTGCACCATTGGTGATTGTCATTTTGATAAAGTTTTAATTGATTCTGGTGCAAGTATCAACTTAATAACTTTATCGGTATTTAAAAAACTAGGACTTGGAGATTGCAAGGATACACATGTAACCTTGCAACTTGCTGATAAAAGTATAAAATACCCTAGGGGTATTGTGGAAAATGTCCTAGTTAAAGTTGACAAATTCTTTTTCCCTGTGGATTTTGTAGTCTTAGACATGGATGAAGATAGGGAAGTTCCCATGATCTTGGGTAGACCATTCCTTACAACAGGTAAAGCACTAATTGATGTAAAACAAGGGTAACTTACATTACGGGTGATGGATGAACAGGTTACTTTAATGTCTATGAGGCAATGAAGAAATTTGATGATACTGATGCCTGTTACACCATCAGTACCATTGATGAGCTGTTTTCTAAATCACTTGATGAACAAACTGGTGTGGAGACTATGGAATCCGTCTTGAGAGACTTGGACAATTGGAGTAATGAAGAGGATGAAGAAATACTGGAAGATGTACCAATGATCAAAACCAGATATTATGAATCTTTGGATACAAATGAGCAGAAGCAAGTTCCATCTTTGATGCAACCACCGACCTTGGAACTTAAACCCCTTCCTGATCATCTGAAGTATGCTTTTCTCGGAATTGGCAATACTTTGCCAATCATCATTTCTTTTGCATTAACAAATGAACAAGAACAACAATTGATTGAAGTGTTGAAAAAGCACAAAGAAGCAATCGGATGGACCATTGCAGACATTAAGGGTATCAGCCCTATGATTTGCACTCACAAAATTCTTATGGAAGCTGAGTGTAAACCTACAGTTCAACCACAAAGGAGACTTAACCCAACACTTAAAGATGTTGTCAAGAAAGAAGTTCTGAAGCTGCTTGACGCAGGTATTATCTATCCTATCTCTGATAGTAAATGGGTTAGTCCAGTTCAGGTAGTGCCAAAGAAAGGTGGTATGACTGTAGTGAAAAATGAGCACAATGAATTGATTCCTACTCGTACTGTGACTGGGTGGAGAGTTTGTATTGATTACAGGAAGTTGAATGATGCCACCCGAAAGGATCACTTTCCCTTCCCTTCATTGATCAAATGTTGGAGAAACTTGCAGGGCATGACTATTATTGTTTTCTTGATGGATATTCTGGATACAATCAAATTTCCATTGCACCCGATGATCAAGAGAAAACAACATTTACTTGTCCCTATGGCACTTTTGCCTTTAGGAGGATGCCCTTTGGACTTTGCAATGCACCTGCTACATTTCAGAGGTGTATGATGGCTATATTATCTGATATGCTTGAGAATTTCATTAAAATCTTTATGGATGATTTTTTAGTCTTTGGAAAGTCATTTGATCTTTGTCTGGAGAATTTAGCCTCCGTTTTACAAAGATGCAAAGATACCAATCTGATCTTGAATTGGGAAAAATGCCACTTCATGGTAAGAGAAGGGATAGTATTAGGTCACAAAATCTCTGCGAGAGGAATTGAAGTGGATAAAGCCCAAGTGGAGATTATTGAGAAGTTACCACCACCTACGACTGTTAAAGGGGTCAGAAGTTTTCTTGGACATGCTGGCTTCTATAGACGATTTATCAAGGACTTCTCCAAGATTTCCAAACCTCTTTGCAACCTTCTGGAAAAAGATGCGGTGTTCAATTTTGATGACAAATTTTTGTAGGCATTCAATTCATTAAAGGAAAAGCTCATCTCTACACCAGTAATCATTACGCCAGACTGGGAGCTTCCTTTTGAACTCATGTGTGATGCCAGCGACTTTGCGGTCGGAGCGATACTTGGTCAGAGACGAGGTAAGATCTTTCATGTTATATACTATGTAAGTAGAACACTAAATGAGGCCCAAAGAAATTATGCCACTACTGAGAAAGAGATTTTAGCTGTTATCTTTACATGTGATAAATTTAGGCCTTATCTGATAGGTTCTAAAGTGGTAGTATACACTGACCATGCAGCTCTCAAGTACTTGTTTGCTAAAGCTGATGCAAAACCTAGGTTGATTAGATGGGTATTATTACTGCAAGAATTTGATCTTGAAATTAAAGATAAAAAGGGAACTGAGAATGTAATTGCTGATCATTTGTCTAGACTTGAATCTGATAGTTTAGACATTCCCATTAATGAAAAGTTCCCTGATGAACAATTGCATGCAGTAGAAATCCTAGATTTGCCATGGTATGCTGATATTATGAATTATTTGGTGACTAAGATTATCCCATATGGTTTGTCTTATCCTCAAAAGAAAAAGTTTTTGCATGGTGTAAAACAATATTTTTGGGATGGACCATATCTGTTCAAAAAGTGTGCAGACCAAATAATTAGAAGATGTGTACCTGAATCTGATCAGTTGAGCATCTTATAACACTGTCATTCAAGAGAAATAGGGGGACACTTTGGTGTTCAAAGGACTGCAGCTAAAGTATTATCATCTGGATTCTATTGGCCTAACTTATTTCGTGATTGCAGGAACTTCATATGTCATGTGCTCAATGTCAAAAGACAGGTAACATTTCTAAACGGCATAAATTACCACAAAACAATATTCTGGTAATGGAGCTTTTTGATGTTTAGGGGATTGACTTTATGGGTCCTTTTCCCTCATCTTTTTCAAATAAATACATACTTGTGGCAATTGATTACGTTTCAAAATGGGTTGAAGCTGTTGCTTTACAAACAAACGATGCCCGAGTAGTTTTAAAATTTTTAAAAAAGAACATTTTTACCAGATTTGGAGTGCCCAGAGCTATAATTAGTGATGGGGGTCTCATTTTTGTAACAAGCAATTTGAAAAGCTTTTAGCAAAATATGGTGTTACACATAAAGTGGCTACCCCCTATCATTCACAAACTAGTGGGCAAGTTGAAGTTTCCAATAGGGAGATAAAAAGGATTTTGGAAAAAACTGTTAATGCATCAAGAAAAGATCGGTCTTCAAAATTAGATGATGCATTATGGGCTTACAGGACTGCTTTTAAAACCCCTATTGGAATGTCCCCATATATGCTTGTTTTTGGTAAATCATGTCATCTTCCTGTAGAACTTGAGCACAAGGCATATTGGGCCATAAAATTTCTTAACTTTGATGAAAAAGCTGCAGGTAAAAACAAATTGCTTCAATTGAATTAGCTGGAAGAATGGAGGAATGAGTCATTTGAAAGTGCTCGTATCTATAAGGAACGAGCAAAGAAATGGCATGATAGAAACATCATCAAACGAGAATTTTTGCCTAGACAAAAAGTTTTACTTTACAATTCTCGTTTGAAGTTGTTTCCTAGAAAATTACGGCCAAGATGTTCGGGACCGTTTGAGATTGCGAAAGTTTTTCCATATGGAACGGTGGAATTAAAAACTGAGAATGATCGGACTTTTAAAGTGAATGGGCAACTGCTCAAACATTATTTTGAGGGGGAAAATCTTGACAGTACTACTACTGTCATGAATCTCAAAGAACCATAATCAGATCAGGAAAGTCGGGCTAAGCAACTTTAAACTAAGCGCTTCTTAGGAGGCAACCCATGTCTAATTCTAGAATAGTTTTATTTGTTTTGTTTTTACTAACTTAGTTATTAGTGTGGCAGGTGATATTTGATCATAAAGAAATCAAAAAATTAAAAAAAAAAAGGAAAACAATGAAGGCCGGCTCAAGGCTACCAGCCTTGAGTAAGCTTTGAAAAAACAATGAAAGCCGATTCAACACCACCAGCTTTAGGCCAGCGTAAAGGTTAGTACAGGAGTAGGTGAGCACCGCAAAAGAAGCCGGCAAGGGAAAGGTCAAGGCCGCCGGCTTATGTGCCGGCGTTTGAAACATCATTTACATAGGCAAAGGAAGGTGAAGGCCGCCGGCTTAGTGCCGGCGTATGTGCAAGATTTCTTGGTTTCTGAAAATTCCCGATCAAAGCCAGCACCTGGGATTATAAGCCACCAGCTTTGAGCAGGCGTATCCACTTAAGCCGGCTGTGTAAATGGGTAAGCTGCCAGCTTGATGCTCTTGGTATGTATTTTTTTTAGTTACACTGGCTGTAAGCTGCCGGCGTACATGGCAGAAATGCCGGCGTAGGTTCTGTAAATGCTTTTAACAGGTACGAATCCTCTCTCTCTTTCTCATTCTTACTCACTCTCACTCTCTATTACTCTCACCCGAAGAATTCATCCCTTCATTGGCCTCATTCATTGAGTAAAATCCAGCTGTCCAAGTAAGATTCTTACTCTTAGTTCTCTGTTTTAATCTATTACATTGCTTAGATCTGTCAATTCGCTCATAGATTAAACCGAGATTGATTTTTTCGTAAATGGGATATGAACTTTAGCTATTGATACATTTGATTGCGATGATGATGTTTTGTTCAAGCTACATTTCATTCCATATATTGTTATTGCAAGCTTTGAGGTGTAGATTCATGATTACTGCTAGATTGGCAAATTAGGGTTCTTGAGCTGTGTAGAGTGTTTCAAATTCGAATTGGGGCTTTGTGAAATTCTTTGTATAACTGCTGGATTTGTAAAGATAATATACTACTTAGTAGCTCCAAATCATGAATTGTGATCAAATTTGCGCAAATTGAACTTGGAATTTAGAATTGTGCTCAATTTTGATGAAAATTTCAGTATGAAAATGTTTTTGGACTTTTAATGAAGAAATTTTGAAAAACGTTTTTATTTGAAAAATTTGAAATTCCAACGTTCAATTATGAGTTGGCAAGCCTAAGTTGCTAGCTTTCATATTGTTTTACAAGTGTAAATGCTCCATTCAATTTCATGATTAATAGCTCCACTAGTTATATGCCTTGATATCAAAATTGTTCAAAATCAAGTTTTAGGCACAAATTAGAATTTCATTGAAATTGTGTATTCCTCGTTTCTAATTAAGATCAATTTATTTGCAGGAATGGCTCTAAGACAAAAACGACCAAGGACCACTGACGCCTTTACATCGGGTTCACAGAACCAAAATTTGCTGTCTAGTCAGCAGTACGCAAAAGATGGAAAGAAGAGGCTCGTAAAGATGGATTTCTTAAATACCCAGTATTTAGATTGGTGCCTGCTGGATGAATTTGGGATCATTGACCAAATCTGGGAGATTGTTCAAGATCCAGCATGGATCCGGTTGTTTGATTTTCGGGAGCCGACATAAAAGAACTTGACGATAGAGTTCTTGTCCACATTAAAGAACATTCCAGATAGAGAGGAGTCTACTTTCCAGTTCCAGGCATTCGGGCAGATTAGGAAAGTGAAATTGAAGGAGATGGGCCACATACTGGGACTGTATGATAATGAAGCAGACAATAGGAATCTGCCGAACAGTTGGCCGGAAGACATGACCCAGGAGGCATATTGGTTCCAGTTAGTTGCTCCTGAGAGAGCAAATGAACACTTTGTTCCCTCCAAGTCACTGGCCACATCTTTTCGTGTTATCGAACACAAGTTGCTCCACCATATTCTTGCACACACCCTGAGTTGCAAGAAGACCAGTCACAGCAAGGTGACTACGTTCAACATGTTCTATTTGTTTAGCCTTATTAGAGGCTACAGGATTGACTTTGGGGTGGAGATAGCGAACTTTATATACCAACAGCAGATGACACAAGGACTCGAAGCCTGTGTTGTGGAGGCTACATCACTAGATTGCTGAAAGGATGGACATTTTTGCCTCCACAGGATGATGAGGTATTTGAGTGCAAGAAGATCACATCTGCACCATTCCGAGGCTGGGGATTGCTGAAAAACCCCAGAGCAGCATAGCCACCGTTTTTGGAGGAGGTCGAGCTCCAGGATATCTTTCCTGGAGATGCTCCATTTGAGATACCATCTACATCTGCTCCTCCTCCTCCTGCAGGCACTTCATTAGCGTATGGTATGGACCAGCTTAGGCTCGATGTTGAGGAGCTGAAGCGCCAGAGCCAAGAGCTCAGGGATAGTCAAGAGAAGGAAAGGAAGAAGAACAAGAAATTTAGGAAGACTATCTTTGAGGCGTTGAAGACGGCCATTTGCTGCATTAGCCCAGAGACAGGGGCTGGCATGAGATATGAGACTTCATCTGAGTCTAGACACAGTTCACATCATTCAGACAGACTCAGTTCAGAGCACACACGGATAGCTAGCCCAGGAGACACACAGAGACATACTCCTGAGGGTAGCAGCAGACAGAGTCCAGGGCTAGAGAGCTAGAGATCCTGCTAGCTCTCAATTTGATCTTTACTGTTTTTATTTTTATCTTGGCCTGTATATTTATTGAGTACCCAAGTTCCTGTGGGTGAACTCCTTTATTATTTTTCTGCTTTTATTTTTTGTTTTTGTTTTTGTTTTTCTTTTGTAGTAATTACAGGAAACAAGCAAAGCAAATCTCTTGCAATGCAAATTTTGATGACTATGAAACAAACGACTGACTTCAGGGAAGTATCCAATTCATTTCTTATTCCTTTCCTATGTTTTATTTGTTGCAAAACAGTGAGGACACTGTTTGGTTGAATTGTGGGGGAAGGGATAAAATTTGCATGAAGTAAAAATTATGATCTGTTGTCTACTGTTATTTATATTGGAAAATATCCACCTTGTATTTTTGGTTTGAAAGCAAATTATGAGGAAATTTGCTAAATTTTTTTCAAAAATCTCTTGAAATTGGAGATAGTACAAAGAAAAGACTGAAAATCAATGAAATTGACTTGTGAAAGTATCTTACTCACCTGCTGTTGTGATTGGTTTACTAAGTTAAAATTAAGTTGTAAAATCCTTAAGGAACAAGTTTACTTTATTTTTAACTTTGGAATTGGAAATTTAAGAGCTGGTCGAGTCCTTTTGTGAAAAATAAACAGGTTTACTTCTAGGAAATTTTAGTTTGTATATATTCTTTGAATTTTAACACTTGGTGAAAGAGGTAGAAGAAACTTTTAAACTTAGTGATCCTTCATAAAAATAAGTCTTTGATATTGTTATTGCATTAAAAAAAGAAAGAAACAAGCATAGCCACTACTCCTCTGACTTGAAATTTTGAGTTATGAGTATCTGAACTTGAATGTTAAAGTGAGGAAGAGTTCTTAGGGGTATTTTGAAACCTGGTCACTTAGGTGATGAGCCTGGGATGTGCCGACTCAATGAACTCACTATAACGAGAAGGGAAGAATGGCAAAAGTTCAATTCATGAGCTTTGAAAAGCAAAAAATGGAGGCAAAAACCTCCCAAAAAGAAAATAAATGCTTGAAAAAGAAAAAGAAAAATGAATGCAAATATGCAAAGGAAGGAGACTTATAATAAAGAAGGAGAAATTCTAAGGAAAAAGTAGATACCACATGCTTTCATTTTGTGTTACTTAGAATATATATACAAAAACTAGAAATCCAATGAAGTTTAAATGAGTATTTTTCCTTAGTGGATTGAGTATTTGCTTTTGAATAGAAGGTTCTTTTGTTAAAAGTTGAGATTAAAACTTGTTTTGTTTGGATTAACTCCTAAATTTTGATTATAGTACTCTAATTACAAGAAATTGGTATGGTTAGAGCAATAGATACAAGAAAAAAAGTTAAAGAAATTGTGATTAAATTGGAAAAATTGTACTATCTATAAGAGATTTCATGATTGTTCTTCATTATTTTGCTTGAGGACAAGCAAAAGTTCAAGTGTAGGGGAATTGATAAGATCATATTTTATACAACTTGTTGATATTCATAAGAGCTAGAATGGATATTTGTTTTGATTAAAATTCATGTTTCAGGACTAATTTGGACTAAGAAATCAAAACAAGAGACTTTAAATCGAAAATCAGAAAAATTGAAGTCAAGGTCGGCATTTCAACATTCAAAGCCACCGGCGTTTAGACGGCTTACACCCAAGGCCGTTACCACATAGCCAGCTTTGCCAAGCATAAGTTCCAACCACACTGAAAGCCGCCTCAAAGCTGCCAGCGTAGAAGATGAAGAAGCCAGCGTACTTGAAGGCCGGCAGCTCAGAATTGGATAGTCACCAGCGCACAAGGAGTTACAGCATATGCCGGCTCCTAAGCCGTCGGCGTTGAGGCAGTGTACATCATAGATCTGAAGCGACATGAAAATATCAAACGCTTGAAGGAAATTGAAGAGACAAATCTGTTGGAGTGTCTACGCCGGTGTCTAAGCCGCCGGCTTTGGGACAGCGTTCGTTATAAATTGATGCAACGCTTCATTTCTGATCACATACGCCGGCTAGATCCACATCTAAGCCGCCGGCATAGAAGCGGTCTACAGGTGTAACCGATATTGAAGGCTGCCAGTGCACTGCCTGCGCAAGGGAGAAATTGAAGATACGCCGCCAGCGTAGGATCCATAACTACCGACGTAAGAAGTGAAACAGCAAATTTCATTTAATATCTTGCACGAAATTTTTCCTATAAATAGGGGGTCTTCTCCTCACTTTCTGAATCATCCAAGAAATCCAATCATCCAAGTAGCTCTAAATCATACTACAATACATAGATTAGAACTAGCATTCCATAGAGATTTTTGAAGAGATATTGAAGTTTTCAAGAATTTGCAAGTGAAGCTTTGATATTTGAATTGGTGATATCTGATCTTTTCCTTTTATGCAATTCATATATTGAATATTTTGATCATAATGAAATCATTTGCAATTTCTTATCTGATTTTTAATCATCATCCATGAGTAGCTAAACCTTTTTGTGGAAGTTGATGAAGCTTTAAACATGCTAAAATGATCTTTGAAACTATGTTATAAGATAGTTAGAATCATGAAATATTCATATTGAGTTCTGATTATTCATCATATCTTTGGTGTATAAGAATTCTAATAACTCGGAAGGGAAATTAGGGTTCATATGAATTCACAAATTGAGATTAAATTACAATTGTGGAAGCGGCGGAGTTTAATCTAATTTAGAAATTGTCCATGAATATTAATGCAATGTTTTATATTGATTTCTCACTAAGGAATTAGGGGATGTTAATATAAAGTATTAGTCAATTATAGAATCGGAAGGTTTATAATTGTAATTTTGATTCCATGAATAATTTATTTAGTGGAAGCTATTGAATTGTTTTGTGGTTTAAAAGGTTTTTAACTCTGTTTTCAAATCTTGAAAATTTCTTATGAATATCCATAAATCTAATTATCATTATAACATGTATTCAAGTTGATTGGCAATAGTTTAAAGTGGATTCTACTCCTTCCCACATTTTTCTAACATATCACTCTCTTCAAAAGCTCATTGCATTCATAGTAGATACTTAATTAGATAATCTTAATCTAATCATTCTAAAAGATCAATTGCCTAGATATTAGTATTAGTTGATAACTGTCTAGTAGTTAATAGATCTCTGTAGGATCAACACTTGACTCATGCTATATTATAAGATAAGGCCCAGTACGCTTGCTGGATGAGATGCTTTGAAAATTCACTACTAATTATAGCACATCAATACTACACACTACCTATACCCTATTCTTACATCTTTACAACTACTCATTATAATTTTCTTTTCTAAGAAATTTTGTTTCCTAATTAATTATTACATTTTATTACTTAAATTACAAATTTTATCAAAATTCAAATTTCTCTCTCTCTCTCACACAATGGCTGGCGCACGCCCTCCCCATTTCCCTCTATTTTGTTTTATTTTTACTTCTTTTATTATAGTTAAACCCTAATCCTTCTAATATATAAGCTCATTTTCTCTCTCTCTACTCATTTTCACTCTTTCAAAATTTTTACAAAGGTTAAAACTCTCTCTTCCTCTTCTTGTTGTTGCCGTGACACACACACACCTTCACAAGTTCATTTCATCTTCTTTTCTTCTTCAAATCATCCATTAGATGATGATTCCAAGCTTTGTTATTCCTAAATCTTGTAAGGGCAAGACCATTCTTGAGTGTTTTCCACCTTAAATCCTAGTGAGCAAATGCTAGGGATAAGAAAAACACTAATACAAGAATATCAAGCCATCACAAGAAGTAGATCTTGTGTTTAATAAACTTTTGTTGAAATATTATCTTATTTATGCATGTAAAGTAGAGATCTTGCATGGAAAGTTTATGTTCATGTCATTAAACTCATGTTCATGCACTATAAGTGGTAGATCTAGTGTTTAGGCACTCATACTTTTATTGACATTTATGTTCATGTGGATATTTTGAGCTTTCATGCATTAATGATCATAAAAGATTAGCCTTGCATGTATATAGATGTGTTAGATGATAGATCTTTATGGATATAGGACAAGGAACTTGAAAAAGAAAAGACTTTGTTAGAAATGTCTAGTGGAAAATTCGGATGGTTTTTGAAACCTATTTTAAAAACCCTTGAAACCACTTTGAAACTCATATTTTTCATGAAAAATGAAAGGTATATGTAATAGGTATCTCTAGGGAATGATTTTCACAAGTTAAAAGGAGTTTAGGCATGAGTAGTGTGTAAAACCAGTACTGGAATTAAAATGGAAAATTTTGAGTTAGTGATCAAATTGTCAAATTCGTAATTTGAGATGATGCATATGTAATCACCTAGTATTTGAGCTCGAATTGCAAGTTTTATGCGTTAAATGAAGTCCTTAGACAATAGATATAGTAAAGCTTCAAATTTTGATGCATTAAACAAGTTTTCTCATAAGAAATATGCAAGAAATGAAAATTTCCAAAATTCGGATTTTTGTGAAAAGCTTGTTTAAAAACATATTTGCAAGGTGAAATATGTGAATTTCTATGTATAAATGAAGGTCTTGGATAGTATAGATGATGAAGACTCATTTTTATTTAGATAGCAAGTAAATTCTAAGAATAAAATCCTAAAACCTTAGGAAACGCAAAATTGGAAAGAATAGATTTTTAAGAAGTGACTATTGTGGAGTCTTATAATAATTAGGAGTTCTTAAAAGTTCATTATCAAAAATCATCAAGATCATGCATATATTGAGCTCATTACATGACATTCATACTAGGAATTCATTCATATTCCATCTATATATGAATCATCAACTAGACACGTTTTTACCAAATGCAAAACAATTTTTCGGAAATGAAAAAGTTACAGAACAGATCTGATCCCTCTGTTCTGTGACCTTAATGTTTTCAAAACTTAAAAATAATATTAGAAATAGATGGATCTTTCGAAGTAGATAGAAATCGATGTAAAATTTGCAAAATTCCGAGTTAAAATGACCAAGTTATGGCCGTTTTAAGTTGGAACTTCCGCAAATAACGAGAATCACGAGTTTGTTTAGTCTAGATGTATAGTTTGAATTAGTTAAGTGATGAGATTCTTATTAGGTTATTCTTATTTGGTAGGTGATTCCGAGCACGACGATACCCTACCACTTGACTACTACTATTAAGAGACCGGCGTACAATGACCGAGTGAGTATTACTTCCGATTTCAATTATTGCTTATGATTGTAATGATAGTTGCATTAGTTGCTTAGGCAAAGATAAAAATGAATATGCATGATGGGGTATTTGGGAATTATATTTGACTGCTGTTGATATGTGAAGTTGGAATTAAAAAATATCGAAGTCGGGTGATAATTTATTTTTTGTATAGAGAGGAGATATAATTGATTGTCTGCGAAGATTGTTTGGTCACCTAAAAGAATCGGATTAATTAACTATTGGGCATTAAATGTAATTTTGAGCTCATTCATATCACGATGGGGATAGAGCATTAGCATTTGTTGGTTTTTCATTATCCATAAAACGAATATGTTGGTTAATCGTGATCCATAAAACGCATATGTTGGTTAATCATGATCCATAAAGCGAAATATTGTTCAGTTGACCGTGAGCTTAAACGACATTGTATCGCAGGATTCGTTAATCTGCTAACCCAGGATGGATGGCATAAGTCCATCCACATATGATTTCCTACTAGTCATATGTTTGTTAAATCCACTTGCGTGATGCATTTCACTTGATTGAATAATCACTTGCTTGAATGATTTGTCTTAATTGTGATATGGAAGTTTTCACTCACTAAGCTAGTTAGCTTACGCCCCTATAGTTTTTACTTATCGCAGCATGAATTCATTTGGCTTAGGCCAAGGCAGGCTACAGCTCAGGTACCGGAGCTAGGAGTTTCCCTTAGAAGTTTACTTCGGTTTTGTTTAGACTTCCGTTAGAAACTAAAGGGCTCTAGATGACTGTAATGGACTTAATATTATTTTGCGGGGGAATGGCCCTTAGACCTTGTAATTTATATATGTGTTTTGGTTTATTATTTATGGCTAATGAATGCCACATTAAACTTCTTAACTCCATTGATTAGAGTATTCTATTATCGTAAAGGGACGCTTTACATCTATACAAGACTCCCGAAGGGCTCGGATAGAAATTTGAGAGTCTTATATAGTATGTGGCAGACTGTTACGTTTAGGATACCCCTATGGGGCATGACAAGAAGAGTCAAGTTGCAACCTGATTTATATCTTGAAAACATGTTGTTAGTTCTTGAGTTCACCCATAATCTGTTATCTGTGCATAAGCTTGTACGTGATGAGAAATTACTTGCTTTTCTTGACCTTTGTTCATGTCTTTTTCAGGACCCCACCAATAAACAAGTAGTTGCTTCTGCTAAGGAATTGAATGGACTATATGTCTTGGAGTCACAATTCATTGCATCTGATACTTTATCTTGTAATTCTTTAGATTGTTCTGATTTTCCTTGTCATAGCATACATTCTTGTAATAATTCTGATCTAGTAAAATTATTTCATGCTAGACTTGGTGATATTCCTTTCACAAAATTGAAACACTTAGGCATATGTAATTCTTCATTTTTTAAAGATTATGTTTGTGATGTATGTCATGAATCTAAATCTCATCGTTTGCCCTTTTCCCGTAGTGATACTAGATTTATGTCTCCTTTTGCTCTTCTTCATCTTGATATATAGGACCGTATCACATTACTTCCATAATAGGGGCCAATTATTTCCTACATGTTTTGGATGATTTTATTCGATGTACTTGGACTTATATGCTTCAATATAAGTCTCAAGTTCCTGAATGTCTTTCTAAATTTTTCGTATACATACAAAATCATTTCCATTGTTCTCCTAAGATCATTCGTTCTGATAATGGATCAGAATTTATATCCAATGCTTGTCATTCCTTGTTTGATAGCCTAGGAATATTACATCAGCGTACCATGGTCTATACACCACAACAAAATGGGCAAGTCGAGCGAAAACATAGACATTTATTAGACATAGCTCGTGCTCTTCGTTTACATGCCAATTTGCCCAAAACCTTTTGGAGTGAATGTATTTTGACTGTTACACACTTGATACACTTAATGCCTATTGCCATCTTTAGTTGGAAAACTCCTTTTGAACTAATTTTTGGTCATCCACCAGAATATACTCATCTTAGAACTATGGGTTGTCTTTGCTTTGCTCCTTCTACTTCCCCTTTTAAGGACAAATTTGACCCACGTGGTATCAAATGTATGTTTCTCAAATATAATCAAGGACAAAAAGGATATAAATTGTTTGATCTTGATAACAAACGAATTTTCTTAAGTCGTGATGTTATTTTTCATGAAACACATTTCCCTTATAGACATTCTGTTTTGCAACAAAATTCTTCTATTCCTACTGTTGTCTCACCACATATTACTCTTGATGATTCTGATCTACAGAGTCACAATTCCCCTGTTTTTCTCTACTACTGTTCCTGTTTCTCAGCCTCTTGTTCCTTCTTCTATGTCAGAACATCCTCAAAGTACAAGAGAAAGACGACCTCCACAATGGCTTAATGACTACATACATTCTTTCCAATCATCATCTTTATCTACTGCATCTATATCTTCATCGACTCTCACATACAATAATACTGCTCATCCTTTTGACCTTTCACATATTTGTGCCTATCCCTCTGATTTTCGTGCATCACTTGCAAATGCTTTCACTATTTTTGAACCTTCATGTTATTTACAAGCTATTGAACATCCAGAGTGGATTAAAGCCATGCAGTAAGAACTCATTGCTTTGGATCACAATGAAACTTGGGAACTTATTGATTTACCTCTTAGAAAGAAGCCTATAGGCTGTAAATGGATTTACAAAGTCAAATGTAATCTAGATGGTAAAGTGGATCATTCTAATGCTCGTCTTGTAGCAAAAGGTCATACACAAATTGAAGGGCAAGATTATATAGATACTTTTTCTCCTGTCGCAAAGTTAGGGACTGTAAGAATTTTGCTCGCTGTAGCAAGTACTAAAGGCTGGCCAATACACCAAATTGATATCAACAATGCCTTTCTCCATAGATTTTTAGATGAGGAGCTTTGCATGACTCCACCCGAAGGTTACACTCGAGCTTTACTTGGTCAAGTTTGTAAACTCAAGCGGTCTGTTTATGGACTTAAATAGGCTTCTGGGCAATGGAACTTGGAAGTTACTCGTTTTCTGCTTCAGCAAGGCTTTTCTAAGTCAAAGAGTGATTATTCACTTTTTCACACGTGATGATTCTAATGGATTTCTTGTCATATTACTTTATGTCAATGATATGCTTATTACTGGAACTAATGAGGATTCTATTTCAGCTTTAAAATGTTCTCTTCATTCCAAGTTCACTATTAAGGATCTTGGTCTTGCTCGATTCTTTCTTGGCTTAGAGCTTTATCGGATTTCCTCTTAGATTTTGGTCAACGAACAAAAATACAATTTGGATATCTTATCTGATACCGGTATGTCTGGTACACGGCCTGTTCTAGTTCCTTTGCCAGCTATTATTAAGCTTCATAAAGAGTCAGGTGCTTCTATTCCCAATCCCTCATTTTATAGACATATCTTAGGACGTTTGTTATATCTTACTTTAACACGTCCTAACCTTTCATTTGCTATTGTAGACACCCAATTTTTGCCCAATTAATTAAGGCTTAAATTTATAAAGTTAATTAAACAAAATCTTCATTTTTGTTTAATTAAACTCATTTTTCCAAAAGCCTTAATTAAGTATTGATGAAGTTGGCTAAGTGATCAAGGCACAGGCCAAATGGCCTGTTGGTTAAATACATTGACCCAAATACACACCCAAGCTCAAGGACCCTGGTTCAAACCGTAGCAAAGGCAAATTTTTGCCTTTTTATTATCTTATTTTTTTTGCCTTCTCAAAGTGACTTTTTGCCATACTTTGCATCAATTTTTAACTGACAAAACATCATTAATTGTTGAAATTGATGATGCCATTGCAAAGTAGACATGGAATATGAAAGATCAATACACAATTCATGTGTAAAAACAACCCAAAAGTCACAAAATTCATGCTAGAAAAAATAAAAAAAATAATTCAATTTATGAAACATTCAATTGCACATAAATGAGGATTTACAAGAATTGATAAAATTGGATGATTCATCTACCCACATTGAATGATTTGATGAAGAATATGAAAGATTAATCATCAATTCATTAGTTTGAAACAAATTTAACACGAATTATTGGATTAAATTCGTGAAAATAAAGAGGCAAAAATTGATTCGTTTCCGAAGCAATACGAAACGTAAAATTGAGCTTGCAACCTATAAATAGAGGGTACTAGGATCAAAAGGCACAACTCAATTTCAACAAACACAATCAGAATCAAGAAATTCAAAAATTTCGAAACTTAGGGTTCTTAGAGAGAAAATTCGAAATTCGAAGATCTTGGATCAATTTCGATCCAATTTGAGTGTTTGAGGAGCTTTAGGAACAAGTTTAAAGTGATCAAGTGTGCTTTGATTTGATCAATTTGTTCGAATTAAGTTATGCAAATTTTTTTTAAATTTCGAATTGGACCGCCGGCAACCACCACCTCGAACCGCCGTCCACGGTGGTTCTGGGTGCACGCCACCACCTCCAGGAGATTCGCCGTCGCACCAGGAGTCGGGCCGACACACTCCCATCCGCCGCCGATCACCAGAGTCGCCGGAATCAGCCCCGAAGTGCCGTGACTTCGTCTTCTTCACCCGTCGGAGCTCCGAGATCCGACCCGAAAATCCGAACACAACCCGGTCGGTCGTCGGTCAACGGTCGTCGGTCAAAAGTAAGCAGACCAAACGGCCCAGATTTGATCAAGCAGATCAAACGACCCAGATTTGATCAAGCAGATTAGACGACCCATATTTGATCAAGCAGATCAGACGGTCCAGATTTGATCAAGCAGATTAGATGGCCCAGATTCAATCAAGCAGATCAGACGGTCCAGATTTGATCATTCAAATCCGACGGCCCAGATTTGATCAAGGTGATTAACGCCCCAGATCGAGTCAACGATATCAGACGGTCCAGATCAAGCAAGCGCGACCAACGCTCCAGATCTGATTCGCTCCATCCAACGGCCCAGGTCAGTCCGCATTACTTTATTATTAGTTTATTATATAATTAATTTCAGAAAATAGCAAAAAAAAGTAAAAAATTCAGAAAAATTCATAAAAAATTCAGAAAAATTCAGAAAAATTCAGAAAAATCCAGAAAGATCAAAATAATTATTTTTCATATAAATTTATTTTTTTTGATATTTTTGAATATTTTTGAATATTTTTAATATGTATTTATACATAAATTGCTTTTAGAAATACATATTTGATGCATAAAAAATAATTTTAATATATTGTAAAATATTTTGAATATGTTGTGAATTTATATGATGATTATCTAAAAAATAATAATAATAAAAAAAAATAATAATAATGATAAAAATAAATAAAAATGACAAAATTGGATTTGTCAAAACCAAAATTTTTTTTAAAAAAAATGATTTTTGGACTTAGAAAAATATGTTTTCATGAAATGAAAATCAATTGATTAGATCATAGGATCATCAAAAATGGTTTTCACAAAAATTTAAAATTTAATGAACTTAAAGTGAGAATAGTTCAAAAATTAAAATTGATCAACAAATTAAGTTCTTTTTTTAAAAGAACTACGTTTTGTCTGATCTCGATTAGAGAGTACGTAGGCACCTGCGGGGCGACATTAAAACATAAAAAAAATGTTTTTTTTTAATATTGTGAATAACTATTTTGTAAATATAAGTTTTTGTTAAAAAAAAAGAGGAAATATATTTGTTGATATTGATATTCTAAAAAATAATAAAAATGAATAAAAGCACATAAAAATAAAAAAAAAATGAATAATGTGATTTGTGAATATTGTTTCATAATGTATTATTTGAATTTTTGAGCATATAAAGGATAGATTATAAATTTAAAATTCCGAAAGTGGTAACCAATTTGGTTTTAATAGGTTAGCCCCCGAATCCATGATATCTGGTTTTTTTAATAAAGTTTTTTTTTTTTAAATCAAATTTTTTTGCAGACTAGTAGCTAAGTTAGGATCAACCGACCCATTGATCCTAGCTTTATTTTTTATTTTTTTATTTTTTCCCGATTTATATCGGGTGGCGACTCTAAAAAGTTTTCAAAAATTAAAATTTCTTTTAACCCCTAGTCGAGGATTCATGTTAGATGGGTTCGGGTTTAATGTGAATCTAGTTAGGAGAAATGAACCAGATATGTGGAAAAAACCAGGCTCGACAGCTTGGCGACTCCACTGGGGAGTTATTTAAATTTAAAAAAAAAAAAGAGGGCTGGCCACTTCGGAATTATAAATTTTGAATTTATCCTTGCTTATTTTTTGTAAATTACCATGTGAATATATATTTATTTGTATATTATATTGAATAATTGTTTTGTAAATGTATACTAATCTTGCAAGTATGTAAAGTAGAAAGTAAAAGCTTGATTGTTTGTTTGCATTTGCATTTGCATTTGCATTAGCATGATTGTATGCTAGATACGGTCGTACCAGGGCCGTCTTAAGAGCTTAAGCGAGGAGGACGAAGTAAGGTCCGGGGGCTGTGGCTTTCCATCCTCTAGATCAAGAAATGTCCTTTCACTCCGGTTTAGTACCACTAAATCGGGGAACCTATAGAACCTTACCAAATCATGCATTCATTAGCATGGGATATGACCAACTTTTTCTAAAAAAATGGAGTTGAAATATAAATGTACATATGTAAATACTTAAAAAAAAAAAAAAGAAAATTCTAAAAAAATATAAAAGCTGTCAAAAAATTCAAAAATTTTGTAAATATTAGCTTATACCTTTGAAAAAATTTCAGAAAATGATGTCTTCAACCGACAGTAGCGATAGCTTATGGGCTCGCCTTATTAGAGAAAATCGAGTGGAACCTTTCAAAGATCCAATGCTCCTACTGGACCGATGGTTTGTCAGTTTTAGTCCGGTCCAAAAGTCATTCATTGAGATAGGTTAGGCCCAATCCTCAGCCTACCAAAGATCCATGTTCCATTCACCATGTTCCGAGCCCTCACTCATCTATGGGAACCTGAAGAAGTTGTCTTCCGTTTGGGTCAGCATGTACTTAGCCCGACCATTGAGGAATATACTAGACTACTCCAAGCACCTCCTACCTCTGAAGGTATCTATGTTCCGAACTTCAAGCATAGCCCGGTCCGTGTTATCTCAGAATTTTTGGGATCAAGAGGGGACCAATAATTGAAGCCATCAATGATTGCAATGAATATTGCATCCGGCTAACCACACTGATGGACTGGTTTGGAACCCTGAATACTTTAAAAGCAACCGAGCCACTTTCAGTATACCACTTGAAGTTTGGGAAGAAAACCGGGTTAATGCCTTCATAGTAGCTGCTTTTGCAACCATTCTCTTCCCTAATGGCAACTTTTCATCCACTTCCGGGTCATAGAGCTGGTTTCTCAATATTTAGCTGGCAAATCCTATGTTCCCGCTCTTCTAGCCGAACAAGTCCGTAGTCTGAATCACATCAAGTCTAAAGGACAGGCAAGTTCAAAGCAAGCATGCACTTACTGATGGTTTGGTTTGCTAGCCACATTAAGCACTATGGAAAAGAATTGGCTAATGGATCCCTCATCAGTCTGAAATATGATCTCATCCAATCTTTTGCTGAAAGGGTCCACATGGAAGATGATCATCCTCTATGGGATATAATTGCCATTCTTGAAGACATGCCACCTGAAGACATGATGTGGCAAGCTCGCTGGTTCAAAAGCCCTGTGCCATCCTAAGTTGCAAGGAATACATGGCAGTACCCCTAATTGGACTCACCGGCTGTACTGGTTATTATCCCTCAAGTGTTATCAGACAGTATGGTATGCTGCAAGATATTACTGTCAAGCCTAATTTGGAGCAAGTCACTCTAGATTATCTGGATCCAACCAAGATCTACCAGCTAAAGAATTCAAGCTAAATCAAATCCGAGCTATATGGGAAAATAGAGAGGTGAAGCCAGTTTTTGAAGTCGAGCCAGAAAGTAAGGAAACCAAGAAGTATAGAGCAACCAGGTGGTATGTGGCTAGCCAAATGAAGAAGAATAAGGATATCGAATGAAGCTCCCGATGTCCTTCAACCAGCACCATCGGAACCTGACCCTGAAACAACTGCTTACATGGAAGCTGTTTCGGCTCGCCTGGAAGTATGTCACCGAGATTTCCAAGAAAGAGAGAGGGAAATGGTGGATCGCCTGCAAAGTGCTGGAAGCAGAATTGCATTCTTAGAGGCCGAGTTGAAGGCAGCTCGAAAGAAGATTCTAGCCCTGGAAGACAAGATTGTTTGCCCCACTAAGACAAGAAGACTGGTTTAGTTGGTTTAGGTTTAGTCCTTAGGAATCAAGGTTCTTTGAAACCATTAGAAAGTAGTTTTGATTCAGTCACTAGGAAATAAGGTTTCTAAACCATTAGAAGTTTTTGTTATGTCAAACATTATCTTTTAATACAAATGTTTTTTTTAAATCATTGGTCAATATCCCCATTTGCATCTGTATGATAGCATATCTACATTCTTGCATATATATATATTAATTCATATTAATAAAAAAATAAATGTACAGGTCTAGCAAATTCGAGTTTAAGTCAAAAACTTGAAAGATAGCGTCCAAGCCGGTTAGGAGCCCTATTGTTACCAGATCCCGAGCTAAGATGTCTAACACCGGGAGCAACCCCACAGACCAGACCAATGAGCAAAGACTCAACACCATGGAACAAACCCTCCTTGGAATTGCTGAACAGATGCAGGCTTTAACACAAGTCTTGCACAACTTAAGACCCCCACAACTTCTGAAGAATCCTCAAGGGCACAGAAAGGAAAAGAAATTGAGGGACAGCTTATTCAGCAAGAGGAGTCACCAAATGAGTTTAATGCGGCTGAGTTGAAGAAAGAACTGGAAGCTCAGGCTAAAGAGATGGAGAGAAAACTGCTTGAGAAAATGAAGACGTTCGATGGTTTTGATCAAACCGCGATCCTGAATTTGCCTCAATATGAGGAAGGTGCCTTCCCTGAGAAATTTAAGGCACCGGAATTTGAAAAATATGACGGGACAGGTTGTCCTAATATGCATACCAGATTGTATGTACGACGAATGGGGCAATATGCAAATTTGACAAGCTGATGGTGCAAACCTTCCAGGACAGTCTTACTGGTGCTGCTTTGGCCTGGTACGCCCAATTAGACCATCAGAAATTGATACTTGGGACAAGTTGGCTAGGGCATTTTTTAATCAGTATAAGTTTAACATTGAGATGGCGCCCTCGGTATGGGATTTAAGCAATCTGAAGAAGAAGAAAGAAGAGACTTTCAAGGAGTATGCTCAGCACTGGAGAGCATTGGCTGCAAGGATCACCACCCCGATGCCTGAAAAGGACCTCACTTTCACTTTTATCAACACATTAGAGGAACCTTTCTTTTCCCATCTGGTTGGGCATGCATCAGCAAGTTTCTCAGAAGTGGTGATAGCTGGATGCAGGATTGAGAATGCAATTTCAGCAGGAAAATTGCAACAAGAAAAGAAATATAATGCACCAAGAAATGTCCCATACAAAGGAAAAGATTCAACCGTCAGCATGGTCAACACTTCGGGTATAACTGGCCCCACTAAGTCGTTTGTGTTGTCAACAAATCAGAATCAAAATAAGGATCAGACTCAACAAAGTGCAATCCCAAATCAACAATCAAGGTTCAACAGGCGGAACTTCACTCGAATTCCGGTTCCCCTTAGCCAAGTATTAGCTAAACTAAGGGCCGATAATCTGATCAACCTTGAAGTTCCTAGGGAAGACTACAGGCCTAAAAATTACAATCCTGAGCTGAAGTGTGAATATCACATGGCGCAAGTCGGGCACTCAACAGACAGCTGCTGGAGGCTTAGGCATAAAATCCAAGATCTTATTGATGCAAAAGTCATCCAGTTGGATTTCATTGAAGCTCCAAATGTCTCTACTAACCCATTGCCAAACCATGGACCAGTTATCAATATGATTACCGCTGAGATTCCGGATCTAGAAGAGCTTGTGTGCATGATCGGAGGTGGACCTAGATCCATCAAAATCGAGATAGGCCAAGGTAGTGAAAATGGATCAACTTCATCAAAGCCCAAAGCTATACCTTTCAGATACCCCTTGCTGTGAGTGATTATAAAGCCGCTCCATTTGATTATAAAGCGGTTAATCATGCTTCAATGGCCATGGTTGGTGGCCTTACTCGCTCAGGAAGAGTTTATGAGTCGACCGGAAGAATGCAACTGTGAATATGCCACAGCAGCAAAATGAAGAAGGGAAGAAAGATGAAGAGAAGTCAGCATTGGCAAAACTGATGAAAGCAAGTGAATACAAAGTTGTCGAGCAGTTGGCCAAAACACCTGCCCAAATATCGCTCATGAGTCTGCTGATTAGCTCTAATGTACACCGTGAGGCTCTTTTCAAAGCCTTAGAAGAAGTGAAAGTTCCAGAGGGTGTATCAGAAGAAGCCTTGGGCATATAATCAACTCAATCTTTGCAAATGAGCAAATCATTTTCTCATCTGAAGAACTGGGAGAAGGGGATCAACATAACAAAGCCCTCTTCATTGTAGTCAAAAGCTGTGGAAAGGTCATCTCTCGAGTATTAGTTGACAACGGTTCCTCTTTGAATGTATGCCCCTTAGCCACTTTGAGCCTATTGGGGATTGAACCGTCAGACATCAAACCAAGCTCTACTGTGGTTCGTGCTTTTGATGGGTCAAAAGAGATATAATAGGTGAAGTGGAGTTAGAAGTCACCATCGGGCCTCAAACTTTCATTATTCCTTTCCAAGTATTGATATCCCCAGAACATTCAATCTGCTGTTGGGAAGACCATGGATCCATGCTGCCAGGCAATACCATCAAGCCTGCACCAGAAGGTTAAGTTCATAGCCAATGGTCAACTCATCACTGTTATGGGAGAACAGGATTATGCCATTTACAAAGACGGCTGTCCCTTACATTGGAAAAGAAGGAGAAGAAGACTTCGGGCTCCAAATGTTTGACGAAGTCTGTATGATGAATGATGAAAAGAAGCTCAGGTGGGAACCTTTGGACTGGGTTATTCCCCCACTTGTGCTGAAGTGGCAGAAATGAAAAACCAAATGAGAAGGAGGAAGCTCGACAAGGAGTATGATCCATTATCAAAATCCCTCACATCAGCCATTCCTTTCCAAAGCCACATCATATCCAGCAGCCAGATGATATCAAAGAAGATGCTTCATCCAAAGAAATGATCTTGAGAAATTGGTTCTCTGTGCCTTGCGCTAGTATTAAGTCTTTTAAGTAAGAACTTATCTAAGACTAGATTTGTGTTTTGTGTTTTTCAGTATTATGTGATGCTCAAATAAGTGTACTTAAACACCGTCCCAGTTTAATGAAATTTATTTCTGTTTGTGCTTTCACATATTCTCATACATTCCTCATTCATATTCAACCAGATCCAATTGTGATGAAGTTCAGGGATATCTCGCGCGTATAATTAATGAAAATATCAATATCACCTCTAACTCTACTGGGTTAGACGTTGAAGATGATATTGATTATCAATTTAGAACACAAGAAATTTGGCAAAATTTTGAACAAGGAAGGATTGAAATTCCCGAAACCATTGAAGTGATTAATTTGGGAACAAGCGAAAACCCTAGGAATCTGAGGATAGGGGGAAAATTGCCTGAGAGCACGGCACAAGATTTAACCAAGTTACTAGCCGAATACTTGGATGTTTTTGCATGGTCGTATAGCGATATGCCCGGTTTAGACCCATCCATTGTGGTTCACAAATTGCCAACAAAGGAGGATTTTAAACCTAAAAAGCAAAAATTAAGGCGATTTAGGCCAGATTTACTCCTCCAAATCAAGGATGAAGTAAAAAAGTTGCTTGAAGTAGGATTCATTGAGGTTTCTGATTATTCGGATTGGGTATCAAATATAGTGCCAGTACTTAAGAAAAACGGGAAAGTGAGAATTTGTGTGGATTTCAGAGATCTAAACAAAGCAACCCCAAAAGATAATTTCCCGTTGCCTCACATTGATGTTTTAGTGGACAATACCGCTGGAAATCATCTATTTTCATTCATGGATGGATTTTCAGGGTATAATCAGATATTAATGGCCGAAGAAGATAAGGTCAAAACCACATTCGTTACAGCCTGGGGAACCTTTTGTTACAAAGTCATGCCTTTTGGTCTCAAGAATGCCGGGGCAACTTATCAACGAGCAATGCTTGCTATACTTCATGATATGATGCACAAAGAGGTGGAAGTATATGTAGATGACATGATCGCCAAGACAAAGGAAGGAGAGGATCATGTAGTGGTTAAGGAAGCTTTTTGAAAGATTAAGGAAGTTTCAGTTGAAATTGAATCCAGAAAAATGCACTTTCGGAGTGACATCTGGAAAATTATTAGGATTCATGGTTAGCCAAAAAGGGATAGAAATCGATCCTGATAAGTCAAGGCAATTCAGGATTTACCTCCACCAAAAACATTAAAAGAAATCAGAGGCCTCTTGGGAAGATTGAATTACATTGCTCGATTCATATCACAGTTGACTGATAAGTGCCAACCGCTGTTTAAACTGCTGAAGAAGAATGCCCTAATTGAATGGAATGACGAATGTGAAAAAGCCTTTAATCGGATAAAGCAATATCTGACGAATCCACCAGTACTGGTTACTCCAAAACCGGGGAAACCATTGTTCTTGTACTTGACATTCTTCCTGAATCCATGGGTTGTGTGCTCGGGCAAAAATGAGGAAGGAAAAGAAAGAGCTGTTTATATTTAAGCAAGAAATTCTCAAATGGAGAACAAAAGTATTCAGAGATAGAAAAACCTGCTGTGCATTAGTATGGGTTATGCACAGACTTAGGCAGTATACGCTCTTCTACTCGATCGAGTTGATTACGAAGCATGATCCATTGCGATACTTGGCACGCAAACCGGCTTTGGTTGGTCGAATCTCGAAATGGCAGATGCTACTTTCTGAATTTGATATCACTTATGTAAGTCAAAGTTCAGTCAAAGGACAAGTTTTAGCTGATCAACTCGGAAAGCCCAGTTGATGATGAAGAATTAAAGGAACAAGATCAGTTTCCAGATGAAGGCATCAGGATAGCAGAAACAGAAGCGAAAGCAACAGTTGGAAGTTGTATTTCGATGGAGCAGCCAATGTATACGGGTGTGGAATAGGGCAGTCCTCATCTCACCAAAGAAGAACAGTTCCCGGCATCAGCCAGATTAATGTTTCCTTACACAAATAATGTAGCGGAATACGAGGCATGCATCATGGGATTAGAAATGGCAATTCAAATGAATATCGAGGAGCTCGAAGTGTTTGGAGATTCATCACTTATCATTTTCCAAACTCGAGGCGAGTTCAAAACTAAGGATCCCAAGTTGATTCCTTATCATAATCACTTGGCTGAGTTAGCAGGAAGATTCAAAGAAATTTCCTTCACTTATGTGCCGAGAACTCAGAATCAATTTGCTGATGCATTGGCTACTCTGGCCTCTTTATCCAATTCACTGAAGGAGCAAGAATACAACCTTTGCAAGTCCGAATAAGAAGTGAACCCGCATTCTGTGCTGTGATTGAGTCAAGTGAACCATGGTTTCAAGATATCAAAATTTTCTTGCAAACAGGTAGCTATCCTGAGTGCTACAAAAAAGGATCAGAAATCATTGAGGCGTCTGGCAAGTCATTTCTTGTTAAGTGGAGATACCTTATACAGAAGGTCATTCGATACAACCCTGTTGAGATGTGTAGATGAAAAAGAAGCTCAAAAATTAATGGAAGAAGTTCATGAGGGAGTATGTGGACCTCATATGAACGGATATATGCTAGCTAAAAAGATTATGAGGCTAGGATATTTCTGGTTAACCATGGAATCGGACTGTATCAAACATGTGAGATCTTGTCATTTATGTCAAATTTACGCAAACAAGATAAATGCTCCTCCAAGGAATTACAGTCAATGTCGACACCGTGGCCTTCTCAATGTGGGGAATAGATGTAATTGGGCCAATTTCGCCAAAAGCTTCAAATGGTCATCGATTCATACTAGTTGCAATCGATTACTTCACCAAGTGGGTTGAAGCCGCTTCATACGCCAGTGTGACAAAAGCCGTTGTGGTGCGATTCATCAAAAGAGATATCATTGCTCGATATGGAACTCCAGAAAGTATCGTTACCGATAATGGTACAAATCTGAACAACAATGCAATGACTGATTTATGTCAGCAATTCAAGATTAAACACCGAAATTCCACTCCATATCGCCCACAGATGAATGGAGCAGTAGAAGCCGCCAACAAAAACATCAAGAGAATCATTGAGAAGATGACAATTGCATACAAGATTGGCATGAAATGCTCCCATTAGCATTGATGGCGTATCGAACTTCTGTAAGAGTGTCAACTGGGGCAACGCCCTATTCCCTGGTATATGGACTGAAGCCGTTTTACCAGTAGAAGTTGAGATTCCTTCACTCCGAGTACTGGCTGAAACAGAGCTCGAAGAAGCTGAATGGGTTAGACAAAGGATTGAACAGTTAAATCTTTTAGATGAAAAAAGATTGACTGCCATGTGTCATGGGCAATTATATCAACAAAGGATGGCTAGAGCATTTAATAAGAAAGTCAAGCCAAGAAATTTTCAAGAAGGTGATTTGGTTCTGAGAAAAGTACTGCCAAATGTGCAAGATTCCAGAGGAAAGTTCACACCAAATTATGAAGGACCATATATAGTGAAGAAGGTCTTGTCGGGAGGAGCATTAATCCTTTCCCAAATGGATGGACCCGATTTAAAGGATCCTGTGAACTCAGATGCTGTAAAGTTGTATTATCCTTGATCAATAGAATTTGTCATTTCAAGTGAACAATTGATTTTATTTTGATTAATTATAAGCAAAGTTGATATCCCTGAAATTCTCTGAAGTCGGATCAAAGCCTGAACCACAAAATTCTTCCAAATAAATTTCCAACCAAACACTATTTGAATCATCAGAGAAAGAAATTTGAGCATCTTATAATGCTGAATGAATGCATTTATACAGTTTGGTCTGTTGATTGTTCTTATTTTAAAAGAAAATATTACTGCAAGGAAAACTAATTTTGATAGAAAATTGAAGCATGCTTTTTGGATATGGAACCAAAATTATCATAAAAACTCCCAGTGAACTGAAAAATCACAAGTACCCCTCAGTCTAGACCCGACAGGTAGTCTAGTACTGACCAAATTCAAAATCCATCCTTTTGAGATGGTGATCAAGACTGAATTCAGAAATCCATCTACTAAAGATGGTGATCAAGACAGAATTCAGAAATCCATCCACTAAAGATGGTGATCAAGATAGAATTCAGAAATTCATCCACTCAAGATGGTGATCAAGACAGAATTCAGAAATCTATCCAAGAGGGTGATCAAGACAAAATTCAGAAACCCATCTACTAAAGATGGTGATCAAGACAGAATTCAGAAATCCATCCATTCCAGATGGTGACCAAGACCAAATGACCAAACCAAAGCCCATAGGTCCGGCAAATGACCAAATTAAAGCCCATAGGTCCGACAGATGACCTAGCAGTATTCTGAGTCTAGGCCCGACAGATGGCCTATCATTTTTCTAAATCTAGACCCGACAGATGGTCTATCAGTCTATCAACCTAGGCCCGACAGATGGCCTATCATTTGTCAAAGTCTAGACCCGACAGATGGTCTATCAGTCTATCAGCCTAGGCCCGACAGATGGCCTATCATTTTTCAAAATCTAGACCCGACAGACGGTCTATCAGTCTAGGCCCGACAGATGGCCTATCATTTTTCTAAATCTAGACCCGACAAACGGTCTATCAGCCTAGGCCCGACAGATGGCCTATCATTTTTCAAAATCTAGACTCGACAGATGGTCTATCAGTGTATCAGCCTAGGCTCGACAGATGGCCTATCATTTTTCAAAATTTAGACCCGACAGACGGTCTATCAGTCTATCAGCCTAGGCCTGACAGATAGCCTATCATTTTTCAAAATCTAGACCCGACAGACGGTCTATCAGTCTAGGCCCGACAGATGGCCTATCATTTTTCAAAATCTAGACCCGACAGATGGTCTATCAGTTTTCTAAGTCTAGGCCCGACAGGTGACCAAGCGAATCTCAAAGTCTAAACTCGACAGATGGTTTAGCACAAGATAAAAATCTCTTTGTTGAAAATAAAATTTGGGAGGAGAAGCTAAGCAAAAATTGGTTATCTTTTTGTCTTTGTGGCAAAAGTTTTGTTCAAACTTTACCACAAAGAGGGGCAGCTGTAGACACCCAATTTTTGCCCAATTAATTAAGGCTTAAATTTATAAAGTTAATTAAACAAAATCTTCATTTTTGTTTAATTAAACTCATTTTTCCAAAAACCTTAATTAAGTATTGATGAAGTTGGCTAAGTGATCAAGGCACAGGCCAAATGGCCTGTTGGTTAAATACATTGACCCAAACACACACCCAAGCTCAAGGACCCAGGTTCAAACCCTAGCAAAGGCAAATTTTTGCCTTTTTATTATCTTATTTTTTTTGCCTTCTCAAAATGACTTTTTGCCTTACTTTGCATCAATTTTTAACTGACAAAACATCATTAATTGTTGAAATTGATGATGCCATTGCAAAGTAGACATGGAATATGAAAGATCAATACACAATTCATGTGTAAAAACAACCCAAAAGTCACAAAATTCGTGCTAGAAAAAATAAAAAAAATAATTCAATTTATGAAACATTCAATTGCACATAAATGAGGATTTACAAGAATTGATAAAATTGGATGATTCATCTACCCACATTGAATGATTTGATGAAGAATATGAAAGATTAATCATCAATTCATCAGTTTGAAACAAATTAAACACGAATTATTGGATTAAATTCATGAAAATAAAAAGGCAAAAATCGATTCGTTTCTGAAGCAATACGAAACGTAAAATTGAGCTTGTAACCTATAAATAGAGGGTACTAGGATCAAAAGGCACAACTCAATTTCAACAAACACAATCAGAATCAAGAAATTCAAAAATTTCGAAACTTAGGGTTCTTAGAGAGAAAATTCGAAATTCGAAGATCTTGGATCAATTTCGATCCAATTTGAGTGTTTGAGGAGCTTTAGGAACAAGTTTAAAGTGATCAAGTGTGCTTTGATTTGATCAATTTGTTCGAATTAAGTTCTGCAATTTTTTTTTTAAATTTTGAATTGGACCGCCGGCAACTACCACCTCGAACCGCCGTCCACGGTGGTTCTAGGTGCACGCCACCACCTCCAGGAGATTCGCCGTCGCACTAGGAGTCGGGCCGACACACTCCCATCCGCCGCCGATCACCAGAGTCGCCGGAATCAGCCCCGAAGTGCCGTGACTTCGTCTTCTTCACCCGTCGGAGCTCCGAGATCCGACCCAAAAATCCGAACCCAACCCGGTCGATCGTCGGTCAACGGTCGTCGGTCAAAAGTAAGCAGATCAAACGGCCCAGATTTGATCAAGCAGATCAGACGGCCCAGATTTGATCAAGCAGATCAGACGGCCCAGATTTGATCAAGCAGATCAGATAGCCCATATTTAATCAAGCAGATCAGACGGTCCAGATTTGATCAAGCAGATCAGACGGCCCAGATTCAATCAAGCAGATCAGACGGTCCAGATTTGATCATCCAAATCCGACGGCCCAGATTTGATCAAGGTGATTAACGCCCCAGATCGAGTCAACGATATCAGACGGTCCAGATCAAGCAAGCGCGACCAACGCTTCAGATCTGATCCGCTCCATCCAACGGCCCAGGTCAGTCCGCATTATTTTATTATTAGTTTATTATATAATTAATTTCAGAAAATAGCAAAAAATAGTAAAAAATTCAGAAAAATTCATAAAAAATTCAGAAAAATTCAGAAAAATCCAGAAAAATCAAAATAATTATTTTTCATATAAATTTATTTTTTTTTATATTTTTGAATATTTTTAATATGTATTTATACATAAATTGCTTTTAGAAATACATATTTGATGCATAAAAAATAATTTTAATATATTGTAAAATATTTTGAATATGTTGTGAATTTATATGATGATTATCTAAAAAAAAATATAATAATAATGATAAAAATAAATAAAAATGACAAAATTGGATTTGTCAAAACCAAATTTTTTTTTTTTAAAAAATGATTTTTGGACTTAGAAAAATATGTTTTCATGAAATGAAAATCAATTGATTAGATCATAGGATCATCAAAAATGGTTTTCACAAAAATTTAAAATTTAATGAACTTAAAGTGAGAATAGTTCAAAAATTAAAATTGATCAACAAATTAAGTTCTTTTTTTAAAAGAACTACGTTTTGTCTGATCTCGATTAACGAGTACGTAGGCACCTGCGGGGCGACATTAAAACATAAAAAAAATGTTTTTTTGTTTTTTTTTAATATTGTGAATAACTATTTTGTAAATATAAGTTTTTGTTAAAAAAAGAGGAAATATATTTGTTGATATTGATATTCTAAAAAATAATAAAAATGAATAAAAGCACATAAAAATAAAAAAAATGAATAATGTGATTTGTGAATATTGTTTCATAATGTATTATTTGAATTTTTGAGCATATAAAGGATAGATTATAAATTTAAAATTCCGAAAGTGGTAACCGATTTGGTTTTAATAGGTTAGCCCCCAAATCCATTATATCTGGTTTTTTTAAAAAAGTTTTTTTTTTAAATCAAATTTTTGCAGACTAGTAGCTAAGTTAGGATCAACCGACCCATTGATCCTAGCTTTTTATTTTTTATTTTTTCCCGATTTATATCTGGTGGCGACTCTAAAAAGTTTTCAAAAATTAAAATTTCTTTTAACCCCTAGTCGAGGATTCATGTTAGATGGGTTCGGGTTTAATGTGAATAGGGTTAGGAGAAATGAACCAGATAGTGGAAAAATCCAGGCTCGACAGCTATTCATTGGTTAAGCCAATTTTTATCTTATCTACGTCGTGATCATTTGGCTACTTTGTTCCATGTTTTGCACTGTTTGAAAGGATCTGTTTCATTGGGACTTTATTTTCCTTCTAACAATCCTCTTCATGTTCATTGTTATGCTAATTCTGATTGGGAAGCATGTAATAATGATTAGAAATCTATGAGTGGCTTTTGTACTTTACTGGGAAATGCTTTAATCTCCTGGAAAACGAAGAAACAATCCATCGTATCCACATCTACTACTGAAGCCGAATATAGATGTCTTGCATCAGCTGTTAAGGAGCTCAAATGGGTCACTTACATTTTAAAGGACTTAGGCGTGCATAATGATTTGCCTATTCCTCTTGGTTGTGATAATAAATCGGCTATTCAAATTGCTGCTAATCCTTATCATCATGGAAGGACTAAACACATTGACATAGACATTCATTTTACTAGAGATCAAATTGCAGCTGGTTTTCTTCGATTATTTCATGTTCCTGGACGTCTTTAGTTAGCCGATTTGTTTACTAAATCTGTTTCTGCTTCTTCTTTGCATTTTTCCTGTGCCAAGTTGGGTCTTAGACATGATCTAACTTAAGGAGGGGATGTGAGAACAGTTATTCTTATTTTAGTAGAATAGTTATTCTATTTTTTAGTATAGGAATAATTATTCATAGAAGTTTGTTTTTCTTCTTAGATATGTATATTATCTTTCCACGGTTTTTATTGGTGAGAATGAACAAAGAATTTCAGTTCCTCTTCTTCCGCATGTCCTCTACTGCATTACAAAATTTCTCACAATATATAGAGAAGTTGGATATGGTTTTTTCTAAATGGTATGACCCCGTGTTCCTCAACAAGGCAAAAAAAGTGATCAGTAATCTCCTTGAAAGTAGGGTGCTAAGATCACATACCCATAATGATATGCCAAAGCAAATTCCATGAGAAGCAAACATGGTTGGGATGGGAAAACTAAAGTTGATTATCATTATAATTGTAATGGGGTTTCTTGTTTTTTGTTTGAAGTGTCAATGTTGCTAGAAAGAACATTGATGGCTATCATTGTGTCTGCTTATTTGAATTTTTTTTCCTAATTAAAGGGTTGTTGATGTTGTATGTTTTTTAAATTTCCAATCTAATTTAGATGCTTTTGAAGTGAAATGTGAACACTTATATTTTTGTTTCCTTGAGTTGCTTTGTATATTGAGTTGTTTAATTTCATCATGAATTATGGTGAATATGCATTAAAAGTATAAAATTAGTTAATGAAGAGATGATGGGTTGATTTCCTAAAGATGATTCTATAAGAATATTTGTACAATTTTAAAAACCTATGGATTTTTGCAATTATAGAAGGAATGAGCAAATGATTTCAATATTTGTTGATTAATATGGCATTTCTAACCAATGGCTTCTTAGCCAATAATGATAAGATAATAAAAGGTAATAAATATCTTGCTTGGATAAAAGCAAAAAACTAGAGAATCAAACAATTGTTGAGGTTATTAGCTTGATGTGCTTGTTTGCACAATGTAATAATAGTCCATTTGGAGATGGCTATATATATATATATATATATATATATTGTCATAAACAACAAAAAAAATCCATACAAATGTAGGTGTGTGTAAAAGTAATACAAAAAATAAGGCACTTCTTGTAATTTAATGTAAATTAAACTAAGTAATTCCCAGCAAAAAGCCATAATATTGCAGCTTTATTATTTTGCTTTAAAGACATTTTTAATAGTTATATTGGAAATCAAGCACAGGAGTTTTATAAACATATTAGAAAGCAATTTCCAGTATATAGGTGCAAATATAGCAGCTTTCTTGGCATGTCTTCAATCTATCTCCACCAACCCTATGTTGTCAATAAAAAGAAAAAAAGAAAAAGGACAACAAATGCATTTCTAACAATTTAATGCAATTTAAACCCCTATAGATCATTAAAAACCACACCCATTACAGTAATATGAATAAACTTTTCTAGCAAATAGCCATAATATTGCAATTGTTAAAGCCACTTTTAATAGTTTTATGTTAGCAATCAAGCACAAGAGTATAAACATGTCATTTCCAGCAATTTAATAAAATCTAAAACAATATACATCATTATAAATAATACTTTTTTAGAAAGCAATTAATTAATTGCAGAAGTTTTTGCTTTGCTGATTTCACCAGCCATAATACCTAACTTCATTAAAAATGATACTCATATTACAAAGCAATTAAATATAGAAGTTTTTGCTTGCTGACTTCATTATGAACATTTCCATACATTGACTTCAATGTGAATGTACCAAAGGGAGACAACAAAACATTTCCATACGTCATTTTCACTACTAAACTCCATAACCCGATTTCACCAGCTATAACACCCAACTTCAACCAGAAATGACATCAAACTTCATAACTTACCACCATCCATACTAATCAAAAAACTAATATCATACTTCATTATAAACATAAAACTAGCACTATTCCATATTAAACAAAAAACTATACGAGACTTCATTGTGAACAACTGAACATCATTGCGAGTTAAGTACTCTTTCTCTTCATATGTGAAAAAACTTTGGACTTAACTGAATATTTCTTGGACTTACTAGTGCTATCCTTTTTCATCTCCTCATGTGCATTTTTTTCATGTACAACTATCATCATATTGTCTTCTTCATGGACTACATTTGATACTTGTACCATGATTGCTCTTCCTATTGGTGAACTTATTCCTCTAGCATTAGAAACAATGTGCTCTCAAAGTAAGCCCGCATAGTATCATACACCTTGCAAATAGCTCCTCCATCAAACCTACTTTGTGAGAACCTCTAGTCCATTTCTAGAATCTAGAAAAATTGCAAGAACACAAGAAAAAAAAAAAGAAAAAGAAATAACTGTAAAGTGTTTGAATATACAATACTCTAGTGACCTTAATGATACCTTTGTCTGTTGCTCCAAGTTTTGAGTGGAAAGCCTTTGCTTATTTGTTCATGTGTATTCCTCTCTTTGTTTTAAATGCTTCAAAATTGGATTAATTCAATTGGTTTTCATGACAAATAAAAAATGTAGAAAATATATAGAGAACTACTTTTACTTGGTCTAGCTGGTGTGGTAAGGAATCCTTAGTTGAACGACACCTCCTACGATTATGGCCACTTGTTTTGCATTATGTACAGGTCATCAAACTTCCATGTCTTTTCATTCTTTATGTGTTTGATTTCTCCAACTCTTCCTTTCTCCTATTCTTTTGTAGTCTTCCTTGCTTTAAACGCTTAGGTAATAGCTCATGGCCCTAAGCTCCAGTATGCTTCCAAAACTTTTCACCTTTGATTGATATGACAGTGTGCATGTAAATCTTCCAATGTATCCATACTATAATACTCATCGATATAATCTTCTAGATTACATCCTAAATTTATAATGGCACATATAGCATGGAACATGATATCCCAATTAAGTGCCATTCCCTACATAGACAAGTTTACTTGTCTACATCTACAACATGCCTTTGTCCATCATATTGAATTTCAAACTCCGATTCTCCACCAAAATATTTCTGACACCATCTTGGTTTTTGCTTATTCTCCTCTAGTCTATTAGAAATTCTTGGGCATATCTTTCCATTCCACTTTTTATACTCTTCTTGTTGTTTCCAAATTTGACCCTGACATAGAGACGGACATCTTCAAGCACATCGGTAATTAACTGGCACCTAGCTTACAATACCTTGCCATTGAATGCCTCACAAAGATTGTTATCAACAATATCACAACATATGTCCATCTTAAAGAATGCCCTAAACCAGTGTCTTGGCATATATTTCATTAAATCTTGCCAGGTTACTTAGTTAGCACTTGCTAACCGCTTAGATAAAGCATTGAAGTGTGCAACTATTGTAGCTTTAGCTAAGGACCAAAAGAGCTTTTTATAATAAACATCGTGATGCATCTTACCCCGTTGCACACATCCTATGCTCTGCATTAGGTAGCAAATCATGTAAAGTTGGTAATAGTCCTTGCAAAAACAAATTAGCTTGTTATTTCTATAAATGTTGATATATACCTAGAAAACCAGAATAAATCTCTATGTTTTATCTTTTCTTCTTAATTACCTTCTATTGGTCAGTGATGAAGGTTCACTCTTTTCCATCTTTCTCTTCTATATCAAGATCTTTCATGAGTGCATGTAAAAACCATGATCATGAGTCCTTATTTTCGGCTTGTACTACTACCCAAGCAATTCATCTGATTGTTAGCATCTCTCCTTGTGGCAGATAACAACTCTCCTTTGCAAACTCCTTTTAGAAAACATCCATCTACCCCAATTAATTGCCTACATCTAACCAAAAACCCATCTCTTAAGCATTTAAAAAAATATATAATCGATCAAACTTAGGATTTCTGCTATCCTCATCTCTTTGGACTTGGATGTATATGGTCGAGTTGGGGTTCCTATAGCAATTCGTCTAAGTAGTCCCATAACATTGCATATTCCTTCTTATAAGAATCCATTAGAACTTCTTGTGCCTTTTCCCTAGCTCTTCGATGTTGATGAAGAGTTACATTTTATGCCCATCTTCTCTTTAATTAAATTCTTCAAATTGAACAGCTTGGTATAAGGTAATGCACGTATTAAGGGTTAAGAATACCTTCACTAAGAAGCTACTATTCACATGCTTATTCAAGAAAGAAACACTACATGTATGTCAATTATTATATGTTTTCAAGCAAAATGAATTGGTTAGCTTGTTAAAAGATGCATACAAGACCCATAGGCATTCATCCCTTGTACACTTCACTCCAACTTGGGTCCATGTGTTACTAGCGAACGCAAATTCTTTTTGCTCAACAATAGTATGTCTTATCATAGCCTCTTTAAACTCTTTAGCACTCTCGAATGCATACCAACCACAAATTGCACTTCTTTCGCATTTGAGTCTAACAATTTATAATCATATTTTTTTCCTTAGCAACTCCACTTCATTCTCATCTTCCCCCCACCAATAGAAAATCATCATCTATCATATCCTCCCCATAATCCATGTCTGAATCATCATTATTACCTGCATCATCTAATCCAACAATCTCTTCAATTGGCATAATATCAGTGTAAGCTTTTTTCAACCACAACCCCCTTTTAAACTCTATTAGCTTTCTCCTTGCATTTACCAACTCATCGTTAGACTCATTCTCACTCAAAATTACTTCATTTGAACTATTGGAATATTCATCTTCTAAATCCACATCATCATCATTGTCAACCCCTCCACATACCATTCCAAATAGAACACTAGCATCTCTTTCACCCTATCAGCGATCCTTAACTCCAAATGACCTACTAGCACGATCAACATGTTGCACATACACCTCTATGCTTAGGTAATTCCATAACAAAGTTAGCATTTCAGGACCACCGATTTCATCATTTATAACTCTTAAACCATCAACTAGAGTTGTATTAGGAATGTGATATCTTAGGACTTCAATATCATTGCATCCTAGTTCTACAATTAATTTATCTCTTAAAAGTCAAAGGAAAACTCTCCAATGTTGACCCAAACAATATCACACTTGCCATCTTTGTATTCTACATTAGGAGGATCCTTTATAAACCTACCTCGATAGTGAACATATATAGGCTTCGTTGTCATGTTTTTTACTGTAAGGTACTAGGGACCACACCGCAAATGAAAAATAAATGCAAGGAACTCAACATGGACCACAAAGACAATAAAGAACATAAAATATGTACTAATCAACAAAATAATAGTACTTTAAAAAATAGAAGGGGCTACTAAAAAGGAAAGATGTCACAATATAGAACCACAAATGAATGAAGAGTAAAAAATATACCAAATCTTAATCCACATCCATTTATGCACAACTAGTGGTAATTGTCCATGGTTAAGATGTCACAATGGTTCCTTTTATGAAAAGTAGCAACATCTATATATTATTTATTACATGTTGACATAAATATACGTAGGTTTAGAAGCATCAACCTAATAATGCATTAACAACCAACCCATCCACAACAAGAGGTTTTTGTGTTTATAAATGCAACATTCAATTTTGAGTCAATGGAAATGATAAATTTCAAAAGGATGGATAAACTGAAATACGTATCTACAAGTGGAAGCTATCTAAATATGGGAGGCTCTACGATCTTGTTTTGTCAACAATCTAATCGTTAAAATAAATATAGTAAATGTAATACTAACTATTTTATTGATTCGATCACAGTTGGGTATGGTGTGAGCCATTATGTGGGATCATAGAATTTTTCGTCAAAAATGGTAAGGTTTAATGCGGTTAAAATGCCATTAAAATCATCTTCACTGTAATAGTTATTATGATAGATTAATGATCTTCACTACAATGGTAGAAGGGATTAAATGTGAAGAAGAGTTTAAAGGTAATGAAAAAGAAGAATATTGGTAGTTAAGAGGAGGGAAAGGTCATGAGGCTATAAAGTAATTTTACATATTTAGAAAAATGGAAAAAATATGTGAATAAAAGTTAAGTCAACATACGGTTAACAGGTGTTATTTTAGAATAAAAAGAGATAATAATTTAACCAATTTTTAAAGTTTCAGACACCAAATCGTAAGAAATAAAAATATACACACTTTTTTTCCCTTAATCAAAAGTTAAGACACCTACCTAGCCTTTATCCTAATTTTTTAGGCACCCTAAAGTAGATGAAATATAATATGAAAAAGGAATAAGGCTAACACAGGAAAAAGAGTGGAAAAGGAAAATAATATTTGTAATTTTAAAAAAATTATAAAAATACCATTGTGATGAAAATAATCCTAGTTTTAGGTAATATGACCTCGTCGTGGTCATAAGTTACTGACTTCGTCTTTTCAAAAGACAAGGTCTTAAAATTACGGAGCTACCTTGTCTCTTGAAGAGACTATACTAGCATAATCATCTTCGCAAACCATGTTCCCCCTCCCTCCCCCCCCTTCCCCCACTCCTCCTCCTCCTGTCATTTCATATCTCACTCCCTATTATATTAGTCAATCTAAACAATTGTAACCTATCAAAATCATGTACTAGAGACTTAATATCAATCATCTCCCCTTGTCTCATGGGAATTAATATCAATGATCTAGCACCTGCACTTGCACCTGCACCTACACCTGATATCATTAGCGGTGAGGATAACCTATAGCTTCAGCCTCACCTAGTATAAATGTCACGCCCCAAAGGGTATCCTAAACGTGGCAATTCGTCGTACACAATATTAAAGCTTAAGAATGATTGCCTTAGTCATGCGAAGGCTTTCATACTATGTACAAGGCGTCTAACACATAGAGGAGACATTTTATATTGATACAATTTGAGTACCAATGTAAAGGAATACAATTCACTATACTTCAGATACAAATCACTATACTTCAAATACAAATCACTATACTTCAAATACAATTTCATCAAAAGATTTCACTACATAAAACTATTACAAAACAAATCATAAAACCTAGCTAATAACTTCAAGCATTCTTATATCTTGCCAGAATTCCGAAGTCATTTTCGACTCCAACCATCTCGGTCCCCACTTAGCATTCTTAAGATAACTTGTTCATTTAAACATCTATTAGGGTATAAGCTACACTAGCTTAGTGAGAGTTCCCTTAATTTCGTACCATGACAAGCAAGTTATAATTCATCCATATGCTATGCATGAACAAACACATGAGCAAACAATACATAAGACCATCCGGAAATCTTATGTTGAATGGATTTAGGCTCTCCATTCGGGGTTAGGTGTTTCAAGCCCATACGACTATCATTTAAATACTTCTCACTTCTTATTATGGTTGATACAGGTGCCCATCCACCACTTTTAAATATTTATTGTGGTTTATACAGGTGCCCACCCACGCACATTTTCAATTCCAGCCCATATGCCAACAATCGAATTTACAAGCCCCTCGTTGCCCAAATTATTATGCCTTCTTCCCATAAAGGTATAATAACTTATGCAATGTGACTCACTACGTGATATGCATGTACAGTTTATTCATATAATCGTGGCATATTAATTATGTAGGTTAAGAGCGATCATAGAGAATTTCAGGCAATTCAAGTCTATGCTAACTCATACAATGATTTTACAACAAGTCTCACCTTGATATACTTATCATTCATTCAACCAAGTTTATACCACAATTCATCACAATTTTATCTTTTCCTAATTTTAGTGCAACTACAAGCACAAGCAAGGTAACAAAATAAGAGGAAAACTCACTCGGCTATTGGATCACCGGTCTCTTAGTAAAAGTAATCCGGTGGTAGGAAATTGTCGATTTTAGGATCACCTAAAAAGGAAGAAATACTCTATTATTTCAACTCAAAGTAATCCAAACGATTTTATACAAACTATCAAATTCGTAATTCTCGTCCTAAGCAGGAATTCCAACTTAAAACGGCCATAACTTGGTCATTTTAACTCGGAATTTTGCAAATTATAATCGATTTCTATCTACTTCGAAAGATCTACCCAATTGTAATATTATTTTCAAGTTTTGAAAATATTTAGGCCACAAAATAGAGGGATCGGATCTGGGCACTAACGATCCCCATTTCCAAAAAATAGTTTTGTAATTGCTTGAAATGTTCCTATTTGATAATTCAAGAATACATGAAACATGAATGATTTCCTAACATGAATGGCATGTGATAAGTTTAATGCATGCATGCTTTTGACGATATTTACTAAAAGGAATTTTTTAGAAACTTTTTATTTGTAAGACTCCATAGCTATCTACTTTCAAGAAAACTAGTTTCCTAACTTTGATCATTTCCATTTGTTTTGGATTTATTTCTTAAAAAATATAATTATCCTTGTGAAAATTGAGTCTTCATTATATCTATTACTTATGACCTTCATTTCTACATAAAAATTTTCATTTTACACTTTGTAAACATGTTTTCAAGTAGGATTGATTCCAAAATCCGAATTTTGTATAAATTGTTTTTGTGGTGATTTCTATAAGTAAAAATCATTTGACACTTAGAAAATAAAGGCTCAACCATGCCTAACCACTAAGGACTTCATTTCTTTGATAAAAATTCTAATTTGAGTTTGAAAAATATGGGTTTTCATGCCATTACTCCATTATTACAAATTTCTTAAAAATGACAACAACTCAATTTTTTTCCTACTTTGTTTCTACAATGCATCATGCATATATGTATTACCTACAAGCTATTGTCATGATGGTTATGAGATGATCTACCTATAAGTATACATATCGTACCAAGAATTCTTCTTGAAAACTTTTACTTTGCAAAACTTTGAATTATACTAGACTTAAGAAAGATAGTTTTTTTCTTCTCGTAAAATCATACTTTCTTTTATCAAAACTCAACCTTGATGATCTATATAACCATCACCTTCATTATTTCAATAAAAACCTTTATTTTGGGGTTAGAAAGTAGATGTTTAAATAGGTGGTTTACCTAAATACGAATTTTACAAAATTTTGAAGAATGAAAACATTGTTTATCCTATTCTTGGAAACCATTTGTTATTCTAGGATTATATTTTGATAAACTTCTCTTATCTTGTCAAAACTTGGTCTTTATTACATATATTCCCCTGGACTTCCATTTTCTTATAAAAATTATTATTTTGGCATTTGGAAATGAGTGTTTAAATAGTGGCTATTTTCAAATCCGAACTTTGAGAAATTTATTTGAGTTTGTTTTCTTTGTAAAACTCATTTAGTCTTTCAAAAACCATTTCCTAATCAAACCTACCCCTTAAGGCTTCAATTTCTTTAATAATAGTCTTGTTTTGAAGTTGAAAAATAGGTTTTTAAAATTGGTCTTTGTTGAGATCCAAATTTACAAAATTTATTTTTGAACATATCTTTTGATAAAATCTATCTAAACTTATGAAAATCCATTCCTTACATATCCTATCTTAAGAGCCTTCCACATCTTGAATAAAAACTTCATTTTTAAGTTGGAAAACATGTTTTTAAAATATGCCTTGGCCAAAATCAGAAAATGAGATTTTTATTTTGAAAATAACTTTTGAAAATCACCTTTGATTCTTGTAAAAAGAAGTCTTGATGATATACATATATTAAGCCTTCATTATTTCAAGTAAAAATTTCATTTTGACATTTGGAAAGTGGTTTTTAAATAAAGGTCTTGCCAAAATACGAATTTCACTATTTTTGTTTAAGTTCAAAACCAAGATCTACACTTAATATGAACATAAATATAAAAGAAATCCATGATAGTAAACTATAAACTCATAGATCTAAACTTTACTCATCAAAATCATTCATTTATGTTATCTATACCCTAAGCCCTTCATTTTAAATGAAAAATACACATTTTGAAGTTGAAAAATAACTTTTCTAAATATGGTTCCTTTTTCATCCAAATTTTCAAAAATGATTTTTGTTGAAAATAAAATAGATCTTGAGTTTTCTAAAACTGTCCTACTATCATCATGCCACTACAAGTTGTTTATGAACATAAAACAAAAGTCTAATGCATGTATGAACCTAAAACAACTAGATCTAGTTATAAATGCATGAATACTCTAATAGTTATGTGAATGGTGAATATATGCATAAATCATAAGTAATAACAAAAATAATAACTTCAATAACAAGATCTAAGGCATAAAAAAAAAATCAAAGCTACAAAAAGTTAGATCTACAAAATATAACTACTTTTAACAAGAAAATAATAGTGATATAAGATAATAATCATGGAGAAGAGGAGTGTTTCATTTTTGGCATCATCATCTTTAGCTTTTAAGCTTATGGAATGTCATTTGATGCATGAAACTCTCACTATACTTTACCTATATTACTTATGGAAGCTTTGAGAAGAAAGTTTGCTTAAAAATCTTCAAGAATGAAGTGTAGAAGCAAGAAATTGGAATGGGGGCAGCTTGTTTTTCATGTAAGAACAAGAGGAAATGAAGAAAGAAAGAGAGGAAAAAGAGAGAGAAAAAGATAAGGAATGGAAAAGGTAAAAGGTGTAAATGAAAGAGAGAGAGAAGGATTGTATTAAATGTGTGTTAATTAATTTGAAAAAAAATAAAACAAGGGCAGAAAATTGGAAGGGGGCTCATGTGAATGTAGGAGGGAGAGAGAGAGAGGGAATTTATTGAATTTTGACTTGAAATAAAATGTGTAGTAAATGTGTATGTGTTGCTTCTTTAAGAAGGAGTGTAATATATTTATTTTAGTCAAAATAGGAGTAAATTAAAGGACAATGGTAGCCAAAAGAAGGGGAAAATCTGCCATAAAGTGTGGGATATAGTATAGAAAGATTGAAGTAAAAAAGAAATGATGTGTGAAAGGTGTACTTGAAGTAAGGGTTGGAAAAAGTGCTTTTTATTAAGAAAAATACAAAATAAAATTAGGAAAAATATTTTTAAATAAGTGACATAATTTTCATAAATAAAATTAAACAATTATTTGAATTATTTTAGTATTTTAACAAATATGTTACCGCATGATCAAAATACTCGAATATGGGCTGTAAATGATATTTTTACAACCCGAAAAATTCTAAAAAATTACTTTATGAAAATAAAAATATTTTTCAAATATTTTAAAATTATTAAATTAATTTATTTTATTTTTAGTATCGGGTCTTAAATAGAATCTGATCCCGTAAAAGCCCGAAATGAATTAATTTTTAGAAAAACAAAATTTTCTATAATATATATAATATTTATCTAAAGTTATAAGGGTTTATAAGAATAATAAAATCATGTAATGAAATGGAAGTGAATAGTGCAAAAGACTGATTAATTACCAGTAGTAGTGAAATACAAATAAAATTGTAAAATCAGATATTTCTAGTTATCAAAAAATTATGAAACTTATATTTTTGAAATCCTTATGAAAACACGAGTCTAACAGTATTAATGGTATATTTTTTATATCTTGAGCCCCGAGACACACTTTTCGAAGTCTGTATCCGAATGGGTTCGAAATAGGTAAAAAATTTACCAATATGATATTTTTAAGCGATCTTATTTTACTACGAGTTATTATCCACACTTAAACTACACCTCGACCTCTAGGGTTAAGGGCACGAGATTGTCGGACTTAAACTACTGTATTCCACTTAGGGTTTCCGGGTGATTTTCTGGTTTAGATCTTTGCAAATTTGGAAACTGATATTTTATGTTTATACAACATTTTAATTTGAGAAATTTATTTTAAATTTTATTTTTGTAAGTATTTAATATCTCTTAACGTTTTCGAAATTCTTGGATTGAGTTTTATTTCCGAAGGTTAATCATTATTTAGTTTTTAATAATTTGTTTTTGGGCTTTATATTACCCGATTTTATAAGTCGGAGTTAAATATGAAATTTGTCATATGTAGTGGTCTTGGATTTTGAAGTATGTTGAGTTCTTATTTTATTTTTAAGGATTCATATTTTCCTCAAGATTAAGAAGTTTCTGGATTCGTTCAGGATTTAGAACTTGTCGAAGCTCGGTTTTAATTTGGAGTGATTTTTAGGGTTTAGTTTCGAAGTTCATCTTGGAATTATATACTGAAATTTTCCGGGGCTTACAACAAAGACGCAAACTACTTAGAGAGAGGCATTGGCAGGGATAGGGTCAAGAGTGAGGGCAAGGTCCATACAGAGCTATAGATATTAGAGACGAGCATTTGCCATCGCATCTACATCATGACAAGCTTAGCCCTTCACATGGTTAGCATGATTTGTCTAGTCCATCATCATCATCATCATCATATGCTCCTCTACTAGACATCCCGATGCCAGACATCTCATATGCAGAGGTCTATACCCGTAGGGGTCCACATAAGAGGTGACCGTCATCGCCATATAATATGGAAGAGGGACTCAATCAAGTGGATCTAGACCCTATCCCATGTCACCAATACAATGTTGGTGGTAGAGATGGGAATACCATACCCACATAGGTTGATCCATCTATACAGCATCGCTAGCAGGCTCTGCATCAGGCTATGCCATTCCATCGTTCTTTTGCTAGCTGAAGATGAGGGAGGTAGACCACATAAGAGTAGATTAGATTTTATATATATTGAAGTTTTATGATGATGGTATGTAGTACTGTATATACATTTGATGTAATGAATTGAATAATATTGCAACCATTTTTATATTATGTTTTATGAGTTTTCCATTACATTGGTGGTGAAGGGTTTTGGAATATTTTTATAGTTAGATCATGCAGTCTAGAAGTTATTTCTTTGTGGTAGACGACTAATCATTTATACAGCTAATTGTACATGATTTTGATAGGATACAATTGCTTAGATTAACTAATGTAAAAAGGAGTGAGATATGAAATGTAAGGAGAGAGGGGAGCGGAGGGGAGGGGAGATGATTGTGCTAACTTCATCTCTTTAAAAGACAGGTCGATCTTTGTATTGACCTTTTCTCTTACAAAAATGAGGTTAGTATCTTTTCACTGACCTTGTCTAACCTCGTCTCTTCAAAGAGAGGAAGGTAACTCTGTAATTGAAGACATTGTCTCTTCGCGAGATAATGCCATAATTGCCTAAAACTAGATTATTTTCATCCCAATAGTGTTTTTGTAATTAAAAAAATACAAAGTATAATTTTCCTTTTCCTAGAAAAAGAGGAAAGATTTTGCAATATTTATTCGTGCTTTGTATGGCACAGTTACAGTTTTTGAATAGCTAAATTCACAAATAAACCTACACTTTCAAACTACCTCTATATTACATTTTCCTACATAAGCACATTCATTATTTAAAACTAGCTACCGTGGTAGCCACGTTGTTAGGTATTATCCACAACTCTAGAACCTCTATAGTGATACATGTTAAGAGCTTCTTTCTTTATAAAATCTCATTATTTTATCTATAAGATCCTTTACATGGTATTTCACATCTTTTTAAGGTTTATAGGTCTCATATATTTTTATATTACACTTTATAAATTAAAAAAAAAAACCATAAAGGACATGAAGATCTTACTTTTTAGGGTTCTTAATAGAGAACCCAAAAAAGTTTTAAGAACCTCTCTCATCCTATAGGATTTCAAAATTTGAGGCTCTTCATCTAAGGACCAATATCAAGGCAAGCTTACCTCCAATAGCTCTTAGCTCACAACCCTTAATGAGACACTCGATACATCTAAATAGCTATTGAATATATCACTCTATTTGTTATGCTAGTGTTCTTTTGTCTCTTTTTAGTGCAAGCTACAAACCATATCTTTTATGTGAATTACGAATTTATGCCAAATGTCATAGTCCATTTGCTTGAGGAGAATAGTTATCCATTTTTTCTCCATTCTATATAAAACTGCTATTATTGTATTCATATGAGGGAAACTACGAAATTATAATGAATTACTATTACATAGAATAATGAATAATAATCCATATCACCTTATACATGAATTGTAATTCAATGGTTTATTTTCAATTTTTGTCATCAATATCCTCGTTTTGAACATATTGCATGTATGTGTAATACGAAAATAAAGATGAAAATACAATAATTTATGAATCATAAGATGATATAAGATGAGTTTATTGTCAAAACAAGTAAGTTGTAAAAGTTTAAGTTTGATTAAGTAACGAATGATGAAATTCGGATTTCTGTAATTTTTGACAGATGCTACGCTGCCATCTGGAGAATCTACGCCACTGACGTAAAGACAGCGTAAGAAGGGAACAGTAGTGTTTTTCTTAATGCTGGGTGGAACGCCGCCGGTGCACGCGAGGGTTTCTTTTAATGCCGGCAAGGAATGCTGCTAGTGTAGATCATGGATTTGCCGACGTATGTTATTGGATTGAAGTCCTGGGAATTCAAAGCCTCGATGAACGCCGCCAGTGCTCATGTAATTTTTGCCAGCGTAAGTTATACGCTGGCAAGATTTATATGTATGCCGCCGGCCCAAATTCTATAAATACAAGACGTAAAAAACGATTTTTGACAGAACTTTTTATTATTATTTTTTTTCTTTTTCGTCAAAGAGGGTTTTGGAGTGTTCTTAGAGATTTAGGGTTGGAGAATCATCTGGAGTGTTTTTTTGATCCAAAGTAAGTGATCCTAACCTTCTCTTATAGATTATATACGAATTTGCATAAGTTTTCTTAGGGTTTTGATATGTTCTTGAAGGAAAAACGTAAAAAGGATTTTGTCACGCCCCAGCGGGTACTTTAAACGTGACAGCCCGCCGTACGCAATATTAAAACTTAAGAATGACTACCTCAGTCACTCGAAAGCTTTCATATCGGTACAAGGCGTACATTCACAACAAAGGGAGACCGGTGGAGTAATGCATTTTAAGACATTGGCAGCGGAACATGCAAAATAACACTTAATATATTTCATTGAAATAAAAGTCTTACAGCTTCTAAGGGGCATTCCCCCGATAATTCATAATAACATGGTTCTAAATATAACATAACTAAAGCTAGAAGATTTTAGAAGAAATCTACTCTATAACTTCAAAATAGATTGCCTCCAAAAGCTTCTCAAAATAAGGATTCTACCCGGGAAATCAAGGTGGTCTCGGGTGCAAAAGATAATCCTGCAATATCAAAAGTCTATAGGAGTATAAGCATGACTAGCTTAGTGAGATATTCCTTACGCAATAGTACTCATAAAACAATCAAACAAGTTTATTAATCAAGCATATGAATGCAACAACCATATGATCAAACATTACATACGACTATCCGGTTTCGTATGTTTGATGGATTTACCCCTCCATCGGTGGTTAGGGAATGCTTTGAACTGGGTCCCGAACAACCTCCTCAAGTTTGCGCGCGTCTTGGGGTTCCAACGAACCGTACTACTAGTCCCCGGGCCTTCCATGCCCAAAGCGATCGATCCGGCTCGGCTACACCTTGAGGCCGTATTCCCGTACGTCCTAACCCTCAAGATGTAGCTAGGCAGCTTACCTTTCCGGTCCCACGCTGAGGAGTAGTAGCAAAACTTCGAAATGATATTCTAAGTGATATGCATGAGCAATTTATTATATGGGATTTCAATATGGCATTAAATCATTTAAAGCGATCAAACAATATTTGCACACATAACAATACATACATGGAAACATTTATATCAATCACAAATCGGGTTCCGATATACTTATCGTTCATTGATCGCACACAACGAATCACATACATAATTCCATAATATCCCACATGCATATCAATTTTATCTTTTCCTACATCTAGTGCTCTATTCTACAAGCACATGCGCGAATACATAAGCGTAAAGGAAACTCACTCGTCCATAGCGCTCTAGGAGTCGAAGTAATCCTCGGGAAGACAAGATCGTGATCCTCGACACCTAAACAAAAGAAATACCCAACATGAGTATTTCATCCAAGATCTATTCAAGTATACTTCTAAAGAATTCGTAAAAATCGTATGGAATGGAAATTCCAATTTAAAATGGCCATAACTTGCTCATTTTAACTCGGAATTCCATATTATATACCGATTTCTACCTACTCGAAAAGATCTATCTATTTCTAAGGTTATTTTATCAAAAGAAGTTATTTGGTCTCGGAATAGAGCGTACAGATTTGATACGAATTTTCCAAACTTCAAAACTAGAGTTTTCAAACTTTACTTCACTCAAGGGCTTTTGTACAAAAATATAGATATATTGTATGATTGAAAAATCCCTTGAATATATGTATATATGTATAATCTCATACTATATGCATGAATTTGGTGTTGTCTCAACAATGGTTTTGTAAAACAAATGTCTTGAAAGTGAGATAAGCTTAAGGCTTGAAAAGAATTTTTTTTTGAAAATTTCCTAAGTTATCATAAATGAGTATTTCCTCCTTTTAACTCCATTTCCTTCAAAAGTTATTTTAATCTTTCAAGATTTCATAAATTTATTTCTAGTGTTTTGGAAACAAAGTCTTTCTAAATACTTTATGGTTATTCCACTTTTAAAAGAAATTCTTATAAGTAAATTTTGAAAAACTTATCTTAGACTTTAGTGTTGGTGGAAAACTTTGACAATTGAATTTAAGAAATCCTTTGTTTAGGTCTAAAGAAACTTTCTTATTTCTTTGAAAAGAGAATTTTAATAACTTTACTTTATGTATTTCTTGGTGAAAACCACATATTATTACTAAAACTTGAGCTAGCTTATCTAACTTTAGAAGAATATTTGTTTAAGATAAATTTCAAATTTTTAAGGAAAATAACTTCTTATGTGACAAAATTTATATTTAAAAAGAGTTCTTATTCTTATTTTAAGAAAACTCATTTCTATTATGATTGAGACAATAACAACATATTCATGCATGAATGAGAATATGTAACCATGAAAAATATAAAAACAACATAAATAAAAATAATAAAAGCATAAAAGTAAAGTCAAGTATTGGGAACCTTAGCTTCATCAAGGTATCCCGGGACTAAGAATAGACTAGTCCTCAAAGAAAAGCAAAGAAATAAAAGTGTTTTGACTTGATATGGACAAGTCTAAGACTAGAAAGACTAGTCTTAATATTGCATAAAACAAGTAAATAAATAAATTGCAAGACTTGAAAATAAATAAATAACAAGTGAGCTTATATGCTCTAAATATATATACATAATACTTAGGTTAAAAACAATAATAACAATATCAACATAATAGTAACATGAACAAAAACAAAACATGAATAAATTGTTGCTTCTTTAACTCATTGAGTCTAAGAAACATACACTAAACTCATGTTAAGTTATATGAACATGATGAGTAAATAAAAGAAGTTTTACCTAAAGTTTATGTGTTGGTTGAAGAAGAAAAGAATGGGTTGTAGTATTATGTGGGAATGGATTTTCTAAGGAAAAGAGAGAACTTGAGAGAGATGTTGGGAGAGGAATTTTGTGGAGTGATTTTGGGAGAGTTTTAGTATGAATTTTTGTTGTGTGAAAGAATGGAAGAGGAAGGGGGTATTTATAGATTTTTGGAGTGGAAATTTGTGTGATTAAAATTAATTGAAATTGAAATAAAAATGATGGAAGAGGGCAAGTGGGCCCGGTTTTGAGTGTATAGGGGGAGAAATAATTATTTTTGTTTGTTTTGTATTAAAAGAAGTAATGTAAAGGTATGATGTGATTAAAGTTGTATGGGGAAGGTAAATTGTAAGGTATAGGTATGGTAGAGTGTAAGAATAGAGTGTAAGAAAAAGTAGAGATAGGTGAATAGTAATGAATAGTAGAAAAGTACTATGAATAGTAGACTAGACAACAATTAAAATACCGGTAGTAAAGAAAATACGCGTAAAAGGCCTATATCTGTTATTTTTAGATACCGAAAAATTCTAAAACTGATATTTTTGAAAACCTTATATTTTTACGAATCTATTGGTGTTGGAATATTTTTGCTATCCGGTGCTCCGGGGCACGGTTTTAAAACTGATCCCGATCGGATCCGAAGACACTAGAAAAATTCGAATATGATATTTTTAGGCTTCCCTATATTATTACGAACCATTTTCCACAATTATTCAATTTCGTTTTCTAGGGTTTAAGAACACGGGAGCCGGATCTAGATTCACTAGACTAATCATAACTAGGTTAATTTAGGGTTTCGTTTCAACTTCCGGTTCTTAGGGTTTGCTAATATTATCGAAAAATCTAGGGGCTTACAACCTACCCTCCTTAAAGAAAGTTTTGTCCTCAAAACTTGGCTATCGTACCTGATTCCTCAAAAAGATTCGGATATTTACGTCGGATCTCATCCTCGGCTTCCCAAGTTGCCTCCTCATGGGTGTGATTCTTCCAGAGGACTTTGACATATTTGATCTCTTTGTTCCAAAGCTTTTGGACTTTTCTATCCAAAATCTGTACCGGGTGTTCCTCATAAGTGAGGTTCTCCTTTAGCAACACTGGCTCTAACTCTACTACTCGTTCCGGATCCGCTACATGCTTGCGTAAGACCGATACATGAAACACGTTGTGCACACCTGACAGGTTTGGCGGCAAGGCTAGGCGATAGGCTAGATCTCCCACTCGTTTAAGCACTTCAAAAGGTCCAATATACCGTAGGCTCAACTTTCCTTGTGAGCGCACTCTATGTATACTCTTGATTGGATTTATCTTTAAGTATACATGGTCTCCTTCTTGAAATTCGAGAACTCGCCTTTTTTGATCTGCCAAGCTTTTCTGTCTATCTTGGGCCTCTTTCATTTGCTGTCGGATTATCCTCACTTTGTCTACTGCATCTTGTACCAAATCTGGTCCAATAGCAAGCTTTTCTACGTCATCCCAAAACAGAGGTGATCTACAGCGTCGTCCATACAAAGCTTCATATGGCGGCATTTGTATGGTCGAGTGATAGCTGTTGTTGTAGGCAAACTCTATGAGCGGCAAATGAGCATCCCAGCTTCCTTTAAATTCCATGACACAGGCTCGTAACATATCTTCCAAGGTTTGGATCGTCCATTCCGATTGTCCATCGGTTTGGGGGTGATAAGCCGTGCTAAAGTGCAACTTTGTCCCCATACACTTTTGTAAACTTGTCCAAAACTTAGACACGAATCTGGGATCTCGGTCTGACACAATTCTGGCAGGTACTCCATGTAATCGTACTATTTCCCTTATGTACAGCTTGGCTAGCTTGTCCATTGAGTACGTCATGTTGATTGGTATGAAATGAGCCGATTTGTCAAGCGATCACCACGACCCATATGGCATCATACCCTGCCGTGTCCTTGGTAGTCCACACACGAAATCCATCGAGATTTGATCCCACTTCCACTCAGGTATTGGCAAAGGCTTTAGCAATCCTCCGGCCTTTGATGTTCCACCTTTACTTGTTGAAGTTGGGCACTTCATCACATAATCAGCTACATCCCGTTCCATTCCACCAAAAGTGGCTCTTAAGATCTTGATACATCTTAGTTCCTCCCGGATGTACTGTGTATCCTGAGTTATGAGCTTCACTCATGATTTCCTTTCTCATATCCTCATCATCTGGCACACATAACCTTCCCTTCATCCTCACTACATCCTCGTCATCTACGGTGAAATCAGTATACTTCTCCGCTTGTACTTCCTGTTTGATCCTTTGTATGACTTCATCATATCGTTGAGCTTCTTTAATTCGTTCCACAAGGGTTGGTTCCATCACCAAGCTAGATATTTCCACCTCCACATCTCCTGAATTCGATACTCAGCCTTTCGAATTCTTTTACCAAGTCCTTTTGGTCAGTCAACAAAGCGGCAACTTCCTCATGATTCTTCCTACTTAAGGCATCCGCGACGGCATTGACTTTTCCTGGACAATAGTTGATTCCTAGATCATAGTCCTTTATAAGCTCTAACCATCTCCGTTGTCTCATATTCAACTCCTTCTGAGTGAATAGATACTTGAGGCTTTTGTGATCCGTATATATTTCGCATCTTTGTCCATACAAGTGATGCCTCCATATCTTGAGTGCGAAAACAACGGCAGCTAGCTCTAAGTCATGCGTCGGATAATTTTGCTCGTGCGGTCTCAACTGTCGCGAAGCATAAGCAATCACTTTTCCTTCTTGCATTAGCACACATCCAAGACCATTTCTTGATGCATCACTATGCACCGTGTAAGGCTTCTCAGGGTTTGGCAAAACAAGTATCGGTGCAGATACAAGCTTTTGCTTGAGCTCTTGGAAACTCCTTTCTCTTTTATCGGTCCAAATGAACTTCTCATTCTTTTGAGTAAGTTGTGTTAATGGCTTGGCTATAGTCGAGAAATTCTTTACAAACTTTCGATAATAGCCAGCTAGACCAAGAAAGCTTCTTACTTCCGTTACCGTCTTCGGTTGCTTCCACTCCATCACTGCCTTAATCTTTTCAGGGTCAACCGATATGCCACTTCCTGAAACAACATGTCCTAAAAAGGAAATCTTATCCAACCAAAAGTCACACTTTGACAATTTGGCATACAACTTATGTTCTCTTAACGTCCGAAGCGCCATACGGAGGTGTTCCTCATGTTCCTCTCGTGTGGTTGAGTAGACCAAAATGTCGTCGATGAAAACTATAACGCACTTATCCAACAAGGGCTTATAGATTCGATTCATCAAGTCCATGAAAGCAGGTGCATTTGTCAATCCAAAAGACATCTAAGAACTCATAATGTCCATATCGAGTTCGAAAAGCAGTCTTTGGTACATCCTCCGGCCTTACTCTTAACTGATGGTATCCAGATCTCAAGTCGATGCGTGAAAACACGCTTGCTCCTTGCAACTGATCAAAGAGATCATCAATCCGGGGTAATGGATACTTATTCTTGATTGTAACCTTATTCAACTCCCGGTAATCGACACATAACCTCATGGATCCATCCTTCTTCTTAACGAACAAAACTGGTGCTCCCCATGGTGATACACTTGGGCGTATAAATCCTTGATCCAGAAGCTCTTGTAATTGCTTCTTGAGTTCCTTCAACTCTACCGGTGCCATGCGGTATGGAGCTTTTGATATCGGCTCGGTATTTGGCATCAAGCTAATCTCAAAATCGATCTCCCTCTTTGGTGGCAATCCAGGTAATTCCTTAGGAAAAACGTCAGGAAACTCATTGACTATGGGTATATCCTCCACCTTTGGTCCTTCACTTCTTCTTCTATAGCATTGATTTGTTGGTCAATCTCCTCCTCATCCGTTACCAACTCAAGCGAACTTAATCCTTGCCTCCTTACGACCGTGGATTCTCCTTTAAACTCAATATCCTTCCCATTTACATCCTTAAAATTCACCTTCTTCCCTCGACAATCTACCGTGGCTTTAACATGGGTCAACCAACTCATTCCAAGAATTACTTCATACTTATTCATCTCCAACACGATCAAATCACTTGTCGTATGGTGACCTTGGATCTCTAAAGGGCATTCCTTCAACATCTCTTGGGTGGTTACGACGCTACCCGTGGGTGTCTTTATCTTGAAGCTGGTAGCGGTGGTGACTATAGGTAATCCACTCTTCTTAGCAAGGTTGGGGGTGATAAACGAATGGGTGGCTCCGGTATCAAACAAGGCGTAAGCGGTCTCGTTAGCTACTCGTATACTTCCTGCGTTTAAACACGCACTAGTTACTAACCATACTATACTTATATAACTTTCTAAAGCTTTAGGCTAAAGAGGTATAGGGATTCTATTGCGACAGATTAATAGCGTAAAAAGATACTATAAACAAAACGAAAGCTTAAGGTTAAGGCTAACCTGCAACGAGTCCATGATCATAGCCTTCGTCTCCCTCCAAGGCAGCAAACTCACATCCTTCCTCCTCATCATCTGCTTCCTCGCACATCCACTGGCCCTCCAGGTTGTAGACTCTCATTCCATGCATCGAGGTGCCAGAGCGGTTCCCATTTCCATTGCCGTTGTTGGTTCTGACAAGGGCGGATCCTCCCGAGGTGTTGGATGACCTCACAAGAGCATTTTTCCTCTTTGGGCATTCATTTGCAAAGTGCCCTGGCTGCTTGCACACATAGCAGACACTGGTATTCTTCTTGGGACACTCCAGGATTTTATGGTCTGGGCTGCCACAAAAGAAACTTGTTTTGCAATTGTGGGCAGGACTTTGGATAATGCTTCCCTCGGCATTTCCAGCATGTGACATCTACCTTGGTCACCTCCCTCTGATTGCTTCCACTTCCTTTGAAACTTCCAAAGGTCTTAAACCTCTTATTTTTGAACCCAGAACTTGGTCCTGTATATACATTTGATGTTTTAATGTGATGGTATGTAGTACTGTATATACATTTAATGTAATGAATTGAATAATATTGTAACCATTTTTATATTATGTTTTATGAGTTTTCCATTACATTGGTGGTGAAGGTTTTGGAATATTTTTATAAGTTGGTAGACGACTAATCATTTATACAGCTAATTGTACAATGATTTTGATAGGATCAATTGCTTAGAATAACTAATGTAAAAAGGAGTGAGATATGAAATGCAAGAGGGAGGGAGGGAGGGGAGGAGATGATTGTGCTAACTTCATCTCTTTAAAAAGACGAGGTCGATCTTTGTATTGACCTTTTCTCTTACAAAATGAGGTTAGTATCTTTCACTGACCTTGTCTAACCTCGTCTCTTCAAGAGAGGAGGTAACTCTGTAATTTGAAGACATTGTCTCTTCGAGAGATAATGTCATATTGCCTAAAACTAGGATTATTTTTCGTCCCAATAGTATTTTTGTAATTAAAAAAAAATACAAGTATAATTTTCCTTTTCCTAGAAAAAAGAGGAAAGATTTGCAATATTTATTCCGTGCTTTGTATGGCACAGTTACAGTTTTTGAATAGCTAAATTCACAAATAAACCTACACTTTCAAACTACCTCTATATTACATTTTCCTACATAAACATTCATTATTTAAAACTAGCTACCGTGGTAGCCACGTTGTTAGGTATTATCCACAACTCTAGAACCTCTATAGTGATACATGTTAAGAGCTTCTTTCTTTATAAAATCTCATTATTTTATCTATAAGATCCTTTACATGGTATTTCACATCTTTTTAAGGTTTATAGGTCTCATATATTTTTGTATAATACACTTTATAAATTAAAAAAAAAAAACCATAAAGGACATGAAGATCTTACTTTTTAGGGTTCTTAATAGAGAACCCAAAAAAGTTTTAAGAACCTCTCTCATCCTATAGGATTTCAAAATTTGAGGCTCTTCATCTAAGGACCAATATCAAGGCAAGCTTACCTCCAATAGCTCTTAGCTCACAACCCTTAATGAGACACTCGATACATCTAAATAGCTATTGAATATATCACTCTATTTGTTATGCTAGTGTTCTCTTTTGTCTCTTTCTTAGTGCAAGCTACAAACCATATCTTTTATGTGAATTACGAATTTATGCCAAATGTCATAGTCCATTTGCTTGAGGAGAATAGTTATCCATTTTTTCTCCATTCTATATAAAACTGCTATTATTGTATTCATATGAGGGAAACTACGAATTATAATGAATTACTATTACATAGAATAATGAATAATAATCCATATCACCTTATACATGAATTGTAATTCAATGGTTTATTTTCAATTTTTGTCATCAATATCCTCGTTTTGAACATATTGCATGTATTGTAATATACGAAAATAAAGATGAAAATACAATAATTTATGAATCATAAGATGATATAATGAGTTTATTGTCAAAACAAGTAAGTTGTAAAAGTTTAAGTTTGATTAAGTAACGAATGATGAAATTCGGATTTCTGTAATTTTTGACAGATGCTACGCTGCCATCTGGAGAATCTACGCACTGACGTAAAGACAGCGTAAGAAGGGAACAGTAGTGTTTTTCTTAATGCTGGGTGGAACGCGCCGGTGCACGCGAGGGTTTCTTTTAATGCCGGCAAGGAATGCTGCAGTGTAGATCATGGATTTGCCGACGTATGTTATTGGATTGAAGTCCTGGGAATTCAAAGCCTCGATGAACGCCGCCAGTGCTCATGTAATTTTTGCCAGCGTAAGTTATACGCTGGCAAGATTTATATGTATGCCGCCGGCCCAAATTCTATAAATACAGACGTAAAAAAACGATTTTTGACAGAACTTTTTATTATTATTTTTTTTCTTTTTCGTCAAAGAGGGTTTTGGAGTGTTCTTAGAGATTTAGGGTTGGAGAATCATCTGGAGTGTTTTTTTGATCCAAAGTAAGTGATCCTAACCTTCTCTTATAGATTATATACGAATTTGCATAAGTTTTCTTAGGTTTTGATATGTTCTTGAAGGAAAAACTAAAAAGGATTTTGTCACGCCCCAGCGGGTACTTTAAACGTGACAGCCCGCCGTACGCAATATTAAAACTTAAGAATGACTACCTCAGTCACTCGAAAGCTTTCATATCGGTACAAGCGTACATTCACAACAAAGGGAGACGGTAGAGTAATGCAATTTAAGACATTGGCAGCGGAACATGCAAAATAATACTTATATATATTTCATGAAATAAAAGTCTTACAGCTTCTAAGGGGCATTCCCCCGATAAATCATAATAACATGTTCTAAATATAACATAACTAAAGCTAGAAGATTTTAGAAGAAATCTACTCTAAACTTCAAAATAGACTGCCTCCAAAAGCTTCTCAAAAATAAGGATTCTACCCGGGAAATCAAGTGGTCTCGGTGCAAAAGATAATTCTGCAATATTCAAAAGTCTATGGAGTATAAGCATGACTAGCTTAGTGAGATATTCCTTACGCAATAGTATTCTGAATAAGCAATCAATCAAGTTTATTAATTCAAGCATATGAAATGCAACAACCATATGATCAAACGTTACATACGACTATCCGGTTTCGTATGTATGATGGATTTACCCCTCCATTGGTGGTTAGGGAATGCTTTGAACTGGGTTCCGAACAACCTCCTCAAGTTTGCACGCGTCTTGGGGTTCCAACGAACCATACTACTAGTCCCCGGGCCTTCCATGCCCAAAGCAATTGATCCGGCTCAGCTACACCTTGAGGCCGTATTTCCCGTACGTCCTAACCCTCAAGATGTAGCTAGGCAGCTTACCTTTTCGGTTCCACGCTGAGGAGTAGTAGCAAAACTTCGAAATGATATTCTAAGTGATATGCATGAGCAATTTATTATATGGTGATTTCAATATGACATTAAATCATTTAAAGCGATTAAACAATATTTGCACATAACAATACATACATGGAAACATTTATCTCAATCACAAATCGGGTTCCGATATACTTATTTTTAATTGATCGCACACAACGAATCACATACATAATTCTCATAATATCCCACATGCATATCAATTTTATCTTTTCCTAACATCTAGTGCTTTATTCTACAAGCACATGCGCGAATACATAAGCATAAAGGAAACTCACTCGTCCATAGCGCTCTAGAAGTCGAAGTAATCCTCGGGAAAGACAATATCGTAATCCTCGACACCTAAACAAAAGAAATACCCAACATGAGTATTTCATCCAAGATCTATTCAAATTATATACTTCTAAGAATTCGTAAAAATCGTATGGAATGGAAATTCTAATTTAAAATGGTCATAACTTGCTCATTTTAACTCGGAATTCCGCATATTATATACCGATTTCTACCTACTCGAAAAGATCTATCTATTTCTAAGGTTATTTTTATCAAAAGAAGTTATTTGGGTCTTGGAATAGCAGCGTACAGATTTGATACGAATTTTCCAAACTTCAAAACTAGAGATTTCAAACTTTACTTCACTCAAGGGCTTTTGTACAAAAATATAGATATATTGTATGATTGAAAAATCCCTTGAATATATGTATATACATATATGTATAATCTCATACTATATGCATGAATTTGGTGTTGTCTCAACAATGGTTTTGTAAAACAAATGTCTTGAAAGTGAGATAAGCTTAAGGCTTGAAAAGAATTTTATTTTTGAAAAATTCCCTAAGTTATCATAAATGAGTATTTCCTCCTTTAACTCCTTTCCTTCAAAAAGTTATTTTAATCTTTCAAGATTTCCATAAATTTATTTCTAGCGTTTTGGAAAACAAAGTCTTTCTAAATACTTTATGGTTAGTTCCACTTTTAAAAAGAATTATCTTATAAGTAAATTTTGAAAAACTTATCTTAAACTTTAGTGTTGGTGGAAAACTTTGACAATTGAATTTTAAGAAATCCTTTGTTTAGGTCTAAAGAAATTCTTATTTCTTTGAAAAGAGAATTTATATAACTTTACTTTATGTATTTCTTGGTGAAAACCACATATTATTACTAAAACTTGAGCTAGCTTATCTAACTTTAGAAGAATATTTGTTTAAGATAAATTTCAAACCTTTAAGGAAAATAACTTCTTATGTGACAAAATTTATATTTAAAAAGAGTTCTTATTCTTATTTTAAGAAAACTCATTTCTATTATGATTGAGACAATAACAACATATTCATGCATGAATGAGAATATGTAACCATGAAAAATATAAAACAACATAAATAAAATAAATAAAGCATAAAAGTAAAGTCAAGTATTGGGAACCTTAGCTTCATCAAGGTATCCCGGGACTAAGAATAGACTAGTCCTAAAAGAAAAGCAAAGAAATAAAATTGTTTTGACTTGATATGGACAAGTCTAAGACTAGAAAGACTAGTCTTAATATTGCATAAAACAAGTAAATAAATAAATTGCAAGACTTGAAATAAATAAATAACAAGTGAGCTTATATGCTCTAAATTATATATACATAATACTTAGTTAAAAACAATAATAACAATATAAACATAATAGTAAACATGAACAAAAACAAAACATGAATAAATTGTTGCTTCTTTAACTCAATGAGTCTAAGAAACATACACTAAACTCATGTTAAGTTATATGAACATGATGAGAATAAAGAGAAGTTTTACCTAAAGTTTATGTGTTGGTTGAAGAAGAAAAGAATGGGTTGTAGTATTATGTGGGAATGGATTTTCTAAGGAAAAGAGAGAACTTGAGAGAGATGTTGGGAGAGGAATTTTGTGGAGTGATTTTGGGAGAGTTTTAGTATGAATTTTTGTTGTGTGAAAGAATGGAAGAGGAAGGGGGTATTTATAGATTTTTGGAGTGGAAATTTGTGTGATTAAAATTAATTGAAATTGAAATAAAAATAGAGGGAGAGGGACAGGGGCCGGTTTTGTGTTAGAGGGGGGAGAAATAATTATTTTGTTTGTTTTGTATTAAAAGAAGTAATGTGTAAGTGTGATGTGATTAAAGTTGTATGGGGAAGGTAAATTGTAAGTATAGGTATGGTAGAGTGTAAGAATAGAGTGTAAGAAAAAGTAGAGGGTGAATAGTAATGAATAGTAGAAAAGTACTATGAATAGTAGACTAGACAATTAAAATACCGGTAGTAAAGAAAATACGCGTAAAAGGCCTATATCTGTTATTTTTAGATACCGAAAAATTCTAAAACTGATATTTTTGAAAACCTTATATTTTTACGGTCTATTGGTGTTGTCGGAATATTTTTGCTATCCGGTGCTCCGGGGCACGGTTTTCGAAAACTGATCCCGATCGGATCCGAAGGACACTAGAAAAATTCGAATGATATTTTTAGGCTTCCTATGTTATTACGAACCATTTTCCACAATTATTCAATTTCGTTTTCTAGGGTTTAAGAACACGGGAGTGCCGGATCTAGATTCACTAGACTAATCATAAACTAGGTTAATTTTAGGGTTTCGTTTCAACTTCCGGTTCTTAGGGTTTGCTAATATTATCGAAAAATCTAGGGGCTTACAACCTACCCTCCTTAAAGAAAGTTTTGTCCTCAAAACTTGGCTATCGTACCTGATTCCTCGAAAAGATTCGGATATTTGCGTCGGATCTCATCCTCGGCTTCCCAAGTTGCCTCCTCATGGGTGTGATTCCTCCAGAGGACTTTGACATATTTGATCTCTTTGTTCCGAAGCTTTTGGACTTTTCTATCCAAAATCTGTACCGGGTGTTCCTCATAAGTGAGGTTCTCCTTTAGCAACACTGGCTAACTCTACTACTCGTTCTGGATCCGCTACATGCTTGCGTAAGACCGATACATGAAACACGTTGTGCACACCTGACAGGTTTGGCGGCAAGGCTAGGCGATAGGCTAGATCTCCCACTCGTTCAAGCACTTCAAAAGGTCCAATGTACCGTGGGCTCAACTTTCCTTGTGAGCGTACTATGTATACTCTTGATTGGATTTATCTTTAAGTACACATGGTCTCCTTGAAATTCGAGAACTCGCCTTTTGATCTGCCCAGCTTTTCTGTCTATCTTGGGCCTCTTTCATTCGCTGTCGGATTATCCTCACTTTGTCTTGCATCTTGTACCAAATCTGGTCCAATAGCGAGCTTTTACGTCATCCCAAAACAGAGGCGATCTACAGCGTCGTCCGTACAAAGCTTCATATGGCGGCATTTGTATGGTCGAGTGATAGCTGTTGTTGTAGGCAAACTCTATGAGCGGCAAATGAGCATCCCAGCTTCCTTTAAATTCCATAACACAGGCACGCAACATGTCTTCCAAGGTTTGGATCGTCCGTTCCGATTGTCCATCGGTTTGGGGGTGATAAGCTGTGCTAAAGTGCAACTTTGTCCCCATACACTTTTGTAAACTTGTCCAAAACTTAGACACGAATCTGGGATCTCGGTCTGACACAATTCTGGCAGGTACTCCATGTAATCGTACTATTTCCCTTATGTACAGCTTGGCTAGCTTGTCCATTGAGTACGTCATGTTGATTGGTATGAAATGAGCCGATTTGGTCAAGCGATCTACCACGACCCATATGGCATCATACCCTGCCGATGTCCTTGGTAATCCACACACGAAATCCATCGAGATTTGATCCCACTTCCACTCAGGTATGGCAAAGGCTTTAGCAATCCTCCGGCCTTTGATGTTCCACCTTTACTTGTTGGCAAGTTGGGCACTTCATCACAATCAGCTACATCCCGTTTCATTCCATTCCACCAAAAGTGGCTCTTAAGATCTTGATACATCTTAGTTCCTCCCGGATGTACTGTGTATCCTGAGTTATGAGCTTCACTCATGATTTCCTTTCTCATATCCTCATCTGGCACACATAACCTTCCCTTCATCCTCACTACATCCTCGTCATCTACGGTGAAATCAGTATACTTCTCCGCTTGTACTTCCGTTTGATCCTTTGTATGACTTCATCATATCGTTGAGCTTCTTTAATTCGTTCCACAAGGGTTGGTTCCATCACCAAGCTAGATATTTCCACCTCCACATCTCCTCCAATGAATTCGATACTCAGCCTTTCGAATTCTTTACCAACTCCTTTTGGTCAGTCAACAAAGCGGCAACTTCCTCATGATTCTTCCGACTTAAGGCATCCGCGACGGCATTAACTTTTCCTGGACAATAGTTGATTCCAAGATCATAGTCCTTTATAAGCTCTAACCATCTCCGTTGTCTCATATTCAACTCCTTCTGAGTGAATAGATATACTTGAGGCTTTTGTGATCCGTATATATTTCGCATCTTTGTCCATACAAGTGTGCCTCCATATCTTGAGTGCGAAAACAACGGCAGCTAGCTCCAAGTCATGCGTCGGATAATTTTGCTCGTGCGGTCTCAACTGTCGCGAAGCATAAGCAATCACTTTTCCTTCTTGCATTAGCACACATCCAAGACCATTTCTTGATGCATCGCTATGCACCGTGTAAGGCTTCTCAGGGTTTGGCAAAAAGTATCGGTGCGGATACAAGCTTTTGCTTGAGCTCTTGGAAACTCCTTTCTCTTTTATCGGTCCAATGAACTTCTCATTCTTTTGAGTAAGTTGTGTTAATGGCTTGGCTATAGTCGAGAAATTCTTTACAAACTTTCGATAATAGCCAGCTACCAAGAAAGCTTCTTACTTGTTACCGTCTTCTGGTTGCTTCCACTCCATCACTGCCTTAATCTTTTCAGGGATCAACCGATATGCCACTTCCTGAAACAACATGTCCTAAAAAGGAAATCTTATCCAACCAAAAGTCACACTTTGACAATTTGGCATACAACTTATGTTCTCTTAACGTCCGAAGCGCCATACGGAGGTGTTCCTCATGTTCCTCTCGTGTGGTTGAGTAGACCAAAATGTCGTCGATGAAAACTATAACGCACTTATCCAACAAGGGCTTATAGATTCGATTCATCAAGTCCATGAAAGCAGGTGCATTTGTCAATCCAAAAGACATCACTAAGAACTCATAATGTCCATATCGAGTTCGAAAAGCAGTCTTTGGTACATCCTCCGCTTACTCTTAACTGATGGTATCCAGATCTCAAGTCGATGCGTGAAAACACGCTTGCTCCTTGCAACTGATCAAAGAGATCATCAATCCGGGGCAATGGATACTTATTCTTGATTGTAACCTTATTCAACTCCCGGTAATCGACACATAACCTCATGGATCCATCCTTCTTCTTAACGAACAAAACTGGTGCTCCCCATGGTGATACACTTGGGCGTATAAATCCTTGATCCAGAAGCTCTTGTAATTGCTTCTTGAGTTCCTTCAACTCTACCGGTGCCATGCGGTATGGAGCTTTTGATATCGGCTCGGTATTTGGCATCAAGCTAATCTCAAAATCGATCTCCCTCTTTGGTGGCAATCCAGGTAATTCCTTAGGAAAAACGTCAGGAAACTCATTGACTATGGGTATATCCTCCACCTTTGGTCCTTCTTCTTCTTCTTTATAGCATTGACTTGTTGGTCAATCTCCTCCTCATCCGTACAACTCAAGCGAACTTAATCCTTGCCTCCTTACGACCGTGGATTCTCCTTTAAACTCAATATCCTTCCCATTTACATCCTTAAAATTCACCTTCTTCCTCGACAATCTACCGTGGCTTTAACATGGGTCAACCAACTCATTCCAAGAATTACTTCATACTTATTCATCTCCAACACGATCAAATCACTTGTCGTATGGTGACCTTGGATCTCTAAAGGGCATTCCTTCAACATCTCTTGGGTGGTTACGACGCTACCCGTGGGTGTCTTTATCTTGAAGCTGGTAGCGGTGGTGACTATAGGTAATCCACTCTTCTTAGCAAGGTTGGGGGTGATAAACGAATGGGTGGCTCCGGTATCAAACAAGGCGTAAGCGGTCTCGTTAGCTACTCGTATACTTCCTGCGTTTTAACACGCACTAATTACTAACCATACTATGCTTATCCAACTTTTCTAAAGCTTTAGGCTAAAGAGGTATAGGGATTCTATTGCGACAGATTAATAGCGTAAAAAGATACTATAAACAAAACGAAAGCTTAAGGTTAAGGCTAACCTGCAACGAGTCCATGATCATAGCCTTCGTCTCCCTCCAAGGCAGCAAACTCACATCCTTCCTCCTCATCATCTGCTTCCTCGCACATCCACTGGCCCTCCAGGTTGTAGACTCTCATTCCATGCATCGAGGTGCCAGAGCGGTTCCCATTTCCATTGCCATTGTTGGTTCTGACAAGGGCGGATCCTCCGAGGTGTTGGATGACCTCACAAGAGCATTTTTCCTCTTTGGGCATTCATTTGCAAAGTGCCCTGGTTGCTTGCACACATAACAGACACTAGTGTTCTTCTTGGGACACTCCAGGATTTTATGGTCTGGGCTGCCACAAAAGAAACACTTGTTTTGCAATTGTGGGCAGGACTTTGGGTAATGCTTCCCTCGGCATTTCCAGCATGTGACATCTACCTTGGTCACCTCCCTCTGATTGCTTCCACTTCCTTTGAAACTTCCAAAGGTCTTAAACCTCTTATTTTTGAACCCAGAACTTGGTCCTGTATATACATTTGATGTTTTATGATGATGGTATGTAGTACTGTATATACATTTGATGTAATGAATTGAATAATATTGCAACCATTTTTATATTATGTTTTATGAGTTTTCCATTACATTGGTGGTGAAGGGTTTTGGAATATTTTTATAGTTGGTAGACGACTAATCATTTATACAGCTAATTGTACATGATTTTGATAGGATACAATTGCTTAGAATAACTAATGTAAAAAGGAGTGAGATATGAAATGCAAGGAGGGAGGGGAGCGGAGGGGAGGGGAGATGATTGTGCTAACTTCATCTCTTTAAAAGACGAGGTCGATCTTTGTATTGACCTTTTCTCTTACAAAAATGAGGTTAGTATCTTTCACTGACCTTGTCTAACCTCGTCTCTTCAAGAGAGGAGGTAACTCTGTAATTTGAAGACATTGTCTCTTCGAGAGATAATGTCATATTGCCTAAAACTAGGATTATTTTCGTCCCAATAGTATTTTTGTAATTAAAAAAAAATACAAGTATAATTTTCCTTTTCCTAGAAAAAGAGGAAAGATTTGCAATATTTATTCCGTGCTTTGTATGGCACAGTTACAGTTTTTGAATAGCTAAATTCACAAATAAACCTACACTTTCAAACTACCTCTATATTACATTTTCCTACATAAGGACATTCATTATTTAAAACTAGCTACCGTGGTAGCCACGTTGTTAGGTATTATCCACAACTCTAGAACCTCTATAGTGATACATGTTAAGAGCTTCTTTCTTTATAAAATCTCATTATTTTATCTATAAAATCCTTTACATGGTATTTCACATCTTTTTAAGTTTTATAGGTCTCATATATTTTTATATAATACACTTTATAAATTAAAAAAAAAAACCATAAAGGACATGAAGATCTTACTTTTTAGGGTTCTTAATAGAGAACCCAAAAAAGTTTTAAGAACCTCTCTCATCCTATAGGATTTCAAAATTTGAGGCTCTTCATCTAAGGACCAATATCAAGGCAAGCTTACCTCCAATAGCTCTTAGCTCACAACCCTTAATGAGACACTCGATACATCTAAATAGCTATTGAATATATCACTCTATTTGTTATGCTAGTGTTCTCTTTTGTCTCTTTCTTAGTGCAAGCTACAAACCATATCTTTTATGTGAAATACGAATTTATGCCAAATGTCATAGTCCATTTGCTTGAGGAGAATAGTTATCCATTTTTTCTCCATTCTATATAAAACTACTATTATTGTATTCATATGAGGGAAACTACGAATTATAATGAATTACTATTACATAGAATAATGAATAATAATCCATATCACCTTATACATGAATTGTAATTCAATGGTTTATTTTCAATTTTTGTCATCAATATCCTCGTTTTGAACATATTGCATGTATTGTAATATACGAAAATAAAGATGAAAATACAATAAATTATGAATCATAAGATGATATAGGATGAGTTTATTGTCAAAACAAGTAAGTTGTAAAAGTTTAAGTTTGATTAAGTAACGAATGATGAAATTCGGATTTCTGTAATTTTTGACAGATGCTACGCTACCATCTGGAGAATCTACGCCACTGACGTAAAGACAGCGTAAGAAGGGAACAGTAGTGTTTTTCTTAATGCTAGGTGGAACGCCGCCGCTGCACGCGAGGGTTTCTTTTAATGCCGGCAAGGAATGCTGCCAGTGTAGATCATGGATTTGCCGACGTATGTTATTGGATTGAAGTCCTGGGAATTCAAAGCCTCGATGAACCCTACCAGTGCTCATGTAATTTTTGCCAGCGTAAGTTATACGCTGGCAAGATTTATATGTATGCCGCCGGCCCAAATTCTATAAATACGAGACGTAAAAAATGATTTTTGACAGAACTTTTTATTATTATTTTTTTTCTTTTTCGTCAAAGAGGGTTTTGGAGTGTTCTTAGAGATTTAGGGTTGGAGAATCATCCGGAGTGTTTTTTTGATCCAAAGTAAGTGATCCTAACCTTCTCTTATAGATTATATACGAATTTGCATAAGTTTTCTTAGGGTTTTGATATGTTCTTGAAGGAAAAACGTAAAAAGGATTTAGATCTTGGATTTAATCTGTCTCGGTTGGACAAGGAGTGAGTTTTGTGATTAAAAGAAGTATGTGTAATGTTCTCATACGATATTTATGCGAATTTCATGCAAGTTCTAAGGATTTTGTGATTTGTTTGTATGAAGGAAACCCTATATTTGGTTGGAATCCGAATTTGTGGATGTGAGTCGGGTTTTGGTGATCCAAATCAGTAAGTCTTGTCTTTTCGTTGATGAATTTAAACAATGTGAGATTAGATGATCTTTATATGTTCTTATTGTCATGTAACATTAGGGTTTTGGTGAATTATCGGTATTGTGGACTTATTGTGAGTTGTGATCGGAGAAGACGGTGCAAAATTTTGGAGATTCATTATCAGGATAGAGTTTTTGGAGATCATGATATATTATGGTTTTTTCTTTTACTGTGTTTTATGCATCTATTTATGTATATACGCTGATGACAGGATAATTGGAGACTTTGGTGTTTGATTGTTGGTATTGAACGAGAAGTTGTAGATTCGTGTTAGTGTTGTTGTTGTCGATATTGGGTTTGGTGAATTTGGAATTGTATTCCTGAAACTGAGAAAGGTACGACCAATCCCTGCTTGTTGTTTTTGCTTGTAAGTTTAGTATTGATTAACTGGTTGTAGGAATAGAATTTCATAATAAACCTAATTATATTCGGCTTAATAATTGTCTGTTTGGTTGTGCTTGGCTTTGACCAGTTTAAAACTGGCAGACAGTGATACTGGTGAGGCACCATGATGATCTTAGTGTGAGGTTGTCCCTAGTGGACTCGTGCCTTGATATGATTCTGGTAGAATTAGGTGATCTGCATTTGTTTTTGGATTGGAGTTATTGTACTGGGCATCGCCGCTCATTCTTATAAATTTCAGGTGCAAGTGAATAGGATATAATATATGATCTTTCGGGATATGAATTATTCTTTGACAACGGGGATGGCGATAGTAGACCCGACTACCCAGCCGAGAGCTAGTCTTCAGATATTAGGATTTCTAAAGAAATGACATGTTTAGGTCTTTTGGAGTTGTAGTTAGATGTTTATGTTGTTTTTAAGTGAAAAGATTTTGATGTGAACAGTTTTTAGTTTCTACTGAATTTGTTGGCTATGTCATGCTGACTTGGATTTTATGTTTGAACCAAGAGTTCATATTTTATGAAGTATAATTTTTTAGTTTAAAACAGGTTCCGTATCGTATGAGATATCCTATGTGTGTTTACAGGTGAATTATGCAGAATTTGTGGATATTAGAGCCTTTGCGTGTACTATGTAAGAAAGGATACGTGGCGGATTGTAATGCCTCAGGTTAGGGCGTTACATGTACGATTATCATTTTTTTATAATAAAGATAAATGATATTATAGATATTTTACTTTTACTCAAATAGTTACTTGTTTTATTTTTTTATATATCAAATAAAGATTATAATAATTATTAGAACTCTATTACTTTGATATTAAATTGGAATCCAATTCCTCACTTTATTCCATACATCAAACTAAATGAGTTGTTATTGTTTTGTAATTCAACATTCCACAACTAATACTGTATTTTTTTTCTTGTGAGGATTGCAATTTACTTGTTCAAGTAAAGTAATGACAAAGGAGTGTCTCCCAAATATTTAGTGGAATACAATAAAGTGATCACCTCTTTTTTCTATTTCTTTTTTTAATTATATCTTTCAAATGATTTTTTTAGTTAGACATATAATGTTTTTAGTTGTTTTGTTACATTTATTGATCTATATTATCATACATCTCCTATGCAATCTATTATAATCATCTACATTTGCTATCATTACTCAACAAAATCATCTAGCCAAGTTGGTTTGTTAACCACTCTTCCTTTAGATACAATACCCAAATCTAACCTCCCCCAACCTCTCTCTCTCTATGTATATATATAAGTCATGTTGTGGATAAATCTATTGAAAAGTACTTGAATCTTCCCCAATCATATCCTCAAGCAACAAACCCTACCATTGAATAAGTATATGTTGAATATATCATCCATGTCAAAACATTATTCCATATCTAATAAGTATTTGTTGAAGTCATATTGTGCCTACTAATGAACTCATATTTTACATACATTTTGTGGATAAAATTGATACAGATTTGATAGAAATCAAGTGGAATTTGTATTTATAAGTGTAAATTTTGTGAAATCAGGTCAACAAAGAAGTAATGAGCAAATTCCAAAACAATTGGTTGAAGATCAACATGCATGCCGGCTCAAAAGCATCCAACGCCGCTGGTGTAGAGACTGTATAGAACGACCACATAAGCCAATTTCTTAACGCAGTCTTCCACGCAGCCAGGGTGGAAGAGATTTGGAGCAAGCAATTGGAATAAGGATTTACGCCTGCAAATTTTGCATCAATGCAGCCGGCGTGGAGCCTGTGTACTTTGTCCACAGATTACAAATCTTTAACTCAAGCTCGAACACAGCCAATGTAGGGTTTGATGAAGCAATGAACGCCGGCCTTTTTGGATTCAACGCAGCCAGTGTACTTGCCTGCGTACATCAATCACCAAATTGATTACGGCCGTTTCAAGCTGATCCTATAAGGAAATTTCGAATGATGATCTACGCAGGCCAGATTTGAAGCAACACAGCCAGTGTTCGTCAAGCGTAAGTTGAAGAGGCACTTTTCATACAACGAACGCCGGCCAGATCCACATTTACGCAGGCGCGTACATTTTGTAACTGCCGGTGTACATCTATGTCAGTCTGTATTCTTCACAATTTTGCTCTATTTAATAGTGTTTTTAGAGAGAAAAAAAGAGAACGACAAAAATATTCAGAAAGATTAGAAAACAAAATGTTCTTGTTTGTTTTCTTTTAGGGCACTAAGACCCTAATGTTCTAGCAATTTAGTGGATTAGGGTTTAGCTACAATCAAGCGTTGCCTACAATTGTGGGATTTTGGATTTGGAAATTCCCGTTTCTGAAAAGGAACCATTTTTAAGGTGTTTTCAATCTCTATTCTTTTATGTTTATGCTTGATTGTATATTGAGAGCATGTTTTCATTGTCAATTATGAATATGTATGAATGGATTTGATGATTTGATGCATGAATTGAATTGATATTGGTGTTGATTATTTGGGAATTTGATTATCTTGTTTGTAATCTGTTTAGTTTATGCCTGATCAACATAGATTAGATAGAAAGGATTAAAGATACCTGAGAAGGATTCAATGATCCGCACAAGCAAAACTTAGGTTTTTGAATATGATTTGTCATAGAGATATGTAAATCTGTGATAGAACTTGAGAATTCATTAATCTTTATGCGGTTAGGGTTACAAATTTGGGTCACTTAACGGTGCTTGTTTTGTATTCTTAACTAGAATAGTAATTTTGGTGAGAGCAAAATGCTATTAACCTGAAATCATAGATAAATTACTTAATAGGATAGTTTATGCTATGAAAGATTTTGTTACATCGAGAGGTGAGCAATTCTTAGATGAATTTGATCAAATCCCAAGTAATCAATGTTATATATCAATTTAAAGCATGAGTCATTTCACATGAGAATAGAAATACATCATTCATATACATCTGCATCTCCTAAACCTAAATCCCTCGTTATAGTTGCTGGAACATATGGTTTTAGTTCTTGATAAATCATTTGAAATCTAGTTTTTAATTTAGATCAACATAGATTAATTACACATCTGAAAAATCAATTGCTTAGATTAGGGTAAAAGTTTAATTCTAGTAATTAGCCATTAGCTCCCTGTGGATACGACTTGGACTTTCCAGAATATACTGCTTTGTACCCGGTGATTTTGCTGACCGGTTAAGTAATCCACTCGTGTTTGAAATTAAAATCTTTAGAATATTGAGAAGTGTGGTTTACTGCAGTTTCAATTTGGCGCCGTTGCCGGGGAGCTTCGGTTGCTGATATTAGAATAGGATTTACACCCTTAGACTAAGCATATTCTCTAAAAAAAAAAAAATAGTTTACCTTGATTCGTGTGTTCTTGTATGTCAGGTGAACAGTCCAAGATTTACCCTACGACCCTGAGATTGATCGGACTTATCACCGACTAAGAGAAAGACGAGCAGATAATACGAGAGCAATGGAAAGAAACAGCAAGAAATTAATCCCCCACCTGTCAATGAGCGACAGAATGAAAATCCTCCTATTGGGCAGCAACAATTGCCTGTTCCTGTTATGGGCAATAACAATAACCCTCCAGCTCCAGGAAATGAGGTTCACAGACCAATGTGGGAACTATTCATGCCCACAGTTGATGGAGTTGCACCATCTATTGAGTGGCCTGCTATTCAAGCCAATAATTTTGAATTAAAGCCATCACTGATACAAATGGTGCAAGGAGATCAATTTGGAGGAAGCAGTTTTGATAACCCCCATGATCATCTGAAGAATTTCTTGCAGATCTGTTCTACAATCAAGAGTAATGGGGTCTCCACTGATGCAATTCGCCTTCGATTATTCCCTTTCTCATTAAGGGATAAGGCAAGAAGTTGGCTAAATTCATTACCTCCACATTCTCTTACTAATTGGGATCAGTTGGCACAACAGTTTCTGGAACAATTTTTTCCTCCAACAAAACGATCCAATTGAGGAATGAAATCTTTTCCTTTCGGCAATATGAAGGTGAAGCCCTATATGAAGTATGGGAAAGATTTAAGGAGCTTCTTAGACGTTGTCCTCATCATGGAATCTCTCTTCATGATCAAATGAGAATTTTCTACACATCTCTTGGAGATTCCTTGAAGACAATGATTGATGCAACAGCAGGTGGCAGTTTGATGTATAAAAGTGCTCCTGAGGCCTATGATCTGATTAATGGGTTGGCTCGTACTACGTTTCACTGGCATAATGAACGAACAAACCAAAACCGGTTAGTGCCATTTATGAATCGAGACGGTTTCTAAATTACAACAACAAGTGGATTCACTTACGCACAGATGAAACACATGCAACCTATGTCAGGAGCTGGACCAAGTCATAAGCCACACATGAACATGATCTCTTATGATGATCCTCACATGAGCTATTTGGAGTACCCTGTGGAAGATTCTTCTGCTTCATATTCTGGTAATGTGCAAGCTAACTATGTTAATCAATATGACAGGAATGCTAGGAATTACAATCCATACTCCAACACTTATAATCCTGGATTGAGGGATCATCCAAACTTTCGATGGAGCAATCAAAATGCACCTAGAGCATTACCGCCACCACAAAATGCCTCAACAACATTCCCAACCACAAAAGGAGAAGGATAAGACAGTTGAGCTTTTGCAAGAAGTGTTGAAACAACAATCAAATCAAGCTTCCATTATTTGGATTTGCAAACTCAGTTAGCTCAGTTGTCTGAAGCATCTAGGCACCGACCTCAAGGTACTCTTCCAAGTACCACTGACAAAAATCCAAAGAAGATGTGAAGGTAATCACTCTCCGAAGTGGAAAAGAAATTACTAAGAGTAATGAAGGAAGAAATCAAGATGGGAAAAAGACTGATGAGGAACAGAAAGGAAAGATGATTGATGACCAAAGCACTGGAAGGCATGAGGAAAATGATGAGAAGGTATCTGACACCTATACTAATATACCCTTCAAGTAATGAAAAAAGGAAGAGAAAAGAGGAAGATAGTATGCCACGAAAGCCAGAAATGAAGCCGTATGTTCCACCCATTCCTTTTCCTGGAAGATTGAAGCAGCAACTGGATCATCAATTTGAGAAGTTTTTAGAAGTATTCAAGAAGTTGCACATTAATATTCCTTTCATGGATGCACTTGAATCCATGCCATCTTATGCAAAGTTCATGAAGGATATTCTTACAAAGAAAAGACGCCTAGCTGAACATGAGACAGTTATGCTCACTCATGAGTGTTCAGTTATTCTTCAGAACAAGATGCCTCCAAAGTTAAAGGATCCGGTAGTTTCACTATTCCTTGTATCATTGGTGAATCATACTTTGATAAGGCACTTTGCGATCTAGGAGCAAGCATAAATCTCATGCCATTCTCAATCTTTAAGAAATTGGGTCTAGGAGATTGCAAACCAACTACGGTCTTTACAACTTGCTGACAGAAGCATTAACATCCAAGAGGAATAGTGGAGGATGTTTTGGTCAAGGTGGATAGATTTTTATTTCCAGCCGATTTCATTGTTCTTGATATGGCTGAAGACCGAGAGATTCCTCTAATTTTGGGAAGACCTTTCTTGGCTACTAGACAAGCCTTAATTGATGTAGCACAAGGAAAACTGACACTACGGGCTATGGATGAGCAAGTCACATTTGATGTGTTTCAATCTCTCAAACATTTAGCTGGTAATGATACTTGCTTTCATCTTGATACTATTGATCAGTTGGCTCAGGAATGCAACATGGATAATTCTGAGATAGGTGAGTTTCCCAATGAATGGAGTGATGATGAGCTTGATTTCACTCCTGAGGAAGATGACTTACTACTAAGTATGGATGAGTGTGACAACCCTAGTGAGGAAGTATATAATCACTTGATGGATGAAGTTGCTGGAGTTTGGATAAAATCACCTCAGTTTGAGCCTTTAGAGGCTAGTACAAAGAAACTGAGTCCATCCATACAAGAACCGCCTCAACTTGAGTTGAAACAGCTTCCTAGTCACCTTAAGTATGTGTTTTTAGGTGATAATAATACACTCCCAGTTATTATTTCTATGGAGTTATCATCTGAATAAGAACACAAGTTGATTGAAGTGCTTAGAAGACATAAGGAAGCAATTGGGTGGACAATTGCAGATATTCATGGAATCCATCCATCTATCTGTACTCATCGGATCCTCATGGAAGCTGAATGTAAGCCGACAGTCCAACCACAGAGAAGACTCAACCCTACTTTGAAAGAAGTTGTAAAGAAGGAGGTATTAAAGTCACTTGATGCTGGTATCATTTATCCAATCTCCGACAGTAAGTAGGTGAGTCCTACTCAAGTGGTACCTAAAAAGGGGGGGTATGACAGTGGTGAATAATGAGAAGAACGAGTTAATACCTACCCGGACTGTGACTGGATGGAAGGTGTGCATTGATTATCGAAAATTGAATGACGCCACCCGTAAAGATCATTTTCCTCTTCCCTTCATAGACCAAATGCTAGAGAGGCTAGCTGGGCATGAATATTATTGTTTCTTGGATGGATATTTGGGCTATAATGAAATCCCAATAGCATCAGAAGATCAAGAAAAGACGGCATTCACCTGTCCTTACGGTACGTTTGCATTCAGACGTATGCCCTTTGGTTTATGTAATGCACCAGCAACATTTCAAAGGTGTATGATGGCATTATTCTCAGATATGATTGAAAAATTCATTGAAGTTTTCATGGATAACTTTTCTGTTTATGGAGCTTCATTTGAAATTTGTTTGGAGAATTTGTCATTTGTGCTCAAGCGATGCAATGACACTCATCTGGTTTTAAATTGGGAGAAGTGTCACTTCATGGTGAAAGAAGGAATTGTGCTGGGTCATAAGATTTCTCAAAAAGGGATAGAGGTAGACAAAGCCAAAGTTGAGGTGATCAAAAAGTTACCACTACCGGTAAATGTGAAAGGAATACGAAGTTTCCTTGGACATGCAGATTTCTACAGGAGGTTTATTAAAGATTTTTCAAAAATTTCACGACCTCTTTGTGCTTTATTAGAAAAGAAGACTTCTTTTTCCTTTGATGATGCTTGTCTGGAAGCTTTTGAGCTTTTGAAAGAAAAATTGACTACTACACCAGTAATTGTAGCACCAGATTGGGAGCTACCATTTGAACTTATGTGTGATGCAAGCGATATGGCAGTAGGTGCAGTACTTGGTCAGAGAAGGAACCGAGTTTTTCAAGTAATTTACTACGCTAGCAAAATGATGAATGAAGCACAACGAAATTATGCTACCACAGAGAAAGAATTGCTGGCCGTGGTATTTGCTTGTGACAAATTCAGATCATATCTCATCGGTTCTAAGGTAATTGTCTATACTGATCACTCTGCACTTAAGTATTTATTAGCAAAATCAGATGCAAAGCCTAGGCTTATAAGGTGGATTTTGCTGTTACAAGAATTTGATATTGAAATTAGAGATAAGAAGGGAGTGGAGAATGTTGTTGCTGATCATCTTTCCAGAATTGTTAATGAGAAAGATGAGTTGCCTATTAATGAGTCATTCCCTGATGAATATCTCTATGAAGTTTCAATTAAAGATCTACCTTGGTATGCAGATATTGTTAATTACTTGGTAGCTGGAATTTTGCCTTACAAAATTACTCATCACCAGAAACGAAAATTTTTATCAGATATGAAATATTATTTCTGGGATGAGCCATTTCTTTTTAAAAGTTGTCCAGACCAAGTATTAGACGATGTGTACCTGCATCTGAAATTGCTGATATACTTTATCATTGCCATAATCGAGAAACTGGTGGTCATTTTGGTGCTGAAAGAACTGCTGCAAAAGTTCTTCAATGTGGATTTTATTGGCCCACTCTATTCAAGGATTGCAGAGCATATGTGCAGAGTTGTGATCAATGTCAGAGAACAGGGAATATTTCCAAGAGGCATGAGATGCCACAGCATGGGATACTAGTGATTGAAATTTTCGATGTTTGGGGGATTGACTTTATGGGACCATTCCCATCATCCTTCAACAACAAGTATATCCTTGTGGCAGTTGACTATGTATCTAAGTGGGTTGAAGCTGTTGCGCTTCCGACTAATGATGCACGAGGAGTACTTAAATTCTTAAAAAGAAATATTTTCACTAGATTTGGGACACCACGAGCATTATTAGTGATGGAGGAACTCATTTTTGCAATAAACAATTTGATAGTTTACTTGCAAAGTATGGTGTGAGACATAAGGTTGCTACACCTTATCATCCTCAAACAAGTGGTCAGGTGGAGCTATCTAATAGAGAGCTTAAGCGAATCCTTGAAAAGACAGTTAATTCATCAAGGAAGGATTGGTCGCTAAAGCTTGATGATGCACTTTGGGCTTACCGCACTGCTTATAAGAATCCTATTGGGATGTCCCCATATCGCATGCTGTATGGAAAGGCTTGTCATCTCCCTAGAGTTGGAACATAAAGCTTATTGGGCAATAAAGTTTTTGAACTTTGACAGACAAGCTGCTGGTGAACATAGGTTACTCCAATTGAATGAGTTGGATGAGTTTCGAAATGATGCTTTTGAGAATGCTCATATCTATAAGGAGAAAACCAAGAAGTGGCATGACTAGCAAATCCTATATCGTGAGTTTAAGGAAGGACAAAAAGTTCTACTTTATAACTCTCGGTTAAGGTTATTCCCGGGTAAATTACGGTCTAGGTGGTTTGGACCATTTGACATCATCAAAGTGTATCCTTATGGAGTGGTTGAGATCAAGAGAGATGGGGAAAAGTCATTTCAATTCAATGGTCACCAATTGAAGCATTTTTGGGAAAGAAAGTTTGTGGAGGCAAGTAAGAAAGACGTAGATCTTCAGGATCCAAGTTGAGTTTGATCAAGCACTGTCGGGCTAAGCGACGTTAAACTAAGCGCTACTTAGGAGGCAACCCATGTCTAACTTAGTGTTTATTTTCTTAATTTTTAGTTTTCAGACCATGGCAAATTATTCTTGGAGCTTTAGATAAATCCATTTGAGAAAAAGATGAGGTAAGTAATCTTAAATTACTTAGTTACGAATTACACAGGATAATAGATTATTCTCTTATGTATTTTAAAAAAAAAAAAAAAATTGGAAACATTTCTACGCGGCCTGTGTAGTGCCAGCGTAGACCTATACGCTGGCTGCGTAAGCACACACGCTGCTTGCTATTCTGTCTCGGAAATTGAAAGTTGAATTGACAACACCAGCTTGAACGCTGCCGGTAGTCGACAATTTTGCCGGCGTAGGACCTGCAACTCAAAATTTAACAAGTTCTGTCTGCATGCTCTGTCCACTTTTGTATTTACTTCTATTCTTCTTTGTTTTCCCCCACACTTAACTCCTCTCGGTGTGTCTTGTCATTCCTCCTCGCTTGGATTATTTTACAACTATCAAGTAAGATCTTTATCCATTTTTTTCTTGTTAATCTATCCAAGATATCCATGTATGTTGTAGTGGCTCGGATTTGGGTGGAGGAGTTTGTGTGTATAAGGGTTGGAGTGTGATGAGCCGTGTGGAGTATGAAAGGTGGTTTGGATGTTTGAATTGTTGGCTGATTTTGGGAGTTTATTTGAGACATTTTGATGGCTGTTTTGAACTGAATTTCATTAGATTACACAGTTAGCATGTTTTGTTGATTATCCATGAGCTAGGGTTTATTTTGATGCGTTTATGATTTTGCAAAACGAATTTGGGGCTTTTTGGTGTAAATGCAAAATTTAATTGATTTAAGTGTTCATGATGATCGATTGCAATTCAATACTTGATTTAGACAATGTATTCGTGTGTGCCCATATTTGTTCCTACTTTGTCTCATCTTTTGGATGCTTCAGTTACTCTAATAGGTAGTGTGGAATTGTTTTGCGCTTTGTTACTTTGCTAAACAATGAATTGTGCATTAATTTGTGATCAACATTTCTTTCCACACAGCCTGCCTTGAACTATTCCACTTGCAAGTGTTGTTGATCTATTGATATGCTAATGTGATTTGTTAAGCTTGGGGTCTGATTTTTAAGATATAACATGATCTAGGCAAATGTTTAGGGATTAGTTTTGATTGTTTCATAGACACTAGCATAGAGTTTCATTGTTTTGGTTTCATACTTGATTGGTGCTGTCATATTGGTCTGTTTAAGCTTCCCTAGTGTGCTCATTTGCATATATGGCCCCCAAACAAAAAAAGACCACGAACCACTGAATCTTCATCGAGTGCACAAGCTCGAAATGTTTTATCCAGCCAGCAATATGCCAAAGACAACAAGAGGCGATTAATGAAGATGGATTTCATCAATTCTCAATACATGGATTGGGAATTGTTGGATGAGTTCGGGATTAGAAACCAGGTTGTTGAGTTGATTCGGGATCTGGCTTGGTTAAGACTATTTGAATGGAGAGAACCAGCCTATAAGAATCTCACACTTGAGGTTCTTTCCACCTTGAAGGTGGAATCAGAAGAGGAAAGGTCAAAGTTTGTATTCCAAGCTTATAGACAGGTGCATGAGATCAGATTAAAGTCTATGGGACGAGTGTTAGGTTTGTATGAAAGCGAGGCAGATAATTTGGAGCTAACGAATTCTTGGCCTAAAGGAGCAAATGAAATGACTCAGGAGGCATATTGGTTACAATTGATAGCTCCTTTGACAGAACCTTTTGTGGCTTCCAAGTCGGTGGCATCCATTTTTTCTAATGTGGAATACAAGATCCTCCACCATATCATCGCCCACACGGTAAGTTGTAAGAAGACAAGTCATAGTAAAGTGACTTCGTTTGACATGTTTTACCTCTTTAGCATCATTGGAAATCACCGGATTGATCTTGGAGTGGAAGTGGCGAATTTCATCTTTAGACAAGCTAATGACACAAGAACTAAGTTCTTGTGTTGTGGAGGATATATAACTAGGTTGCTGAAGGGAATGCAAATTTTCCGAGAACCTAAAGGGGATGTGGAGATTCCAAGCAAAAGAATTACATCTGCTCCTTTCAGGGGATTTGGTTTGGTTAAAGTTCCGAGAGGTGTGCCACCACCTATGGTTGAGGAGTAGGATTATCAGGATATCTTCCTTGGAGATATTCCTATTGAGTTACCGCCTTCATCATCAGCTCCGCCTCCTCCAGCTTCTTCTTCAGCTCCTTCTGGATCGGATTGAGATAGGGTGGTTACTACCCTAGATAAATTGGAGCAAAGGCATGATAAGATTTTTACTATCATGAAGCAAGAAAAAAGGAAGAACAAGGGGTTTAGAAAGCAGATGTTTCAAGCGATCAAGGATATGTTTTGTTGTATCAATCCTGAGAAAGGGTCGCAATTGCATTATGAGACATCCCCAGATGAGGATAGCAACTCTAGCATGGAGGCAGAGAGCTAGAGTCCTGCTAGCTCTTATGGATTTTGATTTGTTTCGTTTATATTTGCTATGATTGTAGATAATTAAAACTTAACTTCTTATTTTCCTTTATCTTTTTTTTTTATTTGTTTTGTAGTTATCATAGGGCAACATCTTGCGGCTACACTCTATCATTTTGGTTGATTAGATTAATCGAGCACGCTTTTTCAAGGAAGTCATTAGTTTCACTTGTTCCTTTCTCTGTTTGTTTTATTTCGCACAGTGAGGTCACTGTATATCTTAAGTGTGGGGGAAGGATAGTATTGAAACTAAATATGGTGATGGCCGGTGAAATATGAGTTGTATTCATGATGCTTTGTATTCATGATACTTGTACCCACACTAATTGTTTTTTATCAGCACATTTAACGTAAAAAAATTTTTTTGAAAGAAAATAAGAATCTTGAGATTTGTTTCAAAATATGGTGGATAGCATCTAAATTGAAATGGAAATAACTTGCTAAAGGTCTTACTCATTAACTTTTGTGAATGGATTACTTTGTCAATATTGAGCAGTTGAATCTTTAAGAAGCAAACTTACTTTGTTTTTCAGCTCTAAAATTTGAAGTTTGAGAGTAAGTCAAGTACTTTTGAGAAAAATAACTAGGTTTACTTCTAAGAATAGTTAGCTATTATATAATCACTGGATTTTTCTATTGAGAAGTCATTTAACAACTAGTGAAAGAAGTAAAAGAAATTCATTTCTTAGTGATTCCTTATAAAAAAGTCTTAGTATTGAATTGCAAAAGAAACAAGCATAGCCACTACTCCGCTAACTCAAAATGAGTTATGAGTATCCAAACTTGAATGTTAGAGTGAGGAAGAGTTCTTAGGAGTATCTTAAAACCTAGTCACTTGGGTGATGAGCTCGGGATGTGCCGACTCAATGAACTCACTATAACGATAAGGGAAGGAATGGGCAAAAGTTAAAAAATAAAAGATGGAGACAAAAACCTCCAATAAAAAGAAATAAATAATAATAATAAGTGCTTGTATGAAAAGAAAGGCAAAAAGAATGCAAAAATTCAATAAAAATAAGACTTGTAATAAAAGGGGAGATAATATAGGGATTGAATAGATACTATATGCTTTCATTCTTTGTTACTTTGATTATATTTATGCTAAAAAATCTATTGAAGTTTAAATGGGTATTTTTCCTTAGTGGAATTGTGCTTACTTTTGGATTAGATAATTTTATTGTTAAAAATGAAGATTAAAGTTTGATTTTTCCAAATGAACTTTTGAATTTTGATTTTAGTAATCCAATCACAAGCTCACAAGTAGATTTGAGCAGTAGGACATTATAATTGTAAGTCCCAAGTTGAGAAGATGCTTGAATAAATTAGTGAAATTGGTACAATCTATGACGGATTCTTATGAAGTTTGCTTGAGGACAAGCAACAATTCAAGTGTGGGGGAATTTGATGAACTCATATTTTACATACATTTTGTGGATAAAATTGATACAAATTTGATAGAAATCAAGTGGAATTTGTATTTATAAGTGTAAATTTTGTGAAATCAGGTCAACAAAGAAGTAATGAGCAAATTCCAAAACAATTGGTTGAAGATCAACATGTACGCCAGCTCAAAAGCATCCAACGCCGCTGACATAGAGGCTGTATAGAATGACCACAGAAGCCAATTTCTTAACGCAGTCTTCCACGCAGCCAGGGTGGAAGAGATTTGGAGCAAGCAATGGAATAAGGATTTACGCCTGCAAATTTTGCATCAATGCAGCCGGCGTGGAGCCTGTGTACTTTGTCCACAGATTACAAATCTTTAACGCAGGCTCGAACACAGCCAATGTAGGGTTTGATGAAGCAATGAACGCCGGCCTTTTTGGGATTCAACGCAGCCAGTGTACTTGCCTGCGTACATCAATCACCAAATTGATTACGGCCGTGTTTCAAGCCGTGATCCTGTAAGGAAATTTCGAATGATGATCTACGCAGGCCAGATTTTAAGCAACACAGCCAGTGTTCGTCAAGCGTAAGTTGAAGAGGCACTTTTCATACAACGAACGCTGGCCAGATCCACATTTACGCAGGCGGCGTACATTTTGTAACTGCCGGTGTACATCTATGTCAGTCTGTATTCTTTACGCAATTTTGCTCTATTTAATAGTGTTTTTTTTTTAGAGAGAAAAATAGAGAACTGAGACATGAAAATATTCAGAAAGATTAGAAAACAAAATGTTCTTGTTTGTTTCTCTTTTAAGGCACTAAGACCCTAATGTTCTAGCAACTTATAGTGGATTAGGGTTTAGCTACAATCAAGCATTGCCTACAATTGTGGGATTTTGGATTTGGAAATTCCCGTTTCTGAAAAGGAACCATTTTTAAGGTGTTTTCAATCTCTATTCTTTTATGTTTATGCTTGATTGTATATTGAGATGCATGTTTTCATTGTCAATTATGAATATGTATGAATGGATTTGATGATTTGATGCATGAATTGAATTGATATTGGTGTTGATTAATTGGGAATTTGATTATATTTGTTTGTAATATGTTTAGTTTATGCCTGATCAACATAGATTAGATAGAAAGGATTAAAGATACCTGAGAAGGATTCAATGATCTGCACAAGCAAAACTTAGGTTTTTGAATATGATTTGTCATAGAGATATGTAAATCTGTGATAGAACTTGAGAATTCATTAATCTTTATGCCGTTAGGGTTACAAATTTGGGTCACTTAACGGTGCTTGTTTTGTATTCTTAACTAGAATAGTAATTTTGGTGAGAGCAAAATGCTATTGACCTAAAATCATAGATAAATTACCTTGATAGGATAGTTTATGCTATGAAAGATTTTGTTACATCGAGAGTTGAGCAATTCTTAGATGAATTTGATCAAATCCAAGTAATCAATGTTATATATCAATTTAAGCATGAGTCATTTCACATGAGAATAGAATACATCATTCATTTACTATCTACATCTCCTAAACCGAAATTCGTAATAGTTGCTGGAACATATGGTTTTAGTCCTTGATAAATCATTTGAAATCTAGTTTTTAATTTAGATCAACATAGATTAATTACATATCTGAAAATCAATTGCTTAGATTAGGGTAAAAGTTTGAGTCTAGTAATTAGCTATTAGCTCCTTGTGGATACAACCTGGACTTTCCATAATATACTACTTTGTACCTGGTGATTATGCTGACCGGTTAAGTAATCCACTCGTGTTTGAAATTAAAATCTTTAGAATATTGAGAAGTGTGGTTTACTGCAGTTTCACCTATGGATAGCTTGGAACCTATCGAAGAGAAGTTTGTTTCAACATTTGAGCTGTATGATGATTACGATTGCATTGGCTTTAATGTATTGATATGAATTCAGTTGCAAGATGGAGAAGCCTACACGAAAGCCTACATGAGCAACAACACAACTTGTGTTGGAGATAGTGAAATTGAGAAGTCTAGTCGTTATACATAACCTGTGTACGAGGTCATGTAGAACATTATGACCTTGATAAGTGTCTAAAGACCCTTATTATTGACCTTATTTTAATATGATATTATATAGATTTTATGTGAATTATTAAGGAAAAGGATACTCATGTGGTTAAAATATCAATTTCATTGATAAAGGAAGATTTTGAGTTTAATGAAGACAATTGGATGAGTTAAGCAAGATTTTGTTGAAGAAAAAGGAATTTGGAAGATTTACGACATACATAGCTTTCAACACAAGTTGTGTAGAACATTGGTGTTAGAGATAAAAAATGTTCAATAAGCATTTTTAAAGTACATAAGGAGATACACAACCCATGTAGGATGCTCATGTAAATGACAACAAATGGACATTAGTGATTTTCCATGAAGGCTAGTGGCGTACATTTCAAAGCTGTCGATGTACAAGCCAGCCTACTTCCTCTAGTCATGATTTTTCACCAGTTTTCATTGTACATAGCCTTGAACATAGGCTGTGTAAGATGGTCGTGTAGAAATGATTTTGGCCCTTTCTTATAAATAACGGCCTTAACTCATCTTTATGATATAATATCATAATCCTTCTTCCTTTTTATGAATCCTAGAGTCGAAAATAGGTATTTGAGAGTGGAGAAACACAAAGCCTTATTAGAGATCATAATACTTCATTTTTAAGAGTTGTAATCATAACTCTTTACTATTTTTCCTCATTCTATCATTATATTTCTTATTTTATGGAAAAATAGATCTTTTTATCCTAGATCTTGAGAAATCCTAACCCTAATGTAGAGATTGGATTGCTTTGTTAATGGAAGTTTGTATTTCTTAAATCTATTCATGTGCTTTGATTGTTCTTTGAATTAATATGTGCACTATTACATTCATTGTTTGATTCTTATTGATCTAATCGACGAATTGATTGATAAGATAGATCTGGCATGAATAGTGAAGTTTGAATGTGACTCTAGATGTAGATTGCATGAACTTTCTGTTGGGAATTTACGATCCAAATCTGAATCGTGCAGCGGAAAATCGTTTTTTTTTTTTTTAAATTCCCAATCGGATCCAAGCGCTTCAATTAAATCAGAAAGAAAAAGGGAATCGTGTACCTTTTTTATTTTGATGATGGGATCAAGGAGATGCAGATTACACAACTCCCCTAGTATCCACGCGAATGAATTGGATCTTCGTGTGTGCTAGCACGAAAAATTTCGACCTTTGGAATCCCTCACTCTCTCTTTCTAGGTTACGAATTTTCTTTTCTAAAATGACGGCCATCGTCAGATGATCAAAAATTTTAACCTAGTAGAGAATATATATATGTGATATTAAGGGTTATGTCTTTTCAAATTACCCCGATATTATAAGGGTTATGTCTTTTCAAATTACCCTGATATAATATAAGGGTTATGTCTTTTCAAATTACCCTGATATATATAAGGGTTATGTCTTTTCAAATTACCCTAATATATATAAGGGTTATATCTCTTTAAATTATGTAGAAAGACATATATATCCTTATTATCCAAATTTATTTATTTGTTAATTTTAATCTAATTAAAATTGACAAATAAATAATTAATCAATTCCCAATACGATTATCGAAGATCCATCTTATTCATTCTTTGTGTGTGACCCTGTAGGTTCACTTAAAATTGGTAGTAGCTCTTAAACATTTTTAGGACTACAAGACATAATTGGTCTCTAGCAAGACATTATGTCTACCCAAATTAGTGAAGATCGATGATCCGACTTTACTACTAACTGTTAGTTGTTGATCAATTTATAATCAAACATAAGGTGTGGATCAAACACTTATATGTTTAATTATTATTTCTTGAATCTAGAGTTTGACTGACTTAAACAAATGATATTGATAACTCTTTATCAATTCATCGAGCATGGCCATGCATTTCTCAGTCTTACTCATCAAAGGGCCAGATAGATATCTCTCTCAAATTAATGAGATGAACAAATCCCTTCATTAACACTCACTTCTATATAACATATTGCATGTCCAAGTTTATTTTACATCATCCGATTAAAGATGATGAAGAGATGAATCAAAACATGGAAACTGTTATATAGGAATCCATGGTGCCATTAGGTCTTAGGACCTAAAACAACATGTAAATAAGAATACTTATTGCATTGATCCATACAGTATTCTTATAGTTGGTCAATCCAATACAATACACTCCTGTTTGTATCTATGTGCTGAATTGATATCCCATATCCATGATCAGTAAAACTTGATCATCATACATCAATCATACTAGTCTTAATTCATTATCATTCCACATAATGAGTGACTAGGGATAATTTAGAATAAAGTTATAATTCAGATTATGGTTCTACTATTAAAGCCACATACTTTAATGACATAAGGTATAACTAAATATTCAAGGAATTACATTACCAAAGTAAATAGGCCAAAATAACTTTGATAATTAAAATGACTTGATAACAAACATACAAATAATAAAGAATCCATATGGCCTAGGGCACATCACTAGCACTTTCTACATAAATAATTAATTTTTTTAAGGAATCATGAACTCTAATGCAATTTTGTATGCATCTAATGATGAAAGACATTTCCATTAGACATATAGGGTTAGAATTCAATTATCTTGAAAGAGAGATTGATAAAACTAGGGATTCATGCAGTTCAAGAACTTAAACAACCATTAATGAATGTTTTGTAAGGAATTGGAAATAGGGTTAGTGGTGAATCAAGATTAAAGTTAGTTTTGAGATATAATATCATTAGAAGCATTGACACTCACTTTTGTTAGGGTTTAGTAATTAATTAGTTGCTTAGATATATTAAGATAATTCGAATTAGTTCGGCTAACTAGTAGAATTAGGGTAATTATTAGTAGTTATAGGTCCTGGTAGAACGACCCCTATAGTTATACCAGTACTACAATCGATAGGTATGCTTACCTATGATTAGTCTCTTAGTAAGAATAAAGTTTTAAATTTAATTTGATTAATTGCAATTGGAAAGTCCCACATTAGACCTCTTCTAAAATTCTACACAAGTAACCTACACGGCTTGTGTACGAGTTATCTAGAACATTATGACCTCTCCTGAAATTCTATACGAGCAACCTACAAGGCTTATGTATAAGTTCGTTTAGAACATTTTAACTTTTTTTTGGAGTTTTGCATGAGTAGCCTACACAAGTTGTGTGTAAAGTCGTGTAGAATGTCTATTGCATATTTCTTCATGTAAAAGCATTTCACACAAACTATGTTAAGAAGTTGTATTGAAGCACAACAAGTCTGAGCTTTCATATTTTAATTAAGTCTTTTAGTAGATTATTATAAAGGCATTTTAGTCATTTTATTAATATTTTATTATTCCTTCAAATTACTATAAATAGTCCTTGATTTGTAAAAAAGACAACTTAGAACTTAATTCTTGAATTCAATTGAAAACTACCTTTAGGTATTTTCTCTCTTTGCTTTTGACAATTAAATCAACTTTGATTGTAGCCAACGTGCACAAGATTTATTATGAGTAATATCAATACTTCTTTATGTGTCTGTAAATAACTTATTGGTGCATAGTATATGATAATTTGATTTTCTTTATCTTAACTAATTTCCAATTTGAGATATGGGCTTAAATATATAGTGCAATTTAGATACCCTAGTGATTGTCTTCCTAAATATATCATCTTTATTGGTATCAAAGCTACATGTTGGTTGGGATTTTTGCCTTGTAGCATGATTGGTGTGCTGGCTAGGGTTTTTGCAGTTTTGTAGTGTTGCATGATTGTTATGTTAAATAGGGTTGTGCAGCATTGTGTGATAGGGTTTTGATTGATTGTGATTTGTGTGTGACTATGATTGATTATTAAAGTTGCTAGTTGTAACGCCCCAAAAATTTAATTCGATTAATTAAATAACTTAAGGCGCTACCACCACTTATGATACTAAAGTATTACACACTAAGGCTTTCTTAAAAGACTTGTTTATGTTGAACATTACTACTCATTTTTTTAGAATTGTGAAATCGTTTAATTAGATTTTCAAATACTGGATTTAGCAGCGGAGAAATAACTTTATAAAAACAATTTAATAAAACTCTACTCCCTTAAGAGTAAACCAACTTTCTAAGAAACAAAACTTTATAAAAACATTTATTATTCTACTCTTAGGGGTAGATTCATTTACAAAACATATGGGCATTAACAAACCCATTAAAAAAATTACAAAATTGTAAATAAATCAAAATAAAAGAAAATACAGACATTCAACGGCCCTAGCCCACTTCACTCATTCTCACGAGTCTTCTGGATCGCTCCAAAAACTCAAAACAAGCATCATCATCAACTACAGCATCAACATCAACCATAACAACTCAACAACATCAACATCATCCGCAACATCTCATCATCACCATCTTCATCAACAATAACTTGTAAAAAGAATAACAACAACAATAATGGGCTGAAGCTCAGTACATAGTAACACACTCATAAGTGATGTGGCACACGAACTTAGCTAATTGTGCAACAAACAAAAAGTTATTATCTTTTTCTTTAAAGTAAACAAACAGTACAGAAGTATTAAAACTTTGGACAATAGGGATCGCGAGGGAACCTGAGTAGCGATCACGACGCTCAGGAGGTTGATATAAGTAGTCCGAATACTTATATTTCCTAGATGATATATCCGAAAATGAGAACTAATAATCTCATCTAGGGTTTTCAGTCGTTACCCGACTCTACTTAAACTCAATCCATAGCATGAACAATAAAGAGTTTAAAACAAGGGTAACCCTAATTAATTAGAGAAATGTGGATCTTAAAGTACAATATTGTACATACAACTACATAAGAATGGAAAAGCGAATCCACAACCTTCGTTGGTCAAAGTAATCACGTCACATAAGGTCGTGTTGTCGTGAGTCGTTCAGAGTCGTCCAAGTTGAGTTGTCTATGGTCATGAGTCAAGTCTGCGTCGCTTCCCAAAAGAGTCGTGTGAGTGAAGGTTGGAATCGCTAAGCCAAATCTTATTAATTTGTATGTGCTATATTGCATAAAATATCTACCATACAAAATTTAGGCATGATACAAACCAAAGCGGAAACCGGTGCTAGAAATATCATTTGAAATTCACAACCTTTCTCAATAAATAATACATACATGACAAGTTCTGCGAACAAAACTTTCTTTAAGGTGGGGAGGATGTAAGCCTTAGAAAATTTCAGTAAATAATTCCAAAATAAACATTTAAAATAAATCTTGAAAATGACTCCCAATTAAAACCGAACTTCAACTAACCTGAAATCTAAAACAAATCCAAAAATTTCTTAATCTTGAACAAAGAGAAAATCCTTAAAAGTAACATAAGAACTTAATAGTTTCCAAATCCAAAGCCACTACGTGTAACGACTCTATACCTAACCCTGACTGGTAAAATCGAGTAATATAGAATCTAAAAACAATTTATTAAACAGTAAGTAACGATAAACCTTTAGTTATAAAACCTGATTTAAGAATTCTGAAAACGTTAAGAGATATAAAATACCTACGAAAATAAAATAATGAATAAATACTCTCAAACTAAATACGTTGTATAAATATAAAACATCAGCTTCCAAGTTGGCAACGATCTAAACCTAAAAACCGAAGCCAACAATTCTTGGGAAACCTTAGTAGATTCAACCCGACAATCCCGTAATCCTACACCAATGAGTCGGAATATGAGCAAAGAGTGTAGTTTAGGTCGCAATAATACTAGAATGCTTTAAAATGTAAGAATAGTGAGTTTTCTATCTATTTCAAGCCCGGTCGGGTATAGACTTCGAAAAGCGTACTCCGGGATTCGAAACATTAGATATATGATATTAGTACCATTAGGCTTGTAAATTCATAAGGATTCCAAGTACCTCAGTTGTACTAATTTTGGATTACTTGTAAACCCGGTTTTAGTAGCCGAGTAAACTTCGTAAATCGGAAACCAAAACCCTAAATAGGATTAGTACAAGTAACCTAGGAACCCTAGGTCCGGCTTTTCTTCGATTTCTATATATAAGAACCTCTATAGAATAATTTAATGTGAATTATTATTTTAAAGTATATTTCAAACCATAGAAAGTTTTAATTTTAGAAAAATTTCTATTTCGGGCTTTCCTGAGCTCCATTACGGAAAAGCGAGTCTCGGGACTAGAAACTCAGAAAAATATTCCGGAATATTCATTAGAACCGAAATTTTATAAGGATTCCGAAAATATAAGTTTTATAATTTTTCGGATTATAAAAATTACAGTTATAGCCTTTTCCCGTATTTTCTTTACTACTGGTAAAGTAGATGTCTTGTCTACTATTTACCATTATTCACAAGTACAACCTATACTACACACTACCCATGCCCTAGTCTTACATCCTTACAACTACTTATTATATTTTCTTTTCCAAGAAATTTTTGTTTCTTACTAAATTATTACATTTATTACATTTTATTACACAAATTACAAATTCAAATAAAACAACTCACTCCCTCTCTCACACTCCCTAGTGGCCGTCACATAAAGCCCTCGCCCCCTTTGCCCTCTATTTGTTTTATTTTTCTCTTTATTTACTACAAACAAACCCTAATTTCACTTAATATAAATAATCTTTAACTTTCTCTCTCCTTCATTTCATTTTCATTTGTCTAAAAATCACACAAACTCTCTCTCTATTTCCTCCCTTGCCGTGAGCTACATCTCCCCATCACACACTCACTTTAAGTTCATTTCTTCTCCATTTCTTCATCAAATCTTTCCTTAGGTGATATTTTCAAGCTTTATTACTACTTAATCTTGTAATGGCAAGATTACTCATGTGTGTTTTTACTTTAAATCCCCATGAGCAAATGCTAGGGATAAGAAAACACTAATACATGAATATCAAGCCATCACAAGAGTAGATCTTGTGTTTGACGAGCTTTTCTTGAAATATTATCATGATCATAAATGTAAAAGTAGAGATCTTGCATAGAAAATATGTGTTCATGCTTTTAAACTCTTTTCCATGCACTAAAAGTAGTAGATCTAGCACTTAGACACTCATGTTTTTCTTGACATTCATGTTCATATGAATATTTTGTGTTTTCATGCATTAATGTTCATAAAGGTTTAGTCTTGTATATATATAAATTTGATAGTTGGTAGATCTTTATGTAAATGAGACAAAGAACTTAAAAAGAAAAGGTTTTTGTTAGAAATGTTCAAAAGAAAATTCGTATGATTTTCAAGACCTATTTTAAAAACTCTTGTAACCACTTTGAAACTCATGTTTTATATAAAAAATGAAAGGCATGAGTAATAGGTATCATTAAGTAATGATTTTTATAAGTTGAAATGAGTTTGGATATGAGTAATGTATAAAACAAGCAGTGGAACCAAGATGGAAAATTTTGAGTTAGTACTCAACTTGTAAAATTCATAACTTTGGATGATGCCTAGGTGAACACCTATTATTCAAGCTCAAAATGAATATTTTATGTTTTAAATGAAGTCCTTAGCTAGTGAATATAGTAAAGCCTTAAATTTTGATGTATTACACAAGTTTTCTCAAAGGAATTATTCAAAAAGTGAATTTTCTAAAATTCGGATTTTTGAGAAAAGCCTATTTAAAAACATATTTGCAAAGTGAAAAATGTAAATTTTTATGTAGAAATGAAGGTCTTGGATAGTATAGATGACGAAGACTCATTTTTATTTGGATAACAAGGAAATTGTAAGAATGAAATCCCGAAACACTAATGAGATGCCAAATTTGGAAAATTAGATTTTCAAGAAGTAGTTATTGTTGGAGTCTTGTAAGATTTAGGAGTTCTCAAAATTTTCTTTATCAAAAATCCTCAAGATCATGCATACATTGGACTCATCACATGTCATTCATGATAGGAACTCATTCATATTTTATATACATGAATCATCAACTAGATCCATTTTTAAATAAGTGCAAAACAATTTTTCGGAAATGGAAAAGGTTACTGATCAGATCTAATCCCTCTGTTCCATAACCTAAATGTTTTCAAAACTTGAAAATAATATCAGAAATAGATAGACCTTTGAAGTAGATAGAAATCGATATAAAATTTGCGAAATTTCGAGTTAAAATGACCAAGTTATAGCAGTTTTAAGTTAGAACTTCCGCTAATAGCGAGAATCACGATTTTGTTTAGTTTTGATACATAGTTTGGACTAGTTAAGTGATAAAGTTCTCATTAGGGTATTCTTATTTGGTAGGTGATCCCGAGACCGACGAATCCCTACCACCCGATTATTACTACTAAAGACCGACGTACTATGGTCGTGTGAGAATCACTTCTAATTTCAATTATTGCTTATGATTGTAATGATAGTTGCACTAGTTACTTAGCAAAGACAAAAATGAATATGCATGATGGGGTTATTTGGGAATTGTATTGCTCTGCTGTTGTTATGTGAAGTTGAATTTAAAGAATATCGAAACCGGGTGATAATTCATTGCTTGTATAGAGAGGAGCTAGAATTGATTGTCAGCGAGTATTGCTTGATCACTTAAAAGAATTGGTATAATTGATTATTAGACATCAAAGATAAACTTGAACTCATTCATTTCACGATGGGGATTGAGGATTAGTATTTGTTGGTTTTTCGTGATCCATAAAACTAATATAGTAGTTAATCGTGATCCATAAAACGAATATAATTGGTTAATCGTGATCCATAAAACGAATATATGTTGGTTAATCGTGATCCATAAAACGAATATATAAGTTGGTTGACCATGAGCCTAAACGGCATTGTACCACAGGATTCGTTAATCTGCTAACCCGGGATGGAGGGCGCAAGTCCATCCACATATGATTTCCAGCTGGTCATATGTTTGTTGAATTCACGTATTTGATGCATACCATTTGACTGACTAATCACTTGTTTGAATGTTATGTTTTAATTGTGATATGTAAGTTTTCACTCACTAAGCTAGTGTAGCTTACACCCCAATAGTTTCCTGTTGTAGTATGAATACTTATGGCTATCTTCGAGGAGCCGCTATCATCAGGTATAGCTTTTGGATATTAAGGAGCTTTTGATGAGGCCGGGACCTAAAAATAGGCACAGAATTCTAAATGAGACTCTTAAATTGGTAGCTGAAGGATAACATAAGAGATTTTGAGAGTCTAAGAAATCTTAACATTTTGACGGGGGTATGCCCCTTAGATCATGTAATAGATTAAATCTAATTGTAACTGTTATGATTTACATTCATGTTGCTATGCATGTCACCTTAAACTATTTCGAAGCAAAGTATGGTCTCTATATGTTGAAAATGAGCCTTACACCCGATGTTCAAACTCATGGGAAGACTAAGATTGCCTTACTTGTATTTAAATATCGAGTGTGGCGAACTGTCACGTTTAGGGCACTCTTTGGGGCGTAACATCGCCTCCCAAGTAAGAAGTAGATTTTGAGGATTGACTTGGTGAGAAATACCGAGCCCATGATTAAACACCATACCATATCACCCCAATCAAGTTGAGAAAAAGCTAAGGAAGTAACTACAAGAGTTTTGGGCTAAGAAATGGATAGGCTAAGTGTCTCGCCTTGAGAAGACTGGTACACTTTATAAAGGAAAAGAATGGATACATGAGTTTATGCATAAACTATTGCAAGTTCAATAAAGTCATCATCAATAACAAAGTACTCAGATAACCCAGGAGTAAATAGGGAATTGCATAAGTGGATAAAAAGGGGAAAAAAATTTTCAAGGACTAAAGTAACAAGCTGTCTTCGCAACAATGGTAACGTTGCTAAGGTTAAAAAGAGTCCTAGACAATGCATGAGAACACATTGGGAAATGGTTTCGAGTGTGTAATTGCTTACGTTGCTTGATAAATGAGATCACAAGAGCAAAAATTTCTCGATAGCATGATATAGTGTTAATCATGGTATAGTTACTTTTAAATGGAGAAGATATCTGAATTATCAAGGATAAATAATTTATATTGGTCACCTCAACCTTGAGCACTTGTTCATGATAAAGAAATTGAACACATGATAGAAAGAAAAAGCCGAGGGTTGATAAGGAGCTAGACGGATTAGAAGTAATAAGGTCTTGAGATTATGGTTGGGAATCATAAGGAAATTAAGAACAAATTCCATTGGAGGAATATTAAATCCTTTGAAGAGATCAGGTATGCATCATGAGCAAGATTACGAGCCAAGTTTTGAGGGCAAAACTTTCTTTAAGGAGGGTAGGTTATAAGCCCCCAAATTTTTCGAGAATGGTTTTGAAATACAGAATCGAAACCCTAAAGTCTGACCCAAGTTGAAACCGAACCTTAATCAATTTCGATCACGGGATTTCATAAGAGAATCTTCAAAAACAAAAATGGAAAGTTAAAAAATCATTCGATTTGAAAATCCGAACATGAGAAGGAACACCTATCCAATCCTTAATATAAACCCCTCAATTTCTAGGGCAAAGTTGGATTAAACCCTAACCCTGGTTTCAAAAGTCAACAAAGGTCAAGACAATCAAACAATTTCAACTCCGGCAATCCCGTGTTCTCAAACCCTAGAAAACGAAATTAAGTTAATAGCTTATAATAGTTCGTAATAATATAGGGTAATATAAAAATATCAGATTCGTGAATTTCAAGTGTCCTTCGGACTCAAACGGGATCAGTTCTCGAAAAGCATGTCCTGGAGCTCGGAATAATAAAAATATTCCAATAACACCAAAAGACTCGTAATTAAACAAGGATTTCAAAAATATCAGTTTTAGAATTTTTCGGTGACTAAAAATAACAAATATAACTCGTTTACACGTATTTTTATTACTACCGGTATTTTATATGTCTAGCCTACTATTCATAATACTATTTCTACTATTCATTACTATTTCACTATCTTTACTTTTTCTTACACCTATTTCTTACTACCTACATATCTTTTTTTTTTTTTTTTACATTTTACAATTCCAATACAATTTGGCTTTAGAGACAAAAAATTCTGTCTCTGAAAGTGAAAAATCTGTCTCTAAAGACTTTCAGAGACAGAATTTCCGTCGCAAATTTCTGTTTCAAAAATCATCGTCGCTAATTCTTTTAGAGACAGATTTATTTTCCGTCGCAAATTTGCTACGGAATTTCTGTCGCAAATTTGTCTTGTTTTATAATTAGTTATTTTTAAATATCCAATTAGTAAATATTAAATAAAATTATTCCGTCGTAAATTTGTCTCTGATTCTAAGACAAATTATTAAAAAAATACACATTTGCCTCTTGTTTATCCTTCCCAGGAGGTCACCCATCATAGAATGCTACATACTAAGCACACTTAACATTGAAGTTTTCACAAGCACTAAACCGATAAACCAATTCGTAACTTCATGAGTAAAGTTCCACTACTGTTTATTTAAGAGATACCACAATTTACAATATTATAACTATAAAACATTTTATATATCTTTTATAGTTTATTTTTATTTTATAATTTCACTTTACATATTTATTAAGGATTTTTCATTAATATTTTATTAAAATAATATATAATATTAATATATACAATGTTTACATTTTATAGTAATATTTTAAATTATATATTATTATAAATATATAATATTTTCAGTAGTATATTATAATTTTTTTACAAATATGATATTATTATTAAAAATATTATATATTATGTAAATATAAATAATGTTATACATATAAATTAATATATATATTTAATGATATATAATATAATTATACTTTTTACATTAGTTATTTAATATTTTATATTAAATTAATAAATTGTATATTTTTAATTAATGTGTTTATTTTTTTATTTCATTTTTGTTGCACTTAATAAATTATAATATAATGTAAACAATATAAAAATATATTTTTCATTATTATATTAATAAAATAATATATAATACAAATTTAAATATATTTAACTAATTATTATATATTACATATTTTATTACTTAAATATACTATATTTTTACATATTATATTATTTTTTCCCCAAATATGTTATTATATTTTAAATAAAATATAGTATGTAAATAAATTATGTAAGATATATAATAAATTTTTTTATATTAAAAAATATATGAATAGTCATAATAAATATATAATAAATAATATGAATATATATTTTTTATTAATATATTATTAAAATATAATATATTTTTATATATTAGTATATGTTTAAATATACTAAGTTTACATTTTATATTAATTATTTTATTTTACATATATTATTATTGAAATATACTTTATTTTTAATTAGTATTTTATGATATTACTTGCATATAACATATATATTATTATTATACACTATTTTATTAAATTGTATAATTTGAGTTTTATATAAGTTATTATGTAAAAGAATATATAATAAGATATAATATAATATTTATGTTTTAAGTACTATTTTTAATTTATACTTTATTATATAAATATGTAATGTAATGTTAAATATATTATCAATAAAATATATATAATTAGTTGTAAATAACAAATGATTATACATATTATAGTTATTATATAATAAAATTAATTTACAAATATAATATATGTCCTTATTATATAATGCACATTTATATATATATTATATTAGATATGTATAATTTAAAATAAATTTTAAACATAATTATTTATATATCATATATGTAATAATTTAGTTTAGAGACAAATTTGCAACAGAATTTAAAAAAATAGAAATTGGTGCTAAAATAATTTATTTCCCTCTAAAATAAGAGACAAATTTGCAACGGAAAAATTTTCGTCGCAAATCAATGTGTAATCCGTCGCAAATTCCATCGCAAAAGCATATAAAAATTAGAAGATTATTCATAATTCATGTCATCATAAATCCGTCGCAAATCTGTCTCTAATTCATTTTTTTTAGAGACAGAAATTTTCCGTCGCAAATTTTCTGTCTCTAAAGGCTAGTTTTCTAGTAGTGTTTCTTTGCAAAAATTATAAACAAACAAAATATACTTTCCCTTCTCTCTTTAGAAACCATCGGCCACCCCTCTCTCTTCTCTATATTATTTTCTTTCAATTTATTTTATTACATCAAAAATTCACTCCAAAAATTCTATAAATACCCCCTTTCTCCTTCATTCTTTCACACACTCATTTACATAACAAAACTCTACCAAAATTCCCTCTCAAAACTTCTCTCCAATAAATCTCTCTCAAAATACTCTCTACCATTCCCCTACAACATTCAAGAAGAAAAATAACAAACATACTACCCCTTTCATCTCTTTTCAAACCTTCCATTAAACCTTAGGTAAAAATCCTACCTTTATTCTTTATCATGTTCATACAACTTAACATGAGCTTAGTGTATGTTTCTTAAACTCATATGAGTTAAAGAAGCAACAATGTTCTGTTTTTGTTCATGTTCTTATTTTACATTATGTTATTATGTTGCTGTTATTATTGTTATTATTATTTTTGCTCTAATCTAACTTATATAGAATTATGTATACTATGTATATATATTTATTTAGAGCATATAAGCTTATTTGTTATTTATTTATTTTCATATCTTGCAATTTATTTATTTACTTATTTTATGCAATTTAGTAACACTAGTCTTTCTAGTTTTAGACTTGTCTGTATCAAGTCAAAACAATTTTCTTTTCTTTTCTTTTGGGACTAGTCTATTCTTAGTCTCGGGTTATCTTGATGAAGCTGATGTTCCCAATGCTTGACTATTTTATTATGTTTATTTACTTACAAGTATTTCTTTCTATTTATGTATTATCTTTACGTTTACACTGCTACATATTTATACATGATTAAGAATGTTGTTGTCTTAAATAAAAATAAAAATGGGTTCTTTCTTAAATAAAGAAAAGTAAACTAGAATTCTTAACAAAAGGCATTTTTCAACAAAAAGATATAATTTTTGTTTTTTTTTAATAAACTCTTTTCAAATGATAAGCTAACCATAAATTCTAGAAGAATTAGTAATATAGATTTCTTCAAAATAATAAAAGGAACTCATTTCTTTTATAAATCAAAACTTCGTACTCCATAAAGAAAGAATTTTTAGCCTTGAACTAAATGACTTTAACTCAACTATATCTTTTAATAGGTTCATTATAGACTTTGAAAATCACATACTATGAAAGTATCTTCAAAACTTAAATTTTATAGTGATATTCTCTTTTCAAAATTAAAATGAACTTTTTGCTAAGTTCTAATGTTAACAATTCTTTATTAAGAAAGTTTTTCTTATAAACTTGTCTAAAGGAATTATTCTATCACTTGACGAATAGTAAGAATAAAACAAGTTTTTCAAACCAAGGTAAAACCAACTCACTATTTTAGAAACCAACTTAGAAAAATAAAATTTGCCAAGAAAGTAAAGTTTTAAAGGTATATCTATTTTTTGAAGAAGAAAAAGGATATAAAAATGAGAGGAAAACATACATTTAACACCACTTTGAATATTTGACCACACCAAAAACTTAAGGAATATTTTGAAAAGCTCATTTTCAATGACTAGAAATAAAGTTAGTAGATAACTCAAAGAACCAAAATTTTTGAAAATAAATTTACTTTTGAAAAATGAGAAAATGAAATTATAATAGAAAAACTTTTACTCATAACAACTCAACTATATTTTCGTTTTCCTTCTAACAATTCACAAGGGAGGGATTTTCAAAAGTTTTATTTTATACAACCCTTGAAGACAAATTGTTTATGAAATATCAATATTGAGACAACACTACAAAAATCATGCATATAATATGAGTATAAATATATGTTCAAAGGATTTTTTTTTTTCAACTATATATATCTCCATATATTTTATTTAAGGATTTTTGAGTAAAGTGAAGTTTGGAAAAAAAAATCATATTTTGTGAACTATAAATTCGTAACTATTCTGTACCATAGGATTTTTCAACACAAATGGTTTTTTATGATAAAAATAACCATAGAAATGGATAGATCTTTTCAAGTAGGTGGAAAATGGTATATTATTTGCACAATTCCGAGTTAAAAGGATCAAGTTATGGCCATTTTAAGTTGGAATTACCTTCTCTACGAATTTTAACGATCTTATAAGGTAGTTTTTGATAAGTAACGTTAGAATCAATAAGAAATACTCATTATGAGTATTCTTCTTGATTAGGTAATCCCGAAGAGGAGTATTCATACCCGGAGGATTATTTTGATTAGTGGATTTACCGATCGACTCATCCGTAAGGAAGATAGATCCTCATGGCCAAGTGAGTTTATTTCCTACCTTTTTCGTACTTGGTTGTGCTTGTAGTAGAAGCACTAGATGTAGGAAAAGATAAAAATGAATTATGTATGATAATATTGGTTAAAAGAATGATAAGCATACATAGGCATGAATCGTTGTTAATTAACTTATGTTTTACTATTATTCTGTTGGAGTATGTGCAAATTTTGTGATCACCTTTAAATTACTCTAATCATATACTATGAGTTATATTAATTGATTCATGCATATCATAGTTAGTTTTATTGCATGAGCTATTATATTCGACGGGACAAGAGTATAGTAGTCGGGTTTGCGGGAGCCATAAATCTGTGAGATGGACGATTAGGAGCCTGAAAGAACTATTTTATGATGGGCGAATAGGCGCTTGAAATAAACTACATGAGTTGGATTTTAAAGATGGGTTTTAAAAAGCTTGAAACACCTAACCCTGAATGGAGGGTAAATCCATTCAAACATATGATTTCCGGTAGATCATATGTATTGCTTGATCACTTGCTTGATGCATTCATATGCTTGATTAATAACATGTTTGAAACTATTTATACAAGTATGTTGATTCAGAAATATTCTATCTAAGCTAGTTATGTTTATACTCCGATAGACCTTTATTGTATCAGGTCCAATATCTTTTATACCCCAGGACTTCATATATTCGAGTGGGATTATGTTTTGAGGAGCTTTTGGAAACCTTTTGAAGATCTTAGGTTAAATATCCTTTAATGTCCTTTGGTGTTAGTATTGTTTTGTTGTAAGAAAGATTAAGTTGATATTATGATTGTTTGGAAACTTATAGGGGAAAAGCCCCTAAGATAATGTAAGGATTATATTTTATAATGTTGAAATGAGATGATTATCTAGAATTCTTGTATGCTGTACTTACTATCTCGAACTTATACATCCCACCGGTGTCTCCTATTGCTGTGATAGATGCCTTATATATGGTGTTGAAAATTTTGCATGACTTCTGGAAGTCATTCTTAAGTTTTAATAACGTATGTGGCGAACTGCCACGTTTAGGATACCCTTTGGGGCGTAATAGTTTAAGTGGTGTCAAAGCATCAAGATCAGGGAAGAAAATCATAAGTTTAGGAATTGAAGTCTTAGAGGCATGATAAGCTTAGGAATAAATCATGAGAATGATAGGAAGATTCTTGTGAAGTTATTAATATTTAGATGAAAGATTAGTAGAGGAGAAGATAGACAAATTTTTTCATCAAAGGATAGAGGAACTATAGGTAGAATAAGGGGAAAACCTAAGAATCCTACGAGACCACCCTGTCCAATAAGATAAAAACAATTTTGGAAGTCCTAGAACTATAGCAAGTGGGATATCATGATACCGAGTGGGAAGTCGTGTATTTTACGATCTCACCCAAAACATAAGCATTGAACTAGTTTTGTTTTTGAATGAATTCCCAAAAGCGTTTTAATCACAAGAAAATATCACCTTTGTAAATCCTACTTTTTAATTAAAGAAACAAATAAAAGACTATATAATTTAGTTTTAACCGCAAGTATATCCGTCGATGTGCCCAAAAGACGAGGACGCACATCCATTACCAAAAGACGAAGCAGGCGATCCAAGAAGAGAAGTCGTAACCAAGCACGAGTTCGTGAGCACAAGAAGAGGATGTCAAGTCAAGAAGGAAGCATCGCATTTACTCGAAGCATAGTGCCCTAGTTAACTAAATAAGATTTAATTAAAGATAGTAGTTAAGAGTTTTGAAGATAACCATGAATTAAAGAATCCCTTTAAAGTGTTGTTTTATAATATCCTTGCTATGCCTTTTCCTCAATTGAATTTCTTAAAAAAAATGTCCTATTTTGTGGTTTTATGAAATTCTATTTTGGGAATTCTTGATTTACTTACCAACTTTTGTTAAGTGTTCATCATATGATTTTATTTCTATGAATTTGATTTTCAATTATAAATTTCTAATCTTTTATGTTTAAGTTTTCTATGTTTCTATTGAATAAAATTTTCTTTTATGGTTATTTGAATTTTATTTATTATGCTTTTGATTATGTAAATTTCCGTGTTTTAATAATTATAGTTATTCTAGATTTCAAGATTTTCGTTAAATATCGCCATAAAACTTAATAAGTCAAGAGAAAAGAATAAACTCACGTAATTAAAATATTGAAATAGCCGTACTCGAAGAGGACGACACCGCGATCATCAGTCTTCAAATCGACTAGTTGGGGAAGGAAACCAACCCGAAGTTACTCCTCCAAATCCGCAAGCTATGCCATCTCCAAATCCACCAGTTAACAATCAGGCCACTCTTTAACAGATAGCACAATTGTTGAATATTCTTGTGCAGTAGTATCCGACCCTACCCCAGAGCGAACGTCAAGCGTCCATGGAAGTGCCTACACCACAGAATGAGCAAAACCATACTGTACCCTTAACACCACCACCATCATCGCCAGGACCATACCACAGCATTTTGTCGAAATTCATCAAGAGTAATAGATACTTTGATGGAGCCTTTGGCAAGCTTGATGAGGCAGAAGATTAGCTTGCATAAATAGAAAGGTCATTCGATGCATATGAGTTGCCACAACACCTAAAAATAAACCTTTGGAACCTATATGCTTCGCCTAAATGCTCGTGTGTGGTAGGAATCCAAGAGTAGAGAATTGATGCATCCAATCACCTAGGAAATGTTCGGCATGAGTTTCTAGAGAACTACTCCCCAGGCAGCGTCCGAGTTTAGTATAGCTCAGACTTCTTGAATATTGCACAACAAGGAAGGACGGTGGAACAATATGAGACCGAGTTCAGTCGGCTACTTTAGTATGCACTTAACTCGTACAAGTATAGCAAGGAGCTAAAGAGGCAATTCTTTTTTAATGGACTAGACGAGGAGCTGCGAATGAAGTTGGTAGAATTTGATATAAGAAATTTTTGAGCATTGGTAGAAAGAGCTCGGATTGTTGAGGGAGCAAAAAGGAGAAACACATGTGTACCAGAAAGGAAGATCCATGTTATTGGAAAGAGATTTCATGAAGGACCATGTTTTTGTCAACCATCAAAAAGATTTAGGCCACACAACAATTTTGGAGAAAGTGTTAGTGGAAGAAGAGAAGCACCAAAGAACATAATTTGCTGGAAATGTCAAGGTACCCACTACCCGAAAAGATGTCCTGAATTGCAAGACAAGTGTTACTTTTGTAGGGACCCTGACCACAAAGTGTGAGAGTATCTAAATAAAGCATCCTCCATTTGCTTCGTATGCAGAAAAATCGAACACTTTGCTAAGGAATGCCTGCAAATGAAGAATGCTACCATTGGATTAGCTGGACCGTTTAGAGGACCTACTCCAACAAGAGCAAGGAATGGAAGTCGTGCTAGGAATTTTATGCATGGAATGAGGGTCTTCAGCTTGGAAGGTCAATGGAGACATAAGGAGATGGATGATGGAGACATGGAGTTAGCTGCCCTTGAGGATGAGGACAACTACGGTTATGACCCAACCACGGGTCAATGTTAACCCTCAATCAGGTGTTTTCTTTAGTTTTGTAAATATATATAGATCAATGGATGATAATTGGATGATTGAGTAAAATCCCTGAAAGCGAAATAAAGAATCCCACAGGTAGTGACGATAAGGAAAGTTTTAAAAGCTTGTCCCCAAGAAAAATTCAAGGATGCCTCATCCCGGCAGACCTTTTAATATTGAAATTAAGTAAATATGAAGTAGCCACAAAGGACAAGTTGGATTATCGTCCAATGAGAATACGGTTGGCTACCAAAGTGAGAAAATAGCAATTACGGAACGGGTAAGGAAAGAAACATCTGTAGATGGATTTATAAGTCTAAGGAGACAAGAGCTGAGTTCGGTCAAGTTGGTAAAAAGAACGATGATGAAGACTTGGAAGCTAGGTTTACGTAATGCAAGGAGTAAAAAGGGAGAAATGCAATATAGACAACATTCCCATTATCATCAAGTTTCCTTAAAAGTTTTCCAAGAGGAGCTACCTAGATCGCCTCCCAAATAAGAGGTAGATTTTGAGGATTGACTTGGTGAGGAATACCGAGCCCATGATTAAACACCATGCCGTATCACACCAATCAAGTTGAGAAAAAGCTAAGGAAGTAACTACAAGAGTTTTGGGCTAAGAAATGGATAGGCTAAGTGTCTCTCCTTGAGAAGTCCAGTACTCTTTATAAAGGAAAAGAATGGATACATGAGTTTATGCATAAACTATTGCAAGTTCAATAAAGTCATCATCAATAACAAAGTACCCAGATAACCCGGGAGTAAATAGGGAATTGCATAAGTGGATAAAAAGGGGAATGAAATTTTCAAGGACTAAAGTAACAAGCTGTCTTTGCAACAATGGTAATGTTGCCAAGGTTAAAAAGGCCCTAGACAATGCATGAGAACACATCGGGAAATAGTCTCGAGTGTGTAATTACTTATGTTGCTTGATAAATGAGATCACAAGAGCAAAATTTTCTCGATAGCATGATATAGTGTTAATCATGGTAAAGTTACTTTTAAATGGAGAAGATATCTGAATAATCAAGGATAAAGAATTTATATTGGTCACTTGAATATTGAGCACTTGTTCATGAAAAAGAAATTGAACACATGATAGAAAGAAAAAGCCGAGGGCTGATAAGGAGTTGGATGGATTAGAAGTGATAAGGTCTTGAGATTACGGTTAGGAATCATAAGGACATTAAGAACAAATTCCATTGAAGCAATATTAAATCCTTCAAAGAGATCAGGTATGCATCATGAGCAAGATTACGAGCCAAGTTTTGAGGAAAAAATTTTCTTTAAGGAGGGTAGGTTGTAAGCCCTTGAATTTTTCGAGAATGTTTTGAAATACAGAATCGAAACCCTAAAGTTTGACCCAAGTTGAAACCCAATCTTAATCAATTTCGATCACGGGACTTCAAAAACAAAAATGGAAAGTTCAAAAATCATTCGATTCGAAAATCCGAACATGAGAAGGAACACCTATCTATTCCTTGATATAAACCTCTCAATTTCTAGGCAAAGTTGGATTAAACACTAACCCTAGTCAAACCGGAGTTTCAAAAGTCAACAAAGGTCAAGACAATCAACCAATTTCAAGTCCGGTAATCCCAGGTTCTCATACCCAAGGAAAACAAAATTAAGTTAATGGCTTATAATAGTTCGTAATAATATAGTGTAATATAAAAATATCAGATTCGTGAATTTTGAGTGTCCTTCGGACTCAAACGGGATTAGTTCTCAAAAAGCATATCCCGAAGCTCTGAATAATAAAAATATTCCAATAACACCAAAAGACTCGTAATTAAACAAGGATTTCAAAAATATCAGTTTTAAAATTTTTCGGTAACTAAAAATAACAGATATAGCTCGTTACGCGTGTTTTTATTATTACCGGTATTTTATATGTCTAGTCTACTATTCATAGTACCATTCCTACTATTCCTACTATTCATTACCATTTCACTATCTCTAATTTTTCTTACACCTTTTTCTTACTTTTTACAATTCTAATACAACTTTATTCACATCAAACCTTACACATTATTTCTTTTCTTTACAAAAATTATAAAACAAACAAAATATACTCTCTCTTCTCTCTCTAGAACTGCTGGCTACCCCTCTGTCTTCTCTATATTATTTTTATTTTAATTTATTTTATTACATCAAAAATTCACTCCAAAAATTCTATAAATACTCCTTTTCTCCTTCATTCTTTCACACACTCATTTTACATAACAAAACTCTACCAAAATTCTCTCTCAAAACTTCTCTCCAACAAATCTCTCTCAAAATACTCTCTACCATTCCCTACAACATTCAAGAAGAAAAATAACAAACATACTACCCATTTCATCTCTTTTCAAACTTCCATTAAATCTTAGGTAAAAATCCTACCTATATTCTTTATCATGTTCATACAACTTAGCATGAGCTTAGTGTATGTTTCTTAGACTCATATGAGTTAAAGAAGCAACATTATGTTCATGTTTTGTCTGTTCATGTTCCTATTTTACATTATGTTGTTATGTTGTTGTTATTATTATTTTTGCTTTAACCTAACTTAAATAGTATTATGTATATTGTGTATATATATTTATTTAGAGCATATAAGCTCATTTGTTATTTATTTATTTTCATGTCTTGCAATTTATTTATTACTTGTTTTATGCAATTTATTAAGACTAGTCTTTCTAGTCTTAGACTTTTCCATATCAAGTCAAAATAATTTTTTTTTTTTCTTTTTTTTCTTTTAGGACTAGTTTATTCTTAGTCCCGGATTGCCTTGATGAAGCTAAGGCTCCCAATACATGATTGGGATACCTTGATGAAGCTAAGGTTCCCAATGCTTGACTATTTTATTATGTTTATTTACTTACAAGTATTTCTTTCTATTAAGTATTATCTTTACTTTTACACTGCTGCATATTCATGCATGATTAAGAATGTTATTGTCTTAAATAAAAATAAAAATGGGTTCTTTCTTAAATAAAGAAAAGTAAACTAGAATTCTTAAAAAAAGGAATTTTTCAACAAAAAGATCTAAGTTTTGTTTTTTTAATAAACTTTTTTCAAAGGATAAGCTAACCATAAATTCTAGAAGAATTAGTAATATAGATTTCTTCAAAATAATAAACGAAACTCATTTCTTTTATAAATCGAAACTTTATACTCTATAAAGATAGAATTTTTAGCCTTTAACTCAACTATATCTTTTAATAGGTTCATTATAGACTTTGAAAATCACATACTATAAAAGTATCTTCAAAACTTGAATTTTATATTGATATTCTCTTTTCAAAATTAAAATGAAATTTTTGCTAAGTTCTAATGTTAACAATTCTTTATTAAGAAAGCTTTTCTTACAAACTTGTCTAAAGAAATTATTCTATCACTTGACGAATAGTAAGAATAAAACAAGTTTTTCAAACCAAGGTAAAACTAACTCACTATTTTAGAAACCAACTCACTATTTTAGAAAAATAAAATTTGCCAAGAAAGTAAAGTTTTAAAGATATATGTAAGCCTCGAAAATTTCAATAAATAATTACAAAATAAACATCGAAGTTAAACTCTAAAAAAAAATGACTCTAAATTAAAATCGAACTTCGACTAGTCCTAAATCATGAACGAATCTAGAAATTTCTTAATCTTGAGAAAATGAGATTCCTTGAAAATAAAATAAGAACCAACGGTCTTCAAATTCAAAACGACTACGTACGACAAATTCCATGCTTAACTTTGAATTGTAAAATCGGGTAATATAGAACACAAAAACAAATTATTAAAAAGTAAATAACGATAAATCTTCGAAAATAAAACTCAATTCAAAAATTCTGAAAACGTTGAGAGATATTAAATACTTACAAAAATAAAATTTAAAATAAATTTCTCAAATTAAATATGTTGTATAAACATAAAACATCAGTTTCCAAATTGGCAAAGATCTAAACTGGAAAATCACCTGGGAACCCTAAGTGGAATACAATAGTTTAAGTCCGGCAATCTCGCACTCTTAGCCCTAGAGGCCTAGGTGTGGTTTAAGAGTGTAGAATAGCTCGTAGTAATATAAGGTCGCTTAAAAATATCAGATTGGTAAATTTTTTACCTATTTCGAACCTGTTCGGATAAAGACTTTGAAAAGCGTGTTCCGGGTCTCGAGATATAAAAAATATACCATTAATACCGTTAGACTCGTATTTTCATAAGGATTTAAAAAATATCAGTTTTATAATTTTTTTATAACTAGAATTATCTGATTTTATGATTATATTTGTATTTTATTACTACCGGTAATTAACTAGTCTTTTGCACTATTCACTTCTATTTCATTACATAATTTTATTAGTCTTATAAACCCTTATATTTTTAGATAAATATTTTATATATTATAGAAAATTTTGTTTTTCCAAAATTTAGTTCTTTTCGGGTTTTTATGGGATCGATTTCTATTTAAGACCCGATACTAAAAATAAAATAAATTAATTTAATAATTTGAAAATATTTGAACAATATTGTTATTTTCATAAAATAATTTGTTAGAATTTTTCGGGTTATAAAAATATCATTTATAACTCATATTCGTGTATTTTGATCATACCGATAACTTATTTGATAATTCACTAAAATAAATTAATTAATTATGTTATTTTTATTATGAAAAAACTGCTTTAAATATTTTGAATACATTTTCTATATTTTTCTTATTTTTATTTTATTTATTAAGAAAGTACTCTTATAAACCGATACCTTTAAGTACACTTTGCACACATCACTTCTTTTTCACTTCAATCTTTCTACACTTCATTATCACTTCAAGGCAGAAATTTTGACTCCTTTTTTGCTGCCTTTGTCCTTTGAAATACTCCAATTTGATTAAATAAATCTCTTTCAACCCTTCTTTAAGAAGCAACACTTACACATTAATTGCACTTTACAATTTCAAGTTAAAAACCAACCAAACTCCTCCTTCTCTCTCTTCCCTATTTCATGTCAGCCATGAGGACCTTTAGTTGCTGCCCATTTTTTCTTTTACTTCATTTAATGTATCTTTAAGTCATTTTTATCTTTCTCTCTCATTCACACATTAACCCTTTGTCATTCTTTACACTTTTCCTCTCTTTTTTCTCTCTTTCTTTCTTCATTTTCTCTTGTTTTTACAAGAAAGCCTTGCTGCCCCTATTCCTTCTTTGAGCTCTCCACATATTTCTTCAAGATCCTTGGATAAAACTCTTATTCAAAGCTTCCATAGATGATATAGGTAAAGTATAGTGAGAGTTTCATACATCAAATGACCTTCTATAAGCTTAAAAGCTAAGGATGATGATGCCAAAATGAAACACTTCTCTTCTCCATGATTATTCGCTTGTATTATTATTATTATATTATTATTTTATTATTATTATTATATTATTTTTTGCTAGAGCTTTGATTATGTTTATGTTTAGATCTATAGGTTTAGAGCTTACTACCATGTATTTCTTTTATATTCATGTTCATATTATGTGTAGCTCTTAGATTTGAACATGAATAAAAATAGTAAAATTCGTATCTTGACAAAACCAATATTTAAAAACCCTCTTCCAAGTCTCAAAATGGGAGTTTTAATTGAAAAAATGAAGGTTTAGTGGATGTATATCATCAAGACTTCTTTTTACAAGAATCAAAGATGATTTTCAAAAGTTACTTTCAAAAATAAAAATCATATTTTCGGATTTAGGCCAAGACATGGTTTAAAAACATGTTTTACAACTCAAAAATGAAGTTTTTATTCAAGAAATGGAAGGTTCTTAAAATAGATATGTAAAGGATGATTTTTCCTAAGTTTAGATAGATTTTATCAAAAGATATGTCCAAAAATAAATTTGGTAAATTCGGATCTCAACCAAGACCAATTTTGAAAACCCATTTTTCAACACTAAAATGAAAGATTTGTTTAGAAAATGGAAGGCTTATGGAATAAGTATCAATAGGAGATGTTTTTTATAAGTAAATAGTAGATCTACTAGTAGAGATTCTCAAAAATAGGAAGATATTACAAAATATAAAATTTGAGTTTTATCCAAATTTTGTAAATTCGGACGGTTTCAAAATCATGCCTTAAAAACCCATTTATCAACTCAAAAACTTGTGTTTTCTATGAAAAATGAGGAGTTTAGGTCATAGGTATCATCAAGTAATGATATTTATAAATAATATGGGATTTTCTAAGAAAAATATGTAGAACAAGGAGTAGACATAAAGTAGGAAAATTTGAGTTGTTTATCATTTTAAGAAATTCATAATAATTGAGTAATGGTATGAAAACCCCTATTTTTCAAACTTAAAATGAAGTTTTATTAAAGAAATGAAGTCCCTAGTGGCTAGGTATGGTTGAACCTTAATTTTCTAAGTATCAAATGATTTTTACTTAAAGGAATCACCACAAAAACAATTTATACAAAATTCAGATTTTGGGATGAACCAATTTTAAAAACATGTTTACAAAGTGTAAAATGGGAGTTTTATTGAAAAACAAAGGCCTTAGGGAATATAAATAATGAAGGCTTAATTTTAACAAGAATAGATAGATTTTACCAAGGAATTTTTCTAAAAACAAGCGGGGATTGTTAAGAATACAAGATTAGCCTTTCTAAGTTGATTTTTCATAAAATCTTACAAAGAAAAAGTTTTCTAAAAACTTCTTTTATTCAATATCATCAAGAACGTGTATATATATATATATATATATCTTATGACATATCATTTATGATAGTACCTTGTTCATATTGCATGAATAATTGCTTTGGATAGCAGAAACTTCATGAACTTTCACAAAATCAATTTTCTAAATCGGTTTTCGCCACTGTTCTGATATGATCCGATATTTTTGAAGCTTCAAAGTTTTCAAAACTTTAATATGACATTAGAATTAGATAGATCTTTCAAAGTAGATAGAAATCGATATATAATTTGCTAAATTCCGAGTTAAAATGACCAAGTTATGGCCGTTTTAAATTAGAATTCCCGTTTAGGACGAGAATTATGAATTCAATAGTTTGTATAAGATAGTTTGGATTAGTTAAGTGATGAAATACTTATTATCATATTTCTTCCTTTTTAGGTGATCCCGAAATCGACGATTCCCTACCACCGAATTACTTTTACTAAGAGACCGGTGATCCAATGGCGGAGTGAGTTTTCCTCTTATTTTGTTACCGTGTTTGTGCTTGTAGCTAGTTACATTAGAGTTATAGGAATAAGATAAAAGCCGATATGAATGGGAATGGGATAATCGATGAGATTTTGATGTATGTATGCCAAAGAATACTAAAGCATAACGAAACCATGATTCGATTGGATAACTGTACTGTTCATGTTATTTCTATTTATGTGTATGATATTGGTTGGTTACTCTAAAGAATGTATGAATGATTTGACCTAAGCAAAAATTAAATTGGTCATGCATTGCATCAGACATGTTACATTTGGTAGCGTGCTACTCCTATGCAAGTCGATCGGTATGGTCCGAGGATTCGTTTGGATAATGAGACCTGGTATCAGAGCTTATTCGTAGGGAACTAAGGTGCACTGGGGATGCATTCCATGTGTGAGCCTAGCCGAGTCGAGTGCTATGATCCGAAGGCTCATGGACTAACAACGGTCGTGTAGACTTCAATACCATACCTAACCCAAGATACGAAGGGCATAAATCTGTTCTGTGTATGGGTTCCGGATACCCATACATAATTGTCTACTCATGTGTTTGTTCATGCATAGCATATAGATGATTTATAACTTGCTTGTTATGGTTCGAAATTAAGGGAATTCTCACTAAGTTAGTGTAGTTTATACCCCCATAGATGTTTGAATGAACAGGTTATCTCAAGAATGCTAAATGGGGACTGAGATGGTTGGAGTCGAATATGACTTCGGGATTCTAGCAGGAAGTAAAAATACTTGAAGATATTAGCTAGGTTTTGTGAATTGCTTTGTAATAGTTTTATGTAGTGAAATCTTTTGATGAATTGAAATTGAAGTATAGTGATTTGTATTTGAAGTATAGTGAATTGTATTTCCTTTACATTGCTACTCAAGTTGTATCAATATAAAATGTATCACTCCGATGTGTCTCCTCCATGTGTTAGACGCTTTGTACATAGTATAGAAGCCTTCATGTGACTGAAGCGGTCATTCCTAGGCTTTAATATTGTGTACAGCAGACTGCCACGTTTAGGGTACCTTTTGGGGCGTGATAGTACATCTATTTTCTAAAGAAGAAAACGGATATAAAAATGAGAGGAAAACATACATTTAACACCACTTCAAATATTTGACCATACCAAAAACTTAAAGAATATTTTGAAAAGCTCATTTTTAATCACTAGAAATAAAGTTAGTATATAACTCAAAGAACCAAATTTTTTGAAAATAAATGTACTTTTGAAAAATGAGAAAATGAAATTATAATAGAAAAACTTTTACTCATAACAACTCAAATATATTTTTGTTTTCCATCTAACAATTCAAAATGGAGGAATTTTCAAAAGTTTTATCTTATAAAACCCTTGAAGACAGATTGTTTATGAAATATCAATATTGAGACAACACTACAAAAATCATGCATACAATATGAGTATAAAAATATGTTCAATGGATTTTTTTTCAGCTATATATATATCCATATATTTTGCTTAAAGATTTTTGAGTAAAGTGAAGTTTGGAAAAAATCATATTTTATGAACTATAAATTCGTAACTATTCTATACCATAGTATTTTGCAACCAAAATGGCTTTTTATGACAAAAATAACCTTAGAAATAGATAGATCTTTTCGAGTAGGTAGAAAACGGTATATTATTTGCGCAATTCCGAGTTAAAATGACCACGTTATGGCCATTTTAAGTTGGAATTTCCTTCTATATGAATTTTAAGGATCTTATAACATTGTTTTTTATAAGTACCTTAGAATCAATAAGAAATACTTATTATGGGTATTCTTCTTGATTAGGTAATCCCGAAGAGGAGTATTCATACCTGGAGGATTATTTTGATTAGTGGATTTACTGATCGACTCATCCATAAGGAAGATAGATCCTCATGGCCAAGTGAGTTTATTTCCTACCTTTTTCATACTTGGTTGTACTTGTAGCTAGAAGCACTAGATGTAGGAAAAGATAAAAATGAATTATGTATGATAATATTGGTTGAAAGAATGATAAGCATACCGAGGCATGAATCGTTGTTAATTAACTTATGTTTTACTATTATTCCATTGAAGTGTGTGCAAATTCTGTGATCACCTTTAAATTACTTTAATCATATACTATAAGTTATATTAATTGATTTATGCATATTACGTAGTTAGTTTCATTGCATGAGCTACTATACTCGATGGGACAAGAGTATAGTAGCTGGGTTTGCAGGAGCTATAAATCTGTGAGATGGGCGATTAGAAACCTGAAAGAACTATTTTACGATGGGTGAGTAGGCACCTAAAATAAACTACATGAGTTGGATTTTTAAGATGGGTTTTAAAGAGCCTAAAACACCTAACCCTGAATGGAGGGGTAAATCCATTCAAACATATGATTTCCAGTAAATCATATGTATTGCTTGATCACTTGCTTGATGCATTCATATGCTTGATTAATAACTTGTTTGAAACTATTTATATAAGTACGTTGATTCAGGAATATTCTATCTAAGCTAGTTATGCTTATACTTCGATAGACCTTTGTTGTATCAGTTCCAATATCTTTTATGCCCCAGGACTTCATATATTCGAGTGGGATTATGTTTTGAGGAGCTTCTGGAAACCTTTTGAAGATCTTAGGTTAAATATCCTTTAATGTCTTTGGTGTTAGTATTGTTTTGTTGTGAGAAAGATTAAGTTGATATTATGATTGTTTGGAGAATTATAGGGGAAAAGCTCCTAAGATAATGTAAGGATTATATTCTTATAATATTGAAATGAGATGATTATCTACAATTCTTGTATGTTGTACTTACTATCTCGAACTATACATCCCACCGGTGTCTCCTATTGTTGTGATAGACGCCTTATATATGGTGTTGAAAACTTTCACATGACTTTGAGAAGTCATTCTTAAGTTTTAATACCGTATGTAATTCAACAGTTAATGACTTAGAACTTCATTCATCAAGTTGTCGTATGCTTTTGGAAAAATGCCATACGGTTTTTTCTTTGGTATTAATCACATCTCAGGAGGTCACCCACTTTAGAAATTGTTCTCATTTTGTGTATACTTAGATTCTAAAGCTCTAAAGAATTGCATCATCTTATATGTGTGGAGTATGCTATCTAATTCATAATTTTAAATTAAGAAAAATTTTTAGGGACTACAGCCACGGCTTAGTACATGTAATCCAGCCATGGTAAACCCTACATCAACGTTCATTCTAATCCACTTGATGAGAGACTTCGCTTAAGCAGTCTTAGGGCACCTAATAGGTCGAACTTTAATCGGGTCGACCTAACCTTCCAAACTCCTCCTAACCCATGCTTAAAGAGAGCAGGGGATAATTGTTGATAATTAATTTTTTTTTTATGTGACCCCTTAGGCTTAAGCCTAATCTCATCCCCATACAAGTCAACCCACCTAGCACATGCCTATCTATTCTAGTGAGATATTTCGTCCCTAGAAGGACTTGTGGGTCTCGTTGACAATTCCCTTCTCAAAAAGAAAGTTTCCTGATCTAACATTCTTTCTCTAGTTTTTGCTGAACAAAATACCATAACATCTATGCAAAATAATTCAATTTGTTCTTCTTGATGGTCATGGATAAATTAGGTTTAATGTCACAAATAGTAATTAAACTTTGACAAACTATGTAATTAGGCGCTTGAACTTTGAAATAGATCAATTATGTATATAAACTTTGATATTAATTAATTTGGTACATTCGAAACTTTTTGTACATGTTAATAATACGTTCGTCAAGTTCTCTCAGGTACTAAATTGATCAATTTCAAAAAAAATTTTAGACTAAATTGATCAATTTTAAATCATGTATCTAATTACATTTTTTATTGCTTTCTTTTTATGTAGTGAAAAAATTGTTAGTTATAACTGAACTTAAATGAAAAATATAATAAATTACAGTAATACTTAAAAAATTTAAAACGGAATCTTGCCCGCGGAACACGAATTTGGATTGTGTCCAAAATAAATCATCAATTAATTAAATAAACAAGCAAATTAAATAAAATACGAAAATTTTTTCAGAAAATTACCATTCAATATTCATGGTGAAATCATACAAGAGAAGGTTGGTGATTTAGTGAGCGGAAGGTAATTATATTAAGATAAATGAATAAATAAACTTCTAACACGCCTAAAAACTTAAAAATTGTCTCTTATGTCATGCTATATTTTAAAATTCCATACATAAAATTTACCCAAACATTTAATTTAATATATAAATCTTAAAGTAGTTAATATAATACATAATCATCTAAAAAATTTAAACTATCTTGACTAAAGTTTTTAATAGTATTTGTTTTGTTTGATGATGTAAAAAAATAGTTTATTATTAAACTTTTATTATTTTTCCTAACACTTTCTAGCATTGTCTAGTATAAATATATTGCTTCTTCTACGTAAAAAAATAAAGTAAGTAACATCAATAAGATAATAAAAATGGTTATAAAAAATTTGATTTGCATTAAATTAATCACTTAATTGCTCTCTTTTTTCAAAATTTAAATATCAAATTTTTCTTAAATTATAGTAATGTCCTGTCAAGTTCATATTCTCTTTCTTAATTCCACTTTTTGAGACGGTGATGTGGGCTAATCCCAAAAGTAGTTTGCATGGCTAAAAATTATCGGATATACCCACTTTGCTGTATGATCAAGGTTGCCACTTGCTGCTGCGTAATTCATCAACATCTTCAATGGCAAAGAATTGATTAACAAATGACTGAACCACCGAAGAAAACGAGAAGAAAAAAAAGACTAAGACACGACCTCCCTAAAAACATTCAAACAACTCAAACAAAATTTGACTTCTACGAACATGTCCTATTGATACGCCAACTATTTCTTACACACAAGACGTGTCATGAATATAAATATTGCAACACAAGAGAACTGTCTCATAGATTGCCACGTTTTCCTCTTCTACCGTCGTGTCTCAGGACTTCAACCACTTAAAAGCACTCTTGGTTTGATCCAAATCCAGTGTCAATTTCTCACAAATCTATCAACACAAACATGATACAGTAGCCAGCCATCTTTTTATACTTCTTATATTTTTTGCCCGAAAGCCGTCTTTTTGTACTTAAAAGAGATCGTAACATAATAATATGGGTAAGGGTAAGTGTAATCTTAAGAGTTTATTGTTGGTAAGTGCTTTAATGATGGTGCTTGCTTTGGAGACATGTTGTTGTTGGGACGAAAGTAGTGCAACAAGAGATAATCAGAGGACCAAAGATGCATCAGATGATGCTAGGGAAGATAGCCAGTCATGGACGACGGGGACAAGCCAGAAATTAACTGAGTAATAATTTCTTCATTGTTAACTTCTCATTTTTATTTTTTTCTAGTAGTTATTATGTATTTACTTTGCATGTTGGTGATGATGGATTTTCTTGGAATTTAGGTTGTAAACCTAGTTCTCTCTTTTACTGTTTATATGGAAAATCTTGAAGTTTAGGTGATGAAGGAGAGAGTGGAAAGAAAAATGGGAAAATTCTTCATGTTTATGTAAGAGAGTGGAAAATTTTTTGGACCTGTAATGTTTATCTCATTTCATGTGATCCTGTTCTAGACAACATGATTTAAGTGAATCCGTACGGTGAATCCTAGATTTTAGTCTTAGGATCCTTTTGTGTTTGGTCTTCATTAATGTATTATGAAGAAATAATAAGATATTAGAGTAAAATACCATGAGATATATATATATATATATATAAACTATTGTATGACCTAAAACAAATATTGGGGCACCGGCACTGCAATGACAATATGGAAATATGGGCACATAATTAAAGGAGGAGAAATTGGTGATTGCCCCCGCAAACTAATTTTTTTTCAAGCCATATAAAATCTTCAGTGCAGATGAAAAATATAATTAATAAAACGCTAATTTTACGTCGAAAAAAGTACACTTATTATCCATGTTTTCTATACATTTTACCAAATATATCATATTTTGGTATATACACATTCTAAAATTATTAGTAATAATTGAATTACTACTCCGTCATTTCCATTTCATTTATACGATACACTTTATTCCACAATCTTTTGTATACGTCAGTATTCACTCTATATATCTATCATTTCAACTGCATTAGGATAAAGAGACTATCAATACCTTAAAAGTAAAAAATAAAAAATTTCATCTACCCATCCTACTCACAGTTATTAGAGTATATAATGACTAATGAGTAGAGAATTGGAGATATTCAAATGCCGGGCCATTTGCTGACTGAACGAGACTATGTTGCTATTATGGGAATAGATAAACAAGATGATGATGATGATGAGATGATTATTATGATGTAGGAACGGAGTAAATTTAAAAGTCATTCAATAGAAATTGTTATCATCAACCAAACATAGTAATATATTTATAAAGGAGAAGGTTATAATAGAATTTTGACTCATTCTAGTTTACTTATTCAGAAAATTGTAAATTATTCCTTAAATTTTTGCTTAGGTGTGAATTCATACACTGAACTGAGTTTTTTATCCTTAAACTTTTAAAAGTTAATACAGCTAAGGAACTTAATATTTTCTATTAAAACAAGATAAATAGTTACAAAATATCCCTTGAATACTTATACACTGGTTCACCCTAAAAACTTTTATTTATGCATGGATTGATCTCAAATTCATAGAAAGTGTTAAAAGTGCCAATTTTTAAAAATTTAAAGAGTGAAAATGCTCATTTTAAAAGTTGAGAGATGGATCCATATATTAGTAAAGCCTCATGAGATAATTCTCAAATTACCCTTTTATTTGAGATTGGAACTCGTAATGAGGAAGTAAAACCAATAAAAGTACTAGCTTATGCGCACATATATATTCATTTTAGTATTTAAATTTGATGCTCCTTCATTTTTCTATGAATGAGAAATGGAATTACTTGAAATAAAATTTTTATTCTTTAATTTTCGATCTAATTAGTAATATTTTGAAGAAAAAATCTATTCAATTAATAAATAATTATTAAATATTTTTTTATAATAAGTATTCAGTCAACTAAATTCTCTTTATAAGAAAAATAAACACGTTCTATTTTTTTCTTTTAATACACAATTAGTAATTAGTAATAAATTGGTAGTGTACTTTTTTTTCTTTTAATACACAATTAGTAATAAATTGGTAGTATATTATTATAACGAAAGTATTTTTTTTTTTTTTTTGGTTACTTCAACATTTTAAATTGAGATAAATTGAGACACATAATAATTCTTTATGATAATTATAAAATCAACAAATAACAACAACTAATAACAATATATTGAGAGAAAAAAAAAAAGTTAACTGACAAAATAATAGACCTTGATTCGTGTCTTGAATTCCTTTTGCAAATGATGCCAATTTGGGGGTTTCAACATTGCCATATAAATAGTAACTTCTATAATAATGAATTACAAATATGAGTATGTACCAATGAAATAAATTTCGTGTTAATCTCTATTTTTTTTTTTTTTCTTTTTCCTTCCATAGCAAGTTTGATTCCATCTCAAACACTAGACAGTTTCACATCAACCGAAGCTATCCTAAGTCAATTCCAAGTACATGCTACCAGAAGGTTGGCATTAGATTGATTTGAATTTGTTATCACGCAGTGGACTATTGGTTGGCATGAGGTTGATTTTGTCGACTTGAAGTCGAAAAAACATTGACACAGGATTGCTTCAGTAGATGTTAGCCAAGTAACGGTTGAGACATACATGTAGACTGATAATTTATTAAAACCAAAGCATCTATTTTGGTGTCTTTAGATTTTTAATTTTTTTTATTATTTATATATACTTTGATTATTATAGTTTTATAACTTCTTTTTCAAAATATAAACTACTTCCTTCTAATCCTTTTTCAAACCATAACTACTTTTCTTATCTTTTCATTTTTAAATTTGTGAAATAAGAAAATCAATAACATTAAATTTAAAATCTAAAAAAAATTTACTTTTTTCATGAATATTATTAATTTTGCACACGCAGCACAAGTACAACATCCACTAGTTGTTATTGAAAATAATAATGATGACAATAATAGTAAATCTATTACTAAGATTTTAGTTGATAAATAAGAATGACGATATTATTAAATGTTACAATTTATTTAGCCATATGGACTCACAAAAGCACGATATTATTGCAAATGACAAATTAAAAAAAAAAAATTGACACATACTTAACATTTTTGTTATTTGATTTTTTTTTCAATGATTGTCATTGATTATTATCCTTTTTTATTTTTATAAACCTTATTATAGAAAAATCTAATTATTTCACTTAAAACAATCGAAGTACTAAAATTAAAAAGGAAAAAAAGATAGAGTTTCATACTTAGATAGAAAGAAAATGACAGTTGATGTACTTAAAGGGTCATTATCCCACCAGTTTATAATAATCATTCCATTTCATTTGAAAAGTTGAGGCATGAGAAAGCTTAAAATTTAGGTATATGGAAATTTAGATATTTCTAATAGACTTTACCTTTCTAATTTAGGAATAGTTTTCTAATGGATGTGAAGTTACCAACTTAAGTTCATTTGTGTTGAACTTGATTGAAAGATGTCAAAACCTCAATATTTAGATGATTATTGAGTATTCTCACTGGAGAAGTGTCATAGCAATCAAATTCAATTAGGCTAAAAGAACTCGATCATGTAAAAGAAATAATCTCATTACTACATTTATATTGAAGCTTGGATTCAATTTGACAAATCTCGATATAAATCTAAGGTTAACTTGAGTTCACTAAAGTGAATATAGTGAAGCTTGAGTTGTGACATGTAAGCAACTAAATAAACCCAAGATGGAGCTCGGTATCAACTTCATGAATGTAGAATTGGACTTTACTAAATGTGTAATTGGGCTCGAGCAATATACAAGCTAATGATACTCATTTATATCTCTAAGTTCCACAAAGTGAGAATATGCTTGGAATGGTATTTTCCTTTGATCTGTTTCTTTAATTGTTTACAATCCATTTGAAAATATCCGGTCGAAGTACTTTAGAATTTTTTTCCTACAACACCATATTACACTTTTTTTTTTTATATCATGTTGCATCATGCCTAAAGAAAGGACTCGAATATTGACAATTAGAGGTAGGCTTCATAATATAATTGAAAATATGCTAAAAGGAATGCTCCACGCTGTGCTAATTTTTTGATGCTCAAGAATAGTTGTGGCACAGAACACAATAGTGCTCCACACAGTAATAATTTCTTCCCTCTTTTGCAATAATGTATCATTAGAGGGCTTGGAGTCCAACAAGCAAAAGCTCAAGAGATGGCTGAAAATGTGATGGATAAAACTAGAGATGTTGCTTCGAAAGCCACGAATACCATGAATTCAGCAGCACATGGTAAACAAACTAGCATTTTTTATACATTTTGGATTGATTGTGTTATAATACAAATTGTAAAGACCAACATTTGTGACCTATCAAGCATTTTTTCACTAAATTAAATTTTACAATAAGTTGCACTTATTATTTGTTAATCAATTGATAGGACCTTTGGAGCTTTTTGGTAATTTAAACTAATTATTAATGTTTCTATATTAAAACATCTTGTTAAGATTATAATAATTTTATCTCTTAGATTTCATGAGATTTCGTAAAGTTTTTCCCTTTTCTTCCTCTAGAAGCCTCTAGGTATGCTTCGGAGAAAGCAAGCCAGGCAGCAAATTTGGCCAATGAAAAAGCGGATGATTTAGGAAGCTTTGGCTCCCAATTTGATACGACCATAAAAATGGTTATGGAGAAGGCTAATGATGCTAAAGAAACAATGGTTGGGCCAACAGCAGATGGCAAGGAAAAAGCAACTGATGCATATAGTTCAACTATGGACAGATTGGATATGGTACCAAATAAAGCTTATAATAAGGCCACTGATTTGAAAGGGGTAGTGGATGATGGAATGAAATATGGACGAGATGGAGCAAATTATATTCGTGACACTGCTAGTAATACAATGAACGATGCTACTAATATGGCTTCAAATGTTGCTGGTGATGCTAAAGACAAAATGGAAGGAGCAACGGGCTATGCAAGAGAGAAGGCTTTTGATATGTATGATCAAGGCAAAGAGAAGATGAACTTGGCAACAGATATGGCTTTGAATAAAATTAATGATGGTATAGATGCCATTAGCGGAACAAAGGAATACACTACAAAGAAAACAGGAAAGGCTTATGATTTTGCAAAGGATAAATCCAATGAGGCTTTAGAGGGAACTAGCAATGTGAAAGACGCCATGAAAGAAGTAGGATATGGAGAACAGAAGGCAGCCAATGCATATAATATGGCCTCGAGCAGAGCTAATGATGTAAAGGAGAAAGCATCCAGGGCAATTGGGAACAACATGGACAACGCGATGAATGCATATGATGAAGCAATCAAGAAGGTTGGAGAGTCTTGCAACTTGGCTAAGGACTCATTGTCACACCAAGCTAAATCTGAGTATGAAGCTGCTAAAGAAATGGCTTCAGATGCAGCAGGAAATGTTGGATCAAATATGGGGAAAGATATGACAGGGCTGTGAAGCATTTAACAAATGATCTATGAGTTTGATGCCATTAGATTATCTTAGCAAGTATAATGGTTCAATATGCTTACTTTTACAAGCTTTAGGCAATTAGATGCCTAGTTTTCAATGCACTACTTTTTCCTTGTAGTGGCAGCTAACTGGGAAGTTCTTGTATGTTTCCAATACCCTTTTTTGGCACCACCTTTTCCTTGTACCTGTAGCTAACTAAGAAGTTATTGTATGCTTCTATAGCTTCTTGTATGACCCTGATAGATGGGTGATTTATAGCTTGAAGTGAACTGTCAAATCTTAATCAATGTCATATTCAAGTACTTGTGCATGATCTTGTTTCTGTGTGCCCTTTGATCTACCTTTGTATTTGCCTTTAACATGCATGTCGATCAGAAGCATGCATATATGATATAACCTTTTCACAAATTTGGTCATCATATATGCATTTTCACCAATTTGGGTCATATATGCATCTAAGTTATTGCATACAAGTCTATGGGATATATTTGTTATTATGTGAAGGAAAAAAATTAAATTGATAAGAGCCTTTATCATTTGTAGCAACTCATTCCAATAAACTTTTCAACACCTGCCCACTTTCCCATGTCTAGGCCTCTTCCAAGAAAACAATTGAAAGGTATTGCTATTTTAATAATAATTTTTATTTATATACGTCGAAAGAGAAAGTAAACACTTAAATATACATTACAATTCGTAGAAAAGATATTAAAAAAAATCGAATTCAAAGTATAACTAAAACATGGTGCTTTTACTTTAATGTTAATGGTTTGCTTGATTTTCTCCTCTTGATGCTATATCCATTTCTCAAATAAATCAAGCGTATAAAGAAGCTAGGAAATGTTGATTTTCCTAATTCCATTTATTAACTCCAATATCACTAAGTCATTTTTGAAAGATCGGTAGCTTAGCTTAGATTTTTTGTTATTTGAACTGTTAGGACTTTTTGATGTATATTGAAGCAAGCATGATCTTCTCGATCATTATTGTGTATCTTTGTCTCACCAATACCGTAAAGAAAATTGTAAATAAATCAAAATCTTTTCTTTCTTCCATCTTGGCTTTTGGTATGTTAATGAAGTAACTGGACTTGTTAATTCGAGTCCATGGGTGATATTAAAGGTATTGTTTCCTTAAATCCTTTAATTGTGACTCGTAGGATGGCAGAGTAAAATATGGTGGAAATTGACTTGCAAGTAAAATAGTGCAACGCTTATTTCTTTAACAAGACTAGTGAATGGTTTAGATCCATTTCAATTATGATAGATAAAATAACCTAAAATAATATAAATTATGATAGATAAAATAACCTAAAATAATATAAATTAAATATAAACATATAAGCGGCAAAATCATAATATAAAGATTAAAGGATGGATAATTTTGTTCAACCATGAAATTCAAAACATATGTTGGTTAAAACAACATATTTAAAGACCTTTTAAGTAATTGCTTCCTTCCTTCCTTTTCTTTACGTTACAGATACTCCACTCTCTCTTCCTAAACTAGCCTTTGCAATCATTGACAAATCCCAATGAGTTACTGTTGAGAGTAATAGTCTTTTTGTAAACCCCTAATTTTTAGGATAATATCAAGTTTAAACCCTAAATCGGAAAGTCAACCGAAAACTTTAAGTCAACAAATCCCTAGTAAACCCTAGCAGTTTAAATCTGGCAACCCATGTTCTTAAACCAAGAAGTCAAAATATGAGTGGAGAGTGTAAATTGGTTCGTAATAATATTAGGATACTTAAAAATATTAGATTAGTGAATTTTTGACCTATTTCGAACCCGATTTGATACAAACTTTGAAAAGCGTATTTTGAGGCTCAAGATACTAAAAATATGTTATTAGTATCGTTAGACTTGTAATTTCATAAGACTTCTAAATATATCAGTTATATAATTTTTCGGGTTACAAAAGTTATAGTTATAGCCATAGCCATTTATCTTATTTTCATTACTACTAGTAATTTAATTGTCTAATCTACTTTTTTATTTCCAGTCACACTATTCACAAGTACAACCACTCATACCCTATTCTTACATCATTACAACCTATTCTTACAATATTATATCATTTTCCTTACGTTTACTTTTCCAATACATTTTATTACTTAAATTACTTTTAAATTTGAATTTGTTATACAAAAAAATAACACACATCTCTCTCTCTCTTGTAAGAACCGGTGCCCCCCTCCTCATGCTCTCTCTCAATCTATTTTATTTTTCTTTGTTTTATTCTTCATAAACCCTAATCCACTTTCCTATAAATACTCCTATACATTTCATTTTTCATTTTCTCTCTAAAACAAACCCTTACAATTTTTTTTTTCTCTCCCTCTCTTCCTCTCCATGTCGTGATCCCTACACACACACACACACACACATTTTTTTCTTCTTCAAGTTTTCTTATTCCAAACCATCTAATAGGTAATAGATCTACACTTTACCACAATAAAACATGTAATGGCAAGATCCTACATGTGTGATTCCACTCAAAATCCCCATAAGCTTTATGCTAGGGATGTTGAAACACTTAAACATGAGATCCTTGCCATCACAATATTGTAAATTTTGTTATTTAAGTTGTTTTGTTATTATTTTGGTTTATTATTGTTTTATGTTGTTAATATTGATGTTTTGTGCATAGATTCATTATTTAACCTTATCTACATAATGATCATAGTGCATTTGCATTTATGACTTGTATAATAAACTAGATCTAGTTATTTTGAGTACATAAATGCCTAAGATTTTTGTTTTATGTATATAAAGGATTTGTAGTAGCATAATAATAGTGGGAAGATGTTAGAAAGTCTAAGATCTATTTTAGTTTCAACAAAAATGGTTTTTGGAAATTCATATCTAAAAAGAACCGTATATAGAAAAGTTATTTTTTCAACTTCAAAATGAGTAATTTACATTAAAAATGAAAGGCTTAGGGAATGGGTATCATAAATGAGTGGTTTTGATAAGTAATTCTTAGATCTACTAAGGGATATTTTCAAAATAAGAAAAGTTTACAAAAGTTATGTTAGCATTATGTTTCAATCCCAACAACAAACTTAAAATTCGTAATAAGAAAAGCGTGATATGTGAACACCTATTTTTTAACCCCAAAACAAGATTTTTATTAAAGAAATGGAAGTCTTATGAGGTAGGTTTAATTAGGAATTGATTTTAGAAAGATTAAATGAGATTTACACAAGAAACAATCTCAAATATAAATTTCAAAATTCGGATTTAGAAATGACCTCTATTTAAATACCTATTTCCAAATGCCAAAATGAGGATTTTAATGGAAAAATAGAAGTCCTAGGGAATACATGTAATAAAGACCTAATTTTGACAAGGATAAATGAAATTTATCAAAGTATAATCCTAAAACAATGAAAGGTTTCAAAGTATAGATTAAACAATGTTTTCATTCCTAAAAATTTTGTAAAATTCGTAACTAGGCAAACCCCCTATTTACACATCTATTTTCCAACTCTAAAATGAATAATTTTATTAAAATAATGAAGGTGTTAGGCATATAGATCATTAAGGTTGAGTTTTGATAAAAGCAAGTGTGATTTTGCAAGGAATAAAACTAGTTTTCTTAAATCTAGTAATTTCACAAGTTTTGCAAAGAAAAAGTTTCTAAAAGAATTGTTGATATCATATATCATTGAGGAGATACATATAGATAGCTCATCTCATGAACTTCACGATAATAACTTATAGGTAATGCATGTACATATAATGCACTTGGTAGAAACAAGCTAGGAAAATAGTGTCCTACACATCTGATGAAGTATTATCTAAGTACATGAGGAAATAGATTGACCAACATCCATGAATCATGAATGATATTGAGTTATTTATGTATATAAAAGAGTCTTTCAAGATATAATGATAGCTAAGTATCTATCAAAGCTTTGGAATGATGCTTGGATTGAAATTAGAAATTGATTTGTGGGTTGGGAATCTTGTATATCATTCTGTACCCTACTATTCATGGATGAAACGACCTTGTTTGATGGAAATAACTTTAGAAATAGATAGCTCTCGTTGAATAGGTAAAAATCAATATATAATATGTGAAATTCTGAGTTAAAATGACCAAGTTGTGGTCGTTTTAAGTTGGACTTTTCTCTTAGGTGAACTTTGACGAACTTGTTAGAATAGAATTTATAAGTTCACTTAAACTTCATGGAAATACTCATTGGAGTTATTTCTTTTGATTAGGGGACTTGGGAGACGGACTAGACCTTCTCGATGATTATTACGATTAAGTGGATTTTCGTACCATGGAAAAGTGAGTTCACTATCTTTAAATTACTTGCTTATGATTGTGCTTCTAATGATAGTGGCATTAGAAGTAGGAAAAAATAAAATGGGAATGTGCATGTCAATTCCAATTTGTTGAATTGATGTTAAGAATAGCGAAATGGGAATTATTATAAATATGTGTATGATTTAGTATAAAATTGGAGTGTGATAAACCAAAATTATTCCTATTTTATGAATGCCAAAATGGATTTTTATTGATCATTTTATTGATAAATATTATGAATTTGGCACTTAAAAATAGTAATTTATGTTTTCAGGCCTTTAAAGGAGTTATTTTATAAAAAGAAAGCAAAACAGGTCAAAAATGCAAAGTTTGGACCAAAAAGTGGTTAACACAACAAAGACAAGTCATGTCTATCAACCATGTCAAGGAAAAGAAGAATCGAGTCCTAAATCTCAAGTTTTGGAAGGACAAGCTCAGTGACATGACTTATCATAAAGCTTGTCAAACTGGAAATTTTATCTTGCAAAGACACGACCATGACATGGCTTGTCGCTGGGCATGTCGTTTTGAAGATTTAAAACAGAAAGTTACACGACTAAGGGACAAGCCATGACCCAAGTTGTGTTAGTAAAGAAAGGAAGACCATAGAAAGTTACACGACTAAGGGACAAGCCATGTCCCCAGTCGTCTCAATTCCACAGTGAAGAAAACAGCTAGACATGCTCAAGTGACACGACTTGTCTCCAAGCATGTCAATGTAACAGTAAATTACTTTTTGAGAAACAGCTTGTTTAATGAATAGTAACCCCCCATTTATTAAAATAACATTCATTGGACATTAAAGAGGGGTGTTACTTTGGAAAGCTAAAAGACCCATAACTTCCGTAACTTCCAAATTCCTCCATAATGAGCTTTCAATTTCATTTATGTGAAATCCATTATAAATTGAAGATGGAGGAAGAATCAACAACAGCAAAGGAAGAAAAAGAGAGCACATATAGAATTCATACAAAAGTTTTTCAGAGTTTCAATAAGTCAAGATTATCTTCGATTGAAGATTCACAATTTTGAGCTTCATTTTCTCGGGTGATATCATGAATTCTAGTTTGTTTCTAGAATTTCATGTATTCTTGTTAATTACTATGGAAGAGTAATTTTTCAGATCTGGGTTTTGTTGAACTCTAATTTTATTTTGTGATGAGGATTTGGGTTTAATAAAGGATTGATGTTCTTTTGATTCAATTGCATGTTTCTTAACTGTTTCTTAAATTTGTATATCTGGAATGCAAATTTATGTTTAATTTTCATTTAAGTTAATTGAAAGATTGCTTTCATGAATTGATCTATGCAATTGATGGGATTCGTTTGTAATTCTAGACATAGAATAGCAAGAATTTTCTGTGACTATTGTAATTTCAATGAGTTTATGTTCTTAATGCAGGCTTAAGTTGCTATTGATTGAGGAGAAATCCTAATTGATTAACTTAGGTTTAGAAAAATTGATAGATTCGAAAGAATTATCATTTTGCTTGAGAAACTCAACAACTTAAGAACTAAATCAAATTTGTAAATTCCAAGGATTCACATGATAAATTAGATGAAGACAAAACCTGGATCATTTGTATTAATTGAATCTTGCTTGTTATTAGTGCTAGTTTATTTGTTTCTCCTAGTAAATTAAATATAGTTAGTAGTATATTAGTAATAGGAAATCATCAAAATTGTCGGTTACATAGTAGAGAAATGGTAATACTAGTAATTGATATCCAGATCCTAGAGGACGACACCCGTATTAATTCTATTCTGCAATTGATAGGTACACTGCCTATTGCCTTTATAGTGAATTAAGAACGGGCCTTTATAAATTTAAAACTATGCTTGAAGGCAATTATTAGAGTGTCTGAAATCTCTATGATTGCTTATTATTCACTTAAATGATATGTCATGACTATATAACTAAATTGCCCATGCATATCATATATTGAGTCACATGACATTTGTTATTATACCTTTGCGGGAAGAAGGCATAATAGTTAGGCAACGAGTGGGCCTGAAAACTTGAATGTTGGCATGGAATGACCTGAATAAAAATGGAAGTGGAGTAGGCACTTGAATCAACTACTGTATAAATGAGAAAAATTAAAATATATGGTTGTATGGGCCTGAAACACCTAATTCCAAATGGAGGGCATAAATCCATTCAACATAGGACTCCCAGAAAGTCTTATGTATTGTATGCTCATGTGCTTCTGCATTTCATATGATTATCTAATATAACTTCCTTACCCTATTGTTTGATGAAGTATTTAATTTGGAAGTAAAACTCACTAAGCTCGTAAACTTATACCCCTATAGTTTCCTATTGCAGTACGATTATTTATGGCTATCTCTGAGAGGTCACTTTCCGTAGGTATTTCTTTTGGAATTTAAGGAGCTATTTGAAGAAGTCGGGACCTAGATGTTAGGCATAGACTTCTAGTTAAATATTCTTAATCTTATATATATGTTGTGGTAAGAGACTTTTGCAAACCTAAGGCCTCTTAATATTTTGACTAGGGTATTCCCCTTAGATCTTTGTAATAGATTAATCTTGGTTATAACTGTTATGATTTATATTCTTATCGCTATGTATGTCTTCTTAAGCTATTTTGATTTAAGGTAAGGTCTCCTACATGGTGAACGTAAGCCTTACACTCTGTGTCTAAACTCACGGGATGACTAAGGATGTCATACTTGAGTTTAAATATCGAGTGTGGTAAACTATCGCGTATAGGGTACCCTTTGGGGTGTGACACTTTTTTCTTTTATTTATTATACTCAACTATAATTGCATAGGTGACAAAATTCTAGTGATTGTGTGTTGATAGTAACAATGTATAGAGGTGATGGGAAATCTTAGAGAGACTTATAGAAAAACATCAAAAGGAAAAGTTAAAGGAATTATAATAGAAGGAAAGGTTGAAAAATAGTGAGAAGGTAAGGCACTTTTAGCACATCTTAATCTTGTTGAGTGTTGTTTCCATTAAGTATATAGATTTTTGTTTACTTTGTGGGAGTGTTAAATAAGAGTACAGAAGGGTTTAATGATGTTTTGAGCGGAAGTCATGATAAAACTTATGGGAATAGCAATTCTGGGAGTTTAAGACCCAATGCACAACCCACACATAGGTCGTGTAAACATTTAGAAGTCATAAAATCTCAAATGGAATTTTCTTGGAAGTGTACGATTAGTTGTATGAGCCTATGCCCAAGTCATGCTGTCACGCCCCAGAGGGGTATCCTAAACGTAACTGTCCGCCACATGCTCTATAAGACTCTCGAATTACTATTCGAGTCCTTTGGGAGTCTTGTATAGATGTAAGATGTCCCTTTGCGATAATAGAATACTCTATTCAATGGAGTTAAGAAGTTTAATGCGGCATTCGATAGCCTTAGATGATAAATCAAAACACATACATAGAGTTACAAAGTCTAAGGGGCATTCCCCCGCAAAAGAATATTAAAGGTCCATTACAGTCATCCAGAGTCTTTTGGTTTCCTATGGAAGTTTAAACAAAATTGAATAAAACTTCTAAAGGAAACGCCTAGCTCCTGTACCTGAGCTGTTGTCACGCCCCGAAGGGTACCCTAAACGTGGCAATCCGCGTACACAATATTAAAGCCTAAGAATGACCACCTTAGTCACGTGAAGGCTTCTATACTATGTACAAGGCGTCTAACACATGGAGGAGACTCATCGGAGTAATACATTTTACGTTGATATAGCTTGAGTAACAATGTAAAGGAAATACAAATTTACTATACTTCAGATGCAAATCACTACACTTCAAAATAAAAAATCATTCAACTCCAATTACATTCATCTACAGGCTTCCCTGCATAAACTATTACAAGACAAATCCTAAATCTAGCAGATAACTTCAAACATTCGTATTCCTTGCCGAAATCCCGAAGTCATTCCCAGCTCCAACCAATTCGGTCCCCACCTTGCATTCTTGAGATAACCTGTTCATTTAAACAACTATTGGGGTATAAGCTACACTAGCTTAGTGAGAATTCCCTTAATTCCGTACCATAACAAACAAGTATTAGTCAATCATATGCTATGCATGAACAAGCACGTGAGCAGACAATTATGCGTGGGTATCCGGAACCCACACACAGAACGGATTTACGCCCTCCGTATCTTGGGTTAGGAATGGTATTGAGTCTACACAACCGCATCTAGTCCCAAGCCCTCGGCTCTTAGCACTCGACTCGGCTAGGCTCATCCAAGGATGCATCCACATGCCTTAGTACCCCTGAATGAGCTCTGGCACCGGGTTCGTTATCCAAACGAGTCATCCACGGACCATACGATCGACCTGCGTAGGAGTAGCATGCTACCAAATGCAATATGTCCAATGCGATGCATGACCAATTTAATTTTTGCTTAGGTAAAAAATATTTATACATTCTTTAGAGTTACCAATCAATATCACACATATAACAGAAATAATATGAACGGTTGTGCAGTTATCCAATCAAATCAGGATTTCGATATGCTTTAGTATTCTTTGGCACACATTCATCACAGTCTCATCATATATCCACCCATTCATATCGATTTTTATCTTGTTCTATAATTCTAATGCAACTAACTACAATCACAATCAAGGTAACAAAACAAGGAGAAAACTCACTCGGCCATTGGATCACCGGTCTTCTAGTAATAATAATCCGGTGGTAGGGAATCGTCGATCTCGGGTCTCCTAAAAAGGAAGAAATACTCTAATAAGTATTTCATCACTTAACTAATCCAAACTATCTCATTCAAACTATCAAATTCGCAATTCGCGTCCTAAGGGGAATTCCAACTTAAAACGGCCATAACTTGGTCATTTTAACTCGGAATCTCGCAAATTATATATCGATTTCTATCTACTTCGAAAGATCTATCTATTTCTAATATATTTTCAAGTTTTGAAAATTTGAAGCTTCGAAAAGTTCGGATCAGATTAGGGCAGCAACAATTTCAATTTCCGAAAAATAGTTTTGTAAATGTTTGAAATGTTCCTACTATATAACTTAACTATACATGCAATATGAGTGATTTCCTAACATGAATGACATGAGATGAGCCTATTGCATGCATGATCTTGATGATTTTGCTAAAAGGAAATTTTATAGCTTTTTATTTTGCAAGACCATAATGACAACTTACTTATGAAAAATCTAGTTTTCTAACTTTTATCATTTCCATTTGTTTTGGATTTGTTACTTAAGAAAATATAATTATTTTTGTCAAAATTGAGTCTTCATTATATATACTACTTATGACCTTCATTTCTACATAAAAATTCCCATTTTACACTTTGTAAATATGTTTTCCAATATGATTTACTCAAAAATCCGAATTGTAGAAAATCCACTTTTTGAATGATTCATTTGGGGAAAACTTGTCTAAAGCATTAAAATTTAAGGCTTTACTATATCAATTACCTAAGGACTTCATTTAACACATAAAACTTGCAATTTGAGCTCAATTACTAAGTGATTACTTATGCATCATCTCAAATTACGAATTTGACAATTGATCACTAACTCAAAATTTTTCATTTTAATTCCATTACTTGTTTAACACCTTACTCATGCCTAAACTCATTTTAACTTGTAAAAATCATTGCTTAATGATATCTATTACCTATATACTTATTTTTCACATAAAACATGAGTTTTGGAGTTGATACATGGGTTCTAAAAATTGGTCTTGGTTGGGATCCGAATTTACAAAATTCATTTTTGGTTATATCTTTTGATAAAATCTATCTAAGCTCATGAAAATCCATTCCTTACATATCCTATCCTAAGAGCCTTTCATTTCTTAAATAAAAACTTCATTTTTGAGTTGGAAAACATGTTTTTAAAATAGGCCTTGGCCAAAATCCGAAAATAATTTTTATTTGGAAAATAACTTTTGAAAATCACATTAGATTCTTGTAAAAAGAAGTCTTGATGTATTCATATATTAAGCCTTCATTTTCTTAAGAAAAATTACATTTTGACACTTGGAAAGTGGTTTTTAAATATTGGTCTTGTCAAAATACGAATTTCACAAATTTTGTTCAAGTTCAAATCTAAGATCTACACATAATATGAACATACACCTAGATGAAACCCATGAAAACAAACTTTAAACTCATAGATCTAAACTTACTTATCAAAATCTTTCATTTATGGTATCTATACCCTAAGCCCTTTATTTTAAATGAAAAATATACATTTTGAAGTTGAAAAATCACTTTTCTAAATATGGTTCCATTTCATCCGAATTTTCAAAATTATTTTGTTGAAATAAAATAGATCTTGAGTTTCTAAACATTTCTACTATCATCATGCTACTACAAGTTGTTTATGAACATAAACAAAGTCTAATGCATTCATGAACTCAAAACTCTAGATCTAGTTTTCTAAACTAGTCATAAGTGCATGAATACATGTGGATGAGATCTATGCATAAATCATAAGAAATAACAAAAATAACAACTTAAATAGCAAGATCTATGGCATAAAAAAATCAAAGCTATAAAAAGTTAGATCTAAATTATATCAACTTTAAACAAGAAAATCATTATAATACAAGATAATAAAAGTGGAGAAGAGAGTGTTTCATTTTTGGCATCATCATCCTAAGCTTTTAAGCTTATGGAAGGTCATTTGATGCATGAAACCTTCATTACACTTTACCTATATCACCTATGGAGGCTTTGAGATGAAGATTTGCTTAAAAATCTTCAAGGAATATGCATGGAGGCTCAAGAATGGAATGGGGGCAGCTTGGTTATGGTAAGAAACAAGAACAAAATGAAGAGGAAAAGAGAGGAAAAAGAGAGAGAAAAAGCTAAGGAATAAAAGAGGGAAGAAGGAGTAAATGAAGGAGAGAGAGAAATGAGTGTTTTAATTAATGAATGAAGAGAAAAAAAATAAAACAAGGCAGCCAAGGGGGGGGGGGGGGGGGGGGGGGGGGGGGTGCTGCGTGGAAATGGGGAGAGAAAGAGAGAGGAATTGTTGAAATTTGACTTGAATTAAATTGTGTAATTAATGTGTAATGTAACTTTTTGAAAAAGGATTGAAATATAATTAATTTTAGTCAAAATATGAGTGGATAAAGGACAATGGCAGCCATAAATAGGGTCAAAAATCTGCCATCAATTGTGGGATAATGTGTAGAAAGATTGAAGTGAAAATGAAGTGATATGTGTAAGGTGTACTTGAAGGTATGGGTTGTAAAGGTACTTTATTAATAAAATAAAATAAAATAAATTAGAAAATTTATTCAAATAATTGTAGCAGATTTTTCATAATTAAAATTAAATAATTATTTGAATTATTTTAGTATTTTAACAATTATGTTACCGGTATGATCAAAATACGCGAGTATGGGCTATAAATAATATTTTTATAACCCGAAAAATTCTAAAAAATTATTTTATGAAAATATAAATATTTTTAAATTATTAAATTAATTTATTTTATTTTTAGTATCGGGTCTTAAACAGAATCTGATCCCGTAAAGACCCGAAACGAACTAATTTTTAGAAAAACAAAATTTTCTATAACATATAAAATATTTATCTCAAAATATAAGGCTTTATAAGAATAATAAAATTTTGTAATGAAATAAAAATGAATAGTGCAAAAGACTAATCAATTACCGGTAATAATGGAAATACGATAAAAAGGTTATAACTGTAACTTTTATAACCCGAAAAAATTATATAACTGATATATTTAGAAATCTTATGAAATTACGAGTCTAATGGTACTATTGATATATTTTTTATATCTCAAGCCCCGAGACACGCTTTTCGAAGTCTGTGTCCGAACGGGTTCGAAATAGGTCAAAAATTTACCAATATGATATTTTTAAACAAACTCATATTACTATGAGCTATTCTACATATTTAGCTACGCCTCGGCCTCTAGGGTTAGGGGCACTAGGTTGCCGGACTTAGGCTATTGCATTCCGATTAGGGTTTCCGGGTGATTTTTCCGGTTTAGACCTTTGCCAATTTGGAAACTGATATTTATGTTTATACAACATATTTAATTTGAGAAATTTATTTTTAAATTTTATTTTTGTAAGTATTTAATATCTCTTAATATTTTCGAAATTTTTGAATCGAGTTTTATTTTCGAAGGTCAATCATTATTTACTTTTTAATAGTTTATTTTTGGGCTTTATATTACCCAATTTTATAAGTCGGAGTTAAATATGGAATTTTTCGTACGTCGTGGTTTTGAATTTGAAGACCACTGTGTTCTTATTTTATTTTTAAAGATTTTCATTTTCTCAAGATTAAGAAGTTTATGAATTCGTTCGTATTTTTGGACTAGTTGAAATTTGGTTTTAATTTGGAGTGATTTTTAGGGTTTATTTTCGAAGTTCATCTTAAAATTATTTATTGAAATTTTCTGGGGCTTACAGCTGTAGCCTGCCTTAGCCTAAGCCAAATGAACTCGTGCTGCAACAAGTAAAAACTATAGGGGCGTAAGCTAACTAGCTTAGTGAACGAAAACTTCCATATCACAATTTCAACAAAACATTCAAGCAAGTGATTAATCAATCAAGTGAAATGCATCAAACACATGAGTTCAACAAACATATGACCAGTCCGAAATCATATGTGGATGGACTTGCGCCCTCCATCTCGGGTTCGCAGATTAACGAATCCTATGGTACGACGCCGTTTAGGCTTACGGTCAACCAACTCATATATTCGTTTTATGGATCACGATTAACCAACATATTCGTTTTATGGAATACTTATTAGGGTATTTCTTATGTGATTAGGTGAACCCGAGGACGGTGAATCCTTGCCCCCGGATTATTATTACTAGAAGACCGGCGAACCTATGGCGGAGTGAGTTTCTCTTCCCAATTCATTTATTGTATGTGCTTGATAAATTAGTGCACTAGAATGTAAGCAAAGTGAAGTGAATATGTATGATGGGGAATAATGGGAAATTGTATGTCAATGATGATATGAGAATTCAAAATAAGAATATCGAAACCGGGTGATAAATTCTGGTTGTGTAGTTGATTATGATGAATTGTTTGAGAAATTGTTTAATCGTCTGAATAAAATGACTTAATCAACTATTCGGACTAATGCCAAATTTGACATATGCATATCATAATGGGAAGGAGCATTAGCATTGGTTGGTTAATCGTGATCCATAAACGAGATAAAATTGGTTGGTTAATCGTGATCCATAAACGAGATTAAATTGGTTGGTTAATTGTGATCCAGAAACGAAATAATTGTAGGTTAACCGTGAACCATAAACGACATAAAGTTAGTACCGCAGCATTCGTTAATTTGCTAACCCGGGATGGAGGGCGCAAGTCCATCCACATATGATTTCCGGCTAGTCATATGTATGTTGTTCTCATGTGTTTGGTGCATTCACTTGCTTGTTTAATCACTTGTTTGAATTATTGTGACATAAATGTTATTGTGGGAGATTTCACTCACTAAGCTAGTAGCTTACGTCCCTACAGTTTATTCCTTTTGCAGCTACCCAATATATGGCTTAGGCAGCGTGACCCGACTGTGCAGGTACAGGAGCTAGGAGTTTCCCCTAGAAGTTGAATTTCTGTTTAGACTTCCATAGGAAACTTTTAAGACTTTGGATGACTGTATAAGGCCATTGAATATTCTTTTGCGGCGGGATGCCCCTTAGTAAATGTAATGTTTAATTATGTTTCATGAGTTACATCCTACTGCTAATGATTAAGCTTTTATCTCCATTTGGACTTGTATTCTATTGTCGTAAAGGTACTCCTTACATCCACATGAGACCCCTGAAGGACTAAGGCGGTAATTCGAGAATCTTATATGGCATGTGGCGGGCTGTTACGTTTAGGATACCCTATAGGGAGTGATAAATGCTTTGAAAATATTGAGGTCCTTCCAACCATCACACTCTATTGGGTCTCGACCGACTACCACTTCTTAGTCCCTAGGTTCCTTACCAAACCGATCGATCCAGCATGGCTCCTTCATGAGGTTGTATTCCTCGAACGTAGTAGTTTCTTATGCTGGAGTTAGGCACCTCACCTTTCCGGTCCCATGCGTAGGAGAAGTAGTGAAAATGAAATGCAACTTAACTTTATGCCATGCATGATCAATTTATGATTAAATTTGTGGATAGTGTTAAATTTCCAATTAAAGGCGACCAACACAATTTTCGCATACATACAACAGTATAACATTAAAACAACATATTAACCAAACGAGAATGATTTTGATATACTTATAATTTCTTGATCAAGCATGAAATTCATAAAATATTCCGAACATACTCTCACAAGCAACTTCATTTTATCTTTTACCTAAATTCTAGTGCACTAAATTACAAGCACAACGAGAATACAAAAACTGTAAGGAAATTCACTCAGCCATAATGCGATCTTCTAATCAAAATAATCCTCAAGAAATGGTATGATGTAATCCTCGTTACATAATCAAAAGAAATACCCGAAACGAGTATTTCATAAAGATTCTATTTAATTTCTAACTTTATTAATGTAAATTTACGTCATTTTCTGGTTATAGGAAATTTCTAATTTAAAAAAGGTCATAACATACTCATTTTGACTTAGAATTTCATGTATAAGTAGTCAACCTTTACCTACTTCGGATGATCTATCTATTTCTAAAGTTATTTTTTAATTTTTGAGGTCATTTAAGGGTTGGAATGCTACTATACAGCTTGCTCCCAGATTTTCCATGTTTGATTTTTGTGACTTTTTGCCATTTTTACATCTTACAAACCCTCTAAATTAACAATTATGAACTCTATACTTAAAAGATAACATATGAATAATATTAACAGTTACATGTATGATTTTGGTGAAGTTGTACAAGAAAAATTTTAATTAAAACATCTTTATGGAAATACAAAAAATTCTAAGTTTATTAAAAATTGGCTTAAATGCCAATGGAAATTCATATTTCATAAATCCCTATAAGTATGTGATTTTAAGAAAAAAATGGTTTTTAAGTCATGAACTTTCCAACATTATTCTTATAACTAGTTATTTATGAAAATTTAAATGGAGAATCTTGTTTTTTTTTTTTCTTCTTGAAAGAAGATTTTCTTCGCATTTTACTAACATGCTTGAAACTAATATTTTGTACAACAAAGAATTATCAAAATAAAAATGGTTCAAAACTTTATTTTAGCATGATAACATCACTATGAAAAATTTATATAAATGAGCATAAAAATAATATTTTAGAGTCATTATTTATGGAGAAATTTAATGTATGTGAGTCTTAGCTTGTGATCAAGGCTCCCTGGGACTTAGAAATGGACAAGAGGAAATAGAAAAAATAATTAAGAGCAAAATAAAATAAAAATGGAAGTCTTAGGATTAGGACAAGACTTCCCAGGACTTGAATTACTCCTGTCACCATAAAAATAAAGCAAAAATATAGCAAATAAGACCATAACAAATATAAAGAAGTTTTAGAATTTTTTTGACAAGGCATTCTTTGGACTTAGATTAAGGACAAGTCCTCTTTTGTTTTGACTTGATTAAGGACAAGTCTGAGACTTTGATTAAGGACAAGTATCAAAATATATATTAAGAGCATAAAATAAATAAAAGTATGAAATAAATGTTAGATTAGTGAGCAATATGTTCATATTAATATAATATGTACATAACTATATATATATATATATATAGATAGATAGTTAGATCAGATGATAAGGATATAACAACATAAACATAACATCATCATGATAATAATGTAAACAAGATATGAGTTTCATTTTTGTATCATCATCACTTAGCATTTATGCTTCATAGGGAGATTTTTATCCAAGGATAATGCATGAAACATACATGATATCAACCAAGGTAGTATGAGAAGTATGTTTACCTTGAAAAGATGAATTAAAGAATTGTGTTTGTGATAAAAAGAAAAATGGGTAGCAAGGTTGCAACAAGATAAAGGAGAAAATAATGATAGAAAAGAGAGAATTTGATGGGAATCGTAAAGTATAAGATGTATGAATTGCGTGGGTATTTATAGACAAGTTGTGGTGAAGTAAAGTTAGCAAAAATAATTAAAAAAGAAAAAAAATACCAACTGCAGCAAGGGATCAAGCTAATGTGAAAGAGTAGGAAAGAAGAAAAAAAAAGAGAGAGAAAAAAATCAAATGAAAAGTGACTAGTTTGATATGTAAGGAGATAACTTGTAAAAATAGTAAATAGGGTATGGTGTATAAGAGTTAGCATAAATTATAAGAAAAAATATGACGACAAGTAATGGCAGAAAAATGATGAAAATAATGATGAATAGCAACAGTAAAATATCATATGAGTTACTGATAACAATAAAATACACGTATATAAGCTATATCTGACTTTTTTATGACCTGAAAAATTTGTATCTTATATGTTTTTTGGATATCTAAATATTTTTTTGTATAATTTGATTGTCAGAAAATTTTTTATTATTTTGCGTATCGGTAGTTGAATATGAAAAGTGATTCCGTAAAGATCCGAAATGAATTAATTTTTTACCAATCTTATCTTTTTAGGTTTTATACTATTTTTACTAAACATAATTTGAATTTACCTTATTTTTATTACTTTAGGGTTTCAAGCGTGTTTTTGCCGGATCTAAATCTTATAAAGCTCATTGTTTGATCTAGCTGGCTTTTAGGGTTTAACTTCCGATTTCGGTTCTAAACTTACTTTAAAACTATCGTAAAATTTAGGTGTTTACAGGCACCATTTAACATTAAAAATCAATACATTTTAAATAGGAAACTAAAAACAAAGTTTAGGAACAAAACAAATAGATCCGTTGCTTAGCATGGCCATGTTATGGGTTGTGTCACCAATTGACAAAAGCAAACTAAACTTCCAAACTTTGAAATAGACTGAGGCATGGGCGTGGGTCCTTAACGTAGTCCAGAGCATGGGTACAAGAAAGATTGTGTCACCCTCTGTCCTTTTACTTCTTTGTAAACAACGAGAAAGTGGGTGTAAACAATCACTAAATGGGAGCAAACAAGGCCACATCTTTAGATACCACCTCTAACACAGGTATGCCACAGAAGATGTGACGCTTTATAGGATCAATCACTAGCTCAAATTCAAACATTATTGTTGCTACGGGCATGTTTAATAAACTTGATGAAATTTCCTTTAAATTTTGTCGAACTTCTTTATTCGACTTATCAATAAGGATCCATTGAGCTAAGTTCACCAATTTCTTAACTATAGATTGAGTTATTGGTCCAACTGAATCATGATCCCTGTCATCTTCTTCCTTGTGTGGAGTCACAACTGGAGATCATTGTGACTAGATTTAGGCTTTGAACTCATGAATTTTGAGGAGTACCTAACATCATATAGATTGATGGACTATTGAATATTGGAGAGAGTACCCAACATTGTGTATATGTATTGTTATGTTTATGTGTGGTAGGATACTAAGTTATCCCTTTTATGCTTGTTCGACTTAAAGGTTAGAGATAATGAATTGAATATCTATTGCATTAGACATATGTGTATGCATGTGATTGATCGTTTGTTTGTTCATGTGCATGTGCTTGTGGTTTGTGTGTGCTAGGTTCTAACTCATCGTTTTTTTTTTTTTTTTTGTCAAATATGGATGGTGAATGTGTAGACTTTTTTAATGTTAGTTACAACAGTTTAGTAGGTTTAGGATATCAATAGTATTTAAGACTTTCTAAATGAGGAATAGAGGTCATGTGATGATTTATGAAAAAACAAAGATTTTAATAATATGTAATTGGTATAAATGACAACAGCTATTTAGTGTATACTATAGAATAATATTCTAGTTATAACATATAAGTTATGTAACTTTGTTATGGCTGAATATCTAATCCATGTATCAGTTTAATTCATTTAGATTATAAGATGATACTTGTGTGGTTGAGTATGATTGCGTGTATGTGATCTAACATTATTTAGAATCATTAATATTATTGCTTTTAGAGTTATTTACGGTGTAAGTTGTAGATTTTTAATAGGTTCTAACCTTAACAAATTCATACTTTTTATGGACACATAAAGAGTTGTAAATAATCCTAATCTTAGGGCATTACACTAGAACTCTTATAATCCATTTACTTAGAGGTAATAGAATAATCATTTTCAAAAATCTGTTACCATGTTTACTTTCACAAATGAACTAGACATAATAATTATCGGTAATCTTTCTATTCATATGTAGAGGGAATAAAAAAAACCACTACCATATGATTTTTTTTTATTACCTCTCTATTCCCTCTCTAATGAGAATAAAAATTCAGATGATGTTACTATTTTACCCTCAATAAATTTAGTCATTTACAAATATTTTATAATAGTACACAAAACCCTCCTTTTTAAAAAAATACAACCATGTCATTCTTTATTTATTTTCTTTTTAAGATTTAGCAAATCATGTACAAATCTACCATGCAGATTATATATACATATACATATCACACACATAATTTATATTCTATAACGACTCATATAAGTTATAACTTGTATATGTAACTTATAAGTAATATATGTGGATTATATATGTTATATATATGAATTATAGAATTACATATGTTAAAAAAAATAAAGTACAATGATAAAATATATAAGTTGTATATATAATTCATAAGTTATACATATAGGTTCTATTTTATAAGTTATATATATAAGTTGTAGCTCATAACTTATATATAGATATATATATAATTTACATATCAAGATATATTTCATATAGATAAGTTTAAGTAATATTATATATATATACACACACACACTTGATATAAATATATAAGTTATGAGCTATGAGTTATATAATGCATTAATTATATATATGAGTGGCGAGTCATATATATAACTCATTTTAAAAAATATAAATACATAATCTGGAGATTATGATATATCAACTAAGTATTATATATGTGACAAATGAATAGTGTATAAATTATAAGTTATACATATAAGTTAGATATTATAAATATAAGTTACTATTTTATGTTTTATAAGTTACAAATGTTATGTGTGTGTATATATATATATATATATATAAAGCTATATTTCATATGTATAAGTTATATGTAATAGTTTATATACACAAGTTTTAAGTAATAAGCTATGTAATATATCTGTTATAGATTAAGGTTATATATATATATATATATATATAAACTATAAATTATATATGTTATATATATAACAAGTAAATAAGGTATTGATAAAATATATAAGTTGTATATATAAGTTATATAATACATCATTTTTATTTATAAGTTATGATTTATATACATATATAAAAAGTCTCAAAAATATAAGTACATAATCTAGTGATTATGAATATTGTACAAATAGCAAATAAATAGGACTTTGATAAAATATATAATTTATTTATACATATATGTTATATTTTATAAGTTATATATACATATTATATATGTTGTATATATGTATATGTGTGACATATGGACTAACACATAATCCATATATATTTGTATATGTGTGTGTATTATATATATCATATATAAATTTTATATTTATATATAATGTATTTGTTATGAATAACATATATATATGTATGTTTGTGAATGTGGGCATAAGTATATGAGTATTTTTATATAACTTCTATTTTTTTTAATAGTCAAATAAGAGTATAACGGTAATTTTAATTTTATTTCCAGTTTAATAGTGCAATTAATAAATTGAAATAAATGTTGTAATATATATTCCTAGTAATAAAACTCTAGATGAAGTAAACACCGGAATGCATCATTCCTAATTTATTACTTGTAATACCATTCCCCAAGTATAACTTTTATGTTCCTCATCTATTCCATTCCTTTAAGTAAATGGATAGTTAATTTTCATGTTACGTTAATATTTTATAATCAATTTAATAACAATACAATGGGTGGAACAATGGTCTTTGTGACAATTGACAAGACAGCAGAAGCTCCTACAAAAATAATAGCGTTTCTTTGTCTAGTTAAACTTAAAATATAATGAAAATAAATTAGGGAATGTACATTCAAAAATATGTATACACCACTACATGAATTTACAACTTAACAACTAATCCAACATAGCTATAATGTAAATTAACTACACTTAATCAAGCAAGAGAAGGCTATTTCATTTAATGGGGACTTCTATGATCCGTCATGACACCATCCTGTCTACGGTTCTATTATTAAATTAATCATAAAAGGTTAATATAAAAGATATTTTAATTATTTAATTATAGCTAGATATAATTTGAGTAGTTCAATAGCCTTACAAAACCGAACTCATTAGAAAGAAGTATAAGACCATAGACTTCTCGATAAAGTTAAATCTAATCTGACGATGTCAATATTATGTGGATTGAGTTAAAGCATTATAGTCCATGTATGTGCAGAAATCATGTGTAGGCGGATTGCTTGCTAGAGAGGATCCTTAGATATATAATTTTCTAATATTATGTTTGATTGACTTTATAATGTGGAATAAAATAATATATATATATATATATATTTTTTTTTTTTTTTTTGCAAGGCTATCATATTGGTGTTAAGGGAAAAAAATAATAACAAAAATTCTGTTGAATAAAAAAAATAGAAAAAGTAGATGACTTGAAATAGTTTCCTAAAGAGATGTTAACATATTGTGTTTTTTGAAGAGACACATTCATTACAATTCAATTAAGTCTATTTAAAAGATAAGTTTAACTTGCTAGTTTTTAGAATTATTTTCGATCCAGCAGTATTTTTATAATTTTTTGTTAAAACATTGTTATTGTTTTCCTTATCCCTATTATATTGTTTGCAAAATATTTTTTTTTTTTTCAAAATTCCCGAATTGCCAAATAACGTATCAAATTCTTCCATAATACCAAAGGTAGAATTGTTCCTTAATTTTTTGTAGTGTAATTTAGTGTTGACTCTAACTCAATAGTTAAGCTACCATCAAGAATTTGATGGCAGTTTGATAGCTTTACAGCCTTCAAGGCCTCTTTTAAGCCAAGCTGTCGATATAATACACACACACATATATATTATCATCACAAAGATTAGCACAAGCTAATGCGCAAAGGAAACTTTTGAAGATATAATATCTCCGAAAAAGAGGAGATTTTTTTCATCGTGCTCATTCAAACAACATGGTCAAGTTGTACACCAGTCTTTGAATGTCTCACTTCCCTCTATTCTTAAGATTTTAACAATAATATTAACTTATTAGTTATAATTCATTATTATACTTCTTAATGAATCGTAATTTCTTTTAATATTTTACTGTATTTTACAAATAAAACATACACCGAAATTCATTTTTTATTTTTACAAGATTCAAGCATTTTTCAGTCCTTCAATCAATGAGATTTTTGTACAGGCTTAGGCCTTAATAGCTTTTAAAAACGAAAGATATTCTCCTGAAAATATCTATTGCAACTTTCAAAAACTGATGATATTCTACTAAAATTATCAATAACAGAAAACGAATATAAGGGATCGAGAGCTTTCCCATGATCCTTCTCTAATATCCTAGTAAAATATTGATTGGACAAGCAAATAAAATATTAATTCAAAAGGCTAACTTTAGCAATTAGATTACTTACATTTAGGGCAGCAAATAAACTGATACTTAAAAACTATCAAGCTTGATTCACTTTAAACTTTGTTTGACTCAAGCTCATTTAGTAAATGAGTTTAGCTCAATAATAAAGTAAAACTCATTTATCTAAACAAATCAAGTTTGAACTTCAATCTAGACCCATGAGCTAACTTGTAAATAAGTGTGTTTAAGTTCGCGATTACCTTCAAGAGCATGCTTGATAATAAGATCAGTTTTCTAAAAAAAAAAAATTCTAAAAATATTATTTATTTATTCATCCACTCATCCATTTATTTATATATCTATATATTTTGCATATTTAGTTTTTTTTTTTTTTTGGCCAGAGCATATTTAGTTTATTAAATTTACATTATCCTCAAAACTCATGACCTACTTGAGTTTAAGTTTGATACATAACCTCATTTATTCAAACCAGCCAAGTTTAAACCTAAATTTCCAAAACCAAAAGCCATATTGGACTTCACAACGTACACGTATATTCGAGTTGGACTACGCAGCTTCTCGTTGCCTCAAATTCTTGCATATTCACAGGCCTACTGGCTACTGGATTTTAAAATCGAGCTCAGTGGAGTTAGAACTAGTCAACTGAATTTATACTTTCTATATATATATATATATATATATATATTCATTCCAACTTTGCTTAACCTTGCGAATGGAAGTTTGTTTGAGCATCAAAAGCGATTGGAAGCTTGTTTGAATACCAAAACACGGTGCACGTATTTGTAGCTTATTATCGAGTTGAATTTAAGTCTTTAAATATCAGATTCTCAAATAAGTTGAGCGAGTCCAAAGTTTTTTGAGTCCGTTCATAATTGATATATTCTTCTTGTTTAAAATATATGTAAAAAAAGAAAATAAAAAATTAATCGAACCGATATTGAATTCTTGTCTTGACCTGTGTTTAGCATGCTTGGTTTATATCTGTAGTTTGCTCACCATTTGGAAAAAAAAAAATAATAATAATATTTAAAATATATATATATATATATATATATAATGGAAGAGATGGTCCTCCAAATTTCAACTGTATCTATCTGGAATACGCTAACGAAACCGAAATGGGGGAGATCTTGGTCAATTATCTGTGTCTTTGGTTAATATGACAAAGAACATAGGATGTTCTAATTTACTTTATGTCGTGAGTCTAGGTTTCATGAAAGTAATAGAATGCTGTTCAGCCGGTGTGTTAGCCTAAATTAATATTAACAATGAATCCTATATTTGACAGTACAAAGGATTGAAATTCAATTCTTACGACATCCTTTAGGCCTTAGTTTCAAATAAATAAATATATAAAAAAAAAAAACTTATGAAAAATATAACAATCATTTGTTTTAAAAAAAAAAAGAATTTAATGCACCTGAATAGCAAGCTATTAATGGGACCATTGGACTGAAAAGGTGCCAGGATCAGTCTCTCTCATGTCCCCAAATGTAGAGAAGAAAAATCACAAAAATTTGTTAAAAGTTGTTGCAATAACAACACTGCTAGCAATTACACATTACACCAGTAATACTTAATAAGTTTCATTGACAGGTAACAAATAGGTAATGTCTGTGCTAGATAATAATGTATAAAGTCCAAGGAATAGAGATCAGGCGACCCAAATTGAACATTTCAGTTTTGGACTGGAAAATCCTTCATCAAGGCATTAAACACATGTTACATGAACACTGATCCTCCTTTTTTCATGTTTATTACAGACAACTACCAAAAAAAGCCTATGTTGTCTTTATGTCATCTAATGTTCTCAGAGAAAAAGAGACTAGGCAAGTTGAGCTAGCCACTAGAAGAGTGAGATACAATTACAAAACAATGAAAGTTGTGGCCCTCACAGTGGTTAAAGCTTCTGAGGTAGTGAGAGTTTTCAAATTAAGGTCAGCGATTATGAGAAGCTGGAAAGCAAGTAAAAAACTTCGCTTCAAATGAGACTCTCTCTCCAACATGAAATTTGACAATTCCACTTTCTAATTGTGCACTAACAAGTAACAACAGACCTAAATAGGTTAGAGAAAGTTCCAATTACATTTGCTTCTTCTTCATGGCCTGTTTATTGTTGTGCATCCAAACTTTGAAAACTTGTCTCTTCACACCCACCTCAGCACAAAACTGGAGCACTTCATGTACATCTTGCTTCTGAATTTTCCACCCCAATTTCTCAGCGAACTCCATCATCTTGTCCTTCTGTTCCTGTGTAAATTTACTTCTAAACCTTTTCTTCTGGACAGACGGCATAAGCACATCATCCGATTGAAACATATTAAGATCTTCACTTGAAGACTCGGCCACCCCACCGCCAAATGCCATCATCATCGGCTGTGGTGGAGGCGCGGAAGGGTTGTGCGATGGAGCATAGATGAATCTCTGATCATGCAGATTTATAGGATTTGCATGGGGTATAATCTGGTGATGTTGGGCCGGAGATATGATAGCTCTTTGGCTATTAATCTTACTAGCACTATTGTAATGAGAATTCCCATAAATTTGATTCTCCCCATCATTCTCCTTCCTGTGGAAATTGCGATGGCAACCACAAGCTGCACATTTCAAGAATTCCAGACTGCCTTCTTCTCCACTAGGCATGAACTCTCCACACCCATCCACAACATGGCCACCCTTCGCCGCGGCATGATTCTTCATGCATTCTTTATACTGGACAGCTGAAGAAGGGACTACGATGGAGGACCTTGACGGCGGCTCAGGGAATTTTGTTGGAGGAATTGATATTATGGGTATGGTGCTGGGGCCAGCTGCGGCAATTGGTGCTGGAGATAGGGGCTGTGATAGATCAAAATTGGAGTCATGATCCCTTTTTGGCCTGTGCGTTTGATGATGCTGTTGTGGATTGAATACATGGTGTTGTGTTTGATGGTAGGGATGATGGTGATCTGGGGTTTGTGGGGAGTTTAAGTTATTTGTCTGATCTCTTCTATCTCTTACCCCACTAGAAGGAGATATGAGTTTTGAGGGAAGTCCAGGATTAATATCCTTTCCTGGTCTTGATTTTTCATAAGCTCCATTTAATCAAACCTGTTGACTCTAAACTAATTTCTTTTCAGACTCATAATACTTTATGATAAGCTAATCTTATTCCTAGTGTGAACATGGAATATAAACCCTAATTTTGTTGTTACATCAAATCATGGAATGAAAGATAAGATAGATCAAAGGTATATGGGAATGGAAAGGAAAAAAATAAGAATAAAAATAAAATTCCTTTGATAACCCAAGATTATTCCTAGCTATCTTATTGTGATATTGACTTTTGGGTTAGACAAAACCCACTAATATGCATAGTAATACATCTCATTGATCATAATACTGTTTGAAAAAACGTAAGCAAGTGACTGAACAGTGAATAGACAGGTGAAAATTAGAAGCAGCACAGAAGAAAACACTTTGAACTAGAAAAGAAAAGAAGAGGAGAAGAAAAGCATCACAAACGAAAAAATATATATATAAAATCTAGAAGCTTTGAATAGGTGGCATATGCAAATATAAGAAGGGGTCCTACTGTGGATGAACTAATTCGACTTACATCCATGGATTACCACTTGGAGTGGTGGTCTTTGGGTACCGAAAAAGGACAATAACAAGCAAAACCCAAGAAAGAAGCAACAAAGGAAGACAACAATAACAACAACAACCCATGTAAGCTAAGTCAAGTTTGTTTCGGTTTTAATACAAGGGTTTTGGGTGTATTCATGTGTGTGTAGGAGGGAAAAAGAGAGAGAAAGAGTCGTGTTTACTTGGAGGAGACTAATGAAACTGTGCAAGTACTTCACCAAAACAACCGACAAGGTCATGTTAGTTCTCTTACACAGCCTGCAAACTGGTCCAGTTACTAATAATTGCCTTGCCTTACCCTTAACCCGTTATTGCTTGGACCGTGCTGTAACCTCCGTGTCACTCACAGCAACCCTAGATTTTCCCATATCCCAGATTAGATGATGATCAATACACAACGTCTGCCCCCTGTAAGAGAGAGATAAAGAGAAGGGTTTCGTTGTTTCGCGAATGGGGTTTTCTGGTTTTTTTTTTTTTTTTATGTGATATCAAAGTGTGGAATTAATGCTAAATATATGGGAATAGAGGATAGGATACAATACAAGGTTTTAAGGTTTGTTTAAGATTGTGATTATAATAATGAGCAAAACAACTCTAATGGTTGGTGTTGATATGGTTTATTATTATAATTATTTTCTAAATTGTAGACTTTCTATTTTGATTACTGATATTATTTTTATTAATATTTTGGTATGTGTTGTGTTGTGTGTTCTTTTTAGCTTTTGCTTGTGGGTGATTAAAGTGAAAGAATGCTGGTCCACAGAACATAACTTGTCCTGTTTGCGTGTGGGAGATTCTCTCTCTCTCTCTCTCTCTCTCTCTTTCCCCCGAGGCTGTTTGTGCGCCTGCTGCAATTTCTGCAGCTCCACTGTTGGGCTGGGAGTGGTCTATCTTAAACTGTCTTTCTCCACCTTTTTTTATATGTGAAACATTTTCTCGATTTTTCTTTCTGCACCTTTCTCTTTGTGAAACATTTCTGTTTGTATCTACACATTGTTTGGTAAAAAATATAGGTATATATATATGTTTTTCCAGTGAAAATTTGTAACTTATCCGAAAATCCTTTCGCTGTTTATTTATTTATCTTTTTTCATTAAAATAAAAAAAAATCGAATTTAAAACTTCTCACATGAGTGACTAAGAAAATATCAATTTTTTCAATTTTATTTAATCAAATCTTGAGAGATAGAGATTACACTTAATATATATTGATGGTTTAATTTGCCATTATAAATTAATAAAAACATGAAAATTTCACTACTTCAATGAAGAAAAAATGATTTTTCTCTCATTCCACTTTAGCATTTTTTATGGTTATTCACTACCTTCTAATAGTCACTAATTATAATAATTTTTTCATGTCACTTACCACGATAGGCCATTAAAATCTATAACTTGTTGGAATTGTCACCATAACATATGATATAAGGGGGAAAAAACAGTGTCTTCTATGCAACAGAACACCTACCGTATAGGAAATGTTGAATTATTTAAATTCCATTTGTTTTTACAAGACAATTTCTAATAATAAAACAAATTGGAAAGATGCATTTCAAATGCATTGAAAGACATCAAAACTTTTAAGATGAAATTGTAAAATTATATACTATTTGATAGTATAATCTATCTTTGCCAACAACAAAAGTTGATTTACATGGTCAGATAAATAAATCTATTTGTCATCTCTTGATAAGTCTGTTAAACTTTAATCCATTTATAGGAATTTAGGCTTTATTTGATTTAAATTTAGATAAATTCTTACGATTTATGTGCTTTTATTGTTTAAATGTTGTTTGTCAGCTCTTAAGACCAACAAAAAAAGAAACAGAGTGTATTGAATCAGATTTGATACAAAACAACAAGAAAGTTCAAAGACAGATTTCTACTGAGACCTTCACAAATGTTTGTCAAGGGCACAATTATGCTTCAAAAGAGGGCCTAGTAGGATTAATCTAAAGCTATCATACCACATGTGCACCCGTAATATGAGAGCCGTCTTGTAAGTCAGAGTGTACAAGCCTCTATTTATTTATCAATGTCTTTCATATAAATGATATATTATATTACTAGATTTCAACTATGAAATCCAATTGTCCACTTTCTACCAAGATCACAGAGAATAGGTATCCTCTATCAAATAGTGAAAATGGGTCTCAAACTTACGACTTACAAATTTCAAATTATTATAAAAATTATCTAATTTACATTCTAAGTTTACCATATCCTCTATTTCTATCTTCAATAGAGTTTGTTGAAGAAGCTCTCTTCACACATTCTTATCCCAATCCCAACCAATATTAATCTTGCACAAAAACTGTTGGGGGGTGAGTGAACCACAGGCTCAGTGAGATAACCTGACCAAACGACACATCAAACAATAACAAACAAGTATAATTATCAATCATATGCATTGCAACAATCAATCATATGCACATTGCAAGCTTGGATGATCTAGAATCCAAAGTAGGATGGAGATTTACGCCCTCTCATCGGGGTTAAGGATCACAATGTTATGACCCACCTACTCAAGAGAGACTAAGCATACAGGAATACAACAATACTCACTTTAATCATCTCTTTAAATTAACCATATCTGAAATCTCTCATTTCCTTTTTTTTTTTTTTTTTTGCCTTAGAAATTCTACTAAGTGTTAATCCTTTCAAAGCGATACCATAAGTGGCGTCCTTCGTTTACCATTTAGTTCCTATGGTATCGACAACTCAAAGATAACCTTGCGTTGATCTAATAGCTTTTAGCCTAGGTTAACCAAGCATTATCAGAAGGCCGAAATACTAATACGTAGTAGGCTGCCACTTGCTCAAATGCTGTTTATGCAAATCGTGTAATGATGATCATTTTTTTTTATAGTGTCAAAAGTTTTTAGTTAGGTTTAAAGTAATCATATAATTCACAGATAATATCAACATGCTTCATACAACAATTACCATACAATAAACTTATCACTTATAATAGGATAATTTTGGCAATCAAGCATACACCAAACATCATGCAGTATACCCAATCCCACATTCATGTCAATTTATTGTATGATTACAGGTGCAGCTATACTACAAGCACAAATAATATGATAAGGTTAAAGTTACTCATCTGTGGTCCTCGCTAAACTATTAGAATATGTTATTGGAAATCAAAGAACCGATCTATTTTTCCTATGAAAATGAAATAACAGATATTTATTATTATTCTGTTATTTATATAACGGTATTGACGGTATTCTTTAGGTCATAGTTATCAATTCTGGTATATTCTCTACTTATTTAACTTAGAACGTTATATATATATATATATATATTATTTTCTTATAATCAAAGTTATGAAATATATAAGAGAAGTCTTCCTACTTGTAATCATTATCTAATTTTATTATTTAACAAATCTATCCTTTTATTAGTTTCGAAAATAAGATATTTGAAACAACATATTCACCATATTAATTATGGTATAAATTATATTATAATTTACACTAATTTTAAATTAAACGTATTTTAAAAATTACATACTCCTTTCTTTTTATGGTTTTACCTAGTATATTAATCTAAGTCAAGTTGATTGAAACTAATTGTCACGCCCCATAGGGTATCCTAAACGTAACAGCCCGCCACATACTATATAAGACTCTCGAATTCCCTATCCGAGCCCTTCAGGAGTCTTGTATAGATATAAAACGTCCCCTTACGACAATAGAATACTCAATCAATGGAGATAATAAGTTTAATGTGGCATTCGCTAGCCATAGATAATAAACCAAAACACATAAATATATTTTACAAAGTCTAAGGGGCATTCCCCCACAAAATAATATCAAGTCCATTACAGTCATTCAGAGTCCTTTAGTTTCCAATGGAAGTCTAAACAAAAGCGAAGTAAACTTCTAAGGGAAACTCCTATCTCCGGTACCCGAGCTGTGGCTTGCCTCGGTCTAAGATAAATGAACTCGTGCTGCAACAAATAAAAGCTATGGGGGCATAAGCTAACTAGCTTAGTGAGTAAGAACTTCCATATCTTAATTAAGGCAATTCATTCAAACAAGTGATTATTCAAGCAAATGGTATGCATCAGACAAATGAGTTCAACAAACATATGACCAGTCGAAAATCATATGTGGATGGACTTGCGCCCTCCATCCCGGGTTAGCAGATTAACGAATCCTGCGGTACGACGCCGTTTAAGCTCACGGTCAACTGAATAATAATTCGTTTTATGGATCACGATTAACCAACAATTTCGTTTTATGGATCACGATTAACCAACATATTCGTTTTATGGGTCACGAAAAACCAACAAATGCTGATGCTCCATCCCATCGTGATATGCATGAGTCCAATTATAATTGAGGTCAAACATGGATTATTCCAATTCTTTTAGGTGTCTAACAATTATTCACAGACAATCAATATAACTTCTAACTAAACAAGCAGCAACTTAACACTCGGTTTCGATATTCCTTAAGTTCAACTTCACATATCAACAATAGACAAGTATATAATTCCCATATACCCCATCATGCATAATCATCTTTTTATCTTTGCCTAAACAACTAATGCCACTATCAATACAATCATAAGCAATAATTGAGAGTAGAAGTAGTACTCACTCGGCCATGGTTCGTCGGTCTTTGAGTAATAGTAGTCGGGTGGTAATGTATCGTCTTGCTCGGGATCACCTACCAAATAAGAATCTCATCACTAAACTAATTTAGGCTATACATCTAAACTACACAAAATTGGAATTCTCGCTATTTACGGAAGCTCGACTTAAAACGACCATAACTTGGTCATTTTAACTCGAAATTTCGCAAATTTTATATCGATCTCTATCTAGTTCGAAAGATCTATCTATTTCTAGTATTCTTTTCATGTTTTGAAAACATTAAGGTCACAGAACAGTGGGATCAGATCTGTTCTGTAACTTTTCCAATTCCGAAAAATTGTTTCGCATTTGATAAAAATGTTCCTAGTTGATGATTCATGTATAGATGGTATATGAATGAATTCCTAATATGAATATCATGTAATGAGCTCAATATATGCATTTTTGATGATCTTTGATGATAGACTCTTGTGAACTCCTAATTATTAAGAACTCCATAATGATCACCTATGAAAAGCTATTCTTTCCAACTTTACATTCCCTAGGGTTTTTATGATTTTACTCTTGAAATTTACTTGCCATCTAAATAAAAATGAGTTCTCAATATCTACACTAATCATGACCTTCATTTATGCATAAAAATCCACATTTTTCATTGGGTAAATATGTTTTTAAACAAGCTACTCACAAAAATCCGAATTTTGTAAATTTCCTTTTCTTGCATTTTCTTTATGAGAAAACTTGTTTAATGCATCAAAAATTGAAGCTTCATTATATCTATTGTCTAAGGACTCCATTTGACTCATAAAACATGCCATCTAAGCTTGGATACTAAGTGTTTATGTAGGCATCATCCTAAAATACGAATTTGACTTCTAATCACTATCTCAATATTTTTCATTCTAACTCCACTACTTGTTTTACATTTTTCTCATGTCTAAACTCATCTAAACTTATGAAAATCATTCTTTAAGGGCATCTATTACATATACCTTCCATTTTTTTTATGAAAAATATGAGTTTTAAAGTGGTTTAGGTGGTGTTTAAGGTAGGGTTCCAAAATCATCCGAATTTTCAACTAAGCATTTCTAACAAAACCTTTTCTTTTTCAAATTTCTTGCCTTCTATACATGAAGATCTACCATCTAATATATCTATACATAGGCAAGGCTACATTTTTATGATCATCAATGCATGAAAATCAAAATAACTATATGAACATAAATGTAGATGAAGATGTGGATGTCTAAACATTAGATTTACTAAATATAATGCATGAATCATGAGTTTCATGGCATGAACATAAATATCTATACAATATTCCTACTTTACATGCATAACAAGATAATATCTCAACAAAAACTCTTCTAAACACTAGATCCACTTCTTGTGATGGCTTGATATTCTTGTACAAGTGTTTTCATGTCCCTAGCATATGCTCATTGGGATTAAATGTGAAAAACACACATGAATAGCTTTGCCATTACAAGAAAAGATAGGAATAAGGTTTAGAATATTACCTAAAGAAGGTTTGCAGATGAAATGAAGAGGAGTTGAGTTGTGTGTATGAATGTGAGAGAAGGGGGGGGGGGGGGGGGGGGGGGGGGAGGCGTCTCTCACGGCAAGCTATAGGGAGAGAGGAGAGGGTTTTCTCTTTTGTAAAATTTTTGAAGAGTGAAAAATGAGGAGAGAGAGAGAACATTAGCTTATATATTGAATGGATTAGGGTTTTAATGGAATAAAATGAGTAAAAAATAAATCAAATTGAGAGGGAATGAAGGGGGTGGGGGGGGACGGCATTGGGGTGTTGTGTGTGTGTGTTGAAATTTGATAAATTTGTAATTATGTAATTAAATGTAATAAATGTAATATTATTTAGGAAACAAAATTTCTTAGAAAAAGAAATTGTAATGAGTAGTTGTAAGGATGTAAGAATAGGGTATGGGTAGTGTGTAGTGTAGGTTGTACTTGTGAATAGTAGACAAGACATTTACTTTACCGGTTGTAACGAAAACATGGGAAAAGGCTATAATTATAATTTTTATAGTTCGGAAAATTATAAAATTGATATTTTTGGAATCCTTATAAAATTACGGTCCTAATGTATATTCCGGAATATTTTTCTGAGTTCATGGTCCTGGGCCACGCTTTTCCGTAATTGAGCTCGGGAAGGCCCGGAATTGAAAAATTCACTAATTTAAAACTTTCAAAGGTCAAAAATATACTTTAGAGTAATAATTCATACTCATTTACTTTATAAAACTTCTTTTATTATGAAATCGAAGGAAAGCCGGATTTATGGTTCCTAAGCTTCTCTCACTAGGCTTATACTGAACCGGATTAGGGTTTCGCTTTTCAACTCTCAGGATTTTCTTAATTACTGAGAATACCGGGGTTTACAACCTCCCCACCTTAAACAGAGTTTTGTCCTCAAAACTGAACTGATGTACCTTGTCCTTCAAATAGCTCGGGGTACTTCCTTCGGATTTCCTCCTCAGCTTCTCAAGTCGCTTCCTCAAAAGCATGATTTCTCCATAATACTTTAACATAATGGATATCTTTGTTCCGTAGCCTTTGATTTTTCTTATCCAATATCTCTACAGGATGTTCTTCATATGTCAGGTTTTCTTTCAGTTGAATCGGTTCCAATTCCAGAATCCTTTCTAGGTCAGCCACATACTTCCTCAACACTGACACATGGAATACGTTGTGGATCCCGGATAAATTTGGTGGCAAGGCTAGCCGATATGCCAGATCTCTAACTCTTTCCAAGATTTCAAAAGGTCCAATGTATCTCGGGCTTAACTTCCCCTGTGTACGCATCCTCTTAATACTTTTAATCGGGTTTATCTTCAGGTACACATGATCACCCACCTTGAATTCGAGTTCTCTTCTTTTCAGGTATGCCCAGCTCTTTTGCCTGTCCGAGCCTCTTTCATTTTTTGCTGGATTACCCTCACCTTATGGCGGCTTCTTGTACCAATTCCGGCCCAATAGCTACTTTTTCCACCTCATCCCAAAACAGAGGGGATCTATAGCGTCGTCCATACAGAGCTTCATAATGTGGCATCTGAATAGTTGAGTGATAGCTATTATTGTAAGCAAACTCGATTAGGTGCACATGACTATCGTAACTCCCTTTGAATTCCAAGGCACATGCTCTTAACATGTCTTCCAGGGTTTGGATCGTCCGCTCAGACTGTCCATCGGTCTGAAGGTGATATGCCGTACTAAAATGCAACTTAGTGCCCAAACTCTTTTGCAGGCTTGTCCAAAACTTGGACACAAATCTTGGGTCTCTATCTGAAATAATCTCTGCAGGTATGCCATGTAACCGTACGATTTCCCTGATGTAGATCTAGGCTAACCTTTCCATCGAATAGGTCATATTTATGGGTAAGAAGTGTGCTGACTTGGTTAACCGATCCACTATTACCCATACCGCATCAAAACCAGAAGGAGTCTTGGGAAAACCACACACAAAATCCATAGATATTTGATCCCACTTCCACTCGGGAACGGGTAAAGGCTTCAACAATCCACCCGGTTTTTGTTGCTCCACTTTCACCTGTTGGCAAACCGGACATTTCATTACATAATCGGCCACATCTCGCTTCATGCCGTTCCACCAATAGTGGCTTTTCAAATCTTGGTACATCTTGGTACCTCCTGGATGCATGGTATGTAAGGACCCGCTATCACCCCTATATTTAAAATAAGTTATAACAGTTCCCCAACTACATATAATCTGCAGAATTATATGTAAGGATGTCCGAGAAGAAATGTTTGATGAATTGTTTGTCTAATTTCACAACATAAGTCATTTTGAAAATTATTTACTTAATAACTTACTTTCAAAGCACAATACCATATATATACAAACATTATAAGAAAATAGCTTAGGTTATACAAGCTAGGTACATACATACATACATATATATATTACAACCAAAAGGCTTCTTACAAGCCTTAGCAAAACTACAAAACATATAGTTCATCAAGAACTATATAAACAACTATCCAACCCATATATCTAGTCTATTACAAAAAGATTGGGCTCCAATCAGTCCAGGGCCATCTCTAGTCCTCAAACTCCTCCAGAAAATCCTCAAAATCAGGACCATAACCCAAGCTCGCATAAGACTCATCAAGATCCTCACCTGAAATAGATAAAATATGAGCCAGAGGCCCAGCACACAAGTAACGAAAACAAAAGCGAGATGATTCACACGAGCCTGAACTAAATGCAAGATGCAACAACCATTTAATTATTATTTAGTCTTTAGTTAGTAATTCAACATGGGAGTATTCAAACTCCGGGCAACAAGGATAGTGGGGGATCCTGAGTAACAACCTTGACGCTCAGAGGGTTGATATAAGTAGCTCGGATACTTATACCGTTCTAGATAATTTTATAGAAAACACCTAAATCTACCATGCCCAATCTGAGCAGGGTGCCGCTCCCCGAACCGGATACCAATTCCACCTCAGGCTCACCCAATCTGTGAGGGGGCGCCTCTAGGCACTCATGCCACCCTGGGCAGGGATTGGATTTAACGACGTAAAACACAAATCAACACTCACAATTAAGTTTTTCTTAATATATATAGTTTTCATAAATGCCTATCCTAACACAGAGACAAGCTAGTTACTGCGTACTTGTACTAGATCGAGAGTCAATAGGAATAACCGAAAGGGAATCACTCACTGTAAAAAGAAGTAATTACAACTCATACTTAGTTCAAGTATATACATTCATCAAATCTCAAGTATAATCATCCAAAGAAATTCAAATAAATCATTATAACATCATCACATAGCATTTAGATATCATATATTATCATATAATACTCAACAAATACTCAAATGACCATTTATCAAGCTTTGAACAACTTTTAGCAAACAACAATAAGTTTTAAACTTTGTTGGAAAGTATCAACTGGAAAGAATTGAAATTTAAGCATTGATAATTTTGTAATTTGTAAAATCTTAAAACATGAAAGTTTTAGATCTTTTCCTTATCTTTCTAACACAACTTGAATCACCTCAATCGGAGATCGGATGAAAAAGTTATGGCTAAAATACAAAGAGCTGTGAAACAGGGGAAGTCTGCATGATCGTATACACGGCCGTGTATCGAGGCCGTGTTAGATAAAAAAAATGACCCGAGAGCAACTTTTAAGAATTTTTAAAGCCTGCACGAGTAGCTACATGCCCATGCACGAGGTTGTGTACACTGGAACGAAAAAAATGACGAAACCCCTATTTTCAAAGTGCATTTTACACCTCTCAAAGTTTTTTAAACTCATTCCAAGTTACTCTAAACCTTGTTACATGATCATCCCATCATTCAAACAACACCAAATATCTCCAAAACTTCATCAACTCCAAATCACTATTCATCATCTTCTTCAATATTAGGTCATCCAACCACATGCATTCACCAACACTTCCAACACTTCAAAACTCATCCTAAGCATATAAAACTAACCACTCTAGTCCTATAACACATCATATACCATCAAAACATCATGGAGCATGAATTTAAACAAATATAGCATTAAGACTACATATTCATGCATAGAAAAGAAAGTTGAAGAACACACTTACCACAAGAACTTCAAGGCTTGGTTTAATGACTCTAGATCAAGCTTTTGATGGTGGATGTTTTAGAAAATCAAGTCTCAAACTTGGTTCACCTTGGGAGCCTTTTTGGAGTGAAGAAGAAGAGGTTTTAGGGCAAATGGAGGGCTTTTGGTTTGGTCTGAAATTTTTGGCCGAATTTTAAAGGTTAAGTAGTTTATGTTTATCCTATGTTGACTTTAAAGGCATGAGGACATTAAAGGCTTAATGACTTTGTTTTGGGTTAATTAATATCTTTGTCTTAAGGCACATAATGGAGGTTTAATGGCTAAGCTTTTAGCCTATTTTTCTACTACCTAAGGATATTTATATATACATCCCACTTATTCTAAGCACAAATAACACACTTTAAGGCATATTAATATTTTACAAACTCAATAAATAATTAATCTAATATATTTAAATAATTCTACACTTTCGCACATCATAATACTCATCAAAATTAAACTCACTATCAATATATATATATCATGCTTAAATTTAACAATACACTTATAAAATAAAAATTAGGAATTTCATGGCTATTTCATGGTATAACCGGAGTTATGAGCTTCACTCATTATTTCCTTCCTCAACTCTTTGTCCTCCGATACACACAACCTTCCTTTCATTCTGATCACATCCTCATCATCTATGGCAAAGTCAAGGTACTTTCCTACTTGGGTTTCCCTCTTAATCTTTTGTATCACTTCGTCATACCTTTGGGCTTCTTTGATCCTTTCTATTAGGGTCGGTTCCAGTGCCAGGTTGGCTATCTTAAGCTCAGCACTTTGGTCTATGAACTCAATCTTTAACTTTTCAAACTCCTTAATCAGATCCTTTTGACTTGTGATCAAGGCAGTTACTTCCCGTGATTTTTCCGACTTAGGGCATCTGCAACTGCATTAACCTTCCCTGGACAGTAATTTATTCCCAGATCATAATCTTTTATCAGTTCTAGCCATCTCCTTTGTCTCATATTTAGTTCCTTTTGTGTGAACAATATTTAAGACTTTTATGATCCGTATATATCTCACACCTCTGTCCGTATAGATAGTGTCTCCATAGTTTCAAGGCGAAGACAACTGCAGCCAATTCCAGATCATGTGTAGGGTAGTTCTGCTCGTAGGGTCTCAATTGTCGAGATGCATATACAATAACTTTCCCTTCCTGCATTAACACACATCCAAGGCCATTTCTCGAGGCGTCACTATGCACCGTATAGGACTTTTCTGGGTCCGGTAAAACCAAGATCGGTGCCGATACCAGTCGTCGTTTCAATTCCTGGAAGCTCTGTTCCCTCTTGTCTATCCAAACAAATTTCTCATTCTTTTGAGTCAATTGAGTCAATGGCTTGGCTATCCTTGAGAAATCCTTCACAAACTTGCGATAGTAGCCAGCTAATCCCAAGAAACTTCTTACTTCAGTAACCGTTTATGGTGGTTTCCATTCAATTACAGCCTGATCTTTTCGGGGTCAACCGATATCCCTTCACCAGTTACTACATGTCCAAGAAAAGATATTCTGTCCAACCAAAAATCACATTTGGACAATTTGGCGTATAACTTGTTGTCCCTTAAGGTTTGCAACGCCAAACGAAGATATTCCTCGTGTTGTTCCTTGGTCTTTGAATATATCAGGATGTCGTCTATGAAGACTATCACACATTTATCCAAAAGTGGCTTATAAACTCTGTTCATAAGGTCCATAAATGCAGCTGGTGCATTAGTTAGCCCGAACGACATCACCAGAAACTCATAGTGTCCATAACGAGTACGAAAAGCCGTCTTTGGTACATCCTCAGGCTTTATCCTCAACTGATGGTATCCCGAACGCAAATCAATGCGTGAAAACACACAGCCCCTTGTAGTTGATCAAACAAATCATCAATTCTTGGTAGAGGGTATCGATTCTTGATAATTACCTTATTCAACTCACGATAATCGATACACAATCTCATTGACCCATCCTTCTTTTTTACAAACAAAACAGGTGCACCCCATGGCGACACACTTGGTCTTATGAATTTTTGATCCAAAAGTTCTTGCAATTGTGTCTTTAACTCCTTCAACTCAGCTAGTGCCATCCGTATGGTGCTTTGGATATCGGTTCGGTGTTTGGAGTTAAAACAATCTCAAAATCAATTTCTCTTTTTGGTGGTAATCCTGGCAAAATTTCTGGAAACACATCCAAATATTCATTTACCACAGGTATATCCCTTCTTCCCGGGTTTCCTCTTCATCCAAAACGCCTTCAATCGATATTATCTCTTCATCCTCCATCATAATTCGAACGAGTTTAACCCAAACCTTCTCGTGACTAGGGTTTCTCTCACAAATTCTACTTTTTCCCCCAATTGATCATAGAAGCACACTGTCCTCTTTTGGCAATCCACTATGCTTTTACCTTACTTAGCCAACTCATTCCGAGGATAACGTTGTATTTATTCATCTCCAATTATTAAATCACTTTTGGAGTGGTGTTCGTGAACTTCCAATGGACAATCCTTTATCAATTCTCGGGTTGACACAACGCTCCCGATAGGTGTCTTTATCCTCAAACTAACAGTAGTTGTGGCTATAGGTAATCCAAGTTGGTTAGCCAAACTAGTGGTGATGAAAGAATGAGTTGCTCCCATGTCAAATAAAACATAAGCCTCCACGCTATTCACTCGTATGTGTCTTGAGGTCAACAAACATCCATTACTTATCAACCCTAAAACACTCTCAAAACCACCTACTTAGGGTTCTTACTTCCAGCTTTCCCATAACATTTTTAATTTCATCCAGACAACAATTTAAATAAATAAATCGAAAATTTAACTTGAGAGGGTTTCTGTTACTACCTGTCACCAGGCCGCCATCCACGCCGTCGCTTTGATCCAAGGCTGCTAATTCCACTTCCTCGTCCTCATCTTCCTCCATTATCCATTAGCCTTCGAAGTTATATAGCCTCATCCCATGCATTGCCGATGCTGCACGACTCCCACTTCTATTTCCCAACCTCATGGGGTTGGTATTGCTCGAGGTCCCAAAGGGTCGAGCGGCTACACTTTTCCATTGGGAACATTCAGAGGCTAAGTGCCCCTTCTCCTTGCAAATAAAGCAAGTCACGACCAGCTTTTGGGCACGTATAAACCATATGGCCAGCATCGCCACAGAAATAACATTTGTTCTTCAACAACTGGCATTGCCTAGGAGCATGCGCCCCCTTACATTTCCAGCATGTGACATTGGCCTTAATCTGGGTTGGCTTGCTGCTAGACTCATCCTTGAATCCCTGGTATGGTCTGTATCTCTTTCCTTTGAATCCTGAACTCGAGGCGTCAAACGGCCTTTTTCCAAATACCCTCTTATCAGGTTCTTGGTATTTCCTTTTTCTGGCCCCCTCAATCACTCGGGCCTTCTCTACCATCTCAGGGTATGTCCTTAATCCAAACTCCTCCAATTTGATTCGTAACTCCTCATCTAGGCCACCCAAAAATACTTGCTTCTTCAACTCCTCACTATCCTTGAAAGACTCAGGTGCATATTGCAGCAAGTGGACGAACTCAGTCTCATACTGCTCCACAGTTCTCCCCTTTTGTTTCACGTGGAGAAAGTCAGCACTATACTTTACCCTCAAGCTGGATGGAAAGTAATTATCCAAAAATTCCAGGCGAAAAGATTCCCATGTAACCGGGGAAGGCAAGCTTCTCCTCTTAGAATCCCACCAGAACCTTGCATTATACCTCAACATATATGTTCCATATTCCACTTGTAAGTAAGGTGGAATTTCGTATGCAGCAAAAGATCGCTCAATTTGAGCTAACTAGTCCTCGGCTTCATCTGGTTTACCAAACGCTCCATCAAAATACCGGTTACTCTTAATGAAGTCCGGTAAGGAGCTTCGGTGAGGTCTTCTGTATGGTGGGGGTGGTGGCAAGGGCACATTATAAGAATGCTCCTCCAGTGAAGCCGGTGCCTCAGTAGTCACTTCCCGGTGGTCTGCAGGTGGTGGGTGTGGGTAGAATCCCGGACACTTTGTCCTTGGTGCTGGTTTTGAACCGGGTTTTGGTTTTGGATGAATGTGTTCAGAAGATTCGCTAACTGTCCAATCACATTCAACACATCCCCTTGCTGATTTTGAGGCGCAACTCCTTGGGGATTAGGTTGAGGTACGGCCGGTTGGTCGGCTTCGTTCGGGATAGACCCTTGTTCCCGATTCCAAATCCTTCGGTTTCGTCTGTTTATACATTGTTTAATAAATTTTAGTATTCTTAGGATGTTTTAAATTTTTAAGAAACTTAATTTGTTAATAAGATTCAAAATTTGCGAGAATTCAGAAATCAAACTTAAAAAGGAATAGAATTTCATAAATTTCATATAATCATAAGGAGAACAAAAGAATTCATACATAGAGTAATAAGTTACAATCTCATAATAATAGCATGAATGAATGAATGCTCATGCAATCTACATGCAGTTAATGTTCTTTATGTCCAATGTCTAGCATGCATGCTTTTCACAATTTCCTTCCTTTGAAATAAACATGATCCTTCATTACTTTAGCGAGCCATACAAAATATTACATCAAGATTTCTGTCCACAAAATTTGGCTAGCTATACTCTAGTTCCAATTCTAAACATTTTTCCTTATTCCCAAAAGCATAACAAAATACAGGGAAAAAGAAGGAGTAAAATGCTAGCTATCCTGAAATCCTAAGGCAAATTGGCATCCCGCATTGCCTACTACAAAATAAGAAAAATCAGGACTTCACTTGGACTTCATGGGTTAGCTATCATCTCGGCCTCTACTCATCACTAGTGTCATCGAAGGTCGAACTAGGAGGTCGTCTCCTACTAGAAGAACCACCATCGTCCTGTCGGACTAACAAACTAAGGTATTCCTTTGTAGTCATCCTCCGCTTCCTAGCAGGTCGGACTAAAGGCTCTTGGTCTTTGCTTTCTTCCTCTTCCTCCATTCCTTGCCCTTCCCTCGGGCTCACTTCATTCTCATCACCCCCCACTTCAGGTTCACTCACTTGAGTCTCCACTACTTCAGTTTCTCTCACAGGCTCTCCACCCGCATTTTTGACTTCCATAGGCTCAGGGGCCACGGGTTTTGCTACTACTAGATCAAGCACAGGTGGATTTTCTCCCTCAATATACACATCTCTCCATATCATTGGATCTAACTCAGGTTCTACCCTTCCACTATCTGGTATCTCCAACTCTCGATTAAAATCCCACACGATTTGGTTGGGTTTCGGATTCACTTCCACTTCGGGCTCAATGGGTGGGGTAGGGGTTCTAGGAACTACATTTTCCTCCCAATTAAGATCTTCCTCGGGGTCCTCTTCTTCTTCTTCCTCCTCCTCTTCATCATTCTCTCCAATCTTAGGTGCACCATTCAATTGCATACCTATGTCATTGGCTGAAGGTGGAGCTATCACCCGTGGTGGGAGAATGTCTAAGTAAACCGCATGCCAGGTAATATGGTTCCATGCATCAGCTATGTTCTAGTGGGCATACATATATAGGGGTCCTATAGAGATCCACACCCTAAAGTCTAGAGGGGTCCGGTTTCCCCCATTCTTCAAGATAAAGGTAGCCTCCCTAGTCATAGGCTCACGCCCTAAACGTAACAGTCCGCTACATACCATATAAGATTCCCGAATTACAGCCTTAGTCCTTCGAGAGCCTCATATAGATGTAAGGCGTACCTTTACAACAATAGAGTACAAGTCCAAATGGAGATAAAAGCTTAACTTGACATACATTAGCAGTAGGATATAACTCATGAAACATAAATAAATATTACATTTACTAAGGGCATTCCCCCGCAAAAGAATATTTAATGGCCTTATACAGTCATCCAAAGTCTTAAAAGTTTCCTATGAAAGTCTAAACAAACAATTCCAACTTCTAGGGGAAACTCCTAGCTTTTGTACTTGTACAGCCGGGTCATGCCGCCTAAGCTACAAATGGGTAGCTGCAAAAGGAATGGACTGTAGGGACGTGAGCTAACTAGCTTAGTGAGTGTAATCTTCCACAATAACATTCATGTCACAACAATTCAACCAAGTGATTAAGCAAGCAAGTGAATGCACCAAGCACATGAGTTCAACAAACATATGACTAGCCGGAAATCATATGTGGATGGACTTGCGCCCTCCATCCCGGGTTAGCAGATTAACGAATACTGCAGTACTAACTTTATACCGTTTATGATTCACGGTTAACCTACGATTATTCGATATCGTTTATGGATCACGATTAACCTACGATTATTCGATATCGTTTATGGATCACGATTACCCTACAAATGCTAATGCTCCTTCCCCTTATGATATGCACATGTCAAATTTAGCATAAGTCTGAGTAGTTGATTAAGCCATTTTACTTAGGCGATCAAACAATTTCTCAAACAATCCATCATAGCTAAGTACACAACCAAAATTTATCACCTGGTTTCGATATTCTTAATTTGAGTTCTCACATCATCATCAACACATAATTTCCCATTATTCCCCATCATTCATATTTCATTCATTTAGCCTACATTCTAGTGCATTAATTTACAAGTACATACAATAAATAAATCGGGAAGAAAAACTCACTCCGCCATAGGTTCGCCTTTCTTCTAGTAATAATAATCCGGAGGCAAAGAGTCAACGTCCACGGGTTCACCTATTCATATAAGAAAAACCCTAATAAGTATTCTACCATCTTAGGATACTAAAACTCTAAGAAAACTTAGTGAAATCGAAATTCGTGTCATTTTCGAAGTCCCGATTTTAAATGGCCATAAGTTGGTCGTTTTAAGTCAGAATTTCGCAAATTTTATATCAATTTCTATCTACTTCGGAAGAGCTTTCTAAATATGAAGTTTAAATCAAGTTTTGAAAATATCTAAGCCTCAGAAATGAGGGATCAGATCTGTACAGCGGTTATATTGATTCCGAAAATGTGGTTTTCATGAATGCACTTGAGATTCCTAAATGAAAAATGGAACTAAATGCCATGGAAATGATTTTCCCTATCATGAATGTCATGATATGAACTCTTAAGTGTCTAAGGTCTTATAAATTTTTAGACTTAAAGAATTTTAAATAAACTTTGTCTTAAGACATTATATTTTGCTATTGTCTAAAAATCAACTTTGCTACATTTGGTCACACCTACTATTTCTAAGGATTTTTCTTAGGAAAATCCTATTTATTTTAAAGAAATTTTGACTCTTATATTAACTATATCCTAAGGCCTTTATTTCCTTAATAAATTCTTCATTTGTAACTTTTTAAGTGGGTTTTATACTAGGGTGGTTCCAAAAATCCGAATTTAGAAAACTTCCTTTTCAAGTTGGTTCTTTTAAGAAAAATGCACTTTATACTTAGAACTTTAAGTATTTATTTTACCTATACCCTAAGGACTTCATTTATTTGAGAAAATACCATTTTTGATGTTAGAAAAATAATGTTTTCTAACCATCTATCCATTATTACGAATTTGGTTTTCAAGACTTTTAGCTCAAAACTTCTATTGGACTTCATCTCTTGTTTCAATATTTTCTTTAGTAAAAACTCATCTAAACTCATGAAAAATATTACCAAACATTATCTATCACCTATAGGCTTCATTTTTCTTGTAAAACACATGTTTAAAAGTTGATAAAAGGGTTTTTAAACTAGGTTTCTCAAGTCATCCGAATTTACACTAACTCATTTCTTGAAAAAGTGTTTTCCTTTATGGTTTTATTAACTCATCTATTTATAGATCTATATACTAGGAAGGTTATTTACTAAGGACAAAAGCATTAAAGACCATTAATGCACATAAACTCAAAATAATGATGAGATCTTAAATGCCTACATGAATATGAGTAGTAAAATGGTAGATCTACTATATCAAGTGCTTAAATAGGTTTTGAAAACATAAAAACTACATTTTTATAAAAGATCTTTTGTTCAAAACACTTCTTGATGAAAAATCATAAATCTTATGCCTTGAAAGCTCCTTGAAATACAAGATCTACTAGTGATGGTTTGGTATTCTTGTTTTTGATATTTCCTTGTCCTACCAAGAGATCATGGGGACATTTGGTGGGAATATCAAGAATAAACCTAGCCATTACAAAGATCTATGAGTAGAAGGAGTAAAGCTCATTTACTTAAAGTAAAATAGGAGATGAATGAAGGATAAAAGAAGTTGTGTGTGTGTGTGTGTGTGTGTGTGTGTGTGGGGGGGGGGGGGGGGGGGGCATGGGTCACGGCAAAGGAGGGGAAAGAGGGAGAGAATTGAGAGCTTTTTACCTTTGTAAAACTTGAAAAGTGAAAGAATGAAGAGAGAGAGAGAAAAAGTAGTTTATATAACATTTGAAATTAGGTTAAATGGGACTAAAATAATTTTAAAAAAATTGCAAAATGGAGCTTCATTGTAGGGGGGGGGGGGGGGGGGGGGGGGGGTGGGGGGGTTGTTTCACACCGGCCACTATTCATGGAGGAGGGGGGAAAAAGTTTGATTTTCCTTTTTGTTTTGATTGATTTAGCTTTGATTTGATCTAAGTACCATTTGTCATAATTTGTATTGATTTTAAAGAGACAAAAATCCTTTGAAAAGGGGAGGTGATTGAGTGATGGTAAGTATTGCAAATATAGAATGTACAAATAGGTAGTAATAGGTTGTACTTGTGAATAGTAAAGAATAGTAGTCAAGACAATTTAATTACCGGTAGTAAGGAAATATGAATAAAAAGGCTATAACTGTATTTTTCATAAGCCGAAAAATTATGAAATCTATATTTTTGAAATCCTTATTTTATTTCGGTTCAAATGAGTATTCATAAGGAAATTTTTGAAATTCTAGTTCCGAGGCACGTTTTTCTATAATGGGTCTCGGGATAACCCGGAATTGAAATTTTCTTAAAATCTGATCTTTTCTTGTTTTGAAATATAATCAAGAACTATATTCAAAATTAAATTTTCTTATAAAAGTTTCTTAATCGGAAACCGAGGAAAAGCCGGAATTAGGGTTCCTAGTTCTCACTCCAGACTTAAGTTATTCCGGTTTAGGGTTTTGGTTTCCGGTTTTTGAGTTATCTTGGCTACTTGAAAAACCGGGGTTTACATTTCCCCTATAGTTCGGGGGTGCCTGGCTAAAGCAAAGTCTTCACACAATTCTCTCAATCTCAACCTGTACTCCACCATGGTCTCGTCATTTCTCATGGTAAAGTGTCTAGCCCGCTCCCTGGTCTCACCCAAGGAGACCTACAATAACATAAGACTCCTAATTAGACTTAGCAAGGAAAATATTTTCAACTCCATTTGAACCTATTAGTTAGATTTCTAAGTTCGGTTTCTTTTAATTCTATTGTCTTGTTTTGTAACCTAGGGCTCTGTACCAACTTAAACTGTCACGCCCCATAGGGTATCCTAAACGTAAACCCGCCACATACTATATAAGACTCTCGAATTCCCTATCCGAGCCCTTCGGGAGTCTTGTATAGATGTAAAGCATCCTCTTACGACAATAGAATACTCAATCAATGGAGATAATAAGTTTAATGTGGCATTCGCTAGCCATAGATAATAAACCAAAATACATAAATATATTTTACAAAGTCTAAGGGGCATTCCCCCGCAAAATAATATCAAGTCCATTACAGTCATCCAGAGTCCTTTAGTTTCCAATAGAAGTTTAAACAAAAGCGAAGTAAACTTTTAAGGGAAACTCCTATCTCCGGTACTGTGTTGTGGCTCGCCTCGGCCTAAGCCAAATGAACTTGTGCTGCAACAAATAAAAGCTATGGGAGCATAAGCTAACTAGCTTAGTGAGTAAGAACTTCCATATCATAATTAAGGCAATTCATTCAAACAAGTGATTATTCAAGCAAATGGTATGCATCAAATATATGAGTTCAACAAACATATGACCAGTCGAAAATCATATGTGGATGGACTTGCGCCCTCCATCCCGGGTTAGCAGATTAACGAATCCTGCGGTACGATGCCGTTTAAGCTCACGGTCAACTGAATAATAATTCGTTTTATGGATCACGATTAACCAACAATTTCGTTTTATGGATCACGATTAACCAACATATTCGTTTTATGGGTCACGAAAAACCAACAAATGCTGATGCTCCATCCCATCGTGATATGCATGAGTCCAATTATAATTGAGGTCAAATATGGATTATTCCAATTCTTTTAGGTGTCCAACAATTATTTCGCAGACAATCAATAAACTTCTAACTAAACAAGCAGCAACTTAACACTCGGTTTCGATATTCCTTAAGTTCAACTTCACATATCAACAACAGACAAGTATATAATTCCCATATACCCCATCATGCATAATCATCTTTTTATCTTTGCCTAAACAACTAATGCCACTATCAATACAATCACAAGGAATAATTGAGAGTGGAAGTAGTGCTCACTCGGCCATGGTTCGCCGGTCTTTTAGTAATAGTAGTCGGGTGGTAATGTATCGTCTTGCTCGGGATCACCTACTAAATAAGAATCTCATCACTAAACTAATTTAAGCTATACATCTAAACTACACAAAATCGGAATTCTCGCTATTTGCGGAAACTCCGACTTAAAACGGCTATAACTTGGTCATTTTAACTCGAAATTTTGCAAATTTTATATCGATCTCTATCTAATTCGAAAGATCTATCTATTTCTAGTATTATTTTCAAGTTTTGAAAACATTAAGATCACGGAACAGTGGGATCAGATCTGTTCTGTAACTTTTCCAATTCCGAAAAATTGTTTTGCATTTGATAGAAATGTTCCTAGTTGATGATTCATGTATAGATGGTATATGAATGAATTCCTAATATGAATATCATGTAATGAGCTCAATATATGCATGGTTTTGATGATCTTTGATCATGGACTCTTATGAACTCCTAATTATTAAGAACTCCATAATGATCACCTATGAAAAGCTATTCTTTCCAACTTTACATTCCCTAGGGTTTTTATGATTTTATTCTTGAAATTTACTTGCCATCTAAATAAAAATGAGTTCTCAATATCTGTACTAATCATGATCTTCATTTATGCACAAAAATCCACATTTTTCATTGGGTAAATATGTTTTTAAACAAGCTACTCACAAAAATCCGAATTTTGTAAATTTCCTTTTCTTGCATTTTCTTTATGAGAAAACTTGTTTAATGCATCAAAAATTGAAGCTTCATTATATCTATTGTCTAAGGACTCCATTTGACTCATAAAACATGCCATCTAAGCTTGGATACTAAGTGTTTATGTAGGCATCATCCTAAAATACGAATTTGACTTCTAATCACTATCTCAATATTTTTCATTCTAACTCCACTACTTGTTTTACATTTTTCTCATGTCTAAACTCATCTAAACTTATGAAAATCATTCCTTAAGGGCATCTATTACTATACCTTCCATTTTTTTTATGAAAAATATGAGTTTTAAAGTGGTTTAGGTGGTGTTTAAGGTAGGGTTCCAAATCATCCGAATTTTCAACTAAGCATTTCTAACAAAACCTTTTCTTTTTCAAATTTCTTGCCTTCTATACATGAAGATCTACCATCTAACATATCTATACATAGGCAAGGCTATATTTTTATGATCATCAATGCATGAAAATCAAAATAACTATATGAACATAAATGTAGATAAAGATGTAGATGTCTAAACATTAGATTTACTAAATATAATGCATGAATCATGAGTTTCATGGCATGAACATAAATATCTATGCAATATTCCTACTTTACATGCATGAACAAGATAATATCTCAACAAAAACTCTTCTAAACACTAGATCCACTTCTTGTGATGGCTTGATATTCTTGTACAAGTGTTTTCATGTCCCTAGCATATGCTCATTGGGATTAAATGTGAAAAACACACATGAATAGCTTTGCCATTACAAGAAAAGATAGGAATAAGGTTTAGAATCATTACCTAAAGAAGGTTTGCAGATGAAATGAAGAGGAGTTGAGTTGTGTGTATGAATGTGAGAGAAGGGGGGGGGGGGGGGGGGGGGGGAGGGTCTCTCACGGCAAGCTATAGGGAGAGAGGAGAGGGTTTTCTCTTTTGTAAAATTTTTGAAGAGTGAAAAATGAGGAGAGAGAGAGAACATTAGCCTTTATATTGAATGGATTAGGGTTTTAATGAATAAAATGAGTAAAAATAAATCAAATTGAGAGGGAAATGAAGGGGGAGGGGGGGAGGCACCGGCCATTGGGGTTGTGTGTGTGTGTTTGTGTTGAAATTTGATAAATTTGTAATTTATGTAATTAAAATGTAATAATTATTTAGGAAACAAAATTTCTTAGAAAAGAAAATTGTAATGAGTAGTTGTAAGGATGTAAGAATAGGGTATGGGTAGTGTGTAGTGTAGGTTGTACTTGTGAATAGTAGACAAGACATCTACTTTACCGGTTGTAACAAAAACAGGGGAAAAGGCTATAGCTGTAATTTTTATAGCCTAGAAAATTATAAAATTGATATTTTTGGAATCCTTATAAAATTACGGTTCTAATGAATATTCCGGAATATTTTTCTGCGTTCGTGGTCCTGGGACATGCTTATCCGTAATTGAGCTTGAGAAGGCTAGGAATTGAAAAATTCACGAATTTTAAACTTTCAAAGGTTTAAAATATACTTTAGAGCAATAATTCATACTCATTTACTTTATAAAACTTCTTTTATTATGATACCGAAGGAAAGCCGGATTTAGGGTTCCTAAGCTTCTCTCACTAGGCTTATACTGAACTGGATTAGGGTTTCGCTTTTCAACTCTCGGAGTTTTCTTAACTACTGAGAATACCGGGGTTTACACTAATCACCTAATTTAATTACTAAATCTACTTTAATTAGCTTAATTAACCTAATATGATTTTACTTAGTAGAATAATTCATTTAAGATATATTATTTCTATTTATATTATTTACAGTTTATTGTTACTTATTAAGACAAAATACTTATAATGTAAATAGCGAAAATAAACTTCTATGATTATCTAAGTATTATATCTTGATATTTAATTTAATTTCTATTACATGTATTGGTTCTTCAATGGTCCTATGATAATAAATTATTATTTAATATTTATTTTCATTTTGCTTGTCTTGATCTTGTTAGGTATTTATATATATATATATATATATCTATTGGATATTTGAAAAATTCGTATTTAGCAAGCTTATATTTTTATAACTATTATTATTGCTATTTTTATATTGTTTTTTATCTGACTCATTATAGTAACTCGTGTTTATTTACTATTATTTAGTGTCGTCGTGTTTCTTTTTTATATACTTCATATAATTTTCTTGTTATGTATAGGTATTACATTATTAAAAAATTTAGCTTATTTAAATTTCCATTCTTATGTATAAAATAGGTATTTTACAATTATTATACTTTATTTTCATTTATAAGGCATACTAATATTAATAATAATGATAATAATATTAGTAATAATAATAATGTTAATTATAAGGTAATTTGTTAGTAATACCAATATTATTTTTCATAATAACTATATTAAAATAGTAGTAATCTTAAAGATAAAAATAATAATAATACACATCATAGTAATAATAATACTAGTAATAATCATAATAGTGGTAGTATCATTAATAATTATATTCATAATAATATTTTTTATTATAATGATAATGATATTCGTTAGTGATAATAATAAAAATAAGAATTGGTATTAATAACAACAATTATCACAATAATAGTATCGTTACCAATATTGCTAATACTAACATTAGTAATGCTAATAATAATAATATAATAATAATAATAATAATAATAATAATAATAACAACAACAATAATAATACTGATAACGAAAATAATAATTAATAATATTAATAATAACAATAATAGGTGTGGACATTATAATAGTATAATCATAATGATAATTATAATAGTGATAATAGTAACATTCATACTAGTCATAATAATTATATTGATAATAATAATCAAATCAATAACAATCATATAATAGTAATTTAATAGTCATAATTTTGATAATATCAATAATAATTTTTTATTAATATCTTTAAAATGTTCATATCATTAATTAAACTAATAATGATCATAATAGTTGTAATAATAGGATAACAATTATAATGTTAGCAAAAATATTTCTATAATTTTAGGAGTTACTAAATTATACATATTACATTTTATCATTCCCTTTTTGAGTATTGTATTTATTTCTTATTTATATATTATTCTTCTTTATTGCATATATATACATATATGTATATTTTTAAATATATAATATAATATATTCATTTGAACAAATAAGCTTAATCTGGGAAATTTTACATGTACGCTGGCAACAAACGCTGCCGGCATTGATTTTTCAAAGGCCGGCATTTGTATAAAAATTTCGTATTTCAAAATTCACATAGCTTTTGTTTGAGGCTACATTGCCTCTACGCCGCTGGCTTATGACTTTACGCTACTGACGTTTGGGTATAAGCTGCCGGTGTAGGTTACTATTCATTGTCTCCTTCCTTTGTCCTTTATTTCAAATTTCAATTTTTTTTTATATATATATATATATATATATTATATACTTGTCTTTAAACTATTTCTAAAGCCTTCCTAAGTGTTTCTACATGTTATATATACACATATATCAACTTATAACACAAAACATGTACATGATTTTTATTCTTGGATTGAAATGGTGCAACTAGAGTTTATGAGATTTTACCTTGCTGGGACTGATTTGAGTGTTTTGGATCATGTTTTTGAGTTGTTTTCGACCCTAGGATCAACAAGACTTCGTTTAGAACATCATTTTAACAAAAACTGATTGAAAAACATATCAAACTTACCTTGCTTCTCTTTCTAAGCTTTAAAGGTTGTTTTAATGGAGTTTGATTCTTGCTTAAGTTTGTTTGGAATTGTTTTTGGATGATTTTTCGTGGGAGGTTTCTAGAGAACTTGTACAATTGGTTAAGGTTGGTTTTGTGTATATAAATTCCTTTATTCGTTTGCTTATTATAGTGCTTTTATAGAGGAAGAAGAAGAAGGAAAATGGCCAGCTCTTACCGTCAATTCTCTCCAAATTTCATTGTTTAAGCAAATTGTTTTTGCAGCATTTATTAGCCCATCGATTTGTCTCCATTTGATTGGTGTGTGTGTGTGTGTATTTTGTTGACTAATTTGTGTATTATTTGGATAAGTTGTATACACATTTCGACTAAACAAATTGCAAGGTCATTTTCTACACATTTGCACCGTAATTAAGGAGAGAAGAGAACATAGAAAATAAATTAAAAACAAATGTAAGGAGGATAGGATGAATGGAAATACAAAAACAAAGAGAAGATGATGAATTTATAACCAGCAACTGTGTAAGGAGTGGAAAAAAATATGAACTTGTGAAAAAAGTCAATTTTGTGGGCCCAAGTGACACGTATGATAAATACTTATTCAATAATATTTTTAGTTAAAAATTTCCATATTATCGGTATTAAAAATTCTGAACACTATGGTATACATAAATTTCTATTAAAGATACGTGTATATGTGTTATTTTTTGCACATTTGTTACATATAGAGTGAGTAAAAAATTAAATGAAAGAGAAACATGAAAAAAAAAAGTAAGGAAGATGGGATAAATGGAAATACAAAACCAAAGAGAAGATAGTGAATTTATAACCAACAACTATATAAGGAGTGGGAAAAAATATGAACTTGCACAAAAAGTTAATTTTGTAGGTCTAAATAACACGTATGATAAATACTGATTCGATAATATTTTTGGATAAAAATTTACATATTATTGATATTAAATATTCTAAACACTTTGGTATACATAGAATCTTTAGTTTAGTGCTTTTACTTTTTAGTTTTTATACTTGCTATCGTAAATTATATTTTATCTGTTTAAAAGTTTTGTTTGGTGGTATTTTGGATAAATTAATAATTATATTTCCCTTAATTCGACTTTATTGTAAATTTATAAGGTTTGAAATTACATATGAATTCATTTCTATTTATAGATTTATTCTAGAGTTTTTACTAGATTAGAAATTTAATTTTTATTCTATATTTGTTACTTTGTTCTTTTTACTAGTTATAAGTTACTAGATTAGATAAGAATTTTAGTTTCTATAGACTCAGAATTATTTAACTTAAAGGTATTGATATGTTTTGAATATCAAAACTTATGTTCTTAAATATTAAATAGTTTTCTTTATTATTTATTTCGAACATTATAAATTTTTAAAGTCTTAGTGATAAAGATTTTTTATTCTAATTTGTTTATACAAAAAATTTAAATCGCGAAAAATTTAGAGTGATTTCTGATATTTTTATTATAGTTCTTTTATGATTCTAAATTTTATTTATAATATTTATTATAATCGGGTTATGAAAAATTAGGGGGATTACAACAATTCTATGGCAAAGTTTCTAGTCACGCCCCAAACCGAGCCCTCAACGTGACCTTCAGTTTACATTATTTTACACTAAGGCGATTGAGTCCTGAACTTCAAGATACGGCTCCAATCCGTTGTAAAGTCAAGCCTTAGATTTAACCTGCGATTGAAGCTAAAAAAAAATTCAAGCTCTGAAGAAAAGAATACTGCTTAGACTGTAGCCAAACTTCGAGCCTTGGACCCAACTTGCGGAAAGTGAACTTGTTTAGCTATCATGAATGAGTTGGCTCAGTGATACGATTTTTTATGTCTGTAGCCTATAAATAAACATACATAGACGCTTAATAAGGGAGTGTACCATATGTAAAATACCACTAATGTAAAATAGAGAGAGAAATCTTTAGCGAAAGAATTGTTTCTTCTTGCTAAAGAATTCAAAGTTTTTTATATAAAATCATTTTAACCCATTGTTTATATTTGTAAGATTCTAAACTTAATTTGTAATATTCATCTTTAATTTTGTATTATTTCTTTTGAATATGTGCTTAATGTTTAAATCTATCGAGAAATAACCTCCTTAATTTAGGGTTTGTGAATCCAAATCCTGATTCATATGATTTCAAATGCGCTTTTCAATTGGATATTGACTAGGTACTTGTAATTAATAACTTGAACTTAATTTCATAAATCTAAATGTGTGGTGGACCTTTTAGATCTACATTTGATTTCAATTGAATAGATTATGAGATCATTCTTTTGAATAGATATAATGAAGTTGCTCAGAATCACCATGAGAGAGAGATGGTGAAACTTTCTATTACTTGTTTTCAAATTTCTAAAATAAGTTTTTTAATAAAGGATTCTTAAACTCTATGTGGATCTAGATTGCTGATAACTCGAGAAAAGATTCCAATTGTCTGATGTATATCTAGAGTTTTTGACCTTAAAAGAGGCTTTAATTTGCATTCATGAGTCTGATAGTGCAAATATTCCCAACAAACAACTCTATCAGTTCATTAAGAAATCACATAATAAGAACTTGGTGAAACAAATTCTAAGTCCTATCTTGCATTTTACAAACTTATCCTTAATTTTACCTTAAAAACATGTATATATGCATTAACCTTAGTTTAGCTTCTATTTCTATTATGATTTGCTAAATTTTTTTTTAGCTAGATAATAGATAAAAAGTGAGTGTGGTAGATGATGACAATCCCTTGGTGTATGATCTAATATTTTTTATGCTACTTCGATAGGTGTGCTTACCTTATGTTGGTGATTGTAACCAAAGTTGAATAGAAATTTTTAGCTTTTTCATATAAATTGTTGAAAACTTCAACTTCGAGTTTTGTAAGATGAATTACTAAATGAATAGAACCAACCATCTCTATATATAAGTTATTAAGTTTCCCAATTCTTTTCCATCCATATTTGATAAATACCAAAAACCAAAGATGGGAGACTTCACAACTATATTTTTCAAGATGGACGTGATGGTACGGTGTGACAAATGCCTTACTTCACATTTTCTAGATAAGATGCTACACACAACAGGCCATCATATCTAAAACTCATTGGTATAATAAATTACTATAAAAAACTTTGAATCATCATATCTTGGTCACCAAGACCTTAATTGAAGTGATTCTATTTTTTATTTTATGTAACTTTTCAAGACATATGTGATGACAAGATGCTAAAGGTGTGTTGTTACACATTCCCTGGTAAGATGGTACATATAATGGAACATCCTATCACCATGTGATGAAAGGAGTAGTTTAGATGGCAGAAAGAAAGATAATTTGGTGAAAACATTGCATGAAAATGTGCACAAGAACATTGAAAATAAGAATCAACAAATCACACATCAAGTAAAGAAGGGAAGAAGGAAAGTGATCTTTGAACCTAGTGATTAGGTTTGGTGTATATGAGGAAAAAATCATTTCTACATTAAAAAAAAAAAAAACCAAATTGTATCCATGAAGAGATAGACCCTTTTCAAGTCATGGAAAGATTCATTAACACTGCTTACAAATCGGAGCTACCAGGTAAGTATTATGTTAATGCTACATTTAATGTTAGTAATCTTTCTCCTTTTTATGTAAGTGATGAGTTCAATTTGAGGATGAACCCTAATTTAAGGATGGACCATCTTAAGGGTGGGAATGATGCAAATCAAGTAACCTAGAACAAAGACCCAATAACTTTACCTCAAGGAACAATCACAAGAACAAAGGCAAAGGGGTTCAAGAAAGCTATCCAAGGCATGATGCAAAGCTGATGGAATAATCTATCCATAATTGAAGATCACAAGGGTGAGTTGAGTGTCAAATTTGGCTTACATGACCTAAATCAGACTTTGATCAATTTGATTCGAGTGTTAGAACACAAAGATGAAGATCAAGTTTCAAAATGGAATTTGAATTGCATCCAATCTTTTAAGTTAGAATTATTTTATTTTTTGTTTTAGGTTATTTTACTTGTTAAACTAATTGTCTTAATTAGTTTATTGTGATTTTGAGCTCTAAGCCCATACTAAGTTTTATTAAGTTATCTTTATGTATTTAGTGAGTCTTGGGCCTATTTTGTTGGACACTTAAACCCAATATGAATGTTAGTTATTTTTAAGGTTTGTAATCATGTTAAGGTGCTATAAAAACTTAACAACCACGAGTAGAAGATACTAATCCACTTTGTTTACTAAAAAGGTTCTTCTTGAGAGGATTTCTCAAATTTGATTCTTGTTTGAATCGTCTTGAACAATCAAAGCTAATTAGTTGAGTTGTTTACAACTGTAAAGCCCTCGTTTTCTTAGCAAATCTGAATTTGGTTTCGAAAATTGAAACCGGGAACTGAAACCCTAAAAGGATACCCTTGGACCAGTTGGACCTAGAAACCCTATGTCCAACAATCCCGAGAATGAAACCACGGAACAATAAAAATGAGTTAACTCTAGAATATAGCCCTAAGTAATTTATCAAAACATAAAAGGTTAGAATTCGGAGCAATTCATTCGTTTTAGACCTGATTGTGATATGTTCTCAAAAACCGGTCAGGAACTCGGGAACAAAAAAATAATATATAGGACTTATTGGAACCGAAATTTAATAAGGAATTCAAAAATATATTTATCATAATTTTTCGGGTTATAAAAATTACAGTTATATCCTTTATCGTATTTTCATTACTACCGGTAATTTAGTTATCTAATCAACTTTTTATTTCTTTCACACTATTCACCAAGTACAACTACCCATACCCTATTCTAACATCCTTGCAACCTATTCTTACAATTCACATCATTTTCCTTACATTTTCTTTTCTAATATAACTTTTACTACTTACATTACTTATTAAATTTGAATTTTATTACACAAATTAAATCAAACAACTCCCTCTCTCCCTCTTCTCCCAAGTCTGGTGCCCCTCTCCCTTGTATACTCTCTCATTTGTTTGATTTGTTTTCAATTAATTATAAATGCAAAACCCTAATTTATTTTGCTATATAATATCTGTAAGCCCCGAAAAATTTCAATAAATAATTCCAAAATGAACTTTGAAAATAAACCTTAAAAATCACTCCAAATTAAAACCGAATTTCGATAAGTCTTAAATCACGAACGAATCAAAAATTTCTTAATCATGAGAAAATGAAAATTCTTAAAAATAAAATAAGAACTCAGTGGTCTTCAAATTCAAAACCACGACGTACAAAAATTTCCATATTTAGATCTGGCTTATAAAATGGGGTAATATAAAGCCCAAAAACAAATTATTAAAATGTAAATAATGATTAACTTTCGGAAATGAAACCCAATTCAAGAATTCCGAAAAAGTTAAAAGATATTAATTGCTTACAAAAATAAAATTTAAAATAAATTTCTCAAATCAAATATTGTATAAACATAAAATATCAGTTTCCAAATTGGCAAGGATCTAAACCGGAAAAATCACTCGGAAACCCTAATCGGAATACAATAGCTTAAGTCCGGCAATCTAGCGCCCTTAACCTTAGAGGCTGAGGTGTAGTTTAAATAAGTAGAATAGCTCGTAGCAATATAAGTTTGTTTAAAAATATCAGATTGGTAAATTTTTGACCTATCTCGAACCCGTTCGGATACAGACTTTGAAAAGTGTGTCCCGGGGCTCGAGATATAAAAAATATACCATTAGTACCGTTAGACTCATAATTTTATAAGATTTCTAAATATATCAGTTATATAATTTTTCGGGTTATAAAAAGTTACAGTTATAACCTTTTTTTCATATTTTCATTATTACCAGTAATTAATTAGTCTTTTGCACTATTCACTTTATTTTGTTACACAATTTTATTATTCTTATAATGTATACCACGGGTTTCCTAGTAATCGAGTAAACTTCGAAAACCGGAAAATAAAACCCCAAATCGGTTTAGTTCAAAGCTTTTATGAAAAAGACCTAGAAACCCTATATCCGGCTTTTCTTCGGTTTCATATCAAAAGAAATTTTATAAAATAATTTAATATGGAATATTGTTTTAAAGTATATTTTAAACCATGGAAAGTATTGATTTCGAAAAATTTTCTATCCGGTCCTTCTCGAGCTCCATTACGGAAAAGCGAGCCCTAGAACTAGAAACTCAGAAAAATATTCCGGAATACTCCTTAGAACCGAAATTTTATAAGGATTTCAAAAATATAAGTTTTATAATTTTCCAGGCCATGAAAATTACAGTTATAACCTTTTTTCCGTATTTTCTTTACTACCGGTAAAGTAGATGTCTTGTCTACTATTTGCCACTATTCACAAGTACAACCTATGACTACTCATTGTACACCCTATATTTGCAACCCTTACCATCACTCAATCACTTTCTTTTTCAAAGGCTTTTTGTCTCTTAATTTTCAATACAATTTATGATAATTGTACTCAAATCAAATCAAAGGAAATCAAATTCTTCCCCCCTTTGTACAATGTGGCCGGCGTGAAGACCCAAACCCCCCCTCCCCTCCACCCCCCAACCCCAAGCTCTAATTTGCAAATTTTTTTGATTTTTTTATTCCATTTTAACCTAATTTCAATTGATATATAAGTTACACTTTCTTTCTTTCACTTCATTTTACACATTTCAAGTTTTACAAAAGGTAAAACACTCTTTTTCTCTCCTCTCCACTCCCTCTTTGCCGTGACCATCATGCCTTCCACACACATACACACACAACTTTCTTTTTCTTCATTTGTCTCCTATTTTACTCTAAGTAAAAGAACTTTTACTCCTTCTACTCATAGATCCTTGTAATGGCTAAGTTATTCTTGGATATTTCCAACTAAATGTCCCCATGAGCTCTTGCTAGGGATAAGGAAATATCAAAACAAGAATACCAAACCATCACAAAGTGGATCTAGCATTTAAAGGAGCTTTATGATTATTCATCAAAAAGAGTTTTGAACAAAAGATCTTTTATAAAAATATAGTTTTTATGTTTTCAAAACCTATTTAAGCACTTGATATAGTAAATCTACCATTTTACTACTCATATTCATGTAGGCATTTAAGATCTCATCATTATTTTGAGTTTATGTGCATTAATGGTCTTCAATGCCTTTGTCCTTAGTAAATAACCTTTCTAGTATATAGATCTATAGGTAGATGAGTTAATAAAACCAAAAAGGAAAACACTTTTCAAGATATGAGTTAGTGTAAATTCGGATGACTTGAGAAATCTAGTTTAAAAACCCTTTTATCAACTTCTAAACTTGTATTTTACAAGCAAAATGAAGCCTATAGGTGATAGGTAATGTTTGATGATGTTTTTCATGAGTTTAAATGAGTTTTACTAAAGAAAATATTTAAAAACAAGAGATGAAGTCTAATAGAAGTTTTGAGTTGAAAGTCTTGAAAGCCAAATTCGTAATAATGGGTAGATGGTTAGAAAACACTAGTTTTCCAACTTCAAAATGGTATTTTCTTAAATAAATGAAGTCCTTAGGGTATAGGTAAAATAAATACTTAAAGTTCTATGTATAAAATACATTTTTCTTAAGTGAATCAACTTAAAAATAGATTTTTATTAAATTCGGATTTTTGAACCACCCTAGTGTAAGACTCACTTAAAAAGTTATAAATGAAGATTTTATTAAAGAAATAAAGGCCTTAGGATATAGTTAATATAAGAGTCAAATTTTCCTTAAAATAAATAGGAATTTCCTAAGAAAAATCCTTGGAATATATGAGTGTGACCAAGTGTAGTAAAACTATTAGTTAAGTAATGGTATGGAATGGTTTGTTTATAAAAAAAAGTTATGTAAGTTCTTTAAATCTAAATTTTATAAGAACTTAGACTCATTATAGTTCATATCATGATATTCATGATAGGGAAAATCATTACCATGGCATTAAGTTTCATTTTGTACTTAGGAATCTCAAGTGCATTCACGAAAACCGCATTTTCGGAATCAACATAACTGCTGTACAGATCTGATCCTTCATTTCTGAGGCTTAGATATTTTCAAAACTTGATTTAAACTTCATATTTAGAAAGCTCTTCTGAAGTAGATAGAATGGCCGTTTTAAGTTGGAATTCTCGCTTAGGATGCGAATTAGGAATTTGATAGTTCGTATGAAGTCGTTGGATTAGTTTGAGTTGAATACTTATTAGAGTATTTCTTCCTTTTTAGGTAATCCTGAATTCGACGATTCCCTACCACCGGATTATTATTACTAGAAGACTGGTGATCCAATGGTCGAGTGAGTTTTCTCCTTGTTTTGTTACCTTGAATGTGCTTGTAGTTAGTTGCATTAGAATTATAGGAACAAGATAAAAATCGATATGAATAGGGATGGGATATATGATGAGACTGTGATGAATGTATGCCAAGAAATACTAAAGCATGTCGAAACCACGATTTGATTGGATAACTGCATTGTTCATATTATTTTTGTTATATGTATGATATTGGTTGGTCATTCTAAAGAATGTATAAATAATTTTGACCTAAGCAAAAATTAAATTGGTCATGCATCGCATCGGACATATTGCATTTGGTAGCGTGCTACTACTACGCAGGTCAATCGGTATGGTCCGAGGACTCGTTTGGATAATGAGACCCGAGATCAGAGCTCATTCATAGGAAACTAAGGTGCATCGGGGATGCATTCCATGTGTGAGCCTAGCCGAGGCGAGTGCTAAGAGCCGAGGGCTTGGGGACTAGCAGCGGTCGTGTAGACTTCAATACCATTCCTAACCCAAGATACAGAGGACGTAAATCCGTTCTGTGTGTGGGTTCCGGATGCTTGTGCATAATTGCTTGCTCACGTGTTTGTTCATGCATAGCATATGATGGATTATAGCCTGTTTGTTATGGTACGGAATTAAGGAAATTCTCACTAAGCTAGTGTAGCTTATACCACAATAGTTGTTTAAATGAACAGGTTATCTCAAGAATGCAAAGTGGGGACCAAATTGGTTGGAGCCGGGAATGACTCCGGGATCTTGGCAAAGAATACGAATGTTTGAAGTTATCAGCTAGTTTATGATTTGTCTTATAATAGTTTATGTAGGGAAGTCTGTGGATGAATGTAATTGGAGTTGAATGATTTGTATTTTGAAGTGTAGTGATTCGTATATGAAGTATAGTGATTTGTATCGAAAGTATAGTGGATAGTATTTCCTTTACATTGTTACTCAACTGTATCAATATAAAATGTATCATTCCGATGTGTCTCTTTTATGTGTTAGACGCCTTATACATAGTATGGAAGCCTTCGCATGACTGAGGTGGTCATTCTTAGGCTTTAATATTGTGTACGGCAGACTGCCACGTTTAGGGTATCCTTCGGGGCGTGACAATATCTCTTTCACCTTTCACTTTTTCACTTTCTCTCATTTCTTACAAAAATCAACTTTTGTAAAGTCTTTTTTTTTCTTCTCTCTCCTCCCTCCTTGCCATGAGCTTCTTTCACACACACACACACATAAATTTTTTCTTCAAGTTTCCTTCTCCAAACACTAAATAGGTAATAGATCTTGACCCTGCTATAATAAAAACATGTAATGGCAAGATCATACATGTGTAGTTCCACCAAAAATCCCTATGAGCTTTATGGTAGGGATGTGTAAATACTAAAGCATGATATTCTTGCCATCACAATGTATAGATCTTGTTATTAAAGTTGATTTACTAGTATTTTGCTATATTATTGTTATATATTGTTCTTGTGGAAATTTTGTGCATATATTTTTATTATTTCTCTCATCTACATATTGTTTAGGTGGTATTTGCATCCATGACATGAACAGTAGATCTACTTGTTTAGAGTATTTAAATGCCATAGTTACTTGTTTTACATACATAAAGTATTTACAATATCATAGTCTTAATGAAGGTGCTGCCAAAACTCAAGATCCATTTTGTTTCTATCAAAAAGTGATTTTTAAAATTCGGATCTTGAGAAACAACCATTTAGAAAACCTATTTTTCAACTCCAAAATGGAGATATTACATGTGAAATGAAGGGCTTAGATGATAGGTACCATAAAGAAGTGATTTTTATAAGATGAGCTTAGTTTAACTAAGAGAAATTTTCAAAATAAGAAAAGGACTACAAAGGTTAAGTTAGAGCTAGGTTTCAACACCAACAAAAATTTTGAAATTTGTAACAAGGGTGAAATACCAAGAAAACACCTATTTTCCAACCTTAAAACAAGAGTTTTATTATAGAAATGGAAGCCTTAGGGAGTTGGTTTGACTAAGACTTAATTTTAAAAGATTAAATGAGTTTTTCATAAGAAATAATCTCAAAAAACAATTTCCCAAAATTCGGATCTAAAAATTATCCCCATGTAAACACCTATTTCTAAATATCAAAATGAGGATTTTAATAGAAAAATAGAAGTCTTAGGGAATAGATGTAATAAAGACTTGATTTTGATAAGAGTAAATGTATTTTATCAAAGTACAAACCCAAAGCAAAGGAAAAGTTTCCAGACTTGGATCAAACAATGTTTTCATTTCCTAAAATTGTGTAAAATTCGTCGCTATGCAAAACCCACATTTAAACATCTATTTTCCAACCTTTAAATGAAGAATTTTATTAAGATAATGAAGGTATTAGGTATATAGATTATCAAGGCCTTACCTTAGTAAAATTTTAGATGATTTTCAATGAGATAAAGCGAGTTTTCTCAAACAGGTGTTTTTGACATTATTGCAAAGTAAAAGTTTTTCCAAAAAAAAAAATTATTTTCAACCAAAAATTCATTAAGGAAATACATATAGATAGTTCATATCATGTCATTCATGATAATAACTTGTATATAATGCATGCACATATAATATACTTGGTAGAAATAATGCGAATTTCATAAAATAGTTTCGCAAATTCAAGTTTTAGCTACTGATCAGATATGATCCGAGCATTCTGAGACCTAAAAGTTTTCAAAACTTAAGAATAAAATCATAAATAGATAGATATTTCAAAGTAGATAGAAATCAATATCTTATTTGTGAAATTCTGAGTTCAAATAACCAAGTTATGGCCGTTTTAAGTTGAAATTTTCATTTACCTTGGAAATTACAAACTCAAGAGTTTTATTTAATAAGTTGAAATTAGTTATGGTATGAAATACTCATTTGGGTATTTCTTTCATTTAGGTGATTTTGAATCGGGGGAAATTCTTATTTCTGGATCAATACCATTAGAGACTGATGTCTATGACCAAGTGATTTCACTATCCTTAAATTACATACTCTTGATTGTGCTTGTAATAATGGTGGCATTAGAACTAGGATAAGATAAAATTAAAATCCGTATATGGATCTTGTTTGATTGAATTGATGATAATAATATTGAAATGGGAAATGTTATAAATATTTGTATAATTTACTATAGAATTGAAATGTTTGCAATATCTATGATCGCCTATAATTCGCTTAAATAATATGCCATGATCTTATAATTAAAATTGACCATGCACACCATATGTTGAGTCACATTACATTTGTTATTATACCTTTGTGGGAAGAAGGCATAATAGCTAGGCGACGAGTGGGCCGAAAAACTCGAATGTTGGCATGAAAGGCCTGAATTAAAATGGAAGTAGTGTAGGCACTTGTATCAACTACAAAATTAGTGAGTGGGTGGGCACCTGAATCAATCACTATATAAATGAGAAAAATTGAAATCTATGATCGTATGAGCCTAAAACATCTAATCCCGAATGGAGAGTGTAAATCCATTTAACATAGGACTCCCAGAAAGTCTTATGCATTGTATGCTCATGTGCTTGTGCATTTCATATGATTGTTAATATAACTTACTTGACATATTGCTTGTTGAAGTATTTAATTTTGGAAGTGGAACTCACTAAGCTAGCATAGCTTATACCCCCATAGGTTCTTTTTAATGCAGTTTCCATACATATGGTTGCATCCTCGGCTTGGCTAAATCAGGTAATGCAAAGTTAGGAATGTTTCCCATTAGTAGTTTATGATTATCTCTATATAGTCTTTCATAGTAAACCTTAAATGTTCGGGTTATTGCTTAAAAGATAATACCTATACTTTTGTTTAGTAGGGGAGTGCTCTTTAGTATTTTGTAACTGATCCTGAGATATCTGTGGTTTATGTTTTAATGCTTATACTATCAAGTTGAACTATCTATCTCCAACTTTATATGTATTCTATTATCGTGAGGGGACGCCTTGCATCTAATACATGACTTTTGAATGACTGTCATAGTGATTCTTAAGTCTCGTTTAGCATATGGTGGACTGTTACATTTAGGGTACCCTTTGGGGCGTGATAACAACATACCAAGGTTCTTTGGCACTATTAGTGATAAAATCTCTCAAGTACTTACATCATTTTATAATGTTTTGATGATAACAAAAGCCTTAAGGAATAATCACATGCTTATACATTACCTGTATAATTTTATGATGATTTCTTGTGTCACTCCCCGAGGAGTACCCTAAACGTGGCAGTCCGCCGTACACAATACTAAAGCCTAGGAATGACTACCTTAGTCATGCAAAGGCTTCCATATTATGTACAAGGCGTACATCACAACCAAGGGGACGCATCGGAGTAGCGCAATTCACATTGATAATAAATAAGTAACGAGGCAAAGAGAATACTTATTATAAAGCATAGACATATTGTATTGTAATTCTTAGAGGCATGTCCATCTATTATCCGCAAATAAATATAGCTCACTATTCATATAAGTCATTATATGTAAAGACCCTTACAAAATTACTTATCTTATGATTCTATTTCCTCCATAGAAGCTTAACGATCCTGTCATGATTTCTTCAATGTCATGATCCTCAAATTTAACCCACGAATATACCTGTTTCAACAAAATCTATAGGGGTATAAGCTACAACTAGCTTAGTGAGATATTCCTCTTCATTCGCACCACATTTTCAAACAAGTTTATTTATTCAAATACACATATGCTATGCATACAATGCAACAATCACATGATTACGCGAATATATATAGCCATCCGGAAACCATATATAGAACGGATTTACCCCTCCGTATCAAAGGTTAGGGAATCGGGGTTGAAGGTCCTCGACCTTCTACTGCTAGTCCCCAGGTCCTCACCCACAGCGTTCGGTTGGCTCGGCTCCGAACCTAGAGTCGCTTTCCCCGAGCGATTTGGATTCTCCAGGAAGGAACATGGCCCGTGGCACCGCACGATCACAGCCAATCCAACTCTACGCGTAGGAGTAGCAGCCTTCCGAAATAGATGTGACTCGATGGATGCTATGCGTGAACGTTTTATTGTTCTTAGGTCAAACCTTATTAAGGTTTATTAGGGGCGATCAATCAATTTAGCAACAATAAACAATCATACAAGTAAGTAAACAAAATTATTTAAACAAGCAGATCGAAGTTGCGATATTCTTAATTCTCAATTCACGCATAAACATAGAATCATATATATACGCATAATCCCGAAATCCCCAAATATACTCGTTTTTATCTTTTCTTAGTATACTAATGCTACTAACTTACAAGCACAAGCAAGGTAACGAAATTAGAAGGAATAACTCACTCGTCCATTTCGCTATCTTCTTAGTCGTAGTAATCCTCGGGTAGGGTATTCTCGTATCCTTCGTCACCTAGACAAAAGAAATACCCGGGATAAGTCTTCCATGAATTTCTATTCTTGGAGATCTTAAACTTTTCTTAAAATCGCGGTAAAATCGTATAAGAAGAAATTCCAACTTAAAATGGCCATAACTTGCTCATTTTAACTCGGAATTTCGCATATGATATACCGTTTTCTACCTATTCGAAAAGTTCTATCCATTTCTAAACTTATCTTGGTCATAAAAGGTCATTTGGGTTCCGAAAACGTCAGGTACAGATTTAAAACGAATTTTCTAAACTTTTGCAAAAATCCATTTTCTAACTCAACTTCATTTTAAAGAAAATCCTTTTGTAACAATATAATTATATATTTGATAAACACTTTGAATATATAGGTAAGCTCACTTTATATGCAAAATTTCTAATGGTAGTGTCTCAACAATTTATTTCATAAAACAATTCTTTTTAAAACTTATTTTGATAAATTCCTTTTCAAGTATTTAAAGAAACTTTATATTTTTACTAGGTTGTTATAAATGAGTATATTCTTATTTTATTTTTATTTTTTTTTCATTTCCTTTTCCAAAACAAGTAAAATTTCCTTTTAACCTTAGTTTTTCATAAATTTCGCTTCTAGTGATAAAAGATCTATTTTTATCAAAAAGTATATTAGGTTGTTCAAAACCTTTTTATAATTTTGTATTTAGGATGGTTTTAGAAAATGAATTTTGTCTTCTTATATTCATTTCTAAAATATAAGCTTTTGCTTTCCAAAACTTGTTCTTTCATTTCTTTTGAAAAGAATCATTTTTATAAAATCCATTATTATAAATCTTACCTCATTTATATTCCTTTCAAAATTAGTTCCTTCTTTTAGAAATTTGAAAATCATTATTTTTCCTAAGTGGGTTCATAACTTGATGAGTTGATTTTTGTCTTAACTTTGAAAACTAGTTTGTTCCTTAGTTTAGAAAAGAATTTAAGTCTTAAACTTTCGATATTAACGATTTATTTTTCTAAAAGCTTAGATTACCATAAAATACAAGGAAAATATTTATTTATGTTTTCTTGGTAAAACTATCTTTGTTATTTAAGAAAACTTGAGAAAACTTATATTCTATTTCTAGGTTGTTGATAATAACTTCTTTTGTAGTAAATCATATAATTGGAAACTTAGCTTTGAGTTCATTTAGTAAAACAAGATTCTATTTTTAGATTAGTTGAGACATTAACATTATGCAAATGCAAGTATCATGAGCATATAAAATAATAAGAACATAAAAAAATACTAAAAATAATTAATGAGCAAGAAAATAAAATATCAAGCATTGGGAACCTTAGCTTCTTCAAGGAATCCCGATCAAGTATTGGAGCCTTAGCTTTATCAAGGCATCCCGGACTAAGAATGGACTAGTCCCGAAAGATTAAAGAAAATAAATAAAAAGATTGTTTTGACTTGATATTGACAAGTCTAAGACTAGAAAGACTAGTCTTAATAATCGCATAAAATAAATAAATTGTATAACTTGAATGTAAAGAAATAACAAATGAGCTTATATGCTCTAAATAAATATATATACATAATGTACATAATACTATATATATAAACAAATAATCACAATAATAATAACAACATAATAAAATAGGAAGCTTATGTACAAGAACAAAACATGAATATGTTGTTGCTTTTACTACTCATATGAGTTTCAAAACAACACCATAGTCATATTAAGTCACATGACATGGATGAATAATAGATGGAAGAAATATTTACCTAAGGTATGTAAGAGGTATGAAGATGGTAGTGGATGTATGTTATGTGGTTATGGAGAGATGGTAGTTGTATTACATAAAGAGAGTTTTGGTAGGAGAGATTTTCTTCTTACAAGAAGAGAGTTCTTGTAAGAATATAGAGAGGAGTTTTTGGAGAGGATTTTGGCATAATTTCTTTGCTTTGGAATGGTGTGAAGAAATGAGAAGGGGAGAGGTGGTATTTATAGGAAAAGAGGAGAGGAATTAAGAGTGATTTAAATAATTGAAAAAGAAAATAAAAAGAGAGGGAAGAGAGAGAGTGATTGGATGGCAACATGAAGGGGGAGAGAGAAAAGTACAATTATGATTAATTTTTGTGTAAGAGAAGTGATGTTTTGTAAGAAAGGTATGAGTAGATTTTTATGGGAAAAGAAAATGTGAATAGTGTGAATTGTGTCATTTGTAAGAGTGATTAGATATAAAGTAGAGAGAGTGAATAGTAATGAATAGTAGAAAAGTACTATGAATAGTAGACTAGACAATTAAAGTACCGGTAGTAATAAAAATACGCGTAATAATGCGATATCTGTAATTTTTAGCTACCGAAAAATTCTAAAACTGATATTTTTGGAATCCTTGTATTTTTACGAGTCTATTGGTATAAACGGAATATTTTTAATATTCCGAGCTCCGGGACACGCTTTTCGAGAACCGATCCCGTTTGGGTCCTAAGGTCACTCAAAATTTGCGAATCTGATATTTTTATGTTATCCTATGTTATTACGAACTATTCTAGGTCATTAACTTAATTTCGTTTTCTAGGGTTTGAAAACGCGGGATTGCCGGATCTTAAATACTAGGGTTCGTTATGGGCTTGTTGACTTTTAGGGTTCTGTTTTGATTTCCATTTTCGTCGAGATATTCGTAAGATCGTATAATTTTTCGAGTCTTGATCGTTTTAGAATTTTAGCTCGAAATTTATATTTTATTTTATTTGTGATTATTTAATAGTTTTTAGTTCTCGGAATCGTTTAACCGAGTCTAGGGTTATGAGTTGACTCAGTTTGACTTTTGGTGAGAATTTGAAATTTGTGATTTCTGAAATTTATCGAAAGTTTTAAGATTTTGCTGTTGATCGTTATTTGGATATATTGTTTTGATTTGCGTGTTAGGAAACGGTTAGATGATTTAATTGATGTACGAACGTTGATTAAATCGGTAGTTAGACTTTATATTTCGTTTCAAGGGTTCTTGTTTTCTCAAGATTGAGAACACTCGTTTTTTTGTTCTCATTTGGAATTAAGTTTTAACTTGGTTCGAGTTTTAGGGTTTCATTTCGGTGTTTGACTTGTCTAAAATTGAGTTTTAATCTCAAGTTGATTTTTCGGGTTTTTTGATATTTATACTTCTAGAATTATTTTTAAGGATTATGAAAATTTTGGGGGGGGGTTTACATCTTGTTCCACTAATAAGTTGGTTTTTAATCCAATGGGGTTATTAAATAATTTTTTACAAGTATATTTGTCAGAAATCAAATCAATGCAACATAAATGAATCATCACCTTTTGTCTCTATAGCTTAAAGTTGGAACCTGTAAACCCCGGTATTCTCAGTAGTTAAGAAACCCCAGGTATTGGAAGCGAAACCCTAATCCGGTCCAGTTTGAGTCTAGTGAGAGGAGCTTAGGAACCTTAAATCCGGCTTTCCTTCGGTTTCATAATAAAAGAAGTTTTATAAAGTAAATGAAGTTGAATTATTGTTCTAAAGTATATTTTAGACCTTTGAAAGTTTTAAATTCGGGAATTCTTCAATTTCGGGCCTTCCCGAGCTTAATTACGGAAAAACGTGCCCCGGACCACGACTTCAGAAAAATGTTTCGGAATATTCATTAGAACCGTAATTTTATAAGGATTCCAAAAATATCAATTTTATAATTTTTCGGGTTATAAAAATTACAATTATAGCTTTTCCCGTGTTTTCCTTACAACCGGTAAAGTAGATGTCTTGTCTACTATTCACAAGTACAACCTACACTACACTCTACCCATACCCTATTTTTACATCCTTACAACTACTCATTTCAATTTTCTTTTCCAAGAATTTTTGTTTCTTAATCAATTATCACATTTATTACATTTTAATTATCTAAATTACAAAATATCAAAATTTCAAAACACACACACACACACACATAAGAAGTGGCCGACCTCCACCACCCAACCCACCACCCCAAGCCCCCCCCCCGCCCCGGGCCCCTCCTGTTTTCCCTCTCAATTGTTTTATTTAACTCAATTTTATTTAACTAAACCCTAATCCACTTAATATATATACTAAATGTTCATTCTCTCTCCTCATTTTCACTTGTTTCATTTTTTTCAAAAGAGAAAACTCTCCCCTTTCTTCCTCCTTGTGCCGTAAGCTTCCCCCCTTCCCCACTCTCACATTTCCAACTTGTTTTCTCCTCTTTTCTACCTCAAGACTCCATTGGTATGTTGATTTAAGCTTTGATTCTTCCTAATCTTGTGATGGCAAAGCTATATCTTGTGTGTTTTCTCATTTAATCCCAATGAGCTCATGCTAGGGACATGAAAAGACATGAACAAGAATATCAAGCCATCACAAGACATGGATCTAGTGTTTAGATGAGTTTATGTTAAGATATCTTCTTGTTCATGCATGTAAAGGAGAGATCTTGCATATATATTTATGTTCATGCAATGAAGTTTATGATTCATGCATTATAGTTAGTAGATCTAATGGTTAGACATCCACATCTTCATTTACATGTATGATCATAAAGTTATTTTGATTTCCATGCATTGATGATCATAAAAATGTAGTCTTGTATATGTATAGAGATGTTAGATAGTAGATCTTTATATATAGGAGGCAAGAACATTGAAAAATAAAAGATTTTGTAGGAAATGGTTTGTTGGAAATTCGGATGGATTTGGAACCCTACTTTAAAAACCACCAAAATCATTTTTAAACTCATATTTCACAAGAAAAATGAACGGTATGTGTAATAGGTATGTTGAAGGAATGATTTCCATAAGATTAGATGAGTTTAGACAAGATATAAATGTAAAACAAGTAGTAAAGTTAGAATGGAAAATATTGATTTATGGATGAATAGTCAAATTCGTATTTTTGGGTGATGTCCACATAAACACTTAGTATCTAAGCTTAGATGACATGTTTTATGAGCTAAATGAAGTCTTTAAATAATAGATATATTGGAGTCCTAATTTTTGATACATTAAACAAGTTTTCTCACAAGGAAAATGGAAGAAAAGAAAAATTACAAAATTCGGATTTTTATGAGTAGCTTATTCAAAAACATATTTACTCAATGAAAAATGTGGGTTTTTATGCATGAATGAATGTCATGATTAATATGGATGTTGGGAACTCATTTTAATTAGATGATAAGTAAATTCTAAGGATAAAATCATAAAAACATTAGGGGATGTAAGGTTGGTGATAATAACTTCTTGTAAGGGGTCATTAAGGAAATTCTTGATAACTAGGAATTCATAAGAGTCCATCATCCCATCATCAAAGATCATCAAAACCATGCATATATAGAGTTCATTACATGATATTCATGTTAGGAATTCATTCATATGTCATTTATGCATGAATCATCAACTAGGGACAATTCTCATCAAAAGCAAAACAAATTTTCGGAATTGGAGGATTTACGGAACAGATCTGATCCTACTGTTCCGTGACCTTAATGTTTTCAAAACTTGAAATTAATATTATAAATAGATAGATCTTTCGAAGTAGATAGAGATCGATATAAAATTTGCGAAATTCCGAGTTAAAATGACCAAGTTATGGCCGTTTTAAGTCGGAGCTTCCGCAAATAGCGAGAATTCCGAATTCATCTAGTCTAGATGCATAGTTTGGATTAGTTACATGATGAGAATCTCATTAAGATTATTCTTACTTTGTAGGTGATCCCGAGCAAGACGACACCTTACCTCCCGATTATTACTACTAGAAAGACCGGCGTCCAATGGCCAAGTGAGTTTTACTTCCACTCTCAATTAATGATTGTGATTGTAATGTAGTGGCACTAGTGGAATAGACAAAGATAAAAATGGATATGCATGATGGGGTATATGGGAATTATATATTTGTCTGCTGTTGATGTGCGGAATGGAACTTAACAAATATCGAAACCGGGTGTTAAGCTATTGACTGATTAGCTAGTATCTTATATTGAATGTCTGCTAATACTTGTTGGTCACCTAAAAGAATTGAACTAATGTATATTCGACTTCAATTGTAAATGTGATTCATTCATATCACGAAGGGGATGGAGCATTAGCATTGGTTGGTTTTTCGTGATCCATAAAACGAATATGTTGGTTATGATCCATAAAACGAATTTGTTGGTTAATCGTGATCCATAAAACGAATTATTGTTTAGTTGACCGTGAGCTTAAACGGTGTCGTACCGCAGGATTCGTTAATCTGCTAACCCGGGATGGAGGGCGCAAGTCCATCCACATATGATTTCCGGTTGGTCATATGTTTGCTGAACTCATTTGTTTGATGCATACACTTGCTTGAATAATCACTTGTTTGAATGAATTGTACTTAATTGTGATATGGAAGTTCTTACTCACTAAGCTAGTTAGCTTACGCCCCCATAGTTTTTACTTATTGCAGCACGAGTTTATCTGGCTTAGATCGAGGCAAGCCACAGCACAGGTACCGGAGATAGGAGTTTCCCATAGAAGTTTACTTCATTCTTTTTGTATAGACTTCCGTTGGAAACTAAAGGACTCTGGATGACTGTAATGGACTTGATATTATTTTGCGGGGGAATGCCCCTTAGATTTTGTAAAGTATAATTATGCGTTTTGGTTTATTATCTATGGCTAATGAATGCCACATTAAACTATTTAACTCCATTGGTTGAGTATTCTATTGTCGTAAAGGAACGCTTTATATCTATATAAGACTCTCGAAGGGCTCGGATAGGGAATTCGAGAGTCTTATTTAGTATGTGGCGGGCTGTTACGTTTAGGATACCCTATGGGGCGTGACAGAACCATTGAGTTTCAAGATGTTGTTAGAAGACCATGGGGAAAAAAAGGGCTAAAACTTATAATGACTACCCATCACAAGAAAATTGATGTAACACTAAGTCTAGTCTTTGGGCAAAGAGTTAGTTTACAATGATATTCTTATTGTAGTGATCAAGCATAAGCGAAAATTCATAGTGAAGTATTAGTCTTCCTTTGGGCCAACTAGCACTCATAATAAACTTCCAATAATTGCTAGAGCTCATCACCACATGTGATTGCGATTACCACCAGCATGAAACTTGCAATCACAACATCTTAGTAGTTTTCACCTAATAGTTTTCATGAGAGATCGCACTTTGATGAGGTGTCATTTTTATTTATTAGATATATCGTCGGACACGCCTTATAGAATTTTCATACTTTGACAATTTCACCATATAGTATTTTTGGAAATATCTACTTTAACTAATTTGAAATCATCAAAACACATTCGAAAGAGCAATCTTATGTGATTATAAGTTTATACTTTTTTTTTTTTAATGTAAGGATCACCTACGTGTTCAATCTTTTGACAAATCAGTTTACCATGTTGCTTCTTAAAGAAGGTTATCCCATAAAAATTAGTGACAGAGTTTCCGATTTGAATATGATCTAGAATAAGGTATATCAGTAAATGGAATTCTCAAATTAGACATGGGTTTGACAATCCAAACACTTGGGATTACGAATACAAGAAAATGTCCATGAAATTTCACGAACACAGTATTGTCAGAATGAATCCATATGTTATAGATTTAACCAACATATGCTCGGTATCACTATGAAATACCAATTTCTCTATTAATCAATTTAAAAGCCTGATTGAATATTGGTAAACGGAAAACCAAGACTTTATGAATTAAAAGTCAGGGAAAGAGGTAGTATAACCAATATCAAATCCACCGATTTTGTAAGAGCACGAGGGCATCTTAGTTCCATGAATCTTTGATTTTTTTTTTCTTCTGATTACAGAAAGAATATATATATATATATATATATCTCGATTACGGATATCGACTTCCAAAGACTGAATCCATTGTCCTTGAATTTTAACACTTTAGGAGAATTGATCCGAGCCATAAATAAATTCGATGTTCCATGGCATCGGAGTATGGATGCATCAAGTAATTCATCATATGCGTCCAACATATATTGCATATATTAATCAAATCATTGGAAAACAATTATAAAACATTTATCGAAATGCTAAATCCATAGAACATTCATGGAAAATCAATCACTTGAATCTAAAGACAATCAAAAACCAAAGCCACAGACTAGGATTCAGACACCAAAGCGAAGTTCGTACAATTGAATGTACGTACACATGCACAGAAAGTTCACATATGTTGCTTTGATAACACTTGTTTGGGATTTAATTAAAATATAAAGCCCTAATCTTAAATTAATATGATCAACATATGTGGAAATTAGGACATTGAATAAAATGGAAGTGTACCTTAATTCATTGAATGACAACAATCTTAAACGTAAGAAGATGATCTTCTACTGTTGTGTCCATATACTCCTTTCAAAGAGTGATAAGAAAACTCTATAGAATGATAAGGTGTGAGAGAATACTGAAGTGTCTTTTTGGAGGCTCCCCCAATCACATGCAGTCAGGGACCATAATCTTAACATGAAACTTATGGGCCAAGTTACTAAAAGAGTCCATCTATTTCAGTAGTGACCGTAGGGTATCTACACATATAAAACATATATATTATAACTCCATACTAATATAAGATGACAAAACACATTATAATATTATTAACTAATCACCAATATAAGTGTCAAATAATTTAATTTATTTTTAATAAACATACAACCACCTTTTTATGCAATTGCATGTGCGTCCACATGCCTATATATATTAAACCCACAAGTGCACATGAATTAACACAAAATTCAAACAATTTTTTTAATAAAATTGGCAAATGCAATGCAATTGGTCGATTCTGTGTGGAAGACACGAAGTGAAGCTTTCAAAAATTTATAAAAAAAAAAATGCTATTATATTCTATTTGACTTTGGTTACATGACTACTATTTAGGCAAACACACCTATTGAAGTAGTGTGGAAAATATTAGAAAGTGTTCCTTAGGAATCGTTAGCATCTACCATGCTAATTTATATTCTATTATTTGGTTAAAGAAAAAATGAACAAAACATTATATATATATGTATGTAGATGTTACAAACTAAGCTATGGTTAATACTACCTACATACATATTTTTACAGCAAACTTTATAAGATTAGCTTACTAATGTAAGATTAAAATTTGGATTTGCTTCACTAAACTATTATCATGTGATTTCTTAACAAACTCAATGAGTTCTTTACTAGGTATACTTGTACTGTCAGATTTACTAAGATAAGTTAATGCATATCTCAAGTGTCAAGAACTCTAGGTCTAGATTAAACCACCGGAATCTCTTCACAAGCTATCAGCAACTAGACTTGCATAAAGATTAAAAATCACTTGATTAAAACCCATTTTAATGAATTTAAAATCAAGTGACAGAAAATTTCACTACCCTTATCTCTAGGTGGTTATGAGAAACTCTATTAGCAACCTAGTTCTATTCAAAAGAACGATTTTTTAATCTATTTAGTTGAAATTAAACATGGATCTACATGGTAGACACACATAAACCCACGAATTGAAGTTTAAGCTACTAATTACAAATACTCGAAACAATATTCAATTCAAAACACATTGAAATCGCATGAATCAGGTTTTGGATTCACAAACCCTAAGATAAAACGATTATTTCTCCATGGGTATGAACATTAAACTCAAATTCAGGAGAAACGATATAAAAAAAAAGACAAATATTATCTATTAAGCACAAAATCTTACATAAATAAATGTCAATTTTAATTCAAATTTACCTAAAAAAAATCAAATTCTTAGCAAAAGAGCACTTTCTCTCATTAGCAATTTTCTCTCCACTATTCACACCTATTCTATGATAGAAATTTGTTACATATGATACAATATTGTTGCAACACTTGTGCATGTTTATTTATATGTGTTAGACACATGAATCATAATGATTTTATTGGCTGACGTGGTAGATTTTTTTTTTTTAATAAACTTTGTAAGGATGTGATGCGCGCATGACAAGATGACTTTTCGCAGGTAGAATCGTGGCCTCAAATGTTGGCTACTATAAACACTTTGTCCAAATCATGTAAAGTACAATTTGTCTCAGCTTACGTTTTGCCTTGTATTCTTGCCCTCAATTCATTTCTTGGAGGTGTAGTTGAATTTTTCTTAAAAAATCTTTGTTGTTTTGCTCTAATTCTTTCTCAAATCACTTTGTTTCTTCTTTTAATGATCCTAAGAGTTAAAAAATAGCATTGAACAATAATAACATTTACAAGAATTTTTCCAATAAATGTTCAAATCAAGCATGAATTCCTATAAATTGCATAGAGTATAAATGACTTATCAACAATCATCCAAAATAAATAAAAAATGGCCTTTAATGATTCAGATGGTTCTCATAACATACTTCCTTTAAACTCACAAATTCCATTCATGATTTATTTTCCTATTGAAGAAGTTGTGCTTTATTGATTTTAAAAGATGGTTTGCTTGAGGACAAGCAAAAGCTTAAGTGTAAGGGAATTCGATAAGTCATTTTTACTCAACTCAATTCATAGAAATAGAAGCTTGATTTGATCTATAATAAGATAAATTCCTATAAATGTGTGCAATTACTGTGAAAATATTGTTTTTCACCTCCCGAGATCAAGAAAAGAAGAAACAAAGTGATTTGAACCATATTTGGAGCAAAATAACTAAAACAGTTGAAGAATGGATTCAACTACACCTTTAGAAAATGAATCGAGGCAAGAACAAAGCAAAAGTGCAAACAATGCCTAAAGTCGTGCTCGTAGTTCTAACAAACGGTATGAACTGAGAACACACTGGGCCTTTGATGAAAAGATACAGCTTCTACCATGGCCAACCCTCGAGCTTGCGATCCAAGATGTGATAAGTGACCCTATTCTTGTTGTTATGTACATGCTACCCTACATATGCACATGAGGACATACAAGAATTTCGTTAAAAATCTGCCACATCAGTTAATGAAGTCTTCACGTTTTCAATGCCCTAACACCGATAAATAAACATGCATAGACATTGTAACATTATTGTACTGTATGTAACAAATTCTTAACATAGAATAGAGTAGTGAGATAATTTTTAGTAAGAGAAAATCTTCTTTCGCAAAAAAATCAAGTTTTCTAAGTAAATTCATATTTAACTTGATATTTGTTCTTGCAAGATTTCGTGCTTAATCTGTACTATTCATCTATAATTTCATATTATTTCTCTTAAATCCGCGTTTACTGTTCATATCCGTGGAAAAATAATCATTTTAACTTAGGGTTTGTAAATGCAAGATTTGATTCATGTGATTTCAACACGTTTTAATTGAAAATCGACTGGATACTTGCAATTAGTAGCTCTAACCTTAATTTGTGAGTTTATATGAGTGTACCATGCAGATTCATATCTAATTTCAGCTAAATAGATTGAGAAATCGTTCTTTTGGATAGATCTAGGTTGCCAATGAAGTTGCTCATAATTATCTAGAGATGGGATGGTGAAACTTTCTATCACTTCTTTTAAAATTCATTGAAATGGGTTTTAATCAAATGACTCTTAATCTTTAAGAAGATCTGGGTTGTTGATAACTTGTGAAGAGATTCTAGTGGTGTGATCTAGATCTAGAGTTTTTCATGATGAGAGAAGCTTTAACCTTTCTTAGTAAATCTGTAAACCCCTAAAATTTACGGTTAATTTTAAATTAGATCTTAAAATAAAAAGTCAACCGGAACCCTAAAAAGTCAACAAAAGTTTAGTACAAACCCTAGAATTTAGATCTGGCATTCCCATATTCTTTAGCCCTAGAAAACGAAGTTGAGATAATTAGTGATCAAAGTTCGTAATAACTTAAGGAAACACAAAAAAAATCAGATTCACGAATTTTGAGTGTCATTCGGACACAACTGAGATCAATTTTCAAAAAGCGTGTCCCGGAGCCCAAAATAATAAAAATAATCCGATAACACCGTTAGGACCGATTTAATACAAGGAGTTCAAAAATATCAGTTTTGTAATTTTTCGATAACTAAAAATAACATATATCACATTTATACGCGTATATTCTTACTACCGGTATTTTACTAGTCACGTCTACTTTACATTATACTATTCATTACTATTCTACACTATTTATTTATCTTTACTTTTTCTAACACCTACTCTTACAACACCATAACCTATTATCTTTACTTTTTAACTTTCCCATAACTTTATATCATATCTATCTTACATATTATTACTATTAATATACAAAATTACAAAAAATCAAATCTCTCCTCCCCTACACTCTTCATGGCTGGTGCAATCCCCTCTCTCTCTTCCTCTATTTATTTTCAATTTTTCTTTAATTAAATCACTCAAAAATCACTCCCCATTTTCCTATAAGTACCCCCCTTTTTCACTTCATTCACACATCATTTACTCACAAATTTAACTCTCAAAACTCTCTCCAATTCCCCTCTTAACTTCTATCCCAAAACTCTCTAAAATTCTCTCCACAAAACCCTCTTTTTCTTCTTCTACAAATACATTAGGTAAGAATTTTCTTTAGAATTCTCTTACCACGTCATGTAACTTTATATGACCATGGTGTAAGTTTCCTAAACTTAATGTTAAGGAAGCTACACTATGTTCATGTATTGTTCTTGTTCATGAAAATATATTTATGTATTTCTATGTTGTTATTTTACTTTTTCTCATATTATTGTTGATCTTATGTTTATCTCTTATATATATGTAACTAGATATAATTATGTATTTATATATAATCTTTAGAGCATATATGCTCATTCTTATTTATGTACTTCCAAGTAATGCAATTTATTTATTTATTTTATGTTATTTTAAAACTAGTCTCTAGTCTTAGACTTGTCCTCATCAAGTCAAAACAATATATTTGCTTTCTTTTCTTATTTTTCTTTTGGGACTAGTCCATTCTTAGTCCCGGGATACCTTGATGAAGATAAGGTTCCTAATACTTGACATATTTCTTTACTTGCTTATTTTATTACTTATTATGTCTTTCTTATGTTTTTACAATTTTACATTCATGATCATGCATGAACATCTTGATTTTGTCTCAACAAGATAAAGAATGAAAAGTTTTCTTAAAGTTCTTCTCCAAAAATAAATATTGTCATGAATGAAATGATTTTTCATAAAAACTTAGGAATTTATGTTAACAAATCTTTTCTAGAAATCTAGAGAAATTCATCACAAATTTTAAATAACCAAAGAACATAGAAATTTTTCTTCAAAACATACATACATACACTTTAAAAAGTCATAAAATGGAAAAGAATTCTTGTTTAAGCAAAAGTTTCACTAAACCTCACTTTTCATAAATACTTTGAATTTCAAACTAAACTAGTTTGACAAACACAAAGAATTTTCCTTTGATAAAAATAGGATGATCTTAAGGAATAAGATTAATGAACGACTTAAGAAATCATTTCTTTAAATATAGAATCATTACTACTTTCAAAAAGTATTAAGAACTAAACTATAGGGAGTTTAGAAAAATGGAAATCATTCTTTTGAAATTAAAAAGACTAAGGAAATGGAATTAAGGAAAAATACTCATTTAAATAACTTGAGAAATTTTCTAGCAACGCTAAGAAGAAATTTTAAAAAGTTTTACTTTTTCAAAGTTTTTAGAAGATTTTACTTTTACAAAAAATTCATGGTTGAGACAACTTCATTAATTTCATGCATTTAACATGAGTCAATGAATATATATATATATATATATATGTTCAAAGGTCTTACAACTATTATAATATCTATCTATTTGATACAAGTTTTTGTAAAAAGAAGAAAATAGGTTTTGTAAAATTCGTGGTGAATCTGATCACCACTATTTCAGAGCTCAAACAACTTAGTTTGATGAAAATAGTTTTAGAATTGGATAGATCTTTTCGAATGGGTTGGAAACAGTATATTATATGTGCAATTCCGAGTTAAAATAAAATGACCAAGTTATGGCCATTTTAAGTTGTAATTACTCTCTATACGAATTTTAACGATCTTATGACATAGTTTTTGATAAGTACCATAGAATCAAAAAGAAATAATCATATTGGGTATTCTTCTTGATTAGATGATCTCGAGGAGGATTTTTCATACCCGAAAGATTATTACGATTAGTGGAAATCCCGAACGACTCATCCATTAGAAGAAAAGTGTCATCATGGCTGAGTGAGTCTACTCCCCTTAATTCTCATACTTATGATTGTGCTTGTAAATTCAGTTGCATTAGACTTTAGGCAAGATAAAATAGAAATTATATGATAATATGTTGAATGAATATCAAGTATATCGAAGCATGAATTGCTTGTAATAAAGTTGTATGTGTTTTATTACATTGAAGTGTGAAATTGGTTGCTCACTTGAAGGAAATTAAAATATAACGACTAGACTTTGATTAACAATTTATGCATACACTTCATACGTTAGTCATATTGCATTCGCTATTATACAATTGGTGGGACAAGTATATGATAGTGGTGGTAGGCATAATCGGTATATCATGTAAGTGGCGAGTAGGAGCCGGTAAAAACTACATAAATTGGTGACTAGTAGGAGCTTGTAATAACTACATGTTTTTTATGGCGTATAGGAGCGCGTAAAATCTATAAAAATGTTTTAAAAAGAAGTTGTGGTTGTAATTGGACGGAATACTTAACCTCGAATGAAGGGCGTAATTCATTCAACATATGATTCTCGGAAAGTCATATGTCATGTATGCTCATGTGTTTGTTGCATTTCATTTGCTTGCCTAATAATCTTGGTTGATATTTTACTTTAAGTATGAATTTTCGGGATTTACTTACTAAGCCCATAAGCTTACGCCCCTATAGATATTTGCATTCTCAGGAACACTTGTTTTCATACCCGAGGTCTCCTCATATCTACTTGAAGATTTAGATTAGAATTCCTTTGAAATCTTGATGTAGTATTAAATTATTGTAAAGACTATTTCAATCTTTGGGATTTAGCGGGGGTATGCCCCTAAGAATCATGTAATAAACCTTTGGTTATTAATATTATGAATTATTTATTTATGGATTCTTGTATGTTCATTATTACTTGCTTGGACCACACTTCCCAAAAGCGTCTCCTATTACCATACTAGACGCTTTACATATAATACTAAGACTTTCGTGTGATTAAGGTAGTCATTCTTGAGTCTTGATACTATATGTGGCGGGCTGCTAAGTTTAGGGTACCCTTCGGGGCGTGACAGTTTAAGTTGGTATCAGGGCAACAAGTTTAAAGGAATAAAGATAAAAATGAGTCTAGAAAAGAAAAAGGTAGATATATTGAAATTAAGTAGATAAAGACCTAGATAAGTTAGATAAGCTTAGAATTTTTCGAAAAGGAAAATTAATGACCTTCCTTTTCTTTTACAGCTTACTCTTGGTGAAGTTAGAGCTAAGGCCCAACGTTTGAACTTGAGAAGTGACAAGACTCTTGCAGACTACCGGTTGAAAGTAAGGAGCTTATGTGAGGAGTTTGCCCTTAGTAGAACGACCTAAATCAGCTCGAGTAATGTATAACATCTGGAGGAGAGGACTCCGTGACTCTATGTGGGACCATGTGATAGATGGGTTAAGATATGATGCCACAAGACACACCAATTGGACCAGCATGGAAGTTATTTATGGAATGGAACGGCTCATGTGCCACTACTACCATACCCCTATGCTCCAAGAGGCTATGTTCATTTTCCAAAATGACGGACGTCCAGTCTTTCCTGATTTTCAAACTTGGAATTCCATAGGCCCGTTATAATCTATGCCCATGACGAACTAGCAAATAATACCGGTTGGGGACAAGCAGATGGAGAGTCTTACTTCTTTTGGTATGGAGTTTATCGAAATTTGTGGTCATACCCTGATGAACCACCTCCACCACCATCACTAGAAGGAGGAATGCATGAAAAAGTCGAATGGGGTGAAGTCATGAATCAAGGAATGCAACCCGTAGAACCACAAGCAGATCACGGATGGGATGATGATGCTTCCAACCACCAGGAAGCCAATCAAGATTTTGGATGGCCTATTGAACCAACCCCAAAGGGAAACATTCCAAGTAGAAGCCGATCTCACACTCCCTTAATAAGAGACCTAACCGGGGATAAAGTGATAGAAGTATCTGATGGGAAGCATGCACCACAAATGGGGTATGATCAAGGAGAACCAAGTACATCTAGGAATCGACCCTCCCACAAAGGAAAAAGGATGACAGTTCGAAGCTACCTAAGGCAATTTGTAGCAAAAAGGCCAAGGATGACTCCTAGCCCCAACCACCATGACATGACCCCATCACCATGAAGGATGACCAAAGAAGGAAGGAAGGAAGGATCCACCTGAGCAATCCCATACGTCCAACAAGAATTTTGTAACCAAATAGACTTAGGATATAGGATTGATTAGAAGTTTAATTTATGTTTTTGGAAAGGTGTTCAATGTTGTTATGTTTTGAATTTCTTTTGTAAACTTTAATTTCTTCCATGAACGGGTTTCATTCCCTTGAATGCTCTTTAATTTAATGAAGTATTTTGGTTTGAACAAATTTCATTTCTTGACTTAATTGCTAAATTTCTTCTATATGATGTTTCTCCTTACATGTTTATTTCTTTGAAAATTTCCATAATTTCCGTAACATAATATGTAAAAGACTTAATCTAGTATTTACGTAAACAAATTTAAAACAGTCGACCTAGAAAAGGACGACGAGAGTAAGGTAGGCATCGAATAATTTGCCTGAGGAAGTAAACCAATCAGAAGTACCCCATATGGCTCCGCCCCCAAATCCACAAGGTGATCTCCAAGCCACGCTTGGTTAATTAACACAACTTCTTAATTTGTTAGTTCAACAACAACAGATGAACATGTAGCCACCCGCACCAGCTCACGCACCGCCTCAGCAGGCGCCTCAAGCATCTGTACATGAATCGGCAGCACCTGATGCTCAATCACATATAGCACCTTTGCTGCCACTGCCTCTGCCACCACCTCGACCCTACAAAACATCACTCCCATATTTCATCAAAAGTGACCATTACTTTGATGGGGCTTTCGAGAAACCAGACGAAGCTGAGGATTGGCTCGCATAGATAGAACGATCTTTTACTACTTATGAAGTTCCTCATCACCTTCAACTAAGCTATGGTGCCTATATGTTGAGGTTTAATGCTCGAATTTGGTGGGAGTCCAAGAGTAGAAAGTTGCCACCTCCTATCACCTGGGATATGTTTTGAAATGAGTTTTAGAAAACTATTTCCCGGGAAGTCTAAGAGTGAGGTATAGTGCGGATTTCTTACACATGTCTTAGAAAGGAAGATCCATAAACAATATGAGATGGAGCTCAGCCGACTCCTACAATATGCTTCTGATTCCTATAAGTATAGCGAAGAGTTGAAACATCAAGTGTTCCTGAATGGGTTAGTTGAAGATTTAAGGATACGGTTAGAAGAATTTGACATCTGCACCTTCAGCGAACTAGTTGAAAGGGCAAGAATTGTTGAAGGGGCCAAGAAAAGGAAAGCTGGGACTTTTGAGAAGAAAGTTCATGTGTTTGGAAGGAAATTTCAACCAGTAACAAGCTCCTATTTCCCTTCTAAGAGGTTTAAACCTATTAGCCACTTTAAGGGAAATTTCAATGGACAAAAGGATATCTTTAAGGTAGCAGTAACTTGTTGGAAGTGCAAAGGAGCGCATTACCCGAAAAATGCCCTCTTCTCCAGAACAAATGTTATTTCTGTGGTGACCCAAGCCATAAGATTCCAGATTGCACAAAGAAAGCTTCTACGACTTATTTCGCGTACAAGCAAACCGAACATTTTGCTAATGAATGTCCTCAAAGGAAATCCACAACGGACCAACCTGTTGGATTTCAGGAGGAATTACTCCGACAAGGAGTGGGAATGGAAGTGATAGTCGCTCATCATCATCTATGCATAGGCTGAGAATCTACTACCTTGAAGGGCAATGGGTTTGTGAAGATGTTGCTGAAGAAGGAGTGGAACTGGCTACCCTGGACAATGGAGAGGAGTATGATTATAGCTTGGTTACAAGTTAGCCTCAATCCATAAATATCTGCTCATTTGATATCTGTTAAAGATATGATATGTGTTGAGAAACGATAGATGGTTAGGAAACCCTATAAAGATGATAAGGATAATAATACACGCGTCTTGAATGCAGGAACCATACAAATAGGGGACCTGAGTGCTTATACCCTCTTTGACACCGGTGCAACACATTCCTTTATTGCAGCTAGTCTAGCCTTAAAGGCTGGTTTACCCATCACCTCGACCACAACAAGTTTTCGTATAAAACCCCTATGGGTAACATGGTGACTACCAAAGAAGTAATAAAGAATTACCCCATGATGATACAAGGTTATAAAGCAACCACCAATCTTGTGGTAGTAAAAATCAGCAAATATAAAGTGATTCTCGGAATGAGTTGGTTGCCCATGGTAGAAGCAAAGGTAGATTGCAGAAGTAAGAAAGTAGAATTCATGGGACAAGACAGGAAGAAAGCTACGTTTTTAGGAGAATCCAAGGCTTCTAAAAGATTGGAGTTAAGTTCGTTCGAGTTAATTGAAGAAGTTGAGGAAGGAGTTGAAAGCTATGTAGGGAGTATGGAAGAGGAGAAGGAAAGGCCGAACATTGACGACATCCCAATTGTTAATGAGTTCTCTGATGTTTTTCCGGAAGAATTGCCTGGGTTACCTCCAAAACAAGAAATTGATTTCAAGATTGAATTGATGCCAAAGACGAAACCCATATCCAAGGCAACGTATCGAATGGCACCCGTTGAGCTTAAGGAACTTAAAAAGCAATTACAAGAATCGCTTGACCAAGGATTCATTAGACCAAGTGTCTCGCCTTAGGGAGCTCCAGTGTTATTCGTAAAGAAGAAGGATGGATCGATGAGGTTATGTATTGATTACTGGGAACTCAATAAGGTCACTATAAAGAATAAGTATCTATTGCCAAAAATTAATGATCTCTTTGACCAATTGCAAGGAGCAAGTGTGTTCTCATGTATTGATTTGCGATCGGGATACCACCAGCTAAGGATTAAACTAGAAGATGTGTCAAAGACCGCTTTCAGAAGTCAATATGGACACTATGAGTTCATGGTCATGCCCTTTGTATTGACTAACGCACCAGCTGCTTTCATGGACTTGATGAATCGAGTGTATAAGGCGATCTTGGATAAGTACGTGATTGTCTTTATTGACGATATTTTGGTCTATTCCAAGACGCAGGAACAACACAAAGAACATCTGAGAATGGCATTACAAACGTTAAGGGAGCACAAGTTATATGCCAAACTGTCCAAGTGTGACTTTGTTAATGATTGCGCCCTAGGTCAATTACTAAGTATTGTTATTTCATGTACTTGAGGCCAATCACCAGTTAGTGATTTAATTTTAAAATCCAATGGGAAGAATAAATAAATTATTATTTTGAATAATAAGTTACTATGACTACCAACCTTAACAAGATTAGGGGCATTATTGTCAGTGCAAAATACTGACATAATATAAATAGGTGTGATAGCGTCTCATTAGGGTTAAGACTTTTACTGTCACATTAGACAGTAGCAAAATTCTATAACCTTAAAAGAGAAACACAAGAAAACAAGATTCTTCTCAAATAATCTAGAAGCGTTCTAGATTGTGCTAGCATACAAAGGTGATTCCTTTTTGGAGGCGTTTGTTCGTGTGGACGAAGTAGAGGGTGTTGCTAAATTGTGGTTCCTTGTAGATCCAGATTGATATCAGTTTTCACAAATTCGAAATTGTAAGGTATTATTTCGAATCATCTTTTTGTATCTTATTTAATTAGAACACATGGATCCATGCTTTAGGATTTTAATTTTTCCACTGCAAATAAGATTTAAAATTTCGTATGAAACCCTACATACTTTTGGTTGGACCAAATATCCTTTTTAGGACATGTTAACTCGGGGAGTGGAATATCAGTAGATCCCGAAAAGATTAAGGCCGTAATGGAATGGAAACAACCAAGGACGGTAACTAAGATTAGAAGTTTCCTTGGATTAGCTAGCTATTATAGAAAGTTCGTGCAAGATTTCTCAAAAATAGCCAAGCCGCTAACTCAGTTGACCCAAAAGAATGAGAAGTTTATATGGAATGAGAAGTGAGAACAAAGTTTCCAAGAGTTGAAGCGACGGTTGTTATCTACTCCAATTTTAACCTTACCAAATCCAGAAAAGCCATATACCATCCATAACAATGCATCAAGGAATGGCTTAGGATGCATACTTATGCAAGAAGGGAAGATAATTGCATACGCTTCACAATAGTTGAGGCCGAATGAATAGAATTACCTAACGCATGATCTTGAGTTAGCTGCTGTTGTCTTTGACTTCAAGCTTTGGAGGCATTACCTGTATGGATAGAGATGTGAGATATACACGTATCATAAGAGCCTCAAGTATTTATTCACACAAAAGGAATTAATTATGATGCAAAGATGATGGTTGGAGTTGATCAAGGACTATGATTTTGGGATAAACTATTACCCTGGAAGAGTGAATGCGGTAGTAGATACTTTGAGTTGGAAGAATCACTGAAAAGTTACACCATGCTTGCAACCCAAAAATAACTTATAAAGGAATTCGAGAGATTAAGCATGGAATTTGTGGGACAAAATGTAGAGGTATAAATTTCCCTTTTGGTGATGGAGCCAACTCTGATAGATAGGATCAAGGAATCTCAGCGATATGACAAAGTTATTCAAAAATTGAAACGTGAGGTACAAGGAGGAAAGTATGATGATTTTGAGATAGATGAGGAGGATGTAGTAAGAATGAAGGGAATATTATGTGTGCCAGATGATGAGGAGATGAAAAAGGAAATTTTGAGCTTGGCACATAACTCAGGATATACCATGCACCCCGGGGGTACCAAGATGTACCAAGGTCTTAAGAGTCACTTTTGATGGAATGGCATGAAAAGAGATGTGGCTGAATTTGTGATGAGATGTCCTACATGCTAGCAAGTAAAGATTGAACACTAGAGGCCAGGAGGAGTTTTGAAACCATTGACCATACTAGAATGGAAATGGGATCAAATTACAATGGATTTCGTATGTGGTTTACCCCGAAATCAACTGGATATGATGCCATATGGGTAATAGTGGATCGACTTACTAAGTCGGCACATTTTATCCCTATCAATATGACCGACTTGATGGAGAAGTTGGCTCGGCTATACGTAAAGGAGATTATGAGACTACATGGAGTTCCAATGAGAATTGTATCGTATTCAGTCAAAATTCTGGATAAGTCTTCAGAAGTGTATGGGAACTAAGTTATATTTTAGTACAGCTTATCATCCCTAAACCGATTGACAGTCAGAGCGAACTATCCGGACCTTGCAAAACATGTTGAGAGCATGTGTTATGGAATTCAAGGGAAGCTGGGAAGCACATTTACCTTTGGTAGAATTTGCTTACAACAACAGCTACCATTCAACAATAAGATGCCACCATATGAAGCTTTGTATGGAAGAAGGTGCAGATCACCTCTATTTTGGGATGATGTGGAAAAGTTGACAATTGGACTAGATCTCATCCAAGATGCCTAAGACAAAGTCAGGATTATTTAACAAAGGATGAAAGAGGCCCAGGATAGACAAAAAAGTTGGGCAAATAAAAAACGCTGACTCCTTGAGTTTGGCATTGGCGATCATGTGTATTAAAGGTAAACCCGATAAAGAGTATTCATCGTGTACGGGCTCAAGGAAAGCTAAGCCCAATATATATTGGACCATTTGAGATTCCCGAACAAGTGGGAGATCTAGCTTATGGCTTGGTGTTGCCACCAAACCTGTCGGGAGTACATAATGTCTTCCATGTCTTAGTGTTAAGAAAGCATGTACTCGACCCCGATTGGATTGTAGAGCTTGAACCGGTAAGATTAAAGGAGAACTTGACCTATGAGGAACACCCAGTTCAAATTCTGGATCGGAAGATTCAAAATTTGAGAAACAAGGAGATCCGATATGTCAAAGTATTATGGAGGAATCATTCATGAGAAGAGGCCACTTGGGAAGCCGAAGAGGATATCTGAAAGAAATACCCGAATCTCTTTGAAGAATTAGGTACGAATTTCAAGTTTTGAGGACAAAACTTTCTTTAAGAGAGGTAGGTTGTAAACCCTTAAAATTTTCGATTAATTTTAAGTTTGATTTCAGAATTAAAAGTCAACCAAAACCCTAAAAGTCAGCAAAAGTCTAATACAAACCCTAGAATTTAGATGACATTCCCGTATTCCTTAGCCCTAGAAAATGAAGTAGAGATAATTAGTGATCATAGTTTGTAATAACTTGAGGAAACACAAAAAAATCAGATTCACGAATTTCGAGTGTCCTTTGGACTAAACAAGATCAGTTCCCAAAAAGCATGTCCCGGAGCCCAAAATAACAAAAATATTCCGATAACATCGTTAGGACCGATTTAATACAAGGATTTCAAAAATATCAATTTTGTAATTTTTCGATAACTAAAAACAACAGATATCGCATTTATACGCGTATTTTCTTACTACCGGTATTTTACTAGTCACGTCTACTTTACATTATACTATTCATTACTATTCTACACTATTTATTTATCTCTACTTTTTCTAACACCTACTCTTACAACACCATAACCTATTATCTTTACTTTTTAACTTTCCCATAATTTTATATCATATCTATCTTACATATTATTACTTTTAATATACAAAATTACAAAAAATCAAATCTCTCCTCCCCTACACTCTTCATGGTTGGCGCAATCCCATCTCTCTCTTTCTCTATTTATTTTCAATTTTTTCTTAATTAAATCACTCAAAAATCACTCCCCATTTTCCTATAAATACCCTCTCCTCTTTCACTTCATTCACACATCTTTTACTCACAAATTTCACTCCAAAACCCTCTCCAATTCCCCTCTCAACTTCTATCCCAAAACTCTCTTAAATTTTCTCCACAAAACCCTCTTTTTCTTCTTATACAAACACATTAGGTAAGAATTTTCTTTGGATTTCTCTTACCATATCATGTAACTTTATATGACCATGGTGTGAGTTTCCTAAACATAATGTTAAGGAAGCTACACTATATTCATGTATTGTTTTTGTTCATGAAAATATATTTATGTATTTCTATGTTGTTATTTTACTTTTCCTCATATTATTGTTGATCTTATGTTTATCTCTTATATATATGTAACTAGATATAATTATTTACTTATATATAATCTTTGGAGTATATAAGCTCATTGTTATTTATCTACTTCCAAGTAATGCAGTTTATTTATTTATTTCATGTTATTTTAAAACTAGTCTCTAGTCTTAGACTTGTCCTCATCAAGTCAAAACAATATATTTTCTTTCTTTTCTTATTTTTCTTTTGGGATTAGTCCATTCTTAGTCCCGGGATACCTTGATGAAGCTAAGGTTCCCAATACTTGACATATTTCTTTACTTACTTATTTTATTACTTATTATGTCTTTCTTATGTTTTTACAATTCTACATTCATGATCATGCATGAACATCTTGATTTTGTCTCAACAAGATAAAGAATGAAAAGTTTTCTTAAAGTTCTTCTCCAAAAATAAATATTGTCATGAATGAAATGATTTTTCATAAAAACTTAGGAATTTATCTTAATAAATCTTTTCTAGAAATCTAGAGGAATTCATCATAAATTTTAAATAACCAAAGAACATAGAAATTTTTCTTCAAAACATACATATACTTTAAAAAATCATAAAATGGAAAAGAATTCTTGTTTAAGCAAAATTTTTACTAAACCTCACTTTTCATAAATACTTTGAATTTCAAACTAAACTAGTTTGACAAATACCAAGAATTTTCCTTTCATAAAAATAGGATGATCTTAAGGAATAAGATTAATGAACGGCTTAGGAAATCATTTCTTTAAATATAGAATCATTACTACTTTCAAAAGGTATTAGGAACTAAACTATAGGGAGTTTAGAAAAATGGAAATCATTCTTTTGAAATTAAAAAGACTAAGGAAATGGAATTAAGGAAAAATACTCAGTTAAATAACTTGAGAAATTTTCTAGCAAAGCTAAGAAGAAATTTTAAAAAGTTTTACTTTTCCAAAGTTTTTAGAAGACCTTACTTTTACAAAGAATTCATGGTTGAGACAACTTCATTAATTTCATGCATTTAACATGAGTCAATGAATATATATATATATATATATATATACACTTTTCAAAGGTCTTACAACTATTATAATATCTATCTATTTGATACAAGTTTTTGTAAAAAGAAGAAAATAGGTTTTGTAAAATTCGTGGTGAATCTGATCACCACTATTTCAGAGCTCAAACAACTTAATTTGATGAAAATAGTTTAGAATTGGATAGATCTTTTCGAATGGGTTGGAAACAGTATATTATATGCGCAATTCCGAGTTAAAATGACCAAGTTATGGCCATTTTAAGTTGGAATTACTCTCTGTACGAATTTTAACGATCTTATGACATAGTTTTTGATAAGTACCATTGAATCAAAAAGGAATACTCATATTGGGTATTCTTCTTGATTAGATGATCTCGAGGAGGATTGTTCATACCCGGAAGATTATTACGATTAGTGAAAATCCCGAACGACTCATCCATTAGAAGAAAAGTGTCATCATGGCTGAGTGAGTCTACTCCCCTTTAATTCTCATACTTATGATTGTGCTTGTAAATTTAGTTGCATTAGAATTTAGGCAAGATAAAATGGAAATTGTATGATAATATGTTGAATGAATATCAAGTATATCGAAGCATGAATTGCTTGTAATAAAGTTGTATGTGTTTTATTACATTGAAGTGTTTGAAGTTGGTTGCTCACTTGAAGGAAATTAAAATATAACGGCTAGACTTTGATTAACAATTTATGCATACACTTCATACGTTAAGTCACATTACATTCGCTATTATACAATTGGTGGGACAAGTGTATGATAGTGGTGGTTGGCATAATCGGTTGATGAACCAAAATTATTCCTATTTTATGGGTGCTAAAACATATGTTTGATGGTCATTTATATTGGGAATTTAGCACTTGAATTAATGGAGTTAAGCTTTTAGGTCTTTAAAGGAGATATTTTTCAAAGAAAGCGAAGACGGGTCAAAAATGTAAAGTTTGGATCAAGAAGAACTCAACATGACAAGAACAAGCCATGTCTTTCAACCATTACAAGAAAGAAGCAAAATTAAGGGCTAAATATCAAGCTTTTGGAAGACATTTATGAGACATGACCTGTCCCAAACCGTGTTAACTCGGAAATTCAACTTTGCAAGGGACATTTCTGGGACAAGCTGTGTCCCAAGTCGTGTCAGTGAAGAAAAAAGTGCACAGCAAGGGACATTTCTGGGACAAGCCGTGTCCCTAGTCATGTCGATTTCCATAATGAAGAAAACAGCCAGACATTCAAGTGACGTGACCTGTCGATTTGACAGTCCGTTACTTTATGAGAAACGACTTTTTTTATGAATAGTAACCCCCTATTTATTAAAGAAACGTCTATTGGACATTAAAGGGGTGTTACTTTGAAAAGCCAAAAGACCCGTAACTCCCGTAACTTCCCATTTCCTCCATGATGAGCATTCAATTCCATTTATGTGTTACTTTGGAAAGCCAAAAGACCCATAACTCCCGTAACTTCCCATTTCCTCCATCAATGAGCAGTTAATTCCATTTATGCAAAAATCATTATAAATTGAAGATGAAGGAAGAATAAACAAAAAGCAGAGAAGAACAAGAAAAGGAGAGACAGAGACAAGAAAGAAAAAACACACTTTTATGTATTTCTACTATAGCATTTGTGCTTGAGTGTATCAATTTATCAAGGAACATCGTTTGTATTGCTAATCTAATTTTAGATCCTTTCTATTTCTCCTTGTTATTGATTTATATTGTTTTATCTATGGAGGACTAGTTTAATATTGCGTGGGTATCGTGGATCCTTGATTGATTTCATGTGATTCCTTTGTTCTTAATTTCAAAACGTATTGATTTATTGTATTCAATAGCTTGCGTCTAAAGAATGAGTCTAATTGGATGGTGCATCCCATTGGATTCATGTTTGATTTTTTTAAAAAATACACCGAGAGGTTAATTTAATGAATAGATCTAAAGCTTTGATGAGATTACTCATAGTTACCTAGAGATAGGGATGGTGAAATCTTCTGTCACTCGTTTTGAATTCATCACTTTGGTTTTAAAACGAAGGATTCTTGTTCTTTATGCAAATTTAAGTTGCTAATAGTCAGGAAGACATTCCGACAGTTTGGCTTAGGTTTAGGTGCTTTTGACTTTGAGAGAAGCATTAGCATAATTTAGTGAATCCGATGGTTCAATAATCAATACAACTTTTGGAGAAAATTCTTGAATCATATGAATAGATCTTAGGTGAAGCATGACCCAAGCAACCTTGTGAATTGATTTATCCTTTTGTATGCTTGCTGTGAAATTTGTGAATATTAGACTTAGTTTAATTTCTATGTGTATAAAACCAATTTTGATTTTTTCGGCTTGATAATAGGAAAAGAGTGAGTAGAAGTACGCATCAACGTTCCCTAGGAATACGACCTAGATCATTTCTCTATGCTACATCTGATGGGTGCGCTTGTCCTGTAAGACCATAGTTGAAAAGAAAACGATTTAGAAAATTTATAAATTTAAAACTTGGTCTTTTGAATCGATCAAGTTTTTGGCGCCGTTACCGGGGATTGATTGGTGATATTTTGAAAGCTTAATACTATTAGTCTAGCCATTTTTCTTTTCTTTCTTTTTGGTTTGAATCTGTGGTAAGTTTACCTCTTTGTGCTTAACCTGATAAAGCATTATAATGGATTTTGGTTGGTGGAATCATAAAGATCAATATTATAATGTCCTTTATAATCCTCAAAATGAACCTGAAATTAAAACAAATATTGTGTGCTGGTATTGTGGTGAGACATTATATTACTGTTTATGTCCTAATCTCTGTTTTTATGATGCTCCTGCATGCATTCAATTACCTCCGTTGTTTTGTAATGAAGAAATTGTTGATGAAAACTCAAAAACTTTAGCTCATGAAAATTCTGTTTTAGATACATCATCGTCACAGGCGCTTTTCAATGAATTAGATACTTTGCATGATTCTGACCATGTTGAGTGTGATAAGATGATGGAGAATGTTTGTGAATTTGATTTTGAAACAAAAATTTCTGAAAATTCTGATGAGCAAAGTAAAGTTCTGGAGGAGGGTTCGTTTAAGTTGATAAATGAGAAAAGAAGAAATGGAGGATGGAGAGGTCGAGCTGAAACAAGAAAATGTAGAAATCGTCTGTTCTACATTTGATGAAAAATCTAAAAGTGTGGAAGATGATGAGCCTATTGGATATATCATTGATTTTGAGATAGAACCAATTTTCCAATACCCCTCTCCCCATGAAAAATTTCTAAAATTTTTGCTAAATCTTGTTGTGCTTAAAAAGAAAACCAGGATGAGAAGAAAATTTCTACTAATTTTGATAAAAACTTGTGTCTGGGACACATTTGTTTGGGATCCTGGTGGATAAGAGTATGATTTTTGTTAATAAGTCGAGCCAACGACATTAAACAAGAGCGCTTCTTGGGAGGCAACCCATGTCTAATCCTTTTATTTCTTTTCTTTTGTTTAATTTCTTTTGTTTTTGAACTCATGATCTTATTATTTTTTCTAACAGATTAGGATGCTTGAACAATAATTTTAAAGAAAAGATGGATATTGGCGAGGAAACAAGGTAGAAAAAGGCTAGAGAATTTGCTGTCAAAACGACATTTTTGAGACATGGCTTGTCATAAGTCGTGTCACTTACTGATCTTAACTGTTTATTGAAGTTTTCGAATGACATTTGTTTGACACGGCTTGTCAATAGGCCGTGTAACAATTTGTGGAACATACACGAATGGGACATGACCAACGACACGGTTTGTCAATAGCCGTGTAACTCACTGTCCACTCTTATGCAGTTTCCAGGACGACATTTGTTTGACTTGGCTTGTCAATTAACCGTGTAACAAGCTGTGAATCACATGCATGGGTGACATTTGTTGGACACGGCTTGTCAATTAGCCGTGTAACTTACTGCCCATTTCTATGCGACACTTGTTTCCAATTTTCAGGACGACATTTGTTGGACACGGCATGCCATTTAACTGTGTAACTTGCTGTGATAAAAGGTATTATTGGACATTTGCTAGACACGGGTTGTCGTTCGGCCGTGTAACTCACTGCCCTCATTCCATTAAAAACACATGCTTTTAAATATTTCTTTCACTCTTATCATTTGTGCGTTTGGAATACAAAGAGGCTTGTTTTGCAAAGATAAAATCCTCTCATTCCATCTTCATTATTCACGCAAAAAGTTCAAGAAAAATCAAGGGAAATCCAAGTAAGTTTTTCACCATCTCTCATTCTTGAGTATCTATACATCCATGGCTCCATTGAAGGTTTGATTTGGGATTTTAGGGTTTTTGATTGCAAATCATCCTAAATCAATTTTGTTAACTCGTTTTTTATGAAGAATATTTGCATATGAAATCTTAGTTATGCGTGATTGATGTGTTTTTGAGTGTTAATGGTTGTCATGCGTGATCCATTGTTGATGGGTTGTTGGGTTATCCTAAAGTTAGTAAATGTCTAACTTTCCTTTTCTTTTGTTTTTTTCTTTTTCTTTTTAGACTCATGATCTTATCATTTTCTGCTATTGGTTGATGGTTAAGTGTTGTTCTTAATGGTAGGATGGAAATTCAAGAGGAAACAAAGCAGAAAACTCCAGCCCATATGCACTTTGTTATGACTTGCTCTCACAGCTGCTCTATTTTAATGAAGAATATGACTATCTTGTAGCTGGATGTTGATTCTTAAACAGGGAAGTTCATTTTCTTTTTCCTTTCCTCACTTATTGCATATATTTTGACATTGGGGACAATGTCCCAATTAAGTGTGGGGGAGGGATACTCTTGAGAAGGGAATATTTGGTTTTCTATGCTTGTTTTGAATGTGAAAAAACCCCACTTTACACTTTTCTATTATACTTGAAAATATACTCAGAAAAATGTTTAGAAATAGCATTCATAAAAAAAAAAAAGAGACTTCAATACCTTACTCATCTATTTTGTGATTAGTATACTTAGTTGAAATTGTAGGATGAAATCTAGGTATGGTAAACTTACTTGCTAATTAGGGATAGAATCTAGAGTCTAAAAGTGGATCGAAGTCCTTAGTTGAAAGTTAAATGGTTGTGTTTCTAAGCTTGTTAATTTATATATTTTCTTTTCAAATATTTTGAGAGCCCTCCTAATCTTTGGTGAAAGAGCATATGAAGTTCATCACTTGGTGATCCTTTTTAAAATAAATCTCTTTGAAAATAATCAATTGTTGTGCTAAATTGAATACAAATATCATGTTTCTTATATACAATTGATGAAAAAAAAAAGAAAAAATCAAAAGGCCTATACTCCAATGACTCAAGCATTTGAGTTATGAGTATCCTAACTTGAAGGTTGGAGTGAGTAGAGAGTTCGATGGGGTCCCTTTAAAACCTGGTCACTTGGGTGATGAGCCCGGGATGTACCGACTCGATGAACTCAGTATAACGAGAAGGGCGGAAAGGCAAAAGTTCATTAGATGAACTTGAAAAAGAAAGCTGAAAAGATGCAGGCTACACCCTGTCCAAAGGAAAAAGAAAAGAAGCGGGCAAAAACCCGTCCCTCTGAAGGCTTAAAAAAAATTTTGAAGAGATTTTTAAATAAAAGGAGAAAATCTAGGGGAAGAACAGATGCAATTACTTTCACTTTAGATTGTTGTGCTTAGAAAAATAGTTGAAGAGTTTATATATTTGTTAATAAGTGGTGAAGTATAACTAGGTCTCTTTTTCTATTGTTTGACTTCGTGTTTATTTTGTGACTTTGGAAGCTATTTTTAATTGGTGAGGGTAAAGTTTAACTTACCTGGATTAGCCTTAGAATTTCGATTTTGGTATGCTAGTTACATATAAATGATAGATTTGAGCAATAGGTACAAAAGCAAGTTGTTATGATCTAAAATGATTTATGAATGCAATGTAAGTTTTCACTTGTGAAAAATTCTGAGCATATTTGATGATGGTTTGTTCTTAAATTGTTTGCTTGAGGACAAGCAAGTGTTTAAGTGTGGGGGAATTTGATGAACCAAAATTATTCCTATTTTATGGGTGCTAAAACATATGTTTGATGGTTATTTATATTGGGAATTTAGCACTTGAATTAATGGAGTTAAGCTTTTAGGTCTTTAAAGGAGATATTTTTCAAAGAAAGCGAAGACGGGTCAAAAATGTAAAGTTTGGATCAAGAAGAACTCAACATGACAAGAACAAGCCATGTCTTTCAACCATTACAAGAAAGAAGCAAAATTAAGGGCTAAATATCAAGCTTTTGGAAGACATTTATGAGACATGACCTGTCCCAAACCGTGTTAACTCGGAAATTCAACTTTGCAAGGGACATTTCTGGGACAAGCTGTGTCCCAAGTCGTGTCAGTGAAGAAAAAAGTGCACAGCAAGGGACATTTCTGGGACAAGCCGTGTCCCTAGTCATGTCGATTTCCATAATGAAGAAAACAGCCAGACATTCAAGTGACGTGACCTGTCCCCAAACCTGTCGATTTGACAGTCCGTTACTTTATGAGAAACGACTTTTTTTATGAATAGTAACCCCCTATTTATTAAAGAAACATCTATTGGACATTAAAGGGGTGTTACTTTGAAAAGCCAAAAGACCCGTAACTCCCGTAACTTCCATTTCCTCCATGATGAGCATTCAATTCCATTTATGTGTTACTTTGGAAAGCCAAAAGACCATAACTCCCGTAACTTCCCATTTCCTCCATCAATGAGCAGTTAATTCCATTTATGCAAAAATCATTATAAATTGAAGATGAAGGAAGAATAAACAAAAAGCAGAGAAGAACAAGAAAAGGAGAGACAGAGACAAGAAAGAAAAAACACCTTTTATGTATTTCTACTATAGCATTTGTGCTTGAGTGTATCAATTTATCAAGGAACATCGTGTATTGCTAATCTAATTTTAGATCCTTTCTATTTCTCCTTGTTATTGATTTATATTGTTTTATCTATGGAGGACTAGTTTAATATTGCGTGGGTATCGTGGATCCTTGATTGATTTCATGTGATTCCTTTGTTCTTAATTTCAAAACGTATTGATTTATTGTATTCAATAGCTTGCGTCTAAAGAATGAGTCTAATTGGATGGTGCATCCCATTGGATTCATGTTTGATTTTTTTAAAAATACACCGAGAGGTTAATTTAATGAATAGATCTAAAGCTTTGATGAGATTACTCATAGTTACCTAGAGATAGGGATGGTGAAATCTTCTGTCACTCGTTTTGAATTCATCACTTTGGTTTTAAAACGAAGGATTCTTGTTCTTTATGCAAATTTAAGTTGCTAATAGTCAGGAAGACATTCGACAGTTTGGCTTAGGTTTAGGTGCTTTTGACTTTGAGAGAAGCATTAGCATAATTTAGTGAATCGATGGTTCAATAATCAATACAACTTTTGGAGAAAATTCTTGAATCATATGAATAGATCTTAGGTGAAGCATGACCCAAGCAACCTTGTGAATTGATTTATCCTTTTGTATGCTTGCTGTGAAATTTGTGAATATTAGACTTAGTTTAATTTCTATGTGTATAAAACCAATTTTGATTTTTCGGCTTGATAATAGAAAAGAGTGAGTAGAAGTACGCATCAACGTTCCCTAGGAATACGACCTAGATCATTTCTCTATGCTACATCTGATGGGTGCGCTTGTCCTGTAAGACCATAGTTGAAAAGAAAACGATTTAGAAATTTATAAATTTAAAACTTGGTCTTTTGAATCGATCAAGTTTTTGGCGCCGTTACCGGGATTGATTGGTGATATTTTGAAAGCTTAATACTATTAGTCTAGCCATTTTTCTTTTCTTTCTTTTGGTTTGAATCTGTGGTAAGTTTACCTCTTTGTGCTTAACCTGATAAAGCATTATAATGGATTTTGGTTGGTGGAATCATAAAGATCAATATTATAATGTCCTTTATAATCCTCAAAATGAACCTGAAATTAAAACAAATATTGTGTGCTGGTATTGTGGTGAGACATTATATTACTGTTTATGTCCTAATCTCTGTTTTTATGATGCTCCTGCATGCATTCAATTACCTCCGTTGTTTTGTAATGAAGAAATTGTTGATGAAAACTCAAAAACTTTAGCTCATGAAAATTCGTTTTAGATACATCATCGTCACAGGCGCTTTTCAATGAATTAGATACTTTGCATGATTCTGACCATGTTGAGTGTGATAAGATGATGGAGAATGTTTGTGAATTTGATTTTGAAACAAAAATTTCTGAAAATTTGAATGAGCAAAGTAAAGTTCTGGAGGAGGGTTCGTTTAAGTTGATAAATGAGAAAAGAAGAAATGGAGGATGGAGAGGTCGAGCTGATGAAACAAGAAAATGTAGAAATCGTCTGTTCTACATTGATGATTGAAAAATCTAAAAGTGTGGAAGATGATGAGCCTATTGGATATATCATTGATTTTGAGATAGAACCAATTTTCCAATACCCTCTCCCCATGAAAATTTCTAAAATTTTTGCTAAATCTTGTTGTGCTTAAAAAGAAAACCAGGATGAGAAGAAAATTTCTACTAATTTTTGATAAAAACTTGTGTCTGGGACACATTTGTTTGGATCCTGGTGGATAAGAGTATGATTTTTGTTAATAAGTCGAGCCAACGACATTAAACAAGAGGCTTCTTGGGAGGCAACCCATGTCTAATCCTTTTATTTCTTTTCTTTTGTTTAATTTCTTTTGTTTTTGAACTCATGATCTTATTATTTTTTCTAACAGATTAGGATGCTTGAACAATAATTTTAAAGAAAAGATGGATATTGGCGAGGAAACAATAGAGAAAAAGGCTAGAGAATTTGCTGTCAAAACGACATTTTTGAGACATGGCTTTCATAAGTCGTGTCACTTACTGATCTTAACTGTTTATTGAGTTTTCGAATGACATTTGTTTGACACGGCTTGTCAATAGGCCGGTGTAACAATTTGTGGAACATACACGAATGGGACATGACCAACGACACGGTTTGTCAATAGCCGTGTACTCACTGTCCACTTATGCAGTTTCCAGGACGACATTTGTTTGACTTGGCTTGTCAATTAACCGTTGTAACAAGCTGTGAATCACTGCATGGGTGACATTTGTTGGACACGGCTTGTCAATTAGCCGTTGTAACTTATGCCCTTTCTATGCGACACTTGTTTCCAATTTTCAGGACGACATTTGTTGGACACGGCATGCCATTTAACTGTGTAACTTGCTGTGATAAAAGGTATTATTGGACATTTGCTAGACACGGTTGTCGTTCGGCCGTGTAACTCACTGCCTCATTCCATTAAAAACACATGCTTTTAAATATTTCTTTCACTCTTATCATTTGTGCGTTTGGAATACAAAGAGGCTTGTTTTGCAAAGATAAAATCCTCTCATTCCATCTTCATTATTCACGCAAAAAGTTCAAGAAAATCAAGGGAAAATCCAAGTAAGTTTTTCACCATCTCTCATTCTTGAGTATCTATACATCCATGGCTCCATTGAAGGTTTGATTTGGGATTTTAGGGTTTTTGATTGCAAATCTTCCTAAATCAATTTTGTTAACTCGTTTTTATGAAGAATATTTGATATGAAATCTTAGTTATGCGTGATTGATGTGTTTTTGAGTGTTAATGGTTGTCATGCGTGATCCATTGTTGATGGGTTGTTTGTGGTTATCCTAAAGTTAGTAAATGTCTAACTTTCCTTTTCTTTTGTTTTTTTCTTTTTCTTTTAGGACTCATGATCTTATCATTTTCTGCTATTGGTTGATGGTTAAGTGTTGTTCTTAATGGTAGGATGGAAATTAAAGAGGAAACAAAGCAGAAAACTCCAGCCCAATGCACTTTGTTATGACTTGCTCTCATCAGCTGCTCTATTTTAATGAAGAATATGACTATCTTGTAGCTGGATGTTGATTCTTAAACAGGGAAGTTCATTTTTTTTCCTTTCCTCACTTATTGCATATATTTTGACATTGGGGACAATGTCCCAATTAAGTGTGGGGGAGGGATACTCTTGAGAAGGGAATATTTGGTTTTCTATGCTTGTTTTGAATGTGAAAAAACCCCACTTTACACTTTCTATTATACTTGAAAATATACTCAGAAAAATGTTTAGAAATAGCATTCATAAAAAAAAAAAGAGACTTATACCTTACTCATCTATTTTGTGATTAGTATACTTAGTTGAAATTGTAGGATGAAATCTAGGTATGGTAAACTTACTTGCTAATTAGGGATGGAATCTAGAGTCTAAAAGTGGATCGAAGTCCTTAGTTGAAAGTTAAATGGTTGTGTTTCTAAGCTTGTTAATTTATATTTTCTTTTCAAATATTTTGAGAGCCCTCCTAATCTTTGGTGAAAGAGCATATGAAGTTCATCACTTGGTGATCCTTTTTAAATAAATCTCTTTGAAAATAATCAATTGTTGTGCTAAATTGAATACAAATATCATGTTTCTTATATACAATTGATGAAAAAAAAAAAAAAAATCAAAAGGCCTATACTCCAATGACTCAAGCATTTGAGTTATGAGTATCCTAACTTGAAGGTTAGAGTGAGTAGAGAGTTCGATGGGGTCCCTTTAAAACCTGGTCACTTGGGTGATGAGCCCGGGATGTACCGACTCGATGAACTCAGTATAACGAGAAGGGCGGGGAAAGGCAAAAGTTCATTAGATGAACTTGAAAAAGAAAGCTGAAAAGATGCAGGCTACACCCTGTCCAAGGAAAAAGAAAAGAAGCGGGCAAAAACCCGTCCCTCTGAAGGCTAAAAAAAATTTTGAAGAGATTTTTAAATAAAAGGAGAAAATAGGGGAAGAACAGATACAATTACTTTCACTTTAGATTGTTGTGCTTAGAAAATAGTTGAAGAGTTTATATATTTGTTAATAAGTGGTGAAGTATAACTAGGTCTTTTTCTATTGTTTGACTTCGTGTTTATTTTGTGACTTTGGAAGCTATTTTTAATTGGTGAGGGTAAAGTTTAACTTACCTGGATTAGCCTTAGAATTTCGATTTTGGTATGCTAGTTACATATAAATGATAGATTTGAGCAATAGGTACAAAAGCAAGTTGTTATGATCTAAAATGATTTATGAATGCAATGTAAGTTTTCACTTGTGAAAAATTCTGAGCATATTTGATGATGGTTTGTTCTTAAATTGTTTGCTTGAGGACAAGCAAGTGTTTAAGTGTGGGGGAATTTGATGAACCAAAATTATTCCTATTTTATGAGTGCTAAAACATATGTTTGATGGTCATTTATATTGGGAATTTAGCACTTGAATTAATGGAGTTAAGCTTTTAGGTCTTTAAAGGAGATATTTTTCAAAGAAAGCGAAAGACGGGTCAAAAATGTAAAGTTTGGATCAAGAAGAACTCAACATGACAAGAACAAGCCATGTCTTTCAACCATTACAAGAAAGAAGCAAAATTAAGGGCTAAATATCAAGCTTTTGGAAGACATTTATGAGACATGACCTGTCCCAAACCGTGTAACTGGAAATTCAACTTTGCAAGGGACATTTCTGGGACAAGCTGTGTCCCAAGTCGTGTCAGTGAAGAAAAAGTGCACAGCAAGGGACATTTCTGGGACAAGCCGTGTCCCTAGTCATGTCGATTTCCATAATGAAGAAAACAGCCAGACATTCAAGTGACGTGACCTGTCCCCAAACCTGTCGATTTGACAGTCCGTTACTTTATGAGAAACGACTTTTTTTATGAATAGTAACCCCCTATTTATTAAAGAAATCTATTGGACATTAAAGGGGTGTTACTTTGAAAAGCCAAAAGACCGTAACTCCCGTAACTTCCCATTTCTCCATGATGAGCATTCAATTCCATTTATGTGTTACTTTGGAAAGCCAAAAGACCATAACTCCGTAACTTTTTCCTCCATCAATGAGCAGTTAATTCCATTTATGCAAAAATCATTATAAATTGAAGATGAAGGAAGAATAAACAAAAGCAGAGAAGAACAAGAAAAGGAGAGATAGAAGAAAGAAAAAAAACACACTTTTATGTATTTTACTATAGCATTTGTGCTTGAGTGTATCAATTTATCAAGGAACATCGTTTGTATTGCTAATCTAATTTTAGATCCTTTCTATTTCTCCTTGTTATTGATTTATATTGTTTTATCTATGGAGGAGTAGTTTAATATTGCGTGGGTAGTGGATCTTGATTGATTTCATGTGATTCCTTTGTTCTTAATTTCAAAACGTATTGATTTATTGTATTCAATAGCTTGCGTCTAAAGAATGAGTCTAATTGGATGGTGCATCCCATTGGATTCATGTTTGATTTTTTTAAAAATACACGAGAGGTTGATTTAATGAATAGATCTAAAGCTATTGATGAGATTGCTCATAGTTACCTAGAGATAGGGATGGTGTGAAATCTTCTGTCACTCGTTTTGAATTCATCACTTTGGTTTTAAAACGAAGGATTCTTGTTCTTTATGCAAATTTAAGTTGCTAATAGTCAGGAAGACATTCCGACAGTTTGGCTTAGGTTTAGGTGCTTTTGACTTTGAGAGAAGCATTAGCATAATTTAGTGAATCGATGGTTCAATAATCAATACAACTTTTGAGAAAATTCTTGAATCATATGAATAGATCTTAGGTGAAGCATGACCCAAGCAACCTTGTGAATTGATTTATCCTTTTGTATGCTTGCTGTGAAATTTGTGAATATTAGACTTAGTTTATTTCTATGTATATAAAACCAATTTTGATTTTTTCGGCTTGATAATAAGAAAAGAGTGAGTAGAAGTACTCATCAACGTTCCCTAGGAATACGACCTAGATCATTTCTCTATGCTACATCTGATGGGTGCGCTTGCCCTGTAAGACCATAGTTGAAAAGAAAACGATTTAGAAAATTTATAAATTTAAAACTTGGTCTTTTGAATCTATCATCGGTATATCATGTAAGTGGCGAGTAAGAGCCGGTAAAAACTACATAAATTGGTGACTAGTAGGAACCTATAATAACTACATGTTTTTGATGGGGTATAGGAGCGGGTAAAATCTATAAAAATGTTTTAAAAAGAAGTTGTGGTCATAATTGGACGAATACCTAATCCTGAAAAAAGGGCGTAATTCATTCAACATATGATTCTCGAAAAGTCATATGTCTTGTATGCTCATGTGTTTGTTGCATTTCATTTGCTTGCCTAATAATCTTGGTTGATATTTTACTTTAAGTATGAATTTTCGGGATTTACTCACTAAGCCCATAAGCTTACGCCCCTATAGATATTTGCATTCTCAAGAACACTTGTTTTTGTACTGCGGTCTCCTCATATCTGCGTAAGTTTTCTTTTAGAGCTTTTGAAGGAAATCTACTTGAATATTTAGATTAAAATTCCTTTGAAATCTTGGTGTAGTATAAAATTATTGCAAAGACTATTTCGATCTTTAGGACTTAATGGGGTATGCCCCTAAGAATCATGTAATAGACCTTTGGTTATTAATATTATGAATTGTATATTTTTAGATTCTTGTATGTTCATTATTACTTTCTTAGACCACACTTCCCAAAAGCATCTCTTATTACCGTGCTAGACGCCTTACATATAATATTAAGACTTTCACATGACTAACGTAGTCATTCTTGAGTCTTGATATTATATGTGGCGAGCTGCCACGTTTAGAATACCCTTGGGGGTATAATAAAATCCAATAGTACAAGTATGCTAGTGATGTGCCTTAGGCTATATGGATTCTATGTCATTTGAATGTTTATTATCTTTATAATATGAGTTATTTTCTTTATCAAAGTTGTTATTGACCTTTTTGCTTTGATAAAGTATTATTCCTTGAATAAATTAATTATTTCTTATGTCATTAAAGTATGTGGCTTTAATAGTAAAACCATAAGGTGAGAAATAATTTTATTATAAATTATCCCTAATCGTTCATTATATGGAATAATAATGAATTAAGACTTGTATGTTGGCTAGATGATGATCATGTTTTATTGATCATGGATATGAGATATTAAATCAACACATGAATACATGTAAGAGTACATTGTATCGGAATGACCAAATATGAGAATTCTATATTGATCAATGCGATAAGTATTTCTCAGTTGCAGTGTTGTTTTAGTCCATAGGCCTGAAATCACCATTGATTACAACATGAGGAATATTGTGTTTTAACTCAATCAAACATTATCTTTAACTAGATAATCATAAAGATTGAGATTGGGAATAATATAAATCGTGTAGAGGAAGTTGAGTGATTAAGATGTGTTTTTTCCTTCATTAATTTGAGAAAGATATCTTTTGGGCCTCTTGATGAGTAAGACTAAGAAATACATAGCCGTGCTTGAATAAATTGATAAGGAGTTATCAATATCATTTGTTTAAGTCAATCATACTTTGGATTTCAGAAATATGTGATTAAATAATATAAGAGTGTATTGATCCACACCTTATGTTTAATTATAAGATATCATGCAACAAAAGGACTAAGTAACTGACTATTAATAGGTAAAGTCGAATCACCAATCTTCACTTAATTTGAGTAGACATAATGTCTTGTTGGAGACCAATTATGTCTTATAGGTCTAAAAGGTGTTTTAGGGCTACTGTAGTAATCCCCTAGATTTTGTGCTATGATTTATGCTTAAACCCTAAACCGGAAGTCAACTAGAAACCCTAAGGTCAACAAATATATATAAAATCTTAGTAGATTAGATCCACTAATCCTGTGCTCTCAACTCTGAAGCAACAAAATTGAAATAGTAGTGGATAATAGTTTTTAATAATATAAGGAATCTTAAAAACATAAGATTTGTTAATTTTTAGTGTCTTTCGAATCCAAACATGATTAGTTTTGGAAAACCATGCCCTGATACACTCGACGACAAAAATATTTTGATAATACCAATAAACTCGTAAAAATACAAGGATTTCAAAAATATCAGTTTTATAATTTTTTGGTATCTAAAAATATTATATATAACTTAATTACGTGTATTTTTTTCACTATCGGTATTAGATTGTCTTATCTACTATTCATAATATTATTCTATACTATTCACTACTATTCACCTATTTTTATTTTTCTACACCAATTCTTATACTCTACCATACCTATTTCTACTTTTTGCATTTCTTATATATCTTCATTCACATCAAACCTTACAACTTATTACTTTTAATTAACAAAAATACAAAACAAAACAAAACAAACAGTCTCTCTCTCCTCTTCCCATCAAGGTAGCCCTCTCTTCCCTCATACACACACATTTATTTTTCTTTTTCAATTTATTTAATTCATACAATTTTCATTCCTCAAAACTCTATAAATACCCTCTCTCCCTCCATTTCTTTCACATATTCATTTACCATACTAAATGTAAACCCCTAAATTTTTGGAATCGGTTTAGCTTAAAACCCTAAACCGGAAGTCAACCGGAGCTCTATAGTCAACAAAACCCTAGTTAGACGTAATAGCTTAAGTCCGGCACTCCCGAATAAGAAACTCAGTGAGAATAAGTAGGAGTTTAGAATGTAGAATAGTGCGGAATTATCTAAGGCAACATAAAAAATCAGATTAGTGAAATCGCAACTTGTTTCGAACCTGATCGGACATGATTCTTGAAAAACGTGTTCGGAACCCCGGAGTAGTAAAAATATTCCGAATATACCGTTAGCCTAGTAAAAATACAAGGTTTTCAAAAATATCAATTTCGTAATTTTTCGGTAAGTAAAAATAACAGATATCGCATTATTACGAGTATTTTCTTACTACCGGTACTTTATTAGTCATATCTACTTTACATTACACTATTCATTACTATTTTACATTATTCTTTTATCTCTATTTTTTCTTACACCTACTCTTACACACTCCATAACGTATAACCTTTACTTTTTACCTTTCTCATAACTTTATTTCACATCTACCTTACATATTACATCTTTTATTTAACAAAAAGTCAAAAAATAAAATCACACCCCCCTCCATCAAGTGGCCGCGCCCCCCCTCTCTATCTCCTCAATTTTTTTTTCAATTTTTATTTATTTTAATCATACAAAAATCCCTCCACTTTTTCCTATAAATACCCCCCTCCTCTTTCACTTCTTTCACACAATTACTACCCACAAATTCATACAAAAGTCTCCCAAAATCTCCTCTTAAAACTCTCTCCAACTACCATCCCAAAACCCTCTCAAAATAATTCCACAACAACTTCTACCAACAACTAAAACCCATAATCATATAATAATACCAAAGTCTTCTTTAGGTAACCACTTCATATTATTTTCTTCTTCTTCATGTTATGTAACTTTACATGACCATAGTGTGAGTTTCCAAAGACTATAAGTTATGGAAGCTACATTATGTTCATGTATTGTTCTTGTTCATAAAAATCTATTTATGTTTATGTTATTATTTTTTGTTCATATTGTTGTTACTATATCCAAATATTATTATCTATATATATATATACATATTCTTTAGAGCATATAAGCTCACTTGCAATTTATTTACTTTATGCAATGCAATTTATTTATTATTCCATTGCAATTTATGTACTTATTCCTTGTTATTTTAAGACTAGTCTCTAGTCTTAGCCTTGTCCTTATCAAGTCAAAACAAGTTTTTCTTTTTATTTTGGGACTAGTCTACTTCTTAGTCCCGGGAGTCTTGAAAAAGCTAAGAATTCAATACTTGACTTTATTATTATGTTATTTTTGTTTACTATTATTTTTCATAAATTATATTCATTTAGATTGTTGTCCAAAATTTTCAATTTCTAAAAATAATTAACAAAGGAAGATTTTGTCACTTAGAAATAAGTTTATGTAAAAAATAAAATCTATGTTCTAAAATAAAATCATTTCTTTTCAAAGTTACAAAAAGAACCCACTACAAATTTTAGAAACTATTTTTACTATAAGAAGCTTCTTGAATCCTTTATTATTCCATTTTGTTTTTCAAAAGAAAATAATTGTTGGTATAAGAATACTTTTTATGAAAAAGATAGACAAAACGAAAGGCTAAGGAATTTTTAAATAAAGATCTTTACAAACAAATAGGCAAAGGAAATTGTATAGGAAAAATAAGTAGGAAAAGTAGTACTAATATAAGAGAACTTAGAAAATAGAAAATTTTATTTTCAAAAAAAGTTACTTGGGAAAAATAATAAAACCAACATAAAGCAGTTTTGGAAAACAAAAGGAAACAAGGTATTTATTTCAAGAAATTTACAAAATGAATTTTATAACTATATTTTTCTAAAAACTTCAAACAAATATTGTTTTACTCAAGAGATATAAATTGGACAACAAAACACTTGAGCATGCTTAAATATGAGTTATATAATTATAAAAAGAGAATTTTTCAACTATATAGATAACTAAGTATTTATCAAGCAAGTTTTGAATGAATGAACCAAAGTTGTTTTTGAAATAGAAAGTTCGTGGTGGATTTCGTCACCACTACTTTGGGGCCTAAATGGTTTAGTTTGACAAAAATAGTTTTAGAAATGGATAGATCTTTTCGAGTAGGTAGAAATTGGTATATTATATACACGATTCCGAGTTAAAATGACCAAGTTATGGCCATTTTAAATTAGGATTTTTCTTTATATGAACTTTAACGTTCTTTTGATATTATTTTTCAAAATTCAAGAAAATCATCGAGGAATACTCATTGTGGGTATTTTCTTTGGCTAGGTGACTCCAAGGAAGGATACATTTATCCCAAAGATTACTACGATTAAGAGGAGTGTGTGAACGACTCATCCGCATAGAGAGGAATAGTCGACATGACATCGTGAGTTTATTTCAGTAAATACTATACTTGTTGTGCTTGTAAATTAGTTGCATTAGAATCAGGAAAAGACAAGTGGATATGTATGTATAATAATTCTTTAAAAGAATCCTAAGAATATCGAGGCCGAATTGAATTAAGTGTTTGTTTTAGTATAACATTTGATGTGTATGAAATTCCTTGATCACCTTAAATTCAATAATAATTATGTTACGATATCATAAATAAATGGATTCATGTATACCAAGAAGTGAGTCACATTGCATATGGGTTATTATTCTTGGGTGAGAAGGATAGTAGGCTCATGTCGAAAGTAACATTTGGTGGAGTATCCGAAAGCGATTGCTTGGCGGCTTAAGGGAAATGCTTGGCGGAAAATCCCAAAGCAAGGTCAATTCAAGTAGATTCGGAATACTTGGCGATGAGTGCTCGTGAGCATAAAACTTTTTAACTAAAACTACTTGATTTGAGGTTAAGTATCACCAAACCCCTAAGGGAGGGCGCAAATCCATTCAACATATAGTTCCCAGAAAGCTATATGCTTGTTTGCCCACGTGTATGTTGCATCACATTTGATTATTTAAACAACTTGTTTGAAATCTTGTTACAAGAAGTTATTTATGGAAAAAGTTCTCACTAAGCCTGTTAGCTTATACCCCAATAGATATCTTTTGCAGTTTCCCTACCTGTAGTTAAGGTGTCACGCCCCAAAGGGTACCCTAAACATGGCAGTCCGCCGTACACAATATTAAAGCCTAAGAATGACCACCTCAGTCACGTGAAGGCTTCCATACTATGTATAAGGCGTCTAACACATAAAGGAGATACATCGGAATGATACATTTTATGTTGATACAATTGAGTAACAATGTAAAGGAAATACAAATTTACTATACTTCGATACAAACACTATACTTCAAAATACAATCATTCAACTTCAATTACATTCATCCAGACTTCCCTACATAAACTATTACAAGACAAATCATAAAACTAGCTGATAACTTCAACATTCTCATTTCTTGCCGAATCCCGAATCATTCCGGCTCAACCAATTCGTCCCCACTTTGCATTCTTGAGATAACCTGTTCATTTAAACAACTATTGGGTATAAGCTACACTAGCTTAGTGAGAATTCCCTTAATTCCGTACCATAACAAAAGTTATAATCAATCATATGCTATGCATGAACAAACACGTGAGCAAGCAATTATGCATGGGTATCCGGAACCCAACACAGAACGGATTTACGCCCTCCGTATCTTGGGTTAGGGATGGTATTGAAGTCTACACGACCGCTGCTAGTCCCCAAGCCCTCGGCTCATAGCACTCGCCTCGGCTAGGCTCACACATGGAATGCATCCCCGATGCGCCTTAGTTTCCTATGAATGAGCTCTGATCCCGGGTCTCATTATCCAAACGAGTCCTCGGACCATACCGATCGACCTGCGTAGGAGTAGCATGCTACCAAATGCAATATGTCCATGCGATGTGATCAATTTACTTTTTGCTTAGGTCAAAATTTATACATTCTTTAGAGTGACCAACCAATATCATACACATAACAGAAATAATATGAACAGTGCAGTTATCCAATCAAATCGTGGTTTCGATATGCTTTAGTATTCTTTGGCATACATTCATCACAGTCTCATCATATCTCCATCCCCATTCATATCGATTTTTATCTTGTTCCTATAATTCTAATGCAACTACACAAGCACAAGGTAACAAAACAAGGAGAAAACTCACTCGGCCATTGGATCACCGGTCTTCTAGTAATAATAATCCGGTGGTAGGGAATCGTCGATCTCGGGATCTCCTAAAAAGGAAGAAATACTCTAATAAGTATTTCATCACTTAACTAATCCAAACTATCTCATTCAAACTATCAAATTCGTAATTTGCGTCATAAGCGGGAATTCCAACTTAAAACGGCCATAACTTGGTCATTTTAACTCGGAATCTCGCAAATTATATATCGATTTCTATCTACTTCGAAAGATCTATCTAATTCTAATATTATTTTCAAGTTTTGAAAACTTTGAAGCTTCGAAAAGTTGGGATCAGATTAGGGCAGCAACAATTTCAATTTCCGAAAAATAGCTTTGTAAATGTTTGTAATGTTCCTACTATATAAATTAGCTATACATGCACTATGAGTGATTTCCTAACATGAATGGCATGAAATGAGTTTCATGTATGCATGATCTTGATGATCTTTGGTAAAAGATAATTTGGAACTCCTTATTTTGCAAGACTTCAACTATAACTACTTTTTGAAAATCTAGTTTTCTAACTTTGATCATTTCCATTTGTTTTGGATTTATTGCTTAAGAAAATATAATTATTTTTGTTAAAATTGAGTCTTCATTATATATATTACTTATGACCTTCATTTCTACATAAAAATTTCCATTTTACACTTTGTAAATATGTTTTCCAATATGATTTACTCAAAAATCCGAATTTTAGAAAATCCACTTTTTGAATGATTCATTTGGGAAAACTTGTTTAAAGCATTAAAATTTAAGGCTTTACTATATCAATTACCTAAGGACTTCATTTAACACATAAAACTTGCAATTTGAGCTCAAATACTAAGTGATTACTTATGCATCATCTCAAATTACGAATTTGACAATTGATCACTAACTCAAAATTTTTCATTTTAATTCCATTACTTGTTTAACACCTTACTCATGCCTAAACTCATTTTAACTTGTAAAAATCATTGCTTAATGATATCTATTACCTATATACTTCATTTTTCACATAAAACATGAGTTTTGGAGTTGATACATGGGTTCTAAAAATTGGTCTTGGTTGGGATCCGAATTTACAAAATTCATTTTTGGTTATATCTTTTGATAAAATCTATCTAAGCTCATGAAAATCCATTCCTTACATATCATATCTATGAGCCTTTCATTTCTTAAATAAAAACTTCATTTTTGAGTTGGAAAACATGTTTTTAAAATAGGCCTTGGCCAAAATCCGAAAATAGAATTTTTATTTTGAAAATAACTTTTGGAAATCACTTTTGATTCTTGTAAAAAGAAGCCTTGATGATATACATATATTAAGCCTTCATTTTCTTAAGTAAAAATTACATTTTGACACTTGGAAAGTGGTTTTTAAATGGGGGTCTTGCCAAAATACGAATTTCACAATTTTGTTTGAGTTCATAACTAAGATCTATACTTAATATGAACATAAACATAAAACAAATGCATGGTAATAAGCTATAAACATCATGGATCTAAACTTCACTTATCAAAATCCTTCATTTATGGTATCTATACCCTAAGCCCTTCATTTTAAATGAAAAATACACATTTTGAAGTTGAAAAACCACTTTTCTAACTATGGTCCATTTTCATCCGAATTTTCAAAGTTGATTTTTGTTGAAAACAAAATAGATCTTGGGTTTCCTACAACTTTCCTACCATCATCAAGCTATAGCAAGTTGTTCATGAACATAAACAAAGATCTAATGCATCTATGAACTCAAAACTTTAGATCTAGTTTTCTAAACTAGTTTTACATGCATGAATCACTAAGATAGACATGTGGATGCTAGATCTATGCATAAGTCATAAGGAATAACAAAAATAACAACTTAAATACAAGATCTATGGCATAAACAAAAATCAAAGCTATAGAAAGTTAGATCTACAATATATATCAACTTTAAACAAGAAAATCATTATAATACAAGATAATAAAAGTGGAGAAGAGATTTTCATTTTTGGCATCATCATCCTAAGCTTTTAAGCTTATGGAAGGTCATTTGATGCATGAAACCTTCATTACACTTTACCTATATCACCTATGGAGGCTTTGAGATGAAGATTTGCTTAAAAATCTTCAAGGAATATGCATGGAGGCTCAAGAATGGAATGGGGGCAGCTTGGTTATGGTAAGAAACAAGAACAAAATGAAGAGGAAAAGAGAGGAAAAAGAGAGAGAAAAAGCTAAGGAATAAAAGAGGGAAGAAGGAGTAAATGAAGGAGAGAGAGAAATGAGTGTTTTAATTAATGAATGAAGAGAAAAAAAATAAAACAAGGCAGCCAAGGGGGGGGGGGGGGGGGGGGCGCTGCACGTGGAAATGGGGAGAGAAAGAGAGAGGAATTGTTGAAATTTGACTTGAATTAAATTGTGTAATTAATGTGTAATGTAACTTTTTGAAAAAGGATTGAAATATAATTAATTTTAGTCAAAATATGAGTGGATAAAGGACAATGGCAGCCATAAATAGGGTCAAAAATCTGCCATCAATTGTGGGATAATGTGTAGAAAGATTGAAGTGAAAATGAAGTGATATGTGTAAGGTGTACTTGAAGGTATGGGTTGTAAAAGTACTTTATTAATAAAATAAATTAAAATAAAATAAAATTGAAAATTTATTCCAAATATTTAGCAGATTTTTCATATTAAAATTAAATAATTATTTGAATTATTTTAGTATTTTAACAAATATGTTACCGGTATGATCAAAATACGCGAATATGGGCTATAAATAATATTTTTATAACCCGAAAAATTCTAAAAAATTATTTTATGAAAATAAAATATTTTAAAATATTTTTCAATTATTAAATTAATTTATTTTATTTTTAGTATCGGTCTTAAACAGAATCTGATCCCGTAAAGACCCGAAACGAACTAAATTTTAGAAAACAAAATTTTCTATAACATATAAAATATTTATCTAAAAATATAAGGCTTTATAAGAATAATAAAATTTTTAATGAAATAAAAATGAATAGTGCAAAAGACTATCAATTACCGGTAATAATGGAAATACGATAAAAAGGTTATAACTGTAACTTTTATAACCCGAAAAATTATATAACTGATATATTTAGAAATCTCATGAAATTACGAGTCTAACGGTACTATTGGTATATTTTCGATATCTCGAGTCTCGGGACACGCTTTTCGAAGTCTGTATCCGAACGGATTCGAAATAGGTCAAAAATTTACCAATCTGGTATTTTTAAACAAACTCATATTACTATGAGCTATTCTACATATTTAGCTACGCCTCGGTCTCTAGGGTTAGGGGCACTAAGTTGCCGAACTTAGGTTATTGCATTCCGATTAGGGTTTCTGGGTGGTTTTCCGGTTTAGATCTTTACCAATTTGGAAACTTATATTTTATGTTTATACAACGTATTTAATTTAAGAAATTTATTTTACATTTTATTTTTGTAAGTATTTAATATCTTTTAACGTTTTCGGAATTCTTGGATTGGGTTTCATTTCCGAATGTTAATCGTTATTTACTTTTTAATAATTTGATTTTTGGGGTTCTATATTACACATTTTTATAGGTCGGGGTTACGTATAGAGTTTTTCGTACGTAATGGTTTTGGAATTGAAGTATGTTGAGTTCTTATTTTATTTTTAAGGATTCTTATTTTTCTCAAGTTTTGGAAATTTCTAGATTCGCTCGTGTTTTTGGACTAGTTAAAATTCGGTTTTAATTTGAAGTGATTTTTAGGGTTTATTTTCGAAGTTCATCTTGAAATTATTTATTGAAATTTTCCGGGGCTTACATAAGGCCACGAGGACCTTGCGACCAGGTAATTTCTTTTTGGAGCCATGAAATCCTAGATAAAGTTTAGCTTGGATAAGATGTGTAATCTTCTTGTAATAGATTAGAGATTAAAGGAAAAATGTCCCTGAGTTTTGTAAGAATATTATTATAAGTGAATGAATATTATGAGTTTTCTTTCTTAAACATGTTATTATATCTTGTTAAACTTCATAATCCCGGGGATGGTCCTCTAAACTTGTGAGAGCACGCCTTACACTTGATATCAAAGCTTTTGGGAATGGCTAAGGTTGTCATACTTAAGCTTTAATATTGAGTGTGGCGGACTGTTACGTTTAGGGTACCCTTTAGGGCGTGACACTAAAACTCTCTTAAATTCACTCCACAAATTCTCTCTCCTAAAAATCTCTATTTTCTTTTGTCTACAACCCATTTTTCTACACATTTTCTACATACACAAACTATCCAAACTTTTCTTATACTACCATTTCCATATTTTCTCTTTTGGTAAATGCTCTTACCTTTTCTACCATTTATTTTTCTATATCATGTAACTTAGCATGACTATGGTATTATTTCTTAAGAACTCATATGAGTTGTAGAAGCAACAACATGTTCATGTTTTATTTTTACACATGTCAAGAATTCCGATTTTTACTATCTTGTTATTATTATGATGTTATGCTACTACTATTATTATTATTATGCTCCTAACTTAACCTTATATATATGTTACTATCTATATGTATATCTATATATATATATATATATTATTGAGCCTAAATGCTCACTAACTCACTAACAAGCTTATTATTATTATTGCTTCTATTATTGATCTTCTTTTTCTTTTTCTTTTTGGGACTAGTCTATTCTTATTCTCGGGATACCTTGGTAAAGCTAAAGTTTCCAATACTTGACTGGGTTATCTTGATGAAGCTAAAGTTCCCAATACTTGACCATATTATCTTGCTCTTTATCTTTTCTTATATTTTCATCATTTTCATATTACATGCTCATATACGTATATCGTCATAATGTTATTGTGTCAACAACATTTGAAGTGGAATTTTTCTTTAATAGAAGGACTTGAAACTAAACTCTTTTGTTATGTAACTAGTTATTAAATAAAGGAGTTTATCATCAACAACTTAAATGGATTTTTGCAACATCTTCTCAAAATTTCCCAAAGTTTTATTAAATAACAACAATGATAGTTTCACCAAGGAAATAAAAGAAAATAAGCACCTTTTTTTCAAAATAAGATAACCTAAGGCTTAGTAAAAATAATTTGTTAGTATACAAATTTTTCATAAAACAGCTTAAGATTGAAATCTTTCCAACTTCATAATAAAAACCAAGAAGTAAACTAGTTTTCAATGTTAAGATAAAATCAACTCACTAATTTATAAATCCACTTAGAAAAATAATGATTTTCAAGTTTCTAAATGATAAACCTATTTTCAAAGAAATAAAAAGAGTTTACAAATATTGATTTAAAAAACAATGGACTTTATCAACCACTTAAAAAGATGATTTCTTTTAAAATAAAATCGGTAAAGGAAATGAAAAGATCAAGTTTTAGAAATAAAAATTTATTCTTAAATAATTTAATGAATTAAAATATAAGAGGATAGAGACTCTGTCACACCCCAAGGGTACCCTAGTAGAAGTAAATAAGTCACACTTGAATACTATCACTAGATTACCTTCAGAGAGTGGTAGGTTTTCAAAACAACAGGATCTTTTAGTTGCTTGATAAGAAATGATAAATACATGTAAGAAATATATTGGTAAATAACTACTATCTTAATCATAAAGTATCACAGAACTATTACAAACTAAGTAGTCTTCTTGTAGTGCACAACTGATAAAATAGCACTAGCTAATCTATTCTAGGAATACATAACCATTAATCTAAAGTATAACCATAGACTTCTAGCTCCTAAGCTCTTACCGGAGCCATGTTTCTAGAAATGATTAACCAGGGTTGGAGAGTAAGCTTGAAAAGACTGTTGGAGTATGAGCGAAACCACAGCTCAGTGAATAACCAGACATATTATATATCACACAAGTCATTAGCAAATCATATGTAATGCAAGCACTCAATCATATGCATAGATACAAGCTTGGATGATCTAGAATCCAAACAGAAAAAAAGATTTACGCCCTCTTTTTCAGGGTTGAAGAACAATTACCTTATGACCCACCTGCCTAGGAGAGACTAAGTTTACAGGAAAATCAATGATTTCTCATTTTAGGGTTATCACTTTAAATATAATCAATTTAACTGACCATTTCCTGTATCCACCTTAGAAACTCCCTAAGTATTAATCATTTCAAAGTGATACTACGGGCGGCGTTCTTCATTACCACTTAGTTCCCGTAGAACCAACGGAACAAAGAAAACCTGGGAAGAACTAACACTTTAGAAAAACCAAGCGTTAACAGAGAACTAAAATATTAATACGTAGCAGGTTGTCACCTATCTTTATATGTAATAATGCAGTACGTGCAATGCATGACCAGATTATTTTATTAATTCAATAGTTCTTATTCAATTTCATGGTGATCATACATTACACACAATCATCGTCATAATACTTGACAACATCAAATCATTGTATTATCACTTTTGTAATGATAGATTAACAATCATACAATCAGATCACAACATACTTTCAACAAAACATTCGTTTGATTATCTTTGCATTATACATTCAACTATTTACAAGCATAAACAGTATAATATGACTGAATTACTCACATACTCATACTGATTTAATCGTAATAATCGGCTGGAAGATCTTCTAGGGTATCAAAGTCACCTATTAAGATGAATAATGTATTCATCAATATAATATAAATTATATAGCTAAATTCCTATATGTGGTTAGTGTCCTAAACTTGATATTTATCAAGTTTTGTAGTGACTAATACTAATTTTATGTTATTCTATACCGAACTCAATATAGAAAATCATATTTATTTATTATTACTTAGTGTCGTCGTGTTTCTCCTAATTTATTTCGTATAATTATTTTGTTATTTTTGGAAGTCACATTATTTATAAATTTAGCTTATCTCAATTTCCATTCTTACCTATTTTATCTATTTAGAACAAATATTTGAGTATTTATAATTTTTCATTAACACTTAATATTTTTCTAATTCTAGGGTTTTAAGAATTATCAAATAATACATAAATTTATTCTAAATGTTTGTATCTATTTATCTTCTTCATAAGTTCTATATTATCATATATATATATATATATATATAATATGTTCAGTAGGCATATTGTATATACATATATATATATTATGTTCATATCAAAACAAGTTTTCGTAAAAGAAAATATGGGTGTACACCGGCTCTTACGCCGCCAGCTTTGAAGCCCAGGTGTCGGCGTTCCTTTTGTTTTGCAAACTATTTCTTATCGGTTACACCGACTTGAAAGCTGTCGGCTTTCAACGTACGTCGGGTCCTACGCTGCCGGCGTAGACTCCCAGATATTCGGCCTTCGTTCATTTTTACGTAAAAATAATTTTTATGTAGCTTCTGTTCAGTGTAAGCCGTCTCTATACCCCGGCCTATCCTTGTAAGCCGCCGGCATTGAATGTCTACACTGCCAGCTTATGGACATTGTTAGCACTATTCATCATCTTCCTCGATGATCCAATTCATATTTCTTAAATTCTCCATGTTAAAAACATTCCTAAATCATTCCTAAGTGTTTCTATATCTTATATATAGACATAAAACAACTCTTAACATTTCTACAAACATATATCCTTAGATTTCAATCTTAATAGAGTACAACTAGGGTTTCGGATTTTTACCTTGGTTGAGCCATCCGATGGAATTCAAAGCTTGTGTTTGTGTTGGTTATATTCCTACGATTATCAAAAGTCAGTTCTAATCCTTAGATTTAAAAGAAAACCATTCGAATTACATCAACTCACCTTTGAGCTCGTTTCCAAGTATTTTTCATATTGTTTTTCTTCTGATTCGAACATGGATGATTCGAGTGGTTTGATTTCTGTTTTTAGGTTGTTCTAGCTGCTACTTAGGAGTGGTTTTGTTCTGGAAAGTTTGAGAGTGTTTAATGTTTGTTGATTTCTTCATTAAGAGCTTTAAGTGTGTATATATAGAGAGAAGAAGGAGAAGCTTGCAGCTGCCATTTTCCTCCGAATTTGCTTCAAATTTTCTCCTCATTTCATACTGTTGAATCAGTTGTTTTCATTGCCATTAATGAAAGATTGAGTTGGCACTCTTTGATTGGTCTTTAGGGTTGATTTTGTTGACTATTTAGACATTATTGAGGCAAAATTTTGGCTCCTTCTATCTCCATGCAATCCAGCCATCCAAGATGCAACTTGCAGTCGAAACACTCCACCAACCACATATATATATTATTAGTTAATTAACTTAGTATTAGGATAGTTTACTAGGTATACGGGTATAATTTAGCTAATATTTGAGAGTTTTTGTAAAGAAATATGTTTATAGGATTCTACAAGATACTTAGATTATCAAACAATACAATTTTAAGTTTTGAATTTACGTGATTAATTATTTGTAGAATTTTATCTCCCGCGATTAAGGTTTCTTAAACTCATTAGGTCAATTTTTATTTTAGGCTCCAATAGCTTAAGAAAACCCTAATTAAAATAAAAGTGTGATTCAATTATTTATTTGAAGTTTAGATCTTGAGTTGTACATCTGTAAACCCCTGTTTTCTAAGCCTCAACCTTAAGCCGGAAAGTTTACCGGAGACCTTTAAGTCAACGGAGCTTGAGTAAAACCCTACAGTTTAGATCCTGCAAACCCGAGTTCGTGAATTGAGGAGTCGAAAAATAATTAAAGTGTTTAGAATAGTCCATAATAATATTTGATTTATTAAAAATATCAGATTGGTTTATTTTCAGCTTATTTCGAACCCGTTTGGATACTACTTTGGAAAGCGTGTCCCGGGGCTCGAAAAATTAAAAATATATCTTTAGTATTTTTTAGACTCGTATTTTTATAAGGATTTCAAAAATATTAAGTTTAAAATTTTTCAGATTTTAAAAATATCAGTTATAGCTCATATAGGCTTATTTTACTGTTACCGGTAACTAAATTGTTAAATTTCTAAAAATAATTTAATTGATTATTTTATTTAATTCATAAAAATTCTGCCACTTAAATAAAAATATTTTTCTTAATTTATTTTATATATTTTCTTATTCAAAAAGCCACTTTATCAACCCATATCTCAAGTACACATCCATTATCATTACTACACATTATTATGTCTTCTTTTGCTTTTTCTTACACTTCTTTTCCCCAAAAATGGCAGCTGACCATTCCCCATAAATTAGCCACTTTTCATTATTTTTAATTATTTATTTGATATTTTAAAAGTCTCTTTTAGTTATAAATGGATGCAACTAGTTGTACTTTCAAAAATACAAGTTAAAATCAAGTTACACATAGGGATGCAACCGGGGCGGGTCGTTATAGGGTACCCGCCCGCCCGCCCCTCTAAAAACCCTATAGGGTCAGACCCTATAGGGTTTAGGGTCGGGTTTTGGGTTGTACTCACAACCCGTTGGGAAAACCCGACCCGATTTAATTAAAAAAAGAAATATTTAATCATAAAATTAATAAATATTTCGTTAAGAAATAATAATATAATACTGGCCAAAAAAAGGAGCATTAAAGAAAAAGGAAAAAGGGAACAATCTTTAACCGGTCCTATATTAAATTAATAAGATTGAAGGATGGTGATTGGTTGGATATGAGGCATTTAGGTGAAACGAATTTTATGCTAAACCTATCCAGTGTATTCTTCCCCCACCTTCCCCCCTCACTTATATTAGTGTTCACATTCACGTTTTTTTGGTTTTTAAGTTTGCTTGCTGTCTCACATAGGACAACGTCGAATGCCACTTTCCTTCCAACGAATGAGAATAAATTTTATTGGAGCCTCATATGAGGATGTTCGCTGAACCTGGACGCAATGAAGCATTCTTTTCCACACGGACTGCATTTGATTTCCATCCGTATCGATATCTGAATTTATATTTATATTTTATTTATATTTAATATATATTTGATTTATTTAATTTTTTTATCAATAAAATTATTTATATTTTATTTATATATATATATATATATCTTAACAAACAATATATTTAAAAATATCCACTCATCCTTAGCATGCATACAAAACAGACTGACTTAGTAGATAATCATGGAAGGTTTCAGTTTGCTTCTTCAGCCAATCATACATGGCGTAAGGAAGGCTAGTGACATTCATGCTGAAAAATATTCAAGATCATGACGGGTCGGGTTCGAGTCGGGTTCGGGTTCCTTAAAATCGGGTCGGGTCGGGTTCTAGGACACCCCATTTCTCTATCGGGTCGGTTTGGACAGAATGACCCGACCCGTTTGCATCCCTAGTTACACACACTCCCCTACACTCCAAAAATCACGCCAGCACCCCCCCATGTGCAGCTGCATGTTTTATTTTTTTTTAATCAATTATTTAACACACATACATCTCTATTTAAGCATCTTATTCCTCCCCTCTTTCACCTTTACAAACCCTATATTTTTCCTCTCTCTTTTCTCTTCTTCTTGGCCTGTCTTCTTGATAAACAAGCTGCCACCATTTTCTTTTATTGCTCCCACATATTTTTCTTGCAAATATTTGAGGTCATCTTTCTCTCTTAGCTCTCATAAGATGTTCTAGGATGATACTATTGATGTTTCATGCATCAAAGGACATTCCACAAGCTTAAAAAGCTATGGATGATGATGCCAAGAATTGAAACACTCCTCTAGATGATGATCTCTTTTGTTCTTAGTATATTTGTTATTTTGAAGGCTTGTTTATCTTCTTGTTTATGTGATAACTTGTAGATCTAGAGTTTTACAAAGCTTTAGTTATGTTTATGTGTAGATCTAGAAGTTTAAGGCCTACTACTAAGTTTTTCTTATGCTTTCATGGTTATATTTTGAGTAGATCTTAGATGCAAGTTGGAATGAAAAAGTGAAATTCGTAACTTGTCAATACACCATCTTAAAAACCCACTTCCAAGTCTTAAAATGGAAGTTTTTGTTAAGAAAATGAAGGTTTGATGGATGTATATCATCAAGACTTCATCTTACAAGAATCAAAGTTGATTTTCAAAAACAAAAAATTGTATTTTCGGATCAAGACAAAGACCTAAAATAAAAACATGTTTTTCAACTCAAAAATGAGGATTTTATTCAAGAAATGAAGGGTTCTTAAGATATAATATGTAATGGGTTGTTTTTCATAAGTTTTGATGAATTTTCTCAAGAGATATGTCCAAAATAAATTTATGAAAATTCGGATCAAGACCAAGACCTATTTTTGGAACCCATCATTCAACCTTAAAATGAAGATTTAGACAAAAATAAAAAGGGCTCTTGGTATATATATCTTAAGGAATGAATTTTCATAAGTTTAAATGAGTTTTTTAAAAGGTATTGCTTAAATCAAGTGTTTTGTAAAAGACAAAATTTAGGTCTTGTCTTCATTGTAAACTTCAAAGAGGAAATTCGTAATTATGGGGAGACCAATTTTTAAAACCTTCTTTTAGATTTCAAAACAAGTATTTATTATTGAAAATGGAATGTTTTGATGATATATAATATAGGAAAAATTATTTTCATTAAACTAAGTAAGTTTTAGTAAAGGAATTACTCAAAACAAGACAATGAGTTTTGACTTGTAAATTTCGGTTTTATGAAAATGGATTTTTAGAAGTTTCATTTGAACTTTATGTTTGGGATTAGATAAGTGTGTAATCTCTTAATTTTGTTTTGATGATCTCCTTACAAGTTTAGGACTAAAATAAGTTAATCTAAGTAGTTAAGTAGAGTAGATATGGCAATTTTTCACAAAGGTTCAATTCTTGGATTTTCGCAACCCTACTGTACAGTAAGTTTCCGACCCATAAATGACCTTAAATGTTTGAATTAACTTTAGAAATAGATAGCTCTTTCGAAGTAGGTATAAATCGGTATATTATAAGCTAAATTCCGAGTTAAAATGAGTTAGATATGACCTTTTTAAGTTAAGGATTCAACCTAGGCGGAAATTGACGAACTTAGTAAATAAATTTGTTAAGTTTAATAGAACTTCAATAGAGATACTCATTGAGGGTATTCCTTGTACTTAGGTGAATTGGAGGACGGGTTACCACTTCCCGAGGACTATTACGACTAGTGGATTTTCACTACATGGACAAGTGAGTTCATTTCTCAATTAATTATGCTCTTGGATGTGCTTGTAGTAGTGGCATTAGACTTAGGAAAAGATAAAATTGTGATTGAATGGTGATCTAAACTTGCATGAATGAACGATAAGTATATCGAGCAAGCTTTGTTGCAATAACCTTGTATGAGCTAGTATAGATTTGGAATGTCTGAAATTTGTATGGTCACTTTTAAATTATTAATTAATATACCATGATTATATGAATAAATTGTACATGCATATCACGTAGTGAGTCACATATCATTGTCAAGTATGCCTTTGGTGGGACAAAGGTGTATTTGGGAGGCAGCGGGTCTTTAATGAAGGGAACTAGGGTTGCATGACTTATGGACCACCCCGTTCAAATATTGAAACTATGGTTGCATGACTTATGAACCAACATTAAAATTATGGTTGCATGTCTTATGGACCACCCCACTTAAGATTGGGACTATGGTTGCATGTCTTATGAACCAACATTGGAACTGTAGTTGCATGACTTATGAACTACCCCAAACCCCGAATGAAGGGCGTAAATTCATTCACTTATGACTATCGGAAAGTCATATGCTTGCTTGCTCATTTGCTTGTGCATTCATATGGTTGCTTAATTATAACTTGCTTGCATAGATATTTTAGCTCGATCGAGTATGTTACTTGGAAAATGAATCTAACTAAGCAATTAGCTTATACCCCAATAGTTTTGTTGCAGTGTTCCTATTTTTGGATGTTCCGAGAGGACACTTTGTGTAGGTTTACTACATTGGATTAAAGAGCTTTTGAGGAAGTTGGGACCTAGTATAGGCGTGGACTTCTAGGAAAATCTCTTTAATGTAAATTCAGATATGTGTAATTTAAGCTAAACGATGTAGACTCCTATTATTTTGGCGGGGGTATGCCCCCTTGGTTTTTTTGTAAAAGTTTAACTATTTATCTTGTTGTGATTTATATTCTTAATGCTATGTATGCTTTCTTAAGACTACTCAAATCAAAGTGTGATCCTAAAAGTTGTGAAAGTACACCTTACACTCGATATGTAAACTTATGGGATGACTAAGTGGTCATACTTAAGTTTAAGTATCGCGTGTGGTGGATTGTCGCGTTTAGGGTACCCTTTGGGGCGTGACAACATCAGTTTATGTTTTCATTGTGTATTTATAATACTAACGGTTTATCTTTAGATTATCGTTTTCTATCTATAAGCGTAGTTGATTAACTATTTAATATCGCACTTGATATAGAGGCTAATATATATTATATATATCTTTAGTTTTTGATACTTATCATTAAATCTTATTAGTAGCGTTTAATACTATCTAGGAATCTTAAATTTAGGGTTTAAATCTAAACATAGGCTCAATACTACTCATTGTTCCAGTCCAAATCATTGTTGAGTTCAAAAGCAATCATTTAATCTCTATATTTATATTTTTCTGTTTAAATCTATTTGTATAATAAGTTTTAGGTTTGAAATTCAGATTTTCTTTTAATCATATCTTGAATTATCCGTTCAAGATACGAAATCTTGTTTTTGGTATCAATTAGGGTTAAAGAAATTCTGTATTCGATTTCTAAATCCTTATCTAACCAAATTTAATGCATTGATCTATTCTTAGGCTTTTATTAGGATCTAAGTCTATTAAGTAGTTCAAACATTCTATTCTAGAGTCATGTACTAATATGGAAAATTTTCAGGGTTTACAGACTCATTTATCAAAACCATTTTTAAGGAAAATATATACATAACTCAAAATCATTATAGGTTATCAACAACTTAATGAAAATTTTAGAAAACTTTATTTTTACCCCAAAAAGAAAAAATTGTAGAAAATTAAAGTTAAAGGGAAATTTAATGGTTTTAGAAAAGAAAGTGGAAAACAAAATAAGAATATACTTATTTACAATAACTTAAGAAAATATAAAGTTCCTCCAAAACACTTAGAAAAGAAATTTGTTAAGATTCACGTTTTCAACACCTTAAGATAAATTGTTTTACGAAAAATAATCGTTGAAACAATACCATTAGAATTGCATACAATATGAGTCTATATATACATACTCAAAGGATTTTTCGACTATATACATATCTATATTTTTGCTAAAGTATTTTTGAAAAAAGATGAGTTTGGAAAATTGTTTTTCAAGAGCTGAGATTTTCATTTTGAATATATACCATGAATTTTATAAAACTAAATGACCTTTTATGAAGAAAATAACCTTAGAAATAGATATATCTTTTTGAGTAGGTAGAAAGCGGTATATAATATGCGAAATTTCGAGTTAAAATGAACAAGTTATGGTCACTTTAGGTTGGAATTTCACTATATATGAATTTTGATGAACTTAGTAAAATAGAGTTGCAAGTTTAAGAAGAACTTCTAAGAAATACTCATTTTGGTATTTCTCTTGTATAGGTGATGTGGAGTTTCCAGCTACCTTACTTGGAAGATTACTTTAATTAGAAGCTTATGTTGCTATGGCCAAGTGAGTTTAAATTCTCGCAATTGTATTTATTTATTTGCTTGTAGTTTAGTGGCACTAGACTTTAGGAAAAGATAAAACATGATAGCGCATGTGCTTTACTTATATAATTGAAATTGTGATAAGTAAATCAAGGCAGGAATTGTTGACTTATTATTGTATGATGTAATATAGGAATGATTATCTGCAAATTATATGATCACTTATTAAATGACTAATATTATGCCATGATTACTTAAATAAAATGATTCATATATGACACATAGTGAGTCACATTATATTCATTACTATACCCTTTGTGGGACAAGGGCATAGCAATGAGATTAAGGACCCGAAATTATATTCTATGGCTTTGATTGCTCGTAATTAAATGGTGAATGAGTACCTGAATTAACTACATTTTAGAGATTAGTAAGAATCTATATAAAACTAAAAAGTATCATTTTTGAACTATGGCCTCGTTGCTCGAAACACCTAACCACCGAAAGGAGGGATAAATCCATTCAAACATATGATTCCCAGAAAATCGTATGTATTGTTTGCTTATGTGTTTGATTGCATGTCATATGCTTGCTAAATAACTTGATTGATTATTGATTTTTGAGTACTTACTTACGGATTTAATTTTCACTAAGCAAGAAGCTTACCTCCTTATAGATACCTTTTATAGTTTCTGTTACATCACAGGGATACCCTAAATGTAACAGTCTGCTACATTCAATATTAAAGCTTAAGTATGATAACCTTAGTCATTTCCAGAAGCTTCGATATTAAGTGTAAGGCGTGCTCTCACAAATTTAGAGGACCATACAAGGAATTATGAAGCTTAAGAAGATATAATAACAAATTAAGAAAAGAGGATTCATAATATTCATTTGTTCATAATAATAGTCTTACAAATCTTAGAGGCATTCCCCAGCCACAAATAACTATAGTCTATTATAAGAATATTTCTATATCTTATCCAATACAAAACTTCATCTAGAAATTCCTTAACTAAAAAGGAAAATGCCTAGCTGTAGGGTCTACGTGGCCTCAACCACAAATAGGTAAATTGCAAAAGATATCTATAGAAGTATAAGCTAATAGGCTTAGTAAGAATTATTTTCATAAATAACTTCTTGTGTAATGAACTTCATACAAGTTATTTAAGTAGACAAATGAAATGCAACATACACTTGGGCAAACAAGGCATATAGTTTTCCGAGAACTATATGCTGAATGGATTTACGCCCTTCATTCGGGGTCTGGTGATAAGTAACCTCAAAACAAACAGTTTTAGTTAAAAAAAATTATGCTTTCGATCAATACGCCAAGCATATTAAGTCTACTTGATTTGAGCCATGCTTTCGGAGTTCTGCCAAGCATTTAATTCCATGTCACCAAGCATTCGCTTCTGATCATTACCGCCAAGTGTTGCTTCAACCTGAGCTACATTCCTTCTCACCCAAGGATAATAACCCAATGCAATGTGACTCACTTCGTGGTATGCATGAATCAATTTATTTATAATATCATAGCATCATTATTATCAAATTTAAGATGATCATAGAATTTCATACAATTCAAGTGCTATACTAAAACAAACCTTTAATCAATTCCGGCCTCAATATTCTTAGGACCCTTTCAACAAATTTTTTGCATACATATCAATTTATCTTTTCTTAATTCTAATGCGACTAAGCTACAAGCACAATCCAGTAAAGCACTTTAAGGAAATAAACTCACGATGCCATATCGATACTTCTCTAAACGGATGAGTTGTTCACACAATCCACTTAGTCGAAATAATCCTTGAGGTATGGATATCCTTCTTTGGAATCACCTAGTCAAGAAAAACACCAAAAAATGAGTATTTCTTGATAACTTTCTTGAATTTTGACAAAACAATGTCATAAGAACGTCAAAGTTCGCATAAGGGAAGACTCCAATTTAAAATGGCCATAAATTAGTTATTTTAACTCGGAATTGTGCATATAATATACCGATTTCTACTTAATCAAAAAGATTTATCCATTTCTAAAACTATTTTTATCAAACTAGATCATTTAGGCTCCGAAACAGTAGTGATCAGATTCACCATGAATTTTTCCTAACCTTAAAGCAATTTGATTCAAACATTAAATCATTCAAAAATTGCTTTGATAAATACTTAGTTATCTATATAGTTGAAAAAAATTCCTTTTTCATAGATACTTAGCTCATATTTTATTCATGCTCAAGTTTTGTTGTCCAACCACCTTTCTTGGGTGAAACAATGTCAATTAAGAGTTTAGAAAACTATAGTTTACAAGAAATCCATTTTGTAAATACTTTAAAATGAATATTTTGATTCCTTTGTTTTCAAAGAATTACTTTATGTTTGTCTTACTATTTTTCTAAATGACTTTTTAATAAAAATGAATTTATTCTTTTCTAAATTCTCAACATTAGTGCTACTTTTCCTATTTGTTTTCTTTGACTATTTATTTGAAAAATCTTGGTTTTGGAAACTCTCATTTTCGTTTTAAGGGGATTCCTTATATTATGTTTTTATGAAAATATTCTAGCACCAAAGTCATCTTCTTTTAAGAAAACAAGGTAATATAAAAATGATTCAAAAAGCTTTTTCAAGACAAAAGAAAATCTTTAAAATTGTAGTGAGTTCTTAAAACTTGGAAAATAATAGCTTTACTTTTGTTAAACCATAAAATTTTTATTTTATATAAAACCATTCTTAGGTGGTAAAATCTCCTTTTTTTCAAGTATTATTGAAGCTTTAAAGATTTGGACAACAATCTTAATGGGCATGATTATGAGAAATAATAACAAGCAAAAATAACATAAATAATAAATAAAATTAAGTATTGGGAGTCTTAGTCTCTTCAAAGCTCTCGGGACTAAGAAGTAGACTAGTCCTAAAAGAAAGAAATAAAAGAAAAAGAAAGAAAAAAAATTTTGACTTGATGAGGACAAGTCTAAGACTAGAGACTAGTCTTAAAGCAACAAGAAATAAATAAATTGCAATGGAAGAAATAAATAAATTACTTTTACATGAAAATAAATAAATTGCAAGTGAGCTTATATGCTCTAAAGAATATATATGCAGATATATAATAATACTTAGTTATATATAATAACAATAATAATATGAACAATGTAAAATAACAACATAAACATAAATAGATATTCATGAACAAGAACAATACATGAACATAGTGTAGCTTCCATAACATTTAGTTTTTGGAAACTCACACCATGGTCATGTAAAGTTACATGACATGAGAAGAAAGAACTTGTAAAGAAAAGTTTACCTAAAGAGGCTTTTTGAAGTTTTATGTAGTAATGGGTTTTGTGTATATAGAAGGTGGTTTAAGATTATTTTGAGAGAGTTTTTGGGGAGAGTGTTGAGAGGAAAATTTGAGAGAGATTTGGTAGTAAATTTATGCATAGTAATTGTGTGAAAGAAGTGAAAGAGGAGGAGGGTATTTATAGGAAATGAGGAGTGAATTTTTGTGTGATTTAAATAAAGAAAATTGAAAGAAATTGAGCAGGAGAGAGAGAGTGTATGCGCCGGCCATCATGGAGAGAGGGACGGGGGAGAGATTTTATTTTGTATTTTTATTGATTAAATGAAGTAATAAGTAAGGTAGATGTGAAATAAAGTTATGAGAAAGGTAAAAAGTAAAGGTAATAGGTTATGGTGTTGTAAGAGGAGGTGTTATAAAAATGATATTTTTGAAAACCTTATATTTTTACGAGTCTAACGGTGTATTCGGAATATTTTTACTATTTCGAGCCCCGGGACACGTTTTTCAAGAACTACATCCGTCCAGGTTTAAAACGATTTGCGGTTTTCTAATCTGATCCTTTTAAGCTTCCTGATGTAATTACGAACTATTCTACATACTAATCTCTTACTTACTTTCTCAGGGTTGCTTATACAGGATTACCAGACTTAAACCATAACGTCTAACTAGGGTTTTGTTGACTTTAGGGTTTTCGGTTGACTTTCCAATTAGGGTTTAAGCTAAATTGGTCACAAAACTTTGGGGATTTATAACCTATCTCCCTTAAAGAAAGTTTTGTCCTCAAAACTTGAAAATTCGTATCTAAATCTTTAAACAAACTCGGGTACTTGTGCTGTATCTCATCCACATCTTCTTGTGTTGCCTCCTTGTGCAAAAGATTTCTCCATGGAACCTTAACATACTTGATTTCCCTATTTTTCCAACTTTTGAATTTTTCGATTAGGGATATGTACTAGGTGTTCCTTAAAGGTGAGATCTTCCTTTAAGAGCACTGGCTTTAACTCTAAAACTTTTTCTTGGGTCAAAGGTCGCATAGAGATGTGGGACACGTTATGTACTCCTAATAGGTTTGGCAACAAGACTAGATGATAAGCTAAATTTCCAACTTGTTTTAGCATCTCAAAAAGGTCCAATGTATCGTGGACTCAATTTTCCTTAGGAGCGCACACAATGTATACTCTTTATCCTTAAGTACACATGATCTCCATTTGAAATTCCAAGGTCTTCATCTTTTGATCAGTCTTACTTCTTTTGTCTATCTTGTGCCTTTCCTCATTCTTTGAATTCCATGACACATGCTCTTAATTTCTCTCTAAAGTTTGAATCGTTTGTTCTGACTGTCCATTAATTTGAGTATGGCATGCTTGAAGTTTCGTCTTCATACCCTCCTGTAGGTTAGTTCAACACTTAGGTACAATTCTTATGCCTCGAGTTGATATGATTTCGACTAGTACTCCATGCTATCATACTATTTCCCTTACATAAGGCTTTTCCAGTTTATCCATGGAAAATGTCATATTGATCGGTATGAAATGAGCCAACTTAGCCAATCGATCAACTATGACACAAACGGCATTGCTTCCTTTTGGTAATCCAAAAATCCATGGAAATTTCATCCTATTATTATTTTGGTATCAGCAAAGGTTTTGTCAATCCTCTCGACCTTTGGTGCTCTTTATTTCCTTGTTGGCAAATTGGGCACTTCATCATATAATTGACTACGTCTTTGTATCATCCCATCCCATCAATAATGATTCTTGAAATTCTTAGTACATTTTGGTTCCTTTTGGATGTATCATATATCCTGAGTTATGAGCTTTGCTCATAATTTCCTTTCTTATTTCTTTATCCTTAGGCACACAAAATCGTCCTTCAATCCTCATGACATCATCATTGTTGACCATAAAATCAGTACACTTTTCTTCCTATATTTCCCTCTTTATCCTTTATATCTTCTCATCTTAGCTTTAAGATTCTTTAATCCTTTCTACCAAGGTTGGTTCCAATGCTATATTTGCTATCTCCTCTTCCATACTTTATCCCGTAAATTCGATGCTCACCTTCTCAAATCCTTTTATCAACTTCTTCTATTTTGTGAGCAAGGTAGACACTAATTGATTCTGAGATCATAGTCCTTGATTAACTCTAGCCATCTTCTTTTTCCTTTTTGTTCTTTTGTTTTAGAATAGACCAATATATCGTCAATAAAGACAATTGCACACTTATCTAACAGAGACTTATATACTTGGTTCGTGTTTAGACAATCCAAAAGGCATTACTAGAAATTCGTAGTGTCCATAATGAGTTCGAAAAGTAGTCCTCTAAATCATCTTTTGATTCGATCTATAATTAGTGGTACTTTGACCTTAAATTAACATGAGAAATCACTTTCGCTCCTTGTAGTTAGTCAAAAAGATCTTCAATCCTAGGGAGTGGGTACTTATTCTTGATTGTGACTTTGTTCATCTCCCAATAATCAATGCAAAATTTCCAGGGATCTATCCCTTTCTTTCTTTACAGACTAAACTGGTGTATTTCATGGTGACAGACTTGATTGTATAAAACCTTGATCCAAAAGTTCTTGTAGTTGTTTCTCCAACTCTTTCAACTCCATTAAGGTCATTCAATATGATGCCTTAGCAATTGGTTTTGTATTGGCCATTAGTCTAATCTCAAAATTGATCTTTCTCTTCGGATGTGATCCAAGCCATTCATCTAGAAAAACTTCTGAAAACTTATTGACAATCGGGGATATCGTCCCAAAGAGGTTTCTCTTTATCTTCTTCTGTTTCATTAAGGTAGTCATCCATTCCCTTTGGAACTTCCTCTATCAACTCGAAAGAATATAACTCCTCTTTCCTTGCAATAGTGGGTTCTTCAACAACGTTATCTTCTTTTCTTATTGGTCTATGAATTCTATGCTCTTCTTGCGACTATCTAGTGGGGCTTTATCAATTTACACCAAAGATTACTTCATATTTACCTAATCCCATTACTCATGAAGTAACAAGCGAATGGGTGTCCTTATATCCTTATTAGACGATCCTTAAACACTTCTTGGGTTACAACAACATTTCTCGTGGAGGTTTTGATCTTAAAGCTAAGAGTCGACGTTTGTTATTGGTAGTCTAAACTTCTTAGCTAGACTAGGTGTAACGAAAGAACATGTTGCTCCATAATCCAAAAGAGCAAAAGCATTAACTTCCTAACTGTATGCTTCTTGCATATCTAACCGAGGGATTACTACTTCTATTTGCATATCTACTTATCTATAAAACTTTGAACTCTTGCATTACTAGAACAAAAGAATCATCTTAAAAAGGATCAAGGCTTACCGGTTCCCAAGCCATAACTGTAGTCTCCATTGCATTCCAATGCAGCCAAGTCTCCTTCCTCTTCATTTATCTCTTCACTCATCCATTGTCCCTCCATGTTGTAGATTCTGATTCTTAAAGCAATGGATTCTAAACTTGAAGCAGTGGATTCTGATATGCTTCCATTTCCATTCTTGGTCCTTATAGGAACAACTCCTCCAGAAGACCTTGTCAGAACATTCCTCCCTTATGGACATTCATGGGTGAAATGCCTTTCTTGCTTGCAGACATAGCAAGTATTATTTCCTTTCTTTGAACATTTTGATATCTTATAGTCTGCATCTCTACAGAAGAAGCATTTTCCAAACAACTGATGGCCCTTCTTGGGGTAGTGTGCTCCATTGCACTTCCAACACTTGACGTTTTTAGGTATGAACTTCCCACTGTTATCATTGCTCCTATAGTTGTTGGAGGACTTGAATCTCTTTTGTGGGGGTGTGGAACTGGATCCACCATAAAACATTTTCCCAAAAATGGGGGCTTTCTCTTCTTCTATTCTTTCCCTCCTTTTCCTTACTCCTTCTATAATTCTAGCTCTTTCCACCAATTCTCGGTAACTTTTGATGTCAAATTCCTCCAACCTTATTCTCAGGTCTTCATCCAATCTTTCTATGAAGACTTGTCTTTTCAATTCCTCACTATACTTATAGGAGTCAGGGGCATATTGTAGCAATCTACTGAACTCATTCTTGTATTGCTCCATAGTTTTTTGTTTTTGAGCAATTTGCAAGAAGTTTGCACTATACCTTACTCGTAGGCTTCCCGGGAAATAATTTTCCAAGAACTCATGTCTGAACATTTCCCAAGTGATTGGGGTCATTAGCTCTCTTTTCTTTGATTCCCACCACATTCTAGCATTCAGACGAAGCATGAATGTCCCATACTTGATTTGTAGGTAATGCGAGACTTCATATGCATCAAAAGATCTTTCGATTTGAGCAAGCCAATCTTCGGCCTCATCTGGCTTATCGTAAGCTCCATCAAAATAATGGTTACTTCGGATAAAATCAGGCAACGTATTCTTGTAAGGCCTTAGCGGTGGGGGTGGAGGTAATGGTGCATTTTGAGAGTGCATACTTCTTTGTACAAATGCTTAAGTTGACATTTGCTGTTGTGACGGAGTTGGTACAGGTACCGGTGCCGGTGCTAGTGCGGTTTCGGGTATGGGTGTAGGTGCAGGCATGTTTTACATAATTGCTTCCAGCACGTGGGTCAGATGTCCTAGTGTAGCGTGCAAGTCTATTTGAGGTACAACGGCTGCTTGAGCGGCAGGCTGCTCTGCTTCAACTTCCGATTGGTTAGAGGCACTTTGCTCCTCCTTACGTCCTCTTTTACTTCGGCTGTTTTAAATTTTTCTAAGTTAGGTTTATCGTTTTGATATCTTAGTTAAATCTTTGACGGAAATTTTTGCAGATATAATAGAAACTTACTTGCATAAATAGTTACTGAAATAAAATTTAAATCAAGGTAAATTTTGAGATCATACTTAAAATATAAATTCATTAGGAAATTAAAATAGCGGGTGCAAGACCCTTACGCAGAATTTGAAATAACAAGGTCAAGCACAACAATCACAAAGAAGACAAAAAAACACCATTCCAAAAACTTAAAAGATAGACTAGGATCACTGATCTAGTCTTTAATTACAAAATTTGAGCTGGACTACAAGGGATATGCTCAGCTTCCTCCTTCATTCCTTCACTCTTCGGGCACATATCTAGGGTTACTACTGGATGACCCCGGGTTTATTTTCCTCATAAATTGTCGAAAATATTCCTTCCTCTTCCTGGCTGCTTCCCTCGACCTTTCATGTATATTAGTCAATTTTTCTTCAGTCAAATCCGATACTATATCATGAATGGTTCTCCAGGTAACATCCTTTCTAGCTTCCATGCTATCGTTCCCATTTGTTGTTGGCGGGGTATCATCCATATCCATGGTTGAGTTTGTCTCCTATCTCCTCCGAGCCTGCTGTTCTTCCAAATAGCGGATGATTCTTGCTTCCTCGCTATTCTAGGGTTCATTGACTCTAGAAGCGGTCTAGTTTCCTACTTCTTGTTTGGGTCCTCCTTATTGGTCTTCATCCGGATCTTCCTCGGATTCTTCCTCAGAATCTTCACTTACTTCTTTCATTTGCTCCTCTCTTATTACCGTTCCATTCCTGCTTAGATGTAGAACCTCGTTCCTTCTTAGCTGGACTCCTGTGAAGGTTGATGGCTCAGTAGGTACTTCATTTAGTGGTTGCAGAACTTCTTGGCAAACTCCATGCCAGTGGAAGGCTTTGTTGAGATCAGCTTTCATCCATTCTAGATGATCCATTAAATTGTTGTGTGCGTACATGAATATTGGTCCTATTAGTGTTCAAGTTCAAAAATCGAGAAAAGTTCGGCTTCCATACTCCCTAAGGACAAACATTGCTTCATTTAGTATCGGTCGGTCATCGGCTATCGCGGCGATCCGTTCCACAGCATATATCATTTCTATCTCGGACAATTTCTTTCCTATGGGACAGTTATAAATGGTCTGCACTACTCCTTTCCACTCTGTATTCATCATTCCTCTCTTTCAGATCAGAAACATCTCTCGGATGGTCTTAGGTTGTCCAGCCAAAGCAAACTCTTCACATAACACCCTAAGTCTCAGACGGTAATTCTCCAAGTTTTCAAAGGGTCCTTTTCTGAGATTTTTAGCTTGTAGATGGGCCTTGTCTAAGGTAATCTATGCAAAAGAGAGAGAATTCATAAAACTTATTCTACCCATTCTATCTTGTCTAAGTTTTTTCTTATTTCTATTCTAGCTTGTTCCTTCTTAAGTCCAATTCTATAATTATGTTTCCTATATTCTTAACCATGCTCTGATACCAACTTAAACTATTACGCTCCAAGGGGTACCCTAAACGTAACAGTCCGCCACACTCAATATTAAAGCTTAAGTATGACTCTTAGTCATTCCCAAAAGCTTCGATATTAAATGTAAGGCATACTCTCACAAATTTAGAGGACCATACAAGGAATTATGAAGCTCAAGAAGATATAATAACAAATTAAGAAAAGAGGATTCATAATATTCATTTGTTCATAACAATAGTCTTAAAAATCTTAGGGGTATTCCCCAGCGGCAAATAACTATAGTCTATTATAAGAATATTTCTATATCTTATCCAATACTAAACTTCATCTAGAAATTCCTTAACCAAAAAGGAAAATGCCTGGCTACAGGGTCTACGTGGCCTCAACCACAAATAGGTAAATTGCAAAAGATATATATAGAAGTATAAGCTAATAGGCTTAGTGAGAACTATTTCCATAAATAATTTCTTGTGTAATGAACTTCATACAAGTTATTTAAGTAGATAAATGAAATGCAACATACACTTGGGCAAACAAGTCATATAGTTTTCCGAGAACTATATGCTGAATGGATTTATGCCCTCCATTTGGGGTCTGGTGATACGTAACCTCAAAATAAATAGTTTTAGTTAAAAAAAATTATTCTTTCGATCAATACGCCAAGCATATTAAGTCTACTTGATTTGAGCCATGCTTCCGGAGTTCCGCTAAGCATTTAATTCCATGTCGCCAAGCAATCGCTTCCGATCATAATCACCAAGTGTTGCTTTCGACCTAAGCTACGATCCTTTTCACCCAAGGATAATAACCTAATGTAATGTGACTCACTTCGTGGTATGCATGAATCAATTTATTTATAATATCATGGCATCATTATTATAAAATTTAAGGTGATCATAGAATTTCATACAAATCAAGTGCTATACTAAAACAAATCTTTAATCAATTTCGGCCTTGATATTGTAAGCTCCGGAAAATTTCAATAAATAATTCCAAAATGAACTTCGAAAATAAACCCTAAAAATGACTCCAAATTAAAACCGAGCTTCGACAAGTCTTCAATCCTGAACGAATCTAGAAACTTCTTAATCTTGAGAAAATGAAAATCCTTAAAAATAAAATAAGAACTCAACAGCCTTCAAATTCAAAAGGGCTATGTACGAAAAATTCTATATTTAACTCCAACTCATAAAACCAGGTAATGTAGAACCCAATTATTAAAAAAATAAATAAATAACGATAAACCTTTGAAAAAAGAACTCAATTCAAATAATTCGAAAACATTGAGAGATATTAAATACTTACAAAAATCAAATTTAAAATAAATTTCTCAAATTTAATATGTTGTATAAATATAAAATATTAGTTCCTAAATTAGCAAAGATCTAAACCAGAAATCATCCGAAACCCTAAGTAGAATCCAATAGTTTAAGTCCGGCAATCTCGCCCTTAACCCTAGAGGCCAAGTGTTATTTAAGTGTATAGTGTAGCTCGTAGTAATATAAGGTCGCTTAAAAATATTAGATTGGTAAATTTTTGACCTATTTCTAACCCGTTCGGATACAGACTTCGAAAAGCGTGTCCCGAGGCTCGAGATATAAAAAATATACCACGAATACTGTTAGACTCGTATTTTTATAAGGATTCTAAAATATTAGTTTTATAATTTTTTAATAACTAGAATTATCTGATTTTGCGATTTTATTCGTATTTCATTACTACCGGTAATTAACCAGTCTTTTGCACTATTCACTACTATTCATTACACAATTTTATTATTCTTATAATGTAAACCCTGGATTTCCTAGTAATCAAATAAACTTCGAAAGCCGGAAAACGAAACCCTAAACCGATTTAGTTCAAGCTTTGTGAGAGAAACCTAGAAACTTTAGATCCGACTTTCCTTCGATTTCATATCAAAAGAAATTTTATAAATAATTTAATGTGGAATATTGTTTTGAAGTATATTTTAAACCATAGAAGGCTTTGATTTCGAAAAATTTCCTGTTTCGGGCCTTCCCGAGCTTCATTACGGAAAAACGAGCCTCGAAACTAGAAACTCAGAAAAATATTCCGAAATACTCTTTAGAACTGAAATTTCATAAGGATTTCAAAAATATAAGTTTTATAATTTTTTGGGTTATAAAAATTACAGTTATAGCTTTTTTCCGTATTTTCTTTACTACCAGTAAAGTAAATGTCTTGTCTACTATTTATCACTATTCACAAGTACAACTACTACACACACTATCCATAACCTATTTTTTACATCCTTACACCCTATTCTTACAATTACATCATTTTCTTGCAATTTACCTTTCCAATATATCTTTTATCATTTAAATTACCTTAATTAATTCCAAATCATACACAACACAACTCAAACAACTCCACTCTCTCTCTTTTCCCTATGAGCCGGCACAACTCCCTCCATTTCTCCCCCCCAATTTTTTTACTTTATCTCATCTTTATATCAAACAAACCCTAATTCCACTTAATATAAATAGTCTCTTTCTTTTCTCTCTCCTTAATTTACTTCTTTTATTTCAAAAAACTCAAAAACTCTCTCTTCCTCTCCTCCTCTAGCCATGAACTCCCCTCCCATTTCCCCCACACACACACTTTGTCTTTCCTTCAATTTTCTTACTCCATACAACAAATAGGTAAGAGATCTATACTTTAGGATCTTGAAACATGTAATGGCAAGTTCATTCATGTGTGATTCCACACAAAATCCCCATGAGCTTCAAGCTAGTGAAGTGGAAACACTTGAACATGGGATCCTTGCCATCGTAACGTTTTAGATCTTGTTATTTGAGTTATTATGCTATTATCTTGTTTTATTATTAAGGTATGTTGTTATTATTAGTGATTGTGCATATATTCATCATCTATTCATGATTCACATGACTATCATAGTGTTCAAGCATTTATAACTAGTATAGTAAACTAGATCTAGTGTTTTGAGTTCTTAAATGCATTAGACTTTTGTTTTATGTTCATAAACAACTTGTAGTAGCATGATGATAGTAGGAAAGTTTTAGAAAACTCAAGATCTATTTTAGTTTCAACAAAAATCATTTTTGAAAATTCGGATAAAAAGGGAAACATATTTAGAAAAGTTATTTTTCAACTTCAAAATGTGTATTTTTCATTTAAAATGAAGGGCTTAGGGAATAGATAACATGAATGAATGATTTTGATGAGTAAAGTTTAGATCTATGAGTTTATAGTTTACTAACATAGATTTCTTTTATATTTATGTTCATATTAGGTGTAGATCTTGGTTTTGAACTCAAACAAAAATGGTGAAATTCGTATTTAGGCAAGACCCCTAATTAAAAACCACTTTCCAAGTATCAAAATGAAATTTTTACTTGAGATAATGAAGGCTTAATGTATATATATCATCAAGACTTCATTTTACATGGTTCAAAGATTAAATTTCAAAACAAAATTTCATTTTCGGATTTAGGCCAAGGCATAGTTTAAAAACATGTTTTCCAACTTAAAAAATGAAGTTTTTATTCAAGATATGGAAAACTCTTAAGATAGGTTATGTAAGGGATGAATTTCCATAAGTTTAGATAGATTTTAGCAAAAGGTATGTCCAAAAATAAATTTTGTAAATTCGGATCTCAACAAAGACCAATTTTGAAAACCCATTTTTCAACTTCAAAACAAGACTTTTATTAAAGAAATGGAAGCCTTAAGGAGTAGGTTTGATTAGGAAGTAATTTTTGAAAGACTAAATGAGTTTTACAAAGAAAACAAGCTCAAATGAATTTTTCAAAATTCGGATTTGAATTTAGCCACCATTTAAACACCTATTTCCAAATGCCAAAATGATAATTTTTATAGGAAAATGGAAGTCCTAGGGAATATATGTAACAAAGGCCAAGTTTGGACAAGGATAAAAGAGGTTTATCAAAACATAATCTCAGAATAACAAATGGTTTCCAAGAATAGGTTAACAATGTTTTCATTTTTTAAAATTTTGTAAAATTTCTACTTAGGCAAACCACCTATGTAAATACCTATTTTCTAACCCCAAAATGAAGGTTTTTGTTGAAATAATGAGGGTAATGGTTATTAGATCATCAAGATTGAGTTTTGATAAAAGCAAGTATGATTTTAAGAAGAAAAACTATTTTTCTTAAGTATAGTAAAATTCAAAGTTTTGCAAAGAAAAGGTTTTCAAAAAGAATTCTTGGTACTATATGTATATATAGGTAGATCATCTCATAACCTTCATAATAATAGCTTATAGGTAATACATATAGGCATGATGCATTGTAGAAATAAAGTAGGAAAATTTGAGTTGTTGTCATTTTAAGAAATTCGTAATAATGGAGTAATGGCATGAAAACACTTACTTTCCAAACTAAAAATAGAAGTTTTATTAAAGAAATTAAGTCCTTAGTGGCTAGGTATGGTTGAGCTTTAATTTTCTAAGTATCAAATGATTTTTACTTAAAGGAATCACCATAAAAATAATTTTTACAAAATTCGGATTTTGGAATCAACCCAAGTTGAAAACATGTTTACAAAGTGTAAAATAGAAATTTTTATGTAGAAATGAAGGTCATAAGTAATAGATATAATGAAGACTCAATTTTAACAAGGATAATTATATTTTCTTAAGAAATAAATCCAAAACAAATGGAAGTGATCAAAGTTAGGAAACTAGTTTTCTTAAAGTAAATAGCCATGGAGTCTTACAAATAAAAAGTTTCTAAAATTCCTTTTAGTAAATATTGTCAAAAGCATGCATATCTCAAGCTCATAACATGCCATTCATGATAGGAAATCATCAATATTGCATGTATAGTTAATCTATATAGTAGGAACAATACAAACATTTACAAAACTATTTTTCGGAATCGGAAATTGCTACTGATCAGCTGATCAGAATATTTCGTGATCCAAACATTTTCAAAACTTGAAAATAATATTGGAATTGGATAGATCTTTCGAAGTAGATAGAAATCGATATATAATTTGCTAAATTCCGAGTTAAAACGACCAAGTTATGACCGTTTTAAGTTGGAATTCCCGCTTAGAACGGGAGTTACGAATTTGATAGTTTGTATGAGATAGTTGGACTAGTTAAGTGATGTAATACTTATTAGGGTATTTCTTCCTTTTTAGGTGACCCCGATATCGATGATTCCTTACCACCGGATTACTTGTACCAAGAGACCGGTGATCCAATGGCCGAGTGAGTATTACTTCCGATTCCATTTATTGTATGTGATTTTAATGATAGTTGCACTAGATATTTGGTAAAGATAAAATGGATATGCATGATGGGGATGAATGGGAACTATGTATGGTTGTTGTTGATATGAGAAATGGAATATAAGAATATCGAAGCCAGGTGATTAACTATTGCTTGTATAGATGAATTAGAATTGACTGTCTGCGATTATTGATTGATCACTTAAAAGAATTGGTATAATTGATTATTTAGAATTAAAGATGAAATTGAACTCATTCATATCACGATGGGGATGGAGCATTAGCATTTGTTCGGTTTCCTGTGATCCTAAACAGTGTAAAGTTCGGTTAATTGTTGTCCTCAAACGAATTTACAGTTCAGTTGGCCGTGAGCTTAAACGGTATTGTACCGTAGGATTCGTTAATCTGCTAACCCGGGATGGAGGGCGCAAGTCCATCCACATATGATTTTCGGCTGGTCATATGTTTGTTGAATCCATATGTTTGATGCATATCACTTGTCTCACTAATCACTTATTTGTATGATGTGCTATAAATGTGATCTTAGAAGTTCTCACTCACTAAGCTAGTGTAGCTTATACCCCAATAGATGTTTGAATGAACAGGTTAACTCAAGAATGCTACCTAGGGAATGAGATGTCATGTAAACCCCTAAATTTTCGGAATCAGTTTAGCATAAAACCCTAAACCGGAAGTAAACGGAACCCTAAAGGTCAACAAAACCCTAGTTTACCGTAACCAATTAAATCCGGCATTGCCATTTTCTTTGGCCCTGGAAAACGAAGTTGGGATAATTAGCTAGAATAGTTCGTAATAACCATATGTTTTATAAAAATATCAGTTTCGCGAATTTCGGTGTCCTTTGAACCTGATCGGACACAGTTCTCGAAAAATGTGTCCAGGAGCCTGGAATAGTAAAAATATTCCGAATACACCGTTAGACTTGTAAAAATAAAAGGTTTTCAAAAATATCAATTTCAAAATTTGTCGGTAGATAAAAATAACAGATATAGCTATCATATGCGTATTTTCTTACTACCAGTACTTTATTAGTCATATCTATCTTACATTACACTATTCATTACTATTCTACATTATTCTTTTATCTCTACTTTTCTTACACCTTTTCTTACACTCTACATAACCTACAAACTTAACTTTTTACCTTTCCCATAACTTTATTTCACATCTACTTTACACATTACATCTTTCATTTATCAAAAAGTCAAAAAAAAAAAAAAAAATCACTTCCCCCTCTACAATGAAGTGGCCGGCGCCCCCCCTCTCCCTACATCCTCAATTTGTTTCAATTTTTCATTTATTTTAATCACACAAAAATCCCTCCACATTTTCCTATAAATACCCCCCTCCTTTTTCACTTCTTTTACACATTCACTTCCCACAAATTCATACAAAACTCTCCCAAAATCTCCTCTCAAAACTCTCCCAAAATAACATCCCAAAACTCTCTCAAAATATTTCCACAACAACTTCTACCAACAACTAAAACCCATAACCACATAACCATACCAAAGTCTTATTTAGATAACCACCTTCTACTATTTTTGTTCTTCTTTATGTCATGTAACTTTACATAACCATAGTGTGAGTTTCCAAAGACTACAAGTTATGGAAGCTACATTATGTTCATGTATTGTTCTTATTCATGAAAAATCTATTTATATTCATGTTATTACTTTTGTTCATATTATTGCTACTATATCTAAATATTATTATCTATATATATATATATACATATTCTTTAGACCGTATAAGCTCACTTGCAATTTATTTACTTTTTTTGCAATGCAATTTATTTACTTCCTTTGCAATTTATTTATTAATTCCTTGCAATTTATTTACTTATTCCTTGTTATTTTAAGACTAGTCTCTAGTCTTAGACTTATCCTCATCAAGTCAAAATAAGTTTTTCTTTCTTTCATTTTATTTTATTTTGGGACTAGTCTATTTCTTAGTCTCGGGAGCTTTAAAAAAGCTAAGACTCCCATACTTGACTTTATTATTTATGTTTTATGTTATTTTTGCTTACTATTATTCTAATAGTTCATGTTCATTTAAATCGTTGTCCAAAGTTTCAAGTTCTAAAAATAAATTGACAAAAAGAGATCTTTGACACTTAGAAATAAGTTTATATAAAGAAGAAAATCTATGGTTTGAAAACAAAAATAAAATTATTTCTTTTCAAATTACAAGAAGAAACCAATAAGATTTTAGAAACTACTTTTACTATAAAAAGTTCTTAAGTCACATATTGTTCCACATTGTTTTTATAAAAGAAAACAAATTTTTATGCATGGATGATTCTATGAAAAACATAAGATATGAGGAAAGAATAAGGAATTTTCAAATAAAGATATTTGCAAACAAATAGACAAAGGAATTTGCACAAGAAAAGTGAATAGGAGTAATAGGGTAATTTTCTAAAAACTCTAAATAATATTAGTGTAGAAAACTTAGAAAGAAAAATTTATTTTCAAAACGTTACTTGGATATATATGCATAAGCCAATATGAAACTTTTTGTAAAATAAAAAGAAACAAAATAGCTATTTCAAGAAGTTTACAAACAAGAAATTCTTATTTTCCTAAAACAACTCCAAAACCGATATGGTTTTACTTAAGTAAAACAAGTGGATAACAAAACATTTGAGCATGAATAAATATGAGCTAAGTAGTCATAAAAAGAGAATTTTTCAACTATATAGATAACTAAGTATTTATCAAACAAATTTTGATTTCTTGAACCAAAGTTGTTTTTACTTGGAAAATCCGTGGTGAATTTTGTCGCCACTGTTTGGGCCTATATGGCCTTGTTTTGGAAATAATTTTGAAATGGGTAGATCTTTTCGAGTAGTAGAAATCGGTATATTATATGCGATTCCGAGTTAAAATGACCAAGTTATGGCCATTTTAAGTTGGAACATTCCTTTATACGAACTTTAACGTTCTTTTGACATTGTTTTGTCAAAATTCAAGAAAATCATCAAGAAATACTCATTGTGGGTATTTTCTTTGGCTAGGTGACCCCGAGGAAGGATTCCTTTACCTCGAGGATTATTACGACTAAGTGGAGTGTGTGAACGACTCACCCGCTAGAGGAATAGTCACATGGCATCGTGAGTTTATTTCCATTAAATGCTATACTTGTTGTGCTTGTAAATTAGTTGCATTAGAATTAGGAAAAGATAAATCGATATGTATGTAAAATAATTCTTTGAAAGAATTTTAAGAATATCGGAGCCGGAATTGTTTTAAATGTTTGATTTAGTAACATTTGATTTGTATGAAATTCTTGATCGCCTTAAATTCAAAAATAATTATGCTATGACATTATAAATAAATGAATTCATGCATACCACGAAGTGAGTCACATTGCATTTTGGGTTATTATCCTTGGGTGAGAAGGATAGTAAGCTCATGTCGAAAGCAACACTTGGGGAGATCCGAAAGCGATTGCTTGGCGGCTTAAGGGAAATGCTTGGCGGAAGATCCGAAAGCAAGGTCAATCAAGTAGATTCGGAATGCTTGGCGATGAGTGCTCGCAAGCATGAAAACTTTTTAATTAAAACTACTTGAATTGAGGTTATGTATCACCAAACCCGAATGGAGGGCGCAAATCCATTCAACATATAGTTCCCGGAAAACTATATGCTTGTTTGCCCACGTGTTGTTGCATTACATTTGTTTGTTTAATCAACTTGTTTGAAATTTGTTACAAGAAGTTATTTATGGAAATAGTTCTCACTAAGCCTATTAGCTTATACCCCATAGATATCTTTTGCAGTTTCCTACTTATGGTTAAGGCCACGAGGACCCTGCGGGCAGGTAATTTCTTTTGGATAATAGAAATTTAGATAAAGTAGTATTAGTATTAATGTACATATCCATGTAATAGATTAGTGATCAAGGGAAATGCCCTAAGTTTGTAAAGCCATTATATGAATGAATGATTATTATGAATCCTCTTTTCTTAATATGTTATTTATATCTTCTTAAACTTCATAATTCCATATATGGTCCTCTAAGGTTGTGAAAGCACGCCTTACACTTAATATAAAAGCTTTTGGGAATGACTAAGGTTGTCATACTCAAGCTTTAATATTGAGTGTAGCGGACTGTTATGTTTAGGGTACCCGTTGGGGCGTGACAGTTTAAGTTGGTATCAGAGCATAGTTTAAGAACCTAGGAGTAATAATTATAGAATTGGACTTAAGAAGAATTGACTTAGGATAGAGTAAGAAAGACTTAGATAGAATAGAATGGGAAAAATAAGTTTTTCTAATCTCTTTATTTTACGTAGATCACCATAGATGAGGCCCGTCTTCAAGCCAAGAACTTTCGGAAAGGACCTTTCGAAAAACCAGAAAATTACCGAATGAGACTTAGAGTTTTATGTGAGGAGTTTGCCCTAGCAGGACAACCTAAGACTGTTCGGGAGATGTTCCAAATCTGGAAGAGGGGAATGATGCAAACCGAATGGAAGGGAGTGTTGCGGACTATTCATAACTGGCCTATAGGAAAAAGGATGACTGAGTTGGAGGTAATATATGCTGTGGAACGAATCATTGCCATCGCGGACCATCAACCAATGCTCAAGGAAGCAACTTTCGTCCTTAGAGAAGAAGGAGGTCGAACTTCACCGGATTTTCGAACTTCGACCAAGATCAGACCAATGTTTGTTTACGCCCATGATGATCTAATGGACCACCTCGAATGGATGAGGGCTGACCTCAACAATATTTTCCATTGGCATCGAGTATATTAAGGAATGCTATGACCCCCAACTGAAGTATCCACCGAGCCACCTGCTTTCACAGGAATACAACTTGGAAGGAACGAGGCCTTACGTTTACGGGAAGATGGATCAGTAATAAGAGACGAACCAATGCAAGAAGTGAGTGATAGTTCGGATGATGAATCCAATGAGGACCCAGAGGAAAATCAAGAAGAAAGACCGGCGCAAGAGGCAAGGGATCAAGTCGCTGTGGGAGTCGAGGAACCTTGGACTAGTGATGAGTTAAGAATCATTCGCTACCTGGAAGGACGACATACCCGGGGAGGACGAGGAGCAGACTCCACGATGAATATGGAAAATGCTCCAACAAACGAAAACAACAGTACGGAGACTGAAGGAATAATCACTTGGAAGACCATTGATGAGATAGCACCAGTGATGACGGATGAGGAACTGATTGACTATCATGAAAAAGCATTGGAAAGGGAACGAAAGAGAAGGAAACGCTTCAACCAAATCATGAGAAGTTTGAACCCAGGATCATCCAGCAGCAATCCGGGAGATGCACCCGAAGAATGAAGAAAAGACGGAGCATGTCCCCAGAAGTCAAGCTTAGATTTTGTTATCCTAGACTAGATCCATGATCTCAGTCTGTCTTTTAAGTTTTCGGAGCAATGTTTGCTATTTCCTATGTATTTTCCTTTTTGTGATTTGCCTTATTTCCAATTTCATGTATGCACTTCATTTCTAATGATGCTTTAAGTTTGATTTCAGAAATTGTCTTGATTTAAATTTCATTAGCTTTTAAGCATAGTTAAGTTTTCGTTATACCCACCAATTTCCAGAAAAAATTTAACTAAGTTACCAAAACCTTATAAAACCTAACTTAGGGAAGTTTTAAACAGCCGAATAGAAGTAGACGAAGAGTGGAACAAAGCACCTCTAATCAACCGGACATGGAAGCAAATCAACCTGCTATGCAAGGAGCCGCCGCACCTCAGATGGACTTACACGCCACGTTAGGATATCTAACCCACGTACTAAAAGAAATTATGCAAAACATGCCAGCACAAGCACCTGTACCTGAGACAGCACCAGCAGCAGCACTGGCATCTACATCAACACCGCCGCCACAACAAGCATCAACGGAGGCATCTATGCATAGGAATATGCATAGCCAAAGTGCACCCCTACCTCCACCCCCACCGCTAAAGCCATATAAAAGCATGTTACCAGATTTCATCAAAAGCAACCGCTACTTTGAAGGAGCTTATGATAAGCCGGAGGAGGCCGAAGATTGGTTATCTCAAATTGAGATGTCCTTTGATGCTTATGAAGTTCCGCCCCACCTGCAAATCAAGTATGGAACATTCATGCTTCGTCTAAACGCTAGGATATGGTGGGAGTTAAAGAAAAGAGATCTAATAACTCCAATCACGTGGGAAATGTTTAGACTTGAGTTTTTGGAGAATTATTTCCCAGGAAGTTTACGAGTAAGATATAGTGCAGACTTCTTGCAGATCGCTCAAAAAGGAAGAACAATCGAGCAATACGAGACCGAATTCAGTAGACTGCTACAATATGCCCCTGATTCCTATAAGTATAGCGAGGAGTTAAAAAGAAAAGTCTTTATGGGGATTGGACGAAGACCTGAGAATGAAGTTGGAAGAATTTGGCATAAGAAATTTTCGAGAATTGGTAGAAACAGCTCGAATTGTAGAAGGAGAAAGAAAAAAGGAGAGAAAGAAAAGAAGAAGAAGAGGGAAACCCAACCATTGAGAAAAAGTTTTATGTAGAATCCAGTTTCATGCCTCCACCAAAGAAATTCAAGATCTCCAATGGCTACAAGAACAATAATAACGACAGTGGAAGGTTCACACCAAAGGACGGTAAATGTTGGAAGTGCAATGGAACACATTACCCGAAGAAGTACCCCCAGTTATTTGGAAAGTGTTTCTTCTGTGGAAATGCAGACCATAAGATATCAAGATGCCCAAACAAAGGAGTTAATACTTGCCATATCTGCAATCAGAAAGGGCATTTTGCCAACAACTGTCCACATGGAAGGAATATTTTGTCAAGATCATCAGGAGGAGTTGTTCCTATAAGGATTAAGAAAGGAAATGGAAGTGGAAGTGAAAGCAGACCAGGATCTATTGCTTCAGGAGTTCGGATCTACAACTTGGAGGGACGATGGATAAGTGAAGAAGTAAACGAAGAAAATGGAAACTTAGCTGCATTGGAGTACATTAGAGGCTATGACAGCAATGTGGGAACCAGTAAGCCTCCAACCCTCTTTTATTGATATTGTTTCTTATTTCAAGCAACGCAAAAATTTAAAGTTTTCTTATAAGGATGAATAAGAAAATAGGAGTAATAATCCCCTAATGTGTACATAAGAAGCTTTCAGTTAGTAAATCAGAATATTTTGCCCTCTTGGAATTCAAAGTGATACATTCTTTCGATATATCTAAGTCTAGATTACCGATGACAAGAAATCAACTTAGTTTCAAGATTTAAAATCCCCACATGAAAGAATGATGAAACCCAAGAAGTATTAGTCGATCATTCAAAAATGACGTAAGGACAAGCAGTCGCTTGCAACTCTAAAGAATAATGGGGTTAATAGGATCCCAATAAAGAGTCACTCATAAACCAATGAGACAAAAAGGAAATATTGGTAAAGTACTTGCTATCATAAGAAAAGAAAAGACACATTCTTTTGAGTTGATAAAGGAAAACGAGTGACTACCTCAATAATACAAAAGGGAATGAAAAGAAACCGACCATTAGGGATATTCATGATTTTTTTGATAAGTTTCGAATAAATAAGATGATGTAATGACGTACAGTCACTTACGACATTAAAAAGTGATGGAGATGAGTAATCCTTGGTATAGAATGTTTACCTTTTAGTAGAACCCCGATAAAAAAGTCACGAGAAGAATAAAACTCATAACCGATGGACAAAAGGATAGCATTAGTAAAGGACTCATCATAACAAGTAAAAGGAAAGGCATATTCTTTCAAGAAAATAGAGGAAGATGGACGACCACCTTGACAATACAAAAGGAAATAGAAGAGAAGCCAACCCTTAAGAGGTAACTACAATTTTCAATAAGTTTTTACGAAGATTTTTGGATAAATGACTCAGATTTTATTTAAGGAGAAGAGATCAACTTGGAGACTAGACTTATAGCCTATGGGTAATTTTATCAGAGGGACAACTATAAGAAGCTTTAGCTCAAGACAAAGAAGTAAACCACCATGGAATGTACCAGTTCAGCATATAATGAGAGAAAATGGATAAACCCTTAAGCCAATGTGTTAACTTTTGACCCACTCCTTGGAAGTGAAAATCTTTTGACCAATTACGAACCCGTTTTCTCAAGGTTTAAAATCTTGATGCTACCAACTAAGGATCAAGAAGTGATTTAAAAGAACGACCCTCGAACTCTTTATAGATCCCACAAGTCCCAGTAACGCTTTTTGGACTTGAGCTAAGTATATAAGACCCTGTTGAATAAAGTGAATAATTGACAAAATTGTGGTATAACCCGAAGGAGAAAAAGAGATAACCAAAGAATGTAATCTTAAGTATAGGAAGTTACTAAAAGGAGTTGAGAAGTTGAACGTCGAAATGTCAAAACAAGACTTTAAGGAGAAAACAGTCAATATGATATTAAAGCCAACTGCGTAAAAAGAATAAAAGAGCTTAGATGAGAAGATACGAAGGATAAAGAGGAGATATAGAAAGAAAGGTGTATTGAAGGAAGTTAAAGGACGATCTAGCATAACTAAGTACAAGGAAGTCGGTAAGAAAGAATCATGAATACAATTCATAATTTGAGATCAACGGCATATTCAAGAAGAACTCCGATATGCCAAAGTTCAAGGAACATTAGAAGAAATGAAATATGGATAAAAGAACACCAAAGGACGGAAGGACCTATAACGACTCAGTAATGACGGGATGAAAACGGAATTAACCTCCTCAAAAATTTTGGATTTCTCACATTGTTAGCAAGAAGGTAAGGACTATTATAGTATAAGCTGATCAACTGAAAAGATGTTTCATAGTTAGTCAATATAACGTTCTCCACAAAGCATTCTAAAGGAAGATGATATAAAAGCAAAGGAGTTCTAGTCAGAAGTCATAACAAACCAAGATAAGACAAGAAGGAAGTCTAGATTATTATATTGGAGAGATGTGATAAATCCCCATTCAATAAATGGTCAAGAAATCGAGTTACAAAGGTAAAAGTCAATGTTTTTGAAGGAGAACTTTCCTTATAAGGAATACCCAATACAGACTTTCATCCCGAGGAACTCAAAGGATAAAGAAATGATGAAATCGATTAAGGAGAATCTTTTTCTAAGAAATCTATGGAGATACGAATAAAGCACAACCCAAGTATTCAAGTTTGGTTGAAACCGCAATTCAGAATTTCCAAGTTTTGAGGACAAAACATTCTTTAAGGGGGGTAGGTTGTAAAACCCCAAATTTTCGGAATCAGTTTAGCATAAAACCCTAAACTGGAAGTCAAACGGAACCCTAAAGGTCAACAAAACCCTAGTTTACCGTAACCGATTAAATCCGGCATTGCCATTTTCTTTGGCCTTGGAAAATGAAGTTGGGATAATTAGCTAGAATAGTTCATAATAACCATAGGTTTTATAAAAATATCAGTTTCGCGAATTTTGGGTGTCCTTTGAACTCGATCAGACACAGTTCTCGAAAAACGTATCCAGGAGCCCGAAAAAGCAAAAATATTCTAAATACACCATTAGACTCATAAAAATATAAGGTTTTCAAAAATATCAATTTCAAAATTTTTCGGTAGCTAAAAATAACAGATATAGCTATTATACGCGTATTTTCTTACTACCGATACTTTATTAGTCATATCTCTCTTACATTACACTATTCATTACCATTCTACACTATTCTTTTATCTCTACTTTTCTTATACCTATTCTTACACTCTACATAACCTGTAAACTTAACTTTTTACCTTTCCCATAACTTTATTTCATATTTACCTTACACATTACATCTTTCATTTATCAAAAAGTCAAAAAAAAAAAAAATCACTTCCCCCTCTACAATGAAGTGGCGGGCCCCCCCCTCTCCCTACATCCTCAATTTGTTTCAATTTTTTATTTATTTTAATCATACAAAAATCCCTCCACGTTTTCCTATAAATACCCTCTCCTCTTTCACTTCTTTCACACATTCACTCCACAAATTCATACAAAACTCTCCCAAAATCTCCTATCAAAACTCTCCTAAAATAACATCCAAAAACTCTCTCAAAATATTTCCACAACAACTTCTACTAACAACTAAAATCCATAATCACATAACCATACCATAGTCTTATTTAGGTAACCACCTTCTACTATTTTTCTTCTTCTTCATGTCATGTAACTTTACATGACCATAGTATGAGTTTCCAAAGACTACAAGTTATGGAAGCTACATTATGTTCATGTATTGTTCTTGTTCATGAAAAATCTATTTATATTCATGTTATTACTTTTGTTCATATTATTGCTACTATATCTAAATATTATTATCTATATATATATATACATATTCTTTAGAGCATATAAGCTCACTTGCAATTTATTTACTTATTTCTTGTTATTTTAAGACTAGTCTCTAGTCTTACACTTGTCCTCATCAAGTCAAAATAAGTTTTTCTTTCTTTCATTTTATTTTATTTTGGGACTAGTCTATTCCTTAGTCTCGGGAGCCTTAAAAAAGCTAAGACTCCCATACTTGACTTTATTATTTATGTTTTATGTTATTTTTGCTTACTATTATTCTAATAGTTCATGTTCATTTAAATCGTTGTCCAAAGTTTCAAGTTCTAAAAATAAATTGACAAAAAAAGATCTTTGACACTTAGAAATAAGTTTATATAAAGAAGAAAATCTATGGTTTGAAAACAAAAAAAATTATTTCTTTTCAAATTACAAGAAGAAACCAATAAGATTTTAGAAACTACTTTTACTATAAAAAGTTCTTAAGTCACATATTGTTCCACATTGTTTTTATAAAAGAAAACAAATTTTTATGCATGGATGATTCTATGAAAAACATAAGATATGAGGAAAGAATAAGGAATTTTCAAATAAAGATATTTGCAAACAAATAGACAAAGGAATTTGCACAAGAAAAGTGAATAGGAGTAATAGGGTAATTTTCTAAAAACTCTAAATAATATTAGTGTAGAAAACTTAGAAGAAAGAAAAATTTTATTTTCAAAACGTTACTTGGATATATATATGCATAAGCCAATATGAAACTTTTTGTAAAATAAAAAGAAACAAAATAGCTATTTCAAGAAGTTTACAAACAAGAAATTCTTATTTTCCTAAAACAACTCCAAAACCGATATGGTTTTACTTAAGTAAAACAAATAAATAACAAACATTTGAGCATGAATAAATATGAGCTAAGTAGTCATAAAAAGAGAATTTTTCAACTATATAGATAACTAAGTATTATCAAACAAATTTTGATTTCTTGAACCAAAGTTGTTTTTACTTGGAAAATCCGTAGTGAATTTTGTCGCCACTGTTTCGGGGCCTATATGGCCTTGTTTGATGGAAATAATCTTGGAAATGGGTAGATCTTTTCGAGTAGATACAAATCGGTATATTATATGAGTGATTCTGAGTTAAAATGGCCAAGTTATGGCCATTTTAAGTTGGAACTTTTCTTTATACGAACTTTAACGTTCTTTTGACATTGTTTTGTCAAAATTCAAGAAAATCATCAAGAAATACTCATTGTGGGTATTTTCTTTGGCTAGGTGACCCCGAGGAAGGATTCCTTTACCCCGAGGATTATTACGACTAAGTGGAGTGTGTGAACGACTCACCCGCATAGAGGAATAGTCATCATGGCATTGTGAGTTTATTTCCAGTAATTGCTGTACTTGTTGTGCTTGTAAATTAGTTGCATTAGAATTAGGAAAAGATAAATCGATATGTATATAAAATAATTCTTTGAAAGAATTTTGAGAATATCGGAGCCAAAATCGTTTTAAATGTTTGATTTAGGATAACATTTGATTTGTATGAAATTCTTTGATCGCCTTAAACTCAAAAATAATTATGCTATGACATTATAATAAAATGAATTCATGCATACCACGAAGTGAGTCACATTGCATTTTGGGTCATTATCCTTGGGTGAGAGGGATAGTAAGCTCATGTCGAAAGCAACACTTGGCGGATGATCCGAAAGCGATTGCTTGGCGGCATAAGGGAAATGCTTGGCGGAAGATCCGAAAGCAAGGTCAATCAAGTAGATTCGGAATGCTTGGCGATGAGTGCTCACAAGCATGAAAACTTTTTAATTAAAACTACTTGAATTGAGGTTATGTGTCACCAAACCCCGAATGGAGGGCGTAAATCCATTCAACATATAGTTCCCGGAAAACTATTGCTTGTTTGCCCACGTGATTGTTGCATTACATTTGTTTGTTTAATCAACTTGTTTGAAATTTTGTTACAAGAAGTTATTTATGGAAATAGTTCTCACTAAGCCTATTAGCTTACACCCCCATAGATATCTTTTGCAGTTTCCTTACTTATGGTTAAGGCCACGAGGACCCTACGGGCAGGTAATCTCTTTTGGATAGTATAAATTTAGATAAAAGGTAGTATTAGTATTAATGTACAGATATCCATGTAATATATTAGTGATCAAGGGAAATGCCCCTAAGTTTGTAAAGCCATTAATATGAATGAATGATTATTATGAATCCTCTTTTCTTAATATGTTATTTATATCTTCTTAAACTTCATAATTCCATATATGGTCCTCTAAGGTTGTGAAAGCACGCCTTACACTTAATATAAAAGCTTTTGGGAATGACTAAGGTTGTCATACTCAAGCTTTAATATTGAGTGTGGTGGACTGTCACGTTTAGGGCACCCGTTGGGGCGTGACATGTCTGGAGCCGAGTATGACCTTAGGATTCGGGCAGGAAGTATGAGTACTTGAAGATATTAGCTAGGTGTTATGAATTGCTTTGTAATAGTTTTATGTAGTGAAATCTTTTGATGAATTGAAATTAGAGTATAGTGAATTGTATTTGAAATATAGTGAGTTGTATTTCCTTTATTTTGTTACTCAAGTTGTATCAATATAAAATGTATCACTCCAACGTGTCTCCTCCATGTGTTAGATGCCTTGTACATAGTATGAAGCCTTCGCATGACTAAGGCGGTCACTCTTAGGCTTTAATATTGTGTACGGCGGGCTACCACGTTTAGGGTACCCTTCGGAGCGTGACAAATATTCTTAGGATCCTTTCAACAAATTTTTCGCATACATATCAATTTATCTTTTCTTAATTCTAATGCGACTAAGCTACAAGCACAATCGAGTAAAGCACTTTAAGGAAATAAACTCACGATGCCATATCGACACTTCTCTAAACGGATGAGTTGTTCACACAATCCACTTAGTCGAAATAATCCTCAAGATATGGGTATCCTTCCTCGGAATCACCTAGTCAAGGAAAATACACAGAAATGAGTATTTCTTGATGACTTTCTTGAATATTGACAAAACAATGTCATAACAATGTCAAAGTTTGTATAAAGGAAGGCTCCAATTTAAAATGTCCATAACTTGGTCATTTTAACTCGGAATTGCGCATATAATATACCATTTCTACCTACTCAAAAAGATCTATCAATTTCTAAAACTATTTTTATCAAACTAGATCATTTAGGCTCCAAAAAAGTGGTGATCAGATTCACCATGGATTTTTCCTAACCCAAAAGCAATTTGATTCAAACATTAAATCATTCAAAAATTGCTTTGATAAATACTTAGTTATTTATATGGTTGAAAAAAATTCCTTTTTCATAGATACTTAGCTCATATTTTATCCATGCTCAAGTGTTTGCTGTCCAACCACCTTTCTTGGGTGAAACAATGTTAATTAAGAGTTTAGAAAACTATAATTTACAAGAAATCAATTTTGTAAATATTTTAAAATGAATATTTTGATTCCTTTGTTTTCAAAGAATTACTTTATGTTTGTCTTACTATTTTTCTAAAGGACTTTTTGATAAAAATGAATTTATGCTTTTCTAAATCCTCAACATTAGTGCTACTTTTCCTATTTGTTTTCTTTGACTATTTATTTGAAAAATCTTGGTTTTGGAAACTCTCATTTTCGTTTTAAGGGGTTTCCTTATATTATGTTTTTATGAAAAAAATTTTAGTACCAAAGTCATCTTCTTTTAAGAAAACAATGTAATATAAAAATGATTCAAAAAGCTTTTTCAAGAAAAAAGAAAATTTTTAAAATTGTAGTAAGTTCTTCTTAAAACTTGGAAAAGAATAGCTTTACTTTTGTTAAACCATAAAATTTTTATTTTATATAAACCATTATGAGGTGGTAAAATCTCTTTTTTTTTTCAAGTATTATTGAAGCTTTAAAGATTTGGACAACAATCTTAATGGGCATGATTATGAGAAATAATAACAAGCAAAAATAACATGAATAATAAATAAAGTCAAGTATTGGGAGTCTTAGCTTCTTCCAGGCTCTCGGGACTAAGAAGTAGACTAGTCCTAAAAGAAAGAAATAAAAGAAAAGAAAGAAAAAAAATTGTTTTGACTTGATGAGGACATGTCTAAGACTAGAGACTAGTCTTAAAGCAACAAGAAATAAATAAATTGCAATGAAAGAAATAAATAAATTACTTTGCATGAAAATAAATAAATTGCAAGTGAGCTTATATGCTCCAAAGAATATACATGTAGATATATAATAATACTTAGTTAGATATAATAACAATAATAATATGAACAATGTAAAATAACAACATAAACATAAATAGATATTTATGAACAAGAACAACACATGAACATAGTGTAGCTTTCATAACATTTAGTTTTTGGAAACTCACACCATGGTCATGTAAAATTACATGACATGAGAAGAAAGAACTTGTAAAGAAAAGTTTACCTAAAAAGGGTTTTTGAAGTTTTATGTGGTTATGGGTTTTGTATATGTAAAAGGTGGTTTGAGATTATTTTGAGAGAGTATTTGGAGAGAGTGTTGAGAGGAAAATTTGAGAGAGATTTGATAGTAAATTTGTGGATAGTAATTGTGTAAAAGAAATGAATGAGGATGGGGTATTGATGCTGTGATAAGTATTGAATTTTAAAGCATATTTCTAGCAAGCGCACTAGGTCTTCTATTGCAATATAGCATGAATAAAGTGTCGATCCCACAAGAATTTACTAACTACTAGACAATTATCAACTAATACTAATATCTAGGCAATTGATCTTTTTTTAAAATGATTGAGTTAAACTTTTCTAACTAATTATCTATATGAAATGCAATGAGCTTTTAAAGAGAGGGATATGGTGAAAAGTGTGGGAAGGAGCAGAATCCACTTTAAACTATTGCCAATCAACTTGAACTCATGTTATAATGATAATTAGATTCATGAACATTCATAAGAAATTGTCAAGATTTAAAAACAAAGTTGAAAACCTTTTAAACCACAAAATAATTCAATAACTTCCGTTAAATAAATCATTAGTGGAATCAAAATTACAATTATAAATCTCCCGATTCTATAATTGACTAATACTTTATATTAAAATCTCCTAATTCCTTAGTGAGACATCAACATAAAATATTGCATTAATATTCATGGATAATTTATAAACTAGATTAAACTACGCCGCTTCCGCAATTGCAATTTAATCTCAATTTATGAATTCATGTGAATACTAATTTCCCTTCCGAGTTATTAGAATTCTTATACACCAAAACATGATGAATAATCATAATTCAATATGAATATTTCATGATTTTAACTATCTCATAACATGGATTCAAAAATCATATTAGCATGTTTAAAGCTTCATCAACTTCCCACAAAAAGGGTTTAGCTACTCATGGATGATGATTCAACAATCAAATAAGAAATCGCAAATGATTTCATTATGATCAGAATATTCAAGTATATGAATTGCATAAAAAGAATAAGATTAGAAATCACCAATTCAAAATACTAAAGCTTCACTTGCAAATCTTGTATAACTTCAAATATCTCTTCAAAATCTCTTATGAAATGCCTATTCTAAATATTCTAAAGCTATTTGTAGTATTGGATACTTGGATGCTTGGATGATTTTGAATGTGAGGGGAAGACCCCCTATTTATAGGAAAAATTTCGTGAAAAACATTTAATGAACTTTGCTGTTTCACAATGTACGCCGGCCATTTTGGATCCTACACCGGCGGCTTACAGGCGGCGTATCTTCAAATTGTCCTTTGCGCAAGCAGTGTACTGGCAGCCTTCAATATCTGTTACAATGTAGGCCGCTTCAACGCCGGCGGCTTTGAACGTAGATCTAGCCGGCGTATATAGTCAAAAATGAAGTGTTGGGCTGATTTATAACGAACGCCGTCCCAAGGCCGGCGGCTTTAAACACCGGCATAGGCATTCTAACAGATGTGTTGCTTCATTTTCCTTCAAGTGTTGGTCATCTTCATGTCTCTTCAATTCTTCCATGTACACTGCCTCAAGGCCGACGGCTTTCATGCCGGCTTATAGTGTAACTCCTTCAAAGCTGGTAATGTTTTAGTTATGGGCTGCCGGCCTTCATTTACGCTGGCTTCTTCATCTTCTACGCCGGCAGCTTTGAGGCGGCTTTGAATGTTGTTTAACTTGTGCTGGGCAAAGCTGGCTGTGCTGCAACGGCCTTGGATTTTACGCCGTCTAAAAGCCGGCGGCTTTCAATGATGAATTGCCGGCCTTGACTTCAATTTTTCCTCTTTTCAATTCAAATTCACTTGTTTTGATTTCTTTATCCAAATTAGTCCTGAAACATAAAATTTAATCAAAACAAATATCCATTCTAGCTCAATTGATTATCAAGATTTGTACAAAATATGATCTTATCAATTCCCCCACACTTGAACTTTTGCTTGTCCTCAAGCAAAATAAATGAAATGAAATCTCTTTATAGATAGTACAATTTTCCAATTTAAATCTCAACTTCTTTAACTTGTTTCTCTTGTATCTACAGCTCTAACCATACCAATTCCTTGCAATTAGAGTACTATAATCAAAATTTAGGAGTTAATCCAAACAAAACAAGTTTTAATCTCAACTTTTAACAAAGGAATATTCTATTCAAAAGCAGATACTCAATCCACTAAGGAAAAATACTCATTTAAACTTTATTGGATTTCTAGCTTATATATATTCTAAGTAACACAAAATGAAAGCATGTGGTATCTACTTTTTCCTTAGAATTTTCCTTCTTTTTATAAGTCTCCTTCCTTTGCATATTTTGCATTCATTTTTCTTTTTCTTTCTCAAGCATTTATTTTCTTTTTGGGAGGTTTTTGCCTCCATCTTTTTGTTTTTCAAAGCTCATGAATTGAACTTTTGCCATTCTTCCCTTCTCGTTACAGTGAGTTCATTGAGTCGGCACATCCCAGGCTCATCACCTAAGTGACCAGGTTTCAAAATACCCCTAAGAACTCTTCCTCACTTTAACATTCAAGTTCAGATACTCATAACTCAATATTTCAAGTCAGAGGAGTAGTGGCTATGCTTGTTTCTTTCTTTTTGAATGCAATACAATATCAAAGACTTATTTTTATAAAGGATCACTAAGTTTAAAAGTTTCTTCTACCTCTTTCACCAAGTGTTAAAATTCAAAGAATATATACAAATTAAAATTTCCAAGAAGTAGACCTGTTTATTTTTCAACAAAAGGACTCGACCAGCTCTTAAATTTCCAATTCCAAAGTTAAAAATAAAGTAAACTTGTTCCTTAAGGATTTTACAACTTAATTTTAACTTAGTAAACCAATCACAATAGCAGGTGAGTAAGATACTTTCACAAGTCAATTTCATTGATTTTCATTCTTTGCTTTGTACTATCTCCAATTTCAAGAGATTTTTGAAAAAATTTTGGCAGAATTTCCTCATGATTTGCTTTCAAACCAAAAATACAAGGTGAAGATTTTTCAATATAAACAACAGCAAACAGATCATATTCATTATTTCAACACTTCATGTAACTTCATTATTCTATTCCTTCCCCCACATTTCAATCAAACAGTGACCTCACTGTTTTTCAACAAATAAAACAGAGGAAAGAAATAAGAAATGAATTGGATACTTCCCTGAAGTCAGTTGATTCATAATCATCAAAATTTGGCATTGCAAGAGATTTGCTTTGCTCGATTCCTGTAATCACTACAAAGAAAAACAAAAACAAAAACAAAAACAAAATAAAAGCAGAAAAATAAGAAATGAGTTCACCCACAGGAACTTGGGTACTCAATAAATATACAGGCCAATAATATAGATATCAAATAAAAGCAAATAAGAGCTAGCAGGGTCTCTAGCTCTCTGGCCCCGGGCTCTGTCTGCTGCTGCCCTCAGGTGTGTGTCTCGCAGTGTCTCCTGGGCTGACCGTCTGTATGCTCTGAACTGAGCCTATCTGAGTGATGAGACTCAGATGAAGTCTGATAGGTCATGCCAGCCCCCGTCTCTGGGCTAATGCAGCAGATGGCCGTCTTCAGCGCATCAAAGATAGTCTTTCTGAATTTCTTGTTCTTCTTTCTCTCCCTTTCTTGACTATCTCTGAGCTCCTGACTCTGACGCTTCAGCTCTTCAACATCCAGCCTAAGCTGGTCCATACCGTATGCTGATGAAGCGCCTGTAGGAGGAGGTGGAGCAGATGTAGATGGCATCTCAAATGGAACGTCTCCAGGAAAAATATCCTGGAACTCAACCTCCTCCAATACCGGTGGCTGTGCTGGCCTGGGGTTTTTCAGCAATCCCCAGCCTCTAAATGGTGCAGATGTGATCCTCTTGCACTCATACACCTCATCATCCTGTGGAGGCTCAAAAAGATTCATCCCCTTCAATAGCCGAGTGATGTAGCCTCCACAACCCACACCTCGGGTCCTCGTATCCTCAGCCTGCCGGTATATAAAATTTGCTACCTCCACCCCGAGATCAATCCTGTAACCTCTAATAAGGCTAAACAGGTAGAACATATCAAATGTAGTCACCTTGCTGTGACTCGTCTTTTTGCACTCAGGGTGTGTGCAATAATGTGATGGAGGAGCTTGTGCTCAACGGCACTGAATGACGTGGCCAGTGATTTTGATGGGACAAAGTGCTCATTTGATCCAGGACCAACTAGGTGGGCCCAGTAAGCCTCCTGTGTCATGTCCTCTGGCCAACTGTTTGGCAAAGTCCTGTTCTCTTCCACTGTCATACAGTCCCATAATATGGCCTATCTGCTTCAATTTTACTTCCCGTATCTGTCCATAGGCCTGGAACTGGAAGGTGGACTCCTCACGGTCTGGATATTTTTGACCGTGGACAAGAATTCTATCGTCAGATTCTTGTATGCAGGCTCCCGAAGGTCAAATAATCTCAGCCACGCTGGATCTTGAATAATCCCTCGAATTCTGTCTACCATATCATACTGATCCAGCAAGCACCAGTCTAAATACTGGATGTTTATAAAGTCGTTCTTGACCAGCCTTTTCTTTCTATCCTTCGCATATTGCTGACTGGACAGCAGATTTCGGGTCTCTGAACCCGATGTAGAAGTATCACCTGTTCTTGGTCGTTTTTGTTTTGGGGCCATTCCTGCAAATAATTTGAATTCAATTAGTATTAAGGAATGCAAAATTCTGATATCTGTCTAAAACATGTTTTTAAACATTGTGGATATCAATAAATATTACTAATTGAAACCAATCAACTAATGAATTGCATGGATCATATACACTTGCATATTACTTTCAAAGCTGGCAGCTTAGGCTTGCCAGCTCAGAATTGAACGTTGGAATTTTCAAATTTTCAAATAAAATTGATTTTCAAAAATTTTTCCTTTTTGTCCCAAAATCAATTTTATACTGAAATTGTTGTAACATTTGAGCACAAATCCAATTCCTCTTTCAATTCTGAGCAAATTTGAGCACAATGCAAGAATTCAGCCACTAAACAGTAATAAGGATCACAAATCTAGCAGATGTAAATCAATTTTTATTAGCCCCAATTTCGCAATTTCAAACATCCTCCATCTCAAGAACCCTAATTCTCCAATCTAGCATGTATGATACATCACAGCTTGTAATAACAATATAATGAACAAAATGTAACTTTAACAACATATCCAAGTAATTCAAGAAATCAAATTTATCAAGAATCGATGTCATAATCATAGTAAATGCTCAATACCCATATTGACAGATTCATGTAATGAAATGGAATAACGATGGATTTGAACAAAGCATGATAAATGTAAAGGAATTGTTGAGAACTTACTTGGAATATGGATTAAACACCGTGAGATGATGACAAAGAGATAGAGATTGTTGATTGAGAGTGATTGAGAGAATGTGAGAATGAGTGAATGAAAGAAAGAGAGAGAGTTTGTACCTGTTTTAAGCTTCTGCACAATGTACGCCGGTATTTCTGCAATGTAAGCCGGCGGCTTTAAGCCAGTGTAAGTGAAAAAATTACATACCGAGAGCTCAAAGCTGGCCGCTTATCGATTTACGCTGTCGGCCTAAATGGATACGCCGGCACAAAGCTGGCGGCTTTTGAATCCCAGATGCCGGCCTACATCGGGAATTTTCAGAAATCAAGAAATCTGCAATAAACGCCGGCCTTAAGCCGGCGGCCTTCACCTTCCCTTGCCAGCGTAAATCTTGTATTCCAACGCCGGCACATAAGCCGGCGGCCTAGACCTTTCCCAAGCCAGCCTAAATTGCGGTGTTCACCTACTCCTGTACTGACTTTTACGCCGGCACTAAGCCGGCGGCTTTAAGCCGGCTTTCCTTGTTTTCTCAGAGCTTGCTCAAGGCTGGCAGCTCTGAGCCGGCCTTCAACCTTTTGAATTTTTTTTTTATATATATATATCCTGCCACACTAATAGCTAAGTTAGTAAAAACAAACAAATAAAAATTATTTTAAAATTAGACATGGGTTGCCTCCCAAGAAGCGCTTAGTTTAAAGTCGCTTAGCCCGACTTTCCTGACCTGATCATGGTTCTTTAAGATTCATGACAGTAGTAGTACTGTCAAGATTTTCTCCTTCAAAATAATGCTTGAGCAGTTGCCCATTTACTTTAAAAGTTCGATCATCCTCAGTTTTTAATTCAACCGCTCCATATGGAAAAACTCTTGCAATCTCAAACGGTCCCGACCATCTTGACCGTAATTTTCCAGGAAACAACTTCAAACGAGAATTGTAAAGTAACACTTTTTGTCCAGGACAAAATTCTCGTTTGATAATGTTCCTATCATGCCATTTCTTTGCTCGTTCCTTATAGATACGAGCGCTTTCAAATGCCTCATTTCTCCATTCTTCTAGTTGATTCAATTGGAGCAATCTCTTTTTACCTGCAGCTTTTTCATCAAAGTTAAGGAATTTTATAGCCCAAAATGCCTTGTGCTCAAGTTCTACAGGAAGATGACATGATTTACCAAAAACAAGCATGTATGGGACATTCCAATAGGGGTTTTAAAAGCAGTCCTGTAAGCCCATAATGCATCATCTAATTTTGAAGACCAATCTTTTCTTGATGCATTAACTGTTTTTTCCAAAATTCTTTTTATCTCCCTATTAGAAACTTCAACTTGCCCACTTGTTTGTGGATGATAGGGGGTAGTCACTTTATGTGTAACACCGTATTTTGCCAAAAGTTTTTCAAATTGCCTGTTACAAAAATGAGACCCCCCACTAATTATAGCTCTGGCACACCAAATCTGGTAAAAATATTCTTTTTCAAAAATTTCAAAACTACGGGCATCATTTTTTGTAAAGCAACAGCTTCCACCCATTTTGAAACATAATCAACTGCCACAAGTATGTATTTATTTGAAAAAGATGAGGGAAAAGGACCCATAAAGTCAATCCCCCAAACATCGAAAAGCTCAATTACCAGAATATTGTTTTGTGGTAATTCATGTCGTTTAGAAATGTTACCTGTCCTTTGACATTGAGCACATGACATTATGAAATTCTTGCAGTCACGAAACAGTTAGGCCAATAAAATCCAGATGACAATACTTTTGCTGCAGTCCTTTGAACACCAAAGTGTCCCCCTGCTTCCCTTGAATGACAGTATTCTAAAATACTAAGCTGATCAGATTCAGGCACACATCTTCTAATTATTTGGTCAGCACATTTTTAAACAATATGGTTCATCCCAAAAATAGTATTTTACATCATGCAAAAACTTTTTCTTTTGAGGATATGATAAACCATATGGAATAATCTTACTAACCAAATAATTCACAATATCAACATACCATGGCAAATCAAGAATTCTATGCATGCAATGTTCATCAGGGAACTTCTCATTGATTGGAATATCGAGACTATTAGATTCAAGTCTAGACAAATGGTCAGCAATAACATTTCAGTTCCCTTTTTATCTTTAATTTCAAGATCAAATTCTTGCAGTAGTAAAACCCATCTAATCAACCTAGGTTTTGCATCAGCTTTAGCAAACAAATACTTGAGAGCTGCATGGTCAGTGTATACTACAACTTTAGAACCTATCAGATAAGGCCTAAATTTATCACATGCAAAGATAACAGCTAAAAGCTCTTTCTCAGTAGTGGCATAATTTCTCTGGGCCTCATTAGTGTTCTACTTGCATAGTATATAACATGAAAGATCTTACCTCGTCTCTGACCAAGTACCGCTCCAACTGCAAAGTCGCTGGCATCACACATGAGTTCGAAAGGAAGCTCCCAGTCTGGCGCAATGATCACTGGTGTGGAAATGAGCTTTTCCTTTAATAAATTGAATGCCTGCAGACATTTGTCATCAAAATTGAACACCGCATCTTTTTCCAGAAGTTGCAAAGAGGTCTCGAAATTTTGGAGAAGTCCTTGATGAATCGTCTGTAGAAGCCAGCATGTCCAAGAAAACTTCTGACTCCTTTAACAGTCGTGGGTGGTGGTAACTTCTCAATAATCTCCACTTTGGCTTTATCCACTTCAATTCCTCTCGCAGAAATTTTGTGACCCAACACTATCCCTTCTCTAACCATGAAGTGGCATTTTTCCCAATTCAGGATCAGATTGGTATCTTTGCATCTTTGTAGAACCGAGGCTAAATTCTCAAGACATAGATCGAATGACTTTCCAAAGACTGAAAAATCATCCATGAAGATCTCGATAAAATTCTCAAGCATATCTGAGAATATAGCCATCATACACCTCTGAAATGTAGCAGGTGCATTGCAAAGTCCAAAAGGCATTCTCCTAAAGGCAAATGTGCCATAAGGACAAGTGAATGTTGTTTTCTCTTGATCATCGGGTGCAATAGAGATGATTGTATCCAGAATATCCATCAAGAAAACAGTAATAATCATGCCCTGCAAGTTTCTCCAACATCTGATCAATGAAGGGAAGTGGAAAGTGATCCTTTCGAGTGGCATCGTTCAACTTCCTGTAATCAATACAAACTCTCCACCCAGTCACAGTACGAGTAGGAATCAATTCATTTTGCTCATTCTTCACTACAGTCATACCACCTTTCTTTGGCACTACTTGAACCGGACTAACCCATTTACTATCAGAGATAGGATAGATGATACCTGCGTCAAGCAGCTTCAAAACTTCTTTCTTGACAACTTCTTTAAGTGTCGGGTTGAGTCTCCTTTGTGGTTGAACTGTAGGTTTACACTCAGCTTCCATAAGAATTTTGTGAGTGCAAATGGTAGGGCTAATACCCTTGATATCAGCAATGGTCCATCCGATTGCTTTGTGCTTTTTCAACACATCAATCAACTGTTGTTCTTGTGTATCTGTCAATGCAGATGAAATGATAATTGGCAAAGTATCGCCAATTCCAAGAAAAGCATACTTCAGATGGTCAGGAAGTGGTTTAGTTCCAAGGTTGGTGGCTGCATAAAGATGGAACTTGCTTCTGCTCATTTGTACCCAAAGATTCATAATATCTGGTTTTGATCATTGGTACATCTATTTTTCTTCTCTTCATCATCACTCCAATTGTCCACGTCTCAAGACGACTCCATAGTCTCACACCAGTTTGTTCCTCAAGTGACTCAGAAACCAGCTCATCAATGGTATTGATGGTGTAACAGGCATTGGCATCATCAAATTTCTTCATTGCCTCATAGACATTGAAAGTAACCTGTTCATCCATCCCGTAATGTAAGTTGCCCTTGTTCCACATCAATTAGTGCTTTTCCTGTTGCAAGGAACGGTCTGCCCAAGATCATGGGAACTTCCCTATCTTCATCCATGTCAAGCACTACAAAATCCACAGGAAAAAAGAATTTGTCAACTTTAACTAGGACATTTTCTACAATACCCCTAGGGTATTTTACACTTCTATCAGCAAGTTGAAAGTTACATGTGTATCTTTGCAATCTCCTAATCCTAGTTTTTGAAATATAGATGAAGGCATTAAGTTGATACTTGCACCAGAATCAATTAAAACTTTATCAAAATAACAATCACCAATGGTGCAAGGAACAGTAAAACTTCCCTGATCTCGGAGCTTAGTGGGCAGACTGGTTGTTTGTTTCTGTAGGATCATGGAACATTCTCCAGTGAGTATCACATTCCATCAATCTTCCTCTTGTTAGACAGCAATTCCTTGATGAATTTGGCATAGGAAGGCATTCCTTGAATTACTTCTAAGAATGGAATGTTGATGTGCAGCTTTTTGAAAACATCCAGGAATTTTGAAAATTGCTCATCAAGCTTTTGTTGCTTTAATCTTCCTGGAAAAGGAACGGGAGGAACATATGATTTCACCTCAGGTGGTTTTTGAATAGTTTCCTCCATCTTTCGTTTCCCTTTGTTGTTTTGTGGGGAATTTCCTCTTCATCTTTAGTAGTTTCCTCAACTGGAGCAATCTCCTTTCCACTTCTCAATGTGATTGCATTTACAGACTTGGGATTCTCCTCCGTGTTGCTTGGTAAAGACCCAGATGGTCTATATACTCACTTGTGCAAGTTGATGGAGTTTCCCTTGCAAATCTTGAATGATTGCATTCTGATTGTTGAGTGAATTTGTTGTGGTAACAATGAAATCCCTCAGTAATGCATCAGTGGATGTTTGAATTTGCTGTTGAGGTGGAGCATTTCTCACATATCCTTGTCCTTGAAAACCAGGTGGTGGCTTTAGAACATTGGCATCATTCCGATATGAAAGATTTGGATGATTTCGCATATTCGGATGATATGTGTTTCCAAAATTGCCTTTTGGAAATTTCCCACATAATTAAGCTGCTCGTCATTTGAAGATGATCCATGTGGACACTCAAAAGAGGAGTGTGGTCCTGAGCAAATCTCACAACAAAACACTTGTTGTTTTTATTGGAAGTATTTGTAGTTGTGAGTTTACTTACTTGAGTGATGAGGTTGCCATTTGAGCTTGAGTTGTGAGATATCTTCTTTATCTTCCAAGATGCTACTTTAGATCTTGTTCTTTCACAACTCCAATTATGAGCAGCAGAAGCTAATTCTTCAATAATCTCACTAGCTTCCTCATATGTCTTCCCCATCAGTGATCCGCCCGATGTAGCATCTACTAATGACCTTAAAGCTTCATCAAGACTGAGGTAGAAATTTCAATTAGTAGATTATCGGGTAAACCATGGTGTGGACACTTTCTGACCGCCTCTTTGAATCTTTCCCAAGCATCATATAATGATTCTCCAGGGAATTTGGTGAAGTTGGAAATTTCATTTCTTAATCTGGCGGTTCTTGCTGGAGGGAAAAATCTTTAAAAACTTCTTTGTCAGATCAGCCCATGTAGTGATTGAATCTGGAGGTTGGGAGTTGTACCATGCCAAAGCTTTATCCCTAAGAGAGAAAGGGAAAAGCTGAAGTCGGATGACTTCGTTTCTTACACCATTGAGTTTGACAGTGTTGGTGTATTGAAGAAATTTGGCAATGTGTTCATCTGGCGTCTCATTTGGATATCCCCAAATTGATGTGATTCAACCATTTGAATTAGGGACGGTTTAAGCTCGAAATTGTTTGCCTCCACAGTGGGCATTCGTATGGCGGGATCTTGAAAGTAGGCACCGTATAGTCTCGAATTGCCCTTGGAGCAGCTGGTTGCAATTGGTTGTTGTTATCTTGATTTTCGGCCATTGCTCCTCTTCTTTGGTTCCTTCTTCTCTGTTGTCGCAGGGTTCTTTCGATTTCTGGATCTAAAGGTAGAATTTCAGCACTTCTACTTCTTCGCATATAACCTGCAAAGAGAAAAGGAAAAATTTCAAACTAAATTTAAACCTAAACTACTAGCAAAGCTGAAGTTAGTCTAATATTAATAAATCCCCGGCAACGGCGCCAGAAAACTTGATGTGCTGTGATAAGTATTGAATTTTAAAGCATATTTCTAGCAAGCGCACTAGGTCTTCTATTGTAATATAGCATGAATAAAGTGTCGATCCCACAAGGATTTACTAACTACTAGACAATTATCAACTAATACTAATATCTAGGCAATTGATCTTTTTAAATGATTAAGTTAAACTTTATCTAACTAATTATCTATATGAAATGCAATGAGCTTTTAAAGAGAGGGATATGGTGAAAAGTGTGGGAAGGAGCAGAATCCACTTTAAACTATTGCAATCAACTTGAACTCATGTTATAATGATAATTAGATTCATGAACATTCATAAGAAATTATCAAGATTTAAAAACAAAGTTTGAAAACCTTTTAAACCACAAAACAATTCAATAACTTCCGTTAAATAAATCATTAGTGGAATCAAAATTACAATTATAAATCTCCCGATTCTATAATTGACTAATACTTTATATTAAAATCTCCTAATTCCTTAGTGAGAAATCAACATAAAACATTGCATTAATATTCATGGATAATTTCTAAACTAGATTAAACTACGCCGCTTCCGCAATTGCAATTTAATCTCAATTTATGAATTCATGTGAACACTAATTTCCCTTCCGAGTTATTAGAATTCTTATACACCAAAACATGATGAATAATCAGAATTCAATATGAATATTTCATGATTCTAAATATCTATAACATGGATTCAAAAATCATCTTAGCATGTTTAAAGCTTCATCAACTTCCCACAAAAAGTTTAGCTACTCATGGATGATGATTCAACAATCAAATAAGAAATTGCAAATGATTTCATTATGATCAGAATATTCAAGTATATGAATTGCATAAAAAGAATAAGATTAGAAATCACCAATTCAAAATACTAAAGCTTCACTTGCAAATCTTGTATAACTTCAAATCTCTTCAAAATCTCTTATGAAATGCCTATTCTAAATATTCTAAAGCTACTTGTAGTATTGGATTTTGGATGCTTGGATGATTCTGAAGTGAGGGGAAGACCCCCTATTTATAGGAAAAATTTCGTGAAAAACATTTAATGAACTTTGCTGTTTCTCAATGTACGCCGGCCGTTATGGATCCTACCGGCGGCTTACAGGCGGCGTATCTTCAAATTGTCCTTTGCGCAGGCAGTGCACTGGCAGCCTTCAATATCTGTTACAATGTAGGCCGCTTCAACGCCGGCGGCTTTGAACGTAGATCTAGCCGGCGTATGTAGTCAGAAATGAAGCGTTGGGCTGATTTATAACGAACGCCGTCCAAGGCCGGCGGCTTTGACACCGGCGTAGGCATTCCAACAGATGTGTTGCTTCATTTTCCTTCAAGTTTGGATCTTCATGTCTCTTCAATTCTTCCATGTACACTGCCTCAAGGCCGGCGGCTTTCATGCCGGCTTTAATGTAACTCCTTCAAAGCTGGTGATTTTCAGTTCTGGGCTGCCGGCCTTCATTTACGCTGGCTTCTTCATCTTCTACGCCGGCAGCTTTGAATGTTGTTTAACTTGTGCTGGGCAAAGCTGGCTGTGCTGCAACGGCCTTGAATTTTACGCCGTCTAAAAGCCGGCGGCTTTCAATGATGAATTGCCGGCCTTGACTTCAATTTTTCCTCTTTTCAATTCAAATTCACTTGTTTTGATTTCTTTATCCAAATTAGTCCTGAAACATAAAATTTAATCAAAACAAATATCCATTCTAGCTCAATTGATTATCAAGATTTGTACAAAATATGATCTTATCAGGTATTTATAGGAAATGAGGAGTGAATTTTTGTGTGATTTAAATAAAGAAAATTGAAAGAAATTGAGCGAGAGAGAGAGAGTGTATGCGCCAGCCATCATGGAGAGAGGGGGGAGAGAGAGATTATGTTTTGTATTTTTGTTGATTAAATGAAGTAATAAGTAAGGTAGTGAAATAAAGTTATAGGAAAGGTAAAAAGTAAAGGTAATAGGTTATGATGTTGTAAGAGTAGGTGTTAGAAAAAGCAGAGATAAAAGAATAGTGTAAAATAGTAATGAATAGTGTAATATAAAGTAGATATGACTAATAAAGTACCGGTAATAAGAAAATACGTGTATAATTACGATAAATGATATTTTTACTTATTGAAAATTTATAAAACTGATATTTTTGAAAACCTTATATTTTTAAGAGTCTAACGGTATATTCGGAATATTTTTACTATTCCAAGCCCTGGGACATTTTTCAAGAACTGTATTCGTTCGGGTTTAAAACGATTTGCGGTTTTACTAATCTGATGTTTTTAAGCTTCTTTATGTAAGTATGAACTATTCTACATACTAATCTCTTACTTACTTTCTCAGGGTTGCTTATACGGGATTACCGGACTTAAACCATAACCGTCTAACTAGGGTTTTGTTGACTTTAGGATTTTCGGTTGACTTTCCAATTAGGGTTTAAGCTAAATCGGTCACAAAACTTTGGTGGTTTACAGTTTCCCTATTTATGGTTGAAGCCCTAGGGTTATTTCTCACAGGTGTTACATTTTAGCTTAAAGGGTTTTGGAAGAAGTCAAAGATTAGCTGTAGACTTAGACTTCTAAGTAAATCTCCATATAATTATTTTGATTAGGCTTTGATAGAACTGGATGGACTATATCTTTTAGCAGAAGAATGCCTTTTTGATATTTGTAAGACAATTATATATTCTTTATTGCAGATATTATGTTATGATTTCCGTTCTTAAGCTGCTATATGAATGTCTCCTTAAACAACTTATTTCAAAGTTGGTCCTCTATGATTGTGAATATATGCCCTACACCTGGTATCGAAGCTTATAGGATGATTAAGATTGTCATACTTAAGGTTTAATATTGAGTGTAGCGGACTGTCGCGTTTAGGGTTCCTTTGGGGATGTGACAGTTTAAGTTAATATCAGAGCATGGTTAAGAATTTATATCATAGCGATAGAAATGGACTTAAGAAGAAAATAAGTAGAATGGAAATTAGAAAGACTTGGATAGTTTAGCATGGATAGAATAAGTTTTCTGACTCCCTTTCTTTTGTGAATAGATGTCTCTAGGAGAAGCTCGCTTGGAGGCTCAAAAATTCTGAAAAGAGCTAAATAAGACCCATGTCAACTCAACTAAGACTTAGAGTCCTTTAGGAAGAATTTGCTTTAGCAGGAAGACCCAAATCTTTGAAGGAGATGTTTGTTCAATGGAAGAAGGGATTGAAATATACTGAATTGGCAAAGATTGTGGAGATGGTAAGATATTGCCCCATAAGGAAAAAGAAGTGGTTGGAGTTAGAAGTAATTTACACCATCGAAAACATCGCTTTGTTCACCAACAATGAGTCCATGCTACAAGAGGCAACTTTTGTGTTGAGAAGAGAAGGGGCACCCATATTTCTTGATTTCTAAACTTGGAATGAAATTGGGCCATTATTCACCTATGCACATGATGAACTCAAAGATCAAAGTGAATGGTGTAAAGCCGGTTTTGAAGGAGCCTTCTATTGGCATGGTGTGTGCCAAAATATGCTCAAACCACCCACTGAGGAAGCACCTCAACCACCGTCTCTAATGGGACTTTGGCTTGAAGATGATGAAGTTCTAGTGGATGTTGGATCAGGCGAAGCCAAGGCAGGAGAACCCAAGGAGGAGGTAAAAGAAGTTGAAGAGGAAGAAGAAGATCACGAAGAAATGCCTGCTAAGGATAAACCCACAATACCGTGGGAAGATCAATGGTGGATCGAAGAGGAAAGTAACCTACATGGGAGAATACGACGGTACGAAGAGCTACAGGCTCTGCTGATAGCAATGAACCAAGAGACTACCTCGGCAATGGAAGTTGATGCCGCGCCATCCAATTCCCCAGTTGTAGATGAACTCGATAATAACACCTTAGATCCCCGCTTGTGGATGAATGCTTATGAGCAAAGTGAGTACTCCATTGGTCGTCGAAGTGCGTCTCCGGAACCAACTCCACAACATGCCACAAAAGTGGACTCTCAACTCAACCGCATGTTATTCTCCGAGAATGAGGGAATACTTGGAGAGGAGGTGATAGCCGACCTACTTGAAAAGGTAAAGGAGGTAGCAAGGAAAAGAAAGATGATTGTGCACCAATATTTGTACAATTTTATAAGCAAAAGGCCAAAGGGCTCGTTAAGCAGAAATCCGGGTTATGCACCATCCTCGAGAAATTTGGAAAAAAGAAAGAAAGAAGGAAAGAGAAAGAAGGAAGTCAAGAGTTAGACCCGAGCTTACCTGCATAGTTTAATAGAAAGTTTTGTAAAAGGCTTAGAATGTTAGGTCAGGTAGACTAGATGTTATGCTTTGCAAAAAAGTGTTGTTTGTGTTTGTAAACCCCGATTTTTCTAGTAACCAAGATGACTGGAGAACCGGAAACCAAAACCCTAAACTGGAATAGCTTAAGATGGGAGTGAGACCTAGGAACCCTGAATCCGGCTTTTCCTCGGTTTCCAATTAAGAAGTTTTATAAGAAAATTCAATCTTGAATATAGTTCTTGAATATATTTCAAACCAAGAAAAGATCAGATTTTGAGAAAATTTCAATTCCGGACCTTCCCGAAACTTGTTACAGAAAAACGTGCCCCAGAACTTGAATTTCAAAAAATTTACTCATGAATACTCATTTGAATCGAAATTAAATAAGGATTTCAAAAATATAAATTTCATAATTTTTCGGTTTATGAAAAATACAGTTATAGCCTTTTTATTCGTATTTTTCTTACTACCGGTAATTAAGTTGTCTTGATTACTATTCATTACTATTCACAAGTACAACCTACTTCACTCACTAGCCACACTCTACTCTGACATCCTTACAAACACTCAATTGCATTTTCTTTTCCAAGAATTATTTGTCTCTAAATAATTATTACAAATTATGACATTTAATACATAAATCTATCAAAACAAATTAAACAAAAATTAAACCTCTCCCTCCAAGGCATGGTCGGCGTGATCCTCCCAATTAGCTCCATTGTATAATTTTTTTTAAATTTATTTTATCTCATTTAACCTAATTTCACTTTATATATAAAACCACTTTTTCTCTCTCTCTCTTCATTCTTCTCATTTCAAAATTTCTAAAAGGTGAAAAGCTCTCTTTTTTTTTTTTTTTTTCTCCTCCCCACTCCTTTGCCGTGAGCTTCATGCTCCATACACACACACAAAAAAATTTTTTTCTTCCTTTTGTCTTTTATTTTTACCTTAAGTAAAAGAACTTTGCTTCTTTTACCTTTAGATCCTTGTAATGGCAAGGATATTCTTGAGTATTTCCATTTAAAGATCCCCATGAGCTCTTGCTAGGGACAAGGAAATATTAATACAAGAATACCAAACCATCACAAAGTAGATCTTGCATTTAAACAAGCTTTCATGCCATGAGCTTCATGATCATCCGTCTAAAAGTTGTTTTGAACAAAAGATCTTTCATAAAAATTTAGTTTTTATGTTTTCAAAACCTATTTAAGCATTTAAGATAGTAAATCTATCATTTTACTATTCATATTCATGTAGGCATTTAAGATCTCACCTCTATTTTGAGTTTTTGTGCATTAATAGTCATTAAGACTTTTGTCTTGAGTAAATAATCTTGCTAGTATATAGATCTATAGGTAGATGAGTCAATGAAACCAAAAAGGAAACTCCTTTCAAAAAATGAAATAGGGTAAATTCGGATGACATGAAAACCTAGCTTAAAAACCCTTGTATCAACTTCAAAACATGTATTTTACGAGAAAAATGAAGCCTATAGGTGATAGATGATGTTTGATGATAATTTTCATGAGTTTAAATGAGTTTATACCAAAGAAAATATTAAAAACAAGAGATGAGGTCAAATAGAAATTTTGAGTTGAAAGTCTTGTAAGCAAAATTCGCAATAATCAATAGATGGTTATAAAACACTAGATTTCCAATCTCAAATAGGGTATTTTCTTAAATAAATAAAGTCTTTAGGATATAGATAAAATAAATACCTAAAGTTCTAAGTATAAAATACATTTTTTCTTAAGAAAATCAACTTAAGAATGAGTTTTGCAAAAATTCGGATTTTTGGACCCACCCTAGTATAAGACTCACTTATGAGCTTACAAATGAAGATTTAATTAGAGAAATAAAGGCCTTAGGATATAGTTAATGTAAGAGTCAATTTTTCTTTAGAGTAAATGGAATTTTCCTAAGAAAAATCCTTAGAACAAATAAGTGTGACCAAGTGTAGCAAAGTTATTAGTTAACCAATGGCATGAAATGGTTTGCTAAGATAAAGGTTATTTAAATTCTTTTAATCTAAAAATTTATGAGAACTTAGGCACATAAGAATTCATATCATGACATTCATGATAGGGAAATTCATTACCATGGCATTTATTTTCATTTTTCACTTAGGAACCTCAAGAGCATTCATGAAAATCACATTTTTGGAGTCAACATAACCGCTGGTCAGAACTGATCCTTCATTTCCAAGGATTAAATGTTTTCAAAACTTGATTTAAGCTTCAGAATTATAAATTTATTTCGAAGTAGATAGAAATCAATATAAAATTTGCGAAATTCCGAGTTAAAATGACCAAGTTATGACCATTTTAAATCGGAACTTCGGAAATGACGCGAATTTCGATTTCACTAAGTTGTCTTAGAGTTTTTGGTATTCTTAGATGGTAGAATACCTATTAAGGTGTTTCTTTTATGTTTAGGTGAACCCAAGGACGTCGAGTCTTTACCCCCAGATTATTACTATTGAGAGACCGGCGAACCAATGGCGGAGTGAGTTTCTCTTCCCAATTCATTTATTGTATGTGCTTGATAAATTAGTGCACTAGAATGTAGGACAAGTGAAATGAATATGTATGATGGGGAATAATGGGGAATTGTATGTTGATGATGATATGAGAACTAAAAATAAGAACATCGAAACCGGGTGATAATTTATAGTTGTGTAGTTGGTTATGATGTATTGTTTGAGAAATTGATTGATTGCCTGAATAAAATTACTTAACCAACTATTTGGACTAATGCCAAATTCAGAAATATGCATATCATAACGGGAAGGAGCATTAGCATTGGTTGGTTAATCGTGATCCAAAAATGAGATTAATTGGTTAGTTAATCGTGATCCAAAAACGAGATTAATTGGTTGGTTAATCGTGATCCAGAAACGAAATAATTGTTGGTTACCCGTAAACCATAAACGACATAAAGTTAGTACCGCAGTATTCGTTAATCTGCTAACCAGGGATGGAGGGCGCAAGTCCATCCACATATGATTTCCGGATAGTCATATGTATGTTCTCTCATGTGTTTGGTGCATTCACTTGTTTGTATAATCACTTGTTTGAACTGTTGTGACATGAATGTTATTGTGGAAGATTTCACTCACTAAGCTAGTTAGCTTACGTCCCTAAAGTTTCTTCCTTTTGCAGCTACCGAATATATGGCTTAGACAGCGTGACCCGACCGTGCAGGTACAAGAGCTAGGAGTTTCCCCTAGAAGTTGGAGTTACTGTTTAGACTTCCATAGGAAACTTTTAAGACTTGGATGACTGTATAAGGCCACTAAATATTCTTTTGTGGGAGAATGCCCCTTAGTAAATGTAATATTTATATATGCATCATGAGTTATATCCTACTGCTAATGTATGCCAAGTTAAGCTTTTATCTCCATTCGGACTTGTATTCTATTCGTAAAGGTACGCTTTACATCCACACGAGACCCTCGAAGGACTAAGGCGGTAATTTGGGAATCTTGTATGGCATGTGGTAGACTGTTACGTATAGGGTACCCTATGGGGCGTGGCAATGTTGTTGTTATGTGACGTTATGTTTTGATTTCCTTTATGTAAGGGTCTTGTACCCATTTCCTATTTCAATGGAAAATGTTTTATGTGAGTTTCGATCTTGTTAGAATTTATTTATCTATTTCATGATTTCTTATTTCAAGATTATGGTTATATGTGATATATTTCCGTGATTTCCGCTATATCCGTTTGAAAATTTAAATAAACTTATTGAAACAATTATAAGCTTACAAAAAAATAAAATCTAAACAGCCAAAGAAGAGGGAGAAGGCATCAAGAGCAAAGTGCCTTGAATCAACCCGAGGAAGAAGCAAATCAACCCGCTGCACCTCCACAAAATCCACCTACTGCTGACCTGCAAGTAAATTTGCAAGCTACATTTGGACAGCTAGCACAAGTATTGGAGGCTCTGAGACAAAATGTGCAAGCACCTGCCCTACCTTCACCACAACCTATGCCACAAGTTTCAATGGAATTACTTGCTCTGGGAAGTGCACAATCTCAAACTGTGCCTTTGCCACTACCATCACCACTCAAGCCATACCAGAACTCTTTACCAGAGTTCATCAAGAGTAATCGGTATTTTAATGGAGCATTCGGGAAGCCAGGGAAGCTGAAGACTGGCTAGCCTAGATTAAGAGATCATTTGATGCGTTCGAAGTGCCATATCATTTGAGGATCACCTTTGGCACTTACATGCTTCGTCTTAATGCCTGAGTTTTGTGGGAATCCAAGAGACGTGAGTTGTTTCCATTGGTTACATGGGAGATGCTCTGACAAGAGTTCCTAGAGAACTATTTCCTCGGAAGTTTGAGAGTGAATACAATGCTGATTTCTTACATATTGCTTAAAGAGGAAGAACTATGGAGCAGTATGAAACTGAGTTTAGTCGATTGCTATAGTATGCACGGAATTCTTATAAGTATAGTGAAGAACTCAAGAGATAAGTCTTTCTAAGTGGTTTGAATGAGGAGCTGCATGTTAAGTTGGAGGAGTTAGATATAAGATCTTTCATAGAACTATTTGAAAGGGCCCGAATTGTTGAACGAGCCAAGAAAAGAAAAGTAAGAACTATAGAGAAGAAAGCACTTGTTTTTGGGACACGGTTTCATGGAGGAATGAGCTCTACATACCCATAGAAGAGGTTCCAATCATTTAACAACTTCAAAAGTAATGCTAATAGTGAAAAGTTTACACCCAAAACCATTAGCTGCTGGAAGTGCAAGAGGACGCACTACCCAAGGAGGTGCCCCCAGTTGCAAGGAGAGTGTTATTTCAGTGGAGACTCGAATCACAAGATGCCTGAGCACCCAAAGAAAGCAACAACTACTTGCTATATTTGCAAGCAAGTTGGGCATTTTATCAGTGGGTGCCCTTAGAGGAAGAATGCCCCAGCTAGATCATCTAAAGGATATGCCTCAGTGAGGTCCGGAAATGGAAGCAGGAACGGGAATCGAGTTAGATCATCGATACCCAGATTCTGTATTTATAATATGGAAGGACAAATGGTTGTGTGAGGAGATGGATGAGGAAGGTGTAGAGTTGGCCACCCTTGAGGAGGAAGAGGACTTCAGTTATGACCTGGTCACAGGTTAGCCTTAAACCCTGAGTTGTTTTTTTTTTTTTTCTTTCTTTCATGCGATATAAGAGATGATATATGTGTATATAATGCTGGGTTTCCATAGGGTTATAAAAATTTTTAAGATAAAATCTTTCACAGCAGAATTCAAAAAGAAAACCCTAACCCAGTATCCATGCGTATTGATTAGATTATAATAAAAGAAATAGTTTGATTTCATACCTTTAAGACTTGAAACTTGCAATCAATTGATAGATCGGATCTGCAGGTACCGCGAATTCACAATACCCTCTACGGTATCTATACGAACGAATCTCATTCAAAAGGATCCTTCACATGCTAGCATTATCTAGAACTCTTCTAGATGATATTGGGAATTTTGACACACGACTCTCGTGTTTCACTCTTTTGGGTTTGTAGATCTTCTCTGTCGATATAATGTTGACAGAAAAGTCATTAACCCTAAAGAGATCTCTTTATGTGACTTTTATACTAATGTCATTCTCACATGAGTAATGACATTAGTGCCCCTTAATCTAATTAGGGATAATATTTCTTAAAATATAATTCTTGCACATGACAATGTAATATAATTTATTATTATTCTTAATAATAATAAATTATTATTCCCACAAGACTTTAAATTTAGTCCATGATCATTTTAGCTCGTTCTTTTGTGTGTGACTCTATAGGTTCACTTAATGTTGGTAGTTGACCTAAAACAATTTTAGTCAACAAAACATAAGCGGCCTCTAGCAAGACATTATGTTTACCCAAATTAAGTGAATATCAGTAATCCGATTTTTATCTGATCCATAACTTATGTCATTGTCCCTTTGTCACATGATATCTAGATTGAACATAAGTCATGGATAGTGTCATCCTTATATCATTCAGTCTTATCATTTCTCAATTTCCAAGTAAACTAATAAAAATAAATGAAATTGATCACACTATCAATTCATTTGAGCACAATCATGCTTTTCTTAGTCTCACTCATCGAGGGGCCCGGAGATATCTCTCTCACAATGAGAGGGACAAATCCCATCTTAACCACTCAACTTCCTCTACATGATTTACATTATGCCCAATCTCAATCTTTATAATTATCCGGTTAAAGATAACGTTTGATTTAGTTAAAGCATAATATTCCTCATGTTGGAATCTATGATGTTTGCAGGTCTAAGGATATGATGACATTGTTATTTTGAGAATCACTTATGACACTAATCCATGTAGTGATCTCATATCGGGTCAGTCCGGTACATAGTTCTCTAAATCGTACCTATGAGTTTGATTTGTATCTCCATACAAATAAACATCCCATGATTATCAATCAAACCTCATACTAGATTTAATTCATTATTGTTCCCATAATAATGAGCATCTAGGGACATTTAGAATAATTAAATTATTCACAGATCCTATTATGAAGTAAACATGCAAACAATATAATAGAAATGTCTTTGTATGACAATATCCAGTGATTGTTGTAGAATTATATATAAGTAGGATTGTAGAATAGGAGCTTAGTCATCCCCCCATGTTAACTCAATCATAGGATAATGTTATTCATTATTAGTCCAATTGAGTTATTTAGTGATTTTGTTTCAAAATTTCGAAAGATTTTGTCATATTTAGCCATTTCATTATTTTCCTATAACTTGTGGAGAAAAATGGTCATTTAAAGCGCAAATACTCTATTATTGACAGATTTATATTATTATTCTCTACCCTTCTTGATTAATTCCATTCCCCACACTTAAAATGAACATTGGCCTCAATGTTTAACATGATAATTTAGATAGGGAAATATCATCAACAATAAGCAAGGTTTAAAGTTAGAAGTTTTAAGATCACTTCTCTATTTTGGTTCATGGGTTCGGTTGCCTTCTTGATTCAAACTATCTAAAGACTATGGCAAAAAAGGGAAAACATCAGTAATAACTGCTAGCTCTATTAGAATCGTGGCTTAAAATTGGACAAAAATTTCTAATTTATTACTACATTCTAACTTATTTTGTAACGAAACTTTGTTTAGTTAAAAGCAATCCACACAAAAATCATACTTATTCTACCATAAAGAATCATCTATGTGTATACAATGAATATAAAGGATAAATTAAATAAATAATTAATTAAGATGTGAAAAGAATATATATATATATGATTTAATTTTTGAACTATTGTAAAGAATGTTAAAGGATGAAAGAATAAAAGAATCATAAAGAATGAAATAATATAGTTTTAAGAGATTTTAAAATTAAGGGAGCCATGAGTTTCTATTCATCTCTAAGCTAATTTCTCTAGCTCCTACTCCTTTCTTTCCTTCTTCCTTCCCTACTACTTCTACCACCACCAGTTCTACCATCCTCCTAAGTGCTATGGTTCTTCTATTAGGTTATCTTCTCCTAAGAGGTGGTGTTTTCTTTCAAGTTAAAGCTAGTCTTCTCTACTCAGTTCACCCCTCTCTTATCTGTATACCTCTTGTGGGTATGCTTTACGTTTTCTTTGTAAACCCCCAAAGTTTTGGAATCGGTTTAGCTTAGACCCTAATCTGAAAGTCAACCGGAAACCCTAAAATCAACAAAACCCTAGTTAGACGTAATGGTTTAAATCCGATGATCCCGAATAAGCAACCCTGAGAAAGTAAGTAAGAGTTTTGTATGTAGAGTAGTTGTAATTACCTAAGAAAATTAAAAAGATCATATTAGTAAAATCGCGAATCGTTTTGAATCGAATGGATACAGTTTTTGAAAAACATGTCAGGGGCTCTAAATAGTAAAAATATTTCGAATATACCGTTAGATTCTTAAAAATATAAGGTTTTTAAAAATATTAGTTTTATAATTTTTCAGTAAGTAAAAATAATAGATATCGCAATTATACGCGTATTTTCTTACTACTGGTACTTTATTAGTCATATCTACTTTACATTACACTATTCATTACTATTCTACACTATTCTTTTCTCTCTACTTTTTCTAACACCTACTCTTACAACACCATAACCTATAACCTTTACGTTTTACCTTTCCCATAACTTTATTTCACATCTACCTTACTTCTTACTTCATTTAATTAACAAAACTACAAAAAAATAAAACTCCCTCTCTCTCTTACTCTCATGGCCGGCGCCCCCTTGTCCCTCTCCCTCTCAATTTTATTTTATTTTTTTATTTAAATCACCAATAATCACCAAATTTCCTATAAATACCTCATCCTCTTTCATTCTTTCACACAATTATACCACAAATTTACTCAAATCTCTCTCAAATTTTCCTCTCAATACTCTCTCGAAATCTCTCTCAAAACTATCTAAAATCCTCTCAAAGTTATCTCAAACCATTTTTACATATAAAACCCATAACCACATAATACTTCAAAAACTTCTTTAGGTAATTTTTCTTTACATATTTTTCTCATGTCATGTAATTTACATGATCATGGTGTGAGTTTCCAAAAACTAAATGTTATGGATGCTGCACTATGTTCATGTGTTGTTCTTGTTCATGATATCTATTTATCTTTATGTTGTTATTTTACTTTGTTCATATTATTATTATTATTATTATTATTACTTATTATAATATCTAAGTATTATTATGTATCTATATATATATATATATATTCTTTAGAGCATAAAAGCTCACTTGCAATTTATTTATTTCCATGCAAAGTAATTTATTTATTTCTTTCATTGCAATTTATTTATTTCTTGTTGTTTTAAGACTAGTCTCTAGTCTGAGATTTGTTCTCATTAAGTCAAAACAATTTTTCTTTATTTTATTTTATTTTTCTTTTAGGACTAGTCTACTTCTTAGTCCCGGGAGCCTTGAAAAAGCAAAGACTCCCAATACTTGACTTTATTTATTATTTATACTATTTTTGCTTGTTATTATTTCTCATAATCATGCCCATTAAGATTGTTGTCCAAATTTTCAAAGCTCAAATTATACTTGATAAAAATGAGATTTTATTACCTAAAGGATAATTTTACATTTAAAACCTATGGTTTAACCATAGTAAAATTCTTTTCCAAAGCTTTACTCACTACTATTTTAAAAGCTACTTTTGTTTTGAAAAGCTTTTTATATTACTTTATTTTCTTAAAAAAGAAGATGACTTTGATACTAAAATAATTTTCATAATATAAGGAAATCCCTTGAAACAAAAATAAGAGATTCTAAAACTAAGATTTTTCAAATAAATAGTCAAAGAAAACAAATAGGAAAAAATAGCACCAATGTTGAGAATTTAGAAAAGAAGAAATTTATTCAAAAAGTCATAGTAAGACAAATATAAAGCAATTCTTTGAAAAACAAAGGAATCAAAATATTCATTTTAAAAGATTTACAAAATAGATTTCTTGTAAATTATAGTTTTCTAAACTCTTAATTAAACATTGTTTTATCAAGAAACATGGTTAGACAACAAACACTTGAGCATGGATAAAATATGAGCTAAGTATCTATGAAAAAGAAAATTTTAAACTATATAAATAACTAAGTATTTATCAAACAAATTTTGAATGATTTAAAGTTTGAAACAAAATTGTTTTTGGGATAGAAAAATTTGTGGTGAATCTGATCACTACTGTTTCGGGGCCTAAATGGTCTAGTTTGATAAAAATAGTTTTAGAAATGGATATATCTTTTCGAGTAGGTAGAAATTGATATATTATATACGCAATTACGAGTTAAAATGACCAAGTTATAGCCATTTTAAATTGGAATTCTCCTTTATATGAACTTTGATGTTATCATGATATTGTTTCATCAAAATTCAAGAAAGTTATCAAGAAATACTCATTTTAGGTATTTTCCTTGACTAGGTGATCCTAAGGAAGGATATCCATACCTTGAGGACTATTTCGACTAAGTGGATTATATGAGCGACTCATCCATTTAGAGAATTGTCGACATGACATCGTGAGTTTATTTCCTTAAAATGCTTTCCTTGATTGTGCTTGTAGTCTAGTCGCATTAGAATTAAGAAAAGACAAATGGATATGTATGCAATAAATTTTTTTTAGAGAATCGTAAGAATATCGAGGATGGAATTGATTAAATGTTTGTTTTAGTATAACATTTGATTTGCATGAAACTCTATGATCACCTTAAATTCGATAATAATGATGCTATGATATCATAAATAAATTGATTCATGCATACTACGAAGTGAGCCACATTGCATCGGGTTATTATCCTTGGGTAAGAAGGATGGTAGCTCAAGTCCAAAGCAACACTTGGCGGAGTAACTGAAAGCGACTGCTTGGCGACATGGAATTAAATGCTTGGTGGAAAGTTCGGAAGCATGGCTCAATTCAAGTAGACTTTATATGATTGGCGATGTTGATTGAAAGCATAAAATCTTTTTAACTAAAACTACTAGTTTGAGGTTACGTATCACCAAATCCCGAATGGACGGCGTAAATCCATTCAACATATAGTTCCTAGAAAACTATATACCTTATTTGCCTACGTGTATGTTGCATTTCATTTGTCTGCTTAAATAACTTCATTGAATTCCATCACACAAAAAGTTATTTATGGAAATAGTTCTTACTAAGCCTATTAGCTTATACCCCTATAGATATTTTTTGCAGTTTACCTATTTGTGGTTGAGGCCACGAAGACCCTGCAGCCAGGTACTTTTCTTTTAGTTAAGGAATTTCTAGATAAAGTTTTAGTATTTGATGAGATATAAACTTCATAGAAATATTCTTATAATAGATTATAGTTATTTGTGATTGGGGAATACCCCTAAGATTTGTAAGACTGTTGTTTTAAACAAATAAATATTATGAATCCTCTTTTCTTAAAATTTTATTATATCTTCTTAAGCTTCATAATTCCATGTATGGTCCTCTAAAATTGTGAGAGCACGCCTTACACTTAATATCAAAGCTTCTAGGAATGACTAAGGTTGCCATACTTAAGCTTTAATATTGAGTGTCGCGGACTATTATGTTTAAGGTACCTCTTGGGGCGTGACAGCTTAAGTTGGTATTAGAGCATGGTTAAGAATCTAGGAATCATAATTACAGAATTGGACTTAAGAAGAAATAAGTTAGAATAGAAATAAGAAATACTTAGATAAGATAGAATGGGTAGAATAAGTTCTCTGACTTCTCTCTCTTTTGCATAGATTACATTAGACGAGGCTCATCTGCAGGCTAAGAATTTCAGAAAAGGACCCTTCGAAAACTTGGAGTATTACCGATTGAGACTTAGGGTGTTATGCGAAGAGTTTGCTTTGGTTGGACAACCTAAGACTGCCCGAGAGATGTTTCTAATTTGGAAAAGAGGAATGATGTAAACAGAGTGGAAAGGAGTAGTACATAATATCCATAACTGTCCCATATGGAAGAAAATGTCCGAGTTAGAGATGATTTATGCCGTGGAATGAATCGCCACCATAGCCGGAGACCGACCAATGCTGCAGGAAGCAACGTTCATCCTTAGAGGAGATGGAGGTTGAACTTTGCCCTATTTTCAAACTTGGACACTGTCGAGCCTGGATTTTTTTCTTTTTTCGATTTCCTTTAATCCGATTCGTACTAAACCCTAACCCATTCCATACGAATCCTCGACTAAGAATTAAAGGAAATTTTTAATTTTAAAAAATATTTTGGAGTCGCCACTCGACTAAAGTCGAGAAAAAAATTAACCAAAACCAATGAATAGGTTGATTTTGGTTTTGCTACTGATCTGCGAAAAAATCGTTTTTTGAAAACGAGAACCAGAAATTAACTTGAGTTCGGTGGCTAACCTATTAAAACCTAATCGGTTACCACTTTAACTTTCCATATTTAAATTGCTTTCTTTTAAAACCTAAAATTTTTATCAAATCTAATTAACTAAACATATGTCTAATATGCACAAAAATACTAATCAAATTCCATCAATAATCATATATAATCTAAAAAAACTCGAAATATTCAAATTAATCAAATTCTATCAATATTCATTATTCTAAACTAAACTAAACAAATCAAATAAATTCACAAAAATAATTTTTTTACATATTTTAAGTCGCCCATTTAGGTGCCTACGTACCCGCTAATCGGGATCAGACTACACGTAGTTCTTTTAGAAAAATTTAGTTTGTTGGTTAATTTTAGAATTTTTCGAAATCTTTTCACTTTAAGTTTGTTAGTTTTATGAAAAAATGTATTTTTTTTTTTTAACATGAACCCTAAATCTATCAAGTTAGGTTTAGCCAATTTTATGAAAAAATCGAATTTTTCTAGGTGACAAAAATTTTGAACAAGAAATCATAACCACATTCATGCATATCAATTGATCATACATATCATCAAGAATAAAAATATTATAAGGAATATCAATATTTAACAAGCTAATTTCAACAAAGCAATATCATTGCATAATCAAGATTTATATATCATTGAAATTACATTACGAAAGGCAAGATTTCAATGTGGTTTCATATATGGTGAAATCATAAAATTCAATCAAGGTCATCACTATATTATGGCATAAAAGGAATATTAATGACTATCATCATACATGATCACACAATTTCAAATGTTATAAACCTAAAACTCTAAAAAAATTTCATATAGTCCTTATGATTAGGGCATGATTATAGTTATATTATCAATAACAAGATCTTAATGTAATTCTATGAACACATACCTAACACGATATATCAAAAATTCAATCTTATCATAAGAAAACAAAATCATTACTATATTATTGCAAAAAAGATAAAACAATCAAAAACTATATCATGACAATTTAAACCCTAAATTTCAAATTAATATTTTTAGAAGAAACATTCATTGACATTGTCAAATTTCATATATCCTCTTAATCATAAAAATATCTCAACTTGTAATATCATGAATAACTAATCACAAGATTCAACACAATACGATGCACCATTACAATTCCAAAAAAACTTTAATTGAATAAAGAATAACATATATCCAATATCATGCCTTGTTCAAAATGGTTATATCAATACCAAGATCACAAGTAATATTTAGACAATATTATAAAACAATTTCATGAACATTGAAATACCATCTCGTACACTATTGGATAATTCATTATAAGCCTAAAACTTCAATCTAATCAAAATTTTCATGTTAATAACAAAACTTTTCCTTAAAAAACCTATTCATCATGGCGAAAAGCAAATATTCATTGACAATATATATATATATATATATATATACATATTATAATGACTATACTATCTTCATTCAAACTAACACTAATTTCACATATTTTATTTTATTATTATATTATTTTTTTTTTAAGAAACACAATATATTCATAATAGATTTTGAATATTATAATTATATACTAATTTTTCATTTTTCTTATTTCTATTTTCCTATTTATTATTATTATTATTATTATTATTATTATTATTATATTGAACAGAATATGAACTTACCTGCAGTGGATTGGAAGGGGGAGGACGCGCGCGTGACGAATTGCGAATTGAATTCGCGCAAGAAGATGAAATCAAAGCAACGTCCTCTGGTCCGACAGAGGAAAGATTGGATGGAGCTCCGGTTCTCGTATTCCGACTGCCAACGAACGCGATTGGGAAGGGAAATGGAATCGGAGTCGGTGAAACTTGAAGATCTCGATTTCCAATTTTCCGATTTAGCTTGATCCGTGGAGTAATTCGATTAATCTTGCCCGAAAAACTTCAAAGTTGAAACTTTATCATTGAAAAGCTAATTTCAAGAATCTATAATCAAATAGTTTTTTGTGATTTGTCTGGAGTCCTTTTTTTTTCTGTTTGTCTATTTATAGAGTTAAATTTGGGGCTTTTTTATTTTAATCCGAAAAACAAATTACAACTATTAATTAGTTGTCATTAACGGTCAATTATTATAAATAGCTGTCATTACCGTTATATTTTGAACGTTAAACAACTGTCATTAACAAAAATCTCGGATTTTCCATTTTTTTCGGAAGCTAAAAACGAATTTTTTTTCATTTTCGAATTCAAATTTGAAACCCTTTCTCTTGATGAAAACAACTAAATTTTATACCAATATAAACTACTCCGCGCCTATTTTCAAAATATGTATTTATTTTGTAAAAAACGGGTTTGAAAACGGGTCAAAAATAGACTTGAAAACGCCCCATCGGGCGGCCGGAGGTAGGAGACGATGAACAATGTTTTTTTTTTTTTTTTTTTTTTTTTTTTTTTTTTTACGAATTTTCAAAATTACATTATACTATATTAATTATCCATATTACATCTATTGTATTTATTTCTATTAAATTGATTCATTATTATTATTATTATTATTTTTATTTTTTTATTTTTATTATTTTTTTTTATTCCTAGCTTTAACATTTATAATTTGCAAAATTCAATTATTTTAATTATGTATATACTAACCTAAGTATTTATTTTGACAAAAAATGTCAAAATGAGATGTCTACAGACACGAATTGGACCAGTGTTCATATATGCACATGACAATTTGATGGATCACCTAGAATGTATGAAAGCTGATCTCAATGAAGTCTTCCACTGGCATGGAGTTTACCAAGAAGTTCTATGACCACCAACTAAAGTGTCCACTGAACCACCAACCTTCACAGGAGTTCAACTAAGAAGGAACAAGGTTATGCATCTAAGCAGGGATGGGACGGTGATAAGAGAGGAGCCGATGCAAGAAGCAAGTGAAGATTCTGAGGAAGAATCCGAGGAATATCCAGATGAAGACCATGAAGGAGGACCAGAACAAGAAGCAGGAAACCAGACCGCTACTGGAGTCGATGAGCCCTAGAATAGCGAAGAAGCTAGAATCATCTGCTATCTGGAGGAACAACAGGCTCAAAGAAGACGGGAAGCAAACCCAACCATGGACATGGACAATACCTCACCAAATGAGAACGATAACATGGAGTCTGAAGGGGCTGTTACTTGGAGAACCATTCATGACATTATGCCGGAATTGATTGAAGTAGAGCTTACCAATATACATGAAAGGTCGAGCAAAGCAGCCAGAAAGAGGAAGAAATATTTTGAAAAATTTATGAGGAAAAGAAACCCGAGGTCATCTAATAGTAACCCTGGAGATGCGCTCGAGGAATGAAGAGAGGAAGGAGGAAGCCGAGCATATCCCTTGTAGTCCAGCTTAAATTTTGTAATTTAAGACTAGATCAACGATCCTAGTCTAACTTTTTGGTTTTCGGAACGGTGTTTTGTTATTTTTTTTTCTTTGTGATTGTTATGATTTACCTTGTTGTTTATTTCAATTTCCATGAAAAGGTCCTGTACCCATTTTTTTAAAATTTTCTAAATGAAGTTATGTTTTATGTATGATTTCAAAATTTACCTTGATTTAAATTATATTTCAGTAGCTACTTATGCAAGTAAGTTTCCGTTACATCTGTTTCCGTAAAAGATTTAACTAAGATATCAAAACAGTAAACCTAACTTAGAAAATCTAAAATAGCCGAAGTAGAAGAGGACATAGGGAGGAGCAAAGTGCCTCCAACCAACCAGATGTCGAAGTAGAGCAACCTGCTGCTCAAGCAGCTACTGCACCACAAGTAGACTTGCACGCTATACTAGGATATTTGACTCATGTGCTAGAAGCAATTAGGTATAACATGCCTTCACCTGCACCTGTACCTGAAACCGCACCAACATTAGCACCTGTACCAACGCCACCGTAACAGCAAGTGCCAACAGAAGCATTTGTATAAAGGAGCATGCACTCCCAAAATGCACCTTTACCTCCAACCCCACTGTTAAGGCCATACAAGAGTATGTTGCCTGATTTTATTCGAAGTAGCCGTTATTTCGATGGAGCTTATGATAAACTAGATGAGCCTGAAGATTGGCTTACTCAAATCGAAAGGTCTTTTGACACATATGAAGTTCTGCATTACTTACAAATCAAGTATGGGACATTCATGCTTCGTCTGAATGCTAAAATATAGTGGGAATCAAAGAAAAGAGAGCTAATGACTCCAATCACTTGGGAAATATTCAGACATGAGTTCTTGGAAAATTATTTCCCAGGAAGCTTACGAGTAAGGTATAGTGTAGACTTCTTGCAAATTGCTCAGAAAGGAAGAACTATAGAGCAATATGAGACTGAGTTCAGTAGATTGCTGCAATATGCCCCCGACTCCTATAAATACAGTGAGGAATTGAAAAGACAAGTCTTTATAGGAGGATTGGACGAAGACCTGAGAATGAGATTGGAGGAATTTGACATCAAAGGTTACCGAGAATTAGTGGAAAGAGCTCGGATTATAGAAGGAGCAAGGAAAAGGAGAGAAAGAATAGAAGAAGAGAAAACCTCAATTGTTGAGAAAAAGTTTTATGATGGATCCAGTTCCATACCCCCACAAAAGAGCTTCAAGTTCTCCAACAACTTTAGGAGCAATTATAACAGTGGGAGGTTCAGACCAAAAAACATCAAGTGCTAGAAGTGCAATGGCGGACACTACCCCAAGAAGTGCCCTTAGTTGTTTGCGAAGTGCTTCTCCTATGGAGATGTAGACCATAAGATATCAAAATGTTCAAAGAAAGGAAACTATACTTGCTATGTCTGCAAACAAAATGGGCATTTCACCAATGAATATCCACAAGGGAGGAATATTTTGACAAGGCCTTCTAGAGGAGTTGTTCCTCTAAGGACCGGGAAAGGAAATGGAAGTTGAAGTGAAAGCAGATCAGGGTCCACTACTTTAGGAATCAGAATCTACAACATGGAGGGAAAATGGATAAGTGAAGAAATAGATGAAGAAGATGGGGACTTGGCTGCCTTGGATCGCAATAAAGGCTATAGCTGCAACTTAGGAACCGGTAAGCCTTGAACCCTCTTTATTGTTATTCTTTTCTTTCAAGCAATACAAGAGTTTAAAGTTTTATGGATAAGTGGATAAGCGAATAGAAGTAGTAATCCCCCTGTCAGATACGCAAGAAACATACAATTAGGAAGTCAAAATGTTATTGCTACTTTTGGATTGCGAAGCAGCACATTCTTTCGTTACATCTAGTTTAGCTAAGAAGTTTAGACTACCAATAACAAACGTCGACTCTCAGACTTAAGATCAAAACCTCCACGAGAAAGGAAATTAAAACCCCAGAAATGTTGAAGGATCATCTAATAAGGATATAAGAACATCTATCCGCTCTTGACTTCATGAGTAGTGGGGTTAAGTAAATAAGTAGTCTTTGATATAAGTTAATTATTTTTGATAAAACCCCAATAAATGGTCGTAAGAAGAACATAGAACTCATAAACCAATAAGAAAGAAGGATAAAGTTGGTGAAGGACCCATTATTGCAAGAAAAGAGAAGTTATATTCTTTCGAAATGATAAAGGAAGACTACCTCGATGACACGGAAGAGGATAAAGAGAAACCTATCTTGGAGGATATGCCCGATTATCAATAAGTTTTCAAAAGTTTTTCTGGATGAATGGCTAGGATCACATCCAAAGAAAAAGATCAATTTTGAGATTTGACTAATGACCAATAAGGAACCAATTGCTAAGGCATCATATCAAGTGGCCTCAATAGAATTAAAAGAGTTGGAGAAACAACTACAACAACTCTTGGATCAAGGTTTTGTGCAAACAACACTATCACCATGGAATAAATCGATTCAGTTAGTAAAGAAAGAAATTGATAAATCCCTGAGCTCATGCATTGATTATCGAGACATGAATTAAGGATAAATACCCGCTCCCTAAGATTGAAGATCTCTTTAACAAACTACAAGGAGCGAATGTGTTTTCTCACGCTGATTTAAGATTAAAGTACCACCAATTAAGGATCAAATTAAAAGATGATTCGGAAAAATGCTTTTCGAACTCGTTGTGTACACTACGAGTCTCTAGTAATGTCTTTTTGATTGTCCAAACACGAACCCAGTATATAAGTCTCTATTGAATAAGTGTGTTATTCTCTTTATGGACGACATCTTGATCTATTCAAAAACAAAGAGAAAAAGGAGATAGCTAGAGTTAATCAAGGACTGTAATCTTAAGTGTTTGCCTTGCTCACAAAACATAAGGAGTTGATAAAAGGAATAGACAAGTTGAGCATTGAGATTACAGAATAAGGTATGAAGGAGGAGACAGCTAATGTAGTATTGGGACCGACCTTGATAAAAAGGACTAAAGAAGCTTAACGGTAAGATGAGAAGATACAAAGAATAAAGAGGAAAATATAGAAAGAAAGGTGTATTGATTTTTATGGTCAACTACGATAATGTAGTAGGAGCTAAAGGATGATTTTGTGTGACTGGAGAACAAGGAAATAAGAAAGAGTGCAACCCATAACTTGGGATAAACGGCATGTTTAAGAAGAACTAAGCCGTACCAAAGTTTCAAAGATTGTTAGTAATAAGATAAGAAGAAACAAAGACATAGTCAATTATGTGATAAAGTGTCAACAAGGGAATAAGAGCACCAAGAGACAAAAAGACTAGCAAAATCTTTACTGATATCGAAATAAGAATGGGATGAAATTCCCATGGATTTTGAATTACCGATAGTATCGACCCGAAACAATGCTGTCTGTGTCATAGTTGGTTGATTGACTAAGATTGGACAAGTTGGCAAAGCCTTAAGTAAAGGAAATAATATGATAGCATGAAATACCAGTTGAAATCACATCAACTCAGGACATAAGAAATGTACCCAAGTGTTAAACTAACCTGCAAGAGATTATGAAGACAAAGCAACACTTTGATACCGTATACCATCCTCAGACTAATGGACAATCAAAGAGAACAATTCAAACTTTGGAGAGATGTTAAGAACATGTGGCATGAATTTCAAAGAACGAGGAAGGCACAAGACAAACAAAAGAAGTAAGACTGATAAAAAAATGAGGACCTTGGAAATTTCAAATGGAGATCAGGTAAACTTAAGGATAAAAAGTAAACATTGTGTGTGCTCCCAAGGAAAACTTGAGCTCACGATACATTGAATCTTTTTGAATACTAAAACAAGTTGGAAATTTAGCTTATCATCTAATCTTATCACCAAACCTATTGGGAGTATATGACATGTTTCACATCTCTATACAACGACTGACCAAAGAACCAGTTTTGGAGTTAGAGCCAGTACTCTTAAAGGAGGATCTCACCTATAAGGAATACCCAGTACAAATCTTTAGCCGAAAAGTTCAAAAGTTGGGAAATAAAGAAATCAAGTATGTCAAAGGTTTATAGAAAAATCTTTCATAAGGAAGCAACATAAGAATATGTGAACAAGATACGACACAGATATCCAAGGTTATTTGAAGCTTCAGATATGAATTTCCAAGTTTTGAGGACAAAACTTTCTTTAAGGAGGGTAGGTTGTAAACCCCTAAAGTTTTGGAATCGTTTTAGCTTAAACCCTAATCTGAAAGTCAAATGGAAACCCTAAAGTCAACAAAACCCTAGTTAAACGTAATTGTTTAAATCCAGCAATCCCGAATAAGTAATCCTGAGAAAGTAAGTAAGAGTTTAGTATGTATAATAGTTTATAGTTATCTAAGAAAGTTTAAAAAGATCATATTAGTGAAACCCCGAATAGTATTAAACCTGAACAGATACAGTTCTTGAAAAACATGTCCTGGGGCTCGAAATAGTAAAAATATTCTAAATATACCGTTAGACTCGTAAAAATATAAGGTTTTAAAAAATATCAGTTTTATAATTTTTTAGTAAGTAAAAATAACAAATATCGCAATTATACGTGTATTTTCTTACTACCAGTACTTTATTAGTCATATCTACTTTATATTACACTATTCATTACTATTCTACACTATTGTTTTCTGTCTACTTTTTCTAACGCCTACTCTTGCAACACCATAACCTATAACCTTTACAATTTACCTTTCCCATAACTTTATTTCATATCTACCTTACTTATTATTTCATTTAATCAACAAAAATACAAAAAAATAAAACACCCTCTCTCTCTTACTCCCATGGCCGATGCCCCTTTGTCCCTCTCCCTCTCAATTTTTTATATATTTTTTAATTTAAATCGCTCAATAATCACTCCACATTTTCCTATAAATACCCCCCTCCTCTTTCACTTCTTTCACACAATTACTATCTACAAATTTACTACCAAATCTATCTCAAATTTTCCTCTCAATACTCTCTCAAAATCATCTCAAAAATCCTCTCAAAGTTATCTCAAACCATTTTCTACATACACAAAACCCATAACCACATAATACTTCAAAAACCTTCTATAGGTAAAATTTTCTCTTACATATTCTTTTTCTCATGTCATGTAACTATACACGATCATGGTGTGAGTTTTCGAAAACTAAATGTTATGGAAGCTACACTATGTTTATGTGTTGTTCTTGTTCATGAATATCTATTTATGTTTATGTTGTTATTTTACTTTGTTCATATTATTATTATTATTATTATTATTATTATTATATCTAAGTATTATTATGTATCTATGTATATATATATATATATATTCTCTAGAGCATAGAAGCTCACTTGCAATTTATTTATTTCTTGTTGTTTTAAGACTAGTCTCTAGTCTTAGACTTGTCCTCATCAAGTAGAAACAATTTTCTTTCTTTTATTTTATTTTTCTTTTGGGACTAGTCTACTTCTTAGTCCCGGGAGCCTTGAAGAAGCTAAAACTCTCAATACTTGACTTTTATTTATTATTTATGCTATTTTTGCTTGTTATTATTTCTCATAATCATGCCTATTAAGATTGTTGTCTAAATTTTCAAAGCTCCAATTATACTTGCTAAAAAAGAGATTTTATTACCTAAAGGATAGTTTTACATATAAAACCTATGGTTTAACCAAAGTAAAATTCTTTTCCAAAGATTTAGGAAGAACTCACTACAATTTTAAAAACCACTTTTGTTTTGAAAAGCTTTTTATATTACTTTATTTTCTTAAAAAAAAGATGACTTTGATACTAAAATAATTTTCATAATATAAGGAAATCCCTTGAAACAAAAATAAGAGTTTCTAAAACCAAGATTTTTCAAATAAATAGTAAAAAAAAAAAAAGGAAAAAGTAGCACTAATATTGAGAATTTAGAAAAGAATAAATTTATTCAAAAAGTCATAGTAAGACAAATATAAAGCAATTCTTTGAAAAACAAAGGAATCAAAATATTCATTTTAAAGGATTTACAAAACGAATTTCTTGTAAACTATAGTTTTCTAAACTCTTAATTAAACATTGTTTTACCAAGAAACATGGTTGGATAACAAACACTTGAGCATGGATAAAATATGAGCTAAGTATTTATGAAGAAAGAAAATTTCAACTATATAAATAACCAAGTATTTATCAAACAAATTTTGAATTATTTAAAGTTTAAAACAAAATTGTTTTTGGGATAGAAAAATTTGTGGTGAATCTGATCACCACTATTTCAGGGCCTAAATGGTCTAGTTTGATAAAAATAGTTTTAGAAATGGATAGATCTTTTCGAGTAGATAGAAATCGGTATATTATATGCGCGATTCCAAGTTAAAATGACTAAGTTATGGCCATTTTAAATTGGAATTCTCCTTTATATGAACTTTGACGTTCTCATGACATTGTTTTGTCAAAATTCAAGAAAGTCATCAAGAAATACTCATTTTGGGTATTTTCCTTGACTAGGTGATCCCGAGGAAGGATACCTATACCCCGAGGACTATTTCGACTACGTGGATTGTGTAGCGACTCATCCGTTTAGAGAATTATCGACATGACATCGTGAGTTTATTTCCTTAAAATGCTTTCCTTTATTGTGCTTGTAGTCTAGTCGCATTAGAATTAAGAAAAGACAAATGGATATATATGCAATAAAATTTGTTGAAAGAATCGTAAGAATATCGAGGATGGAATTGATTAAATGTTTGTTTTAGTATAATATTTTATTTGTATGAAACTCTATGATCACCTAAATTCGATAATAATGATGCTATGATATCATAAATAAATTAATTCATGCATACCATGAAGTGAGTCACATTGCATTAGGTTATTATCCTTGGGTGAGAAGGATGGTAGCTCAGGTCGAAAGCAACATTGGGCAGAGTGATCGAAAGCGATTACTTGGCGACATGGAATTAAATGCTTGGCGGAAAGTCCGAAAGCATGATTCAATTCAAGTAGACTTAATATGCTTGGCGATATTGATCGAAAGCATAAAATCTTTTTAACTAAAACTACTTGTTTTTTGGTTACATAGCACCAAATCTCGAATAGATGGCGCAAATCCATTCAACATATAGTTCCCGAAAAACTATATGCCTTGTTTGCCCATGTGTATGTTGCACTTCATTTGTTTGCTTAAATAACTTGTTTGAATTCCATCACACAAGAAGTTATTTATGGAAATAGTTCTCACCAAGTCTATTAGCTTATACCCCTATAGATATCTTTTGCAGTTTACCTATTTGCGGTTGAGGCCACAAGAACCTTGCAGCCAGGTACTTTCCTTTTAGTTAAGGAATTTCTAGATAAAGTTTTAATATTGGATGAGATATAGACTTCATAGAAATATTCTTGTAATAGATTAGAGTAATTTGTGACTGGGGAATGCCCCTAAGATTTGTAAGACTGTTGTTTTAAATAAATAAATATTATGAATCCTCTTTTCTTAAAATTGTTATTATATCTTCTTAAGCTTCATAATTCCATGTATGGTCCTCTAAAATTGTGAGAGCATGCCTTACACTTAATATCAAAGCTTCTGGGAATGACTAAGGTTGTCATACTTCAGCTTTAATATTGAGCGTGGCAGATTATTACGTTTAGGGTACCCTTTGGGGTGTAACATTCTTAGCCTTAACCCTTGTTTTTGGTGACTCCTTAGAAGTACTAGCCTCCTTCTTCCTTTCTTCTTTCTCTATTCTGTAGATTTCAGCTTGTTGATATGCTTCTCTTTCATCTATTCCCTCATCAACTTGTCTTTGTAACTATGAGGCATAAAGAAAGTCATTCTTCTATTGTTCTTTCATGCCCTTAGTATTTTGCATATAAACTCTTATTTGCTCAGCTTGCTTTGCTTGTTAATTTGCTTCTTCTTTCTTCCTTTGTTGTCAAGCAAGCTCTCTCTCCTTAAATCTTTGCTTCCTAGCTTTTCTAATAGCTAGGAGCTCCTCTTCATTTTTCCTTGCCTAGTGCTTGAAGTCTTCTTTCTTGCGACCATCAACACTTACACTCTCTACCTTAGTTTGTTATTGCGTCTGTTGTGGATGGGTTTCATTGATTAATGGCTGAGGGGAGCTTCTTCTTCTCCCTCTAAAATTATCTAGTGTGCTAGTGCTTTAAGGTTGGCAGTTTTTTTTTTGCTCATGAAGGCCCTGGTAGTATGATCATCATCTTCTTTACTACTTCCACTAGAGAGGTTGACTTCAATTTCTTCTTCATTTTCTAACCTTTTGGCTGCTAAAGCCAAGCGGCATGCCAATGCAGCATCATAAAATCTTTGTTTTCTCTTCCTATCTTTCTCTCATCTTTCCACAAGGTTTGCTACAAAACCTTTCTTGGATTTCTACATCTATCTTATTCCTCAAATCTTCAACTTCAGCAGTCACTTTTGCTATATTCTCATTAGTGCTCTCAGCTATTTGAAGTTGGTCTTCTTCTTCCATGAGTTCGACATTAAAGTCAATGCCACCAAGAACTATGGCATTTCCTTCTTGTTCTACAGGAGCAGTGGGGGCTTGTTCTTTTGGAGGTGTAAACCCCTAATTTTTAGGGTAATATCAAGTTCAAACCCTAAACTGGAAAGTCAACTGTAAATCTTTAGTCAACAAATTCTTAGGAAACCCAAGTAGTTTAGATTTGACAAACCCACGTTCCTAAACCAAGGAGTCAAAACACGAGCGACGAGTATAGTTTGGTTCATAATAATATTAGAATGCTTAAAACGATTAGAGTAGTGAATTTTCAACCTATTTTAAACCCAATCAGATACAGACTTTGAAAAGTGTGTCCCGAGGCTCGAGATATTAAAAATATGATATTAGTACCGTTAGACTCGTAATTTCATAAGATTTCCAAATATATCAGTTATATAATTTTTTGGCTTATAAAAGTTACAGTTATAACCTTTTTATCGTATTTTCATTACTACCAATACTTTAATTGTCTAATCTAATATTCATCAAGTACATATACCCATAACCTACTCTTACATCCTTGCATCCTATTCTTACAATTTTATCATTTTCCTTACAATTACTTTTCCAATACAACTTTTACTACTTAAATTATTTATTTAAATTTGAATCCTACTTCTGTACAGGATCGAGTAGTACAGGAGTCAGTTCAGACTACTGTCCACACAAGGAGTATAACCACAGAGCTGTTGGATGAGAGAGAAGGTAAGAGAAGAAGAATTGAGGCAGAGAAATATGTCTCAGATTTTAATTACACCAGATGGATTGGATCAGCACATGGAGGATGGATTGAGAGTGATATACCACCTAGTGCTGAGAGTGAGATGAGGCCGGCACCCAGAAGCATTAGGGTGATGGACATAGCTCTGACTCTAGCACCTCTAGGAGACGAGGGTGACGATAGAGATTGATGACAGTAGTTCTGAGGGAGATGATGATTACCCTCGATTAGGCCCTCGGGAGAAGGGCAAGGGTCGTCTTTACCCCAGTCCCTGAGTCTGATTCTAGTATTATATGATGATGTTGTATTATCTGCTTATGATGACATGACAGGACGATATTAGTAGACTTTTGATGACATACATATGTATCTTTTGATGACTATGATAGAAAGCTAAGTTAGGGTAGTGCAATTTTTGATATGTATATAATGCACTAACCATGAAAAGCTCTGATGTATTTTGGTTATGTATATATATGTGTTGCATATATATATGAATGACTATGATGACTTTTGATAAAGATAAGTTATGAACTGATTTAAGTAATATGTTTAATATCAATAGAATGCCAAGAGGAAGAAATAAAAGTAGAAATGCCAGAATTTCTGGAGATCCATCAATAGATGCTCCTGCAACACCCCAAAACCGAATCGAGGATGGTTTACAAAGTCTTCAACAACAAAATGTCTTGATTTTGCAAGCTTTGCAAAATATGCAAGCCACAAATGTAGCACCACCTGTTGGAGCACCAGCAATGACTCCACCAAATCCTAGAAGAAATGAAAGGCATACCCCACCGGTTCAATTTCAGGAAAATGGAATAGTGAACCCAAATGAGTCTGCTGCTGAGGTACAAGGACCGCCTCGATATGAATAGGAATTGCCACCACCACCACCTTTACGTCCTCAGAGGAATTTGTTGTCGGAATTCATCAAGTGCAACAGATACTTTGAGGGAATACCGGGAAAGCTAGAAGAAGCTGAAGACTGGCTAGCTCAGATTGAGAGATCCCTTGATGTTTTCCAAGTACCTGAAGCTCTAAAAATATCCTATGGGACTTATTTACTAAGGTTAAGAGCAAGGGTATGGTGGAATTCGAAACAAAGAAGTTTGTCACAACTAATTACTTGGGAAGTATTTAGACGAGAATTTTTGAAGGAATATTTTCCAGGCAGTCTAAAAGCAAAATATAGTACTGACCTGATGAATTTGACCCAAGGAACTAAGACCATTGATGAATATGAACATGAGGTTAATTGGTTGTTACAGTTTGCTCTAGATGCTTATCGGGACAGTGATGAGCTTAAGAGACAAACTTTCATGGCTGGATTAGAACCTCATTTCCAAAGAAGACTTCCTAAATTTGAGGTTGATAACTTTGCAGCTATGTTGGAAAAAGCTCGTATCATTGAATGCGCAAGGAAGTATGAACTTGAGAGGTATAAGAAGAAGGGAACTATGTTCGGTAAGAGAATGTATGACGGTTCTATGGCAAGTTCTGTGTCTAAGAAGATTAAATTCTTCAAACCTTTCAACGTGAACAAAGGAGGAGTAAAGGGGAAGAATAATGTTACTTGTTGGAAATGTAAAGGTTCTCATTACCCAAGGTATTGTCCACAATTACAAAACAAATGTTATTATTGTGGGGAAAGTGGGCATATGATAAACGATTGTCCAAAAAGAAAAACCGCAACTTGTTATGTATGTAATAAAGTTGGGCACATAGCAACCAACTATCCACAGAAAGCGAGTGCAGTAACCGGATCTTCACAATTATAGGAGTGATTGGAGTTTCGGGATCAAAAAATGGGAATGCCAACAAAGCCAATGCAACAGCTAGAGTTTTTTCCATGTATGGAAATCCTATAAAGAATATGGAGATAGAGGATGGAGATGAAGAAAATATTTAGGAGGAGGTTGATCTTGAAGAATATGGACTCATTGCAGGTATGTAATTATATATTTGTTTATCTAAAGTTATTAGACACAATCACAAGTAGATGAGCAATAAAAGTCCTTATGAATTGAAAAGAAAATGAACCTAATAATTGATACTTAGGATCTATTCAAGTAGGGGATCAGACTGCGTATGCTTTGTTTGACACGAGAGCAACGCATTCTTTCATAAATACTGGATTAGCAAGGCGTATAAAACTATCAATTGAAAGCATGAATAAGGAATTGAGATTTACTACGCCAACTGGAGATTTAGTGGTAACACGAGAGATGATCAAGAGTTGTCTACTAAAGATTGGAGATCAAGAATCAATTTCTGATTTAATTATGATAGAGATGCAAAAATATGATATTATTTTGGGTATGGTTTGGTTAACTGCTGTAAAAGCAAAAGTTAATTGCCCTCTCAAAATAGTATCTTTTGTCAATAATCAAGGAGAAAGAAAAGATTATAGAGGTGAGATACTCAAAGGAGTCGGAAATAGGATAACAGCAATTGAAGTGGAAAATGAAGAAGATATGGAGATGAACGGTTGTATTCTTGGAGCAACTGAAGGTGAATCCAAGGAATTGGATATTCATACCATTCGAACAGTGTGTGAATACTCAGATGTGTTTCCAGATGAATTACCGGGATTACCCCACATAGAGAAGTGGAATTCTCAATTGATTTGATACCTGGAACCGAACCAGTATCAAAAGCTTTGTATCGTATGGCACCTGTGGAATTGAAAGAATTAAAGGTGCAGCTACAAGAATTGTTGGATAAAGGATTTATCAGACCTAGTGTTTCACCCTGGGGAGCACCAGTGTTGTTTGTGAAGAAGAAAGATGGTTCTATGAGACTCTGCATTGATTATAGGGAATTGAACAGAGTAACTATCAAGAACAAATATCCTTTACCCAGAATTGATGATCTCTTTGATCAGTTGAGAGGAGCAAAGGTATTTTCTTGAATTGATTTAAAGTCAGGATATCATCAAATCCGAATCAAAGCAGAAGATGTACCAAAGACTGCATTCCGAACTAGATATGGTCATTATGAATTTTTGGTCATGCCATTTGGGTTAACCAATGCACCTGCAGTTTTTATGGATCTGATGAATCGTATCTTTAGACCTTTGCTGGATATCTGTGTGATTGTTTTCATAGATGATATACTTGTATATTCGTCTAATGAAGAACAACATGATGAGAACTTGAGAAGTGTATTACAGATATTGAGAGACAATAAGTTGTATGCCAAATTGTCTAAGTGTGAATTTTGGCTTAGAAGTATATCATTCCTCGGACATATTGTTTCGGGAGAAGGAATATCGGTTGATCCTGCAAAAGTTAAAGCTATTGTGGAATGGAAAAGACCTGAAACTGTTACTGAAGTTAGGAGTTTCTTGGGATTAGCAGGATATTATCGGAAATTTGTGAAGGATTTCTCAAAGATTGCACGACCTTTGACTCAATTGACCAGGAAAAATGAGAAATTTGAGTGGAATGATCAACGTGAACAAAGTTTCCAAGAGTTGAAGAAAAGGTTAATATCAGCACCAATCTTGGTCTTGCCCAATGACAAGGATTTATATACTGTCTATAGTGATGCATCTAGAAATGGATTAGGATGTGTGTTAATGCAGAATGGAAAAGTAATAGCATATGCTTCTAGACAATTGAAACCACATGAGATAAATTACCCCACTCATGATCTAGAATTAGCTGCTATTGTTTTTGCACTTAAGATTTGGCGTCACTATTTATATGGACAGAAATGTGAAGAGTTTGAAGTATATATTTACACAAAAAGAGTTGAACATGAGACAAAGGCGATAGTTTGGAATTAATTAAAGATTATGATCTTACCATTAATTACCATCCGGGTAAAGTGAATGCTGTGGCGGATGCATTGAGCCGGAAAAGTTATGAAGAAGTAGCTTCAATACTAACAGAACAAAAAGAACTCATCAAAGAATTTGAGAGATTAAATTTGGAATTCTCAATACAGGGGTTGGAAGCTGAGTTAGGAAATCTAATTTTGGAACCTACTTTGCTTCAAAGAATTAAAGAAGCCCATAAAGAAGATGTTGAAATTCAAGAGATTAAACAAGGAATATCCCAGGGAAAGTACAAAGATTTTCATGTAAATGAAGAAGAGGTGTTAAGAATGAATAAAAGACTGTGTGTGCCACATGATGAAAGCTTAAGGAAGGAATTAATGCATGAAGCACATTATTCTGGATATTCTATACACCCAGGAGAAACAAAGACATACCAGGAGTTGAAAAGTGCATATTGGTGGAATGGGATGAAGAAGGATATTGCAGAATTTATTGCTAAGTGTGATATATGTCAAAGGATCAAAGCTGAACATCAAAAACCAGGAGGATTGTTGAAACCATTGCCAATACCCGAATGGAAATGGGATCAGATTTCCATGGACTTTGTGTGCTCATTACCTAAGACAAATGCGGGTCATGATGCTGTTTGGGTTATTGTGGATAGACTCACAAAATCAGCTCATTTCTTGCCAATTAATATGACATATTCACTAGAAAAATTGGCACGGATATATTTGAAGGAAATTGTGAGATTGCATGGTGTACCTGCTGGTATAGTATCAGACAGAGATCCACGATTTGTTTCCAGATTTTGGCAAGGATTACAAAAAGCTTTGGGAACGCAATTGAATTTTAGTACAGCTTATCATCCTCAAACTGATGGACAAACAGAAAGGACTATTCAGACATTGGAGGATATGTTGAGAGCATGTATTATGGAGTTCAAAGGAAATTGGGACCAACATTTACCATTAGTGGAATTTGCATACAATAACAGCTACCATTCAAGCATAGGAATGCCACCTTATGAAGCTTTATATGGTAGGAAGTGTCGGTCACCATTGTTCTAGGATAACTTGGAGAAAGTATTGGTTGGACCTGAATTGGTTCAGGAAACTATTGAAAAGGTTTCAGTGATAAAGCAAAGAATGAAAGCAGCACAAGATAGACAAAAGAGCTGGCGGACTTGAAGAAGAGAATTGGAATTTAATGAAGGAGAACATGTATACTTAAAGATAAGTCCAATCAAAAGTCTTCATGGTAGACAAACAAAAGGCAAATTGAGTCCTAGATATATTGGACCATTTGAGATATTAGAACGAGTTGGGAATCTGGCATATCGTCTTGCATTGCCACCTAATTTGTCTGGTATACATAATGTTTTCCATGTATCGGTTCTAAGAAAGTATGTACCGGATCCAGATAAGATAGTGGAATTAGAACCAATTGATTTGAAGGAAAATTTGACTTATGAAAAGCATCCAGTTAAGATATTGGACCGGAAAGTGCAAGTTCTCAGGAATAAAGAAATCCACTATGTCAAAGTATTATGGGATCTACAAACAGAAGAGATTACCTGGGAATTAGAAGAGGAGATCAAGAAAAGCTATCCCCATTTGTTTGAAAACTCAGGTATGCACTCAAGCTTTGAGGACAAAGCTTATTTTAAGGGGGAGAATGTAAACCTCGGGAATTTTTCACATTAGCACACGACCTTATAATAGATTGTATAAACTGGATAATAGATTTAGATTCTAATCGAAGTCTAATAATAGATTAATATTTAGATTTTGGATAGATGAAGAATTTACGAACCGAATAAAGAAATTCTTTAACCCTAGTTAAAACAAAAAACGAGATTTTGTATCTTGAATAAATAATTCAAGATATGATCTAAAATTTAAACCCGAAACCTGATATACAAATATGTTTAAATAGAAAATATGAATATTTGGATTACATGATTGTTTTTTATTCCGATAATGATTCGAGATTAGAATAACGAGTAGTGATGAGTTTATATTTAGACTTAAACCCTAAATTCAAGATTTCTAGTAAAAATTAAAAGCTACTAATAAGAATTCATGTTCAGTATCAAAACTAAAGATATATATATAGTTTGGTTTCTGTATTAAGTCCAATACTACGTAAATGATTATTTACGCTTATAAACAGAAAACGATGATCCAAAAATGAACCGTTAAGATTTTAAATACACAACGAAAATATAAATGTCGAATAACTCAAAATCTGAACCCCAAACAAATAATCGGATCACGCTATTCTTCTAAATCGAGTTTTCTTAAGCTATCGGAGCCTGAAACAAAAATTGACCTAACGAGCTTAAGAAATCCTAATCGCGAAAGATAAATTATACGAATAAATAACTACGTATATATATAACCTAAATTGGTATTATTTGAAAATCTAAATGTTTTGTATAACCCTATACACATATTTTTGTACAAAAACTTCCAAATATTAGCTAATTTATACCCGTATAACTCGTTTAATTAACCAAAACTTAATTAAATAAATAACTAATATATATATATGAATACGGCTGCTTTTCGGTGAGGATTACGTTGGAGAAGAGAGAGCCGGATTTTGGATCAATAATACAACCATTTGTCAACTAAATCAACCCACAAGACCAACCAAATAATGACAGCTCAATGCAACATTAATTGAAGTGAAAATAACAGCCCAAGGAAGAGCAAATCGGAGGAAATCCAGAGAGAACGGCCGCAACTTCATTCTCCTTTCTTCTTCTATATATAAGTGTATTAAATGGATTTAATGTAGAACAAACAAAACTTGTCCATTCCCAAAACTCCTCAGCACAAAACTACTCTCAAACATCAACCAGAACAAACTGAAAACAAAGAACACACCAATCATAACACCTAAGTTCGGATCGAAAGAAAAACAAAGCTAAAAACCCTCAAATACGAGCTCAAAGGTAAGTTGAGGTAACTCGAGTGGTTTTCTTTTAAATCTAAGCTTTGTAACTGACTTCTAATAATCTTAGGAACATAATAAACACAAACACGAGCTTCATATTACATCAAACGAGCTCCAACGAGGTAATAATCCAAAACCCTAACTTTATTTTCTAAGAATCGAGATCTATATATATATTTTTTAAACGTGTTGAAAGTTGTTTTATGTCCTTATATAAGGTATATAAACACTTACAAACGGTTTAGTAAAGTTTTTAACGTGTAAAAATCAAAGAATATGAATCGAACCGAGGAAGAAGATGATGAACAGTACAACACTGCCTCAAGGCCGGCAATGTAAACGCTCAACGCCGGCGGCTTACATGTATAGGCCGGCGACGTATAGGCAGCTTACACTGATCTGAGGCTACGTAAAATAATTTTTCATATAAAGGTTGAATGAAAGCTGGCTGCTAGAGATCTACGTCGACAGCGTAGAGCTGGCGTACGTTGAAAGCCGACAGCTTTCAACACCGGTGCACTCGATATGAAAATTTCTTCAAAAACAATTTTACACCGGCTTCTGGGCTTAAAGGCCGGCGGCTTTGGGCCGGCGTACAGCTAAATTTTCTTCAACGCGAATTTTTCTGACCTAAATAGAAACTATATGTATATATATGTATGTATAATATATCTACTGAGTATATATATATATATATATATGTTATACAAGTATGTATTAGATAGTTAATTTAATACAAGTATATTTAAATTTAATAAATCTAAAAACCCTAAGATTAGAAAAGATATTAGGTGTTAATCAAAGTTAGTATTAGTCAAATAATTGTTCTAGATAGATAAAATAGGTAAGAATGGAAATTGAAATAAATTAATTTCTTGAGTAATGTGACTCCTAAAAATAACTAAATAATTATGCTAGATAAAATAGGAGAAACACGACAACACCAAGTAATAATAATTACCAAAATATCGAGTCTAGGACACGAATCACATATAGGAATTTAATTAATTTGTATTGATGAATACTTTGTCTCAAATAGGTGACTTTGGCTCACTAGAGGATCTACCAGCAGATTATTACGACTGAGTTGGTATGAGCAGGTGAGTAATTCAGTCATATTGTACTGGTTGTGATTGTAAATAGTCAAATATATAATACAAGATAATCAAATGAATGTTTGCTGAAAGTATGATTTGATCTGAGTGTATGATTGTTAAAATATCTTTATAAAAGAGATAATGCAATGATTGATGTTGTGCAGTAGTATAATGATGATTGTGTGTAATGTATGGTCACTTTGAAATTGATTAAAACTTATTGACTTAAAAAAATAATATGAGCATGCATTGCACAAATTGCATTATTGCATATATGGTTATGACAGCCTGCTACGTATTAATATTTCGGATCTCTATTGTCGCTTGGTTGTTCTAATGTGTTAGTTCTTCCAAGGTTCTCTTTGGTCTGGCGGTCCTATGAGGAACTAAAAGGCACCGAAGAACGTAGCCCGTAAAATCTCTTTGAAATGATTAATACTTAGGGAGTTTCTAAGGGGATTGTAGAAGATGGTTTGTTCAATCAACTATATTCAAAGTAATAACCTTAAAACGAGAAATCGTTGATTCTCCTGTGTACTTAGTCTCTCCTGGGCAAGTGGGTCATTGAGTACTGGTTCTTCAACCCATTAAAAAGAGGGCGTAAATCTTTTTCCTGTTTGGATTCTAGATCATCCAAACTTGTATCTGTGCATATGGTTGAGTGCTTGCATTGCATATGATTTGTTAATGACTTGTGTGATGTATGGTATGTCTGGTTATTCACTGAGCTGTGGTTTCGCTCATACTCCTACAGGCTTTTCAGGTTTACTTTATGACCCTGGTTAGTTACATCCAGGAATATGGCTCCAGTAAGAGCTTTGAAGCTAGAAGTCTACAGATATAATTTAGTTTGATGGTTATGTACTATTAGATTCGATTATTTAGTTGTGTACTCCAAAGGAACTATATGGTTTGTAATAGTTTTGTAATGTTTATTCACTAAGTTATTTCTTTCATATATTTGTTATTTCTTATCAAGCAACTAAAAAGATCCTGTTGTTTTGAAAACCTGTCATTATCTGAAGGTAATCTAGTGATAGTATTCAAAGTGTAACTTGTTTACTACTACTAGGGTACCCTCGGGGCGTGATAGAAGTGAATGAGATGGAGAATGAGGTTGTTCTTCAATTTGAAGGAAATGAGGATGGGGAAGGAGAAGAAGTAGTTTACAAAAAGAGAATGTCAGGATTAAAGGAAGGAAGCGAGACCTATGTTTTGACCCACAAGTCAAAGTTGAACTTTATAGTTGCAACCTTGAAAGACAGGTCATTGTAGCTTTTGTTGTTCTGGGATGTTGTCTATGGTTGTTACTTGTTATGTTGTTTTGAATCATTATGCTTTGTTTTCAATACCAATGTAAAGGTCTTTGTACCTGCAGTTGAAGTTTTAATGAAAAATTATGTTAAGTTTTATGAAGTTGAGATTTCTTTATTTAAGTTTCTTAAATTATACTTTGCTTTTATATTACTCGCTTGTATGAGAATTTTCGACATTTCCGAATCTCGACATAAAATGTTAATAATGTTATTGAAAGACTACTTAACTAAGTTAAATAAAACATAAAACAGTCGTGGTAGAGGAAGGAGACAATAGGAACAAAGCACGTCTAACGAACCAAATATGGAAGGGGGACAACAAGTGGCCCACCCCAAACTCACCAATGGCTGATACTTAAGCCGCTTTGTAAGCGACTTTAGGGCAACTAGCACAAATGCTTGAGGCCATTCGACAAACTATGCCTGCTCCTGCTCTTGTTCCTCCTCCTACTCCAACACTTACTCTACCGCCCTCAACGCAACAGGCATCTGTAGCTATGCCAATACCTGAAAATGTGCAATCCCATACTGTACCTTTACCTCTACCACCACCCCTAAAGCCGTACAAGAGCTCTTTGCCCGAGTTCATAAGGAGTAATAAATACTGTAAGGGAGCGTTTGGAAAACCTGATGAGGTCAAGGATTGGTTGGCCCAAATAGAACGGTCGTTTGATGCTTTCGAAGTGCCCCACCCCTTAAGAGTTAATTATGGCACTTACCTGCTAAGGCTGAATGCGAGAGTATGGTGGGAATCCAAGAGGAGAGAACTCGTGCCACCTATTACATGGGAGATGTTCCACTACGAGTTCCTTGAGTACTACTTCCTGGAAGCCTCTGGGTACAGTGTAGTGTGGATTTTCTACACATATCACAAAAGGTCTGCACAATGGAACAATATGAGACCAAGTTCAGTAGGCTACTCCAGTATGCCCCTGACTCGTATAAATATAGTGAAGAACTAAAGAGACAATTTTTTCTGGATGGTTTAGATGAGGATATGAGAGTGATACTTAAGGAGTTCGACATCGGGACTTTTAGAGAATTGGTTGAAAGAGCCCAGATTGTTGAATAGGCCAAAAAGAGAAAGATAGAGACTGTGGATAGAATACCCTCTGTATTTGGGACGAAATTTCGTGGGGGGTCAAGTTCAAGGTATCCCCAGAAAAGGTTCAAGCCGCTCTATGGCTTCGAAGGAAATACAACGGGGGAAATCGAGGAAAGAATATTCCTAAAACCCCAAATTGCTGGAAGTGTAAGGGAGAGCACTACCCTAGGAGGCGTTCGCAGTTGAGAGACAAGTACTATTTCTGTGGGGAGGCAAGTCACAAGATCTCCGAGTGCCCGAAGAAAGCCACCACTACTTGCTTCATCTGTAAGCAAGTTATACACTTTGCTAATGAGTGCCCACAAAGGACGGGTGCCCCAGCAAGGCCCGAAAATGGGAATAGTAGAAACCTTGGCAGCCATTCTGGATCGACTATGCATGGTATGAGGATATATAATCTGAAGGGACAATAGATTTATGAGGAAATTGAAGACAAGGATTGTGAATTTGCTGCCCTCGAGGACGAAAATGGCCAAGATTTTAGACTCGTGACAGGTTAGTTTTTCAAATCTTGTTTTTGTTTCTAAATTAATTATGAAATGCTTAGGATCTAAGGATTATAAAAAGAAAAAGTAAGTACAGTACTCTAAGATAAAGTTAGGGAATGGACTAGAATGGTTTGGGATAGTAATTAGCCGTATTGAATACATGATACAAATTAGTAGATAAGACAACTGCTTACACCTTTGACACTAGAGCCACACACTCATCTATCACCACTGGTTTGGCAAAACAAGTCGATTACCAATAGCCACCGCTACCTCCGGCATTCGTATCAAGACTCCAACTAGAAATGTGGTAATGACTAATGAAGTGTTGAAAGACTGCCAAATAGTGATTCAAGGACATCACACAAGATGTGATTTGATTATTTTAGAAAGAAGCAAATATGAAGTAATTTTGGGTATGAGTTGGTTGACCTTTGCCAAAGCTGTTGTGGATTGTAGAAGGAAGAAAGTGGAGTTTAAGGACTTGGATGGAAAGGATGTTGAATTTAAGGGAGAAACAACAATTTCAAGAGGAATTGAGTTGAGTTCGTTTGAACTACTTGTAGATGAGGCGGTCGAGATCAAAAAGGAAAGTTCTTTTGGTGCAATGGAAAATAAGAAAGAGTTGCCTCGAGTTGAGGATATACCAATTGTTAATGAGTTTCCGGATGTTTTCCCTGATGAACTACCAGTGTTACCCCTAAAGCGAGAAATCGACTTTGAGATTGATTTGAAATCAAACACCAATCTGATATCTAAGGTGCCTTACCGCGTGGCTCTTATTGAGTTAAAGGAGTTAAAGAAACAACTACATGAACTTTTGGATCAAGGATTTATAAGACCAAGTGTGTCACCATGGGGTGCACCGGTTTTGTTTGTTAAAAAGAAAGATGGATCGATAAGGTTATGTGTAGACTATCGAGAGCTAAACAAAGTCACAATCAAGAATAGGTATTCGCTCCCTAGGATTGATGATTTATTTGACCAGCTACAAGGAGCAAGTGTGTTTTCAATGATTGATCTTCGATCGGGATACCATCAACTAAGAGTTAAGCCGAAAGACGTACCTAAAATGGCTTTCCAAACTCGATATGGACATTATGAATTCTTAGTGATGTCATTTAGGTTAACAAATGCTCCTGCTGCATTAATGGATTTGATGAACCAAGTATAGAAGCCCTTATTGGATAAGTGTGTTATAGTCTTTATTGATGATATCCTTATCTACTCAAAGACGTGTAAGCAACATGAAGAACACCTGCGCATAGCATTACAAACCTTAAAGGAACACAAGTTATATGCCAAGTTTTCTAAGTGTGATTTTTGCTTGGATAGGATTTCATTTTTGGGACATGTGGTATCAGGAGAGGGTATATCTATGGACCCTAATAAGATAAATGTCGTAATGGACTGGAAGCCACCTAAGACAATAACAGAAGTAAGAAGATTTTTGGGTCTGGCCGGGTATTATAGGAAGTTTGTTAAGGATTTTTCCAAGATAGCTAAACCCTTGACCTAATTAACCCAAAAGAATGAAAAGTTTATATGGACAAAAAAGAGAGACTAAAGTTTTCAAGAGCTTAAGCAAAGGCTTGTTTCCGATCCAATCTTAGTACTACCAAATCCCGAGAAGCCCTATACAGTTCATAGCGATGCATCGAGAAATGGTCTTGGATGTGTACTCATGCAAGATGGGAAGGTGATTGCCTACACTTCAAGACAGCTAAGGCTACACGAACAAAATTACCCTACACATGATTTGGAACTAGCCGCAGTAGTGTTCGCTTTAAAGATATGGCGACTCTACCTTTATGGGCAAAGATGCGAGATCTATACTGATCATAAGAGCCTTAAGTATTTGTTCACACAAAAGGAGTTGAACATGACACAAAGGAGATGGCTTGAGCTAATCAAGGATTACGATTTGGGGATTAATTATTGCCAGGGAAGGTGAATGCGGTTGCTATTGCTTTAGGTCGTAAGAATCACGGAGAAGTAGTAGCCTTGCTCACCGATCAAAAGGAATTAGTGAAGGAGTTTGAAAAGTTAAGTTATGAGTTCATGGGAGGAATACAGAGATGGAGATAGCAAATTTAGTGATAGAACCCACTTTAGTGAAAAGAATCAAGGTGGCTTAGCATTACGATAAGATAATACAAAGATTAAAGAGAGAAATTCAAGAAGGAAAATATACTGACTTCGCAATGGATGACGAGGATGTAATAAGAATGAAGGGACGACTCTGTGTACCAAATGATGAGGAGATATGAAAGGAGATCATGAGTGAATCTCATAATTCTGGGTATACGGTATACCCGGGAGGAACGAAAATGTACCAAGATCTCAAAGGACATTATTGGTGGAACGGAATGAAATGGGATGTAGCCGAATTTGTGTTGAAGTGTCCGATTTGCCAGCAAATGAAAGTAGAGCATCAGAGGCTGGGAGGATTGTTCAAATCCTTGCTAATAGTGAAATGGAAGTGGGATAATATTTCCATGGATTTTGTGTGTGGATTGCCGAAAACACAAACGAGGCATGATGCTATATGGGTTATAGTAGATCGGCTAACTAAGTCCACTCACTTCCTACCAATAAGTATGACTTATTCTATGGATAAATTGGCAAAGCTCTACATCAAGGAAATCGTTCATCTACATGGAGTACCAGTTGTGATTGTATCAGATTGAGACCCAAGGTTTGTGTCCAAGTTTTAGGGGAGCATGCAAAAGTGTATGGGAACTAAGTTGCACTTCAGCACAGCATACCATCCTCAGATCGATGGACAGTCTGAGTGAACCATATAAACCTTAGAAGGCATGCTTCGAGCATGTGTGATGGAGTTTAAAGGAAGTTGGGAAGCACACTTACCCTTAGTGGAGTTTGCTTACAACAACAGTTTTCACTCGACAATTAAAATGCCACCCTATGAAGCTTTATATGGACAAAAGTGTAAATCCCCGTTATTTTAGGATGATGTGGAGAAATTGTTTCCTGGACCAGATATTATACAAGATGCCACTGATAAGGTACGAGTTATTCAACAACAAATGAAGGAGGCTCAAGATCGACAAAAGAGTTGGGCAGATCTGAAAATGAGGGTTCTTGAGTTCCAAATAGGAGATCATGTATACTTAAAGGTAAATCCTATCAAGAGTATTCATCGAATCCACTCGCAAGGAAAGTTAAGCCTTCGGTATATTGGTCCATTTGAAGTACTTGAGCGAGTTGGGGAGTTAGCGTATCGCCTTGCTTTACCACAAAATTTGTCTAGAGTACATAATGTTTTTCATGTCTCTATTCTTCGAAAGCATGTAATCGAGCCGGATGAAGTAGTGGAATTGGAACTGGTGTTGTTAAGGGAGAACCCACTTATGAAGAGCATCCGGTGCAAATTCTAGATCAAAAAGTTCAAAAGTTGATGAATAAGGAAATCAAGTATGTTAAGGTTCTTTGGAGAAATCATTCGCACGAGGAGGCAACCTGGGAGGCCAAGAACAAGATGCGACATAAATACCCCAATTTGTTTGAGGAATCAGGTATGTGTTTCAAGTTTTGAAGATAAAACTTTCTTTAAGGGGGGTAGGTTGTAAACTCCTAATTTTTAAGGCAATATCAAGTTCAAACCCTGAATTGGAAACCTTAAGTCAAAAAATTCCCAGGAAACCCTAGCAATTTAGATCCAGCAAATCCAGGTTCCTAAACCAAGGAGTCGAAACACGAGAGACGAGTATAGTTTGGTTCGTAATAATATTATAATGCTTAAAAATATCATATTAGTGAATTTTCGACCTATTTCGAACCCCGATTGGATACAGACTTTGAAAAGCGTATCTCAGGGCTTGAGATATTAAAAATATGATATTAGTATCGTTAGACTCGTAATTTCATAAGATTTCTAAATATATCAATTATATAATTTTTCGGCTTATAAAAGTTACAGTTATAACATTTTTATCGTATTTTCATTACTACCAGTACTTTAATTGTTTAATCTACTTTTTGATTTCTAATCTAATATTCATCAAGTACGTCTACCTACTCTTACATCCTTGCATCCTATTCTTACAATTTTATCATTTTCCTTGCAATTACTTTTCCAATACAACTTTTACTACTTAAATTATTTATTTAAATTTGAATCTTATACAACACAACACAAATAACTCTCTCTCTCTCCTCTAGTAGAACCAACGCCCCCTCCCTCTATTTTCTCTCTATCTTTTTTATTTATTCTTTTATTTAATACACAAACCCAAATCCACTTTTCTATATAAACCTCTATATACCAACTTCATTTCACTTTTCCACTTTTCCTCTAAATAAACTCTTGCAAAATTTTTCTTTCTCTCCTCCTCTCCTCTCTAGGAACCGTGACCTCCCCTATACACACACACACTTTATATTTCTCTTCAACTTTCTTGTTCTAAACACTAAATAGGTAATAGATCTACACCCTACTACCTTAAAAACATGTAATGGCAAGATCATTTATGTGTGATTTCACTCAAAAATCCCCATGACCTTTAAGCTAGGGATGTCGAAACACCTGAACATGAGATCCTTGCCATCACAATGTAGTAGATCTTGTTATTTAAAATTATTTTGCGATTACTTTGTTTTATTGTTAAGCTATGTTATTATTATTAATATTTTGTGCATATATTCATCATCTAATCATATCCACATAATCATCGTAGTGTTCATGCATTTATGACTAGTATAGTAAATTAGATCTAGTTGCTTTGAGTTCATAAATGCCTTAGATTTTTGTTTTAAGCACACACATAAATTGTAATAGCATGATGATAGTAGGAAAATGTTAGAAAGCTCAAGATCTACTTTAGTTTCAACAAAAATGATTTTTTAAAAATTCAGATAAAAAAGGAACCATATTTAGAAAAGCCATTTTTCAACTTCAAAATGTGTATTTTACATTAAAAATGAAAGGCTTAGGGAATATGTATCATAAATGAGTGATCTTGATGAGAAAAGCTTATGTCTACTAAGGAATATTTTCAAAACAAGGAAAAGTTTACAAAAGTTATGTTTCAATCCCAAGAACAAACTTGAAATTCGCACTAAGGAAAGCTTGAAGTGAAAACACCTATTTTTCAACCCCAAAACAAGATTTTTATTAAAGAAATGGAAGCCTTAAGGAGTAGGTTTGATTAGGAGTTAGTTTTTGAAAGATTAAATGAGTTTTAAAAGTCGGATTTGAAAATGGCCACTATTCAAACACCTATTTCCAAATGCCAAAACGATGATTTTTATGGAAAAATAGAAGTGCTAGGGAATACATGTAATAAAGACCTAGTGTTTGTCATGACCCGAGGGGTACCCTAAATGTGGCAGTCTGTCGTACACAATACTAAAGCCTAGGAATGACTACCTTAGTCACGCAAAGGCTTCCATATCATGTACAAGGCGTACATCACAACCATGGGAACGCATCGGAGTAGCGCAATTTATATTGATAATAAATAAGTAACAAAGCAAAGAGAATACTTATCATAAAACATAAACATATTGCATTGCAATTCTTAGGGGCATGTCCATCTATTATCTTCAAATAAATATATATCACTATTCATAGAAGTCATTATATATAAAGAACCTTACAAAATTACTTATCTTAAGATTCTATTTCTTTCATAGAAGCTTAACCATCCTTCCATGATTTCCTCAATGTCATGATCCTCAATTTAAGCCACAGATATACCTATTTCAACAAAATCTATAGGGGTATAAGCAACAACTAGCTTAGTGAGATATTCCTTTTCATTCGCACCACATTTTCAAACAAGTTTATTTATTTAATCACACATATGTTATGCATACGATGCAACAACCACGTGATTACGCAAATATATACAATTATCTAGAAACCATATATAGAACGGATTTACCCCTCTGTATCAAAGGTTAGGGAATCAGGGTTGAAGGTCCTCGACCTTCTACTGCTAGTCCCCAGGTCCTCACCCACAGCGTTCGGTTGGCTCGGCTCCGAACCTAGAGTCGCTTTCCCCAAGCGATTTGGATTCTCCAGGAAGGAACATGGCCTGTGGTACCGCACGATCACATCCAATCCAACTCTACGCGTAGGAGTAGCAGCCTTCCAAAATAGATGTAACTCGATGGATGCTATGCGTGAGTGTAAACCTCTGTTTTCTCAAGCCTTAACCTTAAGCCAGAAAGTTAATCGGAGACCTTAAGTCAACGGATCTTGAGTAAAACCCTACAGTTTAGATCCGGCAAACCCGAGTTCGTAAATCGAGGAGTCGAAAAATAATTAAAGTGTTTAGAATAATCTGTAATAATATTTGATTTATTAAAAATATCAGATTGGTTTATTTTTGGCTTATTTCGAACCCGTTTGGATACTACTTTGGAAAGCGTGTTTCGGGGCTTGGAAAATTAAAAATATATCTTTAATATTTTTAGACTCGTATTTTTATAAGGATTTCAAAAATATCAAGTTTATAATTTTTTGGATTTTAAAAATATCAGTTATAGCTCATATAAGCTTATTTTACTCTTACCGGTAACTTATTTGTTAAATTTCTAAAAATAATTTATTTGATTATTTTATTTAAATCATAAAAATTCTGCCACTTAATTAAAAATATTTTTTTCTTAATTTATTTTATATATTTTCTTAGTCAAAAGGCACTTTTTCAACCCATACCTCAAGTACACATCCATTATCATTACTACACATTATTATGATTTCTTTTGCTTTTTCTTACACTCCACTTCCCAAAATGGCAGCTGACCATCCTCTAAAAATCAGCCACTTTTCCTTATTTTTAATTATTTATTTGATATTTTAAAGTCTCTTTTAATTAGCAAAGGGGGCAACTAGTTACACTTTCAAAAATACAAGTTAAAATCAAACTACACACACTCCCCCACCCATGGAAGATCACGCCAGCCCCCCCCTTGCAAGCTACCTTTTTTATTTTTTTTTCAATTATTTAATACACTCCACTCTCTATTTAAGTATCTCATTCATTCTCTCTTTCACCTTTACAAACCCTACACTTTACTCTCTCTTTTTCCCTTTCTTTTCTCTTCTTCTTTGCTTTGTCTTCTTAAGAAAACAAGCTGCCACCATTTCCATCTCATACTTCCACACACTTTTCTTGCAAATATTTAAGGTAATCATCCTCTTTTAACTTCCATAGGATGTTGTAGGATGATATTATGGGTGTTTCATGTATCAAAGGATATTCCACAAGCTTAAAAAGCTATGGATGATGATGCTAAAAATTGAAACACTCCTTTTGTTGATGATCTCTTTTTGTTATTAGTATATTTGTTATCTTGAATGCTTGTTTATCTTCTTATTTTTGTGATAACTTGTAGATCTAGAGTTTTACCAAGCTTTAGTTATGTTTATGTGTAGATCTAGAAGTTTAAGGCCTACTACCAAGTTTTTCTTATGTGTTCATGGTTGTATTTTGAGTAGATTTTAGATTTGAGTTTGAATGAAAAAGTAAATTCTTAACTTGTCAAGGCACCATTTTAAAAACCCTCTTCCAAGTCTTAAAATGGAAGTTTTTGTTAAGAAAATGAAGGTTTGACGGATGTATATCATCAAGACTTCATCTTACAAGAAAAGTTGATTTTCAAAAACAAAAATTGTATTTTCGGATCAAGACAAAGATCTAAAATAAAAACATGTTTTCCAACTCAAAAATGAGGATTTTATTCAAGAAATGAAGGGTTCTTAAGATATAATATGTAATGGGTTGTTTTTCATGAGTTTTAATGAATTTTCTCAAGAGATATGTTCAAAATAAATTTATGAAAATTCGGATCTAGACCAAGACCCATTTTTGGAACCCATCATTCAACTTTAAAATGAAGATTTAGACAAAAATATAAAGGGCTCTTGGTATAGATATCTTAAGGAATGAATTTTCATAAGTTTAAATAAGTTTTCCTAAAATATTGCTTAAATCAAGAGCTTTGTAAAAGACAAATTTAGGTCTTGTTTTCATTGTAAACTTCAAAGAGAAAATTCGTAATTAAGGGGAGACCAATTTTGAAAACCTTCTTTTAGATCTCAAAACAAGTATTTTACATGGAAAATGGAATGCCTTGATGATAAATAATATAGGAAAATTATTTTCATTGAACTAAGTAAGTTTTGGTAAAAGAATCACTCAAATTAAGACAATGAGTTTCAATTCCAAATTTCGGTTTTATAAAAATGGATTCTTAGAAGTCTCTTTTGAACTTTATGTTTGGGATTAGATAAGTGTGTAATCTCTTAATTTTGTTTTGAGAACCTCCTTGCAAGATAGGACTAAAATAAGTTAATCTAAGTAGTTAAATAGAGTAGATATGGCAATTTTTCACAAAGGCTCAAATCTTGGATTTTCGTAACCCCACTGTACAGTATGTTTCCGACCCTTAAATGACCTTAAAAGTTTGAATTAACTTTGGAAATAGATAGTTCTTTTGAAGTAGATAGAAATCGGTATATTATAAGCTTAATTCCGAGTTAAAATGAGTTAGATATGACCTTTTCAAGTTAAGAATTTAACCTAGGCGAAAATTGACGAACTTAGTAAATAAAATTGTTAAGTTTAATGGAACTTCATAAGAGATACTCATTGAGGGTATTCTTTGTACTTAGGTGAATTGGAGGACGGGTTACCACTCCCTGAGGACTATTACGACTAGTGGATTTCACTACATGGACAAGTGAGTTCATTTCTCAATTAATTATGCTCTTGGGTGTGCTTGTAGTAGTAGTGGCATTAGACTTAGGAAAAGATAAAATTGTGATTGAATGGTGATCTAAACTTGCATGAATGAACGATAAGTATATCGAGGCAAGATTTGTTGCAATAACCTTGTATGAGCTAGTATAGATTTGGAGTGTTTGAAATCTATATGATCACTTTTAAATTATCTAATTAATATGCCATGATTATATGAATAAATTATACATGCATATCACGTAGTGAGTCACATATCATTGTCGAGTATGTCTTTGGTGGGACAAAGGTGTATTTGGGAGGCAGTGGGTCTTTAATTAATGGGACTAGGGTTGCATGACTTATGGATCACCCCATTCAAATAATGAAACTATGGTTGCATGACTTATGGACCAACATTAAAATTGTGGTTCATGTCTTATGGACCACCCCACTTAAGATTGGGACTATGGTTGCATGTCTTATGGACCAACATTGGAACTGTAGTTGCATGACTTATGAACTACCCTAAACCCTGAATAGAGGGGGTAAATCCATTCACATATGACTATCGGAAAGTCATATGCTTGCTTGCTCATTTGCTTGTGCATTCATATGGTTGCTTAATTATAACTTGCTTGTATAGATATTTTTAGCTTGATCGAGTATGTTACTTGGAAAATGAATCTCACTAAGCAATTAGCTTATACCCCAATAGTTTTGTTGCAGTGTCCCTATTTTTGGTTGTTCCGAGAGGACACTTTGTGCAGGCTTATCACATTGGATTAAAGAGCTTTTGAGGAAGTCGGGACCTAGCATAGGCGTGGACTTCTAGGAAAATCTCTTTGATGTAGATTCAGATATATGTAATTGGAGCTAAACGGTGTAGACTCCTATTTTTTTTTTGCGGGGTATGCCCCCTTGGCTTTTGCAAAACTTAACTATTTATCTTGTTATGATTTATATTCTTAATGCTATGTATGCTTCCTTAAGACTACTCGAATCAAAATGAGATCCTAAAAGTTGTGTAAGTACACCTTACACTCGATATGTAAACTTATGGGATGACTAAGGTTGTCATACTTAAGTTTAAATATCGGGTGTGGTGGACTGTCGCGTTTATAGTACCCTTTGGGGCGTGACAGTGAGCGTTTTAGTTTTCTTAAGCCAAACCTTATTAAGGTTTATTGGAGGCGATCAATCAATTTAACAAACAATAAATAGTCATACCCGTAAGTAACAAAATTATTTAAACAAGCAGTTCGAAGTTGCGATATTCTTAATTCTCATTTCATACATAAATATAGAATCTCATATACATAATCCCAAATTCCCCAAATATATATCCATTTTTATCTTTTCTTAGTATACTAATGCCACTACTTTACAAGCACAAGCAAGATAACGAAATTAGAAGGAATAACTCACTCGTCCATTTTGCGATCTTCTTAGTCGTAGTAATCCTCGGGTAGGGTAATCTCGTATCTTTCGTCACCTAGACAAAAGAAATACCCGGGATAAGTCTTTCATGAAATTTCTATTCTTGGAGATTCTAATCTTTTCTTAAAATTGCGGTAAAATCGTATAAAAGGAAATTCCAACTTAAAATGGCCATAACTTGCTCATTTTAACTCGGAATTTCGCATATAATGTACCGTTTTCTACCTATTCGAAAAGATCTATCCATTTCTAAGGTTATCTGTGTCATAAAAGGTCATTTGGGTTCCGAAAAACGTTAGGTATAGATTTAAAATGAATTTTCTAAACTTTTGCAAAAATTCACTTTCTAACTCAACTCCTTGTTTAAAGAAAATCCTTTTGTAACAATATAAGTATATAAATATATATATTCGATAAACACTTTTGAATATATAGGTAAGCTCACTTTGTATGCAAAAATCCTAATGGTAGTGTCTCAACAATTTATTTCACAAAACAATTCATTTAAACTTTAACTTCGAAAATTTCTTTTTTTTTTTTTTTTTTGTATTTATAGAAACTTTATATTTTCCTAGGTTGTTATAAATGAGTATATTCTCATTTTATTTTCTTCATTATTTTTCCATGGATAATTAAATCTTCTTTTAACCTTAGTTTTTCATAAATTTCACTCCTAGTGATAAAAGATCAATTTTATCGAAAGTATATTAAGTTGATGAAAAACCCTTTTTCATAATTTTGTATTGAGGATAATTTTAGAAAATGAGTCTTGTCTTCTTATGTTCATTTCTAAAATATAAGCTTTTGCTTTCTAAAACTTGTTCTTTCATTTCTTTTGAAAAGGATTATTTTTATTGATAAAATCATTTGTTTCCAATCTTGTTTATATTCTTTCAAATTAGTTTCTCTTTTAGGAATTTGAAAATCATTGTTTTTCCTAAATGGGTTTTAACTTTATGGATTAAATTCATCTTATCTTTGAAAACTAGTTTGTTTCCTTAGTTTTGTTATGAAGTTAAAAGAGTTTAAATCTTAAGCTTTTGTAAACTATTTTACTAAAACTTAGGTTACCGCATTATTCAAAGAAAATATTTATTCCTTATGTTTCCTTAGTAAACTATCTTTGTTATTTAAGAAAACTTTGAGAAAACTTGTGTTACTTTTGTCTTATGTTGTTGATAATAACTTCTTTATTTTGTGACAAATCACATAATAGAAAATCTAGTTTTGAGTTCCTTTAATAAAATGAAATTCTACTTTTAGATTAGTTGAGACATTAACATGATGTAGATGCAAGTATCATGAGCGTATAAAATGATAAGAACATAGGAAAATACTAGTAAGAAATAATAAGCAAGAAAATAAAATATCAAGTATTGGGAACCTTAGCTTCATCAAGGTATCCCGGTCAAGTATTGGAGCCTTAGCTTCATCAAGACATCCCGGGACTAAGAATGGACTATTCCCATAAGAAAATAAATAAAAGATTGTTTTGACTTGATATGGACAAGTCTAAGACTAGAAAGACTAGTCTTAATAATAACATGAAATAAATAAATTGCATAACTTGAAAGTAAATAAATAACAAATGAGCTTATATGCTCTAAATATATAATATACATACATATATATTTATAAGCAAGTTATAGCAAAAGATCAAAATATAAACAAGTAATAAATGACAAAGTATATATATACATGAAAGTAGTTCCATGAACAAGAACCAAACATGATCTTAATGTGGTTTTCTTTAGTTTTTTCAACCTAAGAAACAACATCAAAACCATATAAGGTTACTTGACATGAAAAGAATAGAATAAGAGTTCTTCATTACCTAAATGGGTAAGAAGAAAAGAAGGATTGCTTGAAGGCTTTTGGTAGTGGTAAGTAGTGAGGCTTTGAAAAGAAACTTTCTTTAGTAATGGAAGAAGAATGTTTTCTCTTTATAAGAAGTGAGTTCTCGTAAGATTATAGAGAAGAGTTTTTGGAGAGGATTTTAGCGTAATTTCTTTGCTTTGGAATTGTGTGAAAAAATGAGAAGGGAAGATGTGGTATTTATAGAGTTTTGTGAAGGAATTAAGAGTGAATTAAATAAAAGAAAAAAAATAAAATAGATATGAAAGAGGGAGGGTTAGCACCGGTTCTAGCATGGGGATGGCAAATTTGTGCAATTTTGATTAATTTTGTGTAAGAAGAAGTGATATTTTGTAAGAAAGGTATGAGTAGAATTTTTATGGGGAAAGAAAATATGAATAGTTGTGAATTGTGTCATTTATAAAAGTGATTAGAAATAAAGTATAGAGAGAGTGAATAGTGTAGAACAGGGTACTAGTGTACCTTGAATAGTGTAGAAGACAAATTAATTACCGGTAGTAAACAAAATACGAATGAAATTGCTATATCAGATATTTATAGTTATCGAAAAATTACGAAACTGATATTTTTGTAATCCTTATATTTTTACGAGTCTATTGGTATAAACGAAATATTTTTAATATTCCGAGCTTCGAGACACTCTCTTCAAGAACTGTCCCCGTTTGAGTCCGAAGGACACTCGAAATTCACGAATCTGATATTTTTATGTTACCCAATATTATTACGAACTATTTTAAGCTATTGGCTTAATTTCATTTTCTAGGGTTTGAAAATGCGGGATTGCCGGATCTTAAACACTAGGGTTCGTTATAGGCTTGTTGACTTTAGGGTTCCGTTTTGACTTCCGATTTTACTGAGTTATTCGTAAGATCGTATAATTTTTGAGTTTTGATCGTTTTATATTTTAAGCTCGATGTCTATGGTTTATCTTATTTTATTTGTGATTATTTAATAGTTTTTAGTTCTCGGGAATGTTTAACCGAGTCTAGAGTTATGAGTTGACTCAGTTTGACTCTTTGGTGAAAATTGAAATTTCTGATTTTGAAATTTGTCGAGGGTTTTATGATTTTTTTGTTGATCGTTACTTAGATATTGTCTTGATTTGTGTGGTAGGAAACAGTTAGGTGATTTGATTGATGTACGAATGTTGTTTCAACTGATAGTTGGATTTTTCTATTTTGCTTTTGAGGGTTTCCTATTCTCAAATTAAGAAATCTCATTTTTTATCTTTATTTAGGTTTTAACTTGGTTTGCGTGTTAGGATTTTGTTTTTGGTATTTGTCTTGATTTAGAATTTGGTTTTAACTTGAGTCGATTTTTGGGATTTCAATTTTAAGCTTTTAGAATTATTTTCTATGATTTATGAAAATTTTTGGGGGTTTACAGTGTTGATTAGGATAAGTGAAAATTATTAAAGTATATTCCTAAAACAAGGAAAGTTTTCCAAAGGTAGATTAAACAATGTTTTCATTCCTTAAAAATCTTGCAAAATTCGTATCTAGGTAAACCCTCTATGTAAACACCTATTTTCCAACTCCAAAACAAAGAATTTCATTAAAGTAAAGAAGGTGATAGACATATAGGTCATTAGAGAAAATTTTTGGTAATAACAAGTGTGATTTTGCAAGAAATAAAAACTAGTTTTCTTAAGTCTTGAAATTTCAAAAGTTTTGCAAAGTAAATATTTTCTAAAAGAATTTTTGATATCATATCATTAAGAATATAATATAGATAGTTCATTTCATGACATTGATGATGATAACTTATCAGTTTTGCATGTACACATAATGCACTTGGTAGAAACAAAGTTAGGAAAATATTATCTTATACATCCTATCAAGCATTATCTAAGTACATAAGGAAATAGCTTTACCAACACCCATGAATCATGCATGATATTGAGTTATATATGTATATAATAGTGTCTTACAAGATATAATGATAGCTAAATATCTATCAAAGCTTCAATATGATGCTTGATTTGAAATTAGGAGTTGAATTATGAAATGAGAAATTCGTATAGTATTTTTTACCCTACTATCATGGACCAAACGACCTTGTTTGTTGGCAGTAACTCTAGAAATAGATAGCTCTCATTGAATAGGTAAAAATCAGTATATAATATGTGAAATTTCAAGTTAAAATGACCAAGTTATTGCCGTTTTAAGTTAGAATTTCCTCTTAGATGAATTTTGATGAACTTGTTAGAATAGAATTTATAAGTTCATTCAAACTTCATAGAAATATTCATTAGAGTTATTTCTTTTGATTAGGGGACTTGGGAGATGACTAGACCTTCCCGAAGACTATTACGATTAAGTGGATTTTCGCGCTATGACAAAGTGAGTTCACTATCTTTAAATTATATGCTTGTGATTGTGCTTGTAATGTTAGTGGCATTAGAATTAGGGCAAGATAAAAATTTGATTGTGTGTATTTGAGTTCTACTTGAGTGAATCGATGATAAGAATATCGAAATAAGCTTGTTGTAAATTTGGTATGATTTATTATAGAATTGAAGTGTCTACAATATCTATGATTGCCCATAAATTGTTAATTAATATGCCATGATCTTATAATCAAATTGACCATGCATACCATATGTGAGTCACATTGCATAGGCTATTATACCTTTGTGGGAAGAAGGCAAAATAGCTGGGCAACGAGAGGCCTGTAAACTCGAATTTTGGCGTAGTGGCCGGAATTGAAAATGTATGTGGGTAAGCACCTGTATTAACTACAATATAAATGAGAAAAATTGAAATCTATGGTTGTATGGGCTTGAAACACCTAACCCCGAATGGAGGACGTAAATCCATTCAATATAAGATTTTCAAAAAATTTTATGTATTATATGCTTACGTGCTTGTGCATTTCATATGGTTGTTAATATACCTTGCCTGATATATATATTGTTTGTTGAGTATTTAATTTTTGAAGTGAAACTCACTAAGTCGTAAGCTTATACCCCTATAGTTTCCTATTTCAGTATGAATATTTATGGCTATCTCCGAGAAGTCAATTTCCTTAGGTACAACTTTTGGACCTTAAGGAGTTTTTTGAAGAAGTCAAGACCTAGATGTAGGCATAGACTTCTAGTTGAACCTCTTAAATCTATATATATAATAGTTGATGCAAGAAACTTTTGTGGTCCTATGGACTCTTAATATTTTGATAGGAGTATGCCCTTTAGATCATGTAATAGATTATTCTTGTTATAACTGTTATGATTTACATTTTTATTGTTATGTATGTCTCCTTAAACTATTTTGATTCAAAGTATGGTTCCCTATTTGTTGAACGTGAGCATTACACCCGGTGTTTAAACTCATGGAATGACTAAGGTTGTCATACTTGAGTTTAGATATCAAGTGTAGCGGACCCTCATGTCTACAGTACCATTTGGGGCGTGACAGGAGGGGTATTGGGGAATAATTACCATTCTTCATAAGCCCCATCTTGCATAATCTCTAAAATATTTACAAAAATTTCTTTGAACATGGTGGCATCTTCTTTATTATTCTTCTTTATTCTTTCTTCTTCTTATCCAACTCCCTCATTTTCATCAACAACTTCAAAGTTGTACTTACTATATTTCTTGAGGGTTCTCTTCTTAGCACCTCTTTTGATCCTCTTGCCCTTCTTCTTAAGTTCTAGATTCATGACCTGAGTTGAGGAGACAAGTCATCCCTTTTCTTCTTATTGTATTTGATCTAAAGCTTAGTCATTGTTCTTTGGGTTAAAACCATTTTTAAAGACCAAGAAGTTGAAGTTTTCAAAACTTTATAAAACTAATACATTATGTTCAAATTCGGAAGAAACTACCAACATCAAGCAATTGCACCTACCAAAGTAGCATAAAAAAATATTAGGTTGTATTCTAAGTGATCATTAGCATCTATCTTACCCACATTTCATCTATTATCTAGCTAAAAAAAAATTAGAAAATCATGATAAAAACAGAAGCTATACTAAAGTTAGTGAAAATGTACAAATGTTCTCATGTCAAAACTAAAGATGAGTTTGTAAAGATGCAAGACATGAGCCCAGAGATTGCTTCAACAACTCCTTATCATGTGATTTCTTGACAAACTCTAAGAGAGAAAGTTGTTTGCTAGTATATTTGCTGTCGGATTCTCTGAGGTAAGTTAAAGCTTCTCTCAAGGTCAGTAACTCTTGATCTAGACCAGACCACCAAAATATCTTCAGAGTTGTCAATGGTCTAAATCAGCATAAAGTTCGAGAAAATTTTGTTTCAAAACCAACCTAATGAGTTTAAAAATAAGTGACAAAAAGTTTCGCCATCTCTCTCTTAAGGCAATTATGACCAACTCCATTGGCACCCATAGATCTTTTTAAAAGAATGATCGCTTAATCTATTCAATTGAAATCATACATGAATCTAAAAGGTGTACCACACATTTACGCCCACGAAAATAAATTTAAGCTACTAATTACAAATAGCCAATCAATGTTTACTTCAAAGCGCATTTGAATCACATGAATTAGGATTTGGATTCACAAACCCTAAGTTATAAGAGATTATTTCTCCATGGATATAAACGTTAAGCACGGTTGTAAAGAAATAAAGTGGAATTAATCAAATAATATTTCAATTACGTTCATAGTCTTGCAAAAATGCAAATAATGGGTTAAAATAATTTTACCTAGAAAACTCAAGATTTCTCAACAAGAAGAAACGGTTCTTTTGCCAAAGAATTCTCTCTCTTTACTATGTTAGGAAGCTATTACACATGTTACTTGTTCTTATTGCATATAGGTACACATTTATTTATAGGCTAGAGACATAGAAATCATAACAATTTTATTCATTGACATGGCAGATTCTTTATAATTGAATCTGTTCTCTAATTCCATTCGTGTGTTGTAAATGTCAACTCACAAAGTTGCCTGTCGCGTAGTAGGTCGAGCGCTCGGATGTTACATGAAAATCAGGGCTCAACCTAAGTTAGAGCATTCTACTAAAACGCTCGAGTTTTTGTCCATTCTTTAGCCAATGGCTAAATTGGGTAGGTCGAGGGCTCAACACTTGAGCTTGACTCGAGTTGTACTTCTAAGCAAAGGTCTGATCTTCATTCAGCATTCATCATGGATCGAGTTTAGGGCTTAATAGTATGGTATGACAGAAGATGTTTTTCAAATATAGTACTCGATTGCCTCAAAACATTTATCAAGGGTCATGTCAACGACTCGATGCAAGGCACAATAGAGTAACTTGACTCGTTTTTTCTTGATGTTTAGGCCTCAACAAGCACTTTTGCATAGCTCGATAGAAATCTATTTTTGAGTTCTGCTGTTGTTTTGCTCCAAATCTGATTTAAAACACTTCAATTCTTCCGCGTTGATTCTAGAAGCTAAAAACAACATTTAATATTAAAAGCATCATATTCATAGGAATTTATCCAAAAATGCATCAAATTAAGCCTAAATTCCTATGAATAGAGTAAAAAGGAGTTATCATATTCCCCCACACTCAAGCCTTTGCTTGTTCTCAAGCAAACATCATTCATAACCAGGTAAGACTTTTTAAATAGGAAGATAAATCATAAATGGCAATTTAACCAGACCAATTCAAGCTCAAACCTTAGCACTTTAAATATTCAATTAATCTTTATTAAACTGTGCTAAAATTACTTCTGCTAAAATCACAGAACTTATCCATATAAATCAACTTTTGTCCTTATTGTTTATTAAAGAATTCTAAAGCAAAACTTATTCGAAAGATCAATCAATAAGAAAAAAAACTCAATCAACTTCATCCCCTTACACATATAAGTATGTAGTTCCTTAATTATCCCTTTAAGCTTCATAATAAAAAATGAAAGCATGTACTTCAGTTCATTCATTGACTTTCTTTCCTTATTTGTGCTTTTTAAATTTTTTATTATTTATTTATATATTTCAAAGCTGTAGAGGGAAAGGTTTTTATCTTCTTCTTTACTTTTGTTCTAGACAAGTTTTGGCCTGCTTCTTTTCGCTTTTTTTTTTTTTTTTGGTCATGGCTTATTTAAAATTGAAAGAGGAAATAAGAAATTGCTCTTCTAAGGAACCAACCCCTACCCATTTCAATCCTATGCACATTATTATTTCCATTTTTAAAATTTCCTTTTTTTTTTTTTGTTATATAGAGCATAAAGAAAAATCATCAAGTTATGATCATTATTTGATCCTTCATTAGAGATTGCACAGCTCTCAAAATGACTAAATAGAGAAACATACAAATCATTTAAGCTTTTATAAGTAAATTGAATAGCCGTAATAGGGACCTTAAGCTAATTCCAACTTTAGATTTCTAAATTAAATAACAAGTAAAACTATATGGATTTTTGCAAAGTGATTTACATAAAGTAAAACTAACCCAATTTTATGATGATTTTCATTAATTGCTCTGTTGAGTTAATTGGTGATTCTATTTCAAATTTTTGAGAAACTTTGGTTAAATTTTAACCATTTTACTAATTTCCTATTATTTTTGTGGGAAAATTGATTAACAAAGCGCAATTACTCTATTCTCTTAATAGATTTTCAATATCATATCCAACCCGAATCTTGCTACTCCCCTTCCCCTGCACTAAAGTTAAACATTGTCCTCAATGTTTGAAAATATTATAAACAGACAGGGGATAATCAACAACATAATTTATTGAAAGATTAAAAGATTAGAAGTTCTAAGAAAACTTCTCTAGTTAGAGGTCGAAGGTTAGATTTTTGGTCACATGCTTAGTTGTCTTCTTGATTGCGTACAAAAAAATAAGGCAAATCATAGTAACACATTAGTAATTACCATGGCTCAATCAAAGCCTTGGTCGAATTATGGACAAAAACTTACTACGTGTCATGCCTCGAAGGGTACCTAAAACGTAGCAATCCACGACATATAATATCAAGACTTAAGAATGACTATCTTAATCACGCAAAAGTCTCTATATTACATGAAAGGCGTTTAACACGGTAATAGGAGACGCTTTTGGGAAGTGTGGTCTAAGCAACTAATATTGAACATACAAGAATCTAGAAATAAAAATAGATCATAATAATAACAATTAAAAGTCTATTACATGATTCTAATGAGGATACCCCTGCTAAAACTCCAAGGATCAAAATATTTAATAGTCTTTACAATAACTTAAATACTACATTAAAAGATTTTAAAGGAATTCTAGTCTAACCCTTCAAGTAGATTTCATTCAAAAGCTCCCAAAAGAAAACCTACACGGATATGAGGAGATCTCGGATACAATAATAGGTGTTCCTGTGAATATAAATATCTATAGGGCTGTAATCTTTTATGGGCTTAGTGAGAATAATCCCAATAATCATAAATAAAACAAAATAACAACCAAGTTTATTAGAAGCAAATGTAATACAACAAGCACGTTAGCATACAAGACATATGATTTTCTAGGAATCATATGCTGAATGAATTACGCCCTTCATTTGGGGTTAGGTATTCCAGTCCATTATGACCATCACTTCTTTTAAAAATAATTTTTATAGATCTTACCGGCTCCTATTCGCCATAAAAAAAACATGTAGTTATTACTAGCTCCTACCAGCCATCAGTTTATGTAGTTTTTACCGGCTCCTACTTGCCACATACATAATATACCGGTTATGCTTACCACCTCTATCATACGCTTGTCGCACCAATTGTACAATAGCGAATGCAATGTGACTCAACTTATGAAATGCATGTATTAACTTTTATTTAAAGCCTAGCCATTATTTTTCAATTTCTTGCAAGTAACCAACCAATTTCAGACACTTCAACATGTTAATAAACATACAATTTATTACAAACAATTTGTGGCTTGATATGCTTAGTATTCTTTCAACATGTTATAAACACATGAATCTTCAATTTTATCTTCTCTTAAATCTAGTGCAACTAATTTACAAGCACAAGCATGAGCATGAAAGGTAAGGGAAGTAGACTCACTCGGCCATGACGATACTCCCTTAGTCGAAGTAGTCCTCCAGGTAATATACGTCTTCCTCCTCGGTTCCTAATCAAAGGAAATACCCAAAATGAGTATTCCATGGAATTTCTATTCACAACTTCTAACCCAACTTTCTAGTTCTGGTAAAATTCGTATGGGTGGAAATACCAACTTAAAATGGCCATAACTTGCTCATTTTAACTCGGAATTTCGCATATAACATACTTTTTTCTACTTATTGGAAAAGATCTATCCATTTCTAAGGTTATTTTTATAATAAAAGGTCGTTTGGGTCTCGAAACCATAGGGTATAGATTCCCCACAAAAATTCTAGTTTTCAAAACTTAAATTTTCAAACTTTTCTTTATCTCAAAAATACTTGTACCAAAATATAGATATTATTATAGTTGGAAAAATCCTTTAGAATATATATATATATATATAGACTCATATCATATGCATGAATTTAATGAAGTTGTCTCAACCATGATTTTTGTAAAAGCAATATTCTCTTATAAATTGAAAAAACAAAACTTTCAAAATTTCCACTTAGCTTGTTGGAAAAAATTCTTGAATTATTTTAAGTGAGTATTTTCCCCTTTTAATTATATTTTCTTAGTCTTTCAAGTTCCTCTAGAAATGATTTTTGTCTTTCTAGGTTTCTTATTACTTAATTTCTAGAGGTTGAGAGGATGGTTTCTAAATATTATTTGAGATTAGTTAAAATTTATCAAACTTTACATTTTCTCAACTTTTCCTAAAGTTTATTTCATTTAATTAAAATAATTTCCTAAGTTGTTTACTAATCTCATTTCTTAAGAACATTTTATTTATAGAAGAAACATTCTTGGTGATTTTTCAAACTAGTCTATTTCTTGATATTTTAGAGTATTGGTGAAACTTTCTTAACGAAAGTTTGGTAAAGCTTTTGTTAATCAAGGATTTAAAATTTTAATTTTTAAAGGAAACTTTTTCACTTTATGGTTTTGTAAAGTATATGTATGATATATCTACTTTATGTATTATCTAAATATTCCTATGTTCTTTGGTTATTAGAAAATTACGATGAACTCCTCTAGATTTTTGGAAAAGATTTGCTAAGGTAAATTCCTAAATGTTTATGAAAAAACTCATTTCTTACATGACAAAAGTTTACTTTTGGAAAGATGAGAAGAACTCTCTATTTCTCTTTTTATTTAAGAAAATCTTGTGAGACAACATCAATATGTTCATGCATGGACATGAATATGTAGTATGAGAATATGAAATATAAGAAAGACACAATAAGCAATATAATAAGCAAGTTAATATATCAAGTATTGGGAACCTTAGTTTCATCAAGGTAACCCGGTCAAGTATCAGGAGCCTTAGCTTCATCAAGGCAAGCCATGATTAAGAATAGACTAGTCCCAAAAGAGAAAAAGAAAAGAAAAAGCAATAATGATAAACCAAAATTATTCCTATTTTTTGAATGCTAAATTGGACTTTTATTGATCATTTTATTGATAAATATTATGAATTTATCACTTAAAAATAATAATTTATGTTTTCAGGCCTTTAAAGGAGTTATTTTATGAAAAGAAAGCAAAACGGGTCAAAAATGCAAAGTTTGGATCAAAAAGTGGTCAACACAACAAAGACAAGCCATGTCTATCAACCATGTTAAGGAAAAGAAGAATCGAGCCCTAAATCTCAAGTTTTGGAAGGACAAGCTTAGTGACATGACTTGTTACAAAGCTTGTCAAACTGGAAATTTTATCTTGCAAAGACACGACCATGACATGGCTTGTCACTTGGCATGTCATTTTGAAGAATTGAAAACAGGAAGTTACACGACTTTGGGACAAGCCATGTCCCAAGTCGTGTCAATGAAGAAAGGAAAACCACAGAAAGTTACACGACTAAGGGACAAGCCATGTCCCTAGTCATGTCAATTCCACAGTGAAGAAAATAGCCAGACATGCTCAAGTGACACAACTTGTCTCAAAGCATGTCAATTTAACAATAAATTACTTTTTGAGAAATGGCTTGTTTAATGAATACTAACCCCCTATTTATTAAAATAACATTCATTGGACATTAAAGAGGGGTGTTACTTTGGAAAGCCAAAAGACCTATCCGTAACTTCCAAATTCCTCCATAATGAGCTTTCAATTTCATTTATGTGAAATCCATTATAAATTGAAGTGGAGGAAGAATCAACAGCAGCAAGGAAAAAAGAGAGAGTACATATAGAATTCATACATAAAGTTTTTCAAAGTTTCAACAAGTCAAGATTATCTTGGATTGAAGATCCACAATTTTAACCTTCATTTTCTCGAGTGATATCATGAATTCTAGTTTGTTTCTAGAATTTCATGTATTCTTGTTAATTACTATGGAAGAGTAATTTTTCATATCTGGGGTTTGTTGAACTCTAATTTTATTTTGTGATGAGGATTTGGGTTTAATAAAGGATTGATGTTCTTTTGTTCAATTGCATGTTTCTTAACTGTTTCTTAAGTTTGTATATCCGGATACAAATTTATGTCTAATTTTCATTTAAGTTAATTGAAAGATTGCTTTCATGAATTGATCTATGCAATTGATGAGATTCGTTTGTAATTCTAGACATAGAATAGCAAGAATCTTCTGTGACTATTGAAATTCCAATGAGTTCATGTTCTTAATGCAAGTTTAAGTTGCTATTGATTGAGGAGAAATCCTAATTGATTAACTTAGGTTTAGAAAAATTGATAGATTCGAAAGAATTATCATTTTGCTTGAGAAACTCAACAGCTTAAGAACTAAATCAAATCTGTAAATTCTAAGGATTCACATGATAAATTAGATGAAGACAAAACCTGGATCGTTTGTGTTAATTGAATCTTGCTTGTTATTAGTGCTAGTGTATTTGTTTCTCATAGCAAATTAAATATAGTTAGCGGTACATTAGTAGTAGGAAATCATCAAAATTATCGGTTGCATAGTAAATAAATGGTAATACTAGTACTTGATATCCAGATCCTAGAGGACGACATTCGTATTAATTCTATTCTATAATTGATAGGTACACTGCCTATTGCCTTTATAGTGAATTAAGAACGGGCCTTTATAAATTTAAAACTACGCTTGAAGGAAATCATCAAATAATAATAGCAAGTTAGAAATAGTTAGTGAGCATTAGGCTCTAAAAATATAGATATACATATACTTAATAATATAAATAGAGTTAGATTAGAGTATAATAACAATAATAATATCATTAATAATCAACATATATATGTGCATAATAACAACATAGTAAAATTGGAATTTCATGCACAAGAACAAAACATGAATATGTTGTTGCTTTTACTACTCATATGAGTTTCAAAACAACACCATGGTCATGCTAGTTACGTGACATGAGTAAATAAAATAAGAGTAGGAGTGTTATTTAAAGTGCTTATGGTGTAGGAAGAAGGTAGTAAATGTATGGTTATGTGGTTAGTGAGAAATGACAGATGGTTTGTTTATAGAGGGAAATTTTTGTGAGTATTTGGTGAAAGAGAGTTTTGGTAGTAGAAAATTTTTGTGGAGAGAGTTATAGAGTGAATTTGAGAGAGTTTTGTTATGTGTGAAGATGGTGTGAAGTGAAGGAAAATGGGATATTTATAGAAATTTTGGAGTGGAAATTAGATGTAATAAAATAAATTAAAAAAGAAATTAAATTGATGGAGGAAGAGAGAGAGGGCCACCGGCCATTTAAGAGAGGGGAGAGAGAGAGAGAATTATTTTTGTTGTTTTGTAATAAAAAGTAATAAAGATATGAAATACGGTTGATGTGAAGGTGTATTAGAAATGAAAAAAGTAGAAAAAATTTATCTTCTTCACTCATTATGTTCATTTAACTTAACATGAGCTTAGTGTATGTTTCTTAAAGAAGCAACAATATGTTCATGTTTTGTTTTTGTTCATATCTTCTATTATGTAGTTATATTGTTGTTGTTATTAATGTTATTATTATTTGTTCTAATCTAACTTCTATATGAGTATTATGTATATTATGTATATATATTTCTTTAGAGCATATAAGCTCACTTGTTATTTATTTAACTTCATGATTTGCAATTTATTTACTTGTTTTATGCAAATTATTAGGACTAGTCTTTCTAGTCTTAGACTTGTCCATATCAAGTCAAAACAATTTTCTTTCGTTTCTTTTCCTTTCTTTTTGGGACTAGTCTATTCTTAGTCCCGGGATACCTTGATGAAGCTTAGGTTCCCAATACTTGACTTTACTTTTATGCTTTTATTACATTTATCTTATTATGTTGTTTTTATTATATTTCTCATAGTTACATATTCTCATTCATGCATGAATATGTTGATATTGTCTCAACCATAAAGAAAAGGAGTTTTCTTAAAGTAATAAATATGGGAACTCTCTTCAAAAACAAATTTTATCACATAAAAAATTATTTTTCATAAAGACTTAAAGTTTTATCTTAAACAAATATTTTCTAAAGTTAGATAAGTTTAGCTCAAGTTTTAGTAATAATACTATATAGGATTTTATCAATGAAATTAAGTTATCACAAACTCTCTTTATAAACCAATAAAATAAGAAAGATTCTTTAAACTCAATTCTTTGTTTAACCAAAAGTTTTCTTAAACTCATATGTAAAGTTTTCATCAACATATTAAGGTTTAGACAAGTTTTACAACATTATCAAAGAATAACCTTTCTAAGGATAAGCTTTACTTAGGAAATAAAAATAATAAATAAATTATAAGATTATTGATATTATTCTTAGGATCAAACTTTAGAACACATAACCAAGAAATATTTACAAAAACTACATTTTTCAACCACTAGAAATAAAGTTGTAGGAATCATAAAAGACTAAAATTACTTTTTGAAAATTAATTATTCTTAACATTGAGAAATGGAGTTAAAAGAAGGAAATACTCACTTATAAAACTTTTCCAACAAAACTAAAACGGAGATTTTCAAATCTTAACTTTTCTTACTTTTTAAGACACATTGTTTTGCAAAATCATTATTGAGACAACGCCACTAAATTCATGCATATACTTTGAGCCTATATATATATATATTCAAAGGATTTTTCAACCATACAATTATCTATATTTTTATACAAAAGCCCTTGAATAAAGAAAAGTTTGAAAACTCTAGTTTTGAAATTTGGAAAGTTCGTATCAATTATATACGTTACTATTCCGAGACCCAAATAACTTTTTTTGATAAAAATAACCTTAGAAATAGATAGATCTTTTCGAATAAGTAGAAATCGGTATATAATATGCAAAATTTTGAGTTAAAATGAGCAAGTTATGGCCATTTTAAGTTGGGATTTCCATTCATACGAATTTTGACGAATTCAATAATATAGAATCATAGAGTTTGAATAGATCTTGGAGGAAATACTCATTTCGGGTATTTCTTTTGTTTAGGTGTTGAGGACCAAGATCTTCTCTTCCCCGAGGATTACTTCGACTTATAGAAGACCGCTATGGACGAGTGAGTTTCTTTTACGTTTATGTATTCGTGCATGTACTTGTAGAATAGAGCACTAGATGTTAGGAAAAGATAAAATTGATATGCATGTGGGATATTATGGGAATTATATATGTGAATTGTTATGTGCGATCAATGAATGATAAGTATATCGGAACTCGATCTTTGATTGATATAATTGTTTCTATGTATGTATTGCTATATGTGCAATTATTGCTTGATCGCTTCAAATAATTTAATGTCATATTGGAATCCCATATAATAAATTGCTCATGCATATCACTCAGAATATCATTTCGAAATTTTGCTACTACTCCTCAGTGTGGGACCAGAAAAGTAAACTGCCTAGCTACATCTGAGGGTTTAGGACGTTCAGGGAATACGACCTCAAGTTGTAGCCGAGCCAGATCGATCGTTTTGGGTAAGGAAAGCCTGAGGACTAATAGTACGATTCGTTGGAACCCCAAGATGCACGCAACCTTTAAGGAGGTCATTTGGGGCCCAGCTCAAATCATTCCCTAACCATCGATGGAGGGGTAAATTCATCATACATACGAAACCAGATAGTTGTATATACTGCTTGATCATATGGTTGTTGCATTTCATATGCTTGTTTAATAAACTTGGATGAATGCCTGTTATGAGTACTTTTGCGTAAGGAATATCTCACTAAGCTAGTTATGCTTATACCCCTATAGACTTTTGATGTTGCAAGATTATCATTTTGCACCCAAGACCATCTTGATCACCCGGGTAGAATCTTTATTTTGGGAAGCTTTTGGAGGAACTCTGTTTTGAAGTCTTAGAGTAGATTTCTTCTAAAATCTTCTAGCTTTAGTTATTTATCTTAGTAAGACCATGTTGTTATGGAAATTATCTGGGGAATGCCCCTTAGAAGTTGTAAGACTTTATATTTCAATGAAATATATATTAGGTATTATTTTGCATTTTCCGTTGCCAATATCTTAAAATGCATTACTTCACCGGTCTCTCTTTGATGTGAATGTATGCCTTGTACCGATATGGAAGTTTTTGAGTGACTGGGGTAGTTATTCTTAAGTTTTAATGTTGTGTACGACAGGCTATCACGTTTAGGGTACCCATTGGGGCATGACATTATGTCATGGTGATTAAGGCTAGGAGTCATCCTTGGCCTTTTTGCTACGAATTGCCTTAGGTAGCTTCGAACTATCATCCTTTTTCCTTTATTGGAGGGTCGACTTCTAGATGTGCTAGGTTCTCCTTGATCATAAGCCATTCGCGGTGCATGTCTTCCATCGGATTCTTCCATCCTTACATCCTTGGTTTGATCTATTGGTAGCGGAGTATGAGATCGGCTTCTATTTGGGATATTCTCATCTGGGGTTGGTGCGACAGTCCATTCGGAATCATGGTTGACTTCCTACTGGTCGGAAACATCATCATCCTATCCGTGATTTTCTTGTGGTTCTACGAGTTCCATTCCTTGGTTCACTTCTTCTCCTTCCATTCCTTCCTCAGCTCCTTCCATATCTTCTCCCCATTCGACTTGTTCATGTCTTCCTTCTTCTGGCGATGGTAGTGGAAGCGATTCATTGAGGTACGGCTACAAATTCTAATAAACTCCATACTAAAAGAAGTAAGACTCTTCATCTGCTCTTCCCTAATCGGTGTGGTTAGCTACCTCATTGTGGGCATAGATATACACCGGGCCTATGGAATTCCAAGTTTGAAAGTCGGGGTAGACTGGATGTTCGTCATTCTGAAAAATGAACGTAGCCTCTTGGAGCATAGGAGTGTGGTTGTAATAGCACATGATTCGTTCCATTCCATATATAACCTCCATATCGGTCCAATTACTACGTCTTATGGTATCATATCTTAACCCATCAATCACATAATCCTATATAGTGTCACAGAGTCCTCTTCTCCACATGTTATACATTTCTCGAGTGGACCTAGGCCATCCTATTAGGGCAAACTCCTCACATAAGCTTCTTACTTTCAATCGATAGTTTACAAGAGTCTCGTCACTCCTCATGTTCAATCGTTAGGTCGTAGTTCTAACTTCACCAAGATAAGGGAGGTCATTGGTGCTTTTTAGAAAAAGCTTATCTAACTTATTTAGATCTAGGCCTTTGTCTACTTAATTTTGACTTATCTGCCCTTTCCTTTTCTAGATTCATTCCTATTACTTTTATTCCTTTAAACTTATTGCTCCGATACCAACTTAAACTGTCATGCTCCGAAGGGTACCCTAAACGTGGTAGTCTGTCACGTATAATATCAAGACTTAAGAATGACTACCTTAGTCCAATGAAAGTTTTGGTATTACATGTAAGGCGTCTAACACGGTAATAGGAGATGCTTTGTGAAGTGTGGTATAAGCAAGTAATATTGAACATACAAGAATCTAAAAATAAAAATAGGTCATAATAATAACAATTAAAAGTCTATTACATGATTCTTAAGGGCATACCCTCGCTAAAACTCCAAGGATCGAAATACTTAATAGTATTTACAATAACTTAAATACTATATCAAAATATTTTAAAGGAATTGTAGTCTAATCCTTCAAGTAGATTTCCTTCAAAAACTTCCAAAAGAAAACTTATGCGGATATGAGGAGACATCGGTAAGAACAGGCGTTCCTGTGAATAAAAATATCAATAGGGACATAAGCTTTACGAGCTTAGTGAGAATAATCCTAATAATCATACTTAAAACAAAAAAACAACCAAGTTTATTAGACAAGCAAATGTAATGTAACAAGTACGTGAGCATACAAGACATATGATTTTCCAGGAATCATATGTTGAATGAATTACGCCCTTCATTCGGGATTAGGTATTTCGGCCCATTACGGCCATCACTTCTTTTAAAAACCATTTTTATAGATCTTATCGGCTCCTATTCGCCATAAAAAATATTTAGTTATTACCAGTTCCTACTAGCTATCAATTTATGTAGGTTTTACCAGCTCCTACTCGCCACATACAGTATATACCGGTTATGCCTACCACCGCTATCATACACTTGTCCCACCCATTGTACAATAGCGAATGCAATGTGACTTAACTTATGAACTGCATGTATCAACTTTTATTTAGAGGCTTGCCATTATTTTTCAATTTCTTGCGAGTGACCAACCAATTTTAGACACTTCAATATGCAAACAAACATAGAATTTATTACAAACAATTTGTGGCTCGATATGCTTAATATTCTTTCTACATGTTATAAACACATGAATCTTCAATTCTATCTTTTCTTAAATCTAGTGCAACTAATTTACAAGCACAAGCATGAGCATGAAAGGTAAGGGAAGTAGACTCACTCGGCCATGACGATACTCCCTTAGTCGAAGTAGTCCTCCAGGTAATATACGTCTTCCTCCTCGGTTCCTAATCAAAGGAAATACCCAAAATGAGTATTCCATGGAATTTCTATTCACAACTTCTAACCCAACTTTCTAGTTCTGGTAAAATTCGTATGGGTGGAAATACCAACTTAAAATAGCCATAACTTGCTCATTTTAACTCGGAATTTCGCATATAACATACTTTTTTCTATTTATTCGAAAAGATCTATCCATTTCTAAGGTTATTTTTATAATAAAAGGTCGTTTGGGTCTCGAAACCATAGGGTATAGATTCCCCACGAAAATTCTAGTTTTCAAAACTTAAATTTGCAAACTTTTCTTTATCTCAAAAATACTTGTACCAAAATATAGATATTATTATAGTTGGAAAAATCCTTTAGAATATAATATAATATATATTGACTCATATCGTATGCATGAATTTAATGAAGTTTTCAACCATGATTTTTGTAAAAGCAATATTCTCTTATAAATTGAAAAAACAAAACTTTCAAAATTTCCACTTAGCTTGTTGGAAAAAATTCTTGAATAATTTAAAGAGAGTATTTTCCCCTTTTAATTATATTTTCTTAGTCTTTCAAGTTCCTCTAGAAATGATTTTTGTCTTTCTAAGTTTCTTATTACTTAATTTCTAGAGGTTGAGAGGATGGTTTCTAAATATTATTTGAGATTAGTTAAAATTTATCAAACTTTACATTTTCTCAACTTTTCCTAAAGTTTATTTCATTTAATTAAAATAATTTCCTAAGTTGTTTACTAATCTTATTTCTTAAGAACATTTTATTTCTATAGAAGAAACATTCTTGGTGATTTTTCAAACTAGTTTATTTCTTGATATTTTAGAGTATTGGTGAAACTTTTTTAACGAAGTTTGGTAAAGCTTTTGTTAGTCAAGGATTTGAAATTTTAATTTTTAAAGAAAACTTTTTCACTTTATGGTTTTGTAAAGTATATGTATGATATATCTACTTTATGTATTATCTAAAAATTCCTATGTTCTTTGGTTATTAGAAAATTATGATGAACTCCTCTAGATTTTTGGAAAAGATTTGCTAAGATAAATTCCTAAGTGTTTATGAAAAAACTCATTTCTTACATGACAAAAGTTTACTTTTGGAAAGATGAGAAGAACTCTCTATTTCTCTTTTTATTTAAGAAAATCTTGTGAGACAACATCAATATGTTCATGCATGGACATGAATATGTAGTATGAGAATATGAAATATTAGAAAGACACAATAAGTAATATAATAAGCAAGTTAATATATCAAGTATTGGGAATCTTAGATTCATCAAAGTAACCCGGTCAAGTATTAGGAGCCTTAGCTTCATCAAGGCAACCCAGGACTAAGAATAGACTAGTCTCAAAAGAGAAAAAGAAAAGAAAAAGCAATAATAATATCAAGTTAGAAATAGTTAGTGAGCATTAGGCTCTAAAAATATAGTTACACATATACTTAATAATATGAATAGAGTGAGATTAGAGTATAATAACAACGATAATATTAATTAATAATCAACATATATATGTGCATAATAACAACATAGTAAAATTGGAATTTCATGCACAAGAACAAAACATGAATATGTTGTTGCTTTTACTACTCAAATGAGTTTCAAAACAACACCATGGTCATGCTAGTTGACATGAGTATATAAAATAAGAGTAGGAGTATTACCTAAAGTGCTTATGGTGTAGGAAGAAGGTAGTGAATGTATGGTTATGTGGTTAGTGAGAAATGACAAATGGTTTGTATATAGAGGGAAATTTTTGTGAGTATTTGGTGAAAGAGAATTTTGGTAGTGGAAATTTTTTGTGGAGAGAGTTATGGAGTGAATTTGAGAGAGTTTTGTTATGTGTGAAGATGGTGTGAAAAAGTGAAGGGAAATGAGATATATATAGAAATTTTGGAGTAGAAATTAGATGTAATGAAATAAATTAAAAAAGAAATTAAATTGATGGAGGAAGAGAGAGAATGGCGCTGGCCACTTGAGAGAGGAGAGAGAGAGAATTATTTTTGTTGTTTTGTAATAAAAAGTAATAAAGATGTGAAGTATAGTTGATGTGAAAGTGTATTGGAAATGAAAAAAGTATGAAAAATAGGTATATAGGTCGTAAGAATCGATTGCAAGGTAAAGTTGATATAGATGAATTGTCACACCCCAAAGAGTACCCTAAACATAACAGTTTGCCGCATGTTAAATGATACTTAAGAATCACTACCATAGTCATTGAGAAGTCTTATATTATAATGCAAGGGGTTCTCTTATGACAATGGAATACATATGCAGTTGCAGATAGACAATTTAACTTGATCGAATAAGCATAAAAACTTAAACCACAGATATCTCAAGATCAATTACAAAATACTAAAGGGCATTCCCCTGCTAAACAAGAGTCCATGTATTAGCTTTTAATAATATCCCGAGCATTAAGGCCTACTATGAAAGACCATACAAGCTAATCATAAGCTTCTAAGGGAAAAACTCTTAACTTCACACTACCTGATTAGGCCAAGTTTGGGGACACAACCATATGTACGGGACCTACATAAAAAAGAAGCTATGGGGGTATAAGCTACGCTAGCTTAGTGAGTTTCACTTCCAAATTAAATACTTCAACAAGAAATAAGGCAAGCAAGTTATACTAACAATCATATGAAATGTACAAGCACGTGAACATACAATACATAAGACTTTCCCGGAGTCCTATGTTGAATGGATTTACACCCTCCATTCAGGGTTAGGTGTTTCAGGCCCATACGACCATAGATTTCAATTTTTCTCATTTATATAGTGGTTAATTCAGGTGTCCATCCACTCACTATTTATGTAGTTAATTCAAGTGCCTAAACCACTTCCATTTTAATTTAGGCCATTCCTACCAACATTCAAGTTTTCAGGTCCACTCGTTGCCCAACTATTATGCCATCATCCCACAAAGGCATAATAACAAATGTAATGTGACTCAACATATGGTATGCATGGTTAATTAAATTATAAGATCATGGCATATTATTTAAGCGAATTATAGGCAATTATAGATATTTCAGATACTTCAATACTATACTAAATCATATAAACATTTATAACAACTCCCATTTTGATATTCTTATCATCAATTCAATCAAATAGAACTCACATGCTCATTTCAATTTTATCTTGTCTTAGTTCTAATTGTCATGCCTCAAAGGGTACCCAAAACGCGACAGTCCACCACACTCGATATTTAAACTTAAGTATGACAACCTTAGTCATCCCATAAGTTTACATATCTGGTATAAGGTGTACTTGCACAACTTTTAGGATCACACTTTGAATCGAATAGTCTAAAGAAGGCATACATTAGCATTAAGAATAGAAATCACAACGAGATAAATAAATTAAGTCTTTACAAAAGTCAAGGGGGGCATACCCCCATCAAAATAATAATGGAAGTCCATCCATTCTAAATTCACATTTACAAATACTAGGGTTTATATCGAGGAGATTTTCCTAGAAGTCCACGCCTCTAGCTAGGTCCCGACTTCTTCATCCAAAAGATAACCCTGTGAAAAGTGTCTTCTCAGAACAACCAAAAATAGGAACACCACAACAAAACTATCGGGGTGTAAGCTACAGGCTTAGTGAGATTCAATTCTAAATATTTAATATTTAATACTCAACAACAGTATATATTACAAACAAGTTATTAGCAGCCATATGAAATGCACAAGCACATGAGCGTACAATACATAAGACCATCCGAAAAGCTTATGTTGAATGGATTTACGCCCTCCATTTGGGGTTAGGTGTTTCAGGCCCATACGACCACCATTTAAATACTTCTCACTTCTTTATATGGTTGATACAGTGCCCATCCACCACATTTAAATTTTTACTGTGGTTTATACAGGTGCCCATCCACGTACATTTCAAGTTTCCAGCCCATTCGCTAACAACCGAGTTTACAGGCCTCTCGTTGCCCGAATTACTATGCTTCTTCCCACAAAGGTATAATAACCCATGCAATGTGACTCACTACGTGGTATGCATGTACAGTTTATTCATATAGTCGTGACATATTAATTAGACAGATTAAGTGCGATCATAGAGAATTTCAGACAATCCCAAGTCTATACTAGCTCATATAATAATTTATCAACAAGTCTCGTCTTGATATACTTATCATTCATTCAACCAAGATTATGTCACACTCATCGTAATTTTATCTTTTCCTAATTCTAATGTCACTACGATTACAAGCACATACATGACAACTATCTAAGAAATGAACTCACTCAGCCATGGAGAGAAATCCACTAGTCGATAGTCCTCGGGGAGTGGAAATCCGTCCTCCAAATCACTTAAGTACAAGGAATACCAAAATGAGTATTTCTTATAAGGTTCTAATAACTTAACAATTCTAACTACTAAGTTCGTCAATTTCCGCATAAGATAAAGTCCTAACTTTAAATGACCATATCTAACTCATTTTAACTCGGAATTGAGCATATAATATATCGATTTCTATCTACTTCGAAAGATTTATCTATTCCTAATATTATTTTCAAGTTTCGAAAATATTTAAGTCACCAAACAGAGGGAACAGTTCTGGTCGTCCGAAAACTTCAATTCCAAAAAATAGTTTTTGTGGATGTTTGTCATGTTTCTAGCATATAGTTCAACTACATATGCAATATCGATGATTTCCTATCATGAATGATATGATATGAACTTTGTCACACCCTGAGGGGTACCCTAAACGTGGCAGTCTGCCGTACACAATACTAAAGCCTAGGAATGACTACTTTAGTCACGTGAAGGCTTCCATATCATGTACAAGGCGTACATCACAACCAAGGGAACGCATCGGAGTAGCGTAATTTATATTGATAATAAATAAGTAACAAGGCAAAGACAATACTTATCATAAAACATAAACATATTGCATTGCAATTCTTAGGGGCATGTCCATCTATTATCTTCAAATAAATATACATCACTATTCATATAAGTCATTATATGTAAAGACCCTTACAAAATTACTTATCTTATGATTCAATTTCCTTCATAGAAGCTTAACCATCCTTTCATGATTTCCTCAATGTCATGATCCTCACTTTAAGCCACGGATATACCTGTTTCAACAACATCTATAGGGGTATAAGCTACAACTAGCTTAGTGAGATATTCCTTTTCATTCGCACCATATTCTCAAACAAGTTTTTATTTAATCATACATATGCTATGCATACAATGCAACAACCCACGTGATTACGCCAATATATCAGTTATCGAGAAACCATATATAAACGATTTACCCCTCCGTATCAAGGTTAGAGAATCGGGTTGAAGGTCCTCGACCTTCTACTACTAGTCCCCAGGTCCTCACCCACAGCGTTCGGTTGGCTCGGCTCCGAACCTAGAGTCGCTTTCCCCGAGCGATTTGGATTCTCCAGGAAGGAACATGGCCCGTGGCACCGTACGATCACAACCAATCTAACTCTACGTATAGGAGTAGCAGCCTTCCGAAATAGATGTGACTTGATGGATGCTATGCGTGAGAGTTTTAGTTTTCTTAGCCAATCCTTATTAAGGTTTATTGAAGGCGATCAATCAATTTAGCAAACAATAAACAGTCATACCAGTAAGTAACAAAATTATTTAAACAAGCAATTCGAAGTTGCGATATTCTTAATTCTCATTTCATACATAAACATAGAATCACATATACATAATCCCAAATTCCCAAATATATATCCATTTTTATCTTTTCTTAGTATACTAATACCACTACTTTACAAGCACAAACAAGGTAACGAAATTAGAAGGAATAACTCACTCGTCCATTTCGCTATCTTCTTAGTCGTAGTAATCCTCGAGTAGGGTATTCTCGTGTCCTTTGTCACCTAGACAAAAGAAATACCCGGGATAAGTTTTTCATGAAATCCTATTCTTGAATTTTCTAAACTTTTCTTAAAATCGCGCTAAAATCGTATAAGAGGAAATTCCAACTTAAAATGGCCATAACTTGCTCATTTTAACTCGGAATTCCGCATATAATATACCGTTTTCTACCTATTCGAAAAGATCTATCCATTTCTAAGGTTATCTTTGTCATATAAGGTCATCTGGGTTCCAAAAACGTTGGGTACAGATTTAAAACGAAAATTGCTAAACTTTTACAAATCCGTTTTCTAACTCAACTTCATTTTTAAAGAAAATTCTTTTGTAACAATATATGTATATAAATATATAGTTAATAAACACTTTGAATATATAGGTAAGCTCACTTGATATGCAAAAATCCTAATGGTAGTGTCTCAATAATTTATTTCATAAAACAATTCATTTAAACTCTAACTTTGAAAATTTCTTTTCAAGTATTTTAAAGAAACTTTATATTTTCCTATGGTTGTTATAAATGAGTATATTTTTATTTTCTTCATTCTTTTTCCAAGGAAAAATAAATTTTCTTGTAACTTTAGTTTTCCATAACTTTTACTTTAAAAATCAAATTTATCACAATTATATTAAGTTGATGAAAACCTTTTCATAATTTTGTATTTAGGATGGTTTTAAAAAAATGATTCTTGTCTTCTTATATTCATTTCTAAAATATAAGCTTTTGTTTTCTAAAACTTATTGATAAAATCCATTATTATTAATCTTACTTTATTTATATTCTTTTGAAAATAAGTTCTTTCTTTTAGAAATTTTTAAAAAAATCATTACTTTTCCTAAGTGGGTTAATAACTTTATGAGTTGATTTTTATCTTAACTTTGAAAACTAGTTTATTTCTTAGTTTAGAAAAGAGTTTAAATCTTAAGCTTTTTGTAAAAACTGTTAATATTAACAAATTATTTTACTAAAACTTAGGTTAACCTAATATTCAAAGAAAATATTTATTTCTTATGTTTCCTTGGTGGTCTATCTTTGTTATTTAAGAAAATGTTAAGAAAACTCTATTTTTATGTGGTTGATAATAACTTCATTATAAGTCACATAATAGGAAATTTGGTTTTTAAGTTCTTTTAATAAATAAAATTCTACTTTTGAATTAGTTGAGACATTAACATTATGTAGATGCAAATATCATGAGCATATAAAATAATAAGAACATAAGAAAATAATAGAAACAAATAATAAGCAAGGAAATAAAATATCAAGCATTGGGAACCTTAGCTTCATCAAGGAATCCCTGTCAAGTATTGGAGCCTTAGTTTCATCAAGGCATCCCGGGACTAAGAATGGACTAGTCCCACAATATCAAAGAAAATAAACAAAAGATTGTTTTGACTTGATATGGACAAGTCTAAGACTAGAAAGACTAGTCTTGAAGAAAAGCATGAAATAAATAAATTACAAAACATGAAATAAATAAATAAATACCAAGTGAGCTTATATGCTCTAAATAATATATACATAATACATAATATAAGTTAGATTAGAAGCAAATAATAACAATAATAGTAACAACATAATAAAATAGAAAGCTTATGTACAAGAACAAAACATGAACATGTTGTTGCTTTTACTACTCATGTAAGTTTCAAAACAACACCATAGTCATGCTAAGTTACATGACATTAATAGATAAATGGTTGAAAGAAATTTTTACCTAAGGTATTTGTGTGGTATGAAGATGGTAGTGACTGTAAGATTATGTGGTTATGGAGAGATGGTAGTTGTATGGCATGAAGAGAAATTCTTGTGGGTATTTGGTGAAAGAGAGTTTTGGTAAAGGGAAATGTTGTAGAGAGAGTTTGTGTATTGAATTTGAGAGAGTTTTGGTAGTGTAAATAATTGTGTGAAAGAATGAAAAAGGAATGGGGTATTTTAGATTTTTTTGAGTGAATTTTGGATGTAATAAAATAATTTGAAAAAGAAAAATAAATAGATGGAAGTGAGAGGGGGGGGAGGCGCCGGTTTTGCTTGGTAGGGGGGAATTGTTTTTATTTTATTTGTTTATGTAATAAAGAAATAATGTGTAAAGTTGATGTGAATAAAGTTGTATTGCAAATGAAAAAAGTAAGAAAATAGATATGTAGGTGTAAGAAATAGGTGTAAGAAAAAGTAGAGATAGTGAAATAGTAATGAATAGTAGAAAAGTACTATGAAAAGTAGATTAGACAATTAAAGTACCGGTAGTAATAAAAATACGCGTAATAATGCGATATTTGTAATTTTTAGCTACCGAAAAATTCTAAAACTGATATTTTTGGAATCCTTGTATTTTTATGAGTCTATTGGTATAAATGGAACATTTTTAATATTTCGAGCTTCAGGACACGCTTTTCGAGAACTGTCCCTATTTGAGTCCGAAGGACACTCGAAATTCGCGAATCTGATATTTTTATGTTACCTTATATTATTACGAATTGTTTTAAGCTATTGGCTTAATTTCCTTTTCTAGGGTTTGAGAATGCGAGATTGCCGGATCTTAAACACTAGGGTTCGTTATAGGCTTGTTGACTTTTAGGGTTCCGTTTTGATTTCCGATTTTACTGAGTTGTAAGATCGTATAATTTTTGAGTTTTGATCGTTTTATATTTGTAGCTCGACGTTTATGGTTTATCTTATTTTATTCATGATTATTTAATTGTTTTTAGTTCTCGGGATCGTTTAGCCGAGTCTAGGGTTATGAGTTGACTCAGTTTGACTTTTGGTGAAGATTTAGAATTTGTGATTCTAAAATTTACCGAAGGATTTAGGATTTTATCATCTCGTTGTTAAGCGGTATTTGGTTTTATAGTTTCGATTCGCGTTTTAGGAATTAGGTAGATTATTTAATCGGCGTACGGACGTTTATTATACCGGTAGTTTGGACTTTATATTTTGTTTCAAGGGTTCTCGTTTTCAGAAAGCTCATTCTTTATCTTATTTGGAATTAAGTTTTAACTTGATTCGATTTTTAGGGTTTCGTTTCCAGTATTTTAACTCGGTATAGAATTTGGTTTTTATCTTGAGTCGATTTTCGGGATGTAAATTTTGATAGTTAGACTTCTAGGATTATTTTTAAGAATTATGAAATTTTTGGGAGTTTACAAACTTGATGCATGCATGCTTTTGATATTATTTACAAAATGGAAAATTTAAGAAACTTCTTACTTGTGTAACTCCATGATTATACACTTTCAAGAAAAACTAGTTTCCTAACTCTGACTATCTCATTTGTTTTGAAGTTATTTCTTTAAGAAAGGCAATTTATCTTTATCTAGATTGAGTCTTTATTATACCTATTACCCAAGCCTTCATTTCTATATAAAAACTTGCATTCTACACTTTGCAAATATGTTTTCAAATAGGATTTGTCCAAAAATCCGAATTTCTTGAAATTAAATTTTTTAGTGATTCTTTTGGGAAAAATTGTTTAATGAATTAAAAACTTAAGACTTTAAGATACCTATTACCTAAGGAATCCATTTAACACATAAAACTTCTATTTTGAACTTGGATGATAGGTATTCTTATGACTTATATTCAAAATTACGAATTTCATATGTTGAGTACTAACTCAAAATTTTCCATCTAGATTCCACTTCTTATTTGATACATTAATCTCATTAAAACTCATTTCAACTTATAAAAATTACTACCTAATGATACATATTATCTATATCCTTCATTTTTCCACATAAAACATGAGTTTTAAAGTTGATAAAAGGGTTTTCAAAAAAGGCCTTTGAAACCATACGAATTTGTCTTTGAATATTTCAAACAAAAACTTTTTCCTTTCAAGTTCATTGCTTTATTTGCTTAAGGATCTACCAACTATCACATTTATACACCTAAAACAAAGCCTTTATGAGTATGAATTCATGAAAACATAAATCATCCACAAGATCATAAATGTCAAGCATGGTATAAGTATCTAAAAGCTAAATCTACTACTTATGATGTATGAAATGGAGTTTTAAAGCATGAACATGAAATTTTTATGCTAGATCTCTACTTTACTCCACTCCTACATACATGAACATGAAATATCCATAACAAAAACTTGATCAAACATAAGATCTACTCTTGTGATGGCTTGATATTCATGTAGTAGCATTTTCTTTGTCCCTAGCAAGAGCTCATGAGGACTTTGAGTGAAAATACTCATGAATAATCTTGCCATTACAAGATTAAATGGTAGTAAGGCTTAGGAATCATCACCTAAGGCTTGAAATAGATGAAAAATGGAGAAGATTGAAGCTTGTGTTGTAGTTGTGTGGTGGAGCTAGGGTTCACAGCAAAGAGGGAAGAAATGGGAGAGTTTTGAGAGCTTTTAGAACACATGAAATAAATGTGAAGGAGAGAGAGATAAAAGACTATTTATATTAAGTGGGATTAGGGTTTGTTTGTATTATAAAAGGAGATAAAATGAAACAAATTGGGGGGGAAAAATGGGGATATGCGCCAGCCACTATTGAGTGAAAGAGAGGGAGTGTTTTGATTTTATTTGAAATTGAAATTTGTGTAATAAATTGTATTAAATGTAATAATTTGTTAAGAGACAAAATTTCTTGGAAAAGAAAATATAATTGAGTAGTTGTAAGGATGTAAGATTAGGGTATGGGTGTGTCTATAGTAGGTTGTACTTGTGAATAGTAATAAATAGTAGATAAGACATCTACCTTATCGGTCGAAAAATTATAAAACATATATTTTGGAATCCTTATAAAATTTCGGTTCTAACGAGTATTCCGGAATATTTTTCTGAGTTCCTAGTTTCGAGGCTCGCTTTTCTGTAATGGAGCTCGGGAAAGCCCGGAATAGAAAATTTTTCTAAATCAAAACTTTATATGGTTTGAATTATGCTATAAAACAATAATCCACATTAAATCATTCTATAGGGGTTCCTTTATATAGAAATCGAAGAAAAGCCAGAATTAGGGTTCCTAGGTTGCTTGTACTAATCCTATTTAGGGTTTTGATTTCCGATTTACGGAGCTTACTCGGTTACTAAGAAAACCGGGGTTTACAACCTACCCACCTTAAACAAAGTTTTGTCCTTAAAACTTGAACGACTTACCTGATTCTTCAAACAGGTTTGGATACTTTTGCCGCATCTCATTTTCTGCTTCCCAAGTTGCTTTCTCGTGTGCATGATTCCTCCAAAGGACCTTTACATACTTAATTTCCTTATTCCTTAATTTTTGTACCTTGGTATCCAAGATCTGCACCGAGTGCTCCTCATAAGTGAGGTTTTCCTTTAGTAACACCGGTTCCAATTCAATGACCTGATCCGGGCCTGCTACATGCTTGCGAAGAACAGAGACATGAAAAACATTGTGCACTCCCAAAAGATTTGGTGGCAAGGTAAGGCAATATGCTAACTCTCCCACCCGTTCCAACGCTTCAAAGGGACCAATATACCGGGGGCTCAACTTTCCTTGTGAGCGAACTCGATGAATACTCTTGATAGGGTTTATCTTTAGATATACATGATCTCCCACTTGAAACTCGAGAACCTTTCTTTTTAAATCTGCCCAACTCTTTTGTCTATCTTAGGCTTCCTTCATCCGTTTTTGGATTATCTGAACCTTGTCGGCAGCATCTTGTACAAGATCAGGTCCAAGAACCATCTTTTCTACATCATCCCAAAACAATGGAGATCTACACTTACGTCCATATAAGGCCTCATAAGGCAGCATCTTGATGGTCGAGTGATAGCTATTGTTGTAAGCGAACTCAACCAAAGGTAAGTGCGCTTCCCAACTTCCTTTGAACTCCATCACACATGCCCGAAGCATATCTTCTAAAGTCTGAATTGTTCTTTCGGACTGTCCATCAGTCTGTGGATGATAAGCTGTGCCAAATTGCAACTTTGTTCCCATACACCTCTGCAAGCTCACCCAGAACTTAGACACAAACCTTGGGTCTTGATCTGATACAATCCCAGCCGGTACTCTGTGTAAGCGAACAATTTCCTTCATGTAAAGTCTCGTCAATTTATCCATGGAGTAAGTCATACTTATTGGCAAGAAATGAACACTTAGTTAATCAGTCCACAACAACCCATATAGCATCATGACCTAACGGTGTCCTTGGTAAACCACAAACAAAATCCATGGAAATCTGGTCCCACTTCCATTCTGGTATAGGCAAAGTTTTTAGCAATCCACCTGGCCTTTGATGTTCTACCTTCACTTGTTGGCATGTTGGGCACTTAATCACAAAATCTGTCACATCCCGTTTCATTCCATTCCACCAATAATGTCCTTTAAGGTCTTGGTACATTTTGGTTCCTCCTGGGTGTATTGTATATCCGAAATTGTGTGCTTCACTCATAATTTCCTTCCTCATTTCTTCACCATAGGGCACACACAATCGTCCTTTCATCCTTATCACGCCGTCTTCATCTATGGTAAAATTAGTATACTTCCCCTCTTGAACTTCCTTCTTTATCCTTTGAATCACTTCATCATAACGTTGAGCCTCTTTAATCCTCTCCACTAAAGTTGGCTCCAACACCAAACCTGCTATCTCCATTTCCAAGTCTTGCCCAACAAATTTAATGCTTAACTTCTCAAATTCCTTTATCAATTCTTTCTAGTCTGTCAAAAGAGTTGCAACTTCACCATGATTCTTACGACTTAAGGCATCAGCAACCGCGTTTACCTTCCCTGAGCAGTAATTAATTCCCATATCATAATCTTTGATTAACTCCAGCCATCTTCGTTGCTTCATGTTCAGTTCTTTTTTAGAACAAATACTTAAGACTTTTATGATCGGTATAGATCTCACACCTTTGTCCATAAAGGTAATGTCTCCATATTTTCAAGGCAAAGACAACTGCGGCTAACTCTAAGTCATGTGTGGGATAATTTTGCTCATGTGGCCTTAGCTGCCTTGATGCATATGCAATCACCTTCCCTTCTTGCATGAAAACGCATCCGAGACCATTTCTCGAAGCATCACTGTGTACCGTGTAGGGTTTCTCGAGGTTTGGTAAAACCAAGATATGAACAAAAACAAGTCGTTGTTTCCATTCTTGGAAGCTTTGATCATGCTTTTCCGTCCAAACAAACTTTTCATTCTTTTGAGTCAACTGGGTTAACGGTTTGGCTATCTTAGAAAAGTCTTGGACAAATTTCCTGTAATATCCAGCTAAACCCAAAAAGCTTCTTACTTCGGTCACGGTCATAGGCGGCTTCCACTCCACCATAGACTTAATCTTCTCGGGGTCTACAAATACGCCATCACCTGACACAACATGTCCCAGAAATGAGATCCTGTCTAGCCAGAAGTCACACTTGGAAAACTTGGCATACAATTTATGTTCCCTTAAGGTTTGTAATGCCATGCAAAGGTGCTCTTCATGTTGCTCCCTTGTCTTCGAGTAAATTAAAATATCATCAACAAACACAATCATACACTTATCCAACAAGGATTTATATACCCGATTCATCAAGTCCATAAAAGCAGCAGGAGCATTCATTAATCCAAAAGACATCACTAAGAACTCATAATGTCCATAACGAGTCCGAAAAGTAGTTTTTGGTACATCTTCAGGTCTGACTCTTAATTGGTGATACCTCGATCGTAGGTCAATCCGTGAAAATACACTTGCTCCTTGTAACTGATCAAAAAGGTCATCAATCCTTGAAAGTGGATACTTATTCTTGATGGTAACTTTATTCAATTCCCGATAATCAACACATAACCTCATTGACCCATCCTTTTTCTTAACAAATAGCACAGGTGCACCCCATGGTGACACACTTGGTCTTATGAATCCTTGGTCCAAGAGTTCTTGCAATTACTTTTGTAATTCTTTTAACTCAACAGGGGCCATACGATAAGGTGATTTTGATATCGGCTCAGTGTTCGGCACCAAGTCAATCTCAAAATCAATTTCTCTCTTAGGAGGCAAACCTTGTAACTCGTCCGAAAAGACATCAGAAAATTCCTTGACAACGGTTATATCCTCAATCTCAAGTAATCCTTCCTCCTTTTCCATTGCATTAAGGAAACTTTCACTTTTACTTTCAACCTCTCCATCCATGATCAACTCAAATGAGCCTAGGTCTGTTCCTCGTGGAGATACGGTCTCACCCGTGAACTCAACATCTAATCCATCATCATCCTTAAAATTCACTTTCTTCGTTCGACAGTTTACAACAGCTTTAGTAACGGCTAGCCAACTCATTCCCAAAATCACCTCATATCTACTCATCTCCATCACTATTAAATCACACCTCGTACCATGCCCATGAATCTCTATTGGATAATCCTTTAACATCTCATTTGTTGTCACAATGCTTCTAGTAGGGGTTTTAACATGAAAGCTAGAGGCAACAGTGACTATTTGTAAACCAACTTGTCTAGCCAATCTGGTGGTGATAAACGAGTGTGGCTCCCGTGTCAAACAAGGCATAAGCAGTCGTTTTAGCTACCCATATGTATCCTGCGTCCAACACTTACTAATTACTATCTTCATACCATCCCAACTCACTAGCCTAACTTTCTTATTTTAACTGAGCTTGTTTTTCTTTCATTAAACTCGAGTCTTAACACTTAAAAAATAGCAGATAAATAAGAGCAAAAAGTAGGAGATGTACCTGTAACAAGGCCAAAGTCCGGACCACTATCTTCCTCGAGAGCAGCCAATCTGCAATCTTCATCTCCCATCTCTTCACATACCCATTGTCCTTCGAGGTTATAGATCCTCATCCCATGCATTGCTGAAGCAAAGCAGCTACCATTATTTCCACCGATCCCATTCCCGGGTTGCCATTGCTGATCCTCCAAAAGATCTACCTGGGGCATCCTTCCTCTATGGGCAGTCATTGGCAAAGTGACCCTTTTGCTTGCAAACAAAACATATAGTGGTAACCTTCCTTGGGCAATCAATAATCTTGTGAGATGGTTCGCCACAGAAATAACACTTATCCCTCAACTATGGGCATCTCTTAGGGTAGTGCTTCCCCTTACATTTCCAGCAACTAACACCTTTAGGGGTAGGCTATCCCCCACTAGTGTTATTCTTAAAGCCAAAAGAAGGCTTGAACTTTCTTTGAGAGAATCCAGATCCCGATCCCCCATAAAACTTCCTTCCAAATACCGAAGGTGTCCTTTCTGCACTCTTGCCCTTTCTCTTCTTAGCCCCTACCACTATCCTGGCTCTTTCCACTAGTTCTCTAAATGATCTAATATCAAATTCCTCCAGCCTCATCCTCAACTCCTCATCCAAACCATTCAAGAAAACTTGTCTTTTTAGCTCCTCACTATACTTGTAAGAATCCGGAGCATACTGTGTTGGTCCCAGAAATGCAAACAAGAGGGGAGGGGTGAATTGTTTGCTTTTAAAAAATTTTGAAAACACTTAACAAATTAAAATCTTTGGAAACTTCTTTTAACAAATAATTTAGAGAATCAGATTATAACTAATATAAATTGTTGCTTTGTAGAACTTAATAAAAAAAGATATGAACAACAATACAAACAATTATAACCAATAAAAATTGTAGAGTAATAAAGTGCAGAAAATTAAATGAGCCTAGAAATTTATAGAGGTTCCTCCTTGCGAGTACGTCCTCTCTTCCAGCTCCACTGCTGGGGATCCGGTTTCCAACTGGGTCGATCCACTAATCCAATTAATCAAAAAGAGATTACAAACACCAATCGAATCTTGTTCTGTCTCACAAGCCTATATCTATTGGCTATACATAGACTACAAGATTATTTGTAATCTTCTCAACAACTCTCAACACACTCAATACAAGAGTAGAGAATCTTCAATCAAGAGTTACAATAAACACTCTAATTATTTGAGCACAATAACATAGAAGAAAGTAAGTTTTGGATTTTTGCACAAAATGTCTGACTATTTGACTAGTGTCTGACGGAACGTTTGATGAAGTAGAAGTATAATATTGAAAGTAAAATTTCAGCTCGTGTAATTCTGGGTTTTTTCAATCTCGTCTCTTCTGTTCTTCTTTTTCCTGAAACATTATACATATATATAAAATATCCTGGTCTTTTTCCTTCATTTCAACGGACTTCAACAACCTTATCTTTATCCACAAAACAAATATGCCTTGGAGCTGATTTAAAATTTAAAGAAGAAACTGAGAATATTGATATCCCGTAATATCTTCAAGAACACAGCTTCTGGTTGTTAAAAGAATATGAGGAGAGATATAGATAGAAGAGAATATCTCATATTTTGAAAACCAAATATGGAGAGAAATCCGCATAAGGTGCCTGGTTGGGATATTTTCCTGATACTGTGGAATAAAAACGATTTAGAACAGATTTGAAATTTATTCAAATCTTCCCACAAAATCCGAGATTTAGATATGTATCTTATCCAGAAAAATCCTCAGCTTGATATGATTCACGTGATATGAAGAAGTTAGAAGAAATCACTGCACGTCTGAAACAGCAAGCTACTTGAAGAAGATGAACAGTAAAAAAAATAAAATAAACATCTTGAAAGTTCAAAATCCTCGTGAGATTTAAATCCTCCTTATGGAACGTATTAGATATACTCTCTAATATCTAAGAAAGAAGTTAGGCCTTCAATCAATTACTTATGTAAAAAAATCAATCTAATAAATCCGATTTAGAAAAACCTGATCTGAACGTGACAGCTTCTTTATACTGTCTGATGAAGAACCAGAAAGTCTAACCTTCGTCTGATATATTAATATTTCACCCTTGAATTTTCTTAGGGCCTGATGTTTAAAAGATCAGAACCTTATTGTCTGACATACTATCTAATAATCTGCACACTGCACACTTAATAAATCTTATTATATTTTATTTTTCTTTAGTTATCATCAAAATAAAATAAAGAGAACCTAACATTCTCCCCCTTTTTGATGATAACAAGACCTTTGAAAAATTTTGTAATTCAATTTAAAATATTCAATTTAGAATATTCCATGTAACCATTGTAAGCCTCGGAAAATTTCAGTAAATAATTCTACGATGAACTTCAAAAATAAACCCTAAAAATCACTCCAAATTAAAACCGAACTTTGAACGAGTCCTGAAATATAAACGAAAGTAAGAATTCATTAGTCTTGACAAAATCTAAAAATAAAATAAGGACTACAAAAGTCCTAAGTCCAAAAACCATTACATAAGATAAACTTCTTACCTAATCTATAATTCATAAAAATCGGGATAAAAATAAAACACAGTGATAATTTGCTAAAAAGCAAGTTAATCCATAACATGACAATTTGAAGGATCAGGAAATCACCAAAGGCCAATTCCATAATTAGGCTTTGGCACGATTAAGAAAACTTTATCTGCCAATAATAAAATATAGACTTTGGAAATTCCCCAAACGACCAGACTAATAATCCTAAGAGACAGAAATCACAATAAAGCCCTAACGATCAAATCAAACTCCCAATAATCATAGAACGAGTTGGAAATTGAAATCTCGTAATATTAAGAAGGAAGAATTCAAGAAACAAAATAACAAATTAGATAATCCTTAAGTTGACCAATTGTTCACAAAACCTTAGATCGAAGGAAAAATAAATACGAAAACAAAACACTATGAAGATCCTTTTTCAAAGCAAATTATAAAAATCAAGATTTCCCCAAAATCATTCCAAAAATCAATATTTGACTCAAACTCAAGAAAATCATATCTGGTAACCATTACCGATATAACTCCGAATATAATAATTCAATTCAAGATTTCGAAAGCAATAAGAGATATTAAATACTTATAAAAAATAAAATTTAAAACAAATTTCTCAAACTAAATACGTTGTATAAACAGAAAATCTCAGTTTCCAATTTGGCAAAGGTCTAAACCGAAAAATCATCCGAAAACTCTAACCGGAATACAATAGTATAAGTCCGGCAATCTAGCGCCCCTAACCGTAGAGGCCAAGATGTAGTTTAAATATATAGAATAACTCATAGTAATATGAGTTCGTTTATAATTATCAGATTGGTAAATTTTTGATCTTTCGAACCCGTTCGGATACAGTCTTCGAAAAGCGTGTCCCGGGGCTCGAGATATCAAAAATATATCATTAGTACCGTTAGACCCGTAATTTTATACGATTTCTAAATATATCAGTTATATAATTTTTCGGGTTATAAAAGTTACAGTTATAACCTTTTATCGTATTTTCATTTCTACCGGTAATTGATTAGTCTATTGCACTATTCATTTTATTTCATTACATAATTTTATTATTATTATTATTATTTTTATACCCTGGGTTTCCTAGTAATCAAGTAAACTTTGAAAACCAGAAAATAAAACCCTAAACCGGTTTAGTTCAAAGCGTTATGAGAAAGACCTAGAAACCCTAAATCCGGCTTTTCCTCGATTTCCAAATAAGAAACTTTTATGAGCAAAAATTAATTTTGAATATAGTTCTTGATTATATTTCAAACCAAGAAAATATCAGATTTTAAGAAAATTTCAAATCCGGGTCATCCCGAGACCCATTATAGAAAAGCGTGCCCCGGAACTAGAATTTCAAAAATTTACTTATGAGTACTCATTTGAATCGAAATAAAATAAGGATCTCAAAAATATATTTTTCTTAATTTTCTGGCTTACGAAAAATACAGTTGTAGCCTTTTTATTCGTATTTCCTTACTACCGGAAAATCAAATTGTCTTGTCAACTATTCACTACTATTCAAAAAGTACCACCTATACTACCTAGTCTACCTATTAGCCACCCTACAAATCTAACCCTTACCATCACTCAAATCACTCACTTTTCTCTACACATTTTGTCCCTTAACTTCTCTTACACTCTTAACAATTTCACATCATGTTAAATCAATCAATCAAAGTAAAAGTTTTTCAAACTTCTTCCCTCCTCCATGAATAGTGCCGGCGTGAATAGTGCCCCCTCCCCATGTCCTTTTTGCAAAATTTTTTTTATTTAATCTAACTCCATTTAACCTAATCCCATTCCATATATATACTACTTTTTCTCTCTCCTTCCTCATTCTTTCACTTTTCCATTTTCACAAAGTGAAAAAGCTCTCAAAACACTCTCTTTTTCTCTCCTCTCCACTCCCTCTTTTCCCTCTTGGGCGAAACTTGCAAGCCCCACACACACACACACACTTAACTTTCCATTTCCTCTTTACATCTCCATTCCACTTCAAGTAAGTAAGCCTTTTGCCCTTTCCATCCTTAGATCTTTGTTATGGCTAAGTAATTCTTGGATATTTCAACCAAGTGTCCCCATGATCTTTTGGTAGGGACAATGAGATATCAAGACAAGAATACCGAACCATTACAATGTGGATCTAACTTTTAAAGAAGCTTTCATACCAAAAGCTTTATGTTCCTCCAACAAAAAGTATTTTAAAGCAAAGATCTTTTGTAAAAAAATATAGTTTTTATGTTTTCAAAACTTATTTAAGCACTTGATATAGTAGATCTACCATTTTATTACTCATATTCATGTAGGCATTTAAGATCTCATCATTATTTTGTGTTTATGCGCATTAATAGTCTTTAATGTTTTTGTCTTTAGTAAATGACTTTCCTAGTATATAGATCTATAGATAGATGAGTCCATGAAGTCAAAAAGAAAAGTACTTTTCAAGAAATGAACTTGTGAAAATTCGGATGACTTTGAAAACCTAGGTCAAAAACACTTTTATCAACTTCTAAACTTATATTTTACAAGAGAAATAAAGCCTATAGGTAATAGATAATGTTTAGTAATATTTTTCATGAGTCTAAATGAGTTTTTACTAAAGAAAATGTTGGAAACAAGAAATGAAGTCCATAGGAGTTTTGAGTTAAAAGTCATGTAGACAAAATTCGTAATAATGGATGTAGGGTTAGAAAACACTATTTTTCCAACTTCAAAAATGATATTTTCTTAAATAAATGAAGTCCTTAGGATATAGATATAATAAATACTTAAAGTATTAAGTACAAAATATATTTTTCCTAAGAGAATCAACTTGAAAATGGACTTTTGTAAATTCGGATTTTTGGAAACCCCATAGTAAAAGACCCACTTAAAAGTTTACAAATGTGGATTTTATTAAAGAAATAAAGGCCTTAGGATATAACTAATATAAGGGTCAAAATTTCTTTAAACAAAGTAGAGTTTTTCTAAAGAAAATCCTTTGTAATATGTAGTTGTGGTCAAGTGTAGTGAATTCACTTACTAAACATTGGTATAAAATGGTTTCTAAGAAAAGTTTGTTTTAAAATTCTTTAAATTTAAAAAGTTATAAGAACATAGACTCATTAAAGTTCACATCATGACATTCATGATAGGGAAAATCATTACCATTGCATTTAGTATCATTTCATACTTAGGAATCTCAAATGCATTCATGAAAACCGCATTTTTGGAATTGATAAACCCGCTGTACAGATCTGATCCCTCAATTCCGAGGCTTAGATATTTTCAAAACTTGATTTAACTTCGTATTTAGAAAGCTCTTCCGAAGTAGATAGAAATCGATATAAAATTTGCGAGATTCCGAGTTAAAATGACCAAGTTATGGCCGTTTTAAGTTGGAATTCCCGCTTAGGACGCGAATTACGAATTTGATAAGTTCGTATGAAGTCGTTGGATTAGTTTGAGTTGAAATACTGATTAGAGTATTTCTTCCTTTTTAGGTTATCCCGAGTTCGACGATTCCCTACCACCGGATTATTATTACTAGAAGACCGGTGATCCAATGGTCAGTGAGTTTTTCTTCCCAATTCATTTATTGTATGTGCTTGTAAAGTAGTGCACTAGAATGTAGGTCAATTGAATGGAATATGAATGATGGGGATTAATGGGAAATTATATGATTGTTGATGATGTGAGAACAAAATTAAGAATATCGAAACCGGGTGATAAACTTTGATTGTATAGTTAGCTATGATGGATTGTCTGATAAATTGATTGATCGCCTAAGTAAATTGGCTTAATCAACTACTTGAGTAATGATAAATTGACATGTGCATATCACAAGGGGATGGAGCATGAGCATTTGTAGGTTAGTCGTGAACCATAAACGACATCGAATAATCGTAGGTTAGTCGTGAACCATAAACGACATCGAATAATCGTAGGTTAGCCGTGATCCATAAACGGGATATTGTTAGTACCGTAGGATTCGTTAATCTGCTAACCCGGGATGGAGGGCGCAATTCCATCCACATATGATTTCCGGTTGGTCATATGTATGTTGAACTCATGTGTTTGATGCATACACTTGCTTGATAAATAACTTGATTGAATTGCTGTGACATAAATGTTTTTGTGGGAGATTACACTCACTAAGCTAGTGTAGCTTATACCCCAATAGTTGTTTAAATGAGCTGGTTATACCAAGAAATGCTAAGTGGGGACCAAGATGGTTGAAGTCGAGAATGACTTCGGGATTCCGGCAAGATATAAGAGTGCTTGAAGTTTTTGGCTAAGCTTTACGATTGGCCTTGTAATAGTTTTATGTAGCGAAATCTTGGGATAAATGTAATCGAAGCTTGATGATCTATATTTTGAAGTATAGTGTTTTGTATTTAGAGTATAGTGGATTGCATTTCCTTTACATTGTTACTCAATTGTATCAACATAAAACGTATCATTCCGATGTGTCTCCTCTATGTGTTAGACGCCTTGTAAATAGTATGGAAGCCTTCGCGTAACTGAGGTGGTCATTCTTAGGCTTTAATATTGTGTACGGCGGACTGCCACGTTTAGGGTACCCTTCGGGGCGTGACAGTTTAGTTGGTATCAGAGCAACAAGGTTTTGGGAATTAGGTGGGAAGACTTTAAGAGGATAGAATAGTAGGATATGATCTTAGGAATGGATAGGTAAGTGTTAGATGACCCTTAGGTAAAGACGAACTAGATTTAGCTCAATGACCTTTAAGGTATGACTTTCGATCATTAAGGATTTGAATTCTATCTTGGAGACTTTTGAAGAACATAGAAACAAACATAGGAAGAAGGAAGATGAAAATATTTGATGGGATGATCGAATATATACTAGCAACTGCAAAAATATAGGAGTAAGTGACCTTACCCGACTTTTAGTTCAAACCAATGATAGAGATGCTAGATTACCCCTTTGACCTAGGAGACCACTAGGTGGGTAGGATTGATTGCGCGATTTCACTGTTTTTCTAAATAAACAAGTTTAATGAAAATAAAAAGTTGTAATTCTTTTTCTAAAATAAGTAACTTGCGTGTAGTATAACTAGGTTAACGCGACCGTCTCGTCCTATTTCTAGGAGACTACCTATGGAGAACGTGCAACCGTCGACTAGCCTTCCCGATGAACAACAAGTGAGAGACACTCCACCACCACAAGATCCAATGCAACAAGTCATAGACATTCTAGGGTGTTTGGTGGATACACAAAAGCTCCTCTTACAACAAGTGCTTGTTAGGAATGTGCCGGTTCAGGTGGAAGGACCCCACCATGTGGCAATGCAAGGAATTGAGACTCCTTCTGTTATGGCTAGTCCAAGCTCCAAAGTCATAAGGTATAAGACAACTAGCCTAACAGTTAAGAATGAACCTTTTAAGAAGCGTAAGATCAATTATTGGAAGTACAAGGAACGTCATTATCCAAGACAGTGTCCACAACTGAAGCACATGTGTTACCTCTGTGGAGATCCCGAGCATAAGATTATGGACTGTCTAGGAAAGAAAACCCTAAAGTGCTTCATCTGCAAACAGCGGGACACTGAGCGAGTAGATGCCCCCACAAGAATTAACAACTGGATAGCTGCCCTTGTTTGGAAGAAGTCAGTCTCCTAGAAATATCGATAGACCTCTCGTGTTGAGCGTAAGGAGCAAATAACTTAAAAAAAAATGTTTTGAAAATGTAAATCAATGTTGTGGTTTATCATCTAGTTCATGAATTAGTTCCAATGTATGTTTTGCATCATTTCTTTGAACTTTTGTAATGAAAGATTTACATCTTCTCTTCATTTCATGTATTTCGTTTTGAATATCATGAAGTTTTTATCGATTTCGATTTCAGTAGAATTTCAATATTTCTTACATATGTTTTTATTTCCCCATTTCCGTGTTCTGTATTTCCGATAAGTTTCTTTAAGCTTCTTTTACCGCCTTAGGACGTAATAAAAAATTTAGAATTTTCACCTAAGCTTAATAAAAGTATAGGAGACATACCCAACCACCACAAGAACCTGACATGACTCCTTTAGGACATGAGAACCATGTGATACCCGAACCACCTAACCAAGGAGAAAATGCCTCAATAGAGATTGAACGGCTTACTAGTCAGATAAGAGGCTACATGCAACAGACTCAAGTCAGTTCAACGTCTACACCTATAAGATATGTGCAAGAAACGATGCAAGATGAACCCCGATCACCTCAATACCACCAAAGCCTCTTACCATGCTTCATAAAGTGTAACGAGTATTTCGACAGAGTTTTTGGAAAACCCGATGAGGCAGAGGATTGGTTGGCACACATTGAGAAGTCCTTTAATGCTTTTGAAGTACCACACCACCTGAGAGTCAATTATGGAACCTTTATGCTTCGCTTACATGCCCGAGTATGGTGGGAATCTAAGGAAAGAGAGTTGACACCTCCAGTTACATGGGAGATGTTTAAATATGAGTTTTAAAAAAAAATAAAAAATAAAAAAATAAAAAATAAAAATTTCCCCATGAGCTTAAGAGTCCAGTACAGTTCAGATTTTCTCAATATCTCACAAGGAGATCGTAGTGTGGAACAGTACGAAACCGAGTTCAGTAGATTGTTGCAATATGCTCCAGAATCATATAAGCAAAGTGAGGAACTCAAAAGAGAAGTGTTTCTAAATGGTTTAAAAGAAGACCTTCGGACTCGATTGGAAGAATTGGATATTAGGAGTTATCAAGGATTGCTAGAAAGAGCACGGATAATAGAAAATGCTCAAAGGAGGAGGCAAGAAAGAAGTAAGAAGGAAATGGAGTTCTATGTTGCAATGACCCCGAGTCAAAATGTCATAACACTTCCCTTGGATAATGACCCAAACAAGGAAGAAGACATAATTTTGGATAAGCTATAATGTTGGAAATGTAAGAGAGACATTGCCCTATTCAGTGTCCACAACTCCAATTCAAGTGCTATCTCTATGGGGACCCTAGTCACAAAGTTGAGAAGTGTCCTAAAAAGATGACCACCAGATGCTTTCTTTGCACAAAAACGAAACATTGGCTAAAACATGCCCTGAACGGAATAACCTGCATGTTGCTTTGTTGGATCTACCTAGGAAGAAGAGAAAGAGATATAACAGGAATAAAAGCAACAAAGGAAAAAGGAATCGAGGTCCTTCAAGGACATCTACATCCGGAAATATAGTCCACAACCCTCACACATATGGAGTGTATGAAAGAGCTAGTGATGAGGAGCTGGAGTCCTTTGCCATGGAAGGAAGCGAGGATCAAAGATGCAACTCGATACCAGGTTAGCGCTATACCCTTAGAATACCGCATATTCTTTCCTGCCAATAGAATCAAAGAGATAGGTTGATTAGAAATACCTTCGGATTACATGGCTAGACTAAAAATAGGAAAGCCCGAGACCATTAAAAGTTAGAATGAGCCAATAATGGAAACTAAAACAAAAACTCGATTAATTTAATGAATTCCAAGACACACCACATACAACTTCTTATAAATAAAGAACTTTGAAAGATCGAAAATCTACGATGATTGTTACATAAAAGTTAAAATTTCAAAAATTAAATCTCAATTACCAAACTCCGTAAGATCTTCACAAGTAATAAGTATACAATAAAGCAATGAGATTCTTGATTTCAACCCCATCAAGATGATCACGATGATAAGAATTTAAAACGATGATGACATTTTTTTTAAGAAATAGAATCATAAAGCACAATATGTATATACAGCTACATAAGAATGGAGAAGCGAATCCACAACCTTCGTTGGTCAAGTAATCGAGTCATGAAAGGTCGTGTTGTCAAGAGTCGTCTAGTGTCGGTCTAGTCGAGTCGTCTGTGGTCTGAGTCAAGTCCATGTCGTTTTCAAAAGAGTCGTGTAAGTGAAGGTTGGAATCGCTAAGCCAAATCTTATTAATTTGTATGTGCTATATTCCGTAAAATACCTCTCATACAAAATTTAAAAATGATACAAACCAAAGCACAAAACGATGATAGAAATATAACTCAAAATTCATAATCTTTTCTTGAAACGATGTACACGTAACAAGTTTTGCGGACAAAACTTTCTTTAAGGTGGGGAGGATGTAAGCCCCGGAAAATTTCAGTAAATAATTCTACGATGAACTTCGAAAATAAACCCTAAAAATCACTCCAAATTAAAACCGAACTTTGAACGAGTCCTGAAATATAAACGAAAGTAAGAATTCATTAGTCTTGACAAAATCTAAAAAAAAATAAGGACTACAAAAGTCCTTAAGTCCAAAAACCATTACGTAAGATAAACTTCTTACCTAATCTATAATTCATAAAAATCGGGATAAAAATAAAACACAGTGATAATTTGCTAAAAAGCAAGTTAATCCATAACATGACAATTTGAAGGATCAGGAAATCACCAAAGGCCAATTCCATAATTAGGCTTTGGCACGATTAAGAAAACTTTATCTGAATAATAAAATATAGACTTTGGAATTCCCCAAACGACCAGACTAATAATCCTAAGAGACGGAAATCACAATAAAGCCCTAACGATCAAATCAAACTCCCAAGAATCATAGAACGAGTTGGAAATTGAAATCTCGTAATCTTAAGAAGGAAGAATTCAAGAAACAAAATAACAAATTAGATAATCCTTAAGTTGACCAATTGTTCACAAAACCTTAATCGAAGGAAAAATAAATACGAAAACAAAACACTATGAAGATCCTTTTTCAAAGCAAATTATAAAAATCAAGATTTCCCCAAAATCATTCCAAAAATCGATATTTGACTCAAACTCAAGAAAATCATATCTGGTAACCATTACCGATATAACTCCGATATAATAATTCAATTCAAGATTTCCGAAAGCAATAAGAGATATTAAATACTTATAAAAAATAAAATTTAAAATAAATTTCTCAAACTAAATACGTTGTATAAACAGAAAATCTCAGTTTCCAATTTGGCAAAGGTCTAAACCGAAAATTCATCCGAAAACTCTAACCGGAATACAATAGTATAAGTCCGGCAATCTAGCACCCCTAACCATAGAGGCCGAGATGTAGTTTAAATATATAGAATAACTCATAGTAATATGAGTTCGTTTATAATTTTCAGATTGGTAAATTTTTGATCTATTTCGAACCCGTTCGGATACAGACTTCGAAAAGCGTGTCCCGGGGCTCGAGATATCAAAAATATATCATTAGTACCGTTAGACCCGTAATTTTATAAGATTTCTAAATATATCAGTTATATAATTTTTCGGGTTATAAAAGTTACAGTTATAACCTTTTTATCGTATTTTCATTTCTACCGGTAATTGATTAGTCTATTGCACTATTCATTTTATTTCATTACATAATTTTATTATTATTATTATTATTATTTTTATACCCTGGGTTTCCTAGTAATCAAGTAAACTTTGAAAACCAGAAAATGAAACCCTAAACTGGTTTAGTTCAAAGCGTTATGAGAAAGACCTAGAAACCCTAAATCCAGCTTTTCCTCGATTTCCAAATAAGAAACTTTTATGAGCAAAATTAATTTTGAATATAGTTCTTGATTATATTTCAAACCAAGAAAATATCAGATTTTAAGAAAATTTCAAATCCGGGTCATCCCGAGACCCATTATAGAAAAGCGTGCCCCGGAACTAGAATTTCAAAAATTTACTTATGAGTACTCATTTGAATCGAAATAAAATAAGGATCTCAAAAATATATTTTTCTTAATTTTCCGGCTTACGAAAAATATAGTTGTAGCCTTTTTATTCGTATTTCCTTACTACCGGAAAATCAAATTGTCTTGTCAACTATTCACTACTATTCAAAAAGTACCACCTATACTACCTAGTCTACCTATTAGCCACCCTACAAATCTAACCCTTACCATCACTCAAATCACTCACTTTTCTCTACACATTTTGTCCCTTAACTTCTCTTACACTCTTAACAATTTCACATCATGTTAAATCAATCAATCAAAGTAAAAGTTTTTCAAACTTCTTCCCTCCTCCATGAATAGTGCCGACGTGAATAGTGCCCCCTCCCCATGTCCTTTTTGCAAAATTTTTTTTATTTAATCTAACTCCATTTAACCTAATCCCATTCCATATATATACTACTTTTTCTCTCTCCTTCCTCATTCTTTCACTTTTCCATTTTCACAAAGTGAAAAAGCTCTCAAAACACTCTCTTTTTCTCTCCTCTCCACTCCCTCTTTTCCCTCTTGGCCGAAACTTGCAAGCCCACACACACACACACTCAACTTTCCATTTCCTCTTTACATCTCCATTCCACTTCAAGTAAGTAAGCCTTTTGCCCTTTCCATCCTTAGATCTTTGTTATGGCTAAGTAATTCTTGGATATTTCAACCAAGTGTTCCCATGATCTTTTGGTAGGGACAATGAGATATCAAGACAAGAATACCGAACCATTACAATGTGGATCTAACTTTTAAAGAAGCTTTCATACCAAAAGCTTTATTTCCTCCAACAAAAAGTATTTTAAACTAAAGATCTTTTGTAAAAAAATATAGTTTTTATGTTTTCAAAACTTATTTAAGCACTTGATATAGTAGATCTACCATTTTATTACTCATATTCATGTAGGCATTTAAGATCTCATCATTATTTTGTGTTTATGTGCATTAATAGTCTTTAATGTTTTTGTCTTTAGTAAATGACTTTCCTAGTATATAGATCTATAGATAGATGAGTCCGTGAAGTCAAAAAGAAAAGTACTTTTCAAGAAATGAACTTGTGAAAATTCGGATGACTTTGAAAACCTAGGTCAAAAACACTTTTATCAACTTCTAAACTTATATTTTACAAGAGAAATAAAGCCTATAGGTAATAGATAATGTTTAGTAATATTTTTCATGAGTCTAAATGAGTTTTTACTAAAGAAAATGTTGGAAACAAGAAATGAAGTCCATAGGAGTTTTGAGTTAAAAGTCATGTAGACAAAATTCGTAATAATGGATGTAGGGTTAGAAAACACTATTTTTCCAACTTCAAAAATGATATTTTCTTAAATAAATGAAGTCCTTAGGATATAGATATAATAAATACTTAAAGTATTAAGTACAAAAATATATTTTTCCTAAGAGAATCAACTTAAAAATGGACTTTTGTAAATTCGGATTTTTGGAAACCCCATAGTAAAAGACCCACTTAAAAGTTTACAAATGTGGATTTTATTAAAGAAATAAAGGCCTTAGGATATAACTAATATAAGGGTCAAAATTTCTTTAAACAAAGTAGAGTTTTTCTAAAGAAAATCCTTGTAATATGTAGTTGTGGTCAAGTGTAGTGAATTCACTTACTAAACATTGGTATAAAATGGTTTCTAAGAAAAGTTTGTTTTAAAATTCTTTAAATTTAAAAAGTTATAAGAACATAGACTCATTAAAGTTCATATCATGACATTCATGATAGGGAAAATCATTACCATTGCATTTAGTATCATTTCATACTTAGGAATCTCAAATGCATTCATGAAAACCGCATTTTTGGAATTGATAAACCTGCTGTACAGATCTGATCCCTCAATTCCGAGGCTTAGATATTTCCAAAACTTGATTTAAACTTCATATTTAGAAAGCTCTTCCGAAGTAGATAGAAATCGATATAAAATTTGCGAGATTCCGAGTTAAAATGACCAAGTTATGGCCGTTTTAAGTTGGAACTCCCGCTTAGGACGCGATTTACGAATTTGATAAGTTCGTATGAAGTCGTTGGATTAGTTTGAGTTGAAATACTGATTAGAGTATTTCTTCCTTTTTAGGTTATCCCGAGTTCGACGATTCCCTACCACCGGATTATTATTACTAGAAGACCGGTGATCCAATGGTCGTGTGAGTTTTTCTTCCCAATTCATTTATTGTATGTGCTTGTAACGTAGTGCACTAGAATGTAGGTCAATTGAATGGAATATGAATGATGGGGATTAATGGGGAATTATATGATTGATGATGATGTGAGAACACAAATTAAGAATATCGAAACCGGGTGATAAACTTTGATTGTATAGTTAGCTATGATGGATTGTCTGATAAATTGATTGATCGCCTAAGTAAATTGGCTTAATCAACTACTTGAGTTAATGATAAATTGACATGTGCATATCACAAGGGGATGGAGCATGAGCATTTGTAGGTTAGTCGTGAACCATAAACGACATCGAATAATCGTAGGTTAGTCGTGAACCATAAACGACATCGAATAATCGTAGGTTAGCCGTGATCCATAAACGGGATATTGTTAGTACCGCAGGATTCGTTAATCTGCTAACCCGGGATGGAGGGCGCAATTCCATCCACATATGATTTCCGGTTGGTCATATGTATGTTGAACTCATGTGTTTGATGCATACACTTGCTTGATTAATAACTTGATTGAATTGCTGTGACATAAATGTTTTTGTGGGAGATTACACTCACTAAGCTAGTGTAGCTAATACCCCAATAGTTGTTTAAATGAGCAGGTTATACCAAGAAATGCTAAGTAGGGACCAAGATGGTTGAAGTCGAGAATGACTTCGGGATTCTGGCAAGATATAAGAGTGCTTGAAGTTTTTGGCTAAGCTTTACGATTGGCCTTGTAATAGTTTTATGTAGCGAAATCTTGGGATAAATGTAATCGAAGCTTGATGATCTATATTTTGAAGTATAGTGTTTTATATATAGAGTATAGTGGATTGCATTTCCTTTACATTGTTACTCAATTGTATCAACATAAAACGTATCATTCCGATGTGTCTCCTCTATGTGTTAGACGCCTTGTACATAGTATGGAAGCCTTCGCGTGACTGAGGTGGTCATTCTTAGGCTTTAATATTGTGTACGGCGGACTGCCACGTTTAGGGTACCCTTCGGGGCGTGACAACCATAAATCAAACATTCCATTAAAAAATTATCAAAACATCATCTCCCCCTTTTTGTTATCAACAAATAAACTCCCCCTGAGCAAATGCTAAGAATATAACAAGAAAATATCATATGCATTAATAAAACCACAAACTGAAATTCAAATACACACAAAGAGCAGTAAAAAAAATTCAGTTCAACAAAACTAAAAACGTATCAACGAAAACTAAAATAAAAAATTAAGAGTCTTCATGTTTCTTGGCAGGCTTATCCTTATCAGCATCTTTTGATGCAGATTTTGAACCAGATTTTTTCTTTGAAGAGACTGCGCAAAGCTTGACAACAGACCTTTTAATCCTTGAATGAGTCACCTTAGGAGGAATTCCTATTGGTACATAAGAATCAACAATCCTTTTTAAAGTAGAAGAAAGATCCTCTTTTGGAGGTTGCTGAGGTGGATCTTATACAGTTTGAACAAGAGGTTGAAAGCTTTGAGATGGTGTAGATTGAGCATATTGAGCAATAATCTTGGATAAATCCAAGGGCCTGTAAAGAATGATGCTCAGGCATGGTGAAGGATCATGTGGAGTCTGAGAGATATCCTGTGTAGGAGATATAGAGGATTCAACTAATGGTTCAGGTTCAGACATTTTTGGAGAGGATGGATGAGTCTGTTCACCATGAGATTGAGGAGAACTAGGTTGGACAGACTCAACAGGAATATGTTTAGATGCAGCAGCAGGAGTTGATGATTGGGAAAGCAGCTGAGAGAGCAACTCTTTCATTGTTGCAAGATCATTTTCCATCTTATTAATTCTCTCAACATCCTTACTAGTTGAAGCCGAAGGATCTACTGTCTGATGGTAAATAGGAGTGTCTGGTGAATCAGAGTCAGTGTCTGATTGTCTTTGAGAGTGTTTTTCTTTAATTTCTACTCCTTTTAGACCAGACAAAGGATCACTTTTCTTCTTCTTCCTTACTTCCTGAGGTGCCTTCCCTTTCCTTTTCTTGTCAGATTTCCAACATTTTTATCCGACCTAACATCTGAAACAGCTTTGGGTCTGTTATCAACAAATACTCCCCTTTTGAACTTCATCCAAGATGGCAACTCCCTTGTAGTGTGTCTAGGATCAAAATACACTGCCATATCATTGGAAAACCACACTTTTTCTTGGAAATAGATTCCCATGTGATGCAATGTGTGTGCATCTACCTTTTTTAGCTCAAAACGATGGACAGACCTTTTTGGAAGCTTGAATTTCTTCCATTTCAGTAGACTTATTATCAAATGTCCAAAAGGTTTGCTTTTTGCATTTGTCAGAGCATGAGACAGAAGTTTCCCAGCAACATCTACTTTTTTCTTTTTGGTCATTCCTAAAATTATTTTTGCTTCATCCACCGAAATAGATGTTCTACTTCCTTGCTTCGGAAAAATACATGAACAAACTATCTTATGCAGTAATCTGACGATCAGTGGAAATTGTAAAATAAAAACATCTCTTTCAACCTTTGTTTCGAAATTATCATTCAACAAGTTGAACAGCTGTTGTCTTCCAAGTAATGCTAGTTCAACTGAGTCCTCACAATCATCCAATCCCAAGAAGTTTATCAGATCTTCGCGAGTAAAAGTGACATCTTTACCGCAAACCCTAGAACACAATTTGTTCTCTTTTCTAGATTAAGATTTCTATAGAATTCTAGAACAATTTCTCCATAATCACAGGTTTTGAGAGTACACAATTTTTTGCATTTTATTTCCTTAAGAAACTCATCAATGTGTAATCCTCTTTCTACAAAGAAGCTTATATCTATGAAATAACATTCCCCTATTTTAGAATTTTCTCTCACAGCAGTTTGAGACACTCCAGAACCCTTCTTAGTAGATAAAGAAGATTTCTTTACCTTTTTTGCAGGAACCTTAGGTTCGTCTGACGTACTATCTGACGAAGCAACCTTTGAGGAGTCATCATCGTCTGATTCTTGAACGGAATCAGTTTCTTCTTTAGATTGATCTGGTGAGGTTCGTTCAAGAGAGACAGGAGACGAAGTGGATTTACTAGGGTTAAGGTTTGGATTAGGAACATCTGATTAGGGTTCATCAGATTGTGGAGAATCAGTGTCTGATATCTCCATTGGAGTTAAAGAAGACCTTGCCCGAGAGAAGACAGCAGCAACTCTGGATGATTTTCGTGGAGGCATAATGATGATTTTTTGGAGATTGATTTGAAATAGAGAAAATGAAGATATTGAGAGAGAGAGAAGATATAAATGAAGACAGTTACCAATGAAGTTTTTATTGGGAAATTCGAAACAGGAAGAGAAAAAGGTTCCCTCCTTTTTTTTTTTTAAAAAAAAACTTTGTCTGAAAAAGATTTTCAATAACAACGTCTAACACACTGTCTGACTCAGGAAAAAACTTCATTCAAGCAAATGGATTACACACTCCAATTTCATTTCTGATAAACTCAAATCTTGTTTTATCCAAAGGTTTAGTAAAAATATCAGCAAATTGAATATCAGTTGGCACAAATTCAACTTCAATATTACCATTTGAAACGTGATCTCTAATGAAATGATGACGAATTTCAATATGTTTAGATCTCGAATGATGAACTGGATTTTTTGTTAGATTTATGGCACTAGTATTATCACATTTGATTGGTACTTTTTCAAAATATAAGCCATAATCACTCAACTGTTGTTTGATCCATAAAATTTGAGCACAGCAATTTCTAATGGAAACATATTCTGCTTCAGCTGTTGATAGAGCAACAGAGTTTTGTTTCTTGGAAGACCAGGAAACTAACTTATCACCAAGAAATTGACAAGTACCAGATGTGCTTTTTCTATCTATTTTACAACCAGCATAATCAGCATCTGAGTATCCAATTAGGTTAAAATTGTTATTTTTTGGATACCATATACCCAATTTTGAAGTGTTTGAAAGGTACTTGAAAATTCTTTTAACAGCAGACAAATGTGTTTCTGTTGGAGCACTTTGGAATCTTGCACACAAGCATACACTAAATAGAATATCCGGTCGTGAAGCAGTTAAATACAAGAGAGAACCAATCATACCTCTAAAAAGCTTCTCATTTACCTTTTTGCCAGAAATGTCAAGATCTAACTTTGATGATGAACTCATTGGAGTTGAATTATGTTTTGCACTTTCAAATCCATATTTCTTGAAAATTTGATTTGTATATTTCTCTTGATGGACAAAAATTCCATCAGATGTTTGTTTGATTTGCAGACCAAGAAAGAAGGTTAATTCACCCATGAGAGACATCTCAAATTCACCCTGCATTAACTTAGAAAATTCTCTACAATGATATTCATTATTTGAACCAAAAATAATATCATCAACATAGATTTGGATAACTAATAAATCATTATCAAGATTTTTGAAAAACAAAGTAGTATCTATTTTTCCTCTCTTGAAACCATTTTTTATCAAATAAGCACTTAGACGTTCATACCAAGCTCTAGGAGCTTGCTTTAAACCATATAAAGCCTTTTTGAGTTTAAAGACATGATCTTTCTTAAAAGGATCTTCAAATCCTGGAGGTTGTTCAACATATACCTCCTCTTTAATATAACCATTTAAAAAAGCACTTTTAACATCCATTTGAAAAAGTTTAAAATTCTTGAAGCATGCAAAAGCAAGCAATAATCGAATAGCTTCTAATCTAGCAACAGGTGCAAAAGTTTCATCAAAATCAATTCCTTCCTCTTGTGAGTAACCTTTTGCAACTAAACGAGCTTTATTTCTTACAACTTTTCCATTTTCATCAGCTTTATTTTTGAAAACCCATTTAGTTCCAATTATACTTTTCTCTTTAGGTCTAGGAACCAATTCCCAAACTTCATTTCTTTCAAATTGGTTTAATTCCTCTTGCATAGCATTAATCCAATTACTATCCTTCAAAGCATCATCAATAGAAGTAGGTTCAAAATCAGCAAGCAAAGCAAAGTGGTTTTCAAAATCTTTAAAACTTGATCTAGTTTTAACACCACTTCCAATGTTACCAATTACTTGTTCGGATGGATGGTGAGGTTTAAATCTCCAAGGTCTAGAAGATTCAGTTTCAAGCTGTGAAGGTTCTGCTTACCGTCTGACATACCGTCTGACGCAACGTCTGACTGAGGTTCAGAAGGTTTTTCAGCTTCATCTTTTATCCCTTTTTGAGAGTTTAAACTTTCATCCTTGTGTTTAGATTTAGGACAATCATCAAACACATCAATCACAGAAGAATCAATAAATTTAACATTAATAGACTCTTCTACAATCTTAGAGGATTTATTAAAAACACGAAAAGCTTTACTTTTCTGAGAATACCCAAGAAAGATTCCTTCTTCAGCTCGCTCGTCAAATTTGCCCAGATTTAATCCAGACTTCCTGATGTAACACTTAGCTCCAAAAACATGGAAGTAGGAGACGTTAGGCTTCCTTCCTTTGTATAGCTCATATGCTGTTTTCTGTGTCAAAGGTCTCACATAAACTCTGTTAATAATATAACATGATGTAGAAACAGCTTCAGCCCAAAAATATTGTGCAATGCCACTTTCATTTAAGAGACTTCTAGCCATTTCCTGAATTATTCTATTCTTTCTTTCAACAACTCCATTCTGTTGTGGAGTATATGGTGCAGAAAAATTATGCTTAATTCCATTTTCTTCACAGAAAATCATGAAGCTTTCATTTTCAAATTCCTTGCCATGATCTGTTCTCAAGCTAATGATTGAGAAACCTTTCTCATTTTGTACTTGTTTTGAAAATTTTTCGAAGACTTGAAAGGCTTCATTTTTATGTCTTAAGAAAAATACCCATGTAAATCTTGAAAAATCATCGACAATTACCAAACCATATTTATTACCTCCAAGACTTAAGGTGCGAGTAGGACCAAAAAGATCTAGATGAAGAAGTTCTAGAGGACGCTTTGTGGAAATCAAATTTTTTATTTATGTGATACTGAAACCATTTTGTTCTTTAAACATGTATCACATCTTACATCATTTTTTATAAAAATTCTTGGTAAACCATGTACAAGATTTTTCTTTGAAAGATTTTCCAATTGAGAAAAGTTGACATGGCCAAGCTTTTTATGCCAGAGAAATATGTTATCATGCATGGTTAAAAAACAACTTTCAGTTTCCACTTTCGCGGGCTCTATCATATATATTCCTTTTTCGAAAACCTTCAAAGATCTTTTCACCATCTTGATTAAAGGCTTCTACTTTATCCTTACCAAAAGTCATCTTGTAGCCTTTGTCACAAAGCTGACTAATACTCAAGAGATTGTGTTTAAGACCTCTTACCAGAGAGACATTTTCGATTGTGGTTGGAGGAAATCCGATAGTACCAGTTGCTATTATTTTCACCTTACTATTGTCACCAAATTTGACATATCCTCCATTCTTCCATTCTATTGTTGTGAACAGTGAAGCATCTCCAGACATATGGCGTGAGCACCCACTATCAAGATACCAAATTCCTTTAATTTGTGCTCCATGTTCCTGCAATCACAGAAGGAAGGATCAAACCTTCTTAGGAACCCAAACTAGTTTGGGTCCACCAAAACTCAAGCTCGTAGAATTTAAATTTGTAGCTTGTTGTTTACTGAGCTTGTAATTTTTGTAATAGCAATGTTTTTCAATATGTCCCACTTTGTTACAAAGAAAACAAGCATAGGAATTAGATCTTACCGTTTTCTTTTGAAACTGATTTGGGTATCTTCTGTCAAACCGTCTGACGGTGTCTAAATACCGTCTGACTGGATAATGGTTATTTTTTGATGATATTGTCTGACATACCTTTTTCTTGCACAAAGGATTTAGGATTCATAGTAATTTTACCAAATTAACAGGTATTTTACTTTTTGTTTCTTCTCCTTTAATAAAAACAGTTTTTATTTTAGTTTGGTTTGAAGATTCGGCTTGATCAAAACCTAAACCAATTTTTGAATTACCAAGTCTTTGAGAAGAAATCAACCTTTGAAGTTTTTCATCACTTTCAGAAAATTTTCGAAAAGTAGAACTTAAATCTTTTGAAATGTGTCCATTCTTTCCTTAAGTTCTTTAATTTGTGATGTAACTCAGAATTTTCCTTTTTAAAAATATCTTGAGTAATGCGTAATTTTTCATTATCACTTTGTAAAACTTCAATATCATTTTTGAAGATGTCGTTTTCTTCAGCTAAAAGTTGATTTGTTTGACTTAAAGCTTCTTTCTCATTTTTCAAAACTTCAATTTTCTCATTTGCTTTTGAAATGCCCTTTAGTAGTTTTTTAAATTGCTTTCGAATACTTTCTGGCATCTCATCTTCAGAATCAGAAGTTACCTCAGATAAAGCCATAAAGCACAGATTGGCTTCTTCTGTATTGTCTGATCATCGTCTGACTCAGCGTCTGACTCATCTAAGTCACTCCATGTTGCCATAAGTGCTTTCTGCTTTAACTTGTATTTTTCCATTTTCTTCATAAGTACTGGACAGGCATACTTGATATGTCCTGGTTTTCTGCATTCGTAGCACACAATTTCTTTCTTCTCTTTCTTCTTTTCTTTCTTTTCTTCTTTCTCATTAATCAGATTTCCTGCATCACTTTTAAACCGATCATTAGCATAACGAGGACTTCGGTTAGAACGCTTACCTTTCTTCTTGAAGAATTTTGAGAGCTTCCTAGCTAGTAAATTCACATCATCAACTTCATCATCACTGTCTGACTCATCGTCTGACAATGGATCTTTCTCAACCGATGCCTTAAAAGCAATAGACTTCCTGACTTTCTCTTGTTCCTGTGATGTTTCAGCTTGGATTCATAGGCTTGAAGCTTTTCTCTTAGTTCACTTAGACTCAGCGTGTCCAAGTTATGAGCTTCTTCTATCGCATTTGTCTTTGAATCCCACGAACTTGGTAAGATCCTTAGAATCTTCCTTACTAGTTCACTGTCATCAAATTCCTTACCAAGCAATGCAAGTTCATTAGTAATTAAAGTAAATCTATTAAAGCCATCAGAGATACTTTCACCCGTTTTGAATCTGAATAATTCATAGTCATGCATGAGAGCACTTCTTCTGGTGTCTTTGATCATTGTTGCTCCTTCATAGGTTTCACAAAGTTTTCCCAAATTTCTTTGGTTTTGCATGATGAAACCATTGCAAACACAGATTGTGATATGCTCATCAGGATCATATTCTTGGCTGCATTGTTCATCTCAAGCTTCTTTCTTTCATCATCATCAAGTTCACTCTTGTCATTGAGTACAACTTGCTTGTCGCCATATTGAATAATCTGCCAAGAGGAGAAATCAGTGGCCTTGATGTAAGTTTCCATTCTACATTTCCAATAGGGAAAATTAGTTCCATCAAAAAATGGAATCCGATTTGAAGCAATAGTAATAGTGTTTTCCATAGTTGATCACTTTTTTCTTAAAAAAGAACTCTGCTCTGATACCAAATGTTGGTCCCAGATATGCAAACAAGAGAGGAGGGGTGAATTGTTTGCTTTTAAAAAATTTTGAAAACACTTAACAAATTAAAATCTTTGGAAACTTCTTTTAACAAATAATTTAGAGAATCAGATTATAACGTAGATAAATATTGTTGCTTTGTAGAACTTAATAAGAAAAAGATATGAACAACAATATAAACAATTATAACCAATAAAAATTGCAGAGTAATAAAGTGCAGAAAATTAAATGAGCCTAGAAATTTATAGAGGTTCCTCCTTGCGAGTACATCCTCTCTTCCAGCTCTACTGCTGGGGATCCAGTTTCCAACCGGGTCGATCCACTAATCCAATTAATCAAAAAGAGATTACAAACACCAATCGAATCTTGTTCTGTCTCACAAGCCTATATATATTGGCTATATACAGACTACAAGATTATTTGTAATCTTCTCAACAACTCTCAACACACTCAATACAAGGGTAGAGAATCTTCAATCAAGAGTTACAATAGACACTCTAATTATTTGAGCACAAGAACACAGAAGAAAGTAAGTTTTGGATTTTTTCACAAAATGTCTTACTAGTATTTGACTAGTGTCTGACGGAACGTCTAATGAAGTAGAAGTATAATATTGAAAGTAAAATTTCAGCTCGTGTAATTCTAGGTTTTTTCAATCTCGTCTCTTCTGTTCTTCTTTTTCCTGAAACATTATACATATATATAAAATATCCTGGTCTTTTTCCTTCATTTCAACGGACTTCAACAACCTTATCTTTATCCACAAAACAAATATGCCGTTGGAGCTGATTTAAAATTTAAAGAAGAAACTGAGAATATTGATATCCCGTAATATCTTCAAGAACACAGCTTCTGGTTGTTAAAGAATACGAGGAGAGATATAGATAGAAGAGAATATCTCATATTTTGAAAACCAAATCTGGAGAGAAATCCGCATAAGGTGCCTGGCTGGGATATTTTCCTGATACTGTGGAATAAAAACGATTTAGAACAGATTTGAAATTTATTCAAATCTTCCCACAAAATCCGAGATTTAGATATGTATCTTATCCAGAAAAATCCTCAGCTTGATATGATTCACGTGATATGAAGAAGTTAGAAGAAATCACTGCACGTCTGAAACAACAAGCTACTTGAAGAAGATTAACAGTAAAAAAAATAAAATAAACATCTTGAAAGTTCAAAATCCTCGTGAGATTTAAATCCTCCTTATGGAACGTATTAGATATACTCTCTAATATCTAAGAAAGAAGTTAGGCCTTCAATCAATTACTTATGTAAAAAAATCAATCCAATAAATCCGATTTAGAAAAACCTGATCTGAACGTGACAGCTTCTTTATACTGTCTGATGAAGAACCAGAAAGTCTAACCTTCGTCTGATATATTAATATTTCACCCTTGAATTTTCTTAGTGCCTGATGTTTAAAAGATCAGAACCTTATTGTCTGACTTACTGTCTGATAATCTGCACACTGCACACTTAATAAATCTTATTATATTTTATTCTTCTTTAGTTATCATCAAAATAAAATAAAGAGAACCTAACATACTACAACAACCTACTAAATTCAGTCTCATATTGCTCAACCGTTCGGCCTTTCTGAGCAATGTGCAAGAAATCCGCACTAAACTGCACCCAGAGACTACTGGGGAAGTAGTTTTCCAAAAACTCATGGTGGAACCTTTCCCAAGTAACTAGTGGCATGAATTCTCTTCGCTTGGAGTCTCACCAAACTCATGCATTGAGCCGGAGCATGTAAGTACCGTAGTCAATTCTCAGTGGTGTGGCACCTCAAATGCATTGAAGGATTGCTCTATCTGAGCTAACCAATCTTCAGCCTCATCCGGTTTTCCATAAACTCCTTCAAAGTACCTGTTACTCTTAATGAATTTAGGTAGGGAGCTCTTATATGGCCTCATTGGGGGTGGAGGAGGCAAAGGCGTAGTATGAGAATGCGCGCTTTCTTATGCCAGCATCCCTACAGAAGCTTGCGGTGCCGGTGGAGGCGGAGTTGGAGCTGGGGCCTGTGCTGCCAGAGTCTGTCGAAGTGCTTCAAGCACTTGAGTCATTTGTGTCATCTTTCTAAGTATGGCTTGCAAGGCTACTTGAGTGGCATCTGTGGGAAGGTTTGGAGGTGGGGCAGCTTCTTGCCCTTCTTTTATATTAGGTTGGTTGGAGGCGCTTTCCTCCTGACGTCTCCTTCTCCTACCACTGCTATTTCAAAATTTTATTTTGTCTAGACAAGTAATCTTCTCAATATTTTATTAATGTTTTCAAACGAGAAAGCGGAAATAACGGAAACTGTAGAAAAAACGGAAAATTAAAGTACAAAAAGGAATTCAGGAATTTAGGTAATAAAATCTTGAAATCACATAACATAATCATAACTTTATAGAAATTTAAACAGAACATACAAAAATCCTCACATGCAATATTCAAGTATAATCTCGTGTTTTATGCAACAACAAAACAACCAACATTTAATAATAAAAACGCGATCTTGAAAACAATAAAGGCCACCTAAGTAATATTCTATTAGAGTCTTATTGGGTCGCCTATGGATGTTTTGCATTGCTAAGCCGATTGCTTCCTAGTGGTTACTATCCACAATAGATAAGAAATAAGATTCTATAAGTCGTACCCTGATCATCACCTATCTAAGTCTTTCTTTTTATCCTTCTTTAAGGCTATTTAGTTGTAGTTATGATTATAAACTCTTAACCATGCTCTGATACAAACTTAAACTGTCACGCCTCAAAGGGTACCCAAAACGCGACAGTCCACCACACTCGATATTTAAACTTAAGTATTACAACCTTAGTCATCCCATAAGTTTACATATCGGGTGTAAGGTGTACTTGCACAACTTTTAGGATCACACTTTGAATCGAATAGTCTAAAGAAGGCATACATTAACATTAAGAATAGAAATCACAATGAGATAAATAAATTAAGTCTTTACAAAAGTCAAGGGGGCATACCCCCATCAAAATAATAATGGAAGTCCATCCATTCTAAATTCACATTTACAAATACTAGGGTTTATATCGAGGAGATTTTCCTAGAAGTCCACGCCTCTAGCTAGGTCCCGACTTCTTCAAAAGCTTCTTCATCCAAAAGATAACCCTGTGAAAAGTGTCTTCTCAGAACAACCAAAAATAGGAACACCACAACAAAACTATCGGGGTGTAAGCTACAGGCTTAGTGAGATTCAATTCTAAATATTTAATACTCAACAACAGTATATATGACAAACAAGTTATTAGCAGCCATATGAAATGCACAAGCACATGAGCGTACAATACATAAGACCATCCGGAAATCTTATGTTGAATGGATTTACGCCCTCCATTTGGGGTTAGGTGTTTCAGGCCCATACGACCACCATTTAAATACTTCTCACTTCTTTATATGGTTGATACAGGTGCCCATCCACCACGTTTAAATTTTTACTGTGGTTTATACAGGTGCCCATCCACGCACATTTCAAGTTTCCGGCCCATCCGCTAACAACCGAGTTTACAGGCCCCTCGTTGCCCGAATTACTATGCCTTCTTCCCACAAAGGTATAATAACCCATGCAATGTGACTCACTACGTGGTATGCATGTACAGTTTATTCATATAGTCGTGGCATATTAATTAGATAGATTAAGTGCGATCATAGAGAATTTCAGACAATTCCAAGTCTATACTAGCTCATATAATAATTTATCAACAAGTCTCGTCTTGATATACTTATCATTCATTCAACCAAGATTATGTCACACTCATCGTAATTTTATCTTTTCCTAATTCTAATGCCACTACGATTACAAGCACATACATGAGCACAACTATTTAAGAAATGAACTCACTCAGCCATGGAGAGAAATCCACTAGTCGTAGTAGTCTTCGGGGAGTGTAAATCTGTCCTCCAAATCACCTAAGTACAAAGAATACCCAAAATGAGTATTTCTTATAAGGTTCCAATAACTTAACAATTCTAACTACTAAGTTCGTCAATTTCCGCATAAGATAAAGTCCTAACTTTAAATGACCATATCTAACTCATTTTAACTCGGAATTGAGCATATAATATGTTGATTTCTATCTACTTCCAAAGATCTATCTATTCCTAATATTATTTTCAAGTTTCAAAAATATTTAAGTCACCAAACAGAGGGAACAGTTCTGGTCGTCCGAAGACTTCAATTTCGAAAAATAGTTTTTGCGGATGTTTGTGATGTTTCCAGCATATAGTTCAACTACACATGCAATATCGATGATTTCCTATCATGAATGATATGATATGAACTTGATGCATGCATGCTTTTGATATTATTTACAAAAAGGAAAATTTAAGAAACTTCTTACTTGTGTAACTCCATGATTATACACTTTCAAGAAAACTAGTTTCCTAACTTTGACTATCTCATTTGTTTTGAAGATATTTCTTTAAGAAAATCAATTTATCTTTATCTAGATTGAGTCTTTATTATACCTATTACCCAAGCCTTCATTTCTACATAAAAACTTGTATTCTACACTTTGCAAATATGTTTTCAAATAGGATTTGTCCAAAAATCCGAATTTCTTGAAATTAAATTTTTGAGTGATTCTTTTGGGAAAACTTGTTTAATGAATTAAAACTTAAGACTTTAAGATACCTATTACCTAAGGAATCCATTTAACACATAAAACTTCTATTTTGAACTTGGATGATAGGTGTTCTTATGACCTATATTCAAAATTACGAATTTCATTTGTTGAGTACTAACTCAAAATTTTCCATCTAGATTCCACTTCTTGTTTGATACATTAATCTCATCAAAACTCATTTCAACTTATAAAAATTACTCCCTAATGATACATATTATCTATATCCTTCATTTTCCACATAAAACATGAGTTTTAAAGTTGATAAAAGGGTTTTCAAAATAGGCCTTTGAAACCATACGAATTTGTCTTTAAATATTTCAAACAAAAACTTTTTCCTTTCAAGTTCATTGCTTTATTTGCTTAAAGATCTACCAACTATCACATTTATACACCTAAAACAAAGCCTTTATGAGTATGAATGCATGAAAACATAAATCATCCACAAGATCATAAATGTCAAGCATGGTATAAGTATCTAAAAGCTAAATCTACTACTTATGATGTATGAAATTGAGTTTTAAAGCATGAACATGAAATTTTTATGCTAGATCTCTACTTTACTCCACTCCTACATGCATGAACATGAAATATCCACAACAAAAACTTGATCAAACACAAGATCTACTCTTGTGATGGCTTGATATTCATGTAGTAGCATTTTCTTCGTCCCTAGCAAGAGCTCATGGGGACTTTGAGTGAAAATACTCATGAATAATCTTGCTATTACAAGATTAAATGGTAGTAAGGCTTAGGAATCATCACCTAAGGCTTGAAATAGATGAAAAATGGAGAAGATTGAAGCTTGTGTTGTAGGTGTGTGGTGGAGCTAGGGTTCACGGTAAAGAGGGAAGAAATGGGAGAGTTTTGAGAGCTTTTAGAACACATGAAATAAATGTGAAGGAGAGAGAGATAAAAACTATTTATATTAAGTGGGATTAGGGTTTGTTTGTATTATAAAAGGAGATAAAATGAAACAAATTGGGGGGAAAAAATTGGTGATATGCGCCGGCCACTATTGAGTGAAAGAGAGGGAGTGTTTTGATTTTATTTGAAATTGAAATTTGTGTAATAAATTGTATTAAATGTAACAATTTGTTAAGAGACAAAATTTCTTGAAAAAGAAAATATAATTGAGTAGTTGTAAGGATGTAAGATTAGGGTATGGGTGTGTCTGTAGTAGGTTGTACTTGTGAATAGTAATAAATAGTAGATAAGACATCTACTTTATCGGTAGTAAGAAAAATACGAGAAAAAAAGGCTATAACTGTAATTTTTATAACTCGAAAAATTATAAATTATATATTTTTGGAATCCTTATAAAATTCCGATTCTAACGAGTATTCCGGAATATTTTTCTGAGTTCCTAGTTCCGGGGCTCGCTTTTCCGTAATGGAGCTCGGGAAAGCCCGGAATAGAAAATTTTTCGAAATCAAAACTTTGTATAGTTTGAATTATGCTATAAAACAATAATCCACATTAAATCATTCTATAGGGGTTCCTTTATATAGAAATCGAAGAAAAGCCAGAATTAGGGTTTTTAGGTTGCTTATACTAATCCTATTTAGGGTTTTGATTTCCGATTTACGGAGTTTACTCGGTTACTAAGAAAACCAGGGTTTATACTAATGCTACTATTATTACAAGCACAATCACGAGATTGTAATTTAAAGATAGTGAACTCACTCGGCTATGCACATCGGTCTCTGATGGTACTAATCCAAAAATAAGAACCCTCCTACCCCCCAATTCAAAATCACCTAAACGAAATAAATACCCAAATGAGTATTTCATACCATAACTAATTTCAATTTATTAAATAAAACTCTTGAGTTCGTAATTTTCATGATAGATGAAAATGCCAACTTAAAATGATCATAACTTGGTCATTTTAACTAGAAATTTCACAAATTAGCTATCGATTTCTATCTACTTTGAAAGAGCTATCTATTTATGATGTTATTCTTAAGTTTTGAAAATGTTTAGGTCTCAGAATGCTTGGATCAGATCTGATCAGTAGCTAAAACTTGCATTTCCGAAATTGTTTTGTGCAATTTGCATTATCTCTACCAAATATATTATATATGCATGCATTATCTACAAGTTATTATCATAAATGACATGATATGAGCTATCCATATGTATTTCCTTAATGATTTTTGGTTAAAAGAATTTTTTTGGAAAACTTTTACTTTGCAACATTGTCAAGAATACTTGTTTGAGAAAACTAGCGTTTTCTCTTTGAAAATCATCTAAAAAAATTTTACTAAGATAAGGCCTTGATGATCTATATACCTAATACCTTCATTATATTAATAAAATTTTTCATTTAAAAGTTGGAAATTAGATGTTTAAATGTGGGTTTTGCCTAGTGACGAATTTTACACAATTTTAGGAAATGAAAATATTGTTTGATCCTAGTTTGGAAACCTTTCCTTCGTTTTAGGCTTATACTTTAATAAAACATATTTCATCTTATAAAAATCAAGTCTTTGTTATATCTATTCCCTAAGGTTTATATTTTTCTATTAAAATCCTTATTTTGACATTTGGAAATAGGTGTTTAAATGGGGATCATTTTTAGATCCGAAATTTGGGAAATTGTTTTTGAGATTATTTCTTGTGAAAAACTCATTTAATCTTCCTAAAATTAAGCCCTAATCAATCCTCCCTAAGGCTTCCATTTCTTTAATAAAACTCTCGTTTTAGGGTTGGAAAATAGGTGTTTTCTTGACATTTCACCCTAGTTACGAATTTCAAAATCTTTGTTGGTATTAGGACATAGTTCTAACTTAACTTTTGTAATGTTTTTCTTGTTTTGAAAAATTCTCTTAGTAAAACTAAGCTCATCTTATAAAAATCACTCTTTTATGATACCTATCACCTAAGCCCTTCATTTTACATATAAGATCTTTATTTTGGAGTTGGAAAATAGGTTTTCTAAATGGTTATTTCTCAAGATCCGAATTTTAAAAATCACTTTTTGATAGAAACAAAATAGATCTTGAGTTTTGGCAATACCTTTATTAAGACTATCATATTGCAAATCTTTTATGTATGTAAGACAAGTAACTATGGTATTTATGTACTCTAACAAGTAGATCTACTATACTACTCATGTCATGGATGTAAATGCAACATAAACAATGTGTAGATGAGAGTAAAAATATAAATATATGCACAAAATTTCTATAAGAGTAATATATAACAATAATATAACAAAATACTAGTAAATCAACTTAAATAACAAGATCTACACATTGTGATGGCAAGAATATCATGCTTTAATATTTCCACATCGATAGCATAAAGCTCATGGGAATTTTTGATGGAACCACACATGTATGAACTTGCCGTTACATGTTTTTATTGTGGTAAGGTCAAGATCTATTACCTATTTAGTGTTTGGAGAAGGAAACTTGAAGAAAAAAGAATTTTGTGTGTGTACAAAAGAAAGCTCACAGCAAGGAGGGAGGAGAGGGAGAGAAAATTTGTTTTTCCAAAGTTTGATTTGTGAGAAATGAGAGAAAGTGAAAAAGTGAAAAGTGAAATAGATATTATACAGGAAAATAATTAAGGTTTTGTATGAATAATTAATTGATAGAAAAATGAAACAAAATGTGGCATGTACAAGGGGGAGGGCGCCAGTTTGACAGAGAGGAGAGAAAGAAGTGTGTGTTGATTTGTTTTGTGTAATAAAATTTAATTTTAATAAGTAATTTAAGTAATAAAATGTATTGGAAAGGTAAATTTATAAGGAAATGATGTAAAAATATAAGAATAGGTTGTAAGGATGTAAGAATAGGGTATGGATGGTTGTACATGGTGAATAGTGTGAAAGAAATCAAAAAGTTGATTAGACAACCAAATTACCTATAGTAATGAAAATAAGATAAAAGGGCTATAACTATAATTTTTATAACCCGAAAAATTATTATAAATATATTTCTGAACTCCTTATTAAATTTCGATTTTAATGAGTCCTATATATTATTTTCCTATTCCCGAATCCTGGGTACCGGTTTTCGAGAATAGGTCCCGATCAAGTTTGAAACGAACGAATTGCTCCGAATTCTAACCTTTTATGTTTTGATAAATTATTTAGGGCTATATTCTGGAGTTAACTCATTTCTATTATTACGGGGTTTTGTTCTCGGAATTGTCGGACTTAGGGTTTCCAAGTCCAACTGGTCTATGGTTATTCTTTTAGGGTTTCGATCTCCAGTTCCAATTTTCGAAACCGAATTTGGGTTATTAAGAAAACGAGGGCTTACAACCTACCCCCTTTAAACAAAGTTTTTTCCTCAAAACTGAAACTTACATATCCTTTTTTGAAACAACTCGGAATACCTTCTCCAAATTTCCTCTTTAGTCTCTCAGGTTGCCTCCTCAAATGCATGGTTTCTCTATAATACTTTCACTTACTGGGTTTCTTGGTTACACAACCTTTGCGTGTTCGCATCCAAGACGTGCACTGAATGTTCCTCGTGGGTGAGGTTTCTTTTGATTGTACGGGTTCCAATTCTGTGATTCTTTCTGGGTCTTGTACATATTTCCTTAGTACTGAAACATAGACCACATAGCGCGTTCCTGATGGATTTGGGTGCAGGGCCAACCGATACGCTAGATTTCTAACATTTTCCAGTATCTCGAGGGTCCAATGTATCTCGGGCTCAACTTCCTTGTGTACGTACTCTTTGTATTTCCTTAATGGAATTCACCTTCAAGTTCACGTGATCACCCATTTGAAATTCGAGAACTTGTCTCTTTAAATCTGCCTAACTCCTGCGTCTGTCTTGAGTTTCTTTCTTCTTTTGCTGTGTCGTTCCTACTTTATTAACCACCTTTTTGTCTTAAGTTTGACCCATTAATATGCTTCTCTATGCCATCCTGAAACAGAGGTGTCCTATAACGCCGTCCATACAAGGCTTCATAGGGCGGCATCTAACTGGTCAAGTGATAGCTGTTATTGCAAGCAATCTCGATTGGCAGTACGTAGTTATTTCAGTTTCCCTTGAATTTCCAAAACACTTGCTCTCAACATGCCTTCTAAGGTTTGGATCGTCCACTCAGACTATCCATCGATCTAAGGGTGATAAGGGTGTTAAAATATATCTTTGTACCCAAACTCTTTTGTAGCCTTGTCTAGAACTTATGAACCTTAGGTCTCGATCTGATATAATTCCCATGGGTACACCCTGTAGCCACGCTATTCCTTGAATGTAGAACTTGACTAGCTTGCCCTTAGGGTATGTGATGTTAATTGGCAAAGAGGGTGCTAACTTAGTTAATCGATCCACAATCATTCATATTGTATCACAATTTTTTATGTCTTTGGGGTAACCTCTCTCGAAATCCATGGATGTCTGATCCCATTTCCATTTAGGGATAGGCAAGCCGTGAATTCCATGACACACTCGACTATATCCCCCTTCATACCATCCTACCAATAGCAACTTTTCGAGTCTTGGTACATTTTGGTACTTCCGGGGTGTATAGGGCAGCCGAAGTTATGACCTTACTCAAAATTTCCTTCCTCAACTCCTCATCCTCCGGTACGTATAGCCGTCCTTTCCTTTCGATTACATCCTCTTCATCTATCACATGGTCAAAGTATTCTCCCTCCTGAACTTCCTTCTTAAGCTCCTGCTTTACTTCATCATTTGTTTGAGCCTCCTAGATTTCCTTAACCAAAGTCGGTTCCAACACTAAATGGCTATCTCTAATCCCATACTTTGTCTAGTGAATTAAATCCTTAATTCCTCAAATTCTCTTGTTAGTTCTTTTTAGCTTATGGTTAATGCAGTCACTTCTCCTTAACTTTTTCTAGCTCAGAGCATCTGCAACTGCATTTACTTTTTTCTCGTACAATAGTTAATTTCCCATATCATAATCTTCAATCAACTCCAACCATCCTCTTTGTCTCATATTTAGTTCCTCATGTGTAAATAGATACCTAAAGCTTTTATGATCTGTACATATATATATTTTGCATATTTGCCCATGTAGATAGTACCTCCAAAGTGTTAAAGGAGAGACAATTACGGCTAATTCCAATTCATGCATAGGGTAGTTCTACTCAAATGGTCTCAATTATCGGAAACCATGGGCAATGACTTTTCCATCCTACGTCTATATACATCCAAGGCCATTCCTTGAAGTGTCACTATGCATCGTACGAGATTTCTCCAAGTCTAGCAAAACCAAGATTGGTGCTGATACTCGCCATTGTTTTAACTCTTGGAACTTTACTCCTACTTACGTCCATACAATTTCTCATTCTTCTACATTAACTGAGTCAAGGGCTTAGCTATATTCGAAAAAAAAAATCCTTTACAAACTTGCGACAATAGCCAGCTAATCCCAAAAGATTCTTACTCGGGTTACTATTTGAGGTTGTTTCCAATCCACAACAACTTTGATCTTCTCGAGTCAATCGAGATACCTTTTCTCGACACAACATGTCCTATAAGGATATCCGATCTAGCCAAAAGTCGTACTTAGATAGTTTGGCGTACAGCTCATCTTCTCTTAGAGCTTGCAGTGGCATCCTATTCTCACTCTTTGAGAAGATCATAAAGTCATTGATGAAGAATATTACATACTTATCTAAAGGTGGTTTATAAACTCTATTCATAAGATCCATGAATACCGCTGGTGCATTAATCAAATCAAAAGACATCACCAAAAATTCATATTGCACATATTTGGTATAAAAAGCTATCCTTGGCACTTTTCTCGGGTTTTATCCATAATTGGTGATTCCCAGATCATAAGTCCTTGCATGAAAACATGCATGCTCCCTGCAACTGATCAAATAGATCATCAATCCTAGGAAATGGGTACCTATTCTTGACTGTAACTCATTGAGTTTACAATGATCAATATGCAACCTCAAGGATCCATCTTTCATCTTCACAAACAAAATAAATGCGCCCCATGGCGATACACTAGGCCCTATGAACTTTTGATCCAACCGTTCTTGCGGCTAAACTTTTAACTCTTTTGGCTTCACTAGCGCCATCCGGTAAGATGCCTTTGATATTGGTTATGTAAGTAGGGGCTAATCAACTTCCAAAATCAATCTCTATCTTTGGGGTTAATCTTGACAATATATTGGGAATACATTTGAGTACTCATCCACAACAGGTATATCTTTTATTTTCCCGTGATTCTTCCTTATCAAAGGTATCCTCGATGGGCATTATGTCTTCATCCTTCATCCTTATCTCAAAAGAATTTAATCCATTCTATCTGGGAGTGTGGTTCCTCCAACAACTTCACCTTTTTCCCATATTGCTCACTAAAGCTTACTATCTTCTTTCAACAATCCACAATAGCTTAATCGTAGTTAACCAACTCATATTAGGAATGACTTTGTACTTACTCATCTCTAATATTGTCAGCTCACCTTTTTAAAGGGGTGTCCTTGTATTTCTAGTGGACAATTTTTCGACGTCTCTTGAGTCGACACAACACTTCCTATGGGTGTCTTGATTCGTAGACTAGAGGTAGTGGTGACTGTTTGTAATTCGAGTTGCCCAGCCAAACTAGCGGTGAGGAACAAGTGTGTTGCCCCAGTATAGAACAACACATTGGCCTCACATCTATTTACCATTATATGCCCGGTGACTAAACCGGCATCCTACTCTCCACCTTAGTCCAAGGTTGCCAATTCCATGTCATCTCCATCTTATTCCTCTATCATCCACTGTTCTTTAAAATTGTAAAGCCTCATCCCATGCCTGACTGACATGACACAACTCCTACTCTTATCCTCTCCCTTTGCTGGGTTGGGCTTTACACTCTCACTTTCTCGAAATCCATAGTAAGACTTACTTCTCTTGTCTTTGGATTTTTGAACTTGAGATATTAGATGGAATTTTCTCAAAATTTTTCTTTTCCATAATTTGAGATTTCCTTTTTCTTGCTCCTTTAATTACCCAAGCCTTTCTCCTCAATTTCTAGATTATCTTTCATTCTGAGTTCTTCCAATTTAATTCTCGGGTCTTTATCTAGACCTCCAAAGAACTCTTGTCTTTTCAGTTCTTCGCTATCTCTGAAAGGTTCAGATGTATATTGGAGAAGTTGAGTGCACTTAGTTTCACATTGCTCAACCATTCTACCTCTTTGCTTTACATGCAGAAGTTCTGCACTATGTCTCACCCTCCCACTAGAAGGGAAATAGTTTTCTAGAAATTTCTGACAAAAGCTCCTCAAATGATCGAAAGTATCGACTCCTTCTCCTTGATTTCCACTATATTCTAGCATTGCATCTGTGCGTGTATGTCTCATAATCCATGGAAGGTAGGGTAGAACCTCTTAAGCCACAAAAGATTTCTCAATTTAAGCCAGCTAATTCTCTTCATTGGGTTTCCCAAAGGCTCTATCAAAACACTAGTTAGTCTCTATGAAGTCTGGTAACGAGCTTTGATGGGTTCTTTGCTAAGATGGCAATGGTAGTGATGTAGGATCCTACACACTTTAGCTTTGATTTAGGTTTAGTTTTTGGTTTGGGTTCTGGATGAATGAATATAGAAGATTAGCTAGTTGTTCAATTGTATTTATCATGTCCATCTATGGGTTTTGAGGTACTATTCTTGGTTCTGCTGGGGTAAAGCAGGTTGGTTATTTTCTTTTATCAGGGAATTTCCTTGTTCATAATTTTGATTTCTTCATATTCACTCGTTTGTACATTGCTATGTAAGTTTTAAGATTTTCTTTAAGTCATTCCTCAAACACTTAATTGTAATTTGCAGAAATCGAGTAATCAATCGAAATCTCAACAAGTCATAATAATTCCAAATCATGCAATCTAAGTTAAGAAAATTTGGTAATATTAAATTGGAGAATAGAAGTCATAACTCAATTTATGAAATCAAGCAAAAGAAATCAAACATAATGATGCAATGATATGCATGTATCTTGTTATTACTTATGGCTTTCTAAGGGCATATTGTGTATAATGTTCCCTACTAGCTACATACTTGTTTATTTCATTTGTTAAGAAAACAAAACTTCCTTATTTAAATAAGTACATATTAAATTTCATTAGATCATACTAAGGTCGTACATTAGGTCAAGTCTTTTACATTATGCTTACAAAACATGAAAACCATACTACTTGACTAATTTAGACCTATCAAAATTACAATTTCTTGCTAAGCTGAGAAGGAAAATCATAAGACAAGAAACGAAAAACATAACACACTAGAACTGCCTAAAGACATCACTACGGCAACTTGGCATTGTCACGCCCCGAAGGGTACCCTAAACATGGCAATCCACCGTACACAATATTAAAACCTAAGAACGACCACCTCAGTCACGCGAAGGCTTCCATACTATGTACAAGGAGTCTAACACATGGAGGAGACTCATCGGAGTAATGCATTTTATGTTGATACAACTTGAGAACAATGTAGAGGAAATTCAATTCACTATTCCTCAAGATACAACTCATAAAACTTCAATTTCAATTCATCAAAAGATTCTACTATATAAAACTATTACAAGGCACTTAATACAATCTAGCTAAAAACTTCAAGCATTCTCCTTTCTTGCCGGAATCCCAAAGTCATTCTCGGCTCCAACCATCTCGGTCCCCACATAGCATTCTTGAGATAACCTGTTTAATCAAACATCTATTGGGGTATAAGCTACACTAGCTTAGTGAGTGAAAACTTCCAAGATTACATTTATAACACATCATACATTCAAGTGATTAGTCAGACTAATGATATGCATCAAACACGTGAATTCAACAAACATATGACCTGCTGGAAATCATATGTGGATGGGCTTGCGCCCTCCATCCCAGGTTAGCTAATTAATGAATCCTGCGGTACAACACTGTTTAAAGCTCACGGCCAACTGAACTATAAGATCGTTTATAGTACAACGATAAACTAACAAGAATCGTTTATAGTACAACGATAAAATAACAAATGCTAATGCTCCATCCCCATCGTGATATGAATGAGTTCAATTTCATTTTCAATTCTAAATACTCAATTATACCAATTCTTTTAAGTGATCAATCAATAATCGCAGACAATCAATCTTAATTTATTATACAAGCAATAATTTAGTCACTCGGCTTCGATATTCTTACATTCCATTTCTCATATCAACAACAAGCATACATAGTCCCCATTCGTCCCCATCATGCGTATCCATTTTATCTTTACCAAATATCTAGTGCAACTATTATTACAATCACATACAATAAATGAATCGGAAGTAATACTCACTCGGCCATTGGATCACCGGTCTTCTAGTACAAGTAATCCGGTGGTAAGGAATTGTCGATATCGGGGTCACCTAAAAAAAAGGAGGAAATACTCTAATAAGTATTTCATCACTTAACTAATCCAAACTATCTTATACAAACTTATCAAATTCGTAATTCTCGTCCTAAGCGGAATTCAACTTAATACGACCATAACTTGGTCATTTTAACTCAGAATCTCGCAAATTATATATCGATTTCTATCTACTTCGAAAGATCTATCTATTTCTAATATTATATTTAAGTTTTGAAAACTTTGAAGCTTCAAAAACGTCGGATCAAATTAGGAAAGTAGCAAACTTCAATTCCAAAAAATAGTTTTGTAAATGTTTGTAATGTTCCTACTATATAGATTAGCTATATATGCAATATGAATGATTTCCTAACATGAATGACATGAGATGAGCTCAATGTATGCATGGTCTTGATGATTTTTGTTATAAGGAAATTTTATAACTCCTTATATTACAAGACTTCAAGATAGCTACTTTTAAGAATACTAGTTTCCTAGCTTTGATTATTTCCATTTGTTTTGGATTTATTTCTTAAGAAAGTATAATTATATTTGTTAAAATTGAGTCTTCAATATATACATTACTTATGACCTTCATTTCTACATAAAAAGTTCCCTTTTGCACTTTGTAAACATGTTTTCAAGTGGGGTTGATTCCAAAATCCGAATTTTGTAAAAATTAGTTTTTGAGTGATTTCTTTAAGTAAAAAAAAAAAATCATTTGATATTTTTAGGAAATTAGGGCTCAATCATACATAACCACTAAGGACTTTATTCTTACATAAAAATTTGCATTTTACTCTTTGCAAATATGCTTTCCAATATGATTTACTCAAAAATCCGAATTTTAGAAAATCCACTTTTTGAATGATTCCTTTGGGAAAAACTTGTATAATGCATCAAAATTTAAGGCTTTACTATATCAATTACCTAAGGACTTCATTTAACACATAAAACTTTCATTTTGAGCCTGGATAATAGGTGTTCTTATGGCCTTCATTTAAAATTACGAATTTCACAAATTGACTATTAACTCAAAATTTTTCATCTTGATTCTACTTCTTATTTTACACTTTAATATCATCAAAACTCATTTCAACTTATAAAAATCACTACTTAATGATACCTATTACCTATACCCTTCATTTTTCACATAAAACATGAGTTTTTGAGTTGATAAATGGGTTTTAAAAATTGGTCTTGGTTGGGATCCGAATTTACAAATTTTATTTTTGGACATATCTTTTGATAAAATCTATCTAAACTTATGAAAATCCATTCCTTACATATCCTATCCTAAGAGCCTTTCATTTCTTAAATGAAAATTTCATTTTTGAGTTGGAAAACATGTTTTTAAAATATGCCTTGGCCAAAATCCGAAAATAGAATTTTTATTTTGAAAATAACTTTTGAAAATCACTTTTGATTCTTGTAAAAAGAAGTTTTGATGATATACATATATTAAGCCCTCATTATCTTAAGAAAAAATTACATTTTGACATTTGGAAAGTGGTTTTTAAATGGGGGTTTTGTCAAAATACGAATTTCATAATTTTTGTTCAAGTTCAAATCTAAGATCTACACATAATATGAACATACATCTAAATGAAACCCATGATAATAAACTTTAAACTCATAGATTTAAACTTTATTCATCAAAATCTCTCATTTATAATATCTATACCCTAAGCCCTTCATTTTAAATGAAAAATAAACATTTTGAAGTTGAAAAACAACTTTGCTAAATATGGTTCCATTTTCATCCGAATTTTCAAAAATTATTTTTGTTGAAAATGAAATAGATCTTGAGTTTTCTACAACTTTCCTACCATCATCATGCTATTACAAGTTGCTCATGAACATAAAACAAAGGTCTAATGCATTTATGAACTCAAAACACTAGATCTAGTTTTCTAAACTAGTTTTAAATGCATGAATCACTAAGATAGACATGTGGATGATAGATCTATGCATAAATCATAAGAAATAAAAAAAAATAACAACTTAAATAACAAGATCTATGGCATAAACGAAAATCAAAGCTACAAAAAGTTAGATCTACAAAATATAACAACTTTAAATAAGAAAATAATTATGATACAAGATAATAATAACAGAGAAGAGAAGTGTTTCATTTTTGGCATCATCATCCTCAGCTTTTAAGCTTATGAAAGGTCATTTGATGCATGAAACTTCCATTATACTTTACCTATATCACCTATGGAGCTTTGGGAAGAAGATTTTCTTAGAAATCTTTAAAAATATGTGTGGGAGGCTCAAGAATGGAATGGGGGCAGCTTGCTCCTTGAAGAAACAAGAACAAAAGAAGAAAGAAAGAGAGGAAAATGAGAGAGAAAAGGCTAAGGAATGAAAGAGGGAAAGTGAGTAAATGAAGGAGAGAGAGAGAAAATGAGTGTATTAAATTTGTTTCAATGAATTGAAGGAGAAAAAAAGTAAAACAAGAAGAAATGGGGGGGGGGGGGGGGGGGGGGGGGGGGGGGGGGGGGGGGGGGGGGGGGGGGGGGGGGGGGGGGGGGGGGGGGGGGGGGGGGGGGGGGGGTTGAAATTAAATTGTGTAATAAATGATGTGTGTAGCTTCTTTAAGAAGGAGTGGAATATAATTAATTTAGTCAAAATGGAGTGAATAAAGGAGAATGGAAGCCATAGAGAAGGGGAAAAATCTGCCGTGAAGTGTGGAATAATGTGTAGAAAGATTGAAGTGAAAAGAAAGTGATATGTGTAAGGTGTACTTAAAAGTATGGGTTGTAAAAGTACTTTCTTAATAAAATAAAACAAAATAAAATAAAATTAGAAAATTTATTCCAAATATTTGTAGCAGATTTTTCATAATTAAAATTAAATAATTATTTGAATTATTTTAGTATTTTAACAAGTATGTTACCGGTATGATCAAAATATGCGAATGGGAGCTATAAATGATATTTTTACAACCCAAAAAATTATAAAAAAATATTTTTTGAAAATATAAATATTTTTCAATTATTAAATTAATTTATTTTATTTTTAGTATCGGGTCTTAGACAGAATCTGATCCCGTAAAAGCCCGAACTAACTAAATTTTAGAAAAACACAATTTTTTATAACGTATAAAATATTTATCTAAAAATATAAGGCTTTATAAGAGTAGCAAAATTTTGTAATGAAATAAAAATGAATAGTGCAAAAGACTAATCAATTATCGGTAATAATGGAAATACGATAAAAAGGTTATAACTATAACTTTTATAACCCGAAAAATTATATAACTGATATATTTGGAAATCTTATGAAATTACGAGTCTAACGGTACTATTGGTATATTTTTGATATCTCGAGCCCGGGACACGCTTTTCGAAGTCTGTATCCGAACGGGTTCGAAAATAGGTCAAAAATTTACCAATATGATATTTTTAAACAAAGTTATATTACTAAGGGCTATTCTACATCTTTAAACTACACCTCGGCCTCTAGGGTTAGGGGCGTTAGATTGTCGGACTTAAGCTATTGTATTCACTTAGGGTTTCCGGGTGACTTTCCGGTTTAGATCCTTGCCAATTTAAGAACTGATATTTTATGTTTATATAACATATTTAATTTGAGAAATTTATTTTAAATTTTATTTTTGTAAGTATTTAATATCTCTTAATGTTTTTAGAATTCTTGAATTGAGTTTTATTTCCGAAGGTCAATCATTATTTACTTTTTAATAGTTTGTTTTTGGGCTTTATATTACCCGATTTTATAAGTCGGAGTTAAATATGGAATTTTTCGTACGTCGTGGTTTTGAATTTGAAAACCACTATGTTCTTATTTTATTTTTAAAGATTTTCATTTTCTCAAGATTAAGAAGTTTATGAATTCGTTCGTGTTTTTGGACTAGTTGAAATTAGGTTTTAATTTGGAGTGATTTTTAGGGTTTATTTTCGAAGTTCATCTTGAAATTATTTATGAAATTTTTCGGGGCTTACAAGCGTCCCTCATTACCTATTACAAAATTTTTGTTGGACTGTTGTGGGTCATGCTCGCCGTCATTACTTTCTTTTCTCTTAGGAGTCTCCTAGGGTAAGGGTCGAAGGACAATCTCTACTAGAAGAACTCCCATCATCCCTCCTAACAAATTGGCTCGTATATTCTCTCACTGCTCCTCCTGCTCGAGCTCATCCTCTTCTTCCTCTTCTTCTTCTTCTTCTTCTTCTTCTTCGACCCTATCTTGCATCTCTCTATCCTCTTCCCTTATCATCTCCTCTCCAGTTTCCTCCAAATTCCTCCCATCATTCTCTTGGGATTCCCTCATCATAACATCCTCAGAATTTGCATTCCCTACAGGATCAATGGGTATTTTACTTGTCACTCTCGGGTTTTCTCCAAATACATATATGTCCCTCCACAGACTAAGATCATACTCGGGTTCTACCATGTGGCCATCTGGGATTTACAAATCTTGATCAAAATCCGGATTGGGCGGGTTTTCATTGCTTGGATCTTCCTCAATTCTAGCCGATTGAGGTATTCTATTCTCTTCCTCATCTACCCAATTTAGGTCTTCCTTGGGTCCTCTTGCTCCTCATTTTCATCTTCATCATGGTTTACCACTATTGGGGCATTCCTAAATTGTATGCTTATTCACTAGGGAGCGGAGCCTAGATTTCTGTAGGTGTCGGGAAATGTCCAGATATATTCCTTGCCAATAGAAATGGTTATTCGCGTCGGCCTCAAGCCATCTCTATGGGTCATTAAGTCATTGTAGGAATACACATACAAAGGTCTAATGCTCCTCCACACTCGAAAGTCACGGTAGGGTGGATTATCTTCCTTCTTCAAAATAAATGTGGCCTCTCTCAACATTGGTTCATTCCCATAATCTACTATGATACTCTCCGCAGCATAGATTGTTTCTAACATGGACCATCTTCTCCTCCTGAATGGATCAAATCTAATCTGATCAACTACCTTTTCCCACCGGGTGTACCTAAGGCCTCTTTTCCATATCACATACATTTCTCTTAGAGTCCTAGGTCTCTCGGCCAAAGCAAAATCCTCATATAGATTTCTTAGTCTCAATCTGTAATCTATAAATATTTCACCAGTCCCCTTTAGAAACGTTCTGGCTCTTTCCTGGGTTTCACCTAAGGATACCTATACCAAGAAAAGATTTCTAGTTAGATTCAATTTTAACTTCATTCTTACCCTAAGATTTATTTGTTTCCACATTTTAAGTTTTGAAATCCTATTGCCATGCTTTAAATTTTTGCTGCTCTAATACCAACTTAAACTGTCACGCCCTAAAAGGTACCCTAAACGTAACAGTTCGCTGCTGCATGTTAAAGGAGACTTAAGAATCACTACCATAGTCATTCAAAAGTCTTGTATTAGAATGCAAGGCGTTCCCTTATGATAATATAATACATATGCAATTGTAGATAGACAATTCAACTTGATAGGACAAGCATAAAAACATAAACCATAGATATCTCATAATCAATTACAAAATACTAAGGGGTATTCTCTTGCTAAACAAAAGTCCAGGTATAAGCTTTTAATAATATCCCGAGCGTTAAGTCTACTATGAAAGACCATACAAGCTAATCATAAGCTTCTAAGGGAAAAACTCCTAACTTTGCATTACCTGATTAGGCCAGGTCCGAGGATGCAACCATGTGTATGGGAACTGCATCAAAAAGAAGCTATGGGGGTATAAGCTACGCTAGCTTAGTAAGTTTCACTTCCAATTTAAATACTTCAGCAAGCAAAAAGGCAAGCAAGTTATATTAACAATCATATGAAATGCACAGGCATGTGAGCATACAACACATAAGAGTTTTCCAGGAGTCCCATATTGAATGGATTTACGCTCTCCATTCGAGGTTAGGTGTTTCAGGCCCATACGACCATAGATTTCAATTTTTCTCATTTATATAGTAGTTAATTCAAGTGCCCACCCACTTATTGTTTATGTAGTTAATTCAAGTGCCTACACTACTTCCATTTTAATTCAGGCTATTCCTGCCAACATTTAAGTTTTCAGGCTCACTCGTTGCCCAGCCATCATGCATTATTCCCACAAATTCATAATAACAAATGTAATGTGACTTAACATATGTATGCATGGTTAATTTAATTATAAAATCATAGCATATTATTTAAGTGAATATAGGCAATCATAGATATTTCAAATACTACAATACTATACTAAATCATACAAACATTTATAACAACTCCCATTTCGATATTCTTATCATCAATTCAATCAAACAGAACTCACATGCACATTTCAATTTTATCTTGTCCCAGTTCTAATGCCACTATTATTACAAGCACAATCAAGAGCATTTAATTTAAAGATAGTGAACTCACTCAGCCATGGACACCGGTCTCGAATGGTAGTGATCTAGAAATAAGAAATTTTCCCCCCGTTCAAAATCACCTAAACGAAACAAATACCCAAATGAGTATTTCATACCATAACTAATTCCAATTTATTAAATAAAACTCTTTAAGTTCATAATTTTCGTGTTAGATGAAAATTCCAACTTAAAACGGCCATAACTTGGCCATTTTAACACAGAATTTCGCAAATAAGGCCTAAAGTTTAATTGATTTCAGCTGCTATATATTCCAAATGAAGTTAAAAAATTGTGTTTTCTTTTTAAATGTGTGTTGTTGAGTATAAAATGAACTTAGCTAATAACCCTAGGTTCAACTTGACTAAATGAACTTGAATGAAATAAAATGAATTAAATTGATTATGTTTAATCAACTTGGTTAAGATTAAGTCAATAGAGACTTAAGTTAATATGAACCTTAGATGTAAAATAAATGTACTTAACAAATCTAAGTCTCACTTGGCTTAACCTAATTTAGTAACTAAATGAGACTTAATATGGTTTATGCATATCAAATGAATTAGTTAATGGACTTGAGTTAACATGATTCTTATAAATGAAATAAAATAGTAATATAACTAAAGTTAGTTGATCTAATGAGCTTCACTACGATAAAATGACTTAGATAATTAAGTTAGGTCAACATGAATCCTTTGAGTAAATGATTTATATGTGATTGTAATATACTAGACCTTAAGTGACAAGGAGAATATGTTGTTTCAAGTATAATGTTGTTATGAAATGAGTGCTTTGTATATGAATGCTTTGATGGTGTTTTTGTAATAAAAGACTATAAACAAAGAGAAAAGAAATACTTTGATAGATAATGGAGAATTTTTCGTATCTTGGCGAGGCAAACTTCGTAGCCATGACAGGATTCCTACTTAGTCTATGATCAAATAAGATCTTAAAACGAATCCAAGTTCTTGAATAAATGTTAGTTTTAGTTATATATTCTCTTCTATAGTCGATAGCTAACTTTCTATCTTTGTTTGGATTTTATATGAAGGATGATGATGAATTGATATTGATGATAATGTTGTGGATGATTGGATGATTGATGGGGATGGTGCTTTGGTCTTCCTAGAGAATAGTTAAGATTTAGCTTGCATGTCAGGTGGGTAACAACAATCTCATCACCTTGCTTATGTTTGTAATATAGTTGCACTTAATTTAATACTAATATAACTAATTATGCATGGGGTTAAGGAATTCGTTTGTTGTTTGGTGATTGGATTGAGTGATAATGGTGGGTGTCAAATCCAACAAATTCTTAATCTACTCAAAAAGTTTGTAATCAGTGGTGAATAGGGATCGTCTCCACAGGGACTAGAAATAATTTATTTCTATTCAAGAGAAAAGAGAAGAATAAGGGGGGTTTGTAAATCAAAAGATCAATTTTATCTAAAGACTAGAAACGCGATTTTAGTTTTCAAACAATATCAAAAGATTTCCAACCAAGGTATCATACAGTTCAACTTATCAGATTGATCATTGATGCAATGATATTCATTTTCTTTTCTGAATAAATTGGTTATGGCTATCAACAAGCTCTAACAACCTATCTCTCCTTACTATGTCGATAATCACGATAAGATCTAAGATTACTTCCCTTACCAACTAGATAACCCTAGATAAGATCTTAGGATTTAATCTATCAATAGCATGAATCAAGAGAGAGACCACCAATTCAGATTAACAGATCAAAAGCTTGAACCATTTAAATCAGATCATATATCACCATAACACAAATCAATTACCTATTCTGTAACCAATTATGTTATTGTATCACTTAGATTATAACAATCAAACAATTATGGATTCAACGTTCTAATTGACATATTATCGGTTGTTAATTGAACGAATGAGCTCAAATTCAAATAAAAAAACAAAACAACAAATGCATGAATAACGGATGATATATGACTATTAGAAAAGAAGAATAAATATGATAAACTAATTAGATCTCATAATCTTGACAAGTTGAATATGCATGGGATCCCTTAGCTAGAATAAAGTTTTTAGCCACACATAGTAACAAGAACGATACTCTAAAGTTTTTTTTTTTTTTTTTTGAAGTTTTTATGAATGAATTCCCTCTTCTACAACAAGCCAATTTATAGAAGGCAAACGGCAGCTAAAGAATACAACTTTTGGAATTCTTCTCTTTAATTCTGCAAACTGAAACGTTTTGAAGATGAAAAGAAGCAATTTTTTGGACTTCCATTCTTAAATTTTGTAACTAGAGACGTTTGGAATGTGAAAGAGATAACTTTAGGACTTTGGCTGGCTCTTGAGAAAGCATGGCTAGTGGCATACTTACAAACACGTGGTAGCCTTCATGATGGCTAGCGGCCTAGAAATGTTGGCTGGCGGCTTACTTCTATACATGGCCAGCCTAAGTGTTGGCTGGCCTTAAGCTGCCTTCCTTTGAATTTTTCCGCCTTCCTTGCTTGTTGGCTAGTGTCTTCTTGTTCCTAAGCGGCCAACTTTGATGATAGAACAGTAAGCTTAGGTGTTTTCAATTCCAAATTTGGATAGAACATCCTCAAATTACTTGTATCTCGTCCTAAAGTTCGCTCAAGTCCTAAAATGTAACATTAAACACACAAAAGTACCAATTCCAATGGATTTCTATAAAATCAATAACTAATTTAGCATGTTTTGTTCAATAAAAATTGAGTATAATTTGCTTTAGCAAATTCCCCCACACTTAAACCATTGCTTGTCCTCAAGCAATACAAATAAGATCACAAAAAGAAATCTATCATAGAGAATGCAATTTCAAAATTTCCAATTTCAAGCATCTTCTTTTAACTTTGATTCACAACTCGCAATTTCAGTACCTATTGCTCTAACCAAACTGATTACATGTAATTAGAGTACTAAAATCAAAATTAAATAGTTAATCCAAATAAAAAACTTTAATCTACATGTTCGGTAGAAGATTCTTTTGATAAAAAGTAAATTCTCAGTTCTATAAGGAAAAACACCCATTTAGACTTCACTGGACATTTAACAGATATATACTCCAATCAACAGAAAGTAAAAGCATTTGGTATCAACTCTTTCCCTAGAATTTTTCTTTCTCTTTTTTTTTTTTTTAAGTCCTATTTTACTTGTTGGCCAACATTCATTTTTCTTTTGATTCTTTCAAGCATATATAGATAGCCTTCAGAAAAAATTCTCTGGATAGGTTTTTGCCCACTTCTTTTCAGCTCTTTCATATTTTTTTTCAAAGCTCATGTATAGAACTTTTGCCTTTCTTCCCTTCTTATTATAGTGAGTTCATTGAGTCGATTGATCCCAGGCTCATCACCCAAGTAACCAGGTTTTAAAGGGACCCCTAAGAACTCTTCCTCACTCTAACTTTCAAGTTTAGATACTCATAACTCAATTGCTTAAGTTAGTGGAGTATAGACTATGCTTGTTTCTTTCTTTTGAATGTAATAACAAATATAAGACTTTTTATCAAAGATCACTAAGTAAAAAGTTTCATTTACCTCTTTTACTAAATGTCGAAAAATTCTTTTAAAAAGAACTAAATTGAAGTATATACATGCTAAATTTTCCTAGAAGTATACCTGTTTATTTTTCACAAAAAGGACTCGACTCACTCTTAATCTTCTAATTCCTAAACTAAATAAGGTAAATTTGTTCCTTAAAGATTTCACTATTTAATTTTGACCAAGTAAAATAATCACAACAGTAGGTGAGTAAGGCACTTAAAGTCAATTTGATTTTTCAAAGATGCTATTTCAATTTTTTGCACTATCTCCATTTCTAAAAATTTTGAAAAATTTGGCCTAAAATTGCCAATATATTACTCAAGAACAAACAAACAATGATTTAAAATGTAGGTACAACAATTTAAGCTCAGATGACTCAAATAAATAGACAACAATTCAATACTTAATTTTCTTCTTTATTTTATCCCTTCCCCCACACCTATTATGAACAGTGTCCTCACTATTCCAAAATCAATTCAAAATAGGAAAGGAATAAAATAGAAATGAATAAGACATTGGTACTTCCCTGAATTAGTGAATGGAATTGAAGGAATTGTCAGCTCCAATGGGTATAGCTATAGAGATAGTTGTCAAACGTATGGGAATCATGTGATCAACAAAAATCATAGTAGAAAGAAGAGGAAAAACAAGGTTAAGTTTAAGTACAGACCAGCAACAAATCTCACAAGTCTACCCAAAAGAATGGGTGCTTAAAGATTACGCATTAAAAGCAAAAGTCAAAAACAAATAGCCAGCAAGAACTCTAGCTATCAAACTCGGGATCACTGTCTTCTTCACTGGATGTGTGATACTGGAACTCAGACAAGCTAGAAGAAGTACTGCAAGAAAAAGCGAACTTAAGCATCTGAAACAATGTAGTTCTGAACTTTTTTTCTTTTTTCGCTCAATTCTATGCTTGATTCGTTCCTTTTTGTTTTCCTCTTTCAACTGCTTGATTTCTAGCATCAATTGGTCATAAGAGCTCACTGGAGGAGTAGGCCTAGATGTAAAAGGTCTATCAACTGGGGCTATTTCAGGTACATCAATCTCCTCATTCCTTTCAACCCTATCATCACTTTTATCTCTATCAGGTGCCTTAACTAATCCCCATAGTCTAAAAGGGGCATCAGAAATTTTTTTACGAGGAATTTCAACATCGCCTTCAGGCTCCATGAATATACCTATGCCAACAAGGCAGTGATGTAGCCGCCACAAAAGATAACCTTCGTTCTTGTATCCATCGCCTGTCTATCAATGTAATTGGCTATCTCTACTCTCAAGTCAATCTTGTAACCAGAAATTATACTGTAAAGATAGAACATATCAAAACTGGTTACCTTGCTGTGACTTATTTTCTTACAGCTGAGTGTATGTGCCAGAATGTGATGAAGCAACTTGTGCTCCATATTTACAAAAGCAGTGCTACGGGAGGCAGATGGGACAAAAGGATCCGTTTCCGGCTGGATGAGCTCATACCAAAATCTTGCAGCAGTCATATCTCTAGGCCAATAATTTGGCAAATCCATGGAATGTATCATAAAGTCCTAGCAGATGGCCCACTCACTATAACTCAACTTCTTTGATCTCCCCATAAACCTGAAAAGTCATAGTACTTTCTTAATTATCAGACTTTATGGCCACAGTAGAAAGAAACTCTATAGTAATATCTTTATAAGCCGGTTCCCTAATCTCAAAAAGTTTAATCCAAGTATCATCCTTCACAACTTGTGGAAATAAATTCAACAGCCTACAGTCTTCAAGTAATTCCCAATCTAAGTACTGAATATTCATTATCCTCATCTTTTGAAGCCTCTTCTTTCTAGCCTTGGCATATTCCTTAGTAGAAAGCAATTCTTGCGGTGGTGCATTGGAAGTAGATCCCCCAATTGTTTTCTATTTCCTCCTTTGGGATGGAAGCTTTTTTGGAGGCATTCCTATAACAAGAATAGTAGTTAAGCTCAAGGAATGTAGACTAGAATTAAAATGGAAATTGCATTGAATAATCAATTCGGAAAATGACACGAATGAAGAGTAAAGTGAAGAATTCTCTTTTGTATCTTTATACTTGCAAAACAGTTCTAAGCTGCCAGTATAAAATGGGCAGCTTAGTTTTTTGAAAGTTATGAATATTTTTTTTTCAAAATTTTGCTAGAACAATTCATTCACTTACAGAAAAAAGTATGAACATCATAGCATTTCATCAAAGATATTCTAGCAAAGAGGGTTTAAGGTCATAGAAACCATGAAAATGAAAATTTTCAACATTATATCGGCATGGCTTTTGAACTTTCAATCATGAAATCAACACAATATTCACAAAAATCAACCTATACAGAACCAATTTCGTGCTGCCAAAATTTAGTAAAATAAAACCCCCAATTTTCATCATTCATGAACCCTAGATTTTAGCCAAATTGTAGAACACGTTTTAGCTTAATTTCACAAGACAAATGAGATCCCAATAGCTAACAAGAATAGAGCAACCACAATTCATCCATAAATCTACCATCCAGCCATCCAACCCAAAATAACACACTTCAAATACCCATTCTTCACAAGTGTAATTGATATGAAAATAGAAAAAATTAAAACTAAATGAGAGATTAGAGACTTACCTTCTCTTGGAGTAAGTTGAAGATGATAAAATGAGGGAAACTATGGAGAAGAGAGCTTGGAAGGGGAAGTCTTGGTGAAATAGAGTAGAAGAAGGAGAGAAAAAGAGAGAAGAATGGAGTAAAAATGCAGAGGAACATGTTTTGAAGTCGTGCAAAACGCACCAGAGGGTCTTGGCCTACTTGGAGGAGGTATATGCTGCTGGCCTAAGTGGCCAGCCTAGGATTACTGCTACGGATCCGACACAAAATGGCCGCTAGCATTGAAATGTTGGCTGGCGGCTGATCTTCTAGGCTGGCTATGGCTTTCAAATGAAAGCCGCTGGCCATTCTTTAGGTTTTTTTTTAACAAAAAATAATACTCATGGGTTGCCTCCCATGTAGCGCTTTTCTTTAATGTCTTTGGCTAGACGTGATATACCTCAAGTATAATCTAGATATTCCAAACTGGTTTCTTCAATATTGTTCACTTGAAATCCTTCGTAAAAGGGTTTCAAGCGATGACCGTTCACTTTGAACACTTTACTAGTTTCAATGCCCTGAATCTCAACTACACCATGAGGAAATACGTTAGTAACAGCAAAAGGACCTATCCACCTAGATCTAAGTTTAACAGGAAATAACTTTAAACGAGAATGAAATAGCAAAACTTTTTTACCAATAGAAAAGTGTTTCCTTGAAATATTTTGGTCATGAAAAGCTTTAGTTTTTTCCTTGTAAATCTTAGAGTTTTCATAGGCATCATTATGAATTTCCTCCAATTCTTGCAATTGAAGCTTTCTGTGTTCACCAGCCTCATCTATTCTCATGTTACATTGCTTCACAGCCTAGTAAGCCTTGTGTTCCAACTCAATAGGAAGATGACATGGCTTGCCAAATACCAAACGGTAAGTTGACATTCCTACATGAGTCTTGAAAGCCGTCCTATATGCCCAGAGTGCGTCATCAAGCCTTGTGCTCCAATCTTTCCTACTTACATTGACAGTCTTCTCAATGATGGATTTTATCTCTCTATTTGAAACTTCTGCCAATCCATTTGTCTGTGGATGATATGCTGTAGAAACACGATGGGTGACTTTGTATTTCTTGAGTAGAGCTTCCACCACTCTATTACAAAAATGGGTGCCATGATCACTGATGAGAGCTCTTGGTGTTCCGAACTTAGCAAAAATGTGAGATTTGACAAAATCTATAACAACCTTAGCATCATTAGTTCAGGTGGCTTTAGCCTCTACCCACTTGGATACATAATCCACAACAAGAATAATGTAAGTATTCCCAAAGGAAGAAGGAAAAGGACCCATAAAATCAATACCCCATATATCAAAAATTTCACACACAAGTATAGTGGTAAGAGGCATTTGATCTCTATGTCCTAAATTTCCAACTTTTTGGCAACGTCCTCAAGACTTACAAAACATATAAGAATCACGAAATAGAGAGGGCCAAAACAATCTACTTTCCAATACCTTGCGAGCTGTCCTCTTGGGACCAAAGTGACCTCCACATGCATAAGTGTGACAGAATTGCAAAATAGAGGGAATTTCATCTTGAGAAACACACCTTCTAATGATTTGATCAGCATAATGTTTCCATAGATAAGGATCATCCCAAATGTAATACTTAGAGTCACTTTTGATCTTATCTTTTTGAGCCTTAGACAAATCACTTGGTAAATTTCTAGTAACCAAATAGTTAACAATATATGCATACCAAGGAATTGCCTGTTGAACAGAAAAGAGATGCTCATCTGGGAAATCATCTTGCAATGGTGTTGGTTCTCCATTTAAAGGTATCCTACTGAGATGATCTGCAACCAAGTTTTCAGAACGTTTCCTATCCTTTATCTCTAAGTCAAACTCTTGTAATAAGAATATCCATCTGATAAGTCTTGGTTTGGCTACCTTCTTTGAGAGTAAATACTTGAGAGCTGTATGATCAGAATAAACAATCACTTTAGTGCCAAGTAAATAAGAACGGAATTTTTCTAAAGCAAAAACAATAGCCAAGAGTTCTTTTTCCGTTGTTGAGTAGTTGGATTGGGCATTGTCAAGAATCCTAGAAGCATAAAAAATAACATGAGGGACTCTTCCAACTCTCTGACTAAGGACAGCACCAACAGCGTGATTGCTTGCATCACACATGATATCAAAAAGGAGATCCCAAGAAGGAGGTTTAATGATTGGAGCTGTGGTAAGCTTCTCCTTCAATTTGTCAAAAGCAAATTTACAAGCCTCATCAAATTCAAATGCCACATCCTTTTGTAACAATTTACATAAGGGTTGAGTGATCTTGGAGAAATCCTTAATAAAGCGCCTGTAAAAACCTGCACTTCCAAGAATAGAATGAATTTCCTGAACATTTACGTGGTAAGGCAAGGATTTAATCACTTCCATTTTAGCTTTATCTACTTCAAGTCCCCTAGAAGACACAATATGCCCTAAAATCAAACCTTGATCAACCATAAAATGTCATTTCCCATAATTCAACACAAGGTTAGTTTCTATGCATCTTTTAAGCACTTTTGTAAGGTTAGTAAGACATGAATCAAAGATATTACCATAGACAGTAAAATTGTAAACCTCGGTATTCTCATAGTTAGGAAACCCCGGGAGTTGGAAGCGAAACCCTAATCCGGACCAGTTCAAGTCTAGTAAGAAAAGCTTAGGAACCCTAAATCTGGCTTTCCTTCGGTTTCATAATAAAAGAAGTTTTATAAAGTAAATGAATAGGAATTATCCTTCTAAAGTATATTTTAGACTTTTGGAAGTTTTAAATTCGGGAATTTTTCAATTCCGGGCCTTCTCGAGCTCAATTACGGAAAAGCGTGCCCCAGACCACGAACTCAGAAAAATGTTCCAGAATATTCATTAGAACCGTAATTTTATAAGGATTCCAAAAATATCAATTTTATAATTTTCCGGGCTATAAAAATTACAGTTATATCTTTTCCCGTGTTTTCGTCACAATCGGTAAAGTAGATGTCTTGTCTACTATTCACAAGTACAACCAACACTACACACTACCCATACCCTATTCTTACATCCTTACAACTACTCATTTCAATTTTCTTTTCCAATGAATTTTGTCTCTTAAATAATTATTACATTTTAATTACTTAAATTACAAATATCAAAATTTCAACACACACACACACACACACACAAACCCATGGCCGGCGCCCCCCCTAGCTTTTCCCTCTCAATTTAATTTATTTTTACTCAATTTATTCAAATAAAACCCTAATCCATTAATATATAAGCTTCTTTTTCTCTCTCTCTCTCCTCATTTTTACTCTTACCAAAAAATTACAAGGTTGAAAATCCTCTCCCTCCCTTCCTCAAGCTTGCCGTGACCCACACCAAGCACACACATACTCACAACTTTATTTTTCTCTTCTTTTCATCTCTAAATCTCCCTTAAAGTGTTGATTTTAAGCTTTGTTTTTCCCAAATCTTGTAATGGCAAGATCATTCTTGTGTGTTTTCAACCATTAATCCCAATGAGCATAAGCAAGGGATATGAAAACACTACTACAAGAATCTTAAGCCATCACAAGAAGTGGATCTAGTATTTGAAGGAGTTTTGTTTGAAATATCATCTTATTCATGCATGTAAAGTACAGATCTTGCATATATATTGATGTTCATGCCATGAAGTTTATGATTCATGCATTATATCTAGTAGATCTAATGTTTAGACATCCACATCTCCATCTACATGTATGTTCATATAGTTATTTTGGTTTTCATGCATTGATGATCATAAAAATGTAGTCTTGTTCATGTATAGATAGGTTAGATGGTAGATCTACATGTGTAGAAGGCAAGAAGATTGAAAAAGAAAAGGTTTTGTTAGAAATGACTTGTTGGAAATTCGGATGGATTTAGAACCTTATTTTAAAAACCACCAAAACCATCTTTGAACTCATATTTCATATGAAAAATGAAGGGTATGTGCAATAGGTATCTTGAAGGAATGATTTTCATAAGTTTAAATGAGTTTAGGCATGAGGAAAATGTAAAACAAGTAGTAAAGTTGGAATAAAAAATATGGATATATGGATGTATTGTCAAATTCGTATTTTAGGGTGATGCCCACATAAACACTTAGTATCTAAGCTTAGATGGCATGTTTTATGAGTTTAGATGATAGATGTATTGGAGCTTCAATTTTTGATGCCCTAAACAAGTTTTCTTATAAGGAAAATGTAAGGAATGAAATTTACAAAATTCGGATTTTTACAAGTAACTTGTTTAAAAACATGTTTACCAAATGAAAAATGTGGATTTTTATGCATAAATGAAGGTCATGATTAATATAGATTTTGAGAACTTATTTTTATTTAGATAACAAGTGAATTTCAAGAATAAAATCATGGGAACCCTAGGGAATGTAAAATTGGGAAGAATAACTCTTTAAGAATAACCTTTGTGGAATTTTATAATAATTAGGAGTTCCTAAGAGTTCATCATCAAAAATCATCAAGACCATGCATATATTGAGTTCATTGCATCACATTCATATTAGGAATTCATTCATATACCATTTATACACGAATCATCAACTAGGAACATTTTTTATCAAAAGCGAAACAATTTTTCGGAATTGAGAAAGTGACAGAACAGAACTGATCCCACTGTTCGTGACTTTACTATTTTCAAAACTTGAAAATAATACTAGAAATAGATAAATCTTTCGAAGTAGATAGAGATCGATATAAAATTTGCGAAATTCCGAGTTAAAATGACCAAGTTATGGCCGTTTTAAGTCGGGGCTTCCGCAAATGGCGAGAATTCCGAATTCATCTAGTTTAGATGTATAGCTTGGATTAGCTAAATGATGAGAATCTCATTAGGATTATTCTTATGTGGTAGGTGATCCCGAGCAAGACGACACCCTACCTCCCGACTATTACTACTAAAAGACCGGTGTCCAATGGCCGAGTGAGTACCACTTCCACTCTCAATTAATGGTTGTGATTGTAATGTAGTGGCACTAGTGGGTAGGAAAAGATAAAAATGGATATGTATGATGGGGTATATGGGAGTTATATAATTGTCTGCTGTTGATGTGTGAAATGGAACTTAAGGAATATCGAAACCGGGTGTTAAGCTATTGATTGATTAGCTAGTATCTTATATTGAATGTCTGCGAATAATAGTTGGCCACCTAAAAGAATTGAATTAATGTATATTTGACTTCAATTGTAATTAGATTCATTCATATCACAATGGGGATGGAGCATTAGCATTGGTTGGTTTTTCGTGATCCATAAAACGAATGTGTTGGTTAATCGTGATCCGTTAAACGAATATGTTGGTTAATCGTGATCCATAAAACGAAATTGTTGGTTAATTGTGATCCATAAAACGAATTATTGTTCAGTTGACCGTGAGCTTAAACAGCGTCGTACTGCAGGATTCGTTAATTTGCTAATCCGGGATGAACGGTGCAAGTCCATCCACATATGATTTCCGGTTGGTCATATGTTTGTTGAACTCACTTGTCTGATGCATACACTTGCTTGAATAATCACTTGTTTGAATGAATTGTACTTAATTGTGATATGGAAGTTCTTACTCACTAAGCTAGTTAGCTTACGCCCCCATAGTTTTTACTTATTGCAGCACAAGTTTATCTGGCTTAGATAGAGGCAAGCCATAGCTCAGGTACCGGAGATAGGAGTTTCCCATAGAAGTTTACTCCATTTTTGTATAGACTTCCGTTGGAAACTAAAGGACTCTGGATGACTGTAACGGACTTGATATTATTTTGCGGGGGAATGCCCTTTAGATTTTGTAAAGTATATTTATACGTTTTGGCTTATTATCTATGGCTAATGAATGCCACCTTAAACTACTTAACTCTATTGGTTGAGCATTTTATTATCGTACAGGGATGCTTTACATCTATACAAGACTCCCGAAGGGCTCGGATAGGGAAATTGAGAGTCTTATATAGTATGTGGTGGGCTGTTACGTTTAGGATACCCTATGGGGCGTGACAGTTTAAGTTGGTATCAGAGCCCTAGGTTATAAAACAAGACAATAGAATTAAAAGAAACCGGACTTAGAAATCTAATTAATAGGTTCAAATGGAGTTAAAAACGTTTTCTTGCTAAGTTTGATTAGGAAGTCTTATATTGTTGTAGGTCTCCTTGGGTGAGACCAGGGAACGGGCCAGAAACTTCACCAAGAGGAATGATGAGACTATAGTGGAGTATAGGTTAAGTTTTAGAGAATTGTGCGAAGACTTTGCCCTAGCCAGACATCCCATACTATAGGGGAAATGTTCAAACTGTGGAAAGATGGATTGAGATACACAAGGTGGGCTGCTGTAGTTGACCGATTGAGGTACGATCCCATGGGGAGAAGGAGTTGGACTAAATTGGAGACGATTTATACTTTGGAGAGAATCATGGTTGAGTATGGGCGCGAGCCCATGACTAGGGAAGCTACATTTATTTTGAAGAATGGAGGAAATCGAACCCCTCCGGATTTTAAGGTATGGATCCCTATAAGACCCTTATATGTGTATGCCCATGACAACTTGTATGACCACCATGATTGGAACGTAGCAGATGCATGGAACCATATCACTTGGCATGCGGTTTATTTAGACATTCTCCCACCCCGAGTGATAGCTCCACCTCCAGCCACTGACATAGGCATGCAATTGAATGGGGCGCCTGTGATTGAAGAGAATGAGGTAGAAGAAGAAGAAGAAGAGGACCCCGAGGAGGATCCTAATTGGGAGGAAAATGTAGTCCCTAGAACCCCTACCCCACCCATCAAGCCGGAAGCAGAAGTGAATCCGGAACCCGACCAAATTGTATAGGATTTTAATCGGGAGCTGAAGATACCGGATAGTGGTAGGGTGGAACCCGAGTTTGACCCCATGATATGGAGGGATGTTTATATGGAGGGAGAAAATCCACCTGTACTTGATATAGTAGTAGCGGAACCTGTGGCCCCTGAGCCTATGGAGGTAGAAGACATGGGTGGAGATTCGGTGAAAGAAAACGAGGTAGTGGAGACTCAAGTGAGTGAGCCTGAAGTTAGAGGTGAGGAGAATGAAGTGAGCCTGAGGGAAGGGCAAGGCATGGAGGAAGAGGAGGAAAGTGAAGACCGAGAACCTTTAGTCCGACCTACTAAGAAGCGGAGGATGACTACGAGGGAATACCTTAGTTTGTTTATCCGACGGGACGACGGTGGTTCTTCTAGCAAGAGACGACCTCCTAGCTCGATCTCCAATGACTCTAGTGATGAGTAGAGATCGAGATGATAGCTAACCCATGAAGTCCAAGTGGGTATTACATGCAAGGTGTGCTTCCAAGATAGTAGGAGACTCATAGGGGTATTACATTTAAGTAGATAATAAAAGCAAGAAAGAACTTATATAAATAAACAAAGGATTTTCATAATAACATCCTTACATCATCTTAGGGGCATTCCCCCGCTTTAGAAGTCTTTCAAAATAATAACAACTATAACATAAGCTTACTATGGAGATTTTCCTAGAAGCCTATGTTCAAAACTTAAATATATAAAGCTTCTCCCAAAAACTCCTAGTAGCTTATACTCGTACCTGGCATACAGGACCCCTTGGGGCCAACCAAAGGTAATCGTACTATAACAAAAAGCTGTAAGGGTATAAGCAAAACTAGCTTAGTGAGATAATTCCATCTATAAGACATTTCCATAATTCATACAAGTATTTTAATCAAACATATGAGAATGCACCAATCATATGAACAAACAAGATACACATGATTAAATGGAAATCAAGTGTAGCATAGATTTTACGCCCTCCATGTCAAGGGTTGGGAGGTTACAGGCCCATACGACCATCAATATGTGCAGATTTACCGGCTCCTGCTTGCCCTGTAGACTTTCCGGTTCCTACTAGCCTATGTAGACTTTTCGGCTCCTACTAGCCACCACTACCATTTCCTCGTTTCCCCACACGAAGAATAGTAGTGAAATAAATGTGACTCATGTGTATGATATGCATTAATTGATTTCACTATAAATTTAACTAAAAATATTTAGTTCAAGTTAAAGGCGATTAACACAATTTTCATTATATCAATACAAGAATCAAAATTTATTTATCAAACCAACTTCCGATATTCTTAACTTGTATTAAATCATTCATAATACCAAGTCACACAACAATTATACATTTTATCTTTTTCTTAATTGCTAGCGCTACTAATTACAAGCACAAAACAAGGAAATGTAACTTAGTAAAAGGAATAACTCACTCCATGTCAGGAGATCCTAATCGAAGTAATCCTCTGGAAAAGCGATCTCGGGTCCTTCTTCACCTAAACAAGATGAAATACCCAAAATGAGTCTTTCATGAAGTTTCTATTCTTGAAGATCTTAAACTTTTCTAAAAATCGCGGTAAAATCGTATAAGAGGAAATTCCAACTTAAAATGGCCATAACTTGCTCATTTTAACTCGGAATTTCGCATCTAATATATTGTTTTCTATCTACTCGAAAAGATCTACACATTTCTAAACTTTTTTTCATAAAACTAAGTCGTTTGGGTCCCGAAAAGGCAGCGACCAGATTTACCAAGAATTTTTGTAAACTTGTTTTCTTTCTTTTATCCAAAGCTCATTTGAAGAGATAGATAATATAATAGCTTGTAAAACTTTTGGAAAGTATATTCATGTATTTATTGATTCATGACAAATGTATGAAGTTAATGAAGTTGTCTCAAATTATAGAAAAGTGTAGTCTTTAAAGATTTTAAAACTTGAGAACTTTTGAAATATTCATTTGCTTTAAAATTATCTTAAGTTGTTTATAATGAGTATTTCTTTTCTTTTCCTAAATCTTATTTTCATAATCTTCTTAAGTTCTTAAGGAATGATTTTTATGTTCTAAACTTAGCTTCTAACACTTTTTGGAAAGTATTAACAGTTCTATATCTAGAAAAATAATTTCTTGATTTCTTGAGATCATCTTATTTTAACGAAAAGGAATTTCTATCATTTGAAGAAAGGTGAATTTGTTGAAAAATCTTTATTTACTTTAAAAAGTCCTTTTAGTGTTATGTATGTTTATAAAATTCCTTATGAACTCCTCTAAGTTTATTTAAGATAACTTCTTAGTTTTAGAAAAATTTACTTCCTATTTTATTTCTAGAAAAGAATTTTTATTTTTAAGAAAACATTTCTTCATTTATTTTGTTGAGACAAAACCATTATGTTCATCCATGAATATGAATCATAAAGTTATGAAAATATAAAGAAACATAATAACTTGAAAGAATAAGCTATTAAGAAAATAAATCAAGTATTAGAACCTTAGCTTTTTCAAGGTATCCCGGGACTAAGAAAAGACTAGTCCCAAAAGAAAAAGAAAATGTTTTGACTTGATGAGGACAAGTCTAAGACTAGAAAAACTAGTCTTAAGAATAACGTGAAAGTAAATAGATTGCAAGGAAGTAAATAAATTGCAAGGAAAGTAAATAAATTGCAAAACAATGAGCTTATATGCTCTCAATAATATATATAGCTATATAGATATATTAGATAGTTATAAACATAAAAGGAACTTGATGATGAACAAAAACAAAGTATGAACCTATTGTTGCTTTCCTTAACCTTCATGGTTTAGAAAACACACACTAAGTTCATACTAAGTAGATGAACATAAAGAAAGCTTGGAGAAATTTACCTAAAGGAGCTAAACTAGAAAGAACTTCTTGAGAGGAAATTTTTGAAAATTTTTAGAGAGTAACTTTAATATAGAAGAAGTGTGAAAGAAGTGGAAGTATGAGGGGGTATTTATAGGAAAAAGTAAGAGATAATTTGTGTTAATTAAATAAAGTAAAAATAAAACAAATTGGAAGAGGGAAAGGGGGGTGGCTGGCGCATACAAGGAGTAATGGGGGAGGAAAATTTTATTTTTTTGTTATTTTGTTAATTAAAAGTAAGAAATGAGAGATATGAAGTTGTATTGGAAATGAAAATGTGTAAGAAGTAGGTGTATAGGTTGTAAGAGTAGGTTGTAAGAAAAATAGAGATAGATGAATAGTATAGAATAGTAGTAAAGAGTGTAATATAAAGTAGACATATACAGTGGCGAATCAATTGATCTGCATAAACACGGAATAGAAATGGTGCCTCCGAAAAATAATACTTCAACTCAGAAAAGAATTTCTTCTTCTCATGGGAAGTCATATCACGGGGGAGGATTTTAGCAACAAGATAATTTGCAAAATTTGCAAACCAAGGAGTGTCAGAATTTCTTACCTTTCGTATTGTAAACAACGTTCTTCTGGAAATTCATCATTCATCTCTTCCTCCTTCAATTCCTCCAAACAAGGGTTCTCCAATCGTGACAAATGATCAGCTGCAAGATTTTCTGCCCCCTTTTTGTCTCGGATCTCCAAATCAAATTCTTGTAGAAGGAGAATCCACCGGATGAGGCGTGGTTTTGCATCTGTTTTTTACAAAAGGTATTTAAGAGCAGAATGGTCAGTATAAACTATTACCTTTAATAGAATCAAATATGGTCGAAACTTGTCAAAGGCAAACACCACAGCCAACAACTCCTTTTCCGTGGTGGTGTAGTTTTCTTGGGCACTGTTGAGAGTCCTACTAGTGTAGTAGATGGGTTGAAAATGCTTTTCTCTTCTTTGTCCCAAGACTGCCCCAACAGCATAATCACTTGCGTCACACATCAGTTCAAATGGTAAACTCCAATCCGGAGCGATCATGATTGGTGCACTAATCAGATGCTTTTTGAGGAGGTTGAATGCTTTAAGACAATCTTGGCTAAACTCAAACTGTACATCCTTTTCCAAGAGTATTGTGAGAGGTCGGGCTATCTTGGAAAAATCTTTTATGAACCTCCTATAGAAGCCTGCATGACCGAGAAAACTACGAATTGCCTTGATTGATGTTGGAGGAGGAAGATTGGAAATAATCTCAACCTTGGCTTGATCAACTTCAATTCCCTTGTGAGATACTTTATGACCGAGAACTGTGCCTTCCTTGCACATGAAGTGGCATTTCTCCCAATTAAGCACAAGATTAGTTTGTTCATAGCGGATCAACACTTTCTTTAAATTTTCAAGACAATTGCTGAATGAATCTCCAAAAACGGAAAAATCGTCCATAAACACTTCCATAATGTTTTCCACTAAATCATCAAAAATGGCCAACATGCACCTTTGAAAGGTGGCTGGTGCATTACAAAGCCCAAAAGGCATTCTCCTATAAGCATAAGTGCCATAGGGACAAGTGAACGTAGTCTTTTCTTGATCATCGGGAGCAGTTGGTATTTGGAAGTAACCAGACATACCATCCAAATAGCAATAAAACATATGACCTGCAAGCCTTTCTAACATTTGATCAATGAAAGGTAAAGGGAAATGGTCCTTGCGAGTAGCTTCATTAAGCTGTCTATAATCAATGCATACTCGCCAACCCGTGACTATCCTCATCGGGATCAGCTCATTTCTTTCATTCGGGACCACAGTCATCCCTCCTTTCTTAAGTACCACTTGCACTGGACTTACCCAAGAGCTGTCAAAAATTGGGTAAATTAACCCGGCATCCAGAAGTTTAATTATTTCTTTCTTTACCACTTCTTTCATATTTGGATTCAACCTTCTCTAGGGTTGAACAATTGGTTTGAATCCTTCTTCCATCAAAATTTTATGAGTGCAAAAAGAAGGGTTTATACCTTTAATGTCGGATATTTTCCAGGCAATTGCTTGCTTATGCTCCTTAAGAACTGTCAATAATTGTTCTTTCTGTTCACTGTTCAAATCTGAGGTGATGATCACCGGTAATTTTGAATTCTCTTCCAGAAAAGCATACTCCAAATACTCAGGAAATTGCTTCATTTCCAAAATCGGCGGTTCTATAATGGAGGGCTTCAATTTCTCTCATCTTCTAGTGATAATTTCTCGAACCCTTGTTTCTTTGTCAGCTCCTCATGCTTCTCCAATTGAGCTGTCACATCTTGCACATCAGGGTTCAACACTTCTTTTTCTTTTGCACAAATCAAACTTAACTCCAAAACATCTCTGCATAAAATATGCTGCACACTATCCACCACAGAAGCATCAATAACATCAATGCTAAAACAAGAATCATCACATACCATGGGCTTTTTCATCACTATTGGAATTTGTACTATAAGCTCTTCATCACCAACCCGGAGTGTCAACCTTCCATCTCCAACATCTATGACAGCTCTAGCGGCAGCTAGGAAAGGCCGTCCCAAAATTAGAGGCACTTCCCATCCTCATCCATTTCAAGAATCACAAAGTCAACCGGGAATATAAAATTCCCAACTTTTACCAACAAATCCTCAATAATTCCTTTAGGTAGCTTAACCGATCTATCGGCTAATTGCAAACTAATTCTTGTAGGACGAGGTTCACCTAAACCCAGCTTTCTAAAGAATGAATAAGGCATTAAATTGATTATCGCCCCTAAGTCCGCTAAAGCTTTCTCAACAGAAAGTTCTCTAATGACACATGGGATTGTGAAACTACCCGGATCCTTCAATTTAGCTGGCAGCTTGTTTTGAATTATTGCTGAACACTCAGCCCTAACTACAGTAGTAGACACATCCTCAAGCTTCCTCTTGTTGGATAATAATTCTTTAAGGAATTTAGCATACTTTGGCATTTGAGAAAGTGCCTCCACCAATGGTATGTTGATGTGAAGTTGCTTGAAAAGCTCCAAGAATTTCCCAAACTGTTATTTGTCACGACACTGATGAAGACGAGTAGGATAAGGAATAGGAGGAGTATAGACTCTTACCTCAGAGGGTTGTTCCTTTGAAAACTTCTTTTCATCAGGATTTGAAATTGTTTCTCCTTCTAGTTCCTTCCTTTTCCTTGATTCCACTTCCTTTCCACTCCTCAAAGTGCTTGCTTTTGCCTGTTCCCTTGGATTTTCCTCTGTATTACTAGGAAGTGACCCAGGTTGCCTCTCAGATAACATCTTGGCAAGCTATCCAATTTGGTTTTCCAGAGTATGGATGGAGGCTTCTTGGTTCCGATAGCGAGCTTCTGAGGTATGGATAAATTGGGTCATCAATTCTTCTAAGCTAGGTTTCTTTTCTTATGGAGGTAGTGGTGGTAATTGTGGAAGCTGTTATAGAGGCGGAAGCTGTGGCTTTTGAAATCCGGGTGGAAAATTCTACCTTTGCACATTTTGGTTGTTGACATATGAAAAATTTGGATGATTCCTCCACCCTTGGTTGTATGTTTGACTATATGGATTATTTTGATATCTTCCTTGGTTTCCCACATAATCCACTTGCTCCGGAGTGTCAAGAAGGTAATTTTCAGCAACGAAATTTCCAGATCGTACTGGCATTGTTTGTGAGTTCTTTGCTTCCATTACATGTTTACTCAAGGCATCCATCTTAGCAAGTATAGTAGTCATCATATCAATCTCATACATTCCTGACACTTTTTGTTTCCCTTTGTTGTTACCCCATTGATAGTTGTTCTTCGCCATATCCTCAAAGAGCTTAAGTGAATCTTCGGGGGTCTTGGAATTCAAAGTACCACCAGCTGCAGCATCAACCAACTGACGAGTTGTTGTATTCAAACCATTGTAGAAGGTCTGCACTTGCATCCAATTTGGTACCTGATGATGAGGACATTTCCTTAATAAATCCTTCCACCTTTGCCATGCATCATATAAAGTCTCAGAATCCTGCTGATTGAATGACGAGATGTCATTTCTCAGTTTAGCGGTCTTAAAGGGTAGAAAATAGTTGTTAAGGAATTGCTCCACCTTATTGTTCCATGTTGTTATGGCTCCCGGACCCAATGAGGATAACCATTGTTTGGCTCTTCCTCTCAATGAGAAAGGAAATAGTCGAAGTCTCACTACATCATCTGTTACCTCATTGTTCTTGAATGTCTCACAAATTTCCAAAAATGTCTGAATATGAGCATGTGGATCTTCATCAGGTAAACCGTCAAATTGATAGTATTGTTGCAGCATCTGAATCACCACACTTTTAATTTCAAAATTGTTTGCCGCAATGGGCAGTTTCACCACAGTTGGGTCAGTACCATCCAGAGTTGGTCTAGCATAATCCAAATTGGTTTTGGGAATTTCTTCATTGTTTTCAGCCATGAGTGGATCTATCAATTCTTTAGCAACTTCTCTTGTGTTACTCTTCAACCTTCTGTGGAATGTTTTGTCTATCTCCGGATCAAAATCTAGAAGTTTTGAAGAGGAACTTCTTGTCATGCACTGCAGAATATCAGAGATCGGAGTTAGATTTCTTCAAAATATGTTTAATGAAGAAAAATAATTTTTTCTTTTTTGAATAAGAGTTAGATTAGCAGAAATAAAGTGTTTCTAATATTGTCCAATTCCCCGGCAACGGCACCAAAAACTTGATGATTATTTTACCTTCAAGCGTAGTTTTCAATTTATAAAAGCCTGTTCTTAATTTGCTACAAAGGTAATAGGCAGTGTACCTATCGTGAATGTAGTATAGCTTTTAAAATCGGGATCGTCCTCAGGGAATAAGCAAATACTAGTACTAAATCGTATTCTACTATCTAACTGAACAAATTCGATATTTACTATTTAATCTAGTTTCCTTTAAAACAATACTAACACAGCTTCAATAAACAAACAAGACTCAATTAAGATCTAATGATCCAGGTTTTGTCTTACTTCTAATTTATCATGTGTATCCTTGGCAACTCATACTAGATATTTAAGATTTAGTTATTAAGCTATAGAGTTCTTTGAGCAAATTGATAATTCTTTCGAATCTAACAATTTATCTAAACCTAGGTTAATCAATTAGGATGTCTCCTTAATCAGTAGCAACCCAAATTTGCATTAGTAACATGAACTCTTAAAAATAGAAGATTCTTACTATTCTATGTCTAGAATTATAAACAAATCTTTTCAATTGCATAGATCAATTCATAAAAGTAATCTTTCAATTAACTTTAATGAAAATCATACATAAATTTGCATTCTGGATATACAAACTTAAGAAACGGTTAACAAACATGCAATTAAACAAAGAACTTCAATATTTCATTAAGAACAAAGTCTCAACACATGATAAATATGAAATTCAACAAAACCCAGATCTACAAATTTATTCTTCCATAGTGACTAATGGTAATACATGAAATTTAAAATAGAAATTCGAAATCATGATACTACCCGAAAAGATTAAAGCTCAACAATTTCGGATCTTCAATTCTTGATAATCTTGACTTATTTTTGGAATCTCCAGAACTTCCTTGTCTTTTAAAAACCCTCGTTATCAAAATTTCATGTGTTCTTTCTCTCCTCTTCAATCTCCTTTTTATAATCATCTTCAATTAAATGGTATTGATTGTTCTTGATGAGGAGAAATGAAAAGTTTCGGAGGTTATAAGTCTCTTGGCTTTTCAAATAACACTCCTTCAATGCCCGAAATAAACGTTTCTTTACTAAGAAGGAGGTTACTATAGTTAAAAAGTCGTTTTCAAATTGAATGACTTTTTGTTAAATCGACAGGGCTAATGACAGGTCGTGTCTCACAAATGTCCCTTGCAAAGTTGAATTTCTAGGTTGATATGGTTTGGGACAAGTCGTGTCTCATAAATGTCTTTCAAAAGCTTGATATTTAACCCTTAATTTTGCTTCTTCCTTGTAATGGCTGAAAGACATGACTTGTTCTTGTCATGTTGAGTTCTTCTTAATCCAAACTTTACACTTTTGGCTCGTCTTTGCTTTCTTTGAAAAATATCTCCTTTAAAGACCTGAAAGCATAAATTAATATTTTGAAGTGCCAAATTTGTAATAAAAAATTATCAATAAAAGTTCATTTTGGCATTCATAAAATAGGAATAATTTTGTTTTATCACGTATGAATCCAAAAGAAGCCAAGAAATTGAAGCGACAAGTGGATGAATTGGTTGAGCAGGGATTTGTCAGGGAGAGTACTAGTCCTTATGCTGTACCAGCACTTTTGGTTATTAAAAAGGATGGTACATGGCGCATATGCATCGACAGCAGAGCCATTAACAAGATCACCATCAACTACAGGTATCATATTCCTTGTCTTGATGATATGTTAGATGAGCTTCATGGTGCACAGGTGTTTTCTAAGGTTGACCTTAGGAGCGGATATCACCAAATCCACATGAGAGCGGGTGATGAATGGAAAACTACTTTAAAAATGCGCCATGGGTTATATGAATGGTTGGTAATGCCATTTGGCTTAACCAACGCACCTAGTACATTCATGCGGCTCATGAATCACGTCTTGAAGGATTTCCTAGGGAGGTTTGTAGTGGTGTACTTTGAAGATATCCTAATTTACAGCCAAGATATGGAGAGTCGCATTGACCACCTGAGAGAGGTCTTTTCTGTTTTGAGGGCTAAAAGGTTGTACGGAAATGTGAAAAAGTGCTCTTTCTATCAAATAGAGGTGGTATTTCTAGGGTTGTGGTATCTGGTGAAGGAGTTAGGGTTGATGAAGAAAAGATTAAAGCAATTGTAGATTGGCCCACACCTCAATCAGCAACTGATGTGAGGAGCTTTCATGGATTGGCATCATTGTACAGAAGGTTTGTCAGAAAATTTAGTAGCATTGTAAGTCCTCTAACTGAATTAACAAAGAAGAATGTTTCTTTTGTGTGGAATGACAAAATTCAAAGGAGTTTTGAGGAGATTAAGGCATGTTTGACTAGTGCTCCAATTTTACCAGATTTTGAGAAAACCTTTGAACGACAAACTGAGGTTGTCAACCGTACTCTTGGAGCTTTACTTAGAGCAACGGTTGACAAGAACCTTACCAATTGGGACTTGTTTCTTCCTATTGTTGAGTTCGCTTACAATAGGTTCACACATAGTTCTACTAGTAAGTCTCCCTTTGATGTTGTATATGGCTACAATCCCACCCTACCATTAGATTTGATAGCTAAACCAGCAGCAAAGGAAGAAAGTTTGAGTGGAGTAGAGTGTTAATAGCAAATCCAAAAGACTCAGCAAAAGGTAGCTGAACATCTCAAGAAGACCCAAGAACAGCAGCAGATCTAGGGTAACAAACATAAGAAGGCTAGATCATTTAACCCAAGAGATTTGGTTTGGATTCATCTTGGTAAGGATCGTTTTCCTAATAAGCGATCACAGAAGCTATCTCCTAGAGCGGATGGACCTTTCAAGATCCTAGAGAAGATTAACAATAATGCCTATAAATTGGAGTTACCAAGAGACTATTATAAACCCCGGTATTCTCAGTAGTTAAGAAAACCCCGAGAGTTGAAAAGCGAAACCCTAATCCAATCCAGTTTAAGTCTAGTGAGAGAAGTTTAAAAACCCTGAATCCGGCTTTCCTTCAGTTTCATAATAAAAGAAGTTTTATAAAATAAATGAATATGAATTATTATTCCAAAGCATATTTTAGACCTTTGAAAGTTTTAAATTCGGGAATTTTTCAATTCTGAGCCTTCCCGAGCTAAATTACGGAAAAACGTGCCCCGGGACCATGAACTCAGAAAAATGTTCCGGAATATTCATTAGAATCGTAATTTTCTAAGGATTCCAAAAATATCAATTTTATAATTTTCCAGGCTATAAAAATTACAGTTATAGCCTTTTCCCGTGTTTTCGTTACAACCATAAAGTAGATGTCTTGTCTACTATTCACAAGTACAACCTACACTACACACTACCCATACCATATTCTTACATCCTTACAACTACTCATTACAATTTTCTTTTCCAAGAATTTTTGTTTCCTATTTAATTATTACATTTATTACATTTTAATTATTAAATTACAAATTTATCAAATTTCAATACACACAACCCCAATGGTCGCCGCCCCCTCCCCCGCCCCCCCACCCCCCCCCCCCCCCCCCTTCCCTTTCATTTCCCTCTCAATTTGAATTATTTTTACTCATTTTATTCAATTAAAACCCTAATCCATTTAATATATAAGCTAATGTTCTCTCTCTCTCCTCATTTTTCACTCTTCAAAAATTTTACAAAAGAGAAAACCCTCTCCTCTCTCCCTTTTACCTTGCTGTGAGCCCCCTCCCCCTCTCTCACACTCACACACAACTCAACTCCTCTTCATTTCTTCTTCAAACCTTCTTTAGGTGATGATTCTAAACCTTATTCCTATCTTTTCTTGTAATGGCAAAGCTATTCATGTGTGTTTTTCACATTTAATCCTAATGAGCATATGCTAGGGACATGAAAACACTTGTACAAGAATATCAAGCCATCACAAGAAGTGGATCTAGAGTTTAAAGGAGTTTTTGTTGAGATATTATCTTGTTCATGCATGTAAAATAGGAACATTGCATAGATATTTATGTTCATGCCATGAAACTCATGATTCATGCCATGAAACTCATGATTCATGCATTATATTTAGTAGATCTAGTGTTTAAACGTTTATATCTTCATCTACATTCATGACCATATGTTTATTTTGATTTTCATGCATTGATGATCATAAAAATGTAGCCTTGCCTTTGTATAGATAGGTTAGATGGTAGATCTACATGTATAGAAGACAAGAAACTTGAAAAGGAAAATATTTGGTTAGAAATGCTTAGTTGAAAATTCGGATGATTTTGGAACCCTACCTTAAACACCACCTAAACCACTTTAGAACTCATGTTTTGCATAAAAAATGGAAGGTATATGTAATAGATGCCCTTAAGGAATGATTTTCATAAGTTTAGATGAGTTTAGGCATGAGAAAAATATAAAACAAGTAGTGGAGTTATAATGAAAAATATTGAGATAGTGATTAGAAGTCAAATTCGTATTTTAGGATGATGCCTACATAAACACTTAGCATCCAAGCTTAGATGGCATGTTTTATGAGTCAAATGGAGTCCTTAGACAATAGATATAATGAAGCTTCAATTTTGATGCATTAAAAAAGTTTTCTCAGAAAGAAAATGCAAGAAAAGGAAATTTTCAAAATTCGGATTTTTCTGAAACGCATGTTCAAAAACAAATTTGCCAAATGAAAAATATGAATTTCTATGCATAAATGAAGGTTATAATTAATATAGACATTGAGAACTCATTTTTATTTAGATAACAAGTAATTCCAAGAATAAAATCATAAAATCCCTAGGAAATGCATGGTTGGAAAGAATAGCTTTGTATAAGTGATCATCATGGAATTCTTAATAGTTAGAAGTTCATAAGAGTTCATAATCAAAGATCATTAAAACCATGCATATATTGAGCTCATTACATGATATTCATATTAGGAATTCATTCATATACCATCTATACATGAATCAGCAACTAGAAACATTTTTATCAAATGCGAAACAATTTTATCAAATGCGAAACATTCCGATTTCATGTAGTTTAGATGCATAGCTTGAATTAGTTTAGTGATGAGATTCTTATTAGGTTGTTCTTAATTGGTTGGTGATCCCGAGCAAGACGATTGTCACGCCCCGAAGAGTACTCTAAACATGGTAGTCCACCATGCACAATATTAAAGCCTAAGAATGACCACCTCAGTCACGTGAAGGCTTCCATACTATGTACAAGGCGTCTAACACATGGAGGAGACTCATCGGAGTAATGCATTTTATGTTGATACAACTTGAGAACAATGTAAAGGAAATTCAATTCACTATTCTTCAAAAATACAACTCATTAACTTCAATTACAATTCATCAAAAGATTCTACTACATAAACTATTACAAGGCAAATAATAAAACCTAGCTAATAACTTCAAACATTCTTATGTCTTTCCGGAATCCTGAAGTCATTCTCGACTTCAACCATCTCAGTCCCCACTTAGCATTCTTGAGATAACCTGTTCATTTAAACAACTATTGGGGTATAAGCTACACTAGCTTAGTGAGTGAAAACTTCCAGGATTACATTTATAACACGTCATACAATCAAGTGATTAGTCAGACAAGTGATATGCATCAAACTCGTGAATTCAACAAACATATGACCTGTTGGAAATCATATGTAGATGGACTTGCGCCCTCCATCCCGGGTTAGCAGATTAACGAATCCTGCGGTACGACCAAGACCGTTTCAGCTTACTGACAACTATAAACTATAAAATCGTTTAAGGTACAACGATAAACCAACAAATGCTAATGCTCCATCCCCATCGTGTATGAATGAGTTCAATTTCATTTTCAATTCCGAATAATCAATTATACCAATTCTTTTAAGTGATCAATCAATAATTGCAGACAATCAATTCTAATTCATCTATACAAGCAATAGTTAATCACTCGGCTTCGATATACTTACATTCCATTTCTCATATCAACAGCAAGCATACATAGTTCCCATTCGTCCCCATCATGCATATCCATTTTATCTTTACAAAATATCTAGTGCAACTATCATTACAATCACATACAATAAATGAAATCGGAAGTAATACTCACTCGGCCATTGGATCACCGGTCTCTTAGTACAAGTAATCCGGTGGTAGGGAATCATCGATATCGGGGTCACCTAAAAAGAAAGAAATACCCTAATAAGTATTTCATCACTTAACTAGTCCAAGCTATCTCATACAAACTATCAAATTCGTAATTCTCGTCCTAAGCGGGAATTCCAACTTAAAATAGCCATAACTTGGTCATTTTAACTCGGAATCTCGCAAATTATATATCGATTTCTATCTACTTCGAAAGATCTATCTATTTCTAATATTATTTTTAAGTTTTGAAAACATTTAGGTCTCGGAACCGAGGGATCAGATCTGATCAGTAACGGTTTCCGATTCCAAAAAATAGTTTTATAAATGTTTGTAATGTTTCTACTATATAGATTAGCTATACATCCAATATGAATGATTTCCTAACATGAAGGACATGAGATGAGTTTAATGTATGCATGATCTTGATGATTTTTGCTAAAAGGAAATTTTATAATTTTTTATCTGCAAGAACATAATAACAACTACTTATGAAAAATCTAGTTTTCTAACTTTGATCATTTCCATTTGTTTTGGATTTATTACCTAAGAAAATATAATTATTTTTGTTAAAATTGAGTCTTCATTATATCTATTACTTATGACTTTCATTTCTACATAAAAATTTCCATTTTGTACTTTGTAAACATGTTTTCAAGTGGGGTTGATTCCAAAATCCGAATTTTACAAAAATTAGTTTTTGAGTGATTCCTTTAAGTAAAAATCATTTGATAGTTAGAAATTTAAGGCTCAACCATATATAACTACTAAGGGCTTCATTCTTACACAAAAATTTGCATTTTACACTTTGCAAATATGTTTTCCAATATAATTTACTCAAAAATCCGAATTTTAAAAAATCCACTTTTTGCATTATTCCTTTGGGAAAAACTTATTTAATGCATTAAAATTTGAAGCTTTACTACATCTATTGTCTAAGAACTTCATTTAACACATAAAACTTGCAATTTGAGCTCAAATACTAAGTGGTTACTTATGCATCATCTTAAATTACGAATTTGACAATTGATCACTAACTCAAAATTTTTCATTTTAATTCCATTCCTTGTTTAACACTTTACTCATGCCTAAACTCATTCTAACTTGTAAAAATCATTTTTTAATGATATCTATTACCTATATACTTCATTTTTCACATAAAACATGAGTTTTGGAGTTAATACATGGGTTCTAAAAATTGATCTTGGTTGGAATCCGAATTTACAAAATTCATTTTTTTGTTAAATCTTTTGACAAAATCTATCTAAGCTCATGAAAATCCATTCCTTACATATCCTATCCTAAGAGCCTTTCATTTTTTAAATAAAAACTTCATTTTTGAGTTGGTAAACATGTTTTTAAAATAGGCCTTCACCAAAATCCGAAAATAGAATTTTTATTTTGAAAATCACTTTTGATTCTTGTAAAAAGAAGTCTTGATGATACATATATTAAGCCTTCATTTTCTTAAGTAAAAATTACATTTTGACACTTGGAAAGTGGTTTTTAAATGGAGGTCTTGCCAAAATACGAATTTCACAAATTTTGTTCAAGTTCAAATCTAAGATCTACACATAATATGAACATAGATCTAAAAGAAACCCATGGTAATGAACTATAAACTCATAGATCTAAACTTTACTTATCAAAATCATTCATTTTGTTATCTATACCCTAAGCCCTTCATTTTAAATGAAAAATACACATTTTGAAGTTGAAAAACCACTTTTCTAAATATGGTTCCATTTTCATCCGAATTTTCAAAAGTTGTTTTTGTTGAAAATAAAATAGCTCTTAAGTTTCCTATAACTTTTCTACCATCATCATGCTATTACAAGTTGTTCATGATCATAAAACATAAGTCTAATGCATGTATGAACCTAAAACAACTAGATCTAGCCTTCTAAACTAGTTTTGAAAGCATGAACACATGTGAATGAGAAATATATGCATAAATCATAAGTAATAACAAGAATAATAACTTAAATAGCAAGATCTATGGCATAAACAAAAATCAAAGCTATAAAAAGTTAGATCTACCATATATATCAACTTTAAACAAGAAAATAATTGTAATACAAGATAATAAAAGTGGAAAAGAGAAAGATTTCATTTTTGGCATCATCCTCCTAAGCTTTTAAGCTTATGGAAGTTCATTTGATGCATGAAACCTTCATTACACTTTACCTACATCACCTATGGAGCTTTGGGATGAAGACTTGTTTAGAAAATCTTTAAAAATGAAGTGTGGAAGCCATTTTTAGAAGTGGGGGCAGCTTGTTTTTCAAAAGAAAACAAGAGGAAAAGAAGAAGAAAGAGAGGAAAAAATGAGAGAGAAAAGCTAAGGAATGAAAAAGGTAAAAGGTATAAATGAAGGGGAGAGAGAGAAGGAGTGCATTAATGTGTGTTAATTAATTGAAAGAGGAGAAAAAAAATATAAAACAATGGCAGAAAAATTGGGGGGCTTCACGTGAATTTTGAGTGAGGGAAAGAGAGAGGTTGCATTGCCTTGTAACTTGAAATTTGAAAATGTAACTTGCATTATTTAATGTGCTAACTAAAAGAGGCTTTAAATCATTAAATAAACAATTAAAAAAAAAAGAAAAGAGGCTATTATTAGGGGTGTGGTCAGCTGCCATTGTGGGGAAATGGAGTGTGAAATGAGTGAAAGAAAACTTGATTAATGTGTAGAAGTGACAAATGAAGTGTACTTAAAGTATGGGTTGAAAAAGTATTTTTTATTGGGAAAATATATAAAATAAAATTAAGAAAAATATTTTTAAAGGAGTAGCAGGATTTTCATAAATAAAATTAAATAATTAATTGAATTATTTTAATATTTCAACAAATATGTTACCGGTATGATCAAAATACGCGAATACGGGCTATAAATGATATTTTTATAACCCGAAAAATTCTAAAAAAATTATTTTATGAAAATATAAATATTTTTCAAATATTTTTAAATTATTAAATTAATTTATTTTATTTTTAGTATCGGGTCTTAAACAGAATCTAATCCCGTAAAAGCCCGAACTAACTAAATTTTAGAAAAACAAAATTTTCTATAATATATAAAATATTTATCTAAAAATATAAGAATTTATAAGAATAATAAAATTGTGTAATGAAATAAAAATGAATAGTGCAAAAGACTAATCAATTACCGGTAGTTATGGAAATACGATAAAAAGGTTATAACTATAACTTTTATAACCCGAAAAATTATATAACTGATATATTTAGAAATCTTATGAAATTACGATTCTAACGGTACTATTGGTATATTTTTTATATCTCGAGCCCCGGGACACGCTTTTCGAAGTCTGTATCCGAACGAGTTCAAAATAAGTCAAAAATTTACCAATCTGATATTTTTAAACAAACTTATATTACTATGAGCTACTCTATATATTTAAACTACATCTCGACCTCTAAGGTTAGAGGCCACTAGATTGCCGGACTTACACTATTGTATTCCGGTTAGGGTTTCTGCGTGATTTTCCGGTTTAGACCTTTGCCAATTTGGAAACTGATATTTATGTTTATACAGCATATTTAATTTGAGAAGTTTATTTAAATTTTATTTTTTGTAAGTATTTATTATCTTTTAACGTTTTCAGAATTTTTGAATTGGGTTTCATTTTCGAAAGTTAATCGTTATTTACTTTTTAATAATTTGTTTTTGGGCTTTATATTACCCGTTTTTATAAGTTCGAGTTAAATATGGAATTTTTTGTATGTAGTGATTTTGAATTTGAAGACCACTGAGTTCTTATTTTATTTTTGAGGATTTTCATTTTCTCATGATTAAGAAATTTTTGGATTCATTCATGGTTTAGGACTTTTCAAAATTCGGTTTTAATTTGGAGTGATTTTTAGGGTTTATATTCGAAGTTCATCTTAAAATTATTTACTGAAATTTTTCGGGGCTTACAACAATACATTACCACCCGACTACTATTACTAAAAGACCGGCGAACCATGGCCGAGTGAGTACTACTTCCGTTCTCAATTATTGCTTGTGATTGTACTGATAGTGGCACTAGTTGTTTAGGCAAAGATAAAAAGATGATTATGCATAATGGGGTATATGGGAATTATATACTTGTCTGTTGTTGATATATGAAGTTGAACTTAAGGGATATCGAAACCAAGTGCTAAGTTGCTGCTTGTTTAGCTAGAATTTATATTGATTTGTCTGCGAATAATTGTTGGTCACCTAAAAGAATTGGAATGAACCATATTGGACTTCAATTATAATTGGACTCATTCATATCACGAAGGGGTGGAGCATTAGGATATGTTGGTTTTTTGTGATCCATAAAACGAATATGTTGGTTAATCGTGATCCATAAAACGAAATTGTTGGTTAATCGGGATCCATAAAACAAATTATTATTCAGTTGACCGTGAGCTTAAACGGCATCGTACCGCAGGATTCGTTAATCTGCTAACCCGGGATGGAAGGCGTAAGTCCATCCACATATGATTTATGGCTGGTCATATGTTTGTTGAACTCATTTGTCTGATGCATACCATTTGCTTGAATAATCACTTGTTTGAATGATTTGTCTTAATTGTGATATGGAAGTTTATACTCACTAAGCTGGTTAGCTTACGCCCCCATAGTTTTTACTTGTTGCAGCACGAGTTCATTTGGCTTAGGCCGAGGTAAGCCACAGCTCAGGTACCGGAGATAGGAGTTTCCCTTAGAAGTTTACTTCGATTTTGTTTAGACTTCCGATGGAAACTAAAGGACTCTAGATAACTGTAAATGGACTTGATATTATTTTGCGGGGGAATGCCCCTTAGACTTTTGTAATGTATATATATGCGTTTTGGTTTATTATCTATGGCTAGTGAATGCCGCATTAAACTTCTTAACTCCATTGATTGAGTATTCTATTGTCGTAAAGGGACGCTTTACATCTATACAAGACTCCCAAAAGGCTCGGATAGGGATTTCGTGAGTCTTATATAGTATGTGGCGGGCTGTTACGTTTAGGATACCCCATGGGGCGTGACAACTATGGCGTTTCAACTACCTTCAACATTGCTGATCTTTCACCATACGCACCAGAGGATTCATATGAAGACCCATCAGATTTGAGGGCAAATCTTCCGCAACCCCGAGGAGATGATGGGAATCAAAATACTCAAGTCATAGGACCAATCACTAGAGATAGAGCTAAAGGACTACAGAATCTTGCACTAAGAGTCCTACATGACAGCATGGAACCGAATGAGGCTCATTTCATTGATCTTTCGATGTTTGGATATTATGATTTCAATGAAATGAGTGTAAGCATACTTCAGGAGGACCCCGGAATCATTCAAGAGGATGGAATCGAGTTAAATGGAGCAATTCAAAGGAAACTGGCTCGGAAAGCTTGAAGGCCGGTGGCATTAAATGGCAGTTACATTGTTTTAATGCATTGAATGACAGTCACATTGTTTTAATGCGTTGAATGACCGTTACATTATTTTAATGCATAGAATGACAGTTACATTGTTTTTATTTTGCTTTTAATTTTTATTTTCACTTTTATGATGAGGAGGACTATAAATAGTCCATGTAACGAAACCCTAATCACTTTTGGTTGAATATTGAATTTGAGAAGTCATTTCTCTCCAAACCTACTCTTATCAATCTTAGATTGTGGCGAGTGACGGCCTTGGATTTGTTGTGAGTCATATCAACAAATTCAATGCTAAGACTAATTCCTTGCTAGTGTGTCATATCTAGTGAGAATTAGGTTTATCTATCCTTTTTATTATTATTTGTTCTTAATTGAAATTTGAGCGAATGATCAATTGTTCAAGTGAGTTGAGCAAAACACACACTTTTAGATCTAGGCACATCATATAAGTAAGGCACATGTGCTATCATGTTTTTATCTTTTCCTAATTCTAGTGCCGCTAAACTACAAGCAAAAATATAAGTACAAAATGTAAGAATTGAAACTCACTCAACCAAGGCAACAGATAGCTTCTTATTAAAATAGTCCTTTTGATAAGGAAGCTCGGAATCCACGTCATATAAACAAGAGAAATACCCAAAATGAGTATTTCTTAGAAGTTCTACCTAAACTTGTAATTATATTTCACTAAGTTCGTCAAAAATCGTATAGAGTGAAATTCCAACTTAAAACGGCTATAATTTGCTCATTTTAACTCGGAATTTTGCATATTATATATCGTTTTCTACCTACTCAAAAAGATGAATCTATTTCTAAGGTTATTTTCTTCATAAAAGTTCATTTAGGTCTCTCAAAGATGCGGTACATAATCAATACAAAAATCCCAGCCCTTAAAACATGATTTTTCTAACTTTGTCTCAACCAAAAATCTCATAGAAATCATATAAATATATATATTGTCGAAAAATCCATTTAATACATATGCAACTCATATTATACACATTATTCTAATGATGTTTTCTTAATCAATGATTTTTCATAAAACAATATTATCTTAGTAGTTGAAAAAGTGAAGTTTGACAAAATTATGTTAAGTTGTTAGAATTAAAACTAAGGATTTTTAAGTCATTAAATATGTGATCTAATTTATTTTCATAATTTCCTATAAGATAACTTTTTATTCAAAAACTTTAGTCTTTCTAAGTTATTCTCAAATTTTATTCTCTGAGCATACTTTACTTGGTGAGTTGATTTTTAACTTATTTTGGAAAACTTGTGTTGGTTTTTGTATCTACTAAAAATGTTGGTAAGGATTTTATAATCAAGTTTTAAGTAAATTTATCATAGAAAAATATTATTAACCTTAAGATCTTTAGTGGTAGTTTGAAAAGAAAATAAAGAGTTCCTTAGTTATTTTTGTAAAAGCTTTGTATGTTAATAATGCTAGAATCCATGGTGATTTTTGTCGAAAATCCTTTGTATAGTGTTTGGTTAAAATAAAATTCTAAATCCTGATGAAACTTTTTCCTCAATGATAAAACTACACTTTTAAAGTAAGTTGAGTTTTTTTTTCTTTTATTTTAAGAAATAACTTTTTATTCCTTATTAAGACAACAATCAATATGATCATGAATGAAAAATGAGTATGTAGCTAACACAACAAAAATAATAATAAGAAGATTGGAAAATATAAGAATGAGTAAGAAATAAATATCAACTATTAGAAGTCTCAACTTAATTTCAAGGCTTCCGGACTTAGTCATGGGCAAGTCCAAAAAGAAAAACAAAAGAAATAAGAAAATCATTTTAACTTGACAAGAACAAGTCTAAGATTAGAAAGACTAGTCTTGATATTAAAGCATGTAATAAATAAATAAATTGCAAAGCATAATAAATAAATAACGGTTACGTTAGTGAGCTTATATGATCTAAGAAATATATATAGATACATAAATATAGATAATATAATATAAGAGTTAGGTTAAAACAATAATAATAACATGTACATAATAACAATAATAATAAAACAACATAATAATAAATGTAACTTATTCATGAACAAGAACAAGAACAAGAACAAGAACAAAACATGAATATAGTGTTGCTTCTATAACATTTAAATGTTTAAGAAACATAAACCATGGTCATGTTAAGTTACATGATATGATAAGAAAATATAGGTAAGGAGTTTAACTAATGTAGAAATATAGGAGTGGTAGTTAAAGAGAGGTTTTGTAGTATGTGTGTAGAAGAAATATGGGTAGTAAGAAAAAGTGAAAAGAGATCATTTTGAGGAGTGATTTTTAGAGAGTTTTAGTAAGGTAAATAAGTATGTGAAAGAAATGAAGAGTTTCACGCCCCAAGAGGTACCCTAAACGTAACAGTCCACCACACTCAATATTAAAGCTTAAGTATGACAACCTTAGCCACTCCCAAAAACTTTGATATTAAGTATAAGGCGTGCTCTCACAATTTTAGAGGACCATACATGGAATTATGAAGCTTAAAAAGATACAATAACATATTTAAGAAAAGAGGATTTATAATATTCAATTACTTATAACAATAATCTTTACAACTTAAGGACGTTTCCCTTGATCACTAATCTATTACAAGAATATTTGTACATCATTACTAATACTAACTTCATCTAGAATTTCCTTTATCCAAAAAGAGATTACCTGACCACAGGGTCCTCGTGGCCTTAACCATAACTAGGGAAACTGCAAAAGATATCTATAGGGGTATAAGCTAACAGGCTTAGTGAGAATTATTTCCATAAATAACTTCTTGTAACAAAATTTCAAACAAGTTAATTAAACAAACAAATGGAGTGCAATATACACGTGGGCAAACAAGGCATATAGTTTTCTGGGAACTATATGTTGAATGGATTTGCGCCCTCCATTTGGGGTTTGGTGATACATAACCTCAAAACAAGTAGTTTTAATAAAAAGTTTTATGCTTTCGATCAATATCGCCAAGCATATGAAGTTTACTCGAATTGAGCCTTACTTTCGGATCTTCCGCTTAGCATTTCCTTTTTCCATAACGCCGCCAAGCAATCGCTTTCAGATCCTCCGCCAAGTGTTGCTTTCGACATGAGCTTACTATCCTTCTCACCCAAGGATAATAACCCAAATGCAATGTGACTCACTTCGTGGTATGCATGAATCCATTTATTTATGATATCATAACATTATTATTATCAAGTTTAAGGTGATCAAAGCATTTCATACAAAGCAAGTGTTATACCAAAACAAACATTTAAATCAATTCCAGCCTCGATATTCTTAGGATTCTTTCAAAGAATTAATTGACATACATATCCATTTTCCTTTTTCCTAACTCTAATGCAACTAAATTACAAGCACAACAAGTATAGCATTTAAAAGAAATAAACTCACGACGCCATGTCGACTATTCCTCTATGCAGATGAGTCGTTCACACACTCCTCTTAATCGAAATAATCTTCGGGATAAAGGTATCCTTCCTCGGAGTCACCTAGCCAAAGAAAATACCCACAATGAATATCTCTTGATGATTTTCTTGAATTTTGACAAAACAATGTCAAAAAAATGTTAAAGTTCGTATAAAAGAAAGTTCCAACTTAAAATAGCCATAACTTGGTCATTTTAACTCGAAATCGCACATATAATATACCGATTTCTACCTACTCGAAAAGATCTACCCATTTCTAAAATTATTTTTAACAAACAAGATCATATAGGCCCCAAAACAATGGCGGCAAAATTCACCACGGATTTTCCAATGCAAAAACAACTTTGGTTCAATCAATCAAAATTTGTTTGATAAATACTTAATTATTTATACGGTTGAAAAATTCTCTATTTATGGTTACTTAGCTCATATTTATTCATGCTCAAGTGTTTGTTGTCTATTCATGTTGCTCAAGTAAAAATCATGTCGGTTTTGGAGGTTTTTACAAAAATATAGTTTACAAGAATTCTCTTTTGTAAATCTCTTGAAATGAAAATTCCAACGATGTTTCATGTATATATATATTTCCAAGTAACTTTTTGAAAATAATTTTTCTTCTTTCTAAGTTTTCTATATTAATACTATTTTCCCTGTTTATTTTTCCTATACAAATTTCTTTGTCTATTTGTTTGCAAAGATTTTTATTTGAAAATTTCTCATCCTTTTATTACATAGAAATCATTTTGTACCAACAATTATTTTCTTTTGAAAAACAAAGTGGAATATTAAAGGTTTTAAGAAGCTTTTTATGACAAAGTAGTTTTCTAAAATTTTAGTGAGTTCTTTTTATAACTTTGAAAAGAAATGATTTTACTTTTTGTTAAAACATAGATTTTATACTTCACATAAACTTATTTCTAAGTGATAAAATCTCCATTTTGTCAATTATTTTTAGAACTTGAAACTTTGGACAACTATTTAATTGAACATGAATTATGAGAAATAATAGTAAATAACATAAATAATAAAGTCAAATATTGGGAGTCTTAGCTTTTTCAAGGCTCCCGGGACTAAGAAGTAGACTAGTCCCAAAATAATAATAAAATGAGAGAAAGAAAAAATTTGTTTTGACTTGATGAGGACAAGTCTAAGACTAGAGACTAGTCTTAAAATAACAAGGAATGAATAAATAAATTGCAATGGAATAAATAAATAAATTGCAAGTGAGCTTATATGATCTAAAGAATATGTATATATATATAGATAATAATACTTAGATATAGTAACAATAATATGAACAAAAATAATAACATAAACATAAATAGATTTGCATGAACAAGAACAATACATGAACATAATGTAGCTTTCATAACATTTAGTCTTTGGAAACTCACTATGGTCATGTAAAGTTACATGACATGAGAAGGAAGAAAATAATATGGAATGGTTACCTAAAGAAGACTTTGGTATTGTTATGTGGTTATGGGTTTTAGTTGTTGGTAGAAGTTGTTTTGGAATAAATTTGAGAGTGTTTTGGGAGGATATTTTGAGAGAGTTTGAGAAGAGATTTTGGGAGAGTTTTTGTAAGAATTTGTGGGTAGTAATTGTGTGAAAGAAGTGAAAGAGGAGGGGGTATTTATAGGAAAATGTGAAGTGATTTTTGTATGATTAAAATAAAATAAAAAATAAAACAAATTGAGGAAGAGAGGGAGGGGATAGGCGCCGGCCACTTTGAGAGGAGAGAGGGAGTGTTTCTATTTTTTTTGTATTTTGTGGATTAAATAAAGTAATAAATAAAGTAGATGTAAAATAAAGTTATGGGAAAGGTAAAAAGTAAAGGTTATAGGTTATGATGTGTGTAAGAGTAGGTATAAGAAAAAGTAGAGAAAAAAGAATAGTGTAGAATAGTAATGAATAGTGTAATGTAAAGTAGATATGACTAATAAAGTACCAGTAGTAAGAAAATATACGTATAAATGCGATATCTGTTATTTTTACTTACCGAAAAATTACAAAATTGATATTTTTGAAAACCTTGTATTTTTACGAGTCTAAAGGTATATTAGCAATATTTTTACTATTCCGGGCTCTGGGACACGTTTTTCAATAACCATGTCCGATCGGTTCGAGACAAGTTGCGATTTTACTAATCTGATTTTTTATGTTGCCTTAGATAATTCCGCTCTAGCCTATATTCTAAACTTCTACTTATCCTCACCAAATTTCTTATTCGGGATTGCTGGACTTAAGCTATTTCGTATAACTAGGGTTTTATTGATCTTTAGAGTTCCGGTTGACTTCCATTTTAGGGTTTTAGGCTTAAACCGATTCCAAAAATTGGGGGTTTATAGAGAGAGATGTGGTATTTATAGAGTTTTGAGGAGGGAAAACTGTATAAATTAAATAAAAGGAAAAGGAAAAAAAAATAAATATGTTTGTGTGCATGGTGTAGCCGGCATGATTGAGGAGAGAGGGCAGAGAGTGTGGTTTTGATTTGTTTTGTATTTTTGTTAATTAAAAGTGATAAGTTGTAAGGTGTGAATGAAGATATATGGAAAAAGTAAAAAGTAGGAAATATGTATAGTAGAGTATAAGAATAGGTGTAGAAAAAGCAGAGATAGATAAATAGTGTAGAATAATACTATAAATAATAGATAAGACAAATTAATTTCGATAGTAAAAAAATAAGTGTAAGTAAGCTAATGGTATTATTGGCAATTTTTTACTATCGGGTGTACCGGGGCATGGTTTTCAAAAACTGAACAACACACTAAAAATTAACGAATCTGATATTTTTAAGCTTCCTTATATTATTACGAACTATTTTAGACAATTATTTCAATTTCATTGTTTTGGTGTTAAGAACGCGGGATTACCGAATCTAAATCTACTAGGATTTGATATAGATTTGTTGATCTTAAGGTTTCCGATTGATTTCTAGTTTAGGGTTTAAGCATAAACCATGGCTTAAAATCTAGGGGCTTACATATACTAAAGGAGGAAACTTCTAACAAAGCCAAAGGTAAGCCTAAGTCCCAAACTCGTTTGGGTAGCATACATTGTTTCAAGTGTAATGGTGTTGGACACATAGCTTCTCAATGCCTTAATAAAAAAGCTATGATGTCCTTGGGCAATGACGAATATAAGACGACAAGCAAGAGTGAAGGAGATGATGATGATATGCCTGAATTGGAAGATGTGATTGATAATGAGGAAGTGGATGCTTCAAACCTATCATTAGTCATTAGACATACCTTGAGTACACAACAGGTGGAAGAGGACAAACTTGAGTAGCAGAAGGAGAATATTTTCCATACTCAAGCTGTAATAAAAGACAAAGTTTGCAATTTAATTATTGATGGTGGTAGTTTTGCCAATGTTGTGAGTACTAATCTATTGGAATTACTTAATTTGCCTATGCTTAAATACCCTAAGCTATATAAATTACAATGGCTGAATGATTGTGGAGAGGTAGAGGTGAATAAGTAGGTGAAGCTATTGTTTGCTTTGGGGAACTACAAGGATAAGGTAATGTGTGATGTCGTGCCCATGAATGCATGTCATATTTTATTTGGTAGATCATAGCAACTTGACAGAAATGCTATTCATGATGGGCATTCAAATAGGTTTATTATTAGAAGAGATGAAAAGACATTCCATTTGAAGCCTTTGACACCACAGCAAGTTCAGGAAGATCAAAAGAAGTTGAAACAAGAAAAAGAGATGTTAAGAACTAGTGAGAAAAAGAAAGAAACCACAAGAGCTAATGAGAATGATACACGAGTGATAGAGAGAGAAAATTAAGTGGCCAGTGAGAAAGAAGGAGAGAGTGAAAAGCAAAAGCAATTGAATTGTTTTACCACTAAAAGTGAGATCAGGAGTGCTATGTATGAGAAAAGGCCTTTGATTGTACTTATGTGCAAAAAGGCAATGATTTCTACTAATGATCTTAACCCTTCTTTTCCTATTTCTATTGTGTCTCTTTAGCAGGAGTATGAAGATATGTTCCCTGAAGAAATTCTTGGAGGGTTACCACCAATTAGGTGCATATAGCATCAAATTGACCTTATACTTGGAGCTTCTATCCCAAACTGACTTGTCTATAGGAGTACTCCTGAAGAGACTAAGGAGATACAAATGCAAGTGGAGGAATTACTAGCAAAGGGATTTGTTCTTGAGTGCATAAGCCCTTATGTTGTGCCAGTTTTACTTATACCTAAGAAAGATGGAACCTGAAGAATGTGTGTAGATTGCAGAGCTGTCAACAAAATTATGGTAAAGTATCGTCATCCTATTCTTAGGGTAGATACTATGCTTGATGAACTACATGGTTCCTATCTGTTTTCCAAAATTGATCTTAAAAGTGGTTATCATCATATTCGAATGAAAGAAGGGGATGAATGGAAAAACTGCGGCTTTTGAAACCAAACTAGGGCTTTGTGAATGGTTAGTTATGCCTTTCGGACTAACTAATGCACCTAGTATGTTCATGAGATTGATGAATCATGTCGTGCATCCATTTATAGATAAATTTGTTGTTATGTACTTTGATGACATTTTGATTTATAGTAAAAACTTAGAGGAACATGTACATGTAAATCATCTAAAGCGTGTACTTTCTATTCTAAAAAGAGAGTATTTATATACTAATCTTAAGAAATGTTCTTTTTTCTGGAAAAAAGTAGTATTTTAGGCTATGTTGTAAGTTCTAGGAGCATAGAGGAAAATGAGGAGAAAATTAAAGCAATTAAGGATTGGCCTACGCCTCCTAGTATTACTGAAGTGACGAGCTTTTATGGTCTAGCTAGTTCCTATAGACGTTTGGTGAAAGATTTTAATACACTAACAACACCATTGACTGAAGTTGTTAAGAAATCAGTTGGTTTTAAATGGGGGTGAAGCCTCTAAGAAAAAGCTTTTCATTTACTCAAAGATAAATTGTGTTCTGCTCCTTTGTTGTCTTTACCTGATTTTTCTAGGACCTTTGAGATTGAATGCACCACGTTTGGCATTGGCATTGGAGTTGTATTAATGCAGGAAAGCAAGCCAATGGCCTACTTTAATGAGAAGTTGAATGGAGCACCTTTGAGCTACCCTACTTATGATAAGGAGCTCTATACATTGGTGAGACCTTTAGGGACTTGGCAATACTATTTATGGCTAAAGGAGTTTGTGATATGATAAGGATCCAAGGGGGTCGGAAATTCTTTTCGTCAGGGATTAAGGTTCTTCGATCTTTTTAGGGTTTTTATAGATAAAACAAACCGATAAATATAAAAGATATGAATGAGATTGTAATCAATATGACACATGAATCACAAAATCAAACTGGTTTATAGTAAGGATCGTAATTTGCTAAACTCCATGAATTAGAAAACTAATCACTGTGTCAAAAGAACCTATGTTTCTATCAACAAGAATGAATAAAGAAATTGAAACTCTCAATATTCATCAATCATTACAATAAGTTGTTGGTTTGTGTTGTGTTCCTTAATATTTGCAATTAGATTAAAAATTGCTTTAAGGACACGAATTTGAAGTTTTCAAAATTCATAAAACTAACATATTCAGTCCAACTTCGATTAGCAATTACCAATACATTAGGTAAGCACACCTACTGAAGTAGCATAGAAAACATTAGGTCGGTCCGAAGGGAAATGGTGACAACTATCTTGCTCACTCATCTTCCACTATCTAGCCAAAGAAAATTTAGAAGATCATAAAGGAAAAGAAAGAAGTTGTGCTAGGTTAGACTATTCACAGGCAATTTTCAGGGCAAAATAAAAAGATCTGTTTGTAACTATGCAAGAGAAAACTTAGGAATTGCTTCACCAACTCCCTATCATATGATTTCAATTCAAACTTAGATTAAGTATTTGTTGGTGTATATGCAACGGCAGGTTCACGAGTGTAAACTACATCCTCTCTTAAGCTCAGTAATTCTATAATTAAAACTGGATTGTTACTCTCTCGAGTTAACCATCAACGACTTTAAATCCGTGTAAAGTTCAAGAATCTGTTGTTTAAAAACCCAGTTTGGTTTTAAAAACAAATGATATAAAGTTTTATAGTTACTCTTTCGAGCTAACTATCATCAATTTCATCAAAAGCTTTAGATCTTATTCATTAAAATCTCCCCTCGGTCTCATTTAATGAAAATCAGACATAAATCTAATAAGATGCACCACCTAATTAGACCACTCGTTAAACTCAAGCTATTGAATACAAATACCCACACAATAAACATAAATGTCCAATTGAAATCACATGAATCGAAATTTAGATCCACAAATCCTAAGTCAGAGAGATTACTCCTCCATAAGCTCAGGCAGTATAATCAAATATACTGGAGAAATAAACTCAATCAATTTGTAACGCCCTAAAATAAGGCATTACAACCCGCCACGTATCTCCTCTTATATAGGATACACAAAGGCTCTATTATCCACAAATTAATACAATCCTCACCTGTAAACACTCCTAGGGTAACTCATAGGATACCAAACCTGTTAAAAATAAAAACTCATACTTCATAAAACATAAACTCCTGGTTCAAGCATAAAATCCAAGTTGACAGCATAGTCAACAAATTCTACATAAACTAAAAACTGTTTACATTAAAATTTCTTCATTAAAAACCAACAATGAATCCAACTACAATCCCAAATGATCAAAACATGTCTTTTCTTAGAAACTTGGTATATGAAGCCTAACTCTCTGCTGGGTAGTCGCGTCCACTATTGCCATCCCCACTATCAAAGAATAAATCATAACCGGATAGATCATACACTATATCTTCTTCACCTGTACCTGAAATTTAAATGAATGAGCGGCGATGCCCAGTACAATAACTCCAATCTAAAAACAAATGCATATGCACATACAAAAGGCATATAATTCATGCAACTTGAACTAATGGAAACAATCATTTTATTATCTTTCTTAATCCAACAAAACAACACAATCCAGTATTAGGTATACTCTAATCCTGAACTCGGAGATACTCATACCCCATTGAAAATCATACAACTCTTTGAAAATAATAATCATATACATAGATGGATGAGTGGGTACTCCCCAAACACCCCAAGTCCATAACACCTAATTCTACAGCAATCATATCAAAGCACGAGTCTATTAAGGACAACCTCACACCAAGATCATCAGGGTGCCTCACCAGTATCGCCGTATGCTAGGTCTTTACTGGTCAAAGCCAAGCACAACCAAAACATACAATTATTAAACCGAATAAAGTTTAAGTTTATTACGAAATTCTATTCCTACAAGCATTCAATCAATACTAAACTTACAGACAAAAACAGCAAGCAAGGATTGGTCGTACCTTTCTCAGTTTTAGGAAATTCCAATCTATATCTCCTAAAAATCCTTTATCGACAACACTCAATCACAACCAAATCTCCCGAATCTCCATAATACTTCAATCAATATTAACAATTCAACAACAAACTCAAATCTCCAAAATCCTGTCAACAACATACATTTATATACATTTAACAAATAAAAACACGATATTCCTAATGTACTATAATTCCAGAAATCCTAACCTGTCAAAAAAAATCATCAAGTTGCACCTTCTAACCCGATCAATCTTCCACAACAATCTTTAGAATTTGATAGATGTAAGCCCCGGAAAATTTCAATAAATAATTTCAAGATGAACTTCGAAAATAAACCCTAAAAATCACTCTAAATTAAAACCGAATTTCAACTAGTCCAAAAACACGAGCGAATCCAGAAATTTTCAAAGCTTGAGAAAAATAAGAATCCTTAAAAATAAAATAAGAACTCAACATACTTCAATTTCAAAACTACTATGTACGACAAACTCTATACGTAACCCCAACTTATAAAAATGGGTAATATAGAATCCCAAAATCAAATTATTAAAAAGTAAATAATGATTAACTTTCGGAAATGAAACCCAATCCAAGAATTCCGAAAACGTTAAAAGACATTAAATACTTACAAAAATAAAATGTAAAATAAATTCCTCAAATTAAATACGTTGTATAAACATAAAATATCAGTTTCCAAATTGGCAAAGATCTAAACCAGAAAACCACCCGGAAACCCTAACTGAAATGCAATAGCCTAAGTCCGACAACTTAGTGCCTCTAACCCTAGAGGCCGAGGCGTAGCTAAATATGTAGAATAGCTCATAGTAATATGAGTTTGTTTAAAAATATCAAATCGGTAACTTTTTGAACTATTTCGAACCCGTTTGGATACAGACTTCGAAAAGCGTGTCCTAGGGCTCGAGATATCAAAAATATACCAATAGTACCGTTAGATTCGTAATTTCATGAGATTTCTAAATATATCAGTTATATAATTTTTCGAGTTATAAAAGTTACAGTTATAACCTTTTTATCGTATTTCTATTATTACCGGTAATTGATTAGTCTTTTGCACTATTCATTTTTATTTCATTACAAAATTTTTTATTTTTATAAAGCCTTATGTTTTTAGATAAATATTTATAGGTTATAGAAAATTTTGTTTTTCTAAAATTTAGTTCGTTTCGGGTCTTTACGGGATCAGATTCTGTTTAAGATCCGATACTAAAAATAAAATAAATTAATTTAATAATTGAAAAATATTTTTAAATATTTTTATTTTCATAAAATAATTTTTTTAGAATTTTTCGGGTTATAAAAATATTATTTATAGCCCATATTCGCGTATTTTGATCATACCGGTAACATAATTGTCAAAATACTAAAATAATTCAAATAATTATTTAATTTTAATTATGAAAAATATGCTACAAATATTTAGAATAAATTTTCTAATTTTATTTTATTTTGTTTTATTTTATTAAAATAGTACCTTTACAATGCATACCTTCAAATACACCTTACACATATCACTTCCTTTTCACTTCAATCTTTCTACACATTATCCCACAATTGATGGCAGATTTTTGACCCTCTTTATGGCTGCCATTGTCCTTTATTTATTCATATTTGACCAAAATAATTATTTTCCACTCCTTAAAAAAGCTATATATACACATTTATTACACAATTTAATTTTGAGTCAAAATTCAACAAATTCCCTCTCTCTCCTCTCTCAATATTCACGTTTAGCATGGTCTTTTTGGATGCCTTGGTTTTATTTTTTTTTTACTCTTTCTTTCATTCATTTATTACACACATTTTCCTCTCTTTCATTTACACATTTTCCTCCTTACCATTCATTAACTTTTCTCTCTCATTTTTTCCTCTCTTTCTTCTTCATTTTCTCTTGTTCTTCCATCAACAACAAGCTGCCCCCAACTCATTCTTAAGCCTCCACCCATATTTCTTGAAGATTTTTAAGCAAATCTTCATCTCAAAGCCTCCATAGGTGATATAAGTAAAGTGTAATGAAGGTTTCATGCATCAAATGACCTTCCATAAGCTTAAAAGCTTAGGATGATGATGCCAAAAAAATGAAACACTCCTTTTCTCTACTTTTATTATCTTGTATTTCAATTATTTTCTTGTTTAAAGTTGATATATTTTGTAGATCTAAATTTTTGTAGCTTTGATTTTGTTTATGCCATAGATCTTATTATTTAAGTTGTTATATTTGTTATTTCTTATGATTTATGCATAGATCTATCATCCACATATTTATCTTAGTGATTCATCCATTTAAAACTAGTTTAAAAGACTAGATCTAGTGTTTTGAGTTCATAAATGCATTAGACCTTTGTTTATGTTCATGAACAACTTGCTATAACATGATGATGGTAGGAAAGTTGTAAGAAACTCAAGATCTATTTCATTTTCAAGCAAAATGAATTTTGAAAATTCGGATGAAAATGGAACCATATTTAGAAAAGTGGTTTTTCAACTTCAAAATGTGTATTTTTCATTTAAAATGAAGGGCTTAGGGTATAGATAACATAAATGAGTAATTTTGATAAGCAAATTTTAGATCTATGAGTTTAAAGTTTGTTTTCATGGGTTTCATCTAGGTGTATGTTCATATGATGTGTAGATCTTAGATTTGAACTTGAACAAAATTTGTGAAATTCGTATTTTGGCAAGACCAATATTTAAAAACCACCTTCCAAGTGTCAAAATGTAATTTTTTCTCAAGAAAATGAAGGCTTAATATATGAATATCATCAAGACTTCTTTTTACAAGAATCTAATGTGATTTTCAAAAGTTATTTTCAAAATAAAAATTCCATTTTCGGATTTTGGCAAAGGCCTATTTTAAAAACATGTTTTTCAACTAAAAAATGAATTTTTTATTTAAGAAATGAAAGGCTCATAAGATATGATATGTAAGGAATGGATTTTCATGAGCTTAGATAGATTTTATCAAAAGATATAACCAAAAATGAATGTTGTAAATTCGGATCCCAACTAAGACCAATTTTTAGAACCCATGTATCAACTCCAAAACTCATGTTTTATGTGAAAAATGAAGGGTATAGGTAATAGATATCATTAAGCAATGATTTTTACAAGTTAAAATGAGTTTAGGCATGAGTAATGTATAAAACAAGTAATGGAATTAAAATGGAAAAATTTGAGTTAGTGATCAAATTGTCAAATTCGTAATTTGAGATTATGCATATGTAATCACTTAGTATTTGGGCTCAAATTGCAAGTTTTATGTGTTAAATGAAGTCCTTAGACAATAGATATAGTAAAGCTTCAAATTTTAATGCATTAAACAAGTTTTTCCCAAAGAAATCATTCAAAAAGTTGATTCTCTAAAATTCGGATTTTTGAGTAAATCATATTGGAAAACATATTTGCAAAGTGTAAAATGAAAATTTTTGTGTAAAATGAAGTCCTTAATGGTTATGTATGATTGAGCCTTAATTTTCTAAAAATCAAATGGTTTTTACTTGAAGGAATTACTCAAAAACTAATTTTTGTAAAATTCGAATTTTGGAATCAACCCCACTTGAAAACATGTTTACAAAGTGTAAAATGGAAATTTTTATGTAGAAATGAAGGTCATAAGTAATATATATAATGAACACTCAATTTTGACAAAAATAATTATATTTTCTTAAGTAACAAATCCAAAACAAATGGAAATGATGAAAGTTAGAAAACTAGACTTTTCAAAAAGTAGTTATAGTTGAAGTCTTGCAAAATAAAGAGTTCCAAAATTTTCTTTTACCAAAAATCATCAAGACCATGCATACATGAAAGTCATTTCATGCCATTCATGTTAGGAAATCACTCATATTGCATGTATAGCTAATTTATATAGTGGGAACATTACAAACCTTTACAAAACTATTTTTCAGATTTGGAAATGGTTACTGGCCTAATCTGATCCGAACTTTTCGAAGCTCCAAAGTTTTTAAAACTTTAAAATAATATTATAAATAGATAGATCTTTCGAAGTAGATAGAATCGATATATAATTTGCGAGATTCCGAGTTAAAATGACCAAGTTATGGCCGTTTTAAGTTGGAATTCCCGCTTAGGACACGAATTACGAATTTGATAATTCGTATGAAGTCGTTGGATTAGTTTGACTTGAAATACTTATTAGAGTATTTCTTCCTTTTTAGGTGATCCCGAATTCGACGATTCCCTACCACCAGGTTATTATTACTAGAAGACCGGTGATCCAATGGCCGAGTGAGTTTTCTCCTTGTTTTGTTACCTTGATTGTGCTTATAGTTAATTGCATTAGAATTATAGGAACAAGATAAAAATTGATATGAATGGGGATGGGAGATATGATGAGACTGTGATGAATGTATGCCAAAGAATACTAAAACATATCGAAACCACGATTTGATTGGATAACTGCACTACTCATATTATTTCTATTATGTGTATGATATTGGCTGGTCACTCTAAAGAATGTATAAATATTTTGACCTAAGCAAATAGTAAATTGATCATGCATCGCATCAGACATATTGCATTTGGTAGCGTGCTACTCCTACGCAGGTCGATCGGTATGGTCCGAGGACTCGTTTGGATATGAGATCCGGGATCAGAGCTCATTCATTGGAAACTAAGGCGCATCGGGGATGCATTCCATGTGTGAGCCTAGCCGAGGCGAGTGCTAAGAGCCGAGGGCTTGAGGACTAGCAGCGGTCGTGTGGACTTCAATACCATCCTTAACCCAAGATACGGAGGGCGTAAATCCGTTCTGTGTGTGGGTTCCAGATACCCATGCATAATTGCTTGCTCACGTGTTTGTTCATGCATAGCATATGAATGTTTATAACTTGTTTGTTATGGTATGGAATTAAGGGAATTCTCACTAAGCTAGTGTAGCTTATACCCCAACAGTTGTTTAAATGAGCAGGTTATCTCAAGAATGCTAAGTGGGGACCGAGATGGTTGAAGCTGAGAATGACTTCGGAATTCGGCAAGATATAAGAATGCTTGGAGTTTGGCTAAGCTTTACGATTTGCCTTGTAATAGTTTTATATAGTAGAATCTTTTGATGAATTGTAATTGAAGTTAATGAGTTGTATTTTGAAGAATAGTGAATTGAATTTCCTTTACATTGTTCTCAAGTGGTATCAACCTAAAAATGCGTTACTCCGATGAGTCTCCTCCATGTGTTAGATGCCTTGTATATAGTATGGAAGCCTTCGCGTGACTGAAGTTATCATTCTTAGGCTTTAATGTTATGTACGGCGGACTGCCACGTTTAGAAGTACCCTTCAGGGCATGATAGATAATCCTTCAAAACCCTAATATTATATGAAAACAAGAACACATAATGATCATCTAATCATACATTATTCAACTCCATCAAAGAAAAGATGAAACTTACTGATTTAGATCACCAAAATCCAACTCACATCCACAAACTCGGATTTCAACCAAATCTAGGGTTTCCTTCATGCAAACAAATCACAAAATCCTTAGAAGTTGCATGAAATTTGTATAAATCTGATGTGAGAACATTATACTTACTTGTTTTAATCACAACACTCACTTCTTATCCAACCGAGGCAGATCAAATCCAAGATCTAACTCTGCCCCACGTTTTTCCTTCAAGAACACCACAAAACCCTAAGCAAACTTATACAAATTCGTATTTAATCCATAAGAGAAGGTTAAAATTACTTACTTTGGATCGAAAACACCCTCCGGATGATTCTTCAAGCCTAGATCTCCAAGAACACTCCAAAACTCTCTTATACGAAGGAGAAATATGAAATGATGTTTCTGTCAAAACCGTTTTTCGCATCTCGAATTTATATAAATTTTGTCATACGTCGGCATTACACCGGCAGCATACGTGTAGATCTTGCCGGCATACTCCCTATGATGGCAAAATTTACACAAGCACTGGCAGTGTTCATCGGGGCTTTGATTTCCTAGAACTTCGATCCTACTATATACGTCGGCAAATCCATGCCCTATGCCGGCAGTGTTCCCAGCCGACGTTAAAATAAACCCTATGCACACCGACAGCGTTCCACCCAAGGTTAAGAAAAAACGCTACTGTTCCCATCCTGCACCGTCTCTAAGTCGGCGGCGTAGATTCACTAGAAGGTGGCGTACAATTTGTCAAAAATTGCAGAATTCTGAACTTTAATATTTGTCCTACAACCAAACTTAAACTTTTACAATTTACTTGTTTTGACCTTAAACTCATCCTATATCATCTCATGATTCATAATTCATTATATTTTCATCTTTATTTCTGTATTTTACATCTCTCCTCTCCTAAAAAGAACTTTTGTCCTCAAAAGTTACCTAGATTAATGAAACAACTCTGGATATTTTGTCCTCATATCTTCTTCTAGCTCACAAGTAACTTTACATTCAGTTTGATTAGTCCACTGTACTCTCACATATTTGATCGCCTTGCTTATCAGAATCTTCTCCTTAGAATCCACAATTCTGATCGGCTTTTTGATTGTCGTAAGGTTCGACAGCACTTCCAACGGTTCAAGAGCTACTATTTCTTCAGATCTCTAACATACTTTATGAGCATGGATACAAGGAACACATTATGCACTCCCTCCAAATCAGGTGGTAAAGCTAATCTATAAGCTATGTCGCCTATCCTTTCAAGAATCTCATATGGTCCCATATAGCGAGGATTCAACTTTCCTCTTAAGCCAAATCTGACAACTCCTTTTGTTGGTGAAATCTTTAGCAAAATGTGTTCGTCTACCTGAAATTCCAAGGATCTTCTTCGTTTATCCGCATAACTCTTTTGTCTACTCTGTGCAGCTTGTAATCTTTGCCTGATCAAACTGACCTTGTCAACTGCATCTTGGACTAAATCTGGTCCTAACAATTGTCTTTCACCAACTTCATCCCAATGAATAGGTGATCTACACTTCCTGCCATAAAGCACTTCGTATGGAGGCATGCCAATCGATGCTTGATAACTGTTGTTATAGGCAAATTCCACTAGTGCAAATGCTCATCCCAACTTCCTTTGAAATCCAAAACGCATGCTCTTGACATATCTTCTAAAGTCTGTATAGCCCTTTCAGATTGCCCATCAGTCTGAGGATGATAAGCAGTACTGAACATAACCTTGGTTCCCAAAGCTTGATGTAGACTTTTCCAGAATCTCCCAACAAATCTGGTATCCCTATCTGATATTATTGTTACTAGTGTTTCGTGCAATCTCACAATCTCTTTGATATACAATTGTGCCAAATGCTCTAACTTATAACCAGTCTTAATAGGTATAAAGTGAGCTACTTTTGTGAGACGATCCATAATGACCCAAATTGAATCAAACTTATCTTTTGTCTTAGGTAAAGCAGAAACAAAATCCATGGTGATATGTTCCAACTTCCACTGTGGTATTAGCAAAGCCTTCTACTCACCTGCCAGTTTTCTGTGCTCAATATTAATCATCTGACACTTATGGCACTTAGATACATATTCAGCTATCTCCTTCTTCATATTGTTCCACCAGTATAGCTTTTTCAAATCTTGATACATCTTGTTCCCTCTAGGATGAATGGAATAACTGGAGTAATGCGCTTCCTTCAACAATTCCTTCTTAAGTTCTCCTTGTGCTGGCATACACAATCTCCCTTTATACAGAAGGATACCTTCATCATCCACGTAAAACTCTGGTGCTTGACCTATTTCCATTTTCCTCTTTATATCCAAAATACTCTGATCATCTATCTGAGCTGTCTTGATTCTGTCCACAAGAGTAGGTTGAATTCTCATATTAGCCAATCTTTCACCTACTTGTCTTGTGACTATTTCTAGTTCAAGCTTCCTCATATCATCAATGAGATTACGTTCCGTCGTGATCAAAGCTGCAAGATTCTCTATTCTCTTTCTGCTCAAGGCATCAGCTACTACATTTGCATTTCCGGGATGATACTGAATATCAACATCAAAATCCTTTATCAGTTCCAACCATCTTCTCTGTCCATATTCAACTCTTTCTAGGTAAAGATGTACTTTAAACTTTTATGATCCATATACACTTTACATCCTTCCCCATATAGGTAATGTCTCCACAGCTTCAAAGCATGCACAACTACTGCTAGTTCCAGATCATGATTAGGATAATTCCTCTCATAAGGCTCTAACTATCTGAAAGCATATGCTATGACCTTGCCTCTTTGCATCAACGCACATCCTAAACCTTGTATAGAGGCATCACTATATATAGCATACTCCTTACCACTCACAGGTAAGGCTAGCACTGGAGCAGATACTAACTTATTCTTCAACAACTGAAAGCTAGCTTCACAGTTTTCACTCCATTCATACTTCACTCCCTTCTGTGTCAATCAAGTCAAAGGACTAGCAATCTTGGAAAAATCTTCCACAAATCTTCTGTAATATCCTGCCATTCCTTGAAAACTTTTGATTTCCTCACAGTCTTGGGTCTTGGCCATTCAACAACTGCTTTGACTTTCTCAGGATCCACTGATATCCCACTACCATCAACAATATATCGTAAGAAAGATACCTGTTCTAACCAGAACTCACATTTTGAAAACTTCGCATATAACTTCTTTTCCTTCAATCTGGTCAGAACTAATCTCAAATATTCTTTGTGCTCCTCTTTAGTCCTTGAATACACCAATATGTCATCAATAAAGACTACGACAAATATATCAAGATATTCCCTGAAGACTCTGTTCATCAAATCCATAAATACTGCTGGTGCATTGGTGAGTCCAAAAGGCATGACAACAAATTCATAATGTCCATACCTTGTCCTGAAAGCTATCTTCTGAATATCTTCGGCTTTCATTCTCAACTGATGATATCCAGATCTCAAGTCTATCTTTGAGAATACTGAAGCTCCTGTTAACTGATCAAACATATCATCAATTCGTGGCAAAGGATACTTGTTCTTCCCTGTCACCTGGTTCAATTCTCTATAATCAATGCATAGTCTCATACTACCATCCTTCTTCTTGACAAATAGAACTGGAGCTCCGCAAGGTGAAACACTAAGTCTACTGAACTTCTTCTTCAATAATTCATCTAACTGCACTTTAAGCTCAGCAAGTTCTGTAGGAGCCATTCAATAAGGAGCTTTTGATTCCGGTACAATACCGGGTATCAAGTCAATACCAAATTCCACTTCTCTCTCTTGTGGTAATCCAGACAGATCTTCTAGAAAAACTTCTGGATACTCACATACAATTGGAACATCCGACAACACTATTTCCTTTTTATCTTCTTTCACCATAACAGCCAAAACTGATCCTCCCTACAATTCATAAGTAGGTAAAACTGGAGGTCTTTGCACTATTAACTTATGAACAAATTGATCACCATTTGGCAAACTGAACTCTACTACCAGATTATAGCAATCAATTACCACATGGTACTTTGCCAACCAGTCTACACCCAAAATCACATCAAAATCCAACATATCTAGCACCACCAAATCTGCAGGTAAATTTCTATCTTCTATCTCAATATCCACATTCTTACAGATTCCATTCAATACAGACTCACTTCCAAAAGGAGTACTAACAGATACACATCCATGCATAAACTTAGTAGATATACCATAAACAAACATAAATGATTCAGAAACGCAAGAGAAACTGGCACCAGTATCAAATAACATATATGCACTATGCAGGAGTATATGAAACATACCCGAGATAGTGTCAACACTAGAAGTCTCACTACGCTATAAAGCGTAAAGCTTTGTTAGTACTCGCTGCCCTTAGCCAGAATAAACTCTGCCATACTGTCCTCCTTTACAATCCACAGCTCTGTGTCCCCTCTGCCCACACTTGAAGTAGAAAACCTGTGGAATGACTTTATCTGTGCAGGTGTTACTCTTGTGTCCCAGCTTACCACAAGAAAAGCAAGCATTCTCTACCCATTTGCAGTCATTTACATCATGTGGTCCGAGGCATCTCACGCATCTTCTATTTGTATTCTGCACTGCTGGCCTAAAATTCTATGTGACAGGTCTCGTGCCTCTATCCTGTGTAAGTACACCAGCTGCTGGCTTCTTGCCTAAAAATACCTTATTCCTCTATGGCTCACGGCTTCTATTCTTGCTCAAGCCTTTCTCCACTGTCTTGGCTTTGTTCACCACAGCTAAGTAGTTGCTTAAATTCATCAAATTCACCTGGTACTGGATCTCAGGTTCTAGTCTAGTGATGAATCTACTAACCTTGGCCTCTTCACTCTCTTTCAGAGCGTCAAGCAGAGAATGCTTCAAGAGTATTACACTCTGCAGCAAGGAAAAATGACAGTGGAAGAATATGAGTCAGAATCAAGAGTATTACACTCTGTAGCAAGGAAAAATGACAGTGGAAGAATATGAGTCAGAATTACACAGGTTGATGAGATTTCTGCTTAACACTGTCAGGAAAGAATTCTCTGTAGAAGGCCTGTTGAAACATTTGCCATGTAATTATACCAGTCATGTGTCTTCTAGTGCTCAGCCACCAGTTGTTGGTTCTCCCAGTCAGCAAATAGGAGGCATATTCCACTTTCTTGTTCTCTGGGATATCTAGAGCAGCAAATGTCTTCTCAACCTCTTCCATCCATAAATGTGCATCAAGAGGCTTACCTGGTACTAGCTCAAATTTATGCACTAGGTCCACAAATTTGTTCAGACTAAGCACATCTGCATGCCTAGCTCCATTTGCTCCATTCCCATTTAACCTTTGTGTCAGCTGTCTCCAAGCTTCGGTGTTTTCTTAGACCATCTGCATGTCCCTCCTTATATCTTGCTGCTGTTGACCAACTACTCCTAACAAAGCATTCACAGCTTGCATAAGTTATGCAACATCGACCAGATCCTGCCGTCCAATAGGTAGAGGTGGTGGCAAGTCTTGATTCTAAGCCTGCTACTCCTCCTGCTGCTGCCCTAAATTCTCATTCTCCTCAGGAATTCTTCTTCTTGGAGGCATTCTAACACAACAAAACACCATGAAATTAGAATAAGGGTATCCAACTCAAGATCAAAACTTAAATATATAAGATAACATCAAACTTAACTAAAAAACAAACCTATTATTATACCCTACTCCTCAAATCTCACCGTCCTAAGGAATCAAAACTTAAATCTACATGATTCAAAACCAATAGCTCTAATATCAAATAAGCTATAACGCCCTAAAATAAGGCATTACAACCCACCACATATCCCCTCTTATATAGGATACACAAAGTCTCTATTATCCACAAATTAATACAATCATCACCTGTAAACACTCCTAGGGTAACTCATAGGATACCAAACCTGTTAAAAATAAAAACTCATACTTCATAAAACATAAACTCCTGGTTCAAGCATAAAATCCAAGTTGACAGCATAGTCAACAAATTCTACATAAACTAAAAACTGTTTACATTAAAATTCTTCATTAAAAACCAACAATGAATCCAACTACAATCTCAAATGATCAAAACATGTCTTTTCTTAGAAACTTGGTATATGAAGCCTAACTCTCTGCTGGGTAGTCGCATCCACTATTGCCATCCCCACTATCAAAGAATAAATCATAACCGGATAGATTATACACTATATCTTCTTCACTGTACCTGAAATTTAAATGAATGAGCGGCGACGCCCAGTACAATAACTCCAATCCAAAAACAAATGCATATGCACATACAAAAGGCATATAATTCATGCAACTTGAACTAATGGAAACAATCATTTTATTATCTTTCTTAATCCAACAAAACAACACAATCCAGTATTAGGTATACTCTAATCCTGAACTCGGAGATACTCATACCCCATTGAAAATCATACAACTCTTTGAAAATAATAATCATATACATATATGGATGAGTGGGTACTCCCCAAACACCCCGAGTCCATAACACCTAATTCTACAGCAATCATATCAAAGCACGAGTCTATTAAGGACAACCTCACACCAAGATATCAGGGTGCCTCACTAGTATCACCGTATGCCAGGTCTTTACTGGTCAAAGCCAAGCACAACCAAAACATACAATTATTAAACCGAATAAAGTTTAAGTTTATTAAGAAATTCTGTTCCTACAAGCATTCAATCAATACTAAACTTACAGACAAAAACAGCAAGCAAGGATTGGTCGTACCTTTCTCAGTTTCAGGAAATTCCAATCTGTATCTCCTAAAAATCCTTTATCGACAACACTCAACCACAACCAAATCTCCCGAATCTCCACAATACTTCAATCAATATTAACAATGCAACAACAAACTCAAATCTCCAAATTCCTGTCAACAATATACATTTATATACATTTAACAAATAAAAACACGATATAAACAATTCCTAATGTGCTATAATTCCAGAAATCCTAACCTGTCAAAAAACAATCATCAAGTTGCACCTTCTAACCCGATCAATCTTCCACAACAATCTTTAGAATTTGATAATCCTTCAAAACCCTAATATTATATGAAAACAAGAACACATAATGATCATCTAATCATACATTATTCAACTCCATCAAAGAAAAGATGAAACTTACTAATTTAGATCACCAAAATCCAACTCACATCCACAAACTCGGATCTCAACCAAATCTAGGTTTCCTTCATGCAAACAAATCACAAAATCCTTAGAAGTGAAATTCGTATAAATCTGATATGAGAACATTATACTTACTTGTTTTAATCACAACACTCACTTCTTATCCAACCGAGGCAGATCAAATCCAAGATCTAACTCTGCCCTACGTTTTTCCTTCAAGAACACCACAAAACCCTAAGCAAACTTATACAAATTCGTATTTAATCCATAAGAGAAGGTTAAAATTACTTACTTTGGATCGAAAACACCCTCGGATTATTCTCCAAGCCTAGATCTCCAAGAATACTCCAAAACTCTCTTATACGAAGGAGAAATATGAAATAATGTTTATGTCAAAATTGTTTTTCGCATCTCGAATTTATATAAATTTTGTCATACGTCGGCATTACGCCGGCGGCGTACGTGTAGATCTTGCCAGCTTATACCCTATGCTGGCAAAATTTTCACAAGCACTGGCAGCGTTCATCAAGGCTTTGATTTCCTAGAACTTCGATCTTACTACATACGTCGGCAAATCCAAGCCTTACACCGGCAGCGTTCCCACCCAGCATTAAAATAAACCCTATGCACACCAGCAGCGTTCCACCTAAGGTTAGGAAAAAACGCTACTGTTCCCATCCTTCACCGTCTCTAAGTCGGTGACGTAGATTCTCTAGGAGGCGGCGTACAATCTGTCAAAAATTGTAGAATTCTGAACTTTAATATTTGTTCTACAACCAAACTTAAACTTTTACAATTTACTTGTTTTGACCTTAAACTCATCCTATATCATCTCATGATTCATAATTCATTATATTTTCATTTTTATTTCTGTATTTTACATAATTAATGAATTCAATTAAGTACAAAATTCTCATAAGGAATTATAAACACAAGCTTAAAGTAATTTACCTAAAAATTTTGAGAGAACCTAGCAAGAAGAAATTAATTCTTTCATTGAGAGCTCCTACCGCTAAAACTAGGTTAAAAACTATACATATGATTACACTTTTTTTTTAAGTGCATCTCTCATGCTTATTTATCATCGTACTCTCGAAGGAAATCGTCTGGATTCTGATTTTTCTACATGAAAGATCTCAATAACTGTTTTGCCTCCTCATTCTTACACGCATGTACAGACCAAAGATATACTCGTTTATTGATGTCACAAGGTACTAGCCGAGCTCTCCAAAGCTCGACTTTATTCATCAGGACTCGGCTTCTTTGTGACAATCTTCTATCCAAAAATCAAGGCCGTGGGGTGAAAAAGTGTCACGCCCCGGAGGGTACCCTAAACGTGGCAGTCGATCGCATATAATATTAAAGCTAATGAATGATAACCTTAGTCATGCAGGAGCTTCGATATCACATGCAAGGCGTGCTTCCAAGATAGTAGGAGACTCATAGGGGTATTACATTTAAGTAGATAATAAAAGCATGCAAGAACTTATATAAATAAACATGAAATATTCATTTAGATAATAATCTCTTACAACTTCTTAGGGGCATTCCCCCATCTTAAATAGTCTTGTTTAACTAAACCATTAACAAGGTATACATAACTATAACATAAGCCTACTATAGAGATTTTCCTAGAAGTCTATGCTCAAAACTAAACACATATAACTTCTCCCAAAAACTCCTAGTAACTTTGGCTCATACTTGGCATACGGGGCTCCTCGGTGCCAATCATAGGTAATCATACTGTAACAAAAAGCTATATGGGTATAAGCAAATCTAGCTTAGTGAGATAACTTTTATCTACAAAACATTTTCATATATCAAACAAGTATTTAAACAATCACATGGTAATGCACCAATCACATGAGCAAACAAAGATACACAAGATTAACCGGAAACCATGTGTAGCATGGGTTTTACGCCCTCTGTCACGCCTCATAGGGTATCCTAAACGTAACAGCCCGCCACATACTATATAAGACTCTCGAATTTCTACCCGAGCCCTTCGGGAGTCTTGTATACATGTAAAGCGTCCCTTTACGACAATAGAATACTCAATCAATGGAGTTAAGAAGTTTATTGTGGCATTCATTAGCCATAGATAATAAACCAAAACACATATATATACTTTACAAAGTCTAAGGGGTATTCTCCCACAAAATAATATTAAGTCCATTACAGTCATCTAGAGTCCTTTAGTTTCCAACGGAAGTCTAAACATAATCGAATTAAACTTCTAAGGGAAACTCCTAGCTCTGGTACCTGAGCTGTGGTTTGCCTTGGCCTAAGCCAAATAAACTCGTGCTGCAACAAGTAAAAACTATAGGGGCGTAAGCTAACTAGCTTAGTGAGTGAAAACTTCCATATCACAATTAAGACAAATCAATCAAGCAAGTGATTATTTAAACAAATGGTATGCATCAGACAAATGAGTTCAACAAACATATGACCAACCGGAAATCATATGTGGATGGACTTGCGCTCTCCATCCCGAGTTAGCAGATTAACGAATCCTGCGGTACGACGCCGTTTAAGCTCATGGTCAATTGAACAACAATTCGTTTTATGGATCACGATTAACCAATATATTCGTTTTATGGATCACGAAAAACCAACCAATGCTAATGCTCCATCCCCGTTATGATATGAATGAGTCCAATTATAATTGAGGTCCAATACAGATTAATCCAATTCTTTTAGGTGACCAACAATTATACGCAGACAATCAATATAAATTCTAGTTAAACAAGCAGCAGCTTAGCACCCGGTTTCGATATTCCTTAATTTCAACTTCACATATCAACAACAGACAAGTATATAATTCCATATACCCCATCATGCATACTCATTTTTATCTTTGCCTAAACAACTAATGTCACTATCAATACAATCACAAGCAATAATTGAGAGTGGAAGTAATACTCACTCGGTCATGGTACATCAGTCTCTTAGTAATAGTAGTCGGGTGGTAGGGTATCCTCTTGCTCGGAATCACCTACCAAATAAAACAACCTAATAAGAATCTCACCACTAAACTAATTCAAGCTATGCATCTAAACTACACAAAATCGGAGTTCTCGCTATTTGTGAAAGTTCCAACTTAAAACGGCCATAACTTGGTCATTTTAACTCGGAATTTCGCAAATTTTATATCGATCTCTATCTACTTCGAAAGATCTATCTATTTCTAATATTATTTTCAAGTTTTGAAAACATTAAGGTCACATAACAGTGGGATCAGATCTGTTATGTAAATTTCCCCTTTCCGAAAAATTGTTTCGCAATTGGTAAAAATGTTTCTAGTTGATGATTCATGTATAGATGGTATATGAATGAATTTCTAGCATGGATGTCATGTAATGAGTTCAATATATGCATGGTCTTGATGATTTTATGATGATGAACTCTTATGAACTCCTAATTATTATGAAACTCCATAATAGTTACTTGTAAAAAGCTATTCTTTCCAACTTTACATTCCCTAGAGTTTTTAGGGTTTATTCTTGGAATTTACTTGTTATCTAAATAAAAATGAGTTCTTAACATCTATACTATCCATGACCTTCATTTATGCATAAAAATCCACATTTTTCACTTGGTAAATATGTTTTTAAACAAGCTATTCACAAAAATCCGAATTTTGGGAAATTTTCTTTTCTTGCATTTTTCCTATGAGAAAACTTGTTTAATGCATCAAAAATTGAAGCTTTATTATATCTATTGTCTAAAGACTTCATTTAACTCATAAAACATGCAATTTGAGCTTGGACACTAAGTGTTTATGTAGGCATTACTCCAAAATACGAATTTAACAATTTAATCACTATCTCAAAATTTTCCATTCTAACTCCACTACTTGTTTTACATGTTACTCATGCCTAAACTCATCTAGACTTGTAAAAATCATTCCTTCAAGATACCTATTACACATACCCTTCATTTTTCATGAAAAATATGAGTTTTAAAGTGGTTTTGGTGGCTTTTAAAATAGGGTTCCAAAATCATCCGAATTTCCATAATAAATTTCTAACCAAAATCTTTTCTTTTTCAAGCTTCTTGCCTCCTATACATGAAGATCTACCATTTAACACATCTATATACATGCAAGACTAAGCTTTTGTGATCATAAATGCATGTAAGCTCAAAACAACCACATGAGCATAAATATAAATGAATGTATGAGTGTCTAACACTTAGATCTACCACATATGGTGCATGAATCATGAGTCTCATGGCATGAACATAAATTTCTATGCAAGATCTCTACTTTACATGCATGAAAAAGGTAATATCACAACAAAAACTCATTTAAACACAAGATCCACTTCTTGTGATGGCTTGATATTCTTGTATAAGTGTTTTCATGTCCCTAGCATATGCTCATTGGGATTAAATATGAAAAACACACAAGAAAAGTCTTGCCATTACAAGATTTAGTAAGAATAAAGCTTGAAATCATCATACAAATAGAGATTTGAAGTAGAAAAGAAGAGGAAATGAGATTGTGTGTGTGAGTGTGAGGGGGAGGTGGGTCACGGCACACTAGAGAGAATGGAGAGAGTTTTTCTTCTTTTGTGAAAATTTGAATAAGTGAAAAATGAGGAGAGAGAGAGAGAATATGAGCTTATATATTAGTTGGATTAGGGTTTTAGTTAAATAAAATGAGTGAAAATAAGGCAAAAATGAGGGGGAAATGGGGAGTGGGGCGTCGGCCAAGAGGTGAGGGAGAGAGAGAATTTGAAAATTTAATGAAATTTGTATTTTGTGTAATAAATTGTAATAATTGTATTAATTAATTAGGAAACAAAATTTCTTGGAAAAGAAAATTGTAATGAGTAGTTGTAAGGATGTAAGAATAGGGTATGGGTAGTGTGTATTGTAAGTTGTACTTGTGAATAGTAGACAAGACATCTACTTTACGGTTGTAACGAAAACACGGGAAAAGGCTATAACTATAATTTTTATAGCCCAGAAAATTATAAAATTGATATTCTTGGAATCCTTATAAAATTTCGATTCTAATGAATATTCTGGAATATTTTTCTGAGTTTATGGTCCCGGGGCACGTTTTTCCATAATTGAGCTCGGAAAGGCCCGGAATTGAAAAATTCCCGAATTTAAAACTTTCTAAAGTTTGAAATATGCTTTAAAATAATAATTCAAATTCACTTACTTTATAAAACTTCTTTTAATATGAAACCGAAGGAAAGCCAAATTTAGGGTTCCTAAGCTTCTCTCACTAGACTTAAATGGGCTGGCTTAGGGTTTTGCTTTTCCACTCCCGGGGTTTACTTAGCTACTGAGAATAGTGGGGTTTACACCCTCCATGTCAGGGGTTGGAAGGTTACAGGCTCATACAACCATCAATATTTGTAAATTTACTGGCTGCTACTCGCCCTGTAGACTTTTCGGCTCCTACTTGCCCATGTAGACTTTCTGGCTCCTACTAGCCACCACTACAACTCGTCGTTTCCCCGCACGAAGAATAGTAGTGAAATAAATGTGACTCGCAAATACGATATGCATGAATTTTTTTTTTTCAATAAGGTTATTCGTTATTGTCAAGTTCAGGTTAAAGGTGATCAAATCAATATTCATCATTTCATTGCAAGAAATCATAAATTATTCATCAATTCCTCTTTCGATATTCTTAACTTATATTCAACCAATCATAAATCCAAATCACACAATAATTGTTCATTTATCTTTTCATTATTTTCTAGTGCTATTACTTACAAGCACAAACAAGGAAATATAACTAGTAAAGGATTAACTCACTCCATGTCGATCGCTCCTAATCGAAGTAGTCTTCCAGGAAAGTGATCTCGGTTCCTTCTTCACCTAAACAAGATGAAATACCCAAAATAAGCCTTTCATAGAATTTCTATTTTTGAAAAATCCAAATCTATCTTAAAATCGCGGTAAAATCGGATTGGAGGAAATTCCAACTTAAAATGGTCATAACTTGCTCATTTTAACTTGGAATTTCGCATATTATATACCGTTTTCTACCTACTTGAAAAGATCTATCTATTTCTAAAACTATTTTCATCAAACTAAGTCATTTGAGTTCCAAAATATTGGTGATCAGATTCACCACGAATTTTCACAAAGCTTGCATTCCTTCTTTTAACAAAACTCATATTAAAGAGATAGATATTATAATAGTTTGTAAAACCTTTGAAATGTATATATATATTTATTGACTCATAACAAGTGTATGAAACTAATGAAGTTGTCTCAAATTATAAAATTTTTGTAATGGTAAAGTTTTCTAAAGGTTTGGAAAAGTGAAATTTTTGGAAAATCATTTTATTTTTGCTAGAGAATATCTCAAGTTATTTTAAATGAGTAAATTTCATTTCTTCTAGTCTTTTTAAATTCCCAAAGAATGTTTTTATTTTCTAAGCTTTAGTTTTTATACTTTTTGAAAATAATAACAACTTTATATTTGTAGAAATAATTTCCTTATTTTTTAAGATCATTCCATTTTTATGAAAAGAAACTCTTAATGGTTGTCAACTAGTATTTGATGAAAAAGTGGAGTTTCGTAAAACTTTTGTTTACTCAAGAATTTCTTTCCATGTATGTATTGCAAAAGTTCCTATGAACTCCTCTAGATTTCTTAGAAAAGTTTGTTAAGACAAATTCCTAAGTTATTATAAAAAGTACTTCCTACTTTTATTTTTAGAGAAGAATTTCTATTTTAAGAAAACTTTTCCTTATTTATCTTGTTGAGATAAATTAACATGTTCATGCATGATTATGAATCATAAAATTATGAAAACATAATAATTAAAGAAATAAGCTAGTAAAGAAATAAATCAAGTATTGGAACCTTAGCTTCATCAAGGTATCCTAGGACTAAGAAAAGACTAGTCCCAAAAAGGAAAAGAAAATGTTTTGACTTGATGAGAACAAGTCTAAGACTGGAAAGACTAGTCTTAAAACAACATGAAAGTAAATAAATTGCAAGGTAATAAGTAAATTGCAAGGAAAGTAAATAAATTGCAAAACAAATGAGCTTATATGCTCTAAACTATATATATATAGCTACATAGATATTTTTAGTTAAATATATATATATATATAAAAGCAACATAAAAGAAATTAGATTTATGAACAAAAACAAAGTATGAACTTATTGTTGCTTTTTTTAACCTTTATGGTTTAGAAAACACACACTAAGCTCATACTAAGTAAATGAACATAAAGGAAACTTAAAGAAATATTACCTAAGAAAACTAAACTTGAGAGAACTTTAGGAGAGAATTCTTGTAGAGAATTTGAGAGAGTAATTTTTTTGTGTATGGAAGGTGTGAAGGAAGTAGAAGGAAGAGGGAGTATTTATAGAAAAATATAAGAGGAAATTTATGTTAATTAAATAATTGAAAAACAAAACAAATTGAGGAGAGGGAGAGCATGGCTGGCGCAAATCATGTAGTATGGGAAGAGAAAATTTTTTCTTTTTTTTGTATTTTTGTTAATAAAAAGTAAGATATGAAAGATGTGAAGTTGTATGGGAAATGAAAATTATAAGAAAGTAGAGGTATGGTTTGTAAGAGTAGGTTGTAAGAAAAAGTAGAGATAGATAAATAGTATAAAATAGTAATAAATAGTGTAATGTAAAGTAGACATGACAATTTAAGTACCAATAGTAAGAAAATACGCATATAATTGGAATATCTAATATTTTTAGTTACCGAAAAATTATGAAATTGATATTTTTGAAAACCTTATGTTTTTACGAGTCTAACGGTATATTCGAAATATTTTTACTAATCTGAGCCCTGGGTCACACTTTTTGAAAACTGTGTCCGTTTATACTCAAAACGAATCATGGTTTAATTAATATGATATTTTTAAGCTTTCTCAGGTTATTACAAACTTTTCTACATACTAATCTCTTACTTACTTTCCTAAGGTTGCTTAAACGGGAAAGCCAAACTTGAACGGTTACAATTGACTAGGGTTTTGTTGACTTTAGGATTCCGATTGACTTTCTAATTAGGGTTTAATCTTAATTGATTACAAAACTTTAGGGGATTACAAAAAGTGCTTTCGTTGAGGGCTCGATGTCAAGGCTCAACTTTACTTCAGCTTCAAAACTTCTAAGCCTTCGATATACATTGTCGCAGGGTAAGTTTTGGCCTTGACCTCAATGTATGACATCACATTTTTTGCCTCGACTCGGTCTTTCTTCATAATTTTAGCCCTCAAAGGTTCTGTTTTGCCTTCGATAGAAATCTGATTTCCTACAGCTGTTGTTTTGCCTAAAATCTGATCTGAAACTTCTTTTTTTCTTCACTTCTTCATCTTAAGAGCTAAAAACAATAATTAAGCCATAAAAGCACATTTTCACAAGAATTTAATTAAAAATACATCAAAAATAGGGTCAAAAACCTATGGAAATAATAGAGTAAAAAGCACTTATCAGTTGCAATACAAGAGAAAACTCTCTCTTTTAAACTAAATATCAAAGATAAAATCCAGTCTGATATATTCTTAAAACAAAGTAAAGGACTACATATAAAATACCAAGGAAACCCTAAAGACACAAATAAAAAACAAGTCTGTCGTAACACACATGCTGAGGACTTATATAAGAAAGCTGGCGGCCTTGAATATATAAGCCAGCAGCTTTGGAAGCGACTTTAAAAATTTGGATTTTGGTCATTGTAAACTCCGGTTGAAAGCTGGCGGCCAAAGTTGAAACGCCGATGGCATATATCTAAAAGCTGTTGGCCTATGTCACCGGTGTATAGTCTGTTATTTCTAATTTTCAATCCTTTTCTTCAGCTTTAAATCTATTTGTTTGTTCCTTGATTTTCCATATTGTATCTGAAATTCCTACACTTTCAGAAATATGTTGATCTCCTTTGATCACACTCTCTGATTTGCATCATTCCCTCCATTCTATGGAAAGATTTGTCTTTGAATATGTTGTATCTCTTATAACTTCGGAGGCGACTTCTTTCTTTGCTTAGAAGACCTATAAGGAAACAAAAACAAACTCCTTTGACCCTTCGCCCATACATACTCAAATTTATCCCGCTAAGCTTCAGCTAAAGTCATTAGAAGCAGTAAGAAAACCTTTCCATCTTTTTTTATCTTGTAGGTGTTCTGTACCCATCATAAACAACGCGTCTGTCATACTACCACGATTTACCCAGCAACATTTGTGCACAATCCATAAGAGCTATATCACATGTTATAGTATTTGTAATGCCCTAAAATAAGGCATTATAACTCGTCATATATCTCCTCTTATATAGGATACGCAAAGGCTCTATTATCCATAAATTAATACAATCATCGCCTGTAAACATTCATAGGGTAACTCATAGGATACCAAACCTATTCAACATAAAAACTCATACTTCATAAAACATAAACTCATGGTTCAAGCATAAAATCCAAGTGGACTTCACAGTCAATAAATTCAACAGAAACTAAATACTGTTTACATTAAAATCTTTTCATTTAAAACCAACTATGAATCCAACTACGATCTCAAATAATCAAAACATGTCTTCTCTCAGAAACTTGGTATATGATGCCTAACTCTCGGCTGGGTAGTCAGCTCTAACATCGCCATCCCCGCTATCAAAGAATAATTCATAACCGGATAGATCATACACCATATCTTCTTCACCTGTACCTAAAATTTAAAAGAATGAGCGGCAACGCCCAGTACAATAACTCTAATCCAAAAACAAATGCATATGCACATACAAAAGGCATATAATTCATGCAACTTAAACTAATGCAAACAACCATATTATTATCTCTCTTAAGCCAACAAAACAACACAGTTCAGTATTAAGCATACACTAATCCTGAACTCGGAGTTACTCAGACTCCATTGAAAATTATACAACTCTTTGAAAATAATAATCATATATATGGATGAGTGGGTACTCCCCAAACACCTCGAATCCAGAATACCTAATTCTACCGGAATCATATCAAGGCACGAGTCCACTAGGGACAACCTCACTCCAAGATCATCAGGGTGCCTCACCAGTATCACTGTCTGCTAGGTCCTTACTGGTCAAAGCCAAGCACACTCAATCATAAAACTATTAACCCGAATAACGATTAAGTTTATTAAGAAATTTTGTTCCTACATGCATTCAATCAATGCTAAACTTACAGGCAAAAACAGCAAGCAAGGATTGGTCGTACCTTTCTCGATTTTAGGAATACAAATCAAATCCTCAAATCCGATATCAACAACAACAAAGACAACCCGAACTCCACAAACTCCTATATCAACACCAACAAAGTTCCACAAACTCCAATTATCCTGTTACAAAATATATATATATACATCAACAGACATGAATACATTATCAATGTATATCCTAATAGATATAAATTCTCCAAGAATCCTAACTTGACAAGAAATCTCCGCTATCTACTCTATCTATTCCGATCAAACTCCACAAATATCCTCAAGAACAACAACGAACCGCACAAAACTCTACAATCACCAAATATTTTTACCAAAACCCTAATTTGCATAACATAAAGAACATATAAGGATTGTTCAACTCATATTTTGTTTGAATCCATCCTAGAGGAGATAAATTTACTGATTTGAATCGCTAAAACCTGACTTGCATTCACCAATCAAGGATCTCAACACGTGCTAGGGTTTCCTCACAAGAACCTTCATGCAAAAATCCAACCAAACCCTAAGAAACTTATATAAATTCGTATATAATCCATATGAGATGGTTAAGATCACTTACTTTGGATCAAAAACACCCTTTTGATGATTCTCCAACCCTAGAATTCCAAGAACACTCCAAAACTCTCTTATACGAAGGAGAAAAAGATAAAAGAAATTTCTGTCGAAACTATTTTTCGCGTCTCATATTTATAGAAATTTTGTCATACGCCGGCCCTATGCTGGCGGCGTACATGTAGATCTTGCCGGCGTACACCCTACGCTGGCAAGATTTACACAAGTGCTAGCAGCGTTCAACGAGGCTTTGAATTCCCAGAACTTCGATTCTATTACATACGCCGGCAAATCTAAGCCCTATATCGGCAGCGTTCCCTACCGGTGTTGAAAGAAACCCTAATGAACACTGGTGGCGTTCCTCTCAGCGTTAAGAAAAATGCTACTGTTCCCATCATACGCCGTCTCTAAGGCAGCGGCGTAGATTCTTCAGGAGGCGGTGTACAATCTGTCAAAAATTGCAGAAATCCGAACTTTAATATTTTTCCTACAATTAAACTTAAACTCTTACAATTTACTTATTTTGACCTTAAACTCATCCTATATCATCTCATGATTCATAATTCATTATATTTTCATCTTTATTTCTGTATTTTATAGTATCGGTATAATCTTCTATAGTGGAAACATGTGTTTGTTTATGAATGTGTAGAACATCTGGAGAATTTAACCATCGAAGGCTATATGGCTTCAGATGTGGAATCACCTATAATTGTATCCACTTCACAAAATCTTGTGAAATCATATTAGCACAACTACCTCCATCAATAACCAATTTACAAACCTTCTCTTGAACCACACATCTAGCTTAAAATAAATTCTCTTGGTGACATGATTCTTTCTGCAAATTAGAAGAAATAGCAATAATAACATGATGGGAATCTAGCCATTTCAACTAAAGGACTGATTACTCATGCTCGAGAAAAGGATTATAGAATCTCACTTTTAGAGTATTGAGGGGTCACTTGGAATCCAATGAAGATCGATGCATCAAACATGTCCGATTCAGTCAGATTTAGAGTTTAATTTGAAGAGCATTTGCATGTTGACCAAGGAAGCATTAGAAGCCTTAGCAGATCTCACATAGGAGACATACACCGGCTTAACATCATCAGTGCATACTTCTACACCGTCGGCGTTGATGGAAAAGTTTCCGGCATTGGACCGGCTTTGAACAATCATAGATTCGAATTCTTTAAAGCCGCCTTCAAGGCTAACAGTGTTCATCATATATGCCATCGGCATATCCCTTTAGGTTGTCGGCGTACAGCCAGTGTTTAATGAGCCCAAAATCGAGTTTATTAAGGCTGTCAGCTACGCCGCCGGCGTTCATCCTCCCGGTAGCTGATGTATCTTTTACGAAGTTTATTGTTTTCTTTTGACTTTTGGTTTTCCTTTTGCTTTAGTTTATATAGAACCTTGTTCTTGTGAAAGAGACTGTTTTTGAGATATTGACGATTGTTATTGAGAGTTTTTCTCAAGTTTCTCTTATCAATCATTTGTTGATTGCAACGAGATTATTCTATATTTATCAATCCTTAGGATTGTGGCAAACAAACCGTGATCCCTATTTTATGCATCATATCGAATTAGGGTTAGCATAGCTCTGTTGATTGCAGTGCATAATATTTGTTGTCAAGCCATTCATATCATTTCAACTCATTGATTAACCTATTAATCTAAGATACCATAAACAAAAATTCATTTGAGTTTGATATCCACTGCTTCCCATCGATCAGGCACATCATATTTTGGTATCAGAGCGCAATTGCAGCAACGGAATGATTGGTAAGCATAAAGTTGTGATCTTTAACCTTATTATTGAGTTATCTTGTTGAATTGAGAATTTTTGTTAGAAATGTTGTTGGTTACTGCTAAGAATTGAAGATTAGGGTTTATGTTAGGTTTATATTGTGGATTGTTATCTGTGATTTAGAGAACTTTGGAGTTCAAGAATTATGTCGCATGAAAGTCTAAATGCTGAAGGTGGTACAAGAACGATTGAAGAACAATTGCAAGCTTTGACTAATCTTGTTACTACCCTATTCACAAGGGTGGAACAAATAACTTTAGGGCAACAAAAGCACCACCTCCTATTGCAAATATTGATGTCCGACAGGAAAGGGTAGGAAGAGGTCATAGAAGAAGACAGACTTAGGGTGATGATCATGACTATCGTGGAGGAAGAGGTGATAATTATGGGGATAACTTTGGTCTTGTACCTGGTGATGAATTTAGGCCACCAAGGGGTTTAGATAATGTGAAATTACAAATGCCTTCGTTTGTAGGTAGTAGTTCGGATGATGAGTATCTTGATTGGAAAGATAAGGTAGAAGGCTTATTTGAGTGTTATGACATTGAAGACCATATGAGAGTTTGACTTGCTACTATTGAATTCACAAGTTACACTGCTTTGTAGTAGAAGAATGTCCTTGCCACACGAAGAAGGGGTGTAGAGGTTGAGATTAGAACATAACAGAATATGAAGCAAGTCTTGGGGCGAATGTCACGCCCTAAAGGGTACCCTAAACGCGACAGTCCACCACACCCGATATTTAAACTTAAGTATGACAACCTTAGTCATCCCATGAGTTTACATATCGTGTGTAAGGTGTACTCACACAACATTTAGGATCACACTTTGATTCGAGTAGTATTAAGAAAGCATACATAGCATTAAGAATATAAATCACAACAAGATAAATAGTTAAACTTTACAAAAGCCAAGGGGGCATACCCCCGCCAAAATAATAGGAGTCTACATCGTTTAGCTCCAATTACATATATCTGAATTTACATTAAAGAGATTTTCCTAGAAGTCCACGCCTATACTAGGTCCCGACTTCCTCAAAAGCTCTTTAATCCAATGTGACAAACCTGCACAAAATGTCCTCTCGGAACATCCAAAAATAGGAATACTGCAACAAAAACTGTTGGGGTATAAGCTAATTGCTTAGTGAGATTCATTTTCCAAGTAACATGCTCGACCAGGCTAAAATATCTATACAAGCAAGTTATAATTAAGCAACCATATGAATGCACAAGCAAATAAGCAAACGGGCATATAACTTTCCGGTAGTCATATGTGAATGGATTTACGCCCTCCACTCGGGGTTTGGGGTAGTTCATAAGTCATGCAACTACAATTCCAAAGTTGGTCCATAAGACATACAACCATAGTCCAATCTTAAGTAGGGGTGGTCCATAAGACATGCAACCACAATTTTTAATGTTGGTCCATAAGTCATGCAACCATAGTTTCATTATTTGAATGGGGTGGTTCATAAGTCATGCAACCCTAGTCCCCTTCATTAAAGACCCGCTGCCTCCCAAATACACCTTTGTCCCACCATAGGTATACTTGACAATGATATGTGACTTACTACGTGATATGCATGTACAATTTATTCATATAATCATGGTATATTAATTAGATAATTTAAAAGCGATCATACCGATTTCAGACACTCCAAATCTATACTAGCTCATACAAAGTTATTGCAACAAAGCTTACCTCGATATACTTATCGTTCATTCATGCAAGTTTAGATCACCATTCAATCACAATTTTATCTTTTCCTAAGTCTAATCCCACTACTACTACTACAAGCACATCCAAGAGCATAATTAATTGAGAAATGAACTCACTTGTCCATGCAGTGAAAATCCACTAGTCGTAATAGTCCTCGAGAAGTGGTAACCCGTCCTCCAATTCACCTTAAATACAAAGAATACCCTCAATGAGTATCTCTTATGAAGTTCTATTAAACTTAACAATTTTATTTACTAAGTTCGTCAATTTTCGCCTAGGTTGAATACTTAACTTAAAAAAGGTCATATCTAACTCATTTTAACTCGGAATTTAGCTTATAATATACCGATTTATACCTACTTCGAAAGAGCTATCTATTACCAAAGCTAATTCAAACATTTAAGGTCATTTAGGGGCCGGAAACATACTGTACAGTAGGGTTGCGAAAATCCAAGAATTGAACCTTTGTGAAAAATTGTCATATCTACTCTATTTAACTACTTAGGTTAACTCATATTAGTCCTAAACTTGCAAGGAGATCCTCTAAACAAAATTAAGAGATTACATACTTATCTAATCCCAACATAATGTTCAAAAGAAACTTCTAAGAATCCATTTTCATGAAACCGAAATTTACAAGTTGAAACTTATTGTCTTGTTTTGAGTAATTCCTTTACTAAAACTTACTTAGCTCAATAAAAATAATTTTCCTATATTATTTATCATCAAAGCATTCCATTTTCAATATAAAATACTTGTTTTGAGATCAAAAAGAAGGTTTTCAAAATTGGTCTCTCCATAATTACGAATTTCCACTTTGAAATTTACAATGAAAACAAGATCTAAATTTTGTCCTCTACAAAGCACTTGATTTATGCAATACCTTTTAGGAAAACTCATTTAAACTTATAAAAATTCATTCCTTAAGATATCTATACCAAGAGCCCTTTATATTTTTGTCTAAATCTTCATTTTAAAGTTGGATGATGGGTTCCAAAAATGGGTCTTGGTCTAGATCCGAATTTTCATAAATTTATTTTGAACATATCTCTTGAGAAAATTCATCAAAACTCATGAAAAACAACCCATTACATATTATATCTTAAGAACCCTTCATTTCTTGAACAAAATCCTCATTTTTGAGTTAGAAAACATGTTTTTTATTTTAGGTTCTTGTCTTGATCCAAAATGCAATTTTGTTTTTGAAAATAACTTTGAAAATCAACTTTGATTTTGTAAGATGAAGTCTTGATGATGTATCCATCAAAACCTTCATTTTCTTAACAAAAACTTCCATTTTAAGGCTTGGAAGGGGGTTTTTAAGATAGTGCATTGACAAGTTACGAATTTTACTTTTTCATTCCAACTTAAATCTAAGATCTACTCAAAATACAACCATGAAAACATAAGAAAAAACTTAGTAATAGGCCTTAAACTTCTAGATCTACACATAAACATAACTAAAGCTTGATAAAACTCTAGATCTACAAGTTATCTCACAAAATAAGAAGATATAACAAGCCTTTCAAGATTATCAATATACTAAGAACAAAAAGAGATCATCATCTAGAGGAGTGTTTCAACTCTTGGCATCTCATCCATAGCATTTTAAGCTTGTGGAATGTCCTTTGATGCATGAAACATCCATATATCCTATAACATCTTATGAGAGCTAAAAGAGGATGATTACCTTAAATATTAAGAAAAATATGTGGGAGTGAAATGGAAATGGGGCAGCTTGTTTATAAGAAGACAAGCAAGAAGAGAAGAAGAAAAGGAAAAAGAGAGAGGAAAAATGTAGGGTTTGTAAAGATGAAAGAGAAGGAATGAGATGCTTAAATAGAGATGTAAGTGTGTTAAATAAATTTAAAAAAAATAAACATGCAGCTGCACAGGGGGGGCTGGCGTGATTTTTGAGTGGGGGAGTGTGTGTAGTTTGTTTTAACTTGTATTTTTGAAAGTGTAACAAATTGCTTCCATATCTAACTAAAAGAGACTTTAAAATATCAAATAAATAATTAAAAATAATGAAAAGTGGCTAATTTATGGGGAATGGGCAGCTGCAATTTTGGGAAGAGGAGTGTAAGAAAAAGCAAAAGAAGACATAATAATGTGTAGTAATGATAATAGATGTGTACTTAAGGTATGGGTTGATAAAGTGGCTTTTTGAATAAGAAAATATATAAAATAAATTAAGAAAAATATTTTTATTTAAGTGGCAGAATTTTTATGATTTAAATAAAATAATCAATTAAATTATTTTTAGAAATTTAACAATTAAGTTACCGGTAAGAGTAAAATAAGCTTATATGAGCTATAACTGATATTTTTAAAATCCGAAAAATTATAAACTTGATATTTTTGAAATCCTTATAAAAATACGAGTCTAAAAATATTAAAGATATATTTTTAATTTTCGAGCCCCGGACACGCTTTCCAAAGCAGTATCCAAACGGGTTCGAAATAAGCCAAAAATAAACCAATCTGATATTTTTAATAAATCAAATATTATTACGGACTATTCTAAACACTTTAATTATTTTCCAACTCCTCGATTTACGAACTCGGGTTTGCAGGATCTAAACTGTAGGGTTTTACTCAAGATCGGTTGACTTAAGGTCTCCGGTAGACTTTCCGGCTTAAGGTTTAGGGCTTAGAAAACAGGGGTTTACAGCGAAGATTTGTTTCCGAGCATTATAAGCAAGAGTTGTTCATGCATATGCTGACACTAAGATAGGGAGGAAATACTGTGGGCGAACATGTCAAAGAATTTAAGACTTCAATGATTCATTGTGGAGCTACTGAATCACTTGAGCAAACTATGGCAAGGTTTGTTTTTGGCTTGAAGTATAAGATTTCCTGTATTGTTGAGTTGTATCAATATAATACACTTAAAGAGGCCATCTGGTTGGCTCTAAAGGTTAAGAGGCAGAGGCATTCAAATCTTTACAGAGCATCTAACAGGTATTCTTCTAAAACATCTTAAGGCTATTATAAATCTTCAATATCTGATAGTAGGGAAGTAGGTCAGAATGTTGATAGTGATTATAATTTAGGAAGGAAGTGTCAATTGATAAGTAAGTAGAGAAATTTACTCATGATTCTGGTAAAGCTGTAATGATTACTGAATTTAAGAAAGATGTTGCTGGTAGTTCTAGGAAGAAAAGTAGAGAAGTAAAATGCTTTAAATGTCAAGCTTATAGGCATATTGCTTCTCAGTGCCCTAACAAATGAGTAATGACTATCACTGATAAGGGACAGGTTGAAGAGGAAGCTGTTATAAATTCTTATCATAAGGATAAGGAGACCCATACCTTTGAAACCCAGGGAAGAAAAAGTTTATGAGTTTAGTGTTAAGACATGATTCATCTTATCTATCTTTAGTTGGCTAATAATAGAGAGAAAATATTTTCTATAGTGGCTATAGGATTCAGGGATAGCTATGTGTGCTCCTTATGGACAGTAGGAGTTATACCAATGTGCTAGTAGCTTCTATGGTAGAAAAGTTGTAATTTCCTATAAATCCACATCCTAGTCCTTATAAGCTTTAGTGGTTGAATGATCAGGGTTGCCTGCTTGTTGATTCTCAAGTTAAGGTACCAATCTCTATTAGGGATAGGTATCAAGATGAAGTCATTTGTGATGTTTTACCTATGAATGCTTCCTATATCATCTTTGGGAGGCCCTGGCTATTTGATAATTCAGTTCTTCATGATGGATACCTAAATAGCTATGCTTTTCAGAGAAATGGTAAGAGTATTATTTTACATCCTATTAAGCATGGAGAGATTCGATCCGCCTAGGATCAAATGCATGACCAACAAGGGAATAGGACTATGTTAATGAATAAGGACATTATAACATCAGTTTTAAATTTGAGGGAAAATCTTCCTTAGGCCCGAAGAGATTATGGGAATCGAGCATTTTTAACTATAGGGCCGATTACTCATGCTTGAGATAAAGGTTTATAGAATCTCACTTTTAGAGTATTAAGTGGTCATTTGGAATCCAATGAAGATCAAGGAATTCAAACATGTCCAATTCAGTCAAATCTAGAGTTTAATTTAAAGAGTATTTGCATGTTGACCAAGGAAGCATTGGAAGCCTTAGCAGATCTCATGTAAGAGACAAACTAGCTCAATGCAGCCAATGCATACTTCTACACGGCCGGTATTTGATTGGCTTTAAACAATCATAGATTCGAATTCTTTAAAGCCATCGGTGATCATCATATACGCCGTTGGCGTATCCCTTTAGGCTGCCGATGTATAGCTAGCATTCAATGCGCCTAGAACCGAGTTTCTTAAGGCCGCCAGCTATTCCACTAGTGTTCATCCTCCTAGTAGCTGGCGTATCTTTTATGAAGTTTATTGTTTTCTTTTGACTTTTGGTTTTCCTTTTGCTTTAGTTTATATAGAACCTTGTTCTTAGAAAGAGATAGTTTTTGAGATATTGACAATAGTTATTAAGAATTTTTCTTGAGTTTCTCTTATTAATCATTTATTTATTGTGGTGAGATTGATTATCAATCCTTACAATTGTGGCGAACAAACCGTGGTCCCTCTTTTGTGTGTCTTATCAAATTAGGGTTAGCGTAGCTCAATCGATTGCGGTGCGTAATGTTCATTTTCAAGCCATTCATATCATTTCAAATCATTGATTAACCTATAAATCTAAAACACCAATAATAGAAATTCATTTGAGTTTGAGATCCGCTTCTTCCCATCGATCAGGCACATCACAACAATCTTTTCTTCCTTAATGGCACCATAAGAATTTCAATCATCTTCTCCTCTACCATCTCCCCATGTTCATCATCTACCCTCACCTCATCACCAATGACAATCTCTACTTCTTCTTTCTTAGTGGATTTTCATTAACAATCTCAATAGCCTTTTCAATCTTCTTAACCTTCTTATCATTAAAAGCTACAATTTTTGGTTCAACCCTAACTACTTTTACTTTTAACTTCTCTAAATTCTTATATGCCTTTTCAAAACTAAACTTCTCTACCCATTCATCTAAGGTTTTCATCATCTTATTTAAATCTCATTTTATAGTATCTCATGTTGTTTATGAGATTCTTCACAAGCAACTCTCCTATCATTTTTATCAATACGCCTTGATTTATCATGACACACCATTATAAAAATTTGATGCATGATAACTGTAAACCCCTAAATTTTTGGAATCGGTTTAGCCTAAAACCCTAAACCAAAAGTCAACCGAAACTCTAAAGGTCAACAAAACCCTAGTTAGACGTAATAGCTTAAGTCCGGTAATCCCGAATAAGCAACTCAGTATGAGTAAGTAGGAGTTTAGAATATAGAATAGTGCGTAATTACCCAGGAAGTGTAAAAAGATTCGATTAGTAAAACCAAACTCGTTTCAAACCTGATCGGACACAGTTCTTGAAAAACGTGTCCCGGGGCTTGGAATAGTAAAAATATTCTGAATATACCGTTAGACTCGTAAAAATATAAGGTTTTCAAAAATATCAGTTTTATAATTTTTCGATAGGTAAAAATAATAGATATTGCAATTATACATGTATTTTCTTATTACCGGTACTTTATTAGTCATATCTACTTTACATTACACTATTCATTACTATTCTACACTATTCTTTTATCTCTAATTTTTCTTACACCTACTCTTACACACACCATAACCTATAACCTTTACTTTTTACATTTCTCATAACTTTATTTCACATCTACCTTACTTATTATTACATTTAATCAACAAAAATACAAAAATTAAATCACTCCCTCTCTCCTCTCCATGATGGCCGGCGCATGCCCCTCTCCCTCTCTCCTTGATTTATTTCAATTTCCTTTTATTTTAATCACACAAAAATCACTCCATATTTTCCTATAAATACCCCCTCCTCTTTTACTTATGTCACACATTTACTACTTACAAATTTTCTACAAAAACTCTCTCAAAACCTCTCCAAATATCCTCCCAAAAGTCTCTCAAAATAATTCCAAAACAACTTCTACCTACAACAAAAACCAAAACCACATAATACTATCAAAGTCTTCTTTAGGTAACCATTTCCTATTGTTTTTCTTCTTCATGTCATGTAACTTTACATGACCATAGTGTAAGTTTCCAAAGACTAAATGTTATGGAAGCTACATTATGTTCATGTATTGTTCTTGTTCATGAAAATCTATTTATGTTTATGTTATTATTTTTGTTCATATTATTGTTACTATATCTAAGTATTATTATCTCTATGTATATACATGTTCTTTAAAGCATATAAGCTCACTTGTAATTTATTTATTTTATGCAATGCAATTTATTTATTTATTCCATTGCAATTTATTTATTTATTCCATTGCAATTTATTTATTCATTCCTTGTTATTTTAAGACTAGTCTCTAGTCTTAGACTTGTCCTCATCAAGTCAAAACAATTTTTTTTTTCTTTCTTTCACTTTATTTTTATTTTGGGACTAGTCTACTTCTTAGTCCCGGGAGCCTTAAAAAAGCTAAGACTCTCAATACTTGACTTTATTATTTATGTTATTTTTGTTTGCTATTATTTCTCATAAATCATGTTCATTTAGATTGTTGTCCAAAATTTCAAGTTCTAAAAATAATTAACAAAAGGAGATTTTACCACTTAGAGATAAGTTTATGTGAAGTATAAAATCTATGATTCAATAGAAATAAAGTCATTCTTTTCAAGTTACAAAAGAACCCTCTACAATTTTTAGAAACTACTTTTGTTATGAAAAGCTTTTTAAATTATTTATTATCCTACTTTGTTTTTCAAAAGAAAATGATTTTTGATACAAAATGATTTCTACAAAAACATAACATAGCAAAAACACTAGAAGCAAGAAGTGGGGATTTTCAAGTTTAAATCTTTTCAAAATAAAAAGTCAAAGAAGGAATGAGTAGAATATACATAGGACCAACACAAGAATTTAGAAAAGAAGAAAAAGTGTTTTTCAAAAGTCATCTAGAAAAGTAATAAGTCAAAAATAAAGTAATTCTTTGAAAACCAAAAGAATCAAAGTATTCATTTCAAAACCAATCATAAAATGAATTTCTTGTAAAACTATAGTTTTCTAAAAATATTTCTTTACTCAAGAAACATGATTGGACAACAAACACTTGAGCATGAATAAATATGAGCTATGTAGCTATAAAAAGAGGATTTTTCAACTATATAGATAACTAAGTATTTATCAAATAAATTTTTGAATGTTTGGACCAAAGTTGTTTTTGAGTTGGAAAATTCGTGGTGAATTTTATCGCCACTGTTTTATGGCCTAAATGGTTTAGTTTGATAAAAATAGTTTTAGAAATAAATAGATCTTTTCGATTAGGTAGAAATCGGTATATTATATGTGCGATTCCAAGTTAAAATAACCAAGTTATGGCCATTTTAAATTGGAACTTTCCTTTATACGAACTTTAACGTTCTTTTGACATTGTCTTGTCAAAATTCAAGAAATACTCATTGTGGGTATTTTCTTTGGCTAGGTGACTCCAAGGAAGGATACCTATATCCTGAAGATTATTTCGATTGAGTGCAGTGTGTGAACGACTCATCCGTATAGAAGAATAGTCAACATGGCATCGTGAGTTTATTTCCTTTAAATACTATACTTGTTGTGCTTGTAATTTAGTTGCATTAGAGTTAAGAAAAGACAAATGGATATGTGTGTAAAATAAATTCCTTGAAAGAATCCAAAGAATAGTGAAGCCGGAATTGATTTAAATGTTTGTTATAGTATAACACTTGCTTTGTATAAGATTCTTTGATCGCATTAAATTTGAAAATAATAATATTATGATATCATAAATAAATGGATTCATGCATACCATGAAGTGAGTCGCATTACATTTGGATTATTATCCTTGGGTGAGAAGGATAGTAAGCTCATGTTGAAAGCAACACTTAGCGAAGTGTCCGAAAGCGATTGCTTGGCGGTGTTAAGGAAATGCATGGCGGAAGATCTGAAAGCAAGGTTCAATTCAAGTAGACTTCATATGCTTGGCGATATTGATCAAAAGCATAAATCTTTTTACTAAAACTACTTGTTTGAGGTTATGTATCACCAAACCCCGAATGGAGGGCGCAAATCCATTCAACATATAGTTCCCGGAAAACTATATGCCTTGTTTGCCCACGTAAATGTTGCATTTCATTTGTTTGATTAACAACTTATTTGAAATTTTGTTACAAAAAGTTATTTATGGAAATAGTTCTCACTAAGCCTGTCAGCTTATACCCCCATAGATATCTTTTGCAATTCCCTTATCTGTGGTTGAGGCCACGAGGACCTTGCAGTCAAGTAATTTCTTTTTGGATAAGGAAATTTTAGATGAAATTTAGTATTAGAAATGATGTACAATTATTCTTGTAATAGATTGGTGAATTAGGGAAATGTCCCTAAATTTGTAAAGATCATTGTTATAAGTAAATGAGTATTATGAATTATATTTTCTTAATATGTTATTATATCTTCTTAAACTTCATAATTCCATATATGGTCCTCTAAATTTGTAAGAGCACGCCTTACGCTTAATATCAAAGCTTTTGGGAGTGGCTAAGGTTGTCATACTTAAGCTTTAATATTAAGTGTGGCGGACTGTTACATTTAGGGTGCCCCTTGAGACGTGACAATAACGATAAAATTCTTCTTCATAATGTTATTTTGAATAATGATTTCTCAACATATTTTTGACAGACAACAAGAATCCCAAATTCTCAATTCACCATAGCCACAATTCGCTAACAAGAACTAAACACAAATCTATTATAGCCAAAATTCAACCCCTAAATTCCAAAATCATAAATCAAGATGATAAGATGACTTACCGAATCAAAGCACGTCGAACCAAGAGCTCTGATACCAAATGATAAGGATCCAAGGGGGTTGGAAATTTTTTCCATCAAGAATTAGTGTTCTTCGGTCTTTTTAAGGTTTTATAGATAAAATGAACTGATAAATATAAAAGATATCAATGAGATTGTAATCCAATAAGACTCATGAATCACAAAATCAAGCTAATTCGTAATAAGGATTGTAATTCGACAGACTCCACTAATTACAAAACTAATCACTATATCAAAAGAATCTATGATTTTATCAACAAGAATGAATAAAGAAATTGAAACTCTCAATGTTCGCCAATCATTGTAATAAGTTGCAATAGAAGAGAAAACTATATCTCTCAAACTCAATATCAAAGATAAACTCCAATATGATATATTATCAAAACAAACAAAGGACTACATATAAAATACCAAGGAAATCCTAAAGACACAAATAAAAAACAAGTGCATTGTAACACATATCCTAGTGGCTTATATAGGAAAGTTGGTGGCCTTGAATATATAAGTTGGACAGCTTTGGAAGCAGCTTTAAAAATTTGGATTCTGGTCATTGTAAATGCCAATTGAAAGTTAGTGGCATATATTTGAAGGCTGGCAGCCTATGTCACCGATATATCCTTTGCTTCAGCTTTGAATATGTTCTTTTGTTCCTTGATTTTCCATACTGTATCTGAAGTTCCTATACTTTTGGAAATGTGTTGATCTCCTTTGATGACGCACTATGATTCTCATCATGATCCACACTAATCATGAATCATTGAAGCATTTAAAAGGGCAATAAAGTTGAATAGAAGACATGCCCGGTAGATAGAGTTTATTGAAACTTCCCCCTATGTTATCTGCTACAAGCAAGGTGAAGAAAACGTGGTTGCTAATGCATTATCACACAGGTATGTCCTTTCTCAACTCTTAATGCAAAATTGTTAGGTTTTTAACATATCAAAGAATTGTATTATGGTTATCGTGATTTTTCTGCTATTTATACTGCCTATGAGAAAGGATCTTTTAACAAGTTTTATGGGCATGATAACTTTTTATTTAGAGAAGGAAAATTATGTATGCCTCAATGTTCTATGAGCGAATTGCTTGTTAGAGAGTCTCATAGTGAAGGTTTGATAGGGCATTTTAGTGTCAATAAAATCTAGATATATTGACTAAACACTTCTATTGGCCTCGCATGAAAAGGGACGTATAGAGAATTTGTAGTCGTTGTGTAACTTGCAAGAAGGCCAAGTCTATGGTGATGCCTCATGGTTTATATACTCCTTTACTTGTTCCCAGTAAACCATGGACTGACATTTCTATGGATTTTGTATTGGGATTACCTAGGTCGAAAAGGGGTTGTGACTCAATTTTTGTTGTTGTGATAGATTTTCTAAAATAGCACACTTTATTGCTTGTTATAAAACTGATAATGCATCGTATATTGTTGACTTGTTCTTTAAGGAGAATGTTAGGTTACATGACATTCCTAAAAGCATTGTTAGTGACAGGGATGTCAAATTATTGAGCTATTTTTGGAGAGTTTTGTGGAGCAAACTGGGTACTAAGCCATTATTCTCTACTGCTTGTCATCCATAAACCAATGGATAAACTAAAGTGGTAAACAGGATAATGACAACTTTGTTGCGAGCTGTGATTCAAAAGAACTTAAAGTCTTGGGAGGAATGTCTGCCATTCATGGAATTTGCATATAACTGCATTGTTTACTCTACTACAGGTTTTTCACCATTTGAGGTTATTTATCGTTTTAATCCACTAATGCTTTTAGATTTATTGCTTTTACCAATTAATGACAAGACTAGTTTTGATGGAGAGAAAAAGGCAGAAATTGTAAAGAAATTGCATGAACAGGTGCAACAACAGACTGAAAAGAGGAATGAGCAATATGCTCAACAAGCAAACAAAAGTAAAGAAAGTTACCTTTGAACCAAGTGATTAGGTATGGATGCACTTCAGGAAGGAAAGATTTTCATCTCAAAGGAAGTCAAAGGTAAAATCTCGAAAAGATGGACCATTTCAAGGTGGTTAAAAAGATCACCAACAACGTTCATAAACTGGACTAACAAGGTGAGTACAATGTCAATGCTACATTTAATATGAAAAACCCTAAAAATATAGATGTAATAAAAAAAAAGAAAGGAATTAGCTTGAAAATATGGAAAAAAAATTAAATTAAAACTTTTCAGTAAAGTGTAGAAATTAGTGGGTCAAGTTCAAACCTCTGAGTAGTTGAACTTTTAGTTGAGTAATTAACTTAATTAATTTAATTAAGTTAGAAATTGGATCATTATGTGTTAGAGATCACTCAATTCCATTCTAAACTCCTTGATTATTCAATTTCATATATTTTTCATCAAAACAATTCTAGTTAGTTGATTGAAATCCTAACTAGACTCTTAAATTCAATAATTCCTTCTAAAGTCCTAAATCAAGGTTAATTAGTGTAAAATCATTAATTAACATTCCTAAATCCTAAAGGATTATTTAAAATACCTAAATTATCTTCTAAAATGTTTTCTCAAACCCTCACATGCTTAAGAACCCACTTACTCACTCACATGCTTCAAGATTTAATCCTAGCCTCTCATCTAATCTCTAACCTAATGCCACTATCTATAAAAGCTTCTTTATTTGGCAAAACCCTAACCCTACCACACACAAATCCACAAGCCACACTCCTATGGTCAGTTGCCTCCACAAACCAAAAATGTCATTTTTATTTCATCTTACACACTTGAGAGAAACCTAGGACAAATCTCTAGTCATATACCTTTGATCTTTACCAAAAATGGTTCTTTTATTCATCTAAACACATCCAAACTTCCAGCAACCTTACATAGCTGATCAAAGAGTGAAATCAACATAAAATAACCCCCATTTAGCAAGGAAAAGCCCAGGGCACAAAGAGGGAAATCTTCATCAAATTTAATTTGAAGTAGTGGTTGTGTATTGAAGTTTAACTTAATTTTAAGAGTATTAGGTAAGTAAACTTTGATTCTTTGATTGATTTTGTTTTTATTTGATTTAAGATTCGAAAAACACTTAATGAACCTCTCGAACACTTGCTGCACGTGTAAGATATATATGTATATGATGATATATTTTGATGATTTTTGGATAATCATGTTAGATTTAGGTGTTAATGATGTTATAGTGAAGTATATTGCATATAATCATCTTATATATGTTGAATCCTTAATATGTATTGATTATCACTTGATGAGCATGTATTTATAATATGAATAACCTGCTGTACATATTTAGAAATTCATGTTATGGATGTTCCATGTTGATATCTTTCATTGATTCATGTTAAAAATGAAGTTATATGATGATTTGAGCCTAAACTTGATGATTTTAACTTGTGTTATGATAGGATTATGATTAATCATGATTATTGAAATATTTAGTATCATGTTTAGGTGTGATATTATGTTAATGGTATTCTGATCACGTTGTGAGCCAAGTTATGTGTTTTAAACTTGTATTTGGGCTATGTTCTGAAATTCCTGTTTTCCCCTGTTTAAAATCCGATTTTAAAAATAGTTTTAGCATAGTAAATGAGATTTAAAAACCGTGAAATTTTACAGGATTTTATTTCATTAAAAGTAGTATAATTTAGGCTCAAGAATCACTTAAAAAGGTTAAGAATTGATGGAGTTATTAGTTGTGCAATAAAACATACCACCCAGTGGATTCTGTTTTGTTCCTGTTAGTTAGCCCAACTTCAAATTATCATAACTCATCCATACAGATTATTATCACTTGAATTAGGTATCAATAGAAATCTCTATGAGTCTAGTTTCTAACCCAACTGGAACCACTCAAAAATTCGTTTGGATGGCCCAGATATGCCCATTTTAGTAAAGTATGCGCAATCTGACTTTCAGGGAAAAATTGGACAGATTTGGTCCTTTGTGAAAAACGAATTCTTAAAAATAGTTATTGGGCTCTAAAAATCATACAAAAATTCATGGAAGTATTTTTATTGATTATCTTTCAAAAGAAATTTATTTTATAGAAATGCAATATGATTTGGCAGCCCAAATAGCTAAAATGTGAGGATATACCATACTTTATGATGGGCTGGAACTATAGAGTAGTTTTTGGGCTTACAATCAAACCTAAATATTTTGTATCAATCTGAACCTATTCTAATATGGGCCTATCCATATCATATCAAGGTCCATATCCCTTAAAAATAAATCTAAAAATCAAACCCATGACTTTAGCTTAAACCCCATGGGTTTAAAATATAAAAATGAGGTCCATTACCCACTTTTACTCCAAGTGGACCTTACACCCAATACTTTAAGCACATCATCTAAGCTCCAAGAGTATTGACTCTTAATGGGTCCATATACATTTCATGGGCCTTATAGCTTAAATTATAACTTAGTTACTTATTGGGCCTAATAGGTTCACTCAAGGCCTAATATTCCTAAATAAGACATAATTCTAATCTTTTGGGCTTATCACATATATTTAGGTCCAATAACTTAATTAAACTCCTAATTGGACCAGTCCAATCATGAAGCCCAATTTAATTCTAAGCTTTATATATATAGATTTCCTTAATGGGCCCAAGCCTACTTCAAGGCCCATTAACCTAATAAAGTGAAAATGATTAATAGTTATTTAATGGGCTTAACTAGTAAACCCTTAAGGCCCATTACTTCTAAATAAGATATTCAATTACATATGTCTTAATGGGCTTACTCTATATCTACTCCAAGCCCATTTCACCTCTAAAATTTTGTAAAGTCTTATAAAGTTAAGGCGTTGTTCTAAAAGCTTAATACTTGATATAATTCTTTGTAAATGCTTAATCCTGATTTTGTTAAATCTTTTGTTAACAGATTCTTCTTTATGTTATCCTTCGAACTTCTTCGAGTTTCCTTCTGTTATACAAGGTACGCAGTAACATGCGTGTTGTTTGTTAGGACAGGCATTAAAATGGTTAAAAACTTAAAGACGGCTTAATGATTAATTGCTTGTGTTTGGTCGGGCTCGGGCCGGAGAGTTCCGACGACCCCATTAGAGTCCAACTCTAATGTGGTAGAGTGTAGGCACTTAGGCCACCCTTGGTGGTACAGTGGCTAGCTGACGGGCCGGTACAGTAGCGGGGTAACGATTAACCCCATTGAAGAGAAGTTGCACAGCTGGAAGACTACGGTAATGGGCCCGTACCTTCACTGTGTAGATGGATTGGTTCGGTTAATGTCAGATAACGGCTGGAAAACCCGGACGATGCTAGTTTCTTCTAGGGTCTTCGGACCATATCTTCCAGGTCTTCGGACCATATCTTCCAGGGTCTAAGGACCAAGCTTCCAGGATGTGACACCGGCTTGTCATATCACATCCCCCTTGTCGTGTGCGTATGCACGAAAGGATTTCCCTGCCCCGTGTTTGATTCGGAGTGTGAGTGCTCCTGTGCTGGCTTAATTAAATACCTCAATTTATTGGTTGTGCTTGGTAGAATAAGTATGCTTGCATTCACGTCGCATGTGCTTGCGTTACTGTGTATTGGGCTTCGCCGCTCATTCTAATCATTTCAGGTACTGATTGTGTTTCTGGTGATGATGGCTATGATTCTGATGACCGCTATGACTTCTTGGGGTATGGTACCGACTTCGAGGAGTGTGCTGACGAGTTCTACGATTAGATGCGCATTGTTTTATGCTTACTGTTATGTTCTTTTGGAGAGCCTAGTGAGGACTCTACTGTTTTTGAGATACTTATACAGTTTTTGAGATACTGTTTACTTTTGGGGCGCCTGTGTGCGCAAGATTATTGTATTTTTTTTTTTCATCACTTCTTATTTCGATACTATGGTTTTATGAGTTATTTACTCTTGTGAGTAATCTTTTGAAATTGGTATCAAATGTTTTATTTCCGTGCAGTTAAATATTTGTGAAAACTAATTAAAGAGTTTTCGAAAACTAAAATATGTTAGAAACTCACCGTAGTTTGTAGGAGCCTTTCGTGAATTACACTTAGTGATTCGCGGGCGGGCTGTTGCACCCTATCTCGAGGCGTGACAGTTTTAAAGTGGTATCAGAGCAGGTTATATCGACCCGACAATGAATTAGGATGTGATATTAGGACGGTGAGATACAGGTATGGGTAGAATAGGAATTTGTTGTGATCTTGTTTGTTGGCCTAAATAAAATGAAGTAAAATGGTTGATCACACTAAAGTTAACAACTTGACTTAAATTTACTTTCTACTTATACCTGTAAATGGATTAAAGTCCTTTTGATGTAGGTGAAGTTAATTTGAAGATAAATCCTTTTGAAGAGAGAGGGAATGATGAAGGCATGATCGCATCAAACTCACCACAAAAAGTTCAAGTACCTGAGGGTATGATTACACGAAGCCAAGCTAAGAAACTCTACGATTAGTTCAATTGTTGCTGCAAGAACTTCATGGAGGATGAGGTGAAGCACATTAAATAGATGTGGAAGGAGAACTGAAGCTATTCAACATGGTTGGATGAAATGGCGAAGATCCAAACAACTTCGTCATATCCAATGGCACTGAAGAATAACAGGTTTAAAAGCTGACCCAAAGCTACCAGCTTTGATCCTAACACGGTCGGCCTAAAATCAACACCACTAGCCTTCTTTTAAGTAACCTAATACCTATACGCCACTTAGAATGCCACCAGCTTACTTCTTCAATGCTGTTGGCCTTCAGCCAGCATAAAAGATGCCCAGCATCAAATTTTCTAAAACCGCCTCCAAGGCTACCTAATCTTTGTATTTAGGCCGCCATCTTTGTTTGGCTGATGAACTTATTTTGTTTTGTGTCTTTTGGGTTTCGTTCTTGTTAATATAGGTAATCCTTTGTACTTGTCAGAGGACATATCACATTTGATATTGAAATCAAAACGAGAGAAATTCTTCTCTTTGAGTTCTTTTGAGAACTTGTAAATTCTTCAATAATTTGAATTCTTGTTGTGTTCTTCGTTATACCAAGGTTCTTGGTCACTATTTCTTGCAGGGTCATGATCTCCATATCAAGATTCTTAGGATTACCAACCAACAAGCCAAGGTCATCCCATCAATTCATACCAAGGTTCGAGGAATTTCAGATCTAGTTCTAGATATTTCATCAGGCCAAGGTCCACTTTGATTTGTCCGAGAAAATTGCAAATACATGCCTCGCACACATCAACCTAGCTTTGAGCCAACAATACAAAATGCCAAAACAGCAACAATGCTTCTTTACATCATCAATCAATCCCTATAATGAATGTGAGCAATGTCAATTTTATAAAAAATTACATAGCAAAAGAGAAGGCAACTTTCAATTTAAACATTTACCTTTTGACGATCACTAATGAAGGTCCATCGGTCACCTATGTCAGCTACCATGCTCAGATTTCAACAAACCAAGAAACAACTTCCAATTGTCCTTGTTCTTCACATCAATAACCATCCATGCAATTGGGAACATCTTATTGTTGGTGTCTTGACCAACTATACAAAGCAATTGGTCGTTACAAAGGCCCATGAGAAAGCAACCATCAACGTCAATGATGCGACAACAACTAGCCAAAAGCTTCTCTTGCATGCCTTAAAAAAAAACATACATTCATACGAAATTATCCTTTCACCCCTTTACTACTTCACTAACTTGAAGTACAATTGTAGTGTGATTTTGTTCCAATTCAATCACATAATCCCACAATTGCTCATACTCCTCCATAAAATCACATTTCAATTGCACCAAAACCCCCTCTCTTATTCTCCTCACCTTACTAATACTAATATTCAAGCTCAATTGATTCTTTACGAAGTCCTTCAACTCAGCTTGTTGAATCCCTAGAGTTGACATAATTCTTTCCTTAAATTCATCCGCTAGCCACTTACAAGTTACTCTTTTGTTCTTATACACCTATTTATAAACACGGTTCACTTCATACACCTTTACTTGTAACTCTTCTATGCCTTTGTTAATACAGGAAGTTACTCTCTAAGGGCACTTACTATGTTTGCACATGGTCTAACTTGATGTCGCGAAAACATGAACCCTGGGTATGAAAAACCTAAGATCTAATCATTCGCTGATGGAAATTAAGCCCTAGGATCGTCTTGAATGAGTAAATGGCAACTTGACCCCAATTGAATCCATCAATTAAAACCAAAGTTATCAAAAGTAGTAATCAAAACCTCGCCCCAACCAAACCTATTGATTGGAACCACAATTATCCAAATGGAGCTTAACCCTAATTACACCTGTTAATTAGAACAACAACTATCATAAATAGTTCTTATCACAAGAACCAAATAGAAAGCTCTCACATCGAAGAAAACTCTCGAGAAATATTCTTCAACTCATCATAAATTATGTGATAATATCCATGAAAGGGTTCATACAGGCTTCAAAATAACCTTGGAAAATGAACAAATAAAGAAAAATGAAAGAAATTCGAAGAGTCACTTCGGATAGCTCAAGGTCAACTTAAAGTTTGCAACCTATGAGGTCAAAGCCAACAGCCTTTATTGTCAAAGCTGGCGGCCTTGAAGTCGGCTCTAATAATGTTGGTTATGTGATCTTTCATCACTAGTGCAAGGCCGGCGGCGTAGTTTCAAAGGCCGACAGCATACAGACACAATCCAACTGCGTATAGGTAATTTCATCAAGGCTAGCTATCCTCCAATCAAAGCTGGCCATGTTGGACTTCATAATTTGATACTTTGATCCTCTATGACTTGATTTGGCTGAGTTACTTTGATCTCTATTATTCATGTAATTATTGAAGCACTAACTCTCTTCGAAAAGCTTTAATCTCTCTTGACAATGTCCTTTGATTCCCATCATTCCCTCCTTCTTCAAAAAGATTCGTCCTCGAATCTTCATCATCTTTGCAATACATTGGAGTGGATCATCTTTTCCTAGATGCAATTTGTAGCATCACTATTGTCAAAATTTCTTCTTGCTTGGAAGTTTCTTCTTACACTTGTGCACCTAATCTACAATCTTCTTTTCAATAGGTAATAGAAATAATTCTATTAAAGGAGGTGATTAATCTGGAATTTCTTTGAGCAGCAAGTCAACATATGCTTGCAAACGTGAAACAATACTAAGCAAAGATTGGTTAGTATTACAATAGTCCTCCTCTTTGTCATCTCCTTTGCCTTGCACATCCAAAGCACATTGATTCATCAAAGCATCCTCTTGAGCTAGATTTTCAACTTCCATACTTTTCTCTAATTCTTTTTCACCTTTCAAACTCATTTGTGTTTGTGTTTCACACTCAATTCTATCATTGCTTTTCACATTCTCACTCTCATTTTCTTTCACATATATACTCTTTTGCTCGTCATTACTCATCAATGTGTTATCGCTCTTTTTCTTAATCTCTCCCTTTCCTTTACTCTCAATCCTTTCATTTTTTGTTATTCTTTTCTGGAGAACTCTTTTCTTTGTTGCCCAAATTACTATCTCCTTTACGAACAATCTTTTTGCCTTTCCAAACACCACTCATGCCAAAAGCAAAATCCTATTTCTCCTCCTCCTTATCCTCATCCATATGCCTTCTAAAGAATTTAGCTTGGATGGAAATTCAAGATCATCTAATCTCTCATTCAAACGATCAAATTCATCTTGAAAAATCTTCATCATCAACTTCATATCTTTTCTAGAAATTTTTTTACCACTACTCTTTTTTTTTAATAGATTTTTTTCTTCAAATCTAAATCATTCCCTAATCAACAAATCAAATCTTTCCACATCAACTCAAACAAACCCTAAAGACACTTTTTTTAAATAGATTTTTTTCTTCAAATCTAAGTCAAACCCTAATCAATAAATCAAATCTTTCCACAACAACTCAAACAAACCCTAAAGACACAATTTTTTTACATGAATTTCTACTCTTTTTTTTTATAACTAAGATCAAACCAAACAATTAAAACAAAGGATAGAATTACCCCATTCAAGAAACCAGAAGCTCTGATATCAAATGACGAGAAAATGCAAACCCTAGTTATGAAAAACTCAAGACCCAATCGTTCGCTGATGGAAATTGAACCTTAGTATCATCTTGCATGAGTAAACAGCAACTTGGCCCCAGTTGAACCCATCAATTGAAACCAAAGTTATCAAAAGTAGTAATCGGAACCTCACCTCAACCAAATCTGTCGGTTAGAACCACAATTATCCAAACGGAGCTTGACCCTAATTATACCTATTGATTAGAACAACAACTATCACAAATAGTTCTTATTACAAGAACCAAATAGAAAGCTCTCACATCAGAGAAAACTCTCAAGATAAATTCTTCAAATCATCATATATTATGTGATAATATCCATACAAGGTTTCATATAGGCTTCAAAATAGCCTTAAAAAACAAATAAACAAAGAAAAATGAAAGAAATTTGAAAAGTCACTTTGGATAGCTCAAGGCCTACCTAAAGTTGGCAGCCTATGTGGTCAAGATCAACGGCTGTTATTGTCAAAGTTGGCAGCCTATGTGGTCAAGATCAACGGCTGTTATTGTCAAAGTTGGCATCCTTGAAGTCGGCTCTAATAATTTTGATTATGTAATCTTTCAACACTAGTACAATGCCAGCAGTATATATTAGGAAGGCCAGCGACGTACTTTCAAAGGCTAGTAGCGTATAGACACAATCCAGCAGCATACAGGCAATTTCATCAAGGTTGGCTGTCCTCCAATCAAAGCTTACCGTGTTAAACTTCATATATTGATACTTTAATCCTCTATGACTTTATTTAGCTAAGTTATTTTGATCTCAATTGTTCATGTAATTCTTAAAGCTCCAACTCTCTTCAAAAAGCTTTAATCTCTCTCGACAACATTCTTTGATTCTCATTACCTGGTTTGCACTATTTCTCTTGTAATACACATCTCATTGTTCTAAGATTGAGTGACATACCACCGCCTTCTTAAATTGTTTTGCATATTCAAACATCATTCCTAATGAAAACATAAGAGATCTAGCGGATGCATCAAATAGAGGAAACCAATGGCTCTTCTTAGCTGTGTAGGTATAATTATCTAGCTGTTTTTCACACTCTTCTTTGTTAGATACATCTTCATCCTGTAAATCATCATAAGACTTGGCATAATCTATATCATTGTCATCATCCTCATCATCAACCCCCAACTCCCCTTCACTAGCTTCATCAATGCTTGTATCTACTAGTTGATCACTAGTAGGACCTACATAACTCTCATGCTACCCCTCCCCCAAACACAAACTCTGAGCCAAACTCTACAATTGGATCTGTAGTCACATCGGGCTCTTCTCAACACAATAGCAAAGGGGAAGAAGTATCTTAAATGTTTACAAGAGTCTCATGCTCAACGAATGTTTATTAGAATCATGATCAAATTAAAAAAATAAAATTAAATATCTATCATATCCTATGATCACTCTAAATAGCAAGTATACCGATTAGATATAGTATAGCAATTAATATCGGATGTCATTCCTCAAGGATCTCTTTCAATTACTAGTAATCACCTTTATCTTGTTATCTAACTTAAAAATATAAATGATCTTAGTTAGTACCAACTAATTAATTATAGCTAATCAATCAAATTTTTACGATTACTTTTCTTTAAAGTATCATATTTACATCTTACTCTAACCCTTCTAATTACCACTACTTATCATATAACTTTTACCTTATAAAGATAATTTTAATTCATAAATCACTTATCTTGAACCACAAAATTCCCAAATTAGTTAAATATCTTTCTCAAGATTACAAACCTTAACCCTAGATTAGTCTATTGAAATCTCTTTCAATTAACAACAATCTAGAAATCAAATTAAAAAAAAAACAATGAATCTATTATTAGAAATAAAATCTAACTCTAGACTTTAATTCTAATACAGAAGAATTATGGTACCCTCTCTCTAGGTATGTGTATATATGTCTTCATTTATGCAAGATCTATTCACATAAGCAGATTCTCAATCAACCTATATGAAATCTAATAAGTAATCAATACACCAGCAATAGCAATTTAATAATAATGAGAATACATAGATGAATTCAAGAAAAGTAAATCTATTATTGAATACTAATAAATGCCAGTTACATGATAAAGTAGGGTTCTTTTGATGCTAAAGTAATAATTCTCTACTATTCCATAGTTGTTACAATCGAGCACGAAGAGTAATAAAACCCTATATCTTTAAAGACCCTTCTCCTCTTTTATGGTAGAGAGGAGCCACTTATTTATAAAACAAAAATGGGATCTCTACTAATGTTCTCAAACCTTTATTAATCTATATAAATCTTCTTATCTCTAATTTAAGAAAGACTCCTTTTGCATGTTGGACTTATATCTTGGCCACATCTTTTCCTTAGATATGCTTTTATCTGAAATCTTCTTTAAATCTTTTATCTTCATAAATTTAGACTTTTTTTCCTTATATATGGCCCTTGTAAATCTTGTTTTCCTCATAAAAATAGGAGACTATCCTTTATTTTCTCTCTTACGAGTGTTAAGATAAAGTATACATGTATCTTGACCACATCTTTTGAAATAAGTTCAGATGTCAGCATGAATCTCAACACATGCTCATGTTACCACTCGTGTACTCTAGAAAATTGAACTTTTTACACTCAAAAGCAGCTTGAACATTAACACGAATACCGATTGGATTCTCTCTCTTGTGTTGAAATCTAAGCATGAATCTCTACATGTTGACTCATGTGTACACCTTCTTTTTCCCACACAAGCCAGCTCATGTACTCCCTTGTGTAGAATTCTAATTTCCTAAAATTCCTTCTTCTAGAACAAAAACTTGCTCTAAATCATCTAATGTTCTTCTTTTATGCTCAAATAACCTTCTAAAACTTGAAATCAATAATTTAAACTGATTAAGTATCATTTTCATATAATTATACTTTAAAAACCATCATTAAAGCTCGAAAATCCTTCTAAATAAAGGTGAAATTACAACTTATTAGATATCTCATGGACTCTTCTACCCTGGAAGTGGTATATGAAATTTGCATAGTTGGAGTCATCATGAACCAATAAATAAGTTTCAATGTCATAAGGGGGTTTATAAAAGCCCCTTGAAACATTAACCTAATGAAGGCCTGTTTGGATGTCTTCCATCAAGTTAGCATATGTCTAATAGATACCATTCATAGTGATCTACCAACATACTTTGTATTTGAGCCCTCACTGACAAAACAACCTCCGTGGTTGATAGCATTTATAACTCTATTTTCTACCATGACAAGACTTAAAACAATGAAGGGTGGAAAGTGTAAGTTCAAATCCTCCAACAAATTAACTATATGTAGACACAACCTATTGCATTCTCGAATACTTTCAAGTTTTTTAACTTTTGATAAACAACACTAAGTGAATTACATAACATATTAAATATGTGGTTAGACAAGAATAATAATTATTTACAATTGTCATGTAACATCATTTTAAGTGTTGTCTCTTTTTGAAATTTTCTATAACCATACTTCAAATCAGTTCTAACACAAATCGTGTTATCGCATGGTGTGAATAAATTTTCCATAATATTTTACTAAGTAGCTATCTAGAGTCACAGTTATTACAATTGTATTTCAAATCCATCAAAGATGGCAATCATGCCATGTGACGTCATGTGAATAAATTGCCATTAGATTCAAATTGAGTATCTATCTCAATATTCTATATAAACAATATTTCAATTCATTTTAGATTCAGGTCGTGTAATCATGTCCTCTCATTTCGTATCATGGTGAATAAACGACCATGAGAGTTTTACCTAATAGCTATCTTAATCTAAACTCTTCTTCTCTATACTCAAATGGGTAAATTCATCGAACATCTATAGTACATGCGTAGAAACAGCCATAACATGTACAAAAATTTCATTATGTCCTAGATACTTTTACTCAAATATCACAAAAGTCACAAACAACAACATTTTACAAAAATACGAAAGGGAATGAGAGAGAGTAAGTGACAAAGACCTAAAAAAGAAGCTCCAATTGCATTTACAATTGAACTAGGGTTTCAATGATTTCCAATAGATGCAACAACGTAAGGGGGGTTAATGGTCTTGAAGGCCATTTAATGTGAATCAGAGTTAAGGTTTGATTTATGAAGCTTTGAGTGTATTTTAGGGTTATAATATCATCATTGCATATCTAATCTAAATGAAGATCTTATATTTTTTTGTTCTCAAGTGTTTTTCAAGGTTACACTTGTTTCTTTTTTATCATCTTTTGTTTTAATCTGAAAAAAAAAAAAAAAACATCAAACAGGTCAAGTTATAATGTTTAAATGTCCAGTCGGGTCTCTTAATTACAAGGTAGTTTTTTAAATTATTATTTTTTGTCCATGTGTCTATTAGCATGACACTTAATGGAGGTTTAGTAACAATGTTCAACGACATCATTAATTGGTTGTGGTAGGATCATAGGTAGCAGTAAATAACAAATTTAAAACTCACATCTAAATCTTTGCTATAATCATACAAAAGGCAAGTGTACCTATCGATACCAGTAGTATAGTTTTAGAGCAAGAGTATCATTCCATAAGGACTAGTAAGTACTAATACTTCCTATTTTTTTTATTATTTAACCTACAAAAGAGAATGAGTGAGCAAGATATAATATTCCTACTATAATTAGAGTAATGCAAGTCTAGTAAATGATAGTCCAAATTGCAAAAGTCATTTAGATGTTAAATCCCTACTAGGTGACATGCGATTACACTAAAGATGATTTCAATATTATTATTGATACTCTTGAACTGTAGAAATTCCTAAGGTAATCCAATATCTCTTTCAAGACTATAGAAACCTTATCTTTGGTTGATTAGTTGGAATTTCTTCCTAAATAAAGTCCTTGAGATAGCATTATAGATCTAGAATCCCATATTAGGTTTAACATTAATCTCGAAGAATTATGTCGTCAAAATTTTAAGATTGCATGTAACTCTTTCCAATTGTATAAATTTAATCATACAAACAATCATTCAATCAATTTGTATGAATATCAAATCAAGAATTAATATATTGGACTGTTAACTCAAGATAAAAATAAAGAATAAGACAATTAAATTCAATAGATCAGACAATATATTGAAATTAATGAAGAACAAATCACATATTCAACCTAGGGTTCATCAAAATTTAAATAAGAAAATTACTCTTCCATGGGAGAAGTATTCATAATCCAAAAAGACAAACAATAAAGCAGCAATTACTATTCGGAATTAATATACAAATTGACTTGCTAGGACAATAAGCTAGATATTGTCCTGGTAAATTCGTACAACTACTTGAGACTGTCTTGCTCCCTTGTAATCTTGCCCCTTTATAGATGCTCTTGAAGCTTCAAAGAGGAAATTTTCTTTACCGAAAAGAGGAAATTTTATATCTTAAAGAATAGAAAAATCACATGTTCTTATTAAGCAAACTATGGCTTTGATTAGGAAAGTGACTCATTCAATAGTAAAAAGTTGTTAGGGTTCTTAGTTGTAAAAAGGGAAGCCTCTGAAACTTTCCAGCTTTATTCATATTCTTTTCTTCAAATTCAATGAGGTAATTTTCCAATTTTAAATCATTTTCTAAGGTGAAACATATGTCTACCGTGTCTAAAAAAAAATTACACAAATACAATTAGAAAAAAATAATTACCTAAATAGCATCATTATATCGCATATTAGGTATAAGATACACAAATTTATATGTGTATCGCATAACCAATATGTGACACAACGACTTAAGGTAATTTGTGTATCGCATATTAGACATGCGATACACATATATTATTTCCATGTGTATCACATGTCCAACATGCAATACACAAAAGAAATTTAATATCTCATTTTAGATATGCAATACAGCAATGCTATTTAGCTAATTATTTTTTTTCTAATTTGTATTTGTGTAATTTTTATTTGGCGGGTCTATAGTTGTAATTTACAAGCACATAGTTATAATGAAGAATAAAAAGTGTGAATTGATATAAAATAAGGAAATTTTGAGGTAAAAAACTAAATATATTATGTTGTGTTCACATGACAAAGACATGATTGGAAAAATGGATTTTGGCAGAGTGTACACCTACTTCAACGCCACCGACGTACGTTGTTGTGGCTTAAGCAGCATAGGGTCGAGGCTGGATTAAAGAAAAATCGATCAAGTCTAAGTAAGCTATCAATATATAAGTTATGCCACCAATGTTGGGATGTACACTGCCAGCATACATGCCAGCGTACGTGTGTAAACAAAAATGTCCCGAAACAAATGGCAAATTGATACGCCACCAATGTTAACGTTTACGCCGCTGGCCTTCAAGCTATACCGTTGGCGTATGTTCAGGAACTACAGGTGTATGTTGCGTAGAAGACCAAAAGTTGCACGAAATCCTTATATCTATTTCCTTTGCTTCCTTCTCCAAAGCATCCCCAAAACCTAGAAAATTATCTCTGTGTTGATTCTAGTATTTGAGGAGATTTTGGAGGATCGGTTTAAGGTAATTGAGCTCTATCTTTGCTTTAGGATTTGTAAAATCTATTGTTTTTCTTAGGGTTTATCTATTGTTTTGAAGTAGAGATTAGAGAAAACCCTAGTTTTCATGGAGATCGGGAAATTCATTATTTAGAAAGGATTTCTGATTAAGTTTAAGTAAGTATTTTATGTTGTTAATCTTTATGATTTCATAAAATAAGTTTTTGATGAATTTTGGTTTGTTAGCTTTGAATGGAGTTCTAGGGTTTGGAGATTCTGTTGAGGAGATTGGCACTTTTGGAGAATTTTTGTAATTAAATCAAGCAAAAAGGTATGGATTTGTTATTCTTTGAAGATTAGGGTTTTAGATGATTTTGGATTAAAATTAGTTTATGGATAAGATATGTATTGATTTTATGTTGTTTATATGATTAGGATTTTGTAAAATTTAAGTTCATAGTTTTGTTCCTTGAGATTGATATAGGTACAACCATTCCTTGTTTGATGTATGTGCTTGTAGGTTTAGAATTGTTCAATGAATCTAATTATATTAGACCTTTAATTATATTGTTTGCTGCTTGTGCTTGGCTGCCACTTGTAAAGACCATACGGAGTGTAATACTAATGCTGGCAACCTAATGATCTATATATGAGGGTGTCCCGAGTGGACATGTGCATGAAATAATTCCAGTAGATTAGGAGTCGTGCCAGCTTAATTGTGGTATGCGACGATGTGTGGGGAGTACCCAACATCATTATATATATGTATATAAGTATTTTATATAAAGATATGTTTTCTTCGAGGTCATGAGTTAGTCCGGGTTTAGGACTATTTGCAATTGGTTCTAAATTGTGTTGTTTGCTTTACTAATTAAAGATAATAACCTGTGTGTGCTGCATTAGTTTAGGTTGTATGTGAGATTTGTATGATGCATGTTCATGCGCTTTTATTTGTAGTTTGGCATACTGGGCGATTTATCTTTTTCAAGGATAGGTGAAGATCAAGTCTATTATGACTTATCAGGATTTGATGTTTATGTGGACTATGAGGAGGACGATAGTGGACCAGACATCCCTACTAATATTTAGATTATATGAGACTTAATGAAGTTTAGCTGTTTTATGATTTAAGGATGTTTTCCTTTTTATTATGTTTTAAGTCTATTTAAGTTAGCTTTAGTTTATGCCAATAAGACTATGTAGAAGTTTTATTTCTATGAACTATTTCAAACAAGAACCTTTTATATGTGAGAATTGATGATATATGATTTTGATTATTTGTAGATTAGAGTTTCATAGCCTTAGCGTGTCAAGTTATGTTATGGATACTTGGTAGGTTGTAATGCCATCAAGTTAGGGCATTATAGTAGTCATGTAATTTCCTCTTCTTTCTAAAATAACCTTACTGTTGAAACGAAATGACTAAGATAAGTCATGTGTCAAGTCATGTCCTTGAGTCGTGTAACTCTTTGCAGCCAATTCTTAGGAATGACACAAGTTCGACAAATCATTTCTCATTCATGTCAATTTGTATGCCTAATTTCCCAAACGACATGACTTAAGACAAGTTGTGTTTTAATCGTATCATGCCAAAATTCTAATCCTCTTCCTTTTTGCATGCTTTCCTTGACATGACTTGGAGACATGGTCACATCTTTCTCATGTTGACCGCAAATTGCTTCCAAACTTCATTATTTAGGCCTAAAATGATTCCTTTTCATACAATATCTCCTTTAAAGGCCTAAAAACATAATTTAAGGATTTTGAGTACTAAATTCGTAATAATAATCAATAAAATGATCGATAAATGTATAATTTAGCATTTATCAATTGGGAATAAATTGTGTTTATTAGGTTGTTACATCCCTTAAATGACTCACTAGTGAAAACATTCTGATCTTTTTTTAACCACTCGAAATGTTATAACTTCAAATGAATTTATTTTTAAACGTTGTGATATTATAGTATAATTCATCCTTTTGATATGTGAAAAGAACTGAAAATTGAAAGGAAATAAGTTTTAATGAATATTATTAAAAAGTTTATCTGTTTTTTATTTTATGAGTGTAGACACCCAATTTTTGCCCAATTAATTAAGGCTTAAAATTATAATAAAAATTAGTATTATATTGAGCTCATAAAAAATGAGAGAGTGAAAATAATAAAAAAAAAAGGGAGTGAGAAATAGAGAGAAAAGAAAAGAATAAAAAAAAAAAAAAGAGAAAGAAAAGAGAAAATAAAAAAAGAGAGAGGATAAAAAATAGAAAGAAAAAATAATAAAATAAGAGATAAATATATAGAAAATTATTTGAGCTCAATATAGTATATAGTTTTATTATAAATAATTTTTAAAGTTAATTAAACAATTTTCATTTTTGTTAATTAAACTCATTTTTCCAAAAACCTTAATTAGTGATGAGTTAACTACATGACCAAGGCACAGGCCAACGGCCTAACGGTTCAAAACATTGACACATGAGCTCAGGTGCGAGAGGAGACCCAAGTTCGATCCTAGCTAAAGGCAAAAATTTTGCTATTTTTGCCTTTTTTTTTGGATTGTCCAACCAAAAGTCATGTTGGTTCACATACTTGGGGTTACAATTCCATCAATAAATCTTCATTAATTTTTTAAAAAATAGATACACTCAAGAGGCATGGGATACATTAATTTTGGACCAAATTAGTGCATCAAAGTAAGCCAAAAGACACTTCAATCAAAGCTTCAAAATTGGGAAAAATATGAAAAGTTGTGACTCTTCAAATTTGATTCATGGCAAAATTGAATGAATTAATTCAATTAAACTCATCCAAACGAAGAGTCATGAAGTTTAAACACTCGAATCGTGTCTAATTCGAAGGATTAATCATGAATCGACTCCCAAATTCCCAAACGTTTTGATGAAAGAACACAACGATTCGTAATCCAATAGTTGAGCATTAATGGATTCACGAAACGACAATTAATCTTAGCACTATAAATAGGATCACCACACAAGGCAAATGCACAATTCAATTTCAAGAAAAACACACTAAGAGAGTGAGATCTGAAAATTCGAGAGTTTGTACAAAATTTGCAAAATTCGCAAATTCGAAGCTTGTTTGGAGTTTTTGATCCAACTAAAGTGTTTAGGAAGTGTTCTTGAGGTTCTAGTGTGCTTGGATTGGATCGAAATTGAGTTGCAAAGCTTTGAAAATTTTTTCCTAAACTGCCGCCGTACGACCGCAGAGAAGCACCACCGGAGCCGCCCCTTGCCACAGTTCTGGGTGCACGCCACCACCTTCAGGAGCTCCGCTGTCGCACCAGAAGTCGGGCCGACAAACTCCCAGCCGCCGCCGACCACCAGAGCCGTCGGAATCCTCCCCGAAGTGCCGCTACTTCATCTTCTTCGCCCGACTGGTCAGATCCGACCCGAAATCCAACCCGAAAATCCAAAGTCCAACCCGCCCCTGGTCAACAGTCAACGGTCAGCCCAGATCAGACGGCCTAGATTCAATTATCCAAATCCAACGGTCCACATCCAGATTAGCGCTCCATATTTGATCCGAACGATCCAACGGTCCAGGTGAGTTTGGATTAAATTTTTCAATCTAAAATATTTTCATATAGCCATAACTTTGCTATGAAAATAATCCAAGTTTTCATCAAATTATTTTCATAAATTTGCTATGAAAATAATCAAAGTTTTCATCAAATTATTTTCATAAATTTGCTATGAAAATAATCAAAGTTTCATTAAATTATTTTCATAAATTTGCTATGAAAATAATCAAAGTTTTCAATCAAATTATTTTCATAAATTGTCTATGAAAATAATCAAAGTTTCATCAAATTATTTTCATAAATTTGCTATGAAAATAATCAAAGTTTTCAATCAAATTATTTTCATAAATTGTCTATGAAAATAATCAAAGTTTTCATCAAATTATTTTCATAAATTTGCTATGAAAATAATCAAGTTTTCAATCAAATTATTTTCATAAATTGTATATGAAAATAATCAAAGTTTTCATCAAATTATTTTCATAAATTTGCTATGAAAATAATCAAAGTTTTCATCAAATTATTTTCATAAATTTGCAATGAAAATAATCAAAGTTTCATCAAATTATTTTCATAAATTGTCTATGAAAATAATCAAAGTTTTCAATCAAATTATTTTCATAAATTGTCTATGAAAATAATCAAAGTTTCATCAAATTATTTTCATAAATTTGCTATGAAAATAATCAAAGTTTTCAATCAAATTATTTTCATAAATTGTCTATGAAAATAATCAAAGTTTTCATCAAATTATTTTCATAAATTGTCTATGAAAATAATCAAAGTTTTCATCAAATTATTTTCATAAATTTGCTATGAAAATAATCAAAGTTTTCATCAAATTATTTTCATAAATTGTCTATAAAAATAATCAAAATTTTCATCAAATATTTTCATAAATTTGCTATGAAAATAATCCAAGTTTTCATCAAATTATTTTCATAAATTTGCTATGAAAATAATAAAGTTTTCAATCAAATTATTTTCATAAATTCGCTATGAAAATAATCAAAGTTTTCATCAAATTATCTTCATAAATTAGCTATGAAAATATTCAATCAAGTTTAATCAAAATTGATTTTTCATGAAGCATTAAATTAGCCATAAATTATCATAAAATGATTTTAAAGAAAAATGATTTTGGACTTAGAAAAATTGCATTTTCATGAAATGAAAATCAATTGATTAGATCATAGGATTATTAAAAAATGGTTTCATAAAAATTCAAAATTTAATGAATTTAAAGTGAAAAGAGTTCAAAAATTGAAATTGATCAACAAACTAAGGTTCTTTTAAAAAGAACTACGTTTTGTCTGATCTCGATTAGCGAGTACGTAGGCACCTACGGGGCGACAATAAAAAATGAAAAAATATTTTTTTGTTTATCATTTTGGTTATTTTTGTGAAATTTTTTAGCAATAAAAAATATAAAATATAAAAACAAAAACAAAAAATGTGACTTGTAAATATTTTTATTTGAATTTTTGAGCATATAAAGGATAGATTATAAATTTAAAATTCCGAAAGTGGTAACCGATTTGGTTTTAATAGGTTAGCCCGAATCCATGATATCTGGTTTTTAAAAAGTTTGTTTTTTTTTAAATCAAATTTTTTCGCAACTAGTAGCTAAGTTAAGATCAACCGACCCATTGATCCTAGCTTTTATTTTTTTTCCCGATTTATATCGGTAGCGACTCTAAATCATTTTCAAAAATTAAAATTTCTTTTAACCCCTAGTCGAGGATTCATGTTAAATGGGTTCGGGTTTAATGTGAATCGGGTTATGAGAAATGAACCAGATAGTGGAAAAATCTAGGCTCGACAATGAGTAATATATGATTAGATCTTGAGGTTTTATTTTATTTATTTATTTTTTTTTTTTGTGACTGGGAAAACTTGAAATAGATAGGCATAGTCAATTGGATGAAAATTTGTCGTCCAATAAATATTGCCTCGATTTTGATCCTATGAGCAAACACTTCGTGCATAATTATTATTTATATTATTAATTTTTTTTTTCTTTTCACTTTTCATACATATTCATATTCATCTTTATTCTCAAAGATAACAATAAGACACCATTTCAACGACAGCAAATTCATCACCATAGCCAATAGTCAAAACACAGGATGATAAGCCGTGTAAGAAGACTTTGAACTAAAGGTGCCAGATGTTTTATTATTATTTTTTTTTCTAAATTAATTGACAAATAAATCCGTGCTCATGTTGAACAGCCTACCGCTAAAAGATAGTGGAGTGGGTCGTTGAAATGTGGACAGGCCGATACTAACACCCCCGTTTATTTCAATCAATATTTTTCAGGAATTTTTTTATGTTTATTTAAGAAAAAATTAATGAAAAATAAATTTTTATTTAAAAAAAACTAATTTTCTTTTTTGAAAAACAACTTATGAAATATAAAGTATAAATCATTTTTCTATTGATCCACAAGCTCATCTACTAATCAATTACTTTTTGAAGATATTTACTATTAATTTTTTAGTAATTTTTCTTTAGATAAATTTATTTTTTATTATAATATATGTGCTTTTTATTTTTTTGTGTTTAAAATATATGAGTTACCTTCAAATTATACAAATGAATGAAAACTATTTTCATAAAGTTAGCTAAATATTTAAAAATATACTATCTTTCATGATTTTTTTTAAGAAAATGTTTTTTATTAACAAATATTTTCTCAAAACAAACAACAGCTAAGTAACTTAGTATAAAAAGACAATTTAACAAATATTTGAAAACAATATTCAACCAAACAATTTTGAATTCTCATAAGGGGAAAGAGAGAGAGAGTGAAGAAAAAGAAGAAAGAGAACAAAAATCATTTTAGAAATTGATTATAAAATATATTTATTTCATTAGTATCATCTTTATTCTTTAGAAGTGAGCAGATAACTTTATCGTATAGGGTATCCACCCATATCCTACTTTACCAGGTAGGGTTTCATAAGTATTAAGAGCTATAAGATAGAACACGGGTATTAATTTGTCTAAATTTGCTCTTATAAGATAAGGTATGGGTATAGGTCTTCAGATCCTATACTTACTCTGAAACCTATATTATACTGTGGAAGATACAAGTTCTAAGATATCATGTATCTACCTTGTTAAATATTATACAATAACATTAATATATAATAAATAATGATATTTCATATTTTATTTTACAACTACTTATATTATAGGTTATTATTTGTAAACTACATTTAAGAAAGTTTTATTATAGAATGATTTTTTATTTTAAAGAGACTTATTGTTTTTATTTTAAAAGAATAATGGTTATATGTACGTACTTAAATTCCCAAATTACATAGAGATGTTATTTATATTATAACGCCAATTAATATACAGAATTAGTTTTCAAGTTTTTAATGTTAGAATTTTATGTAAGTTTTATAATTTTATTTAATATCACATAAATATGTTTTACGAATATTTGTTGTAGATTTTAACTTTTACACATGCATAGATTCTATATATTATAGATATTGTGATACTAATAAATTACTTTTTAAATTTTTTCACATGTTGTTTATATTAAATGTATGAAAATAAGATTGTGTTACATATTACATTAAAACATATTAAAGAGTAAACTTTATGTTTCAAAAAGAAAGAAAAAACATATAAAAATTTTGTAAAATAAAAAATTATGAATTTCATAAGTATTCTATACCGTGTAGATTTTATGAGAAATAAGAATGGTACAAAGAGTAAATTTTAAATACAAAATTTAATATTTCATATCTTATAAAATAATATAAAAATAATATTTTGTACTCTATCCATCTTGTAATTGTCCACATCTGCTATTTTTCGTTGGAAAAACCGCAAATGTGACCCGTGACTACCAACTACAGGAAAGCGCATAGCGCAAATGCGAATTTAAAAGACCCGGTAAACGACAAGCAGCGAATAAGACAGCTTGTGGTCGTAGAAGAAGTCCCGACAGGCAAGCGATAAACCCTCGGTAGGAGAAGAATTATACAACCTTTTACTTACTGCAACTCCCTTTTTTCTTTTTTTTCTTTTATTAATTTTAATACTTCCTCTGTTCTTTTTTTTTGGCCGATTAATACTTCCTCTGTTCTTTTTTTGGCCGATTAATACTTCCTCTGTTCACACTAGCCTGAGCCATGAATAACACCGCTTAATCCCCATTTTTATATTCATTGGTTTTGTTCCTGTGTTAGCAGGAACAAGGTGCTTTGTTAACGCACAAAATCTTTTTTTGTTCCTCTCTTCTTAAAATTGTATGTATACGTCTTCTCATATTTAAATATATTTTTTAATTTTTATCTTTAATATTAAGTATTTAAATCCCTAAATCTTTAAAAAAAAATACTTTAACACTATATTTTACTATTTTCCTTAAATAAAATAGGGAAAAAATAACAATAAAAATATATTTAAAGAATAAAAATAGTTACATAGGAGTTAAAAGTGTAATATTCATTTTAATAATATTTAAAGATTTGAAAGCCTACTTTTATAAGATAGAATTTAAGTATTTATGCCAATGGCCTGCAACTAAAGTTACAAATGAGCCAGGCTCCTCACAAGCTACTCGAGCTTGTTTAATAAACGAATCAAGCTTGAGCATAAAATAAAGCCCATTTATTAAACTAAATAAACTCGAGTTTTGATTTAAGTTCGCAGGCTAACTCGTAAATAAGCTTGTTTTAAGCTCATGGATAAACTTACGAGTAGACTTATCAACAGTCTCATTAACAAGTTTATAACTTGTGTATTTATGACATATTAATATATAACTAAAAAAATAAAACAAGTTTCTACATAATATATATATGTATATATATTTAGCAAATATTATATTTTTTTTAGATTTGAAAAAAATGAAAAATAAACTAATTAAACTAGTCGAGTTCAAGCTTTAATTATAGGCTCAGTAAAAACTCATTAGGCTCCATAAAAAGTCACTCGGCTCTATTTGTAAACAAGCTAGTCAGGTACTTAGTTTAATTATTGCATTATAATGATTTTAGTAGCCGCATTATTATAACCGCCAAATGAAAAAAAAAAAGGTTAAGCATTTATGGTGTAATAATAATAGAGTACTATAATATATATGTATATATATTTTTTTTTCCTTTTACAAAGACATCCCGGCTATCCTAACTAATTAGAGATCACGAGCAAAAATAGAAAATATAGCATGCAGCAAAACTCATATAAAATATTTTAAAAACAATTTTTATATTTTCTAATATAAACTTTTTTTATCAATTCAATTAATTAGCTTCTATTTCATCAACATCCCTCATGTATGTATGTGTATATATATCCATATATATGTTTCTTGTTTTTATCTTTGATTGTCCTAAAGGATGTGGATATTAAACAATCATTTTCCCACTTAAAAGTCTTCCTTTGGCTTGAGTTGCCGGACAAGATAAAGATCAAAACTAGACGCACAAACTACACGACACTTGATAAACGAAATTACACTACAACTCCCTCCCTTCCCCAACCTCCCCTCTCTCTCTCTCCCTCCCTCTCCCTCTCTGCCCCCCTTTTCATGTCTTTAGCGATATCTAGAAACTGTTTAGCTTTATTTTTCTTTTATGTTGGGAAATGGGTCGGGATAAAATATTTTAAACCCGACTGGAAATCTAGTTGGTGATCAGAATTATGGTGTTGTATTGAAAAGATGAGATTTTTATTTTGAAGGTCTTTGGGTATAATCATTGAGTTTTTTTGGGGTTTAACGTTATTTCCAATTTCTTTCCTTCTTTTGTAAGGAGAAGCTGTTAGTTGAGGAATACAAAACAAAAATTGAAAAAAGAAAGTAAATTTAAAAGTTAGAATTGACTGGTAGCTGAGGCTCAAACCCAAGAAAGATATCAACTTTCTTGCACCCTTTTTTTAATGTAAAAATTGTGAATATAAAGTTCTAGTAGTAGTGTTTTTAGTAAGTGATTTGGTAGTGTTTTACTCCTATTTTGTCCAGTATCGGTTTTTTTTTTTTCCTCTTTACATTTTTTTTTGGGTGTGGGGGAAAGAACAAACGAAGGAACAAGCAAGTGGGGGAAAAAAAAAAAAAAAAAACTAGAAGCATAGTTATGCCTGTAGAGTTGGAAAATTCTTCCACAGCTTCAGGTGAAGCTAGTGTCTCATCTTCTGGTAATCAACAGCCTCCTCAACCACCGTCATCCACCGCTAAGAAGAAGCGCAACCTCCCTGGAATGCCTGGTATTTCCCTTTTCCGTTCAAAGTCAAACCACCCTATCGGTCTTTTTTCTTTTCTTTTTTTTTTTTATCTTATTTCATGGGCTTAATGTTGGGATCACTTATATGGACTAATTCAATCATATGAAATCCTAATTCAACGGAAGTTTGCCTTTTCTCTTTTAGTTTATTTATTATTGGGTTCTTTTTTTTTTTTTTAAACCATAATGTTTTGGGAATTTTGATTGATGTATTTTGTTGATGCAGATCCAGATGCAGAGGTGATAGCTTTATCTCCAAAGACCCTTTTGGCAACAAATCGTTTTGTGTGTGAAATTTGCAATAAAGGGTTCCAAAGAGATCAAAATCTTCAACTCCATAGGAGAGGACATAATCTTCCATGGAAACTGAGACAAAGATCAAGTAAGGAAGTAAAAAAGAGGGTCTATGTGTGTCCTGAGACAACATGTGTCCATCATCATCCTTCAAGGGCTTTAGGTGATTTGACCGGAATAAAGAAGCATTTTTGCAGGAAACATGGTGAAAAGAAGTGGAAATGTGATAAATGTTCCAAGAAATATGCTGTTCAGTCTGATTGGAAAGCTCATTCTAAGATTTGTGGTACTAGGGAGTATAAATGTGATTGTGGGACTATATTTTCCAGGTTCTTCATAGATTTTATCTCTGTGCATTATATCCATTTATGAATTACATTCTCGAAGTTTTTTTTTTTTTTTTTTTTATGGCATGTGCTTATATGGATACTGATTTGGCGTTATGTTATACTGGTTGTGTTTAATAGGAGGGATAGCTTTATCACGCACAGGGCTTTTTGTGATGCTTTGGCAGAGGAAAGTGCTAAAGCAAACCCTCAGGCTCCAAGTTCTGGCCCGACTCCTCCTGCTCCGGCAGAGCCTAATTCCAAGACTGACCCAAAAAAGGCTAGCCAGAACTCCCCTTCTCCTACTACAGCAGCTCCACCTCCAGCACAATCCACAAGTGTTGTACTTTCTTCAGTTTTGACCGATCAACTAGCTAATGGTAAGTTTCTTTGTCTATTGTTCTTGAATTCTGTTGTCTCCTTGTTTTGATTTGGCCTGACTTGGTCATTGTTTTGTGGGAAAAAAATAAAATTAGATTTACTCAATGGCTCTATTTCCAGCTGGACTTGGTCTTGGAATCTAGCAAATTTGTCTTTTGCTTATATTTGTTTTTATTCTGTCTATTTCTTAAAGTTATGATAATTAATTGCTTTGACAGCCTAATGTTTGAAACTTGAAAGTAAGACTAGATCAATTATTTAAGAAGTTCCTTGGAGGGATAGATTTAGAAGCAACAATGGAGGATAGAGAAAATGGTTAAGGAGAAACTATTGTTGATTTTGTAATTTACTTTTATTTTCGAGTTCTTTTACTCTGCAGAGAAAAAACTGTCTTTTGCTCTTGGATAAGTCTCTTACATAACTGTCATCTATGCAAGTCTAATGTTTAATGTAATTTAGATTTTCCAGAAAATCCACCTCAAGTGTTAGAAGAGCCGCCAGTTACAAAACCCTTGATTGGGAGCTGTAGTAGCAGCACTAGCTCTAATAGCAATGGCAAGGCAAGCAGTAGTGTTATTGCGGGTTTATTCACTTCTTCCACTCCTTCAACAACCTTACAGCCTTCACAGACTCCTGCATACACCAACCTTATCTGTGCCATGGCGCAATCTGATCATCCCTCTGACCTAGGCCCATCATCCTCAGTGGAACCAGTTTCACTCTGCCTTTCCACAAACCATGGATCATCATTTTTTGGGACAGCAGGCCAAGACCGTCGGCAATATGCTCCCCCTCCACAGCCAGCTATGTCTGCCACTGCTTTACTACAAAAAGCTGCTCAAATGGGTGCAACAGCAACAAATGCATCCCTCCTTCGAGGGCTTGGGATTGTTTCATCTTCAACATCATCTGGACAGCAGGATAATATGCCATGGAATCCCAAAAGTGTAGAGTCAGAGACTGCCTCTGTTGCTGCTGGTCTTGGGCTTGGTCTTCCTTGTGATGGGAATTCTGGGCTAAAGGAACTGATGATGGGTACACCATCTATATTTGGTCCGAAACAGATGACACTCGATTTTCTTGGACTGGGAATGGCTGCTGGGGGGAATCCAAATGGTAGTTTGTCTGCTTAATGACCTCTATTGGGAATGGTCTTGATGTCACAGCAGCAGCTGGGGCATCCTTCGGAAGTGGGGAATTCACTCACAAGGACATAGGCAGAAGCTCGTGATGGAACAAAACCCATACCCGGATTCTGATTTGCATTGTCATCTTATTTAGATGCTGCAACTTGTATTATGTTATGCCTAGGAGGCTCTTTTTTTTTTTGGCAGGTGGTTCTTTCCAGTGCTACTTACTGCTTCTCCGACTTTCAGCAAGGTATATTAGGAACCCCCTACTGTCCGGATTCTTTATGTAGTTGGCTATAGCTGGATAAAGAATTGCAGCATAGATCCTGTGTGTGGCGATTAGGCCGTATATATATATGCCTTAATTATCTTATGAATATGCTATGCAGGCTAATACATTACTTGTATTGCTCTGTATGATTTTTGTAATTTAAGTTGGTTGTTTATGTAAAGTGACGATTTTATTAATAGTGGAAATTTATTCTGGACTCATGTTTTATCTGGACCCAGCAATTTTAATTTGGTCGATAGGGTTATCTCAAAATATTCTTTTTCCCCCTTTTGTTAAATGGTTGGCAGGATAGCAGATGTGGAGTTATCTATGATCCGTGTTGATGGTTGGATAATGGACTAGAATGTTTTGTTCATTTGGTGGACCTGTAAAAATGATTATGCTGTTTCTTCTTAATCCACATTTTGTCCAACCAGGATTGGTTATTTAAGAAATTAATCATCAGTCGTATGGTCTCGAAACCGTGGAAAATATATGCTCTGTACATTGGGACTAGGTGCTTCTTCGTTCCTTGGACTGGAGTGTACATATTCATGGTACATGTAGATGCACCGTGCTTCTCATCATTTAGAGGGTATGATACAAACCTCGCCAATTTGTAACAAAACCCGTAACACGTTGAGATGGAATCTTGACCCATTGCTCATACCTAAGTAAGAACCTATGTATGTGAAGACGACACAATCTGTTGCAGAAGGCTATTGATAAATCAATGTTTGAGCGTCATGAAAAATTTTGATAATCTCAATTAGTTCTTCAAAGAACCAAAGAGAATTCACGAGACTCATAATCTTTCTGGTCAAAATTATACGTACTATTTTTTGACCAAAAATGGCTTTTTAAATACAAATTCATAGAATTTTTACAATATCCCTAAATTAAAATTTGAAATTAATTAACCAAATAAGGGATATACTAGTTTAGCATGCAAGCCTTGCAATCCCTTAATTAAAACCGAAAAATGCAAATATATGGAAAATAACAATATCTTTGAAAATTTTCCTTCTCCAATTAATACAAGGTTTGAGTTATGGATTGCCAGCCTTGTAATACATATCCATCACTTTCAATGGGCCTCCTCAAATTAGCTTAAGTCCAAATATCTCTAACTAGCCCATTTAAAACCTCCTTGAACTGCTTTGTTTGCGAACGAGTGATTGGATCAATCGAAGCTTGAATAGGATCAACACTTTTCCTACCATGTCCTCATCATTTACCTTCTCTTTAGAAAGATTTGCCCTCAAATATGTTCCTACTTCAAAAAGAGTTAAATCAGAAACATTAAAAGTAGTACCGATATTATACTCACCTGGTAGATCTAGTCAGTAGGCATTGTCATTAATCCATTCAAGAACTTGAAACGGTCCATCTCCTCTTAGAAGCAACTTGAAATGCCTTTAGATTGGGACTCGTTCCTTCATCAATGTAGCTATACCTAATCTCCAGGTTCAAAAACCATCTTATACTACCCTTTATTTGCTTGTTTTGCATACTGCTCAGTCCTCTTCTCCATATATCTGCTTAAAAAATTCAGCCATCTTTTTCCCATCCAAGTTAACATATTCAAAAACAAGTAATGGTGTTAAATCCAATGGAGACAATGGGTTAAAACCATAAACAAAACTTAGTAGCAAAATGAACAACACGACTATAAGCAAACTCAAGTGTGGCAAACAATCTTCCTATATTTTGATGTTCTTTTTAATTATAGCCTTCGATAAAGTAGATAAAGTCATATTAACTACTTCTATTTGACCATAGTTTAGGGGTGACACGTAGTAGAAAACAACAATTTGGTGCTTAATTTTCCCCACAATGTCTTAAAAAGTAACTTAAGAACTTAGCATCTCTATCTGACACCATTATTCTAGGCATACCATGCAAACACAAAATCTCTCTAAAGAATAAATCTGCAGCATAGGTAACATCATCTATTTTGTGATAGAGAATAAAGTGTGTCATCTTAGAAAACCTATCCACAACCACAAAAAGTTGAATCTCTCCCTAGTTTTGACCTAGGCAAGCTAACACAAAATTCATAAAAATATCAATCCATGGTACACTGGGAATGGGCAAAGGGTTATGCAAACCATTTTGCTGCACTCTTGATTTAGCTTATCTACAAGTGACACATCTACCACAAATCCTCTCAACATCTCACTTTATGTGTGGCCAATAGAAGTGTTCCTACATAATAGCTAAAGTCTGTACTATCCAAAATGCACTATCAAACCCCCCCTTCATGGGATTCTTGCACTAACAAGTCCTTCAAAGAACAACTAGGTATGCATAACTTATTTTCTCGAAATAAAAACCCATTATGCCTAAGAACTTACAAGTAGCATGCTTCTCACAATCCCAATATTCCTTACAAAATTCAAGATCATTAACATATAAATTTTTAATGAACTCAAAACCAAGTAATTTTGCATCAAGTGTAGAAAGTAATGCATACCTATGTGAAAGTGCATTGGCAACCATGTTCTCCTTACCTTGTTTATACTGGATGACGTAGAGAAACGTCTCAATGAATTCACTCCAACGAGCATGTCTCCTATTAAGCTTTTGTTGGCCTTTCAAATGCTTTAGGGACTCATGATTCATGTAAATCACAAATTCCTTAAGCCACAAGTAGTGCTGCCATGACCGCAATGCACAAACCAATGTATACAACACCTTGTCTTAAGTAGGGTAGTTTAGGGCAACCCCATTCAATTTTTCACTAAAATGTGCATTTGGTCTTCCACCTTGCATCAAAACAGCACCAATACCTATTCGAGAGGCATCACATTCAATTTCAAATATTTTATCAAAATCAGGTAAAGTAAGTAAAGGAGCATTAGTTAATTTTTCTTTCAACAACACAAATGCCTTTCCCTATTCTTCTTGCCACTTGAACTAAAAATTTTTCTTTATTACCTTCATCTATAGGGCAGCTATAGTGCTAAAATCTTTCACAAAGCGATGATAGAAACTTACAAGCCCATGGAAACTCCTTACTTAATTGACGTTCATTGGGCTAGACCAATCTTGAATCGCCTTCACTTTCTTCTCATCAACTTGTATACCTTGAGCACTAACAACAAAACCAAGAAATACAAGCTTATCCGTGTAAAAGGTACATTTCTTGAGGTTAGCAAGCACGCGTTCTTGCCTTAATATCCAAAACAGATTTTAAATGTTCAACATGCTCATCGATGAATTTGTTGTAGGCAAGTATATCATCAAAATAAACAGCCACAGACCTGCCAATAAAAGATCGTAAAACATGGCTCATCAATCTCATGAAAGTGCTTGGTCCATTAGTCAGTCTAAAAGGCATAACTAACCATTTGTATAACCATATTTAGTCTTGAATGTAGTTTTCCATTCATCAGCCTCTTCCATTCTAATTTGATGATATCCACTTTTTAAATCAATTTTTGAAAACACAAAAGCTCCATGTAATTCATCTAGCACGTTATCTAAGCAAGGAATAGGGTATTTATACTTTACTATGAGCTAGTAGATTGCCTGACAATCAATGCACATACTCCACGTCCTATCCTTCTTCGACACTAGAATCACCAGAATTGTACATGGGCTCGTGTTTTCTCAAATGTACCCCTTGTCCATTAACTCTTGGACTTGCCTTTGAATTTCCTTTGTTTCATCGAGATTACTTCTATAGGTGAGTCTATCAGGTATTGTGGAACTAAGTACAAAGTTAATCTAATGCTAGATTCCCCGAATAGGTGGTAAACCTGCTGGAATCTCATCAGAAACACATCATTGTATTCCTACAAAAGAGAGACAACAAAACTCGGCAAAGAATCATGGAGTTCATTAGTACTCAAACATATCTCTATATACTTCGACATCAGTATAGATTGCTTCAAAACTAACACTCTTCTCACCATACTCATTCTTGCTACACAACTCTCCTTTTGCAAGGTCGCACTTAGGGATGTAACCAGGTAAGCCATTAACAGGTTTTCGACCGTCCAATCCAATAAAAACCCTACAAAGTTCAACCCTATAAGGTAATAGGGTCGGGTTTAGACATAGGTAAAAAACCTTGTAAGGTAATAGGGTCAGGTTAGAATACTACTAAAATCCGATGGATATCCAACCCATATCACCTGATTTGTTATCTTAGTTAAAAAAAAAATTGTAATGTAAATACATTTACTAAATGTAAAGATAGTAACAAGCTAAATTTTAAAACAGGTTGACAAAGAGAAAGTGAATTGCTATATTATTAGACTATTATTCTATTAACTTAAGTCTGCTAAATCTATGAAAAAAGAAAAAAGATAATAAGGGGGCAGGTATGAGTTGATAACGGGTGGGTGGTTGGGCGGGTAATCGGGTTGATAATCGAGTAGTAACCGAATGAGTGTTGGGTTTTAGAGTAAACCCTATAGGGCGGGTTTGGATATAGAAGGAAAACTTTATAAGATTATAGGGTCGGGTTTGGTATATCTATAGTGTAGTGGGTTCGGGTTTAGGTTCATATGACCCACCCAAAATCTGACTCAGCTGCATCCCTAGCCGCACTTTCCTTTTCTCTCACCACAAAAGCTGGACCCCTCTTGACTTGGACTCTTGCTCTTTTCAGCTTTCCTCTCTTTTTCTTTTTTATTTTCAATTTTTCTTTCTTTTTATTTCTCTCTTTCTTTTTCCCTCTCATCTTCTCTTAATATTTTACTCTCCCTTTGTTTTTCAAATGATTGCTAAAGCTCCAACTAATCCTCATACACTTGTTTAGGGGTTAAGGGTGTAAGGTTAAAGTTCTTGCCATTATGAACGAATGAATACTTGTTTGAAAAGTCATTATGAATCACCCTCCTGTCAAATTGCGATGGCCTTCCAACAACACGTGATAAGCTCGCATCGATACTACATCACACAACACATCATCCTCATACTTCCCGATGCAAAATGAAATCATAGCTTGTTTGTTCACTTTGTTCTCACTGTTATCATTGAACCACTGCAGCTTATATTATCTGGGATGCTTAGTGGCCATAAGCCTTAATTTTCCCACAAGAAATGTGCATACAACATTAGTAAACTACCTCCATCAATATCATACTACATACCTTGTCACTAACGTAGCACCTAGTATGAAAGATATTCTCTCATTGCAATTCTGCTTCTTCCTTTACCTACAAACTTAAGGCTCGCTTCACAACTGCCATTAACCTTCCCATTTTGGGTTCAACATCACTAGCATCTTCCAATGGTGGCATTTCTTCTTCCCCACTCTCCTCCTCTATCTCATACTCATCATCATCACATAATATGATAATGTGCTTGTTTAGATACTAGCTTGCAATGTGACCCCTACTTTAGCATTTAAAACACTTAATATCACGATTCCAAGAGTTAGAAGAATCAAATTTACCTTGTTCTTGATGTGAAGAAGAGGTTTGCTTTACTTTAGTTTATGGCTTGAATGGAGTTGTTTGCTTAGTCTTCTTTATACTTGCACTTGGTTTCCAATTTGAGTTAGACCTATTTTGCTAGAAACAATTACTACTACCCTTCCTATTAAGCTGGTTCTCTATTTTGATTGCCATGTGCACCATGTCCTCTAACTCCACATAGTGGTATAACTCAACTATGTTAGTGATTTCTTTATTCAAACTTGCTAAAAACTAGCCATGGTAGCATACTGATCCTCTTCCACATTCACTCAGACCATTGCCATCTCCATAATAATCAACACTACGATTACCTTGTTTAAGGTTTTGTAGTCTTTGGTACAACTCCCAGTAGTAGCGACTAGGGACAAAATGCTTCCTTATTATGGTTTTTAACTCATATCACGTTTCTATCGGTCTTTCCCTATTTCTCCTTTTACTTATCACCAACTAGTCCCACTAAACTATAGCATAATCAAAGAACTCCACAACCGCCAGCTTCGCTTTCTTAATCTAAGAGTACCTATGACAATCAAATACTAACTCTACCTGCTTTTTCTACTTCAAATATGCCTTAAGATCATTTTTCCCCTGGAATGATGGGATCTTCATCTTAATGTTACCTAGTTTCCTATCCTCCAATTCCTATCGTCTCTAAACCTTCTGCCTCGTCGCCTATCATCTTCCCAACCACCCGTCTCCTATAACTCGCTACTAAACCATGGTTATCCTCATCGCTATATCCCTCATAATGATCCTCTTCATCTTCTCCCTAAGCCTCTCTAGGCTGCACTCCCCTAAACCTACGTGTTTGTGAGTTGTTTTAGGTCTTCTCCACACGTGCATTCTCTAACTCATCTAACCTCTCATGAATCTACTTGAATTCTCCTCTCATCATATGCCTCATTTCTCCCACCATAACCTCCATAAACAACCTAGGATCGCTTACTCCTTGAACACTCTCTTCTCTATTATTTGACATTTTGTAAGTTGCAAAAGAAAAAAAAAATGTTATTAAAGAAAATCCTCGTGTTTCGCTAAAAAAATGATTCTCTTGATATCGCTTATGTTTCACTCAATGAATTTGGCTTTTCCCTTTATTACACTTACCACTGTTGCTTTTTCCACTTGAAGCAATTCTCACTTGGTTCTTATCAAACTAAATAATCAATATCAAAATCCTATAGCAACTACTGAACGGTACCAAGGGAATTTGGTTGCTACAGTGACAAACAATGAACAAAGGCCTATAATTTTTTATTTGGTCCACAATCCTCTTTTTTTTTTTTTTTAAGGGCAGCAACTAAAAGAAAATAACAACATGAAATTAACATAATTTTCAAAAACTATAACAAGAAAACAACTAAACAAAAATAGGAAACGCAAAATCTAATAGAAAAACTTTAAAGCCTTTGAAACTCTTTAAATGGATTGAATTTTAGAAATTTTCCTAATCCTTACCAGGTTACACTTAGGTGAGTCTTTGAAGATCTTGAAAAAATTTTCGATTTGATATGTTGTACGTCCCATAGCTCCTTCCGGATCAAAAGATATGGTCGTTTGAAATTAACCATAAAATTTTCACGACTTTTTTAATAATAAAAGGATAAGCAAGTTTTTTTTTTTAACAAAAAAAAATACTTACCTGCTCTAATACCAAATGAAACGAACCTTGCCAACTTCTAACAAAACCCGTAACACATTGAGATGGAACCTTGACCCATTGCTATATTAAAGTAAGAACCTCGATATGTGAAGATGACACAATCAATCGTAGAAGAATAATCAATAAATCAATGTTTGAGCACCACGGAAATTTCCAATAAGTTTAATTAGTTCTTCAAAGAACCAAAGAGAATTCAAGAGACTCACAATCTTCTGTCAAAATTCTATATATTATTTTCTGGTCGAAATGGCTTTTTAAATAAAAAAAGTCAAAGAATTTTTTCAATAAAAAAAAATCCCCAAAATTAAATTCGAAAATTGATTAACCAAATAAAAATTTGACATGTAAGCCTTGTAATCCCTTAATTAAAACCAAATAATGCAAATATATGGAAAGTAACAATATCTTTGAAAATTTCCCTTCTCTAATTAATATAAGGTTTGAATTATGGATTGCGATCTTGTGATACATGTCCATCACCTTCAATAGGCCTCCATAAATTACCTCGGGTCCAAACGTCTCTAACCAGCCCATTTAAAGCCTCCTGAACTGCTTAGTTCGCAAATGTATACCCCCAAAGTTTTACGATCGGTTAAGCTTAAACCCCAATCGGAAGGTCAACCGGAAACTCTAAAGTCAACAAAACCCTAGTTAGGCATAACAGGTTAAAGTCCGATAATCCCGTGTTCGTAACCTAAGTGAGTAAGTGAGAGATTAGTATGTAGAATAATTCGTAATAACATAAGAAAGCTTAAAAATATAATATTAGCAAAATCGCAATTCATTTTGAACCTAAACAGATACAGTTTTCGAAAAACGTATCTTGAGACTCGAAATAGTAAAAATATTCAGGATATACCATTAGACTCATAAAAATGTAAGGTTTTCAAAAATATCGGTTTTATAATATTTCGATAAGTAAAAATATCAGATATCGCATTTATATGTGTATTTTCTTACTACCATTATTTTATTAGTCACATCAACTTTACATTACACTATTCTACACTATTCTACACTATTCATTTATCTCTACTTTTTCTAGTATCTACTTTTACACTTTATACACCTATTAGCTTTACTTTTTACTTTTTTCATAACTTTATATCACATCTACCTTACATATTATTATTTTTAATACACAAAATTACAAAAAAAAAAAAAAATTTCTCTCCCCCTCTTCACCTAATGGTTGGTGCCCATCTTCTTTCCCCCTTTCTTATTTTTTTCAATTTTTCTTTATTTTAAATCATTCAAAAATCTCTCATCATTTTCCTATAAATACCGTCCCTCCTCTTTCATTTCTTTCACACTTCATCTACCCACAAATTCACTAACAAAACTCTTCAAAATTTTCATCTCAAAACTCTCTCCAAATACTCTTTCAAAATTCTCCCAAAACACTCTCAAACTTCCTTTTACATACACAAAACCCATTCAAATATACTACTCCACATCCTCTTTAAGTAAAACTTCTTTCCATATTTCTTTACTACCATGTCATGTAACTTTATATGACCATGGTATGAGTTTTCTAAACATATTATGGAAGCTACACTATGTTCATGTATTGTTCTTGTTCATGAAAATCCATTTATTTACTTTTGTAATTGTTATTATGTTTTGCATATATTATTGCTACTATTATATTAACTTCTTATCTATATCTAATTAAATATATTTATGTATCTATATTCTTTAGAGCATATAAGCTCACTTGTTATTTACTTATTTATTTCATGCAATGCAATTTATTTATTTTTATGCTATCTTAAGACTAGTTTTTCTAATCTTAGAATTGTCCTTATCAATTCAAAACAATTTTCTTTTCTTTTCTTTTCTTTTCGGGACTAATCCATTTCTTAGTTCGAGAGCCTCGATTCAAAGCTAGACTCACAATACTTGACTTATATTATTTTGCTATTTATTTTGTTGTTATAATTTTGCTTGTTATTATTCTCATATTCATACAAAATAAAGATTGTTGTCTAAACCACCAAGTTTAAACTATGCTTTTTACAAAAGAGATTTTGTCCAAAGAAAGGCTCTAAAAGAAATTTAGAGCTTTCAAATTAATAAAATGAATCTATTTTCTCAAAGCTTTAAGAAGAACTAATTATAATTTTGAAAATACCATTACTTTGAAAGGCTTTTTCTAAAACCATAACTTTAGAAGTAATAGAGTTGTTTTCTAAAAATAAGGAAGACGATTCTTCGTTATGAAAATGTTTTCCTTAAAAATATAATATAAAAAGGAAATGTAAGTTTTCAAACTAATATTTAAAAAGTTCAAAATAATATTCAAAGAAAATACATAGAAAACTAATAGGAAAAGTGACACTAATATTGAAAGTTTCGAAAAGGAAAAATAGAGAAATTTATTTTTATTAAAAAGTCATTAAGGAAAATAGTAACATAAACATAAAATATTCTTTGAAAAACAAAAGAATCAAAATATTTATTTTAAATGATTTACAAAAAGGATTTCTTGTAAACTATGGTTTTCTAAACTTTAAACTAACATTGTTTTTACTAAAGAATTTTGGTTGGACACAAACACTTGAGTATGTATGAAATATGAGCTATACATCTATAAAAAAAATTTCTCAACTATATAGATAACTAAGTATTTATCAAAGCAATTTTTGGATGATCTGATGTTTGAAACAAATGCTTTTGGGATGGGAAATTTCGTAGTGAATCTAACCGCCACGGTTTTAGAGCTTAAATGACCTAGTTTATGAAAATAGTTTTAGAAATAGATAGATATTTTCAAATAGGTAGAGATCGGTATATTATATGCACAATTCCGAGTTAAAATGGCCAAGTTATGATCATTTTAAGTTGAAATTATCTTCTACATGAACTTTGACGCTCTTATGACATAGTTTTGTCAAATTTCAAGAGAATTATCAAGAAATACTCATTTCAGTATTTTTCTTGATTAAGTGATCCCGAAGAAGAATACTCGTATCCCGAAGATTATTTTGACTAAGTGGATCGTTTGATCAGCCCATCCATTTAGAAAAAGTATCACCATGGCAATGTGAGTTTATTTCCTTAAATTGTGTACTTGATTGTGCTTATAGTATAGATGCATTAGAATTAAGGAAAGACAAAATGCTATGTATGTAAAGTTATATAAAGGAACACTAAGAATATCGAGGCAGGAATTAATTGTGAAGAATTGCTTATCTTAGTATAGAATTTGATATGTCTGAAATTCTATGATCATCTTGAAATTGATAATAATGATGCTATGATATCGTAAATAAATTGATTCATGCATACCACCAAGTGAGTCACATTGCATGGGGTTATTATCCTTGGGTGAAAAGGATAGTAGCACAGTCGAAAGCAACACTTGGTAGCTATGATCGAAAGCTATTGCTTGGCGACATGGAATTAAATCAATGCTTGGCAGTAATCTGCAAGCATAGCTCAGCCCAAGTAGACATAATATGCTTGGCGGTAATGATCGAAAGTATAACTTAACTAAAACTACTCATTTTGAGATTTCTTATCACCAAACCCCGGATGATCCGAAAGTATAACTTTTCCTAACCATTTCCTCATCAAAGTATATGTAATATAATATATATATATATATATATTATATATGAAGGGCAAAGAGTGTAATTTCATTAGTTATTAATAGAGGCAATTTTGTCACTCCTAATTAAGTCTTTATATTAATGAGAATAAAACACTCCCATCTAAAAACATGTGTATCTCTCTCTGCATCAGTTTCATTAAAACCAAACCCTAAAATACACACATCTCTCTCTCTCTCTAATGCCTCTTTTCAAGGTGTTGGTCCTACTTTTGTAATCAAGAAGGGGGTTAAATTGATTATAATCAAAATCTAAAATTTTAGACCTTTAAAATTAAAATTCCCTTTGAGTTAAACACGTGTGAACAAGTTAAGCAAACAAATGAAATAAAATTTGCAAGAAATTAAAAGGGTAAGGAAGAAAAGCTAAGTAAGAGATATATAGTGGTTTCATCTTATGCATCAGTCCACTCTTCTAACCCTAAGCTGAAGACCCCATCATCTACACAAATATGTTCCACTAATCCAACCAAAACTTGTTTACAAGTAGTTCAAAATTCCGCTATACTCAATCGCTCTAACTTCACCTTAGCTATCACTGACTATAGAGCTTTTGCTTGCTAAACAAATCAAAGTGAGGACACACTACAGTTCCTCCACTAATCAAGTAAAAGAAAGATAAAAGAAATTTGCAACAAGGAAAATTGATTGCATAGAATCAGTTCAAAAAATTCATGTGAGAGAGCAGCGGATGTATTTTTCAAAGCGTTCTATTTTGTTGCAACATATTGTTTCTCTCTCTTCTTCCTTTTCTCTTATTTTGCAGAAAGGAAACCTTTTGATATATAAGCTTTTGTCTTTAACGTTCAAATAGGATTGTTGTGGGTTGTTGGATATATTCTCCTCTAATATCTCAGATATTATCTTGGGCATCTTATCTTGAAATTTAAAATTTGTATTTGAATTCAAATATGAATGTAGCAAACTAATGCTTGGTATTTATCTTCGAAACTACCCTTTATTTATCTTGAAAAATTCATGTAAATCTGTCTCAAAACATATGTAAGCATATCTTCAACAGTCATCCTGATATCCCATGAAAATAGGAAGGTTTTTCTTCAAGCTCTTTAAACGTTAACTTGATCCTCTTGATAAATGTTGCCTCTAATATTCACATCTTCAAGTCTTCTCGATGAGATCATAAAAGGTAGTTATAATCTTCATAAAGCTGATATAAAATTGCAGTAACATCTTTTAAAATTAAAAATACGCAAAAATTTCATTTATGTAAAAGGCTTGACAAATTTTATAATCTTGATTTAATTCACATATATTGTGTTTCTACTTAGTGGAACATGTGAATATGTTACCCAAATGTATTAATCTTTTGGAGCTGAATCTTGAAAACACATTAAAACCTTGTTGATTTCTCTCAAATGATGATTTTGATGATAATAAAAAGGATTAAATGAATTCTTACTTATTTAAATTACTGTGCAGATATATATAAGTTAAACTTATATCAGAAAGTATATCAGACGTTTGAAAATTTTCATTAAGAACAATTTGTATATCAGAAAGTTACTCAGAAGGTTCTACAATGAAATGCAAGTATATTTAAAATATCAGAAGGAACGTCAGAAGGATAAGGAACAAAAATAACTTTACGTAGATTACATCTCAGAATTAATTTTCGAAGACCTAGCTCCAATGTTGAGTATAATTTGGGTACTATGCTCAATGTGTTCCACAAAGTCGGTTCAAAATCCACAGGGATTAAAAATTCAAATATATGTTCTTTTTGAAGTTCATGAACACATTATTAAAGAAGGGCGGTGATAGACATAAATTATCTAAGGATTTAATGATGAATTAAGTAAAATTTAAGCACTAAATGATATTGTTATTTTAAGAATTGATACTTAATTCAGTAATATTTTCATTTCAGGAAACCTTAGATCAAAACAAAACAAATTGGAGCAAAAAGTAGTAAGAAAGCCTTTATAAATTTTAAGAACATGGATTAAAGCAAAATCACGGGCGAACAAGATGAAATTATTGGCGAACAGCAAAAATACAGGCCCTTTGTTCACCCGTGATTCTGATGAAGAGGAGAATTCCAACACAGCAAAAGTACAGCCTATGTGTTCGCCCGTGGTTCAAGTTATAAAGGATTAAAAAATTGTCACAGCTAATATACAGCCCTTGTGTTCGCCCGTGGTTGAAGATATGAAGGGGAAAATCTATCACAGTAAAGACACAGCCCTCTAGCTCGCCCGTGATGGTTAATAATACAACTTCGAAGTATTATTTTCTTTCATTTTCCGGACACATCAGTTCAGAAAAAAAGACATCTCCTTCCAAGTGTTGTATTATTTCACACCAAGCTCTATAAAAGAAGAGATATCCATTGATAAAAGGAGATATAGAGATATACTTTCAGAGTGAAGTGTGAGAGAATTTTTCTTAGATCTGGAAATTATTTGTATGAGAGTTTGTGTGAAAATCATCATCAGTATAGTAGGGATTCCAAGAAGAACTTGAGAAAGTCGATTGGATCTAGTGTTCGTTTGTACAACCATTTCGTAATCATAAAAAAGGGGTTTTATTTCTTCTCTTATCTTGTTCATTAAATGTTTATTTCTGTTTTCATCATGTTTGTTACATGTTTGTGTTCATATTTCAGTATGAGTGAGTAGTAATTAGGGTATTACGAAGTCATATTAACAGGAATCATATATGTATCTGTTATAAATCTATTTAATTACGAATTTCTAGTGATGGGTCTTCAATAAAGTTAGGAAATTGTAGTGCACGACATATTCCTACATCAGATCTCATTGGAAAAGGTTGAGAAACAATTCCCTTGAGTAGATCTAAGGCACTAGAACAAACTACTCTTGTTGATAGAGATGTTAATAGGAAATTTGCTGCATGTTTTCAAAGAATTTGAGAATAATAAGAGTTTTAATGCAATTCTGAATTGGCTATTAACTTAGAAGAGATTCTAGTGGATACAATTAGGATTAGGATTGATCTATTATGAGAATAATGATCATGAATTAAGAATTCTGCAGATAAGTGATTTATGGATGAATTTAGTTAAATCCTATTAATATGATGGAGTAATCCTTCTGTATATTGTGTTAATAATTTGTTAAACTTCTGTTTTATATGCTAATGTGATAAAATTTTGTAGTTAATATAATTAATTTTAGAATTATCTAATTGAGTATTAATTAGACCTAAATTGAATTGATTGCTAGATAATAATTAAAAGGGCGAGTAGTAGTAATTGTCAGGACCCCGAGGAATACGACCCTATAAGTCATTTATATACTATAATGATAGGTGCACTTGCCTTCCGTATCGAGTATGAGATAGAATATAGGATTATAAATAGTAAAACTCGAATACGACATCAAGTTTTTGGCGCCGTTGCCGGGGAATCGGTTGGCAATATTAAGAAAACCCAATTGTTATTAATCTAGTTTTTATTTTACTTTTTATATCAGAATTTACTTGAACAAGTGATATATTGTTTCTTCTTGTTACAGGTTTATGACCCGTAGCAGTAAATCCAAATTAGCAGATTTTGATCCAGAACCAGAGCGAACAATACATCAAGGATTAAGAAGAACCAGAGCGATTCTCCAAAACTCTCCTACGATAGTGAGAAAAGCAAGACCAGCATTATTAAGTATGGATACTGGGAATGAGAATGTTAACCTACGAGGGGTTGGTGACATTCAAGAACTGGCAGCAGATCCAAATCAAGCCGGTAGGAATGATCATAATGCAAATCAAGCAGCTGGAAATATGAATGAGCCAGCTAGAGAAGCCGGAATTGAAAATCATAGACCTATGTGGGATATGTTTATGCCTACAATTGATGGAGTTGCTCCATCCATTCAATTTCCTCCCATTCATTCAAACAATTTTGAGTTAAAGCCTGCCTTAATTCAAATGGTACAAGTAAATCAGTTTGGTGGAGGAGTTTCAGAAGACCCACATGCTCATTTGAAGAATTTCTTGCAAATATGTGCTACTATAAAGGCCAATGGAACACCAAATGAATCAATACGCCTATTATTGTTCCCCTTTTCACTTAGGGACAAGGCGAGAAGTTGGTTGGAGTCATTGCCTCCTCATTCATTAACAAATTGGAATCAAGTGGCCCAGAGGTTCTTAGAGAAATTTTTTCCACCTAATAAGACGATTCAATTAAGAAATGAGATATTTTCCTTCCGTTAGTTTGAAGGAGAATCACTCTATGAGTGGTGGGAAAGGTTTAAGGAACATCTTCGACGGTGCCCTCACCATGGGATTTCATTGCATGATTTGGTCAGGATATTTTATACATCATTAGGAGACCAAAAGAAAACAATGATTGATTCTGTAGCTGGTGGGAGTTTAATGAAGAAAAGTGCTCCTGAGGTTTATGATTTGATCGAAGAATTGGCAAGGAATACATTCAATTGGCATAGTGAAAGGAACAATCTTCGTCCCGTCGCTGCAATGTATGAGTCCGAATCGGTTTCTCAACTTAAGGCACAAGTAGCATCACTTACAGCCCAAATGAGTAAAATGAAATCAAATATGGATACTTCTCCTCAAGGTGATTCTTTTGTGAGTTCAGTAGGAGACTTCTATGTTTCTGAGAAAAGTTCAATGATGATTGCCTTCAAGCGTAGTTTTAAATTTATAAAGTCCCGTTCTTAAATTGCTATAAAGGCAATAGGCAGTATACCTATCGATTGCAGAATAGAATTAATACGGGTGTCGTCCTCTAGGATCTGGATATCAAGTACTAGTATTACCGTTTCTCTACTATGTAACCGACAATTTTGATGATTACTATTTTATCTAATTTACTTTGAACAATATCAACACAGATCTAGTAACAAACAAGCAAGATTCAATAAGAACAAATGATCCAGATTTTGTCTTACCTCCAATTTATCATGTGAATCCTTGGAATTTACAGATTTGATTTAGTTCTCAAGCTGTTGAGTTTCTCAAGCAAAATGATAATTCTTTCGAATCTATCAATTTTTCTAAACCTAAGTTAATCAATTAGGATTTCTCCTCAATCAATAGCAACTTAAGCCTGCATTAAGAACATAAACTCATTGAAATTACAATAGTCACAGAAAATTCTTGCTATTTTATGTCTAGAATTACAAACGAATACCATCAATTGCATAGATCAATTCATGAAAGCAATCTTTCAATTAACTTAAATGAAAATTAAACATAAATTTGCATTCCGAATATACAAATTTAAGAAACAGTTAAGAAACATGCAATTGAACAAAAGAACTTCAATCTTATATTAAGCTTAAAGCCTCATCACAAGATAAACATAGAGTTCAACAAAACCCGGATATGCAAAATTACTCTTCCATAGTAATTAACGAAAATACATGAAATTCTAGAAACAAACTAGAATTCATGATATCACCGAGAAAATGAAGCTCAAAATTGTGGATCTTCAATCCAAGATAATCTTGACTTGTTGAAACTCTGAAAAACTTTATGTATGAATTCTATATGTGCTCTCTCTTTCTTCCTTGCTTTTTTTCCTTGTTGTTGATTCTTCCTCCATCTTCAATTTATAATGGATTTCACATAAATGAAATTGAAAGCCCATTATGGAGGAATTTGGAAGTTACGGGAGTTACGGGAGTTATGGGTCTTTTGGCTTGTCAAAGTAACACCGCTTTAATGTCCAATAGACGTTTCTTTAATAAATAGGGGGTTACTGTTCATTAAAAAATCGTTTCTCAAAAAGTAACGGACTGTCAAATCGACAGGTTTGGGGACAGGTCATGTCTCTTGAATGTCTAGCTGTTTTCTTCACTATGGAAATCGACATGACTAGGGACACGGCTTGTCCCAAAGTTGTGTCCTTTACTGTGGTCTTTTTTCTTCACTGACACGACTTGGGACACGGCTTGTCCCAAAAATGTCCCTTGCAAAGCTAATTTTCCAGATTGACACGGTTTGGGACAGGTCGTGTCTCATAAATGTCTTCCAAAAGCTTGATATTTAGCCCTTAATTTTGCTTCTTTCTTGTAATGGTTGAAAGACATGGCTTGTTCTTGTCATGTTGAGTTCTTCTTGATCCAAACTTTGCATTTTTGACCCGTCTTTGCTTTCTTTGAAAAATATCTCCTTTAAAGACCTAAAAGCTTAACTCCATTAATTCAAGTGCCAAATTACCAATATTCATTAATAAAATGATCATTAAATATATGTTTTAGCACTCATAAAATAGGAATAATTTTGGTTCATCATTCAAACATGGAAGATCTGAATTTTATTAACAGAACAAATAGAGAAGCTGGGAACTATAATCCTTATAGTAATACTTATAATCCCAGCTGGAGAAATCATCCGAATTTTTCATGGAGGGATCAGAATACACAAAGGCCAAACTTTTCATCAGGATTTCAGAAGCCACAACCACAGCAATTACAAGCACCACAGCAACGTCTTGCGTTACCACCACCTGAAAAGAAGCCTAATGTTGATGATGCTTTGACACAGTATATTCAAGTTTCTGATGCACGCCATCGGAATCATGAGGCATCTATTCATAACTTAGAACAACAAATTGGTCAACTGGCTAAATTAATGTCGGACAGAACTCTAGGATCATTGCCTGGTAACACTGAACAAAATCCTAAAGAGCAAGTTAAGGTTGTGACACTTAGAAGTGGTAAGGAATTACAGGGTTCAGCAAGGAATCAAGAGAGGGAAAAAGAAGTTGGTTTAGAAAGTGGGGAACAAGTGAATGAAAAAAAAATGAATTAATAGAGAGGAGTTTACCTGCTGAAAAACCAAAGGAATTTCAGCCAAAATTACCTTACCCATCTAGATTTAGGAAGGATAAGGATGATGAACAATACAAAAATTTCTTGGAACTTTTTAAACAGTTGCACATAAACCTTCCACTAGTAGAAGCTTTAGGACAAATGCCCAAGTATGCTAAATTCCTCAAGGAACTCCTATCTAACAAAAGGAAGTTAGAAGAACTATCTACTGTCACCTTAGGTGGAGAGTGTTCTGCTGTTGTTTTAAACAAATTGCCTAGGAAACTAAAGGATCCGGGTAGTTTTACTATTCCTTGTTTGATAGGAAATTTACCGGTTGAAAGGGCATTAGTGGATCTTGGGGCTAGTATAAATCTCATGCCCTATAGCATGTTTAGAAGATTAAATCTAGGCGAACCAAAGAGCACTAGAATGAGCATACAACTTGCTGATAGGTCTATGAGATTTCCTAAAGGAGTAGTGGAAGATGTCTTGGTTAAAGTTCATGATTTTATTTTTCCTGCATATTTTATAGTTCTGGACATGGATGAAGATATAGAAGTCCCACTCATATTAGGAAGACCTTTCTTAGCAACAGCTGGAGCTGTTATCGATGTTAAAGACGGCAAATTGGTCCTCCGGGTTGGGAGTGAAGAAATGTTCATCCGAATGCCAGATGTTTTCAGAAAACCTATGAATGGAGATGATACTTGCTTTGCAGTTGATTCTTTTAAACTAACCGTTTCTGATTTCCTGCAGGATTCTTTGAGTACAGATTCCTTGGAGTTGTGTTTGTCAAAAGGAAGTGAAATAAATGCAATTGATGGAGTAGAAGAGATTATTGCTCAATTGGAAGGCTGTGACGAGCAAAAGAAAGAATTTGGAGTAGAGGAAATCTACCAAGACCATATAGATAGGTTAAAACCTTCAGTAGAAGACCCCCCTGAATTGGAATTAAAGCAACTACCTTCATATTTGGAGTATGCCTTTTTGGCAAATGACTCTAAGTTACCGGTGATTATATCTTCGGAGCTTGATTCATGCCAAAAGGAGAAACTACTATCTGTGCTAAAAGAGCACAAGAAGGCAATAGCATGGAAGATTTCTTATATAAAAGGAATCAATCCTTCCTTTTGCACTCACAAGATCTCAATGGAAGATGGATTTAAGTCAGTGGTGCAACCTCAAAGAAGGCTAAACCCAAATATGAAGGAAGTAGTTAAGAAAGAAGTGGTCAAATTATTGGATTCAGGGCTTATATACCCAATTTCGGATAGCCCATGGGTAAGTCTAGTTCAAGTGGTCCCAAAGAAAGGAGGCATGACGGTTGTGCCCAATGAGAAAAATGAGCTTATTCCAATGCGTACCGTGACTGGATGGAGGGTATGTATTGATTATAGGAAGCTCAATGATGCTACTCGAAAGGACCATTTTCCATTACCATTTATAGACCAAATGTTAGAAAGACTTTCAGGTCATGATTTTTATTGTTTTTTGGATGGAATGTCAGGATATTTTCAGATTCCTATTGCGCCTGAAGATCAGGAAAAGACCACATTCACTTGCCCCTATGGTACATTTGCTTATCGTAGAATGCCATTCGGGTTATGTAATGCACCTGCGACCTTTCAAAGGTGTATGTTAGCCATATTTGGGGATTTAGTGGAGGATGTGATGGAGGTATTTATGGATGACTTTTCAGTATTTGGAGATTCATTCGAAAAGTTTGCTGAATTTACAGAAGGTTTTGATGAGATGTGAGGAGACCAACCTTGTGTTAAATTGGGAAAAGTGCCATTTCATGGTACAACAAGGAATAGTGTTGGGTCACAAGGTGTCAAAGAAAGGGATAGAAGTGGATGTAGCAAAAGTGGAGGCAATTTCCAAGTTGCCACCACCAAATTCTGTCAAGGCAATAAGAAGCTTCCTTGGTCATGCAGGTTTTTATCGAAGGTTTATTAAGGATTTTTTGAACATTGCAAGACCAATGACAAAGTTGTTAGAGAAAGATATTACATTTAATTTTGATGAGAAATGTATGGAAGCTTTTAATATTCTGAAGGAGAAGTAACTAGTGCCCCTATAATGGTAGCTCCAGATTGGAATTTACCATTTGAACTTATGTGTGATGCGAGTGATTCCGCAATAGGGGCTGTTTTAGGTCAAAGAAAGGAGAAGCACTTTCAGCCAATTTACTATGCAAGTAAAACTCTTACTCCTACACAAGAGAACTATACCACACAGAAAAAAGAATTGCTTGCTATAGTATTTGCCTTTGACAAATTTAGATCATATCTCATCTTATCAAAAGTAGTGGTATATACTGACCACTCAGCTTTGAAATACCTTCTATCCAAACCGGATGCTAAACCAAGACTAATAAGATGGGTGTTGTTGTTACAAGAGTTTGATTTAGAAATCCGCGATAAAAAAGGAGCAGAAAATTTAGCAGCGGATCATCTTTCTAGGTTAGATAACCCATATTTGGAAGATTTGAAGGAGGAAGAGATTAATGATAAATTTCCAGAAGAAAATCTTTTTACTGTACAGGATCAAGAAATTCCATGGTTTGCTGATATAGCGAACTATTTGGTTGGAAAAGTCCTTCCACAAGATTTGGATCACTACCAAAAGAAAAAGTTCTTTTCTGAGTTAAAATATTATTTTTGGGAAGATCCCTATCTCTTTAAGATATGTGCAGATCAAATTATTAGGCGTTGTGTATCACATGAAGAAGGGCAACAAATTCTATACCATTGTCATAGTGGTCCCACTGGAGGCCATTATAGTGCCAATAGGACAGCACATAAAGTCTTAGAGGCAGGGTTTTATTGGCCTCATATTTTTAGAGATGCTAATTCTTTTGTGTTTCATGTGATAGGTGTCAAAGGACTGGGAATATTTCAAGAAGGATGAGATGCCCCAAAATTATATCTTAGAGTGTGAAGTCTTTGATGTTTGGGGGATCGACTTCATGGGACCATTTCCTAATTCCTATGGTAACAGGTATATCCTTGTTTCAGTAGATTATGTTTCTAAATGGGTTGAGGCTCAAGCTTTACCTACTAATGATGCTCGGGTAGTGCTAAAATTTTTAAAGAAACTATTTTCAAGGTTTGGAGCACCTAAAGCATTAATTAGTGACAGGGAACTCATTTTTGCAATAGTCAGATTGAGAAAGTGTTGAAAAGATATGGAGTTCATCACAGGTTAGCCACCCCTTATCATCCTCAATCTAGTGGCCAGGTTGAAGTTTCCAATAGGGAATTGAAAAGAATATTAGAGAAGACAGTGGTTCATAATCGTAAGGATTGGGCTGAGAAGTTAGATGATGCTTTGTGGGCATATCGAACAGCCTATAAACACCTTTAGGAACCACTCCCTATAGGTTAGTATATGGTAAAGCATGTCACTTGCCTGTAGAAATTGAACATAAAGCCTATTGGGCAATTAGGACTGCGAATATGGACCTAGAGGCTGCTGGTAAGAATAGGAAATTCCAACTAAATGAACTAGAGGAGTGGAGATTGTTAGCCTATGAGAACAATAGATTAAATAAGGAAAGAATGAAGAAATTACATGATTCTCATATTAAGTACCCTAAACAGTTTAAGGAAGGGGACTTGGTGCTATTGTAACTCTAGATTAAGATTATTTCCGGTAAGCTTAGATCTAGATGGTCTGGCCCTTTCACTGTGACAAGGATTTTCCCATATGGAACAGTTGAACTTACACATCCTGAAAAGGTACTTTTAAAGTTAATGGTCAACGAATAAAAATTTATCATGAAACTGCTGATATGGATGAAGGCAAGGATGAGTTAAAACTCCAAGTGGAAAATTGTTTGTAAATTTGTGAATTGTCAAGCTAGAGACAACAAGAAAAACTAGCATGTTTTATTATCTTTATTTTAAGTTAATTTTCTTATTAGTATGTTAAATTCTTGCATTATGGACTTATACATAAGACTTTGTTTTTTTTTTTGTTGTTTATTTTTACATTTTTGGTATTTTTGTAATTAGATTGTAAATTTTTGTTATAAGATAAAGGACATAAAAAAAAAATTTTGAAACTGGGATCACGCCCTTTATCACGGGCGAACAATAGCAGAGGGATTTGTATACAGTACCACAGTTCGCCCGTGATCACAAGGGAAGAATGCAGGGGAAAAGCAACAGAAGGAATACCGCCCCACTGTTCGCCCGTGATCGGTCTCCTGGGTGCCAATTAAAATCACAAAGCAGTTATCTAGATCTTCTGCTCGCCCGTGGTTTACAAAGATCAGCTTGGTAGATAGAAGACAGAAGAAATCCAGACCTTCAATTCGCCCGTGATCAGAAGCATATGGGTTGGAATATACATCAGTAAGGATGCAGCTCCTTTGCACGCCCGTGGTTGTCTATTCAAGACAACTCAGAAGAAATCCAGCCCTTCTGAGCGCCCGTGATATCACACCTAGGAAGTCACTTAGTGATACAGCCCTTACGTTCGCCCGTTACAATCACTTTCGGTTAGCAAAATGTCTTGTACAGAATGTATCACTTCCAATTGCTCGCCCGTGGTTTCTAGGTAAGTAAGTAAAGAAAAAAAATCACTGGGGTTTGGCGCCCGTGATTTTTGTTTTTCCTCAATTAATTTATATACATTTCACTCTCTCTCTTCGCTCATTTAATCAAAAATTCTTATTTCTGCTCTCACCCATTCTTTTCCCCACGCCCTAATTTCTATCACACACTTGTCCACGCCCCACTCTAACTCTAATCTTCATATCACATTCAACAACAATTCAGGTAATCTTCAAATTCCACTTTTCTTATTCATGTATTCCTTTCTTGATTATTTTTCGTATTGTTAGTATTGGTGTTTATGATTCTATTTCTTTATATGCTTCCATTACGATTTCATAAATTAAATGAGTATTTTTCTATGTGCAATTTGCTGTTTATATCATATATATCATATAGTTGAATTGATTCTTTGAATCATTATTGTGTATATGAAGTTTTCCTCAGGAACCCTAGAAATCAAAAATTCGATTTCTGTTAGGATTTAGGATATATTGGTTATGTAAATTATAAAGAGATGATGACATATCATTGAATTACTATTGTTTTCAGGGAGTTTTAATTGCATATGCACAACTCATTTATATATATGAAGAATTAGAATGCATGATAGGTGTTTGTTAAATTGCCTGAATGAAGTGTAAGATATCTCTGAGTTGTGAGACTGAGGACCATGTTGTGAGATAATTCATGTGTTTTTCTATGAGATATATGCAATTGACTACTATCAATTTGTTTTGGATTCTCATAATGATATTTATACAATTTGGATTTCTAATTGTATGATTAACAGATTATTGCTTAGGAATCTAGAGATGATGGATATGATGTTATTTTACAGATGGCTCCTAAGAAAGTGCCCCAACAACAAAAAGGAAAAAGCGATCAAGAGCTGGTAAAGAGATAGGCGAATCTAGTTCTGTTACCCCAAGAATCCCTATTGGTTTGAGAGGCGAAGATAGAGAAAATTATCAGAAATTTGTAAGGGCAAAAGTATTCAAATCTCAATCTATATTAGATTGGGAGAGGCTGGATGAATATGGGTTAGTCCCAGGTATGAGGAGGTTATTACAGGATCCAGCTTGGCTGCGGTTATTTAGTATGGAAGACAAACCATATAAGGAGACTACTTTAGCCTTCTTAGCCTCATTTAAGGCCAAGAATCAAATCCGCCCAGCGCGGATGGCCAATGAAATCACATTTTTTGCCTTTGGGCAATATCATACTATCAGTATGAGGAAGTTTGTTGAAGCAATGGGGTTGTATACTCGAGAGGAGATGAATGATCCTAATTTTGATTCCTTACCAGTTGATCTACCAGTTGGAGTTACAGCCTCTGATGTATGGTCAACACTTTCTACAGAACATCAGTTTGAAGCAAGCCGATCCAAGTCTTCCTCGCTCAAGTTGACTAGTCATCGGGTTTTTCACTATCTACAAGTTCGCATTCTCAATTCCAAAATGGAAAGTCCTGGCACAGTTATGGAGCGTGACATCCCCCCTCTCTATAGTGTCACTCATTCTTACAGAGTGAATGTAGGAGTTCTTGTGACCGCTGCAATTCGCCATCAAGCGGGTCCCAAGAACAAGGCCATCTATCTAGGGGGAATGATCACTAGGATTTTAAAAAATTTAAAGTTATGGCCTACAACCAGGGGTCCAACTGATGTAGGACCAAAACCTAAGCCTTTACCCCGGGATCCATTCCGTCTGTAGAGCACACCCAAGGTGGCTGAAAAGGGATTTGACATCGAAGCTCCAGGGATAGAATTACCTCCTTATGATACCGCTCATTTCTCGGCTGGGAATCTTGTTCGATTGGAGAAAAATCAAGAAGAAATTAAAAAGAATCAAGTGGAGTTTAAAAAAATACAAGACACTATGGTCACCAAGCAGAATGGCATTATCGAATTACTGAGAACTATAGCTAACCACTTGGGATGTGCCATTCCTGCTTGTTTATGTGGTAGTCCTACTAGGGAAAGTCGAGAAATGGGTGAGTCAAGTCAGCCTGCTGCTTTACCACCACCACCACTACCAGTTGAGCAATTCCCTGTTCCCAATAGGGAAGAATTAGCTAAGGGGGTTCTTCTTTCTACTAGTGAGGAGGAAGTAGGAGAAGCAGAAGCTGAGGCAGAGCATAGTGGCTCTGAGGGAAGTGCTGCAGAAGAAGGAGATGAAGGGAAAGAAGCCAGTGGTCAAGAAGAAGGATCGGGTTCAGAGGAAGGCGATGAAGATAGTGACAATTGACATGACTTATTTTTCTTTTCTTGCTGTTACTAATTGTCTGTTTATATTATCTGGATATTCTTATCATTTACTTTTTGCAATTTGTATATCCTACCTGAAAGGATCACTTATGTTTCTTTTCAGAATTTTCCTATTTTGCTGACTTGGGAGACCAATTAAAGTACAAACAGTGTTTCAGAAAGATTGGTTTACAATGGGATTGGATGAATATTGCTGGATCACACATGATACTTTTGTTTTTCATCAATTTACTCAGGGGAGTCTTGTTACCTTTTCACTTTCTTATTTTCATTTTTCCATTTGTTATTTTGCTCATACTGAGACATTGAGGACAATGTCTCTAATAAGTGTGGGGAAGGATGAATAAAGTGAGTTATCTAAAACTAGATAAAAACTAGATAATAAATGTCTATTGAAGTGAGTTGTTGTAGTATGGTGCTGTGCTATATTTTTAATCCAAATTTTTATGTGTTGGAATATTAAGATTGCTATTTTAACATACTCTAAAGTGTGTAAAGTTTCTAGGCTGAAGTTACAATGTAAAATCTTTATAAAATAGTCTTACTCATTGTTTAATTTTTAATTTTGCATTTAGTAACATACGACTAAAAAAAAAAATAAAAAAAGAGATAAAAAAAAAAAAAAATTTTCCATTAGTACAAAGTTCAAATGATACCAACCATTTGATGATTTCTTTCCTCTTCTAAATAAAATAGAAATTGTTGATGTGATTGAGGTTCGATGGGGTCCCTTTAAAACCTAATCACCTAAGGTCATCTGGCCTGGGATCGACTGACCGAGGATGTCATTTCAGCAAATTATTTCTTCTTTAAAAAAAAAAAGAAGTGTTCAGCGAGTCTTATAACTCGAATAATTAAGTCCGAGGGGTGACCTTTTAAAGGGAATAACATCTGTTAACCTAAGTGACGAGCTTGGGATTATCGATTGAAAGTTCGTTACAAGGGTTATGAGATTCTTAAAGTGCTGCACTTTGAATTGAAAAAAAAAAAAAAAGGAGAAGAAGAAAAAGGAAAGGAAGAAATTCAGGGGGTAGGTTGATGTCTATGCTTTTACTAAGGAATTTAACTATAAATTAGGAGTAAGGACTAAGGTGGAAATGATCTGATAGGAAGTATCTGAATATTATTTTTCCTAATTTATGGTTATGAGTTCACTTTTATGCCAAAATTCTAACTTAAATGATGAGGATATAGACTAATTTATCTTGATTAGCCTTGTAACTTTAGCATAAGAAATAACCCACTTAAGAGTAAGGAATCTTTTAATTCCAACACTTAAGAAATTCGCACCATATTTACCCTATGATTTTTAATTGTTTTATCAGCTTCTTGCTTGAGGACAAGCAAGGCTTAAGTGTGGGGATATTTGATAGACATAAATTATCTAAGGATTTAATGATGAATTAAGTAAAATTTAAGCACTAAATGATATTGTTATTTTAAGAATTGATACTTAATTCAGTAATATTTTCATTTCAGGAAACCTTAGATCAAAACAAAACAAATTGGAGCAAAAAGTAGTAAGAAAGCCTTTATAAATTTTAAGAACATGGATTAAAGCAAAATCACGGGCGAACAAGATGAAATTATTGGCGAACAGCAAAAATACAGGCCCTTTGTTCGCCCGTGATTCTGATGAAGAGGAGAATGCCAACACAGCAAAAGTACAGCCCATGTGTTCGCCCGTAGTTCAAGTTACAAAGGATTAAAAAATTGTCACAGCTAATATACAGCCCTTGTGTTCGCCTGTGGTTGAAGATATGAATGGGAAAATCTATCACAGTAAAGACACAGCCCTCTAGCTCGCCCGTGATGGTTAATAATACAACTTCGAAGTATTATTTTCTTTCATTTTCCGGACACATCAGTTCAGACAAAAAGACATCTCCTTTCTAAGTGTTGTATTATTTCACACCAAGCTCTATAAAAGAAGAGATATCCATTGATAAAAGGAGATATAGAGATATACTTTCAGAGTGAAGTGTGAGAGAATTTTTCTTAGATCTAGAAATTATTTGTATGAGAGTTTGTGTGAAAATCATCATTAGTATAGTAGGTATTCCAAGAAGAACTTGAGAAAGTCGATTGGATCTAGTGTTCGTTTGTACAACCATTTCGTAATCATAAAAAAGGGGTTTTATTTCTTCTCTTATCTTGTTCATTGAATGTTTATTTCTGTTTTCATCATGTTTGTTACATGTTTGTGTTCATATTTCAGTATGAGTGAGTAGTAATTAGGGTATTATGAAGTCATATTAACAGGAATCATATATGTATCTGTTATAAATCTATTTAATTACGAATTTCTAGTGATGGGTCTTCAATAAAGTTAGGAAATTGTAGAGCACGACATATTCCTACATCAGATCTCATTGGAAAAGGTTGAGAAACAATTCTCTTGAGTAGATCTAAGGCACTAAAACAAACTACTCTTGTTGATAGAGATGTTAATAGGAAGTTTGCTGCATGTTTTCAAAGAATTTGAGAATAATAAGAGTTTTAATGCAATTCTGAATTGGCTATTAACTTAGAAGAGATTCTAGTGGATACAATTAGGATTAGGATTGATCTATTATGAGAATAATGATCATGAATTAAGAATTCTACAGATAAGTGATTTATGGATGAATTTAGTTAAATCCTGTTAATATGATGGAGTAATCCTTCTGTATATTGTGTTAATAATTTGTTAAACTTCTATTTTATATGCTAATGTGATAAAATTTTGTAGTTAATATAATTAATTTTAGAATTATCTAATTGAGTATTAATTAGACCTAAATTGAATTGATTGCTAGATAATAATTAAAAGGGCGAGTAGTAGTAATTGTCAGGACCCCGAGGAATATGACCCTATAAGTCATTTATGGGTCTGTTTGTTTTGGCTTTTTTCCGGCAGATACAGACACTTTTTCAAACTTTTTTCTAACAAATTATTTATAAAAAAAATAGATATAGATAAAAAAAGTTGGCAGTTCTCATCAAAAGATCAAATAATACAAATATAGATAAAATTTACATGCAAATCGGATATATTTTGCACATATCATTTTAAAAAAGATACAGATACAAATGAAAAACAGACAATCCAAACAGACCCATCTATAAATGATAGGTGCACTTGCCTTCCGTATCGAGTATGAGATAGAATATAGGATTATAAATAGTAAAACTCGAATACGACATCAGGCAGCTCAGATTTGAAATTGAATTTACACAACGAATTACATTTGAGGAGAAAGTTAGTGTGCGTAATATGAAGTACTTACAAAACACAATTCAGAAATTTTATGGAATGTGTCCAATGATTTTTTTTTTTTTAAATTCGAAGAACATGGAAAGCTTGGATAGAGCATGAACAGTACTAGACGATGAATTTGTGCAATTAGGATAATTTCAAGTCCGAATTTTCGGTGCAAGATAAACCTACAAGTTGTTAGATATTTAGATTTATCTTCTGAAGCAGAGATTTCGAAGATTACTTCAAGAATTCAAAATTCAAATTGAGTAAACCATATGATAAACACGAGTTGATATTTTGAGGATCACGAGCAGATTCACGCACAAAAAATCTAAGACAAGATTATCCATTTTCTGTTCTAGTCGTTAGAATAAACTGGATAAAAAGACCAAAACAAGACAGGAACAAAAACAACAACGTGATAATTACCTTGCAACAGTGATCAAAGCTCTTTACGTGAAAAACTGTCATAGTCTACTGTTATATTTTTCCTTGAGCGAATTCTTTTGAGAAAACTTAATTTTTATTCCTCTTGATTTGATCTTACATTTTTAGTGTGAGTTGAGAGTTACAAGTAGGCTTAGTTGATTGATTGATTAGGAGAATCAAGCTAAGTGAATTATAGCCAAAGAAATTGGCAATAATTTCTTGTAACTTTTAATGATTTGATTGGATAGTGGAACACTACCGTGAGGAATATCGGGACCCTGGCTTGGAGCTAAAAGAGAGGATTGACACTCAAGGCGAAACCTCTATAATTCGATTTTGCAATCTCTACTCCCTTATCTCTCTTTAAATTCGTGTAATTTTATTTGTTGTTCATAACTGTGATATATGCTCAGAAAGTTGATCAGAGAGTAACTCACTTATATTTTCTTAATTAGAGAGTTAGTCAGAAGGTTTCTGAGACTAAAAAGTTTTGAATTGATATTTGATTTTTTGTGAGCTTAAGCAAATCATTTTGATCCGAATTGTTGTTCAAAGTTTTAATTTGTTAAGTTATTGTTTTAAGAAAGTTTCAAAGCCATTTTAGTTGAATAACCAAGTGGTGTGAAATTTATATTCAAAATTTTAAAGGAAATTTTATAACCAATTCCCTCCCCCCCTCCCCTTCTCTTCTTAGTTATCTTTTCGGGACCAACAATCCTGATTTGAAGACAGCTGTGAACAATATGTGCTTGATTTATGATTATAAATCTGATATCCCGACACCCTCTAGACGACCCTTTAGGTTATATTAAACTTGTTCTTATTCTTCAAGTACAATCTTTAGAGTTCCTTCTGGATAACCTGATGCTATTCATTTTTCATCTTCTTTACTAAAAATCTGCACATTTATAATTTAATTAGTAATATTTTTAAAATTTTGTTATCATGAAAACCTATTTAATGAGAACCTAACATTCCCTCTCTTTTTGATGATAAAAAAACCTTTATCAAACAAAAAAAAATTCTCTCTCCCTTTTTGTTATCAATAAAATACAAATTCAAAAGATATGACTAAATATGAATTTTATTAATTCAAAAGATAAGCACACTTTTTAAGTATGTATAAAAGTCCAAATATTAACATTTAGAAATTTATACAAATAAGGCAAATTTTTTAAAAGAAATAACTACAAAGAATGCACATAGTTGCAAAATTTGGACAATGAATTGCAAAAAATTACAGAATTGTTACTAGAATTGTAGTAAAAATAGAATTTTAATGCACTGTTGCATTAATAGTACAGAATTTTGTTATATAATGTAGAATTTTGTCACATGATGAAGAATTCTATCATATAGTACAAAATTTTGTGCTTTTAACATACAAATAACAAAAATTGCAGAGAAAAATAATTTCAACACATTTGTTTTATTTACTTTTTTTTTTCAAACATGTCTCTCCTTTTTTCATCTCAAAAGTATAACTAATTATCTTTGCAAAGTAATTTTCCTTAAATCAAATGATGAAAGAAAATCATATTCATTTTCTTTTGTCTTCTCCCCCTTTATAAATTTCTTTTAGAAATTATGCTCTCCCTTAATATGATACCAAGTAATTTTATATTAACCAAAACAACATATTTGAAGTGAAATTGTTTAAGATCATAAAGAGCAAAATATTTGACAAAGTTGGAACATTAATACTAAATAATTAGCTGTTCCTTGTGTTCATGAGAGTCATTTTTTTTTTAATCATTTGAGGCACTCACTTATTAAGTTCACATCCATCTGCACTTAGCCTTAAGTACCTGAGAATCACTAATAAACAAATTATACTTTTTTACAAACCTATACTAGCTTGGGTCCTTTGAAAGATAAGCTTGTGTTATCAATATGATTAGCTTGATGATTATTGAGCTTATTTCTCTTGTAATACTAGTATTTTTCTTTATGAACAGTTTTATTATAAAAATAACATGCATATGAATAATTATTCCAATACTTGTTGTTCATCTCATTATATATGTTCATTCTTGGATACTTTTCATAATACCAAGTGGAATTCGCTCTGTAGTACCCTTTACATGGATAATTCCTTCCAGGATACCTTCTGCTGTACCTTTTGGAATAACTTACAGGTTTTGCATTTATATTTGCCTCGTTTTTCTTTTCAACAATAGGTTGAGCATTAGCTATTTCTTTACCCTTAACAAACATAGTTTTCTTATTTTCATTTGATGTAGATCCATGTTCATAACCTAAACCATATTTTTCATTGCTTGATCTTTGTGAAAATATAAGCATATTCAACTTTTTATCACTTTCATTAAACTTGTTAAAAGTATTCTTTATTGAATTAGATAAATCATCTATTTTAACTTTCAAAACACCATTTTCTTCCTTAAGTGTATTATTTTCTTTTCACATTTTCCAATATCAACATGTAAAGCTTTGTTATCATTTTTCAAAATATCATTTTCATCAGCTAATAACATATTTGTTTAACTAAGAGATTCTTTCTCAATCTTAAGTGCTTTATTTTTTATGTCTAGTTTTGATATTTTAGTATTAGCTTTATTTAGTGTTTTTAAAAATTTTTCCATCTTGATATACATGTCATTATTGAATAATTCATCATCATAGTTAGATTTTACCTCATTGACAGCCATAAGACACATGTTCGCTTCCTCTTCATCTTCATTTATAGGTTCAAATTCACTTTCTGTGTCATCTAAGTCACTCCTAATGACAACTAATAGTCTATTTTATTCTTGAATTTCTCCATTTTCTTAATGAGTGTTGGGCATTCATATGTAATATGTCCCAAGTTTTTGCACTCATAGCATTGAATCTCCTTTTTCTCCTTTTCTCTATATGTTTTACTTACATCATTTATTCTATAATCGGTCTTTTTATAAGTAGTAAATATCTTACTTATTTTCTTTCTCAACAAACGGTTGAATCTTCGTGATAGCAGTGACATATCTCCACCAACATTACTACCAATGTTTGAGTTAGATTGCTCATTGAAAATTTCGTTGGCTTTGAAAGCTATTCCTTTGGTGTTGTTATTGGGTTCTTGCATTGTTTTGATATGGGATTCATAAGCCATGAGCTTCTCCCTTAGTTGGCTAAGTATTAACTTGTTGAGATCTTGAGCTTCCTCAATGGCAATCTTCTTAGCATCTCATGAATGTAGCAAGATATTCAACATCTTTCTTACTAAATCTGGATCAATAATCTTCTTCCCAAGTGATGCAAGCTCATTGGTAATGTTAGTGAACCTATTAAAAGCATCCTTGATGTCATCAGATTTAAACTTAAACAATTCATAGTTCTGAATAAGAGCATTACTTTTAGTCTCCTTAATGGTGTTGGTTCCTTCACAGGTATCACACAAGGTATCCCATTTTTCCTTACCAGTTGCACAAGATGAGATTAGATAGAGTTCTAATGCTACAATAGTAGTAAACAGCAAGTTCTTGGCCTTATTATTCTTTTCAATTTTTTTTTCATCATCAGTGAGTTTGAAGCTCCATTAGGCCGATTCATGTGATCACCAATGGATATCACTTGCCAAGAGTTATAATCATTAGCCTTTATATATGTTTCCATGCAAATTTTCTAATAAGGAATATTTGAACCATCAAAGAAAGGAGCACAATTGATTGCAATGTTGTTTAGATCACTCAATTCGATAAAAGAGTTAAGCGTGGATACCAATTGTTGGTCCCACTTTTATAATCAAGAATGGGGGGTTGAATTGATTATAACCAAAATCTGAAATTTTGAGCCTTTAGAATTAAAATCCTATTTGAGTTAAACACATGAGAACAAGTTAAGCAAGGAAATGATCAAATTTGCAAGAAATTAAAAGAGTAGGGAAGAAAAGATAAGTCAAAGATATATATAGTGGTCTCACCTTGTGCGTTAGTCTACTCTTCCAGCTCCAAGCCAGGGACCCCATAATCCACATAGGTATGTTCCACTAATCTAATCAAAACTTCTTTACAAGTAGTTGACAATTCCACTTTACTCAGTCTCCCTAGCGCCACCTTAGCTAACACTAACTATAGAGCTTTTGCTTGCTAAACAAATCAAAGTGAGGACACACTATAGTTCCTCCACTAATCAAGTAAAAGAAAGATCAAATAAATTTGCAACAAGGAAAATTGATTGCACAAAATCAGTTTAAAAAATTCGTGTGAGAGAGCAACAGACATATTTTTCAGAGCGTTCTATTTTGTTGTAACATATTGTTTCTCTCTCTTCTTATTGTCTCTTATTTCATAAAAAGGAAACCTTATGATATATAAGCTTTTGTCTTCAACGTTCAAAAAGGATTGTTGCAGGTTGTTAGATATATCTCTCCTCTAATATCTCGATGTTATCTTGGGCATCTTATCTTAAAGTTGAAATTCATATTTGAATTCAAATGGATGTAGCAAACTAATGCTTGGTATTTACCTTCAAAACTACCCTTTATTTATCTTGAAAAATTCATGTAAATCCATCTCAAATCATATGTAAGCATATCTTCAATAGTCCTCTTGATATCCATGAAAATAGGAAGGTTTTTCTTCAAGCTCTTTAATGTTAACTTGATCCTCTTGATAAATGTTGCCTCTAATATTCACATCTTCAAGTCTTCTCGATGAGATCATAAAAGGTAGTTAAAATCTTCATAAAGCTGATATAAAATTGCAATAACATCTTTTAAAATTAAAAATCCGCAAAAACTTCATTTATGTAAAAGGCTTAAAAAATTTTATAATCTTGATTTAATTCACATATATTATGTTTCTACTTAGTGGAACATGTGAATATGTTACTCAAATGTATTAATCCTTTGGAGCTGAATCTTGAAAACACATTAAAACCTGATTTGAAGAGAGCTGTGAACAATATGTGCTTGATTTGTGATTATAAATCTGATATCCCGACACCCTCTAGACTACCCTTTAGGTTGTATTGAACTTGTCCTTGTTCTTCCAGTACAGTCTCTAGATTTCCTTTTGGATACCCTGATGCTATTCATTTTTCATCTTCTTTACTAAAAATCTGCACACTTGATAATTTAATTAGTAATCTTTTTAAAAAAAAATTTATCATGAAAACCTATTTAAAGAGAATCTAACATTCCCTCCCTTTAATGTTAACTTGATCCTCTTGATAAATATTGCCTCTAATCTTCACTTCTTCAAGTCTCATCGATAAGATCATAAAAGGTACTTAAAATCTTCATAAAGATGATATAAAATTGCAGCAACATCTTTTAAAATTAAAAATTTGTAAAAACTCCATTTATGTAAAAAGCTTGACAAATTTGATAATCTTGATTTAATCCCCATAGATTGTATTCCTAACTAGTGGAACATATGAATACATTACTCACATGTATTCATCTTTTGGAGCTGGGCCTTGAAAACGCATTAAAACCTGATTTGAAAAGAGCTGTGAACAATCTGTGCTTGATTCATGATTATAAATATGACATCCCGACACCCTCTAGAATGCCCTTTGGGTTGTATTAAACTTGCTCTTGTTCTTCTAGCATAATCTTTGGAGTTCTTTTTGGGTAGCCTAATGTTATTCATTTTTCATCTTCTTTACTAAAAATCTATACACTTGATAATCTAATTAGTAATCTTTTTACACTTTTGTTATTATCAAACCTATTTAAAAGAACCTAACATGAGGAACAATACAAGTTAGGAGATCTAAGTATGTTTCCTCCTTTTGATAATCTGGAGAGATCATCTTCTCTAAATTGTGCTATTGGTGTTAAAGGGCTTCGTGCATTGGGAAGAAAGATCTGAAAACCTTAAGCTTTCATTGATTTTGAAAAAAAGGAGAGAATAGAAGATCATTTTCAGATATATTGATTAGAAAAATAATTGTATGTCTTTAATTATGATTTTGGAGTTTCATCTAATCAAGGATCAAGGCAAATATGTTTTAGGAGATTAATTTCAAGAATATTGATTTAAGAAGCAATTATATGTACTTAAAATTTTTATTTTTGGAGTTTTTATCTGGATAGTATCAATGAGACAAGTTTTTGGGAGAATCTTTGTGTTTTGGAGCGAGGGGGAGTATGAGCAGGGGTTACGGTCATGACATGGACCATGATGTCCTCGTATGTGAGAGTTTTAGCCATCTTCGGCTGTATCATAGCCGTGATGGCCATTAAGCCTCCTATCACGTGTGTCATACGAGGCTGATGATATGTTATTTTTCTCCTAAGCCTGCACGCCCTCCATCACGGGCATGACCAACATAATGATGTTGTAACCATATTTTTACTCCTTTTAATGATCTTTCTAAACACCTAAACCTTTGGCTTAATCTCAAGTACACCAAAACCTAAGTAGGATATCATATCTAGACATAGGAAAGTAGTAGTTTCTAATGACTTAGGAATCTAGATAACCTTACGAGTATGTTTTGTTCCATGATAAAACTATTGAGATTGATATTATATATATGATCAAGTGTTCTCGGTAGAATTGAGTTATCTATTCCAAATGTCGTTTCAGGTATGTCATTATCTTGTTTATTGTTTGTGCATATTAGGTACTAGTACCTGAAATAGATTAATCAATTAATGGCTTTAATTGTTTATTGCTTGTGCTTAGCTAGGTTTAGTAGACTAAGAGTACTGGTATCACTAGGATGGTGCCTGATAATCTGTATATGTCGTTGTTCTAAGTGGAGTTGCACACAGAGAGGATTTTGGTAGACCAGGAGTGGTACAAGTACAATACCTAAGGTGTTGGGGAGTACCCAAAACCAATATATACGAGTATCCTTATATATATATATATATATATTTATAAATTTATTATGGAGTTATGAGTTACTCTTGGTTTAGGGTTACCTGCGGATAACCCTAGGCTATGTTGGTTGATGGCTTAAAGTTAAAGATAATGAAATTGCGGTTGTTGCATTAACACCATGTTGCCTGTGATAATTGTTCATGCGTGTGTACTTGTGGTTTTGGCGTACTGGCCTTCAACTCAATCCTTTTTAATCTTATTCAAGAATAGGTGAAGAGCTTTTAGTGTAAGACTTATTAGAATACGAGGTATTTATGGATTATGGGGATAACGGTAGTGGACCAAACTTTCCAACATAATTTTGAGTAAATGGACATTTTATTTGAAGTTTGATTACTTTTCTTTAATGCATAATATTTTGGATCTTTTGTAATATACTAAGTTTGATTTTCTATTAGGAGAGGTATGAAAATGGCTACAGTTTATTCTGAATTTTTTTTATTTGGAAATAATGAAAAATTAATGAGACTATTTATTTAATGTGAATTTGGACTTATCAAGTACTATTTGAGGATATTAGTTGATTTCTGAGCCTTAGCATGTGGTGGGCTGATAACGTACTAAGATTATGGCATTACAGTATACATATTCCATGGTGCATGTACACACACTATGCAACTCATCTTTTAGAGGAAATGCTTTTTGATTATATCCACAAGACAAACATAACTAAACATATCCAACCCCTTTGAGATAATAAAGAATAATCCAAATGTGATAATTGTTGAAAACTGTTAATCTTATAAAATAAAATTACATGTATACAAACTACATAATTTTAATTATTAAAATACTAACTGAAAATCACATCTAGAGATAAAGTTGCATATATACAAATAACATGATTTTAGTTATCAAACTAAAAGTTGAGAACTCATCACTAGATTTTTATAATGAAATTACATGTATTATATGCGATTTAAGAATTTTACTATATTATAAAATCATATGTTCATTCATTAAAAGATATATATATAATTTTGCAGCAACATTTATATAATTATTTTCAAATAATTGGTATTTTTGTATATAAATTTACAGCAGCTTGGTGAATAAATAAACATCTCATTGAAAACAAGCTTCAATCAAACATTAAGTTAGTTCAATATTTCATTTCAATACTTATAGATGCGGTAGAACAAATGTCTGCATAAAAATCAAACTCCCTCTTAGGGTGGTAGTTTTAAGTGTAACACCTAACCTTCACCTTAAGATTTATAGAAAATCTATTAAAAAACACCTTGTTATCAATTCGATGGTGTAGAGCACTCTACATTTCAATAGTCTTAGAGGAAATCTGAAAACTTCTTTCATATTAGAGGGTAAAGTTAACCTTGATACCTAAATTTTGCACAAATATTTAAATTGGTACCTAAATTTTATAGCAGTCAATTTAATACTCAACCAAATTTTTTAGGACTATTTTTATTACTTATTAACATTGTTCATTCTATTTATTGACTTAGAAGAGACAGGTTTACTACTTTTTTTAACACCATTTAACACTGATGATGCTTCTTTCATATCAAAAAACAAAACAATAGTGTTAGTAAGATAGTAAAAATAATCACAAAAGTTTGATCATATATTAAATTATCTACTTCATAATTCTCGTACCAAATTGAATTGGTATCAAATTATTTGACATTTGAGAAACTAGTGTTTTACTATTCTTCCAACAAGTGTTTCTATCTTCAATTATAAGCAATTAATACTTAAATTTTACTTTTATAGTGTTTATTTTTTTAATTTGGTTTCAATTTAGTGTGTTCCTTATGAAGCTTGTATATATATACTTATATTTGACAATAGATTTAGTATAAATCGTCTAATTGTTTAGATATGGTAAATTTAAAATGGTCATAAATTGCAAATCAAGTGTTATTTAATCTTGGAACACAAATTTTCTTATAAGACAAATAATAAATTTAACACAATATAACATTTTGTTATATCCTCATAGTATTTAGGGATAAATCTTTTATATTTTGTCATTTATAATTTACGAATGGAAGCTTTGAAAAATTCATATTACAAGTTATTTAAAAATTGTTAATTTTAATTAAAATATACAATTACAAATTTTCCTTTTTTAAAATGTATATTGAAAGTCTTTTATTTTATGCATTTTATAAATTCGACGTGGTGTTAATATTAATAATCACTATAGAATTTTAAAGAGTTTATAATTATTATACTCATAAAATTTTACAATGAGCATGAAAATATATTAAATAATGACAAGAAGACAAAATTTTAAGCAAAATTATCAAATAAAATATATTTATGAAACATAAATGTCACTTAAAATAAAAATAAAAATTTCCTAAAAATAAATTGTAATTCATAGAATATTACAAAATTTAGAAAACATTTGTGACCAATACAAGCTATTACAAATAGTAAAATAAAAATACAAAAATTATAACAATGACAAAATAAAAGATTAATATCAGAAAAAAGGATAGAGATATTATAAATTTTCCTCTAACCATTTTTACTCTTATCTATTTTCTTGTAACAATCCACTATTTATCGACAAGGGATTAAGATTATTTTTTGTTTTATAGATTTTTTTAATCTTTTACGGTTTTAAATTGATTATTTGAATTTTTTTTATTGTTATTTCATTTATTTCTAAGTTAATAATTTCAAGCAAATAAATTGGTGCTAAGTTTCAAATCTTAATGAAAAAACTAATGATGTTAAAAAAAATTCTCATTTGCAAATTTTGGCAAAGGTTGGGGACTCAAATAGTAAAAAAAATTTAGTTTATGAGTCAAATAGAAAAATAGTACATTGTGGACTAAAAACCATTGTTGTAAAAATCGGCCCAGACCGACCGGTTAATACTAATGTTAGATTGGATCTCGCATATAACTTGTTTTTGCATCGAACTAATGGACCCAGATTGACCCAATCAAACCAAGTTGAACAGGGAAACCCAATGTCATTCCCCAAGGGTATCCTAAACGCAGCAGTCCACCGTACACAATATTAAAGCCTAGGAATGACCGCCTCAGTCACGCAAAGGTTTCCATACTATTTACAAGGTGTCTAACACATGAAAAAGACACATCAGAGTGATACATTTTATGTTGATACAACTTGAGTAACAATATAAAGGAAATTCAATTCACTATTCTTCAAAATACAAATCATTAAACTTTAATTACAATTCATCAAAAGATTTCACTACATAAAACTATTACAAGGCAAAACATAAAATCTAGCTAATAACTTCAAGCATCCTTATTTCCTGCCGGAATCCCGAAGTCATTCTCGGCTTCAACCATCTCAGTCCCCACTTAGCATTCTTAAGATAACCTGTTCATTTAAACATCTACTGGGGTATAAGTTACACTAGCTTAGGGAGGATTCCCTTAATTCCGTACCATAACAAGCAAGTTATAATCATCCATATGCTATGCATGAACAAACACATGAGCAAACAATTTTGCATGGGTATCCGGAACCCACACATAGAACGGATTTACGCCCTCTGTATCTTGGGTTAGGGATGGTACTGAAGTCTACACGATTGCTGCTAGTCCCCAAGCCCTCGGCTCATAGCACTCGACTCAGCTAGGCTCACCCATGGAATGCATTCCCGATGCGCCTTAGTTCCCTATGAATGAGCTCTGGCTCGGGTCTCATTATCCAAATGAGTTCTTGGACCATACCGATCGACTCGTAGGAGTAGCATGCTACCAAATGCAATATGTCCGATGCGATGCATGACCAATTTAATTTTTTCTTAGGTCAAAATATTCATACATTCTTTAGAGTGACCAACCAATATCATACACATAACAGAAATAATATGAACAGTGTAGTTATCCAATCGAATCGTGGTTTCGATATGCTTTAGTATTCTTTGGCATACATTCATCACAGTCTCATCATATATCCCATCCCCATTCATATCGATTTTTATCTTGTTCCTATAATTCTAATGCAACTAACTACAAGCACAAACAAGGTAACAAAATAAGAAGAAAACTCACTTGGCCATTAGATCACCGGTCTCTTAGTAAAAGTAATCCGGTGGTAGAAAATCGTCGATTTCGAGGTCACCTAAAAAGGAAGAAATACTCTAATAAGTATTTCAACTCAAACTAGTCCAAACGATCTTATACAAACTATCTAATTCGTAATTCTCGTCCTAAGCGGGAATTCCAACTTACAACGGCCATAACTTGATCCTTTTAACTGGGAATTTCGCAAATTATATATCGATTTCTATCTACTTCGAAAGATCTATCTAATTCTAATATTGTTTTCAATTTTTGAAAATATTTAAGTCACGAATCAAAGGGATCGGATTTGATCAGCAATGAGCTCCATTTTCGAAAAATAGTTTTGTAATTGCTTGAACCTATTTGATAATTCAAGAATACATGAAATATGAATGATTTCCTAACATGAATGACATGTGATGAGTTTAATATATGCATGATCTTGATGATTTTTGTTAAAAGAAAATTTTATAACTTTTTATTTTGCAAAACCACAATAACAACTACTTATGAAAAATCTAGTTTTCTAACTTTGACATCACACTAGTGTTTTGGAATTCATTCTTAGGAATTTCTAGTTATCTTAGTTAAAATTGAGTCTTCATAGCATATACTACCTAAGGCCTTCATTTTTACATAAAAATTTGCATTTTACACTTTAAATATGTTTTCAAATAGGATTTACTCAAAAATCCGAATTTTTTTAAAAATCCACTTTTTGAATGATTCCTTCGGGAAAAACTTGTGTAATGCATTAAAATCTAAAACTTTATAATACCTATTACTTAAGGACTCCATTCATTACATAAAGCTTTTACTTTGAGCTTGGATAATAGGTGTTTCATGGGCATCATCCAAAGTTACGAATTTTACAAATTGACTACTAACTCAAAATTTTCCATCTTGATTCTACTTCTTGTTTTACATTAATCTCATCAAAACTCATTCCAACTTGTGAAAATCACTACTTAATGATACCTATAACCTATACCCTTCATTTTTCACATAAAACATGAGTTTTGGAGTTGATAAATGGGTTTTCAAAATTGGTCTTGGTTGAGATCCGAATTTACCAAATTTATTTTTGGACATATCTTTTGATAAAATCCATCCAACTTAGGAAAAATCATCCTTTACATATCCTATCTTAACAGTCTTCCATATCTTGAATAAAAACTTCATTTTTGAGTTGGAAAACATGTTTTTAAAATATGTCTTGGCCTAAATCCAAAAATGAGATTTTTGTTTTGAAAATCACCTTTGATTCTTGTAAAAAGAAGTCTTGATGATATACATACATTAAGCCTTCATTATCTCAAGTAAAAATTTCATTTTGACACTTGGAAAGTGGTTTTTAAATAGGGGTCTTGCCTAAATATTAAATTCACCATTTTTGTTTGAGTTCAAACCAAGATCTACACTTAATATGAACATAAATATAAAAGAAACCCATTGTAGTAAACTATAAACTCATAGATCTAAACTTTACTCATCAAAATCATTCATTCATATTATCTATTCCCTAAGCCCTTCATTTTAAATGAAAAATACACATTTTGAAGTTGAAAAATAACTTTTCTAAATATGGTTCATTTTTCATCCGAATTTTCAAAAATGATTTTTGTTGAAAATAAAATAGATGTTGAGCTTTCTAAAACTTTCCTACTATCATCATGCTACTACAAGTTTTTATGAATATAAAACAAAATTCTAATGCATTTATGAACTCAAAACACTAGATCTAGTTTACTATACTAGTTATAAATGCATGAACACTAAGATAGTTATGTGAATAATGAATATATGCATAAATCATAAGTAATAACAAAAATAATAACTCAATAACAAGATCTAAAGCATAAACAAAAATCAAAGCTACAAAAGTTAGATCTACAAAATATAACTACTTTTAACAAGAAAATAATAATGATACAAGATAATAATCATAGAGAAGAGGAGTGTTTCATTTTGGCATCATCATCTTAGCTTTTAAGCTTATGGAATGTCATTTGATGCATGAAAGTCTCACTATACTTTACCTATATCACCTATAGAAGCTTTGGACAAGAGTTTTATCCAAGAATCTTGAAGAAATATGTGTGGGAGCTTATAGAAGAAATAGGGACAGCTTGTGTTCTTGCAAGAACAAGAACAAAATGAAGAAAGAAAGAGGGAAAAAGAGAGAGAAAAAATAAGAATGCTAAAGGGTAAATGTAAATGAAAGAGAGAGAGAGAGAGAGAAGATGTATTAAATGAAAGAAAAAAAAATAAAACAAGGGCAGCAATTGCAAGGGGACTGCACGTGAATTTGGAGAGGGAGAGACGGAATTTGTTTGAATTTTGACTTGAAATTGAAATGTGTAATTAATGTGTATGTGTTGTTTCTTTAAGAAGGATTGGAATATATTTATTTTAGTCAGATTGGGAGTAAATTAAAGGACAAGGGCAGCAAAAAAAAGAGAAAAATCTACCATGAAGTGTGGGATAAAGTATGGAAAGATTGAAGTGAAAAAGAAGTGATATGTGAAAGGTGTACTTGAAGTATGGGTTGGAAAAAATACTTTTTATTAAGAAAAATACAAAATAAAATTAGGAAAAATATTTTTAAATGAGTGGCAGAATTTTCTTAAATAAAATTAAATAATTATTTGAATTATTTCAGTATTTCAACAAATATGTTACCGGTATGATCAAAATATGCGAATATGAGCTATAAATGATATTTTTATAACTCGAAAAATTATAAAAATTTATTTTATGAAACTAAAAATATTTTTAATTATTAAATTAATTTATTTTATTTTTCGTATCAAGTCTTAAACAGAATCTGATCCAGTATAAGCCGAAACGAACTAAATTTTAGAAAAACAAAATTTTCTATAATATATAAAATATTTATCTAAAAATATAAGGGTTTATAAGAATAATAAAATAGTGTAATGAAATGGAAGTGAATAGTACAAAAGACTAATTAATTACCGGTAGTAATAAAATACGAATATAATTGTAAAATCAGATATTTCTAGTTATCGAAAAATTATAAAAGTTATATTTTTGAAATCCTTATGAAAATACGAGTCTAACGATACTAATGGTATATTTTATATCTTAAACCCCGGGACAGGCTTTTCGAAGTCTATATCCGAACGGGTTCGAAATAGGTCAAAAATTTACCAATCTAATATTTTTTAGCAAACTCGTATTACTATGAGCTATTCTACACACTTAAACTACACCTCGGCCTCTAGGGTTAAGGGCGTTATATTACCGGACTTAAACTACTGTATTCTACTTAGGGTTTTCGGGTGATTTTCTGGTTTAGATCTTTGCCAATTTGGAAACTAATATTTTATATTTCTACAATATATTTGATTTGAGAAATTTATTTTGAATTTTATTTTTGTAAGCATTTAATATCTCTCAACGTCTTCGGAATTTTGAATTGAGTTTTATTTTTGAAGGTTTATTGTTATTTACTTTTTAATAATTTATTTTTGGGTTTTATATTACCCGATTTTACGAGTTGGAGTTATGTATGGAAGTTGTCGTACATAGCGGTTTTGAAGTTGAGGACTATTGAGTTCTTATTTTATTTTTAAGGATTTTCATTTTCTCAAGATTAATAAATTTCTAGATTCATTCGTGATTTAGGATTAGTCAAAGTTCGGTTTTAATTTAGAGTGATTTTTAGGGTTTATTTTCGAAGTTTATCTTAGAATTATGTACTGAAATTTTCCAAGGCTTGCACCCGAACCGATTGATCCAGACCAAAAATAAAATATAAAAAAACTAGAAATTTAAATATTTATTCGTACTTTATTATAAATTTATAAAATATAATCATTATATTATGCTTATGTAATAATTAATTGATGAATTTGATCCAAATATAGATTTAATTGAGTGATGTCATATATATTATTATTCATAATTAAATTATTCCTTATATTTTTACTTTTTCGTGACTTCGGTTGAACTTGGTTCAACCCCTAATCCCTATCTTGTCCAGATCAAACCTTGGTCCGGTTCTAACAACATTGCTAAAAACATTTTTTTTCACTTTTATTTATCTAGTAGGATGCACTTGCGATATGTGTGTAAAAGTTAAGCACCACGATAAAATAAAATTTAAAATACAAAATACATATGATCAATGATTCAAGAAATAGAGTTATGTATATATGATTTTAATGTGTTTAAAAAAAAGAATAAATGTACAATTGAAATAATGTATCATGAATATATTTTTCAAATTAGACAAAAAAATGTGTTGATCATATTATATTTGAGTAAGTCACATTAAAATGCATTAACATTTGCGAGTAAGTTCATATAAAATATTAGCATTTCAAATGGTTTAAAAGAGAAATCAACATTTGGAGAATAAATTCTTTTAAAGTATTAACCTTTCAAATGCTTAAAAAAAGAAATCAATATTTTGTAAAATGAGATAAATAAGGTATCCGTAATTTACCGTTGAGGAAAATTAATTGAAAACTAATCTAAACGTTCATATTTTAAATGAAATTACCTATAAACTTTGATGCCTTCTCGTGTAATTTTTCTATTGTATTTGTTTCATGAAAAGGTCGTCATTTGTATATAAAATAACAAATAAAATTTAATTTTAAAATTAATATATAGTAATGTATAATTTTTGGATATTCTCTAGATGCTTGCATGTGTTGTGCTCACTATTATATTATACAACGAATTATAAAAGAAAGCAAATAATCAATTATACATTAAGATAATCATAAGTTCAAATTACATCATTGTTGGTTAAATATGGATCACGAACCTCCTAAATTCAGTCCAACCCAGTAACCATATGGGCTAGTCTACTAACTCATCTTGATAGGGTCTAGAGTCTCATTAGAACGCTAGTCCCTTTGACTTGGGGATCAAATTCAAGCTATTTGCATCTAGGTGACACTCAACCCAGGTTTACTCAACATGTTTCCTCCAGTTAAGCTCAGCATAATTGTAAACCCCAAAAAATTTTCATAATTCTTTGAAAATAATCCTAGAAGTCTAAATATCAACAATTAAATCCCGAAAAAACGACTCAAGATAAAAACCAAATTCTAGACCAAGTCAAAACACCGGAAACGAAACCCTAAAAATCGAATCAAGTTACAACTTAATTCCAAATGAGATCAAAAACGAGTTTTCTCAATCCTGAGAAAACAAGAACCCTGAAACAAAATATAAAGTCCAACTACCAGTTTAATCAACGTCCGGACGCCAATCAAATCATCTACCCAATTCCTAAAACGCAAATCAAAATGATAGATCCAAATACCGCTTAACAAAGAAATGATAAAATCTTAAATCCTTCGGTAAAATTTTTAGAATCACAATTTTCAATTTTTACCAAAAGTCAAACTGAGTCAACTCATAACCCTAGACTCGGTTAAACGATCCTGAGAACTAAAGACTATTAAATAATCACAAATAAAATAAGATAAACCTTTTATATCAAACTAAAAATATAAAACGGTCAAAACTCAAAAATTGTATGACCTTACGAATAACTCAACAAAACCGGAAGTCAAACCGGAACCCTAAAAGTCAACAAAGCCTATAACAAACCCTAGTGTTTAAGATCCGGCAATCCCGCATTCTCGAACCCTAAAAAACGAAATTAAGTTAATGGCCAAAAATAGTTCGTAATAATATAAGGTAACATAAAAATATCAGATTCACGAATTTCGAGTGTCCTTCGGACTCAAACGGGATCAGTGCTCGAAAAGCGTGTCCTAGAGCTCGGAATATTAAAAATATTTCGTTTATGCCAATGGACTCGTAAAAATACAAGGATTCCAAAAATATCAATTTTAGAATTTTCCACTAGCTAAAAATAACAGATATCGCATTATTACGCATATTTTTATTATTGTCTGTACTTTAATTGTCTAGTCTACTATTCATAATACTTTTCTACTATTTATTACTATTCACCTATCTCTACTTTTTCTTACACCTATTTCTTACTACCTACATACATATTTTCTTACTTTTTATATTTCCAATACACCTTATATCAAATCATATCTTACATATTAATTATTTTCTTACAAAATACACACAAAAATCAACTCGCTCTCTTCCCTTTACCCCATGGCCGGCACTAGCTTCCTCTCCCTCCCTCTCATATATTTTTCTTTTTCAATTATTTTATTACATCAAAAATTCACTCCAAAAATTCTATAAATACCTCATTCCTCTTCCATTCTTTCACACAATTCATTATACTACCAAAACTCTCTCAAATTCACTACACAAACTCTCTCCATAAACTTTTCCTCTACCAAAACTCTCTTTCATCAAATTCTCACAAGAATTTCTCTTTATACAATACAACTATCATTTCTCCATAACCACATAACCATACATTCACTATCATCTTTATACCACAAAATACCTTAGGTAAGAATTTCTTCCAACCTTCTATTTATCCATGTCATGTACTTAGCATGACCATGGTGTTTTTTTGAAACTCATATGAGTAGTAAAAGAAACAACATGTTCATGTTTTGTTCTTATACATAAGCTTCATATTTTATTATGTTGTTATTATTTGTTATTATTTGCTTCCAATCTAACTTATATATAGTATTATATTATGTATATATATTTATTTAGAACATATAAGCTCATTTGTTATTTATTTACTTCCAAGTTATGCAATTTATTTATTTTATGTTGTTATTAAGACTAGTCTTTCTAGTATTAGACTTGTCCATATCAAGTCAAAACAACCTTTTGTTTATTTTCTTTAATCTTTCGGGACTAGTCCATTCTTAGTCCTGGGATGCCTTGATAAAGCTAAGGCTCCAATACTTCACCGGGATACCTTGATGAAGCTAAGGTTTCCAATACTTGATATTTTATTTTCTTACTCATTATTTATTTCTAGTATTTTCTTATGTTCTTATTACTTTATATGCTCATGATACTTGCATCTACATAATGTTAATGTCTCAACTAATCTAAAAATAGGATTTTACTTTAATGAACTCAAAGCTAAATTTTCGATTATATGATTTATCACTAAATCATGAAATTATTATCAACAACATAGAAATAGAGTTTTCTCAACGTTTTCTTAAATAACAAAGATAGGCTACCAAGGAAACATAAGAAATAAATATTTTCTTTATATATTATATTAACCTAAGCTTTAGTAAAATAATTTCTTAATATTAAAAGTTTTTACAAAAATCTTAAGATTTAAACTCTTTTAAACTTCATAATAAAACTAAGAAAACAAACTAGTTTTCAAAGTGAAGATAAAAATCAACTCATAAAGTTATGAACCCACTTAGGAAAAATAATTATTTCCAAAATTTCTAAAAAGAAGGAACTCATTTTCAAAAGAATATAAATAAAGTAAGATTAACAATAAAGGATTTTATCAATAAAGATGATTCTTTTCAAAAGAAATGAAAGAACAAGTTTTAGAAAGCAAAAGCTTATATTTTTTAATATAAGAAGACAAGACTCATTTTCTAAAACCATCCTAAATACAAAATTATAAAAAAGTTTTCAACAACCTAATATATTTTTTGATAAAATTGATCTTTTATCACTAGACGTGAAATTTATGAAAGACTAAGGTTAAAAGAAAATTTACTTGTTTTGGAAAAAGGAATGATAAGAATATACTTATTTATAATGAAAACATAAAGTTTCTTCCAAATACTTGAAAAGGAATTTATCAAGATAAGTTTTAACACTTTGAAAAGAATTGTTTTATGAAATAAATTGTTGAGATACTACCATTAAAAATTTTGCATATAAAGTGAGATTATCTATATACTCAAAGTATTTATCAAATATATGTTCATAATTATATATATATATATAATGTTACAAAAGGATCTTCTTTAAAATAAAGTTGAGTTAGAATTGGATTTGCAAAAGTTTAGAAATAATTCGTTTTAAATCTGTACCCAATGTTTTCGGAACCCAAATGACCTTATATGACAAAGATCACCTTAGAAATGAATAGATCTTTTCGAATAGGTAGAAAATCGTATATTATATGCGAAATTCCGAGTTAAAATGAGCAAGTTATAGCCATTTTAAGTTGGAATTTCCTCTTATACGATTTTACCGCAATTTTAATAAAAGATTAGAATCTTCAAGAATAGAAATTTCATGAAAACTTATCCCGGGTATTTCTTTTGTCTAGGTGACAAAAGATACGAGATTACGCTATCCGAGGATTACCACGACTAAGAAGATCGCAAAATGGACGAGTGAGTTATTCCTCCTAATTTCGTTACCTTGCTTGTGCCTGTAAAGTAGTAGCACTAGTATACTAAGAAAAGATAAAAATAGATATATATTTGGGGAATTCGGGATTATGTGTATATATGTGATTCTATGTTTATGCGTGAAATGAGAATTAAGAATATCGCAACTTGAAACTGCTTGTTTAAATAATTTTGTTTACTTGTATGATTGTTTATTGTTTGCTAAATTGATTGATCGCCTCTAATAAACCTTAATAAGGTTTGGCTTAAGAAAACTAAAACGCTCACGCATAGCATCCATCGAGCCACATCTATTTCGGAAGGCTGCTACTCCTACGCGTAGAGTTGGATTGGTTGTGATCGCGTGATGCCATAGGCCATGTTCCTTCTTGGAGAATCCAAATCGCTCGGGGAAAGCGACTCTAGGTTAGGAGCCGAGCCAATCGAACGCTGTGGGTGAGGACCCAGGAACTAGCAGTAGAAGGTCGAGGACCTTCAACCCCAATTCCCTAACCTTTGATACCGAAGGATAAATCCGTTCTATATATGGTTTCCGGATAACTATATATATTTGCATAATCATGTGATTGTTACATTGTATGCACAGCATATGTGTGAATATATAAATAAACTTGTTGGAAATTATGGTGCGAATGAAAAGGAATATCTTACTAAGCTAGTTGCAGCTTATACCCTTAAAGATTTTGTTGAAACAGTATACCCTTGGCTTAAATTGAAGATCATGACATTAAGGAAGTCATGGAAGGATGTTAAGCTTCTATGAAGGAAATTGAATCATAAGATGAAGTAATTTTGTAAGGTTCTTTATATGTAATGACTTATATGATTAGTGATGTATATTCATTTGAAGACAATAGAGGGATATGTCCTTAAGAATTGTAATTTAATGTGTTTATGTTTTATGATAAGTATTTTCTTTGCCTTGTTACTTATTTATTACCAAAATAAATTGCGCTACTCCGATGCGTCCCCTTGGTTGTGATGTATGCCTTGTACATGATATGGAAACCTTTGCATGACTGAGGTAGTCATTCCTAGGCTTTAGTATTGTGTACGACGGACTGCCACGTTTTTGGGCGTGACAATAATCAAATGGAGATTAATAAACTCACTCCACACCCATAGTAACCATCACCAACCGCTCGCTCGCTCATGATCCCACGATGCACTCAACTTTCAAATATCTACCCACTATAAGTATCTCCTTCTACTCTATAAAAGAGGTAATGTTATTTGGACTCTCTTTCTCAAAATTACTATTAGTGTTGTCAGAATTAGATTGGGGGCTGACGTGGACATGTTAAGAGATTAGAGACCAAAGAGTCGAACCGAGTTCAATCAACGATTAAATCGAAGTCAATAAAAAGTAAAAATATAAGGCATATTTTAATTATGAAAGCCAAATTTATATGTATTACTCAATTAAATTTATATTTGGATCAAATCAATCAATTAGTTATTAAATCTGTATAAGACTATACCTAAAAAAGTGAAGAAAGTATAACATAATAATTATATTTTATAAATTTGTAATACAGTATGAACATATGTTTAAAATTCTATTTATTTTTTCAAATCGAGTTAATTGGGTCCTTGTTCGACCTCTCGGATTGACCAAGCAATCCAAGTTGATGCAAATCTTGGCCAATTGCATGGGACCAATATGCTTTTATGGTTGTGTTCTATTTTGCAGGCACAACACACATACAAGTTGTAAGTCCCGAAAAATTTCAGTAAATAATTCCAAGATGAACTTCGAAAATAAACCCTAAAAATCACTCCAAATTAAAACCAAACTTCAACTAGTTCTAAATCACGAACGAACCCAGAAATTTCTCAATCTTAAGAAAAATAAGAATCCTTAAAAATAAAATAAGAACTTAACATGCTTCAAATCCAAGACATACATATGACAAATTTTATACTTAACTCTGACTTATAAAATCGGGTAATATAACCCAAAAACAAATTAAAAAGTAAATAACGATGAAACTTTCGAAAATAAAACTCAATTCAAGAATTCCGAAAACAATAAGAGATATTAAATACTTACAAAAATAAAATTTAAAATAAATTTCTCAAATTAAATATGTTGTATAAACAAAAAACGTCAGTTTCCAAATTGGCAAAGATCTAAACCAAAAAATCATCCGGAAACCCTAAGTGGAATACAACAGTTTAAGTTCGGCAATCTAGCGCCCTTAACCCTAGAGGCTGAGGTGTAGTTTAAGTGTGTAGAATAGTTCATAGTAATAAAGGTTCACTTGAAAATGTCAGATTGGTAAATTTTTTACCTATTTCGAATCCGTTCGGATACAAACTTCGAAAAGCGTGTCCCAAGGCCTAAGATATCAAAAATATACCATTACTACCGTTAGACTCATATTTTCATAAGGATTTATAAAATATCAGTTTTATAATTTTTCAATAACTAGAATTATATGATTTTACGATTTTATTTCGTATTTCATTACTACCGGTAATTAACTAATCTTTTGCACTATTCACTTCTATTTCATTACACGGTTTTATTATTCTTATAAATCCTTATATTTTTAGATAAATATTTTATATATTATAAAAAATTTCGTTTTTCCAAAATTTAGTTAGTTTCGGGTTTTTACCGTATCAGTTTTTGTTTAAGATCCAATACTAAAAAATAAAATAAATTAATTTAATAATTGAAAAATATTTTTATTTTCTTAAAATAATTTTTTAGAATTTTTCGAGTTATAAAAATATCATATATAGCTCATATTCGCATATTTTGATCATACCGGTAACATATTTGTTGAAATACTAAAATAATTCAAATAATTATTTAATTTTATTTATGAAAATTCTGCCACTCATTTAAAAATATTTTTTCTAATTTTATTTTGTATTTTTCTTAATAAAAAGTACTTTTTCCAACCCATACTTCAAGTACACCTTTCACATATCACTTCTTTTTCACTTCAATCTTTCTACATTTTATTCCACACTTCATGGCAGAAAATTTGACTTCTTTTTGCTGCCTTTGTCCTTTGATTTACTCCCAATTTGACTAAAATAAATCTATTTCAATCCTTCTTAAAGAAGCAATACGTACACATTAATTACACGTTACAATTTCAAGTTGAAAACCAACCAAATTCCCTCCCTCTCTCCTCTCAATATTCACATGCAGTCCCCTCCCAAAAATTTGCCCTTGTTTTATTTTGTTTTGTTTCTTTCAATTAATGCACTTCTCTCTCTCTCTCTTTCATTTACATCTTTTACCCTTTTCCATTCCTTACACTTTTCTCTCTAATTTTTCTTCTCTTTCTCTCTTCTTTTCTCTTGTTCTCACAAGTAAACCTTGCTGCCCCCATTCCTTTTTAGAGCTCCCACACATATTTCTTCAAGATTCTTGGATAAAACTCTTGTCCAGAGCTTCCATAGGTGATATAGGTAAAGTATAGTGAGAGTTTCATGCATCAAATGACCTTCCATAAGCTTAAAAGCTAAGGATGATGATGTCAAAAATGAAATACTCATCTTCTTCATGATTATTATCTTGTATCATTATTATTTTCTTGCTAAAAGTAGTTATATTTTGTAGATCTAACTTTTTGTAGCTTTGATTTTCGTTTATGCCCTAGATCTTGTTATTTGACTTATTATTTTTGTTATTGCTAATGATTTATGCATATATTCACCATTCACGTAACTATCTTAGTGTTCATGCATTTATAACTAGATCTAGTTATTTTAGGTTCATAAATGCATTAGGCTTTTGTTTTATGTTCATAAATAACTTGTAGTAGCATGATGATAATAGGAAAGTTTTAGAAAGCTCAAGATCTTTTTTATTTTCAACAAAAATCATTTTTGAAAATTCGGATAAAAAAGGAACCATATTTAGAAAAGTTATTTTTCAACTTCAAAATGTGTATTTTTCATTTAAAATGAAGGACTTAGGGAATATATAACATGAATAAATGATTTTGATGAGTAAAGTTTAGATCTATGAGTTTATAGTTTACTACCATGGATTTCTTTTATATTTATGTTCATATTAAGTGTAGATCTTGGTTTTGAATTCAAAAAAAAAAATGGTGAAATTCGTATTTAGATAAGACCCCTATTTAAAAACCACTTTTCAAGTGTCAAAATGAAATTTTTACTTGAGATAATGAAGGCTTAATGTATATATATCATCAAGACTTTATTTTATCTAGTTCAAAGATGATTTTCAAAACAAAATTCTATTTTCGGATTTTGACCAAGGCATAGTTTAAAAATATGTTTTCCAACTCAAAAATGAAGTTTTTATTCATGATATGGAAGGCTCTTAAGATATGATATGTAAGGAATGGATTTTCATAAATTTAGATAGATTTTATCAAAAGGTATGTCCAAAAATAAATTTTGTAAATTCGGATCTCAACAAAGACCAATTTTGAAAACCCATTTTTCAACTTCAAAACAAGACTTTTATTAAAGAAATGCAAGCCTTAAGGGGCAGGTTTGATTAGGAAATGGTTTTTAAAAGACTAAATGAGTTTTACAAAGAAAACAAACTCAAACGAATTTTTCAAAATTCGGGTTTGAGAATAGCCACAATTTAAACACCTATTTCCAAATGCCAAAATGATAAATTTTATGGGAAAATGAAAGTCCTAGGGAATATATGTAATAAAGACCAAGTTTTGACAAGGATAAGAGAGGTTTATCAAAACATAACCTTAGAACAAAAAATGGTTTCCAAGAATAAGTTAAACAATGTTTTCATTCTTCAAAATTTTGTAAAATTCGTACTTAGGCAAACCACCTATTTAAACATCTACTTTCTAACCCAAAATGAAGGTTTTTATTGAAATAATGAAGGTGATGGTTATATAGATCATCAAGGTTGAGTTTTGATAAAAGAAAGTATGATTTTACAAGAAGAAAAACTATTTTTCTTAAGTCTAGTAAAATTCAAAGTTTTGCAAAGTAAAGGTTTTCAAAAAGAATTCTTGGTACTATATGTATACATATAGGTAGATCATCTCATAACCTTCAAAACAATAGCTTGTAGGTATTACATATATACATGATGCATTTGTAGAAATAAAGTAGGAAAAATTGAGTTGTTTGTCATTTTAAGAAATTCGTAATAATGGAGTAATGGCATGAAAACACTTATTTTCCAAACTCAAAATAGAAGTTTTATTAAAGAAATGAAGTTCTTAGTGGTAGGTATGGGTGAGCCTTAATTTTCTAAGTATCAAATGATCTTTACTTAAAGGAATCATCACAAAAACAATTTTTACAAAATTCGGATTTTGGAATCAACCCTACTTGAAAACATGTTTACAAAGTGTAAAATGGAAATTTTTATGTAGAAATGAAGGTCATAAGTCATAGATATAATGAAGACTCAATTTTAACAAAGATAATTATATTTTCTTAAGACATAAATCCAAAACAAATGGAAATGATCAAAGTTAGGAAACTAGTTTTCTTGAAAGTAAATAAGCCATGGAGTCTTACAAATAAAAAGTTTCTAAAAATTCCTTTTAGTAAATATTGTCAAAAGAATGCATACATCAAGCTCATAACATTTCATTCATGATAGGAAATCATCAATATTGCATGTGTAGTTAATCTATATAGTAGGAAAATTACAAACTATTTTTTGGAATTGGAAACTATTTCTGATCAGATCTGATCCCTTTGTTTCGTGGCCTAAATATTTTCAAAACTTGAAAATAATATTAGAATTAGATAGATCTTTCGAAGTAGATAGAAATCGGTATATAATTTGCTAAATTCTGAGTTAAAACGACCAAGTTATGGCCGTTTTAAGTTGGAACTCCCGCTTATGACGAGAATTACGAATTTGATAGTTTGTATGAGATAGCTTGGACTAGTTAAGTGATGAAATACTTATTAGGGTATTTCTTCCTTTTTAGGTGACTTCGATATCGACGATTCCTTACCACCAGATTACTTATACTAAGAGACCGGTAATCCAATGGCCGAGTGAGTATTACTTCCGATTTCATTTATTGTATGTGATTGTAATAATAGTTGCACTAGATATTTGGTAAAGATAAAATGGATACGCATGATGGGGATGAATGAGAACTATGTATGCTTATTATTGATGTGAGAAATGGAATATAAGAATATCGAAACCGGGTGATTAACTATTGCTTGTATAGATGAATTAGAATTGACTATCTGTGGTTATTGATTGATCACTTAAAAGAATTGGTATAATTGATTATTTGGAACTGAAGATGAAATTGAACTCATTCATATCACGATGGGTATGGAGCATTAGCATTTGTTGGTTAATCATTGTCCTTAAATGAATTTATAGTTCAAAGTTGCTTGTAAGCTGAAATGACCGCGATTCGTACTGCAGGATTCGTTAATCTGCTAACCCGGGATGGACGGCGTAAGTCCATCACATATGATTTCCGGCTGGTCATATGTTTGTTGAATTCATGTGTTAGATGCATATCACTTGTCTAACTAATCACTTGATTGTATGATGTGTTATAAATATAATCCTGGAAGTTCTTACTCACTAAGCTAGTGTAGCTTATACCCCAATAGATGTTAATTAAACAGGTTATCTCAAGAATGTTAAGTGGGGACCGTGATGGTTGGAGCCGAGAATGACTTCGGGATTCTGGCAAGAAATAAGAATGCTTGAAGTTATTAGATAGGTTTTATGATTTGCCTTGTAATAGTTTTATGTAGTGAAATTTTTTGATGAATTGTAATTGAAGTATAATGTTTTATTTGGAGTATAGTAAATTGAAATTCCTTTACATTGTTACTCAAGTTATATCAATATAGAATATATCACTCCGATGTGTCTCATTCATGTGTTAGACGCCTTGTATATTGTATGGAAGCCTTTGCGTGACTGAGATGGTCATTCTTACGCTTTAATATTATGTAAGGCGGACTGCCACGTTTAGGATACCCTTCGGGGCGTGACACAAGTCTAATCTAATGATCTTTTCTACATTTACCTAAATGGAACTAACTAAATCATAATTACTTATTATTCTTTATTACCATTTACACAGAATAATGAATTCCATATATCAAAACTATATAGTTAGTTTTTACAAAATTTTGATGATATTTCTTATATTTATTACTTTATATATAGTGGGGGCAATATATATCACACTGCATGTTTCATGACAATTTAGAAACCAAACATTACTATATATATATATAATATATATTCATATATCTTAAAGTATAGGTTTTATGATGAGTATAAAGTATGAAAATAATATACTTATACCTTATGTGAGTGCTTTCCAGAAATTACTATTCGCAACTTTACATCCTTAATATTCACGAAGAACTTATTAAGTTGAGTATGAGTGGGTATCTTATACAATACTATTACCCACTCACCCAATTTTCCATCATCCTATATTAGATTTTCAAAATTAACTTTGTACCCATTAAATCACCTCTTAAATGAGAAATTTAATTAAAGGAAGATTATCATAGGAAAATAGTTTTGCATTCATTTCATATTCCATTGATAATCTTTCATAATTACTTTATTCACAACTTTTAACAAGCATTAATGGTTAGAAATACTAACCCATATCCTTGATACCATATATCTTTCCCTATAAAAATAAAATTAAAATCTTATTTTCAAATTTTAAGGATTTACATTCAGTTTGATGATTTTTTAATAGAAAAAATACATACCAAAACAAGTTAAAAGAAAAGAGTAAAAATGAAATGAAACTTTTATTTTGTATTTGATAAAGATTAAATGTTTTAATTTTCTATGTTTCATTGGTTATATAAAAAAAAATGGAGAAAAATAAATTTAGTAGTAGACAAAAATTACCTACTTTGTATTTAATGAACATTGTAGTTTTCCTTTTCCTTTTTTTTTCCCCAACAAATTTGATGAACATCATTAAAGGAGCAATTCTATAGTTAATGAAAGTTCTACTTAATTTAGCCATTAAAATAAAAATTGTGATTGATTTATTAAAACCTAAATCGTTGAATAACCAATAAGATTGATCTCATTATAAAAAATGTCTAGACATGGAAAAAAAATTAGAAAAAGGAAATTTTTTATATTTTTTAGGGGATAAGAAGTAGGCATGGAAGACATTAGTGATAATAGAAAAAGGTTAGTGTCATAAATGTTATGTGAACTTTGAAAAAATAAGTAATTAGCTATCCGAATTTTTTAAATTATCAATTTAATACCTGAATTTTGAAATTTGTCAATCTGGTACCTAAAAGAACTTTTCCTACATGCCAACGGTACCTCCGTCAAGTTCTTCTAGGTATTAAATTGACTAATTTAAAGTTTTTTCAAATACTAAGTTGATCAATTTCAAAATTTAGGTACTTAATTGCATATTTTGCTAAAGTTAGATACCGATTGTGATATTAACTTATAGAAAAAATGAGAAAATTTAAATTTGATAAATTAATGTTATGAATGGTATCTAAATTTTGACAAAATATACAATTAGGTACCTGAATTTTAAAATTGATTAATTTAATACATAAACTCTGAAATTGATTAACTTAATACATGAAAAAACATTTTGCGCATATCAATAATACCTCCATAAAGTTCTTTTAAGTACTAAATTAATCAACTTTTTAAGTTTTTCAAGTACTAAATTGATCAATTTCAAAATTCAATTAATTGCTTATTTTTCCAAAGTTCAAGTACCATTTTGTAACATTACCCCAATTTGATATCAAAATTTGCACAAAAATTCAATTTGTTATCCAAACTTTTAAGTAGTCAATTTAATGTAGAAAACTAGTAACACTCAAGGAATGTGGATTGTGCACTAATTTTGATCTTTTCAAGATCTAATGACTAATTCATGCACAACAACAAATAAACCAACAATAAATAAAGTGTGATAACTAAAGAGTGGGGGATAGAACAAATAACACCACTATAAAATGTGGAATTATGTCTGCCCCCCTAGTCTCCACAGTCTATAAACAATGCCTCACTCAATGAAGACTTCACATAGTATGTTGCACTCAACACAATTTGCTCTAGAGGAGCTACACCATAATACAAATACAAATACTTGAGTTGTTCTGTTAAAGCAAGCCTTCAAGTACACTAGGCGCAAATTAAAATTCTGCTAAAATAGTCATTAAACAATTGAGTGGTGCTTTTCAAACAATAGCAAGATAATAAACTGATAGTACTACTCAACTCTATTTCTCACAAATAATATAAATTACAATAATAAGCTTTTGAGAGTATGTGCAGGATTTTGTATGCAATAAATAAGCTTAACTAACTTCATACTTCTCCCAAACAACTTGTATTTATAACCCCTACAAGCCTCCTAGCCCTTAGACCCAAAACACCAAAAATAAGTTGAGTATTAAATGTTCCACCAGTTCCATTTCTACTAACTAGCGTCTAGACGTTGCAGGTTTAGCATCCAGTATCTGGATGCTACCATGTAAAACAACAACAAACATGAGCAACATTCGGATGCGACATCCTGGCATCCTGACATTTCACCATTGGAACATGATTAGAAATATTCTGATCAAGTTGGCATCTTGACAATAGCTAGCGTCCTAAGTCCTTCAACCAGCGTCCTTACTCCAACTGCATTTTTGCATTATCCTACAAAAGGCAAACTAATGCAAACATAAACACACACACACACACACACATATATATATGGATATTTTCAATACATTACACATTAAACATATTTCTTCATCAAAATTTATATCGAACCTACAAGTTTAACATTTAATATGCAATCAAACTTTTCATGATTATTTTTACTACCTTACTAACACTGTTTATCTTATTTTCAAATGTGAAAAAGATTATTTATCTATACTAAACAATGTAAAAGGAAGTTGTAAAAATTAAAAAATAGCTTTTTTTTTTTTTTTCACATAAGCAAAACAAGACAAACAATGTTAAGGAAATTGTAAAAATAGCTACAAAATATTTTATTAAATATTAATTTAACCGCTTCAAAGTTCAAATACCAAATTAAATATTTGTGCAAAATTTAGGTACTAAACTTGACATTTATAAAAAAAAAAATAGCAAAAATAGACAAAAAAGGGGTGAATGTCACAGACGGTACATGAACTTTTACAATATAAGTAGTTAGATACTCAAACTTTGAAATTAATTCATTTAGTACATAAACTTTGAAATTTATCAATTTAGTATTTTACAAAACTTTTTGTGCATGCCAATAGTACCTCTATCAAGTTCTTTTAAGTAATAAATTGATCAATTTCAAAGTTTATATATCTAATTGTATATTTTGTTAAAGTTCATGTATCATTCATAACATTATCCCAAAAATAAAAAACAATTTCAAAAACGACAAAATTATTTTGTTATTTTTATTTTTTTCACTCACAGAATTTTTTTTTTTTTTTGTTACTCAATATGTATGGAAATATCATATGATATTTAGTTACAAATACAAGCGCGAAACAATATATTTTTCATTTTTTCAATTACTTTTCCCCCAAAATTTGTAATGTAGCTTTACCCCAAAAAACACTAACATGGCAAATATTGCAAATAAAAATTCCTTCTCCCGACTCTAAGACTATTCATCAAACCAAACCGAAACCAAAACTAAACGAAATTGAACCACAAAATATGGTTTTTTATAGGGTAAATTACATTAAAGGGTTACAACATTTGGGGGTAAGTTTATTTCGGGTATAAGCGTTTCATATGATTAAAAAGAGGTCTGAACGTTTGGATTAGTGATTCAAATCAGGTCTCCATTATAGTCATGTACTAATGTCAATCTATGTCATCGCCCACATGGACATATATTAATACTAAACAAATACGAATTGCTGTATATACATTAAAAAAAAAAAAAATCATACCTTCTGGCAAAAAAAAAAAAAGAAGAAAAAATTAAAAAAATAAAGCCACAAATAACATTAATAAAATTTAAAAAAGAAGTCAATATGTAAAAATAAAAATTTAGTTGAAAATCTCCCTGAAGCAAAGAACCTTTTGCAAAATTAAAACATAAAGTTAAGGAGTCTTAGGCTAATCTTCTAGATGCTAATGAAACCAGACACAAACCCCCTCCCTCGCACCCCCCTCAAGCACTCTTTGTTTGTTCATCTCATAATGGACATTTCTCATCTGGATATTCGTCATTTTAGTGATTTAGCATCCTCCTAATGTATCTTCAGCAACTAAGTTAGGTTCAAACCGAACTATAACAAATCAGACCCCTATTTTAATACTAAACAAATATGAGAGAGAGGACCTAGAATACATTGAATCGTCAATTGAGTTAGATTGCAATATATGCTCTCCTATGTGAGTTCAATTAAGGGGTTTAACCCGTTGAATTTCAAATTAAGGTTTTAATGGGTATGAGTTGGGGGCTTCAATTTTTTGAAGGTTCATCAATAGGTAAGACGCATTGAAGGTAGATTATGGTCTCGATAGGAGATTTAGTTAGTGTTGGTGTTAGAATTTGGATTTATTGTGTTAGGGTTTCAAAGTGTATCTACATGGAGAGTGATAAAAGGGTGGATAGAGATGTAATTTAATTCTTTATGATGTTTTAATTGTTGTTTTTTTAATGTATGTACAATACTTCATATTTGTTTAGTATTAAAAAATGTACACGTGGGAGATGACATGACAATTAATGGTTTAGTTCTGACAGCGGTAAATAACGTTAGTACATGATTGTAATGGAGATCTAATTTGAACCACTAATCCAAACATTTATACCTCTTTTAACCACACAAAATGTTCAGATCTGAAATGAACTTATTCCTAAACGTTGTGACTTTTGGTATAATTTATCCACTTTTTATTTATCAATCGGTTCAAAGAGGATATAAAACGATTTGCGATTCTGTTCAAAGGGTTAAACTAAACTAAACCGTTTTAAAAAACTAAACCGTTTGATATTGAGATAAATATATTAGCATCATTCTTCAGTCTTTTATTCTTTACTTTTAAAACTTCTGAAATATTTAACCTTACTAACCTTATCATGATATTACTTTTCATTTTTACTCGTCTTTTCTTTCATCTCAGCGATAAATAGGACAATATCCATTACGATCTGTTTCTTTTGCTCTCCAAGAACATATATTTTAACAATAAGTCAATTAGTCAAGGTTTGATTTATTATTCAATTTTTTTCTTTATTTCTCACTTTTTTTTCTTTATTTTTCACATGTTGACCTATTGCATAAGTAAAAAGAACAAATATTGGGCATAAAAAAACAAACATAGAATAAAAATTAATAAGCTATGCAAAAAAAAAAAAGGTAGAAAAGGACAATTAATAAGAATGCCAATGGATTTGTAGTAGTAGGTATACGTAATATTAGGTCTATATGATTCCATACAAATATATAGATTGGATACTTTTTTTACTTAATATTCTGTTTTACATGACTAATTTAATGATGCATATCCATTATTATTTACAAACAATGATAAACAATGTAGCTTGGCAAAATACATATCATATGTCAAAGCCACATGCACTTAAAAATTTCAACACTTCATAGGTTGATTTGCCTTTTTTTAAATTTAGTTTTCTAATATATTAAAGTAAAATGAACATATAAAAATAATTTTAATTCTATTGAGGTTATCCTCTTATTTTGCCTTGGTTTTTCATCTAATTGCTCAAATATCTAGGTGCAATATGCTTCATGTCCTTCATGGAAAAAAAAACGTGAGTTGGAGAAATATTTTAGAGAAAAGACTTAATGTCTAGTGAAGGCTTTTGACATATGGGGTTGGTGGAAAGTCAATTGGCCTAAATTTCCAATCTTGGCTCTCATAACCAAAGATATTTTGGCTATTCATTCATCAATTGTCGCATTAGAAAGTAACTCTAGTACTGGAGGTTACGTACTTGATCCCTTTTGTAATTCTTTAACATCAACCATGATGGAAGCCCTAATTTGTACACAAGATTGGTTTAAAGATCACTATCCTCTAATGACAATAGAGGAGAACACTGAAGAACTTAAGATGTCGGAATAAGGTAAGAGCGTTATTCCAATTTTTCAAATATGTTTGTCATACTATTATATTATACTTTAATTATGAGATTATTATATTTTTTATCTTTCTATATTTTAGAGATGTTACCTGTTGGAAATGAACAAACACTAGCTGGTCTTGATGAATGATGGTTGGTTCATGATGATGAAAGTTGTTTTTTAAATTTGTTTTCATATAACATTTGTTAAAATAATTCAAACATTTAATATAGCAATTGTATGTTATTATCATGTTTAAGATTTTAGTTATTGAAAATATAAACAATTAGATTATCGAAGCAACCTCATTTCCTTTATCATAAAATAAGTAATATACCATATAGTGGGTTACCTTATATATATATATAATATATATATATGGATGTTTAGTAAGATGCATACACACATGCATGCACATTCAATATCATAGAATAAATGTTTAAATTTTTGTCAATAGTAAATGTATTATATATATGTATGATGTAATACTAAAACTATTGAATTGTTTTTTTTTTCCTATATATAAAATACTAAATGTATTGAATTTTTTGGTTTTCCTCTTTGTTCTAGGTTACCTTCGGTGCTTGAATATTTGATTGGAGTAGAAAGAATAGTCAAACAAAACCCCTAAAGATGAATGTATAGTTTAGAAGTTAGATGATACATGAAACTATTTTTTTTATTCTCAACAGTTATTTGAACTTTACAATTTTTTTTATCTATAACTTTATTTATATCGTTTTTCCATTGAAATTAAAACAGATTTCTGATGGTTTCTAAATTAACAATTTTTTTGATGAAATTTTTAATAAACTTTGGTGTTATCATGTTATATGCCACTAAATTAGAGATGTTAGGAATTGTATTGAGAATAGGCTATTGAGGTGGAAAGGAAATGGAAAATAGGAAGTGTTGGTACTCTAAAAGATGATATGTTTGACATGTAAGACTTGGTATTAGGAAAAACTACATTGGATGCACCTTCTTCACATTTGTCAAGCATTTGAAATAATTAAAAAAAAAAGATATCATTATTTCAAATATGATATTTCAATATAAAGTTGTTCTTACTTCTCCTCTTAGTTGGAAAAATCATAGAAGAATTCTATCTTCTCGTCAGTAATTTGACGACTCGGATTAAGACCTAGAATGGTTGAATCCTTAGAATACTAAATATATCACTTATATATCCTCCGGGACCATAGAAGTTCCAAAACTTTTTACTCTCTCTCTCTCTCTCTCTCTCTTTTTCTTTTTCATTTTGAGATTATTTCTTATTTACCCATTATTAAAAAAATTACATAAATACAAATTGGACGAAAATAATTACCAAATTACTATCACTATATCACATCTTAAAAATGAGATATACTATTTTACACATGTATCATATCACCAAGATGCGAGATAGCAATGTATTCGAGCGAAAATTTAAATCGGATTGTATCACATATTGTTCATGCGATATGCGATACACATACAAATTTATATTTCATGTTCAACATGTGATATAGTGATGGTAATTTTGTCACGCCCCATAGGGGTATCCTAAACATAATAGTTCGCCACATGCCATATATGACTCTCAAATTACTATCCAAGTCCTTCGAGAGTCTTGTATAGATGTAAGGCATCCCTTTACAACAATAGAATACTCTATTCAATGGAGTTAAGAAGTTTAATTCGGCATTCAATAACATTAGATAATAAATCAATACGCATAAACAGTAAGTTACGAAGTCCAAGGGGCATTCCCCTGCAAAAGAATATTTAATGGTCCATTACAGTCATCCAAAGTCTTTTGGTTTCCTGTAGAAGTCTAAACAAATTGAATACAACTTCTATATGAAACGCCTAGCTCCTGTACCCGAGCTGTAGCTGTCTTGGTCTAAGCCAAATAAACTCGTGCTGCAACAAATAAAAACTATAGGGGCGTAAGCTATACTAGCTTAGTTAGTGAAAACTTCCATATCACAATTATAACTCATCATTCAATCAAGTGATTAATTAGACAAATTATATGCACCAAACACGTGAATTCAGCAAATATATGACCAGCTGGAAATCATATGTGGATGGACTTGTGCCCTCTATCCTGGTTTAGCAGATTAACGAATCATGCGGTATGACGTTGTTTAGGCTCACGGTCAACCAACTCATATATTCTTTTTATGGATCACGATTAACCAACTCATAATTCGTTTTATGGGTCACAATTAACCAACTCATATTAGTTTTATAGATCATGAAAAACCAAAAAATGCTAATGCTCCATCCCATCGTGTTATGAATGAGTTCAATTTCATTTTCGATTTCGAATAATCAATTATACCAATTCTTTTAGGTGATCAATCAATATTCGCAGATGATCAATGCTAGCTCATCTATATAAGCAATGATTTATTACCCGGCTTCGATATTCTTTAAATTCAACTTCACATAACAACAACAGACATATATAATTCCCATTCAACCCCATCATGCATATTCATTTTTTCTTTGCTAAGTAATTAATGCAACTATCATTACAATCACAAGCAATAATTGAAATTGGAAATGATACTCATTCGACCATGGTACGCCGGTCTCTTAATAGTAGTAATCGGATGGTAAGGACTCGTCGGTTTCGAGACCACCTACCAAGGAAGAATACCCTAATAAGTACTTCATCACTTAACCAATCCAAACTATGCATTAAAACTAATCAAAATCGTAATTCTCGCCATTTGCAGAAGTTCCAACTTAAAACAGCCATAACTGGTTATTTTAACTAGGAATTTCGCAAATTTTATATCGATTTCTATCTACTTCGAAAGATCTATCTAATTCTAATATTATTTCCAAGTTTTGAAAACATTTAGGTCACGAAACAAAGGGATCAGATCTGATTGGTAACCATTCCCATTTTCGAAAAAGAGTTTTGTATTTGTTTGAAATGTACCTAGTTGATAATTCAAGTATATATGAAGTATGAATGATTTCCTAACATGAATGACATGTGATGAGTTTAATGTATGCATGATCTTGATGATTTTTGATAAAAGAAATTTTTTTAGAACTCCTTAATTTTGTAAGATTCCAACAATAACTACTTCTTGAAAATCTAGTTTTCTAACTTTGACATCACACTAGTATTTTGGATTTCATTCTTAGGAATTTCTAGTTATCTTAATTAGAAGTGAGTCTTCATCACATATACTATAAAATTTGCATTTTACACTTTGCAAATATGTTTTCAAATAGGCTTTACTCAAAAATCCGAATTTTAGAAAATCCACTTTTTGAATGATTCCTTTAGGAAAACTTATGTAATGCATTAAAATTTAAGCCTTTACTATATCTACTACCTAAGGACTTCATTTAACACATAAAACACTTATTTTGAGCTTGAATAATAGGTGTTTACATAGGCATCATCCAAAGTTACGAATTTCACAAGTTGACTACTAACTCAAAATTTTCCGTCTTGATTCTACCTCTTATTTTACACATTAATCTCATTAAAACTCATTTCAACTTATAGAAATCACTACTTAATGATATCTATTTCTTATACCCTTCATTTTTCACATAAAACATGAGTTTCAAAGTTGAACAAGGTTTTTAAAATAGGTTTTGAAATCATACGAATTTTCTTTGAACATTTCTAACAAAAACCTTTTCTTTTTAAGTTCCTTGTCTTATCTACATAAAAATCTACAACTATTACATTTATATACATAAGAATAAATCTTTATGAGCATTAATGCATGAAAACACAAAATATCTATATGAACATGAATGTCAAGTATAATATGAGTGTCTAAGTGCTAGATCTACTATTTATAATGCATGAAAAGGAGTTTAAGAGTATGAACATATATTTTCATGCAAGATCTCTACTTTTATATGCATAAACATGATAATATCTCAACAAAATCTCATCAAACACAAGATCTACTCTTGTGATGGCTTGATATTCATGTATTAGCATTTTCTTATCTCTAGCACTTGCTCATGGGGATTTAAGATGAAAATACACATGAATGATCTTGCCATTACAAGATTAAGTAGTAAGAAGCTTAAGAATCATCACCTAAAGATGGATTTAGTGAAGAAATGAAGAAGAAATGAACTGTTGTGTGTGTGTGTGGATGGTGGTGGTCACGGCCCAAAGGGAAGAATAGAGAGGATTTTACTTTGTGTAAAATTTTTGAAAGAGTAGAAATAAGGAGAGAGAGTGTAAATGAGTATATATATGAAGTAAATTAGGGTTTGTTGTATTATAAAAAGAAGAAAATAAAAAAAATTGAGGGTAAATTCGGGGGGGGGGGGGGGGGGGGGGGGTTGCCGGCCATCTTGAGTGAGGAGAGGGAGTGATTTGAATTTGTTTGAAATTGTAATTTATGTAATAAATGTATTAAATGTAATAATTATTTAAGAGACAAAAATTTCTTGGAAAAGAAAATATAATGAGTAATTGTAAGGATGTAAGACTAAGGTATGGGTTGTGTGTGTTGTAGGTTGTACTTGTGAATAGTGGTAAATAGTAGACAAGACATCTACTTTACCGGTAGTAAAAAAATACGGGAAAAGGTTATAACTATAATTTTTATAACCCGAAAAATTATAAAACTTATATTTTTGAAATCCTTATAAAATTCGGTTCTAAAGAGTATTCCAGAATATTTTCTGAGTTTCTAGTTCCGGGCGCTTTTCCGTAATTGGGCTCGGGAAGGGGAATAGAAAATTTTTCGAAATTAAAAGTTTCCATGGTTTGAAATATACTTTAAAACAATATTTCACATTAAATTATTTTATAAAATTTCTTTTGATATAAAACCAAAGGAAAGCCGGATCTAAGGTTTATAAGTTTCTCTCACAAGGCTTGAACTAATCTGGTTTAGGGTTTCGCTTTCTAGTTTTCGAAGTTTATTTGATTACTAGAAAAGGGGTTTATAAATTTGGTAATTATTTTTGTCCGAATTGTATTTGTGTAATTTTTTTCAAACAATGATTAACGTATAATAATCTCAATAAGAAAAAAAAAAATTTGGAATATAACTGTCAAAGGCGTATGTGGTACTTGTACCTTTGACCAAACTTATGTGCACCATTTATTTACTTTTATTTTTAAATAGGAGGACGCGGGTGTAAGCACACCCTCTTTGTATTATAAAGAGGGTGCATGTGGTGCCAGGACGTAGGCAATAATGCACAATCCCCTAAATTAGTGTGTAAATTTGTTACAATTTACAACTTTGACTGCAAAACTATATATATGTATCAACTCAAGAAAATTGTCCTATTAACAAAGTTTCAATTGAAACAACTATTACGTAGTAAAACAACTAGTAGTCACAATCAAATATAACATAGAATAGAAAAAAGTAAGTCTAAAAATGTTTCAACAAAAACATATACATTGTCAACATTCAAATAATTACAATCTATCCATATATCATCGCCTTTTCCTATCCTTTTGCTTGAAAACGACCCAAACAGATCATGCTAATACTAAAGCCTGCTACCTTAGTTGCTTAGTATCTTCATGTGCTTCTTGTTCTTCTTCTCTACCTTCTTCTTCTTGAGGTAACTACGTGAAGTTACTGAAAATGAAGATTGAATGTGGTGCACTATTTCAAATTGTCTTAAACTTTTATAAGGCTTCTTAGTTTTTCCCACACATTATCACACATTCATACAATTTCCATCACTTTCTACTTGACATTTGCATCTAAGCACACTACTAAAATTAGTACTATCTAACACATTAATTTGAAAGACTATCAACAGAAGTTACAAAACTTGACTAATCTAGTTCAAAGAAAAACCTAGGGTTTCAACTATAGTTTTGAACATAATGAGACAAATGTGAAGTAAAATAGGACATGGAAAATAGAAGTTGATCTTCTAAAACAAAGATACTTGACCGAGAAGTGAATGGAGTAGAGTAGCCGCTTCTTTAGAGCTATATGTGAGAGAGAAATGGGTGTTTGTTTTATAAGTATGAATGTGCAAGTGAGTCACGTACCTTCTTTATGATACAAAATGTGGTAGTGAGTCCGATGCCTTCTTTATAATATAAAGAGGGTGCGGGCTCAAAAAAAAAAAAAAATAGAGGGCATGCATAGCTGGCGTGGGTTTATACCTTTGACACTTGTATTCTAAATTATATTTTTTTGGTATCGTATTTCCATATTTATTTTTAAAAAAAAGAGTATTTTTTGTACAAAAGCCGCAATACCTATACAAATATCGAGATCGCATCCCCAACCTGTATAGGGATTAACTGGGTTGGGTTTCATACGAATCATACAAACCTAAAAACCCAACCACTTCCTTATAGAATCTATCAAACCTGACCTTATAACCCTATAGAGTTTTGATGTTATATCTAAATCTACTTTATAGGTTTTGATTTAGAACCCAAAACCCGATCTTATAATCCTATCTTTTTTTTTCAATGTAATTTTAAATTTTAATAATAAATTTAAGAAAAGTTGGTGTTTTTGACATAAGTTTTTTATACATTAAAAAAAAATGAAAAGATGCATGTGGAATTGATAGAAAATGTTGCAGACTGCATTCATTATAGACAAATAAATATATTACTCTTGCCACTATATGATATCCTAAAAACATGGTTAAATTAAATACTCTGATGGAAGTAAAATATAACACACAACAAATAATATTAATCTCCATAACAAACATGACTTGAATAAAATTTAATAAAAAGTTTTAAAATTCGTGACTAATCTAGTACACATAAAATAAAATAAATCCTTAGAAGGCAAAAAAATGATAGCTTTTTCATGTCTTCTTTCATCTTCTTACCCATTTAGTAATGTTTTTATTTATTTAATTTTTTAAATTATAATACTAGGTTATTGGGTATCTATCATGTTTGTTATATGATCAAAACTCAACGTTATAATCCTATATGGTTTTTACTATAAATCCAAACTTGATCCTAAATAAGGATTTTTAATAGATCGAGAGGGTTGGAAACCTTATAATGGCTTCCCCAATTATAACCACGATAAATTGGTATTTTATTTTTTAAAATTAACAGAAATAATTTTTACTTCGATGAGACAAGCATTTTCTCCCATTAAGGTTTGATATCATTCAATTTCCATTGACTTCTACCCTTCAAAGACAATGGTCTAGTTAGGGATGCAACCGAATTGGTTATTAATGGGTTTTGTCATGACCCTAATAGGGGCTTAGTAGGATTGTCCTGAAGTTGTCATATTACGTGTGCACCCGCAATATGAAAACCGTCTTGCAAGTCAGAGATTATAAGACTCTATTTATTTATTAACTTCTCATATATTAATCATACAATACATATGCTATTATTAAAACATAACTATGGAATCCGATTTTCCACATCTCACCAAGATCGCAGAGAATCAATATCCCCTATCAAATAATAAAAATTGGGTTTCAACCTACAAAATACAAAATCTCAAATGCTTATACAATTTATCAAATTTGTATTCTAAGTTCATCGCAATCTATCTTTCTAACTCCATGAAAGTCTGATAGGGAAATCACTCTTCACACATTCCTAGCCTATTCCCAGCAAGCATTAGCCCTACACAAAAACTGTTGGGGGGTGAGCGAAACTACGGCTCAGTGAGATAACTTGACCAAACCACACATCAAACAATAACAAATAAGTTTATTATCAAGCAAGTGTAATGTACCAATCAAACATATGCTCAATTACAAGTTTGGAGAACCGGAATCCAAACAGGATGTAGATTTATGCCCTCACATCAGGGTTAAAGGAACCTAGTCAAGGATCACATCCTTATGACCCACCCAGGAGAAATAGAAAACCATAGGAATAGCAGTACTTACTTTATTTATCACTTCATTAGATATATTTTCTTCACTCAATTTCCTTTCAGAACAAAGAGACTCCATTAAGTATTAGTCATTTCAAACCGATACCACGGGCGGCGTTCCTTCTTTTGCCAAGTAGTTCCCGTGGAACCGAACAGAACAGGGATAATCTTGGAAGAACTAGGAAATCTACATCTAGAAAAACCAAGCATTAACCGAGATCCGAAATACTAATACGAGCGGGCTATCACACTTTTCTATGCAGTATATGCAAGTTATGCAATGCATGACCAATTCAATAGATAGTCGAATAGTATTAGGTTAGGTTCTTAAGTGTCCATACAATTCACAGACAAACCTTAACATGCTTCATACATTAATTATCATACAATGTAATTGTTACTATCAATATGGTGTTTTAGCAACCAATCATACACCAAGCACCATGCGATATACCCAACCCCACATGCATAACAGTATTAGTATATTATTACATATGCGACAATGCTACAAGCACAATCAATGTGATAAGGTCAAAGTTACTCACCTGGTATCCTTGCTAAGTCGTAGTAATCTACTGGAAATTCCAAAGATTGATCTGTTTCTCTATAAAATGAGATAAAAGATACTTATTACTATACTAATATTTGCATAGCAATCTCGGTTGTGCCCTTTTGTCTCCTAAACTCAACCTTTATCATCTTAATCCTAATTTTGTCATTTAAATATGGGTTTTAAGGTTCATAAGGGCTTAGTTTCTTTGATCGAGTTATAAAATTTGTATAAACTCGTTTTTCTTAGGAAAAGTGTCTTAAATGATTTCAAATACCAATTTCAATAGCATAATCTTAACCTAGATCTATTTTATTTGTTTTAACTTTGATTTTAACAAATAAATGGGTGTTGTAAAGCTTATTGGACATACTCTTTCATTTTCTAGTTTATTCTTTTATTTTGTATATTTTTCCTTATATGACTATGGATTCGAAATGTTTATACTAAGATATCTATTATTCCAGTTTTATATTTTTTTTAATTCTTACTTCATGTCTATTGCTTTGTTTTATGTGTCTACTACTAAGCTTTAGTGATTAAATTCGTTTTTAAGTGTCTTGATCATCACTTGGATGAAACTTATGTTATAATTTTTATTTTTGTTTTACTTCTCTTGATCTTATTTGTACTTATATGTCAAGGAAGTATTTTTACCAATATAAGTTATTTAAATTTTTACTTTTTCTAATGTAGGTAAAAACAACTAAGGTTCTTAATTATTATTTACTTTGTTTGTCAACCTTATTTGTTTTTCTATATACTTTGTTTTATATTTTAGACATAGCTACTATTTTTAGACATCAATTACTTATTTTTAAATTATTAAGTGAGCTAAGTGATTTTACTAATTCTAAAATTTGTTATAGAAGCTTTCTAATAACTCAATTTTGTTGTATCCTTTAAGGATCTTATTTATTTATTTATTTTTGAATCTCTAATGTTTATAATGTTTTATTATTTCTATTTCGATAGTAGCCTAAAATTAGTTATTTTAAAAGTTTATGAAATACATTATATTTTTACAAAATTCGTATAGATAATTATTTCTTACTATAAAGTGACTTAAATAATTTTAAATTCATGTTTTTAGTGTAAAATCTTTAAGTAGGCTTATATTACTTATTTTAACTTATATTTTGTTGTATAAATAGGTGTTAAAAAGCTTGTTTTGCATATTATATGCTAGTTACTCAACTTATTTACTTGTTAATTTATATTCCTCCTACTCTTATAAATTCTTATAGTTGGTGTAAGACTTACCTATATTATATATATATATATATATATGTGTGTGTGTGTGTGTATGTATTTGTTTCCTAGTGTCATTATTAAGCCTTTATCATTGGTAATGAGTTTTATTATTTTTAATTTATATTGTCCATTAATATTTTTAGTGATAACAAATTTTCTTTTATTATTTATTTTGTCAACCCTATTTGTTTATGCAGGTTAGAATTTCTATTATTTAGAGGGTCTTATCTAAATTTCAATTATCAATACATGGTTCCAATGATCTTTTAAATTCATCTAAGTATTACTTTGTATTCCAAATTATAGTTTATCTCTCAAGTTTAATTCTAACTCATTCAAAAATCCTTCATTGTTATCATACTTTTAATATACCTAATGACAAGTTTCTTTATTATAATTTCATGCATCATATGCTTATATATATATATTTTGACATCTTGGGGTTTATGTTGGTTGAGTTTTATTATCTAGATAGCATTAAAACATATTCTACTAATGCCTTTGAACTAAACTAAGTCATGTATTAAGTTTTTAGAGTCATAGCCTTATAGTGAACAAAATTAGAATCTAGGGTTTTCTAAAATCTAAGTTTAATTTTCTTCATAGTTTCTTTACTAGATATGGTATTATAACTTAATCAAAATGACTATCACCTATTATTCTCATTCATTTTAATATTAACATAATTGAAGGAGGCTATTCATGTAGAATTTCTATGACAATTCTATGCCTTTACTTTTCCTAATTTCTACACATGAAGGAGATTGTAAATTTGTGGAATAGGTTTAGACATTACCTTGATGGTTTAGATAGAGAGACGATAAATCCTCTTTCTTATATAGACCAAAACCTACATATATAGATAAGGAGATAAGTTTATCATATTCTAAATATAAGATAACTAACTACAATATATTCTTACCCTTGTCTTTTATTTTGTTGAATGGTCGATAGCTACGTGTAGTGGAGTTGCAAGAAAAATGGAGTCTTGGTTGATGGGTCTTTGGTTGATGGGAGCTCAAATGGGGACAATTTGTTGTAAGAGAAGTGGAATTGCAATTTTTGGAGAATTTTGTGTGTTTCACGGTTTAAGTTTTTGGAAGAGAGGAACTTGCTTTGTTGGTTTGTCTATTATTTATAGGAGTCAAAATAACTTACGAAGGAAGGTTTTAAATAACTTATGGATGAAGGGTTGAGAAAACTTATGTAAGAAGGTTTAGCTAATTTAGGTTTTAATTTATTTTATTTAATAAATTATGTTGTTGTTGTTGTTTTACGAAAAAGGAAGAGAAATCTTTGTTTACTAGTTCTACAAGTTCCTTTAAGTAATTCAACAAGTTTGCATTAATTAAGAGTTTTTATTTGGTGCATTTTCATTGGTTGATGTGTCTTAAAATTGACCTCATATACTCTTTTCTAATCTCTTAAGCTAGCTTACATGGTAGAGAGACTTGTAGCAAATTTAGGCTAGTTAAGTGTTTAAATTCTAACCTCATGTGCAAGCTACTTCTTAAACAAGGCTTCATGGTGGAATTGGGTCCAAGTAATTTGTTAGTGATGTATATTCTTTATAGACCATTCATTACTCCCTTAAGCTAGCTACATATGGGGGAGAGACTTGGAGCAATTTTGGGCTGGCCAAGTGTTTCCAATTTTCACCACGACTTGCAACAACATTTGAGAAAATATTAATAAATTCAAATATCTAGCTAATTTCATCAAAAACTGTCTCCTATGCGTATATTTATGTTAGTTATATGAGAATTTTATTTCCAACAATTTATTTAAGGTCCTAAAATATTTCTAAAATATTGTTGAGTTTCAAATTTACGCGATTTAGTATTTTTAAAATTTTGTCCTACGCGATTAAGGTTTTAAGGTTCGATAGGTCAAAATATAAGATTGGTATCTACAGACTCTAAATTTTCTAACTAAAATTATGGTGTGGTCTAAATTTTTTTTTGAAGTCTAAATAATTAATTGTAGGTCTGTTTATAGCTCTTCATCGAGTATTTATATCCCTAATGTTTTATCTTTAATAGGTTATTCTTATTATACACATACCATGAATCATTAGCTATTTAATGCATTTAAAATTTAAAGCCATTTATTTATTTTATACATATATACTTTATTCTTGGTTCTTGACTTAGATTACAAAATCTATCTTTGGTGTCTTTTTAATGCATTTATTTATTTAGATTCTTAAGGTTTTTAGATCATAAATATGTTCACAACACTCTAAAGTTTCTAACTAAGGTCTAATCGGATCTTAAATCCAACATCTATCAAATATTTAGGATTCTAATTTACTATCATATTTAGATGTTAATCATACTATTATTGTTATATTCTTTTGGAAAATATTTCTTTAGTATATATCTTGTGTATGCACATATATATTTTTATCTAAGGTCTAGATTTATAAATATTGATTTTCTTTTAATCCTATCATATATTTTTGAACTTTAGTGATCCTTTTCTAAATTATCATTTTCTAGCGAATAGGCTTTTGAGATTAATTGTTTCTTCTTACATGTGTAATCTAAGGCTATTTATAATCACTTGTAGAATTTTTGACTTGTGTTGCGAAATATTGTTTTTATTGCCTAGAAATTTATTCATCTTGATTATTAATTAGTTATGATTATGGAAGCTATATTTTGTGCCTCAAAATTTTATCTATAAGGATTCGAATCCTTCTAATTATAACAGAATTTGTTTATATTTTAATGTTATTAAATCGCGAAAAATTAGGAGTGGTCTTTATGACTTTTTCTCGAAGTTCTCTAAGATTCTATGTTACAATTTATTAAGTATCATATTCAGGCTATCTAAAATTCAGGATTACAGGTTTCTGATCTGTCTAACCCGATATAAATCCTATAAGGTAATAAGATCGGGTTTGGACTTAGCTAAAAAACCCTATAGGATAATAAGATCGGATTTGGATACTACTAAAACCCGATAGATACCCACTCGATCCATTAGTTCTAGTAAAAAAAAATAGTAATGTAAATACATTTATTAAATATAAACATAGTAATAAGTTAAATTTAAAATCAAATTGGCAAAAAAAATATAAATTAATATATTATTATATTATTATTTTATTGGCTTAAGTTTGCTAAATTTATTGAAAAAAAAGATGGGTTCAGGTTTATAATTAGACAGATAGTTGGATGAAAAATCGAATTGATAGTCAGATGAGTAACTAAATAGATGACAAATTTTAGAGCAAACTCTATAAGACGAATTTAAATATAGAAGGAAACCTTATAGAGTTATAGGATTGGATTTATTATATCCTATAATATAATGAGTTCAGATTTTGTTTCATATGACCACCCAAACCCCATCCGTTACATCTCTAGTTTCGGATGATGCAATGTAATCTTAACACATGACAAGATGGCAAATCATCTTCGGGTATTTTCTCCTTTTGGATACACTCTTAAATACCACAAAACCCTCTCCTTAGAAAAAGCAGTAAGAAATGGCGCTTCATGCATCGAAACATCAGTAGCGAGGTCAGTGGTATTTTTCGATTTTACGCTGCGGAAAACTTCTCGAGTACTTGTTTCGTACAGTAGTACTTCGACTTGATGTGTGAATCAGAGTTGCAGATTAGACTACTACGTCGTATTTGTCATGCAATCGCAAATTAGCCCTGAAATCGCTAAGTTCTGCTTGTGTTTATTACACTCACTGCATGAGTAACTTAATTGAATCATCAAGATTTGTGAATGGATTTCAATGATTGCAAGTGAAGAGTTTCCATTTTTTTTAATGTTAACTTTAGTTGTTGAAACTTGGTCCTGAAATGTTTCAGAAATTTGATTGATTAATGTCGATAATCTATGTTGGACCCTGTTTGATTCCTATGAAGTGGTATGGGTTTACTTATGGCCGTCCTGATGAGTTTGACCCAGACTAATGACAGGATGCGACTACCAACTCGGAACAAGGTTTCTCCGGGGTTTGGGTTAATAGAAAGCATCAAACATGCACTGCATGTGTCAAAGATATCCTTTGATTTACTGTATAGACAGGCATTAGTGTAATGTAACTAGATCATAATTAATCGCTTTCCTGCAATTTCGCGGATAGAAGTGGAGCTGTGAAAGGGACCATGATACAACATATTAATTTGCTTTAATACTGTAAGTTTTGCATCATACTCGCTTGATTTTAGGGATTTGATTTTTGTGTATCCTTCCATGGCTTTACACCCCGTAGAGCTCTAGCAGCAAGTAAGAAAGTGAAAATGATGTATAGAGTTTAGCTGCTGGTGCTTAAAGGTCTGGTGGGAGAAAGCAGTGAAAATTTTGGAATTTTGTACTATTTCCATTGGACCTTACCCGTTAAATCAATTTGTACTCCAGTAGGAACAATAAATAAAATTGTAAAAGTGAAATTTTGTACTTTTAATATGTTGGAGAATGCTTTGCACTATGTAATTCTTGTGAAGAAGAGGGAAAAGTGAATATATTCGATGAAGTTTTTAAGTATATCGTCTTATGGTGTTAATACGGTATATATAAGCTCATATGGAGAAGGTTGTAAGTTTGAATTCTCTTTTAATCATCTATATGCCATCTAATTGTTACACATGAAGATTTGGGTTTCATGTGTCAGCTCAGATGTAAATGAAGTATCAACATATATACATATTGTACAAAGCTCTGATGGCTCAACCTCACACTTCTAAGGTGTTCTTATTTTTCTTCTTTTTGGTTGTCATAATGTCATGAATTTTTATTATGGTTTGTTTTTGTCACATTGAGTGTGGTCTTGGAATGGGGTTCTAATAGTAATTATGAAGTTCTTGTGCTTGGCAATGAGATGCAACTTCTTCTAGGTTCTTATAAAAAGAGGAACAGAATTTGTCTCCTCTTTCTAGGCTTGATGGTTCTATACTAGTAAATATAAATCTCGTTTAATGAAGCTCTTATCTTCTTAGATCCTTAACAATGAATGATCCCTGCAACCCCTATGCACCTATTAAATAATTCTTTGACCATGGTGGTAGTTTTGGGAGGTTTTTTAGTGGGATTTGATCCAAGCCATGCATTTTGTCATGGGAGCTCTAGTCTTAGTCACTAAGCCAGCCACTTAATATTGTCTTTTAGGAATGGGTGGGCAAAATAATGACTCACACATACTTAATAGTATTTACTTGGTATGTGTTTTCTGCATGCTCCTTGCTTGTCTTTTCCTTTGCAGTACTCTTGTATATTTAGTAGTGATGTTTTTTCTCGTTTACTTTTTGTATGACTATTGTGTTTTTTGCTAGCTTTTTTACCTCAAGTTTGTTTTTGTGCAAATGTCAGGCTGGGTTGCGGTTGCTTCTAAGCCCACTTGGATCTAATGTTGTAGTTCGAACAGCTTGGTGAGGTTTTCTTTTTTCTTTTTTCCCTTTTTTTCACTATTTTTATAATATATGAATTTTTGTAAAATATATTTGTACTTTTTTTTTCCCTCTTGTGTGTGTGTGTGTACTCATGGTTTGTGAACTCAAATGCTTTAATTGATTTATGTTACCATGCCTTTTTTATTCCTATAACTTTCTCTAACAATATTATATAACAAGCACAATAGATCACTGGCCTATGCCAGTGCTTTCTGGTGTACTTATTGGTTACAAAGCCCAATTATGCTGTTTGTAGGCAGGAGTAGATATTGCCTTCATTGTTCAGATCCCATTTGTGAAACTATTCGTGTTCCTTCAGTCTTTGGAAGTGCCATGTTCGTGACTCTGTTGTATTGTCCTGGGTCAATGTAGTTGTGTGGGCATTGTTTTCCGTGTGTGCTCAACTTTGAGGGCAATTGAGAGAAAGGACGAGAATGATCAACAGAAGTGTCTCTTATATTGGGCATGTTATAATTACATTTATGATCATTACTCCGATACCCTGCTTTTTTTTTTTTTAATAATAAAAAAAGCTAAACTTCTCGGTTATCTTTATAGGATCCATCTTTAGCAGCTTATTGCTATAGGCATAAGTGTTTCATGATATGGCTATTGCACCAAGTATGAAAAGATTTAGAACATGAATTCATTACTTTATTCCATTTATATTAATGGTTATATACACAATAAGAATAAGCAAAAAAGATTCTAAGATATAGATATGTTCTATTCAAATCTAGGCTGGCAAATTGATAGCAGCAAATGAATTCTTAGGGGTTACATCAAATCTTCCCACCATGCCGAGGATTCGTATCATTTTAGGTTTCATATATTTGATGCAAAAGACATGGACTTTGCTAGGATGTAGCTTATTGTTTATAATTAATGGTGTAGGCTTCCTCATCCTTCAATTTTGGAATTGATGAGTCTTCTATCAATTCTTACATGTTTCATTTGGTTATATTGACTGGATTTCTTAACAAAGCTCATAGCAGGTTTATTATTGCAGTAGACATCTGCATCTGATAAAAATCACATTTGTTAGCCTTTGTAATCATATGGTCACTGTAGACATCTGCATATTGTAAAATGGCATTTGATATGCTTTTGTAACCAGATGACTTCATACATCCTTTATGCATATGCTCAACATTTCACTTCAGCAATCCTAAAGGCTACCATATTTTGCGTTTTGCTTATCTGTATGGGAGCTTGGTTAAGAAACCATGTCGAATATTTGGAGCATTGTCTGGTCTATGTGCTAAAGAGGGCTAAATTTAAGCCTTCTCAAATGTCCAGCCTCATGAAAGGAATTTGTTGAACCATTTGTTTTCAGATATTTTATTGTGCATGCTAGGCTTTAGAGTAGGTTGTCTCCTTATCTGCTATCTTGGAATGCCATTGATGATTTTAATTAGGCTTTAGTGAAGATGCGAACATATGCTTGGAAATCATTTTTTATCTGTTAATGGAATTATTTAAATGTTTCAAAATGTTCAAAATTTTCTTTGAGAAGGCATGCTCAACTTGTGCAGGTATGGTCATCAGTAAATGATATAAGCCATTTTTAGCCCTTGAGACATTAATGGTTTTACTATGCATTGAATGGAATGATTGTGAAGATATATAAGTTTGTCTGGGATAGTTGTTTTATGGAAATTTGGCTAGAGTGCAAGGCTCACACTGAAAAGTTGACTCCCTATATTCACCAAATATGGATATATTTTTCGAAGTATTGAAAGCTATGATGTCCGAGCCTCATATGCCATAATAAAACATCAGAATCCAAAGTGGCAGCAAAGATGAAATTACATCAGAATGGAACATGACTAGGGATTTCATGTTACTTGAGGAGTATTCACCTGTGTAGAGATGTGATAAAGCCCATTCTTTGGTTTAGCATTGGTAATTGTCTTCCCCGAAGAAAGTCCCTGAAATTCACAAAAACGAGGGAAAAATATTACCATACAATTTTTTATTTTTAATTAGTTCACTGACTGATAACAAATTGTATTTTAACATATGGACATAAGTAGTAGAGTTCAATTTCGAACTTAGCATTTCGTGGCTCCTTTCCCAGAATATGGATCACATTAACATCAGCCACCCATATTGTTAGTTCCTTCTTGTAGTTATGAAAATTCTCAAAATTATTTATGAATTTTGTCATGTGGTTAGAAACTCTAGCATCCGCCATCAATTCACCTTATGCCACTGATAATAAAGAGTAAGATTGTTTACCTTTATGAGCAACAACAATACTTGTTTCCAAATTGGTTTCTCTAATTATCTGGTGTATGAGAGCCATAATCTGGGTTGTTTGTTGTTTGTTGCCCTTTCATGGATCTAAACACTTAGTCTACCAGCACTTGATCTACTCAGAGGGATTGTTTCTATGGGATCATTCATACTCTTGTAAGTGTTTTTCTAGAATTATGGGACCAAGTGGAATAAATTTATTATCACTGGGGATTATATCAAAATTCAAAAATATGGGGTAGGAAACAATTCTTTTAAATCCCACGAAGGAGGAAACTTACAATAAATGTAATGAATATGAATAATGGCAACTTCTATATAAACTAATAAGAGCCACAAAAGGAAAGCTTAAAATAAGAAGAGGTGTGGTTGACACCTGTGCAACTGGCTTCCAACCATCCAAGTATGTGTGGTTGGCCACTTGTGCAACAGCCCTGCAACCATCCAAATATATGTGGTTAGCCACCTGTGCTACCACCACAAAATCATCAGACAACAAGCATATGGAGCTACAACCACTTCTTCTCTCAGCAGGAAGTCTAGATGGTATCTTGCCAAAACTAGGTGGGGATGTTTACATTATCCGACAAAGTAGACTATGACCAAAATAGAAGTTTGATTGTTGATTTAGTACTTTGTGAAATTTCAATGACCTATGGTGGTTTCCAGCCTAAGCTATAGTCAAACATATATATGATTGATAATGTTTAGATGTTGCTGTTTACCAGCAACTGAATTTTGGTATTGGTATATAGAAACTAGCTAACTGAAGTAAGTTTTGATGGAATATCCAACAAAAGTAAGAATAATGAGAGAATACTTCATAAGTTATTTTCTTAATAAATCATTTCTCTGTCCGTCATATATGTTTCAGAAACTTTTCATCATTGAAATTGCATAGGAAAGGCCAATTTGGAATTTGCGTAGTTGTTGTTGTATGGAAATTTCATTTGCTTATTGTTTGGAAGCAAGATATCATCTTCAAGATATTAGTGCTCTGGACCCATTGTATAAAAGTGAACATTCCGATGTGTAGTGAGTTTGGATCTTGTGCAGTGTGTTAATGGATTTTTGTTGCCAATCCTTTCTAGTGGATGTGGCATAGTTGCTGTTGGTGTATTATTAACCAAGTAGCTAGTAAAAAATGTTTGACTGTTACTATTTATATTCACCCTTTTCCTCAGATGCACTCGATATCCAGAATCTGCTGTTTTACTTAAGTCAGTAAGTTCGTGCCTGGTTTTATCTTTCTTTGCTATGTGCAATCTCAACTGTCTGCTCTTCTGCTCTGTTGCTTATTTTTTGAAGCAAGACTAACATAATAAGATGAGAATCTACCTCCCAACGTGACACTATAATCATGTTTTCACCTAACAGAAAAATCATCAGTTTGCAGACTCCAATAATGTCCTATTTTTCTGGAAGAAATTGCTATTTATATGTTATATAGGCAGCATATAGAAGTTGATTAAACGGCAACTTTGGCCAGATATGCAATTACCTACACTCCATGTCATTTAATTATATCCCATTACCTGGGAAACAAAGAAGTCATCTGTCCCACAGGACCATGTATGGTTCATTGCATGCATTACTAATGTCTCTTGGTATTGTCCAAATATTTGTTTTACAAGAGAGATTCTTGGTTGGACATAACTATAAATCCATTTGTGCCTCTGACAAGTTTGTGCTGCTTATATTTGCAGCTTATGGATCCTTTGGCATTGTCAAAATCCTTGTAGACAAACTAGTATCTTGGTATGTTTCTTATCGTTTTGGCTTTATTCATGCAATTGCAGAGTTCTTTTTCCATATGATATCTCAATGTCCTATCAATTAGAAGGTTCATTATACCAGTCATTGAATCAAAATGCATGTTTACTTTACATTTTTCCGCTGTTTTGATCTAAGGTTTTATCGCCCTTTTCATTTCCTCTCTTTTGATTTCATTTTTTTGAGTCCATGGGCAGAATACGATATATAGTTTTTCTAGCATTATTAAAATATTATCATCACTTATTGTGAAGCTTGCTTAGTGTGCAAGACATGTCGTCGAAATCATTTGTTTGAATGATTAATGTGGTGCATAAAAATTGCATATTTACTGAAACAAATATCATTCTATATATATTTATTAATCTGGCAATTAAGCTTTCATTATCTATCAGGTTTTCTATGTATCATCATTTGAAATTTGTTTTCCTAAGGTTTCATTTGTATCGTCACTTGAAGTTTGCCTTCCGAGTCTGGCTTCAGCTTCCCACCTTTGATGTGAGTTTCATGAGATACCATATATGGAGTTGATAATTCTTGGCATAACGTAATGAATAGGTATTTTTCTTTCTTAGTAGACTTTCATATTTGAGTTCTTTTATTGGATGCTTTTAGGTCTTCCATTGAGAAAATGCATGTATTATTCCAGCAAATTCAAGTTGTAGGTTGGCTTCCACATGGATTTGTGTAATACTCAATGCAAACATATGCCACAGATAAATTAATGAAACATAAAATAAGTTGAAAATACAAATCTTTTTTAGCTAGGTTTTGTTGAAACATATGTCTAAATTAAACAAAATATATGTCGAAACCATACCAGTAGAAAATGCCTTCTTATTTTTATCTAGACAATTTTGATTATCATTCCATCACTGGCATACTATTTTCTTAAACATGGTGCACTGTCATTTGAAGTTGTTGATTATCATCCAATTTGGTTGTAATAATATCTTTTCAATCAATGAGTCAATCTTCTTCCATTATGGACAATATGGATGCAGAGGCCATTGTTTTACCTAGGAAGTGGTGCATGATTGCTTATTGACATGCTTGAGAATTCATATCTTGATTAGAAATATTTCATATCAGCTTTCCGGAATACCATAGCGAAGATGTATTTGCTGATTTTTTAAAAATCTTTTTTAATTTTAATATATTTTTTAATAATCTTCAATAAATAGAGAATTGAAATAAATGGAAAGTGGGGGGAATAAACCCATTGGCAACCACTAATCTACAAATCTTTTTATGATAGTGTTGGGCACAACATTCTTCAATTTTAAATACCTTTTTTTTTTTTTTTTTAATTGAGCCAATTGAATCACAAAATGCAACTCTCTTATATTTCGGTTCTGTTAAAGAAGAGTCTAAATGGTTACCGTCCAGTTTAAGGGGTCGAACCGAACCATTTAACTTTTAAACATTAAAAAAAGTTTTTTTGTTTATTTATAACTTTTAAACATTAGATATTAGGGTCACATAATATTTTACTCTAATATCACGTATATATGTAGTATGTTAGAATAGACTTGAAATGGAATTATAATTTTGAATTCTAATACCATTCTTCTGTTTAGATGTATCTTTGAGAGTGAATTGAGTAAGATTTTCAATCTGTAGATTTATTAGGAAAAATTGTAATTCTATTCCAATTTATGAAATGTAAATTACTTTTTTAACTACATTAACGTTATTTATAAATATAAATGTTGTATATATACATTTCGTATTATATATTTTACATAATACACCATTAAATGTATTATATATCTAATGATATTAAACAAGAAATCTTTTGCTCATCTCAAAACTTTTCAGATCGTTTTCCTATGATATTAATTTTAAATTCTTCTTAAAATTGGTAGACATGCATCAAATTAAAATAAAGCGGTATAATTGAGTTTATAACATGCAATCATTTAATTGCTACAATAGAAATTTAAATACATTATAAAAGAGAAATATTATAAATAACCATAGCATTAATGTAAAAGAATGATTTTTTTAGTTAGTATTATAGATTTATTAAGAATATATGTTACTTTAAATTCGCATTAAAAAATACTTTTAGCATGGGATAATATGTATATCTAAAATTATTAAATACATGACATGATATAATTCTTGGCTGTTGGCAATTCTCAAGCGTAAGGAAATCTGTGGGTGGTAATGAGTGCCTTGATAATTCAATTCTTTTTGAGACTGCAGCTTTGCTTCAGAGAAGAATTTTGCTTCATTTAACCAAAATATTATGGGTGCTTTGGAAGCATCTTCCACTTTCCATGTATTATAGAGTTTTTCATATGTGATAATTTGCCTTTAACAATTTTATCCATAATCTGCTTTTCTCAGCCATAATGTTCAAAATGCGATGTTCCAATGGGTGATCTCATCAGTTAACTTCCTTAATCTATTCTTTTTTCCTTCCCAATTGCAGGGCTGTTTTGCTGTTCAATGCCTGTGTTCTAGTGGCTACTGAGACATTTGCGCTAAATTGAGAATGCTCCATGCTTAGCTATGCTGACAGGTGATTTACCTCATCAGCGGGCAAAACAATTGTACATAAATCACCTTCGTCCAATCTTCTTAAGGCATCAGGCTAGAATTGATTATACTTTCGACTTTCTGTATGTTGAAATGGTGAATTTACTTGTCACATGTACTTCTCTTACTGCTAATGCTGAAGATTAGTACTCTGGAATATGCAGCATACCGACTACAGCTCCTTTTGTTGTTCAGGTCAAGCTTATTAGTGTGCACCATGGAGAAATTCAGGTAGTGTTGAGACAAAATATTTGTGAAAATAATTCTTTTCTATATTTCTATTGTACATACATAGACACATATATATACACTGAACATGTGACTGTTGACATATCCAACCTACTACAATAATAATTATGTTACATATGAAACATAACACTACAACATAGGAAACATAATACTTTAACACTCCCCCTCAAGCTGAGGCATAGATATCTATCATGCCCAGCTTGTTACACAAATATCTAACTCGACTTCCATTTAGTGCTTTTGTGAAAAAGTTTCCAAGTTGTTTTTCAGTCTTCACATATCCTGTAGAGATTAAGTTTTGCTGTATCTTTTCACGAACAAAGTGGCAATCAATTTCAATATGTTTGGTTCTTTCATGGAATACCGGATTAGATGTAATATGAAGAGCAACTTGGTTATCACACCACAGTTTTGCTGTTAAAGGAACCTTAAATCTAATCTCAGCCAAAATTTGGTTTATCCACATCACCTCACATATAAATTGAGCCATAGCTCTGTATTCTGATTCTGCAGTAGATCGTGATACAATATTCTATTTCTTATTTTTCCATGAAATTAGATTTCCCCCAAGAAAACACAATAGCCCGTAATGGATTTTCTATCTCCTTGGAACCACCTCAATCAGCATCAGAAAAACATTCTATGCAAGAATGAACATGATTTTGGTATAGTATGCCTTGTCCAGGAACACTTTTCAAATAGCATAAGATTGTTTTACAGCAGTCCAGTGATGAATTGTTGGAGAAGACATGAACTGATTCACAATACTGACAGAATACACAATATCAGGATGAGTTACTGTGAGATAATTTAGCTTCCCAACCAACCTCCTGTATCTTCCAGGATCTTCAAATAATTCTCTATCTTTAGTGAGCTATATATTAGGTGTCATTGGGATGTTACATGGTTTTGCTCGTAGCTTTCCTGTTTCAAACAACAAGTCGAGTACATACTTTCTTTGAGACAAAAAAATACCTTTCTTGTTCCTCATTACTTCAATACCCAAAAAATATTTCAATGATCCCAAGTCCTTTGTCTGAAATTGGCTATGAAGAGATTCTTTCAGAGCGTATATTCCTTTTTTATCATTTCCAGTAATAATTATATCATCTACATAAACAACAAGAAGAATAATCCCACATGAAGAATTTCTATAAAACACCGAGTGATCAGACTTACTTTTGATCATCCCAAACTTTTCAATTGCTTGACTAAATTTACAAACTATGCACGAGAACTTTGCTTTAAACTGTATAAGGATTTATGAAGGCGACAAACTTTTCATTCCTCCCCCGAGTAACAAACCCAGGTGGTTGCTCTATATAGACTTCTCTTGAAGATCTCCATGTAAAAAGGCATTTTTAATATCCAATTGATGTAAAGGACAATCATAAGTAGTAGCTAATGAGATAAATAGTCGAACCGATGTTAATTTAGCTACTGGAGAGAAAGTGTCAGAATAGTTACACCATAAGTTTGAGCGTAACCCTTAGCCACAAGACGAGTTTTGAGGCGAGCAATAGATCCATTTGGATTGACCTTAATGGTAAATACCTATTTGCAACCAATAGCCTTTTTACCTGCATGCAAGTTTACCAAATCCCATGTACCATTTGCATCTAAAGCATTAATCTCATCTATCATTGCAGTATACCAACCAGGATGGGACAAAGCCTCGTGAAGAGTACGAGGAGAGGATACATTATCAAGGAAGGCAACAAAGGAAGATGTTGAAGATGATAGATGGTCATATGACACAAAGGAGGAGATAGGGTAAGTACATTGTCTTTTACATTTACGAAGTGCTATTGGAAGATCAAGATCACTTGAAGTTGGATCTGTTGAAGAAGAAGAGATTGGTGCAGGACATGAAGCTGGTGGTGTTCGTCTTCGAGAATACACATGTTGAATTGGAGGCCGTGAGGTTGTCAGCAGTGGCAGTGGTGATTGTGGTGTAGTACTTGAAGACTGATGTGAAAGCTCATATAGCAGTATATTGTCCTCCTCTTCATGTGTTGAGGGCTCAAGGGATGAAAAAAATGGAGTGTTTTCTGTAAAAGCAACATCAATTGATACAAGGTACTTATCAAGTCAAGGAAAAAAACATCGGTATCCCTTTTGAACTTGTGAATATCCCAAAAAGACACATTTAAGAGATTTAGGGTCAAGTTTTGTGACTTGTGGACGAATATCACGAACAAAACATGTACTACCAAATATCCTAAGTTCAATAGGAAATAATGGCTTGGTAGGGAACAACACTTTATAAAGAATTTCTCCCCTAAGAACAGATGAAGGGAGACGATTAATCAAAAAACAGGCAGTAGAGACTGCATCAGCCCAAAACTGTTTAGGTACTTTCATTTGAAATAAAAGAGATCTGTCAGTCTCAAGAAGATGTCTGTTTTTCCTTTCAGCTACTCCATTTTGAGAAGGAGTATCTGCACAAGAACATCGATGAAGAATGCCATTTTGGAGCATGGATGTCTGAAATGAATGAGAAAGATATTCCTTGGTGTTATCACTTCTTAATGTACATACAGAGACATTGAAATGTGTTTTTATTTTAGCACAGAAAGCAGAAAAATGATAAAACACTTCTGAACGATTTTTCATAAGATAAAGTCAAGTCATGCGAGAATAATTATCCACAAAAGTAACAAAATAACGAAAACCTATCTTATAGACAACGGGACATGGTCCCCATACATCTGAATGAACTGATTCAAAAGGTTGACTAGCTCTTTTATTGATTCGAGATAATCTTGACAAACGATGATGTTTAGCAAAATGACACGATTCACAATCTAAATTAGAAATTTGAGAAAATTGAGGATAAAGTTTCTGTAACAAAGATAAAGAAGGGTGTCCAAGACGGCAATGAGCTTTAAAAGGTATTAAGACGCTTGAGCATGCAACAGAACTTGACATTTGTGTATCCAGTATATAGAGACCACCTGATTCATGTCCTCTACCAATAATCTTCTTCGTCATGAGATCCTGAAATAGACAATGATCAGGATAAAATGAGATACAATAATTCATTGTTCGAGTAATTTGACTTACTGACAATAAGTTAAACGAAAATTGAGGTAAACTTAACACAGAGGATAAGGAAATGAAAGAAGTAGGATTAATTGTGCCAGATCTAAAAACATGTGATTTGGAGCCATCTGCAAGAGTGACATTCATAGGAGATGTGTATGGTTGGTATATGGAGAAGAGATTTGGGCTACCTATCATATGATCTGTAGCACCAGAATGATGACCCACTTAGATGATGAGGAAAGAAGACACTGAGTTGGTTTACCTGATTCAGCACAAGCAGACAAATGATGAGAGGAAGCTTTCAAAGCCTCTTGATACTGGGAAAATTTGGCAAACTCATCAGCGGAAACTGTAATTGTCCTCTCAAAATTTGGTACAACCTTGATAGAGGCAATATGTGCGAATGGTCTCTTCAGAGTACGATTCTGTAACTTCTTGCAAGTACGCTTTATATGTCCTGGTTCATGACAGTAATAACACACTACTCCCCTTGAATTTTGACTTCGAACATTATCTCCCCATTTCCCATGAGTGAAGGAACGACTATTTTGACCAACAAAAGCACTATTGGAGTGTGATGATGTAATAGGTATATGCTTCTCTGTACGAAGAATCCTAGTAAAGGTTTCTTGAATAGATGAAATCTCAGAACTAGAGAGAATTTGGGTTTTGACACCATCAAATTCAGGACGAAGCCAGCCAAAAAACTCATTATTGCCATCTGTTCTCGTTGAGTTTGCTAAACTTTCACATCGGGACTAAAAGGTAGTAATACATTTAATTCCTCATATATCTTCTCGAAGTTCATAAAATAGCTGGTAAGAGACTCATCCAGCTGTTCAGCACGATAAAAACCCTTATATACATCATATATTCGGGAAATATTTCCTCTTCTAGAATACATAAACTCCAAATAATCCATTAACTCCTTCACGTACTCACAATGATCAACCAAAAGTATAATCTCAGTATCAATAGAATTTCTTAATTGTAAAAATATCCTAGCATCATCACGTAACCATGCTTGTTTCTTATTATCTTCTGGAGGATTTTTAGTAAGATGATCTTCTTTTTCAATACTTCGCAAATATACCCGTACAATTTTACTCCACGCAATAAAATTATTTCCATTCAATTTGTGTTCAGTAATCGTGGTGGATATTGGAATCATATAAATGATAGACTTATTATCTATGGGATCCATTTTCATCAAAATATATATATACATATATATATATGTATATATAAAATACCCAACCAAATCAAATAACACCAACGGAATCCAAATACACAATAAAATTACGATAATCCCAGAAACCAAATCCACATCCTCAAAAGTCCACCCAGCCAATAAAATCACGATAATCCTGGGCAGCAACACCACAATCAACAACGATATATTTTTTTTTTTACCAAACAACTTCCGATGAGAATGAATAAGGTCTACCCAACATCAAATGAGGTAGAATCAACCTTACCAAGATGTTTCGACGCTTTCAAACGGCGGAAGAGTCCTTCACGCGCTGCCACACGCCTCTACAGAGCTGGAACGCCGAAACCTTTGAAAGGCGCGTGAGACTCACGTGCTGCGCTTCTAGTCGCCAGACTTTAAGGGTTAGTCGGGGGTCCTCCGTCTTCCTAGGCCGGCGGTGACGAAAAAGTAATGCTCTCACGGTCACTTAAGGGAAACTCGTTGCTCACTGGGCAACGTCAACGAGAAGAAAAAAAAAATTAAGTTAAAACCCTAATTTAAGAAAAGCACCGTGTTGCTCTGATACCATGTTGAAACAAAATATTTGTGAAAATGATTCTTTTCTATATTTCTATTGTACATACATAGACACATATATACACTGAACATGTGACTGCTAACATATTTTACCTACTATAATATTAATTATGTTACATAAGAAACATAACACTACAACATAGGAAACATAATACTTTAATAGGTAGCGAGGACCATGGTGATGAAAATGATGGGATTAGGTCATGACCTATTCCTTCAACAAGGAATTGCCTCCTCCATTAGTTGCAAATTTATTGCTTGTATCTCTGTCTGAAGTGCTTATATTGTGTCTTTTGCTCAGAATCAGGCAACAAGAAATGCTTCTGAGCAAGAACTGGTGCAGAGGCACAATACAATAGAAGGCCAGAGGACATTAACCTGGGATGAAGAATCCGGGGATGATCCCTGAACTTCCTTTAAATGTCAATTTCTCTCTTTCCCAATTAGGAGGTATGGATTTCATTGATTTATTTCTGTAAATTAAGTAATACTTGACTTCATGTCCATTTTAAATTATGCATGTAAGACCCCTGAGCTTGTATACATTGTGAATATATAGCTTGCTTTGATTGCAATCACGCTATTAAGTATGTTCATTCAGATGTTTCACATATTCTAGTTTCTATTTACTCGTGTAAGTCTGTAGCTTCTATGAAAATATTTGTCAGGGTTATTGAATGCTTCGTATTGTCTCTCTCTATTATATTTCAGTGAAAGAAATATTTATCTCACCAGAGGAATCTAGACTGCAAACTTCAAGCTCAGAAGCTATTGTTTCTCTAAAATCTGCTAAAACTCTGCAGTAATTCCCATGATCTGCCAATCTTGCAGTGGGGTAACCCAGAAATTAGGTGTGAATGATGGACTCCCCTCGCGTGTTATCAACATGTTGCTAGGGGAAGTGTGCATGGGTGGTCCTTACGTGGGTGTTTCAATTTTTATTAAGATTCAGGTAACTCTATGCTGTTGTAAGGAAAAGTTAAAACTTGACAATGAAATGGTAATCTGTGTACACCCTGGCACTGGCAACTGGCTGTAATAACATCTGCTTGGCCACTAGTCCCTGCTGTTGGCCAAAGTGGATGGAGCCTATGGTTCTGGTCCTAGGGGTATTCTTCTATATACCAGCCTGTGGGGCTATGCCATCCTTATGGTTGTATGCTCGCTAACACCTCAGAAGAAATTGCAAACAAAAATCAGTCTGGCTGTCAACACCAGATAATTGTGGTTGGTGGTATGGCCAAAATTCGATGGTCATGTGAATGAAAATACTAGCAGGAAAGATTACAGGTGGGACAGCATTTAAACCTGTAAATTGTGCATGATCATGAAAACGGTAGGCATATCAACTTGTTAAACTATATATTATTTTATTTTGTACAGCTGGCATATTTTACACGTGTATTTGATCTAAGTGTGAATAGATCTCCTCTGCTTTTAGTATATAACCCCTCTTGTAACAGAAAGTTGTTAAGAAGTTCTTTCAGAAATAATATCTTTTCCTTCAGTGCTCTGTTTTTTTTACCTTTCTTCCACACGATCATGTCTTCCTTCTTTGCTGCTGTTCGTGGCTTCGATCATCAAGATTTGTTCAACATGGTATCAGAGCAGACGAATCTGGTATAATTCTTCACGTTTACTTTCAATATTCGATTATTGTTTTTCCTTGAAGAACATTGAATATGAGCGGACAAATTAGGGATTTGAATTCGCAATTAGGTATGCTAGATCCACTTTATTTGTCTGGTTCAGATATACCTGGAATGGTTCTTGGAAACTTAAAATTCAATGGATCTAATTTCTTATCTTGGAGTAGATCTGTGCGTATGGCTCTAGGAGCTAAAATGAAATTAGGATTTGTTGATGGAAAGGTTTCTAAACCAGAGGAAGGAACTACTGATCTAATAAGATGGACTAATTGTGATTTTATGGTGCGTTGTTGGATTCTCAATTCTATGGAAAGTGATTTTTCACAAAGTTTCCTATATGTTGAATCTGCACAAGAGCTTTGGAAGGATATATGTGAGCAGTTGGACATTCTAATGGTCCAATGATATTTCAAATTCAACATGAGATTTCTAATCTTAGGCAAGGATCTATAACTGTGTCTGCTTATTATAACAAGTTGAAGAGTTTATGGGATGAATTACATGCTTTGAATCCATATCCTATATGTGATTGTGGAAGACTTACCTATTGTGCTTGTGCTTTTAAAGAACGTATGCAAGATTTTGAGTCTCAAAGTAAAGTCATACAATTTCTTATGGGACTGTCTGATGTTTTTGAATCTGTTCGGAATCAAGTCTTGCATCTGATCCTATGCCAAGTGTACATAAGGCTTTCTATCTTGTGATGCAAGTTGAGAAACAAAGGCAAATCACTACTTCTTTCAATTCAGATTCAGAAGTAGCTTTTAATGCAGCTCGTAGTTCCATTAGATCTGTTGCTCCTGTTAAAAGAGACATACGTAAAGCAAAGATGCATTGTCGACATTGTAATGTGGATGGACATAACATTGAAAGCTGTTTTGAGCTAATTGGTTATCCCGACTGGTATAAAGGGAAAAGAAATAAGAAAGGACATAATAAGGTTGCTGCTGCGCATGTTAATTCAGCTCCTTCTATTGGTTTTTCAACTCCTTTTGATCATTATGAGGATGCTTCGGGTAATCATACTAAAAGTTGTAGTTATGCTAATGAGGATATCTCACAATCACGCTCCCATATGGATTCTCACATGCTTCAAACTGTGTGTAATGAGGTTTTGCGTATGATGAAGACTTCTACAAATGTTGATAAAGCAAATGGTGCTGTGAATTTTGCTTCAACATCTCATTTTTCTGGTAAGTCTTTTCCTCATTTATGTTTGAATGCTATGAATAACAATGAATCTATTTGGATTGTTGACACGGGAGCTACAGATCACATGACTCCTTTTGACTCCATTTTGCATCATAAATATCAGTTACAAACACCTATAAACATACACTTACCTGATGGACAAATCAAAAGAATTACATATGCAGGAACAGTGCATATTAATCCTCATATTACTCTTACACATGTCCTTCTTGTTCCTGATTTTCACCATAACCTACTCTCAGTAAGTAAGCTTTTGCAAGCTTCTTCTTTAATTACTCACATCAATAAACAAACATGCTTGTTTCAGGACCAGAAATCTGATTGTGTTCTAGCTAAAGCTACCATGATAGGAGGACTTTACATATTGGGAGCTGACTCTTCCAGTTCTGGTGTGTGTCCTTTGTCTTCACCACATCTTAGTCCTAGTCAATCTTTGTTTGTGTCACAATGTAATAAAGCTGATAAAGCTGTTTCAGCTTTGGATGTTTTTCATGCTAGACTTGGACATCCTTCAATTTCTAAGCTTACTCATATTGAGTCTTGTAAACACTTTCCTATAAAAAATTTTCTTTGTAATACTTGTCAATTAGCCAAAATACATATATTACCTTTTCATTCAAGTGAGAATGTTTCATCCTTTGCTTTTGAATTGCTACATGTGGATGTTTGGGGCCCTTATCACATACACTCCATTACAGGCGCAAGATATTTTTTGACAATAGTGGATGATTTTACTTGTTGTACATGGACCATTTTATTGAGTTCTAAGACACAAGTGGCTACTCATTTAGCTCATTTCTTTGCCTATACACAAAACCATTGCCAACCTTACCCAAATACATACGTTCAGATAATGGTAGTGAATTTCTTTCACATCACTGTCAATCTCTTTTTCATCATCATGGAATAATTCATCAAAGAACCATACCCTATACACCTCAACAAAATGGAAAGGTTGAACGCAAACACCGTCATCTCATAGATACATCAAGGGCTTTGCGTTTACATGCCAATTTACCTAAATCCTTTTGGGGTGAATGTGTTTTGACAGCCACTTACTTAATAAATAGACTTCCTGTGTCTAGACTTCATTGGAGAACACCATATGAGATGCTTTTTCATAAAAAGCCAATGTATGATAATCTTCGTGTTATGGGTTGTCTTTGTTATATTCCTATCTTAGGGAATAACAAAGATAAATTTGATGCTAAAGGATTGAGATGTGTTTTCTTAGGATATTCTTCTAATCAGAAAGGTTATCGTGTTTATGCCTTGGAGGAACAGAAAATCATCCATAGTAGAGATGTGATATTTTTTGAAGAGCATTTTCCTTTTAAGCAAGATGATAACATTCTCACTTCTACTCCATCTTATCCATCAAACACTTTATCACATACTTCTTCATTAAACACTCCAAACATTGTCCCTTTGGTCTCTTTTCCTGACCAATCTCTTCAGATTTTTTTGTATCTCCCGGCACTACTGAATTCCCAGATGTCATTCATGATTTTACCGAACAAACACATCCTGATACCTCTGTTTCTACAGACTCTGTTGGTTTAAGACGTTCTACTCGTGTTTCACATACTCCTCAATGGCTCAATGATTATGTACATTCTGTACATCAAATTCCTTCCACATCCTCTGCCATGTTTCATTCAGATTCTGGTTCATCCTTTAAATCATCTACTCTTTATCCTTTATTCAATACCTCTACTTTTTCCACCTATCCAACTGATTATGTGACAGCTTTAGCTTGTGTGTTAACAACTAAAGAGCCTTATTGTTATTCACAAGCTGTTCAAGATACAAAGTGGGTGGAAGCAATGAACAATGAGATAGCTGCTCTTGAGAAAAATCACACTTGGGAATTGACATCTTTGCCTAATGGTAAAAAGGCTATTGGTTCCAAATGGGTTTACAAAATAAAATATCAAGCTGATGGTAGTGTAGAAAGATATAAAGCTAGATTAGTAGCCAAGGGTTATACACAAATCGAAGGGGAAGACTATCATAGCACTTTTTCTCCAGTTGCTAAGCTTTGTACTTTGCGCATTTTACTTGCTGTTACAGCAATCAAAGGTTGGTCTCTTTTCAAGTGGATATAAACAATGCTTTTTTACATGGATCTTTGGATGAGGAGATCTATATGTTACCACCTGAGGGATATTCTAAAGCGAAACCAGGTCAAGTGTGTCGATTATTAAAGTCATTATATGGGTTGAAACAAGCATCTAGACAATGGAATCTAGAGATGTCCAAATTCTTGATTGCTCAGGGTTTTCATCAATCTCGCAATGACTACTCCCTTTTCATTCGATCGGACTCAAGAGGTTTGGTTATCGCTTTGTTGTATGTTGATGATCTCCTTATCACAGGAGATAATTCTGATGACATTGCTGTTTTGAAGACTCGATTACATGCTGCTTATACAATCAAGGATCTTGGAGAGGCTCGATTTTATTTAGGCCTTGAAATTAACCGCACAGCTGATGGCATTCATTTGAGTCAGCACAAGTTCATCACTGACATTTTGTTTGATGCAGGTTTAAGTGGTGCACAACCTACTAAAACCACTTTTCCTTCTCATTTGAAACTTGATAACATTCTGGGGAACTTTTATCTAATCCTAGTTTTTATCGACGTTTGGTTGGTCGGCTCTTATATCTCACTCTTACTCGTGTTGATATTTGCTTTGCTGTTCATAAACTTAGCCAATTCTTGGCACAGCCGCGTACTCCTCATTTGCAAGCTTTATTTCATGTTTTGAAATACTTAAAAGGAAGTATTGGAAAGGGTATTTTCTATCATCCCAATCCTCTTTATCTTTACTTGGCTACTCGGATGCAGATTGGGGATCTTGTCCTATAGATCGAAAATCTGTTAGTGGTTTTTGTGTCTTTCTTGGTTCATCCTTGATCTCTTGGAAATCAAAGAAACAGAGAACTGTTGCTACTTCATCAGCTGAGGCGGAGTATCGAAGCATGGCAGCACTCACTAAAGAACTTTTGTGGATTTCTTATGTGTTGAAGGATTTACAGCTTGATCTTTCTTTGCCTATTACCATGTGTGTTGATAATAAATCTGCACAACTCATTGCTGATCATCCTTGTTTACATAATAGAACCAAACACATAGAGGTGGATATTCATTTTGTGCGAGATTACATTGCGAAAGGATTTTTGAAGACAGTTTATGTTCCTTCTAAGCTTCAACTTGCTGATCTTCTTACAAAATCTGTCACTGAATCTCAGTTGATATTTTTTTGTCACAAGATGGGTCTCTTAGAAGCTCCATCTTGAAGGGGGGATGTTAAACTATATATTATTTTATTTTGTACAGCTGGCATATTTTACACGTGTATTTGATCTAAGTGTGAATAGATCTCCTCTGCTTTTAGTATATAACCCCTCTTGTAACAGAAAGTTGTTAAGAAGTTCTTTCAGAAATAATATCTTTTCCTTCAGTGCTCTGTTTTTTTTACCTTTCTTCCACACGATCATGTCTTCCTTCTTTGCTGCTGTTCGTGGCTTCGATCATCAAGATTTGTTCAACACAACTCTAGGAACAAGGTCTTTTGATATTTAAAACAAAACAAGCTAGATTATTGTTGATTTATGTCGTTGTTATATTTCTTACATTGTATTCAATAGAGTAACCTCGGTGCCCTCATACTATTCAAGAGATTGTGTTCATAGTTCTTCATATTGCCAGCCCAAAGTTCTGGGCCACATGCTGTGTGGGCTAATAAGATGCAATGAGAAGTTCATGAAGACTAATCAAAATGAAGAGGAATTCCAGGGAGAAAATAAGATAAAAGCTCTAATATAAAAACTTCAATGGTACATGCATGTCTGGATGAGTGGCGTGTTAGTATCGTAAAAATGCTAGTATATGAAAACATGAATGATAGTTTTCTAAAAGTTATCCACTATTATCTAATATATCCAAACAACTGTTAATAAATCTTTTGTTTTTCGGTAAATATTAAGCACAAAATTAGGCCAATTGGAACATTACAAGTGCATTCACATGACTTTGTGGAAAACGAGACCACTGGAATTTGAATTACATATTTAGTCTATAACTAACCACCAATGAAAGAATGAAAGCCTTGATTCGAAGCACATGGCAAGTCTGTTCTAACGAAAAAAGGACTAGTAAACTACAAAAGGGTCATGGAAAATTAGAACTACAGAGAGCAACATGAGAGGCCTTCGAGCAGCCAGAAACAATCTTCCTTTGAATTCACCACCACCATGTGATCTACAGTAGGACCCAAGCTGTTGAAGTGACGACGGTGCCCGTGTAAGTTTCTTAGATCAATGCAATTTTATGTATTTCAGTACAGTGTTTTTTTTTTCTTTTGTATTTTTAGGCTTAATTAATCCTAACTTGGGCACGAATGCACGATCACTTGTCTTTTTAATAATATGGTCCCCTGATATGATATTACCCTTCTATTATAGTGGATCCAGGTTTTAGATTTCCTTATTGGTCTATTCCATTCATAACTTGGTCTGTTAATACATCTACTTTTGCGTGAAAGTGTTCCTTTTTTTTTTTTTTTTTTTTTTTTTTTTTTTTCCTTTTCCTCTCCTTTGTAATGATACAATATTTTGATGTAAGTCATTCCACTCCTCATTCAGTTTTTCATGCTTGAGTTGATATTTTCTCCAATAAGAATTTGTAAATAATAATTAATTTTCTTGCAAATATGGAATGGCGTTCTTATTAGCCTTGCACTATAAAAAATTGCCAAATACAAGCATTCCGAAAGAAATGGATGTGATTCTCACCGGAATCGTCCGTTTTTGGTTCTGCTCTGAAGGGGATCGAAATGACCTTAGGTTGGACGGCCAATTATTGGCTCTTGCTTATATTTTCCTTTTTTTTTTTTCTAATTTTTATTATTTACTTTTTTATTAGTTTTGATTAAAAGTTGTGGATTCCACGGATCCAGACCTTGTAATTGCTGATTCTTGTCGACAGTTAGGCTATTTTTTGTTATGTAATTGCGAGATAGACTGATGAACACCTCTATAATATATTTTTGAATACTTTTCAATGTTTGGATTGCTCTAGCACTAATCATGTTCTAAATTATTACAGTATTATTAAGAAAGAGCAACACTAATGGCTTCTTAGTGTTACGTGGTGGTTGGAGGCAACCATAGAAGCTAGAAGTCGGTGGTACGGATGAATTTATTGGAACTCAAAACAACGGTCTCTTTTATTTAAAACTAGAAATCATTTTGATTAAATGATAATATAAAGGAAAATGCATTCTGAATGAAGTAACCGAATTGTTTTGTTTGTCCCTTTACGTTCCATTTTGCACGGGGGAAATTGCATGAAAAAGATTACTCTTACATGTTAAAATACGAAAAAAATCTTCCGATCTATTTTTCAGACCACCACAGGGAAAATTGTCTCAGGGGAAATTATTAGTTAAGTCGCCATACGATAACTTAAAAAAGGACTTCATCCAAATAAAATAGGTTTTGTCTAATATGGTAGGTTGAAATTCTCATAACTAAGAGTGGATATGGATCGGTTTGGTTTTGTTTTTACTAAAACAAAACTAAACCATAATTTACGGTTTTTTTTTCTTTATGAACTAAACTATTAAATAACGATTTGGCTCGAATTATAAATTTTTTAAACCATTAAATAATGGTTTGGTTCGGTTTGAATTATGGATTAAATCAAAATTATAATAAAAAAAACCTTAATTCTAATATTTTATATTTGTGCGGATATTTAAATATTAAAATCATTCCGCAAAGTTCATATTGTAATTCTCAACAAAATACTTTATCAATCCATTAATAATCCTTCATAAAATCATTTAGTAACCAACACGATCTACTTACTGACTAATGCATAGTAAAATATAATCTATAATCCTCTAAAAGACCATCCAATCTAAATTTACTAACAAATTGGGCAAAATAAAAAAAATTCATCTACCAACAAAAGTCATTTATGAATCAAAACGATACACTAATAATGTAATGCCTAAACTGAGAGTATTAATAGTCCGCAATGTGTCCTTACTAGAGATGGACATACTAAGGTTCAGATTTTACTAAACCACAGTTGTAACACAATATAACTTCAATATCTCAAATTAAAAGAAACTTCTAAAATGTTTATGTCATAATAAAAACAGTTGGCATAAACCAAGCGCCAACTTACATTAAACTTAAAAACAGAATATGAAAATGGTCTCATAATCTTCAAGAATCATAAAACTAATAAAAAATTTATAAAGTCTTCAACTCTAAATATTTCAAACTTCTATTGTTATAAAAATCATATGGGAAATTGACTCCACTATCATCATCCCCATAATCTACGAACACATCATAACCAGATGGATAAAAAACCACTGGATCATCACATGTACCTGAAAAACAAAAGGAGTAAGAGTGGAGGCCTAGTACGCCAAACCACAATCACATGCACATGAACAAACATCTCATAAAATCTCATAAATGCATATGCATTATAGCAACAAATGCAACAATCATAGGTTATTTTCTTTAGTTAGCGAAACAACCAACACAGTTTATAACTATCTGCAACTAGTCCTAAACCTAAAGTAAGTCATGACTCCATGAAAACAAATGATGCGGATCAAATGGCAACGATAAAAAAGATTCAAATTCGTTAAAGTTTGGAGACTTGTACGCCTGCAACATAGGCCGTTAGCCTTTGTTTATATGTCGCTGGCATTACACGGGCCTTCAACATGTGCATAATCGAATTTTTTAAGGCCACCATCAAAGCTGCCAGCTTTCATGATATAGGCCGCCAGCTTATGTATTTGGACAGTCTTGCTTTTGTTTTGTGTCTTTTAGGTTTCTTTTGTATTAGAATATATGGTCCTTGTTATTGTATTGTAGAAAGACAGTTTTTCATTGTTGAAGAATACATCTTCTTGAGAGAGTTTCTTCCAATTGTGAGAGCTTTCTTTTGGTTCTTGTGATAAAAATTGTATCTTGATAACTCTGGTTCTAATTAATAGGTTTAATTAGGGTTAAGTTCTATTCTTGATAATTGTCGTTCTAATTGATAGGTTTGGTTTGGGTCAAGTTCCGATTATTACAATTTGATAACTTTGGTTTCAATGGCGGGATCAATTGGGGTCGAATTCCCGTTTGCTTGTTTCAAGATGATCCTAGGGTTCGTATTCCATCAATGATTGTTTGGGTCTTAGGTTTCTATACCTAGGGTTCACAAGTTTGCATCAACAAATATATATATATATATATACATAGATGCTTATAAATAAATATATATATATATATATTGGTGTTGGGTACTCCCCACATACCTTGGGTACTGTATTCGTACCAATCCTAAACTACCAAAATCATCTATGTGTACAACTCCACACATAGATCATCAGAGCATCGTCCTGGTAACATTGGTACTCCCGATCCACTAGACCCAGCCAAACACAAGCAACAAACCATTTAAGGCCATATATTATTAAGTTCATTTACAATTATTAAGCATACGTTCACAAGTAACAACTAAAGTAAGGATGTACCTGAAACAACGTTTGGAACAAATAACTTAGCTTCACTAAAAACACTTGAACACAAGCAAATACTAACTCAAAACTTGATTTAAACAAGAAAACATACTTTCAAGATCATCTAGCCTCCTAAATTATTAAGAATTAAAACTACTCTAGGTTTAAGATATACCTTATTACTTGGATTTAGGTATACTGAAGGTTAGACTAAGAGTTAAGGAGTCCTTTTTTTTTTTTCACCTTCTAAGAGTTAAGGAGTTTAAGAAGGTAAAAAACATGGATTGAAGAAGGCTACAATATCCCCCTGATAGTCATGTGCCTAGTACGGGGCATGATAGGCTCGAGAAAGAAAAATTTCAACACAACACCCTCCTCTTATCCATTATAGGGGGCATGAGGGCCATCACGGCCTATGTCACAGCCATGATCTGCTATCACTTACCACTCCTAAGAAGATCATGGCTTGTGATACGATTGTGACCCCCTGAACAAACCCTTAAAACATGAAAAACGCTAAAAGAAAATCATTCTCTTGATTCTAAAACATACAACTCCAAAAAAAAACGTCTTTACTTATATAAAGTGTTGTCATAAGCAAAACTTGAAATTTTCCTTGTTCCTTTTGAAATCAATAATTGTAACTGCCAACAAGACATTAGGGTTTTCTAAAGGATTTAAAAGGAGAAAACTTATCTAGATATTTGACCTTTGATCTTCCTTGAAACAAGATATAAGCTTGAGGGAGATTTAGGGTTTGGTTCCTTATGGAACTGTTTGGAAAGAAAACATAGGTTTTAGGTGAGGGAGATAAAGAAGTACTTTATCACCATATTTTTTGGTGGACTATTTTGCCTTCTTATTTAATAATATATGACATCCTTGCCCTTCCTTATAATTTATTTATTTTTTATATTACAAATAAAATATACAATGAAAAATTAATACATAATAAGATATATAACTAAATAATAAAATCTATACTCCATAGAGTTCAAACAATTAATATAAAACAACATTAAGTTACCAATAGAAGAATATATTTTTGAACCCAAAAAAACAATTTAAAAAATGGAACAAGTTATTATTAATCAATATTTATCATATAATGAATACCATAGTAAAATTATAAGAACATATATAATCTTTAATCTATTATCATAATAAAATTTATAATTACCAGTAAAATATTTTTATGTTTGTCTAAAACGGTTTGATTATGTTTTGTAGATTAGTTTGGTTTATTTCTTCAAATCAACTATAAATTTATGGATTGGTTCCGATTAAGAATTTTTTAAACTAAATTATTTAAAAAAACTATTTTTTATTTGATTTGATTTGGTCCGGTTATAAATTGGTTTAGTTTAATTGGTTTTTTTGGCCACCCTTATTTATAAGTTGATCCAAATATAGTAGATTTATCTAAATATGGTAAGTTTGTATCAATTTATTCAAATGTGATAAGTTCTTCTATATGGTGATAGGATCCTCATTTTAAGTTGTGATATAGCTACTTTATCCAATAGCATCGCACCATCTCATTCATTTTTCTTCATCTACCAAACGAGAATGGAAAACAATTTTCACCTACCGTTCCTAATTTCGGTGTTAGCAGTTGTGAATGCTTCCTTTTACGATCAGGAATTTGAAATGCATCCTTTTTAGCTTTTGTACAGAGTAAGACGATCAACGGCGCCACCTTTCTTTATTGGTTTACGTGCCAACATTTAGCAAAGACATACCAGTTAGCATGGAGCTAAAAAGGTTGTGTTCACTGGTGCTTGAAATCTAAGAGAGGAATAATAATAGCTTGTGCAAAATACAGGCGGTGAATTTGATGACGCTATACTTATTTGCTCTACTTTTTTCCTATAATTATTATCAACTTTAGCTGACACCCCTTGTTGAACTTGAGCACTTCGATTTGACTCCATCTACTAATTATCACATGATTTATAATATTTAAGATTAACAGAAAAAATCTCGGGAGTTTATAGAGTTCAATAAATTTCTATACATGTACGATAATATTATTTGAGTTGATATCGTGGTTTATATTTGAATGTTATATCTTTTTGTAATTATATGTATAAAGTTTTATATTATTAATTTATACATTTAATTAAATATTTAGTTGCTACTGTTTATAGCTAATCTCTTTATGTTAATTATTATTATCCCCATCATTATGGGTAGCCAATCATAATACAATACCTATAATATTCTATTTATATTATATTTTAATGCTAAGTTATATAACAAAAAAAAAAAAAAATCCAATATGGAGAACAAAGTGATAAAGTATAAATGGTGATAACTAAATATCTAATCAGATATATATATATATATATATTAATAATTTAAAGCTTTAGTTGTATTATTGCAAAAAAAAGGTGTAAAATTGAGGTATAAATCTCGACATTGTCACATGCCATTTCAGCTCGCTTAGCTCATATGTTAGACCATTCAGTACAAGGAATTTGAGTCTTAAAGATAGGAAATTCTGTCTTAAAAGACTTTCAAAGTTGTTTTATCCTTCCTAGAGGGTCACCCATCATGAAGTACATTACAATTAGCATACTTAATTTTTGAGTTTTTATAAACTTCCAACCAATGAATCAATTGATGTTTTTATTAATAAAGTTCAACAACTTTCTATTGAAATGACATCAAACTTCTAAAAATTTGTTATACAAAACATTTATTAATACTTTTAATAGATAAATACTAACTTAATTAACTTATTTTAATTTTACATTTATATTTTACAAGTCACCCATCATGAAGTGTACTACAATGAGTACACTTAACTTTTGAGTTTTTATAAATTTCCAACAATGAATCAATTGATGTTTTTATGAATAAAGTTCAACAACTTTATATTGAAATGATATCAAATTTCTAAAAATTTGTTATACAAAATATTTATTAATACTTTTAATAGATAAATACTAACTTAATGAATTTATTTTATTTTTATATTTATATTTTACCAGTTTTGATGCACCTTTTTATTAATAATATATTTACAAAAATAAAATATTCCATTTATGAATTAGTTATATATATTCACATATATAGTAAGTCTCTATTTTATACTAATTATTTTAGATATATTATATATTTAATTATTGAAATATACTATACTTATAAGTAGTATATTATCTTTATAAATTATAAAAGAAATCATATAATTAAAAGAATTCTATCTCAGATCTATCAATGTTTTGAGATTAAGGTGTTAGTTATAATTTTTACTTAGTTACCCGTTGTCTTACTACTATATTGCTCTTATTACAATTCTAATTTGTTTTGCAATTTTTATTTTGGTAAGATACAACAAATGATTTTATCCTTCCTCAAAGATCACTTATTATGAAATACTTTATAGTAAGTATACCTAACTACAGAGTTTGAATGAGCTCCAAACCAATAAATTACTACTTTCTTCATAAGTAAATATTTTTATATTTTAAAAATATAAAACTTTCAAAACTTTTTTACACAAAACATTTAAAGTTTTTTTTTATGGATAAATACCAATTTGATTGACTATTTTTGTTATTTTAGTTGGATGTTTACCTATTATTGATTAACTTTTTTCACTAATAATATATTAATTAAGATAATTTATAATATTTATGTACTTATATATACAAATGTTCATTGCAAAATCTATATTTTGTACTAATTATTTTAAATTATACATTTTATTATTCAAATATACTATATATTTAAATAAATTATTTTTTTTTATCAAAAATGTTATTACATATAAATATTATACAATATACATAACTTATATAAGATATATATGATAAATATATTATAAAAAATAAGTATTATTTGAATTTATATCTAATGATATATGTATATATAATGGTTCTATACTTTATATTAATTCATTTTATTATATATTATATAAGTGAAAGCAATATATCTTTGAGTAATATAGTACATCCTTTTTATAAAGTTTTTTTATTACACATAATATGCTATATAAAACTTATTAATATAAATTATAAAAAATATAGAAAATAAATATATTGTAGAAATATTAATATTTAAATATATTTAATATATATATATATATAAATGTACTCAATATAAAGTTGATATGATTTATTTAATATTATATATTAAAATATTTTATGCTTTTAAATAGTATCTTATACCTTCTCATGTAGTATGTGAATACATATAAGATATATTATAAATTTTAATACATCAACTTTATCCTATTTCTTATATATTATATATTATATTGATGTTATGCACTTTAATATTAAGTAGTACAATGTAAATATTTTATTTAATATGTTATTATGGAAAAGATATTATACAAAAAATATAAAATAATATTTTTATTATAATAAACTTATTTTAAATACTATTTATAATTTATAATATATTACATTAATAAATTAATTTATTATAAATAGAATATAAAAAACGTATATAATATTTGTTATATTTATTAATATATTTTATGATAAAATTAATTAATACCTATATTGTAAGTTGATATTATATACTATATATCTAGATATATTATATATAATACGTATAATAAAAAATATATCATGAATATATACTTAATGATATATGTGTGTATATATATATATTAATTTAGTCTAGAGACCAATTTGCAATGGAATTTGAAAAGAAAAATAGCGCTAAAATATTATATTTCCCACCAAAATCAGAGATAGATTTGCAACATAAAGAAAAATGGTTCTAAATTATTATATTTCCCATTAAATTTAGAGATAGGTTTCCAATAGTGAAAATTCTCTTGCAAATCTGTTTGTAATCAGTCGTAGATTCTGTTGGAAAAACATAAATAAATTACAAAATATGTCATTTTTTTTCAGGGTTCTGTCACAAATCCATCTTTGATTCATATTTTCAGAGACAAAAATTTTTCGTCACAAAATATCTATCTCTAAAGGCTGGTTTTCTAATAATGATTGCATTTATGATGCGATGGTCATCAGTTCGATTTTGATAGCCAGCTTATTTTTATTTATTTTGATTTTTGACATATTGTTATCAAAATAATTCTAAGAGAATCATCCACTTATAAGTGACGTTTTTAGATAGAGATTATATAGATAATACGATATTGTGAAAATATCATTGCTATTAATTCCTTAATATGTAGTGAAGGGTATAGATTTCATTAACAATGAAAGATGTTTATATTTCATTTGTGCATCCTTTTCATTCTAAAAGTGGAATCTCTCCAATTTTTTCCACTGTCAATTTTCTCAATTTAGATGTTTTAAACGCTGCTGTATGAATCAAATTTTATGAATAGTTGCGATGTACTCAGTTTATAAATTCAAGTTTAGGTATCTATTTATTAGACTAAGATAAAACTTGTTTCCATAAATTCATTATTTAATTTTTAAAAGTATTAAAATTGTACAATACAAAGAGGATGCAAAGATGGAACAAGTATATAAGGTATACCTTGAAGATGATAGTCAATGTTGTATGGATGTTTCAATGCTACCATTGTTTTGCATTGATTTTTAATTCAATCAGACACGAAAATTGATTGAATCAATTATGTTTGATATATAGTAGCCAAGAGGGGCACTGTTGTTGCTAGAAAATAACAAAGAGTACATCCTACATATGAAACGATGATATCAAAGCTTATAATTGTAATAGATTTAATTCTTATAAAATAAAAATTAGATAATATGGTCTCCACTATCAATATGTTTTAATAAACATGGATGCATCTGAAAAGTTCAAATAGAGGAAATTAATGATAAGGAAAATAAAGATGATTCATTTTCATCAGCTCCTCATAATAAATTAGAGGAAACTTTGCTTAGAATTTTAATTTAAGATAAATGTAAAGAACACTAGTTTTTAGCTGTGCAAACCTAAAGGTGAAAAGGTACAATTTACTTTTTAAGTTAATAGTCTTTCGATGAAGCCATAAATTCAATTTGTGCTTTCATAGCTTAGCATGCTATGGTATATGGTTGGTTGTCCAAGGCATGATAAGGATTCTTTCATGGATAAACTATTTTGGAAGAAGACATTAATGGGTACCTTTTCACATTTTTATATAATAATAAATTTTAATTGTGTAATAAGTGTGAAAATATTTATTTCTGTTTTAACTCTAAGTAACTCCTGGCACTTACTAACAGGCCTATTTCTGTTTTCCTCTTTCCTTCGTTCTTTCTTTTTTGCTTTTTTGGGTATTTTACCAAAATAGATGACCTAAGGACAAGTGGCCCAACATGCAATAGCCTCAAATGTCCTGTCACATCTAATAAAAATACTTGTATTTGTATATCCAGTTATCCATCGACATATTAAGCTACCAAGGACCGACTGCCGACCATTCATGTTGGAGGACAGGCAAACGTACGACCCATAAAGAAGAGGCGGATAAGGTGGATACCGGATAGTACGATTAAGTTCCCAGTCTGATTGAGATGGTTGGTTCAAAATCCAAATCATCGATACAAAGAAGAGGGGTTTATGAATAAATTACCTGCCCAAGGAATGAGATTATGAAAGAGCAAAGTGGAAGTGAACGAGATAACTATTCATAAATCCTCATCCTCCTTTATTTTAAATTCAAAACAACCAATCGATTCCTAATCAATTATAGTTTTTAACCTACTTATTGATTAATTTCTAATAGTTGATCACTTATAGGAATATCTCAATCTACTTCATCAATAGCCCAATAGTATACCTTTCGAAAAAGAGTACAACTTTTTATTATAGAGTAATTATAATACTTATTTTTTCTTTTTTTTTTTCTTTTCTTTATATCCTTACATTGTACGAGAATGATATTAAAAAACATGATCAGCAGATGCAAAAGGAATAAAAGAACATTATGAAACAACATCTATTTTTAATATCGAATCAAAAAGATAAATTGCTGACTAAATTTACACACTTTTCGCCTGACTTATCAAATACGCTAAAAGCACTCGTTGAAAGAAAACCATTTACAATGGATTACTGCTACTATCTACAAACCCTAGGATATAATTAATTAATACTTTTACGATTCACATTACATATAAAGATTGTTAATATTGTTCATCCAATCCATCCCATGAATGTAAGTGTTTTCCATCATGTAAAACACATCTTCCATTCCCCCAAATTCTCCGAGAAAAGGTGGATGCATTGCATCCATGGAGATTGACGAACTAGGGCTGTTGCTTGACACATTATCAGCTACTCTCTCTGATAGTCGTTGGATCTCCTTCTCTGCCTCACATAGTTGTTCTTTCAGCTTTAGCATCTGCATTAATACAGAATTATTACTCTTAACAATCATATTAACCAATCAACTTTAGATAAATCATACTAGCAAGATCTTATTAAAACGTGTCTTTTCAAATTTTTACTAATACACATCGATATATCACCATTACATCCCATAATATGGGGGGCTAAATTGAGATGATTGAGATATTGATTTAGATTGTTTTGAGTAACTTCTCATCAAAAGCAGGGTAAGGAAAGTTTAACCCGGTTTTGAATCCCTTAGCCGAGAGTGGACCCACCCTCTTCCTTCACTGAAATTTAGGAAAATAGGTTGAAAGTGGTAAGGTGCTGGATCTTATCCTACTGGGAGGAGAAGAGGGCATGTGACAAGTGGGGAGACCCAATGGCAGCCACCTTAAATAACATCGTACGGACCCATTAAGCAGTGGATTTTGGAGTACTTTCTGCTGTGTTGTGAGGTGGCAGCCTGGAGTTGCTCACAATATTTTTCTCTTATATATATATATATATAGATACATACACACATCCATGTACAAAAAAAATTTTGCTGTTTTAACTATTATGTTCTAATCCTATTTTAAGTAATAATAATATTATACATATACATAGAGTAATAGTAATTATTTATTTTATTTCATAAATATTTTTATATTTTAAATTTATATAACAGGTGTCAAATATCCATAACCTAAAACATGATGAGACCAATGCTCCTGAGACACAAAATATTTTTCCATACATCTATACATTAAAAGTGTTGTGACCACTGACCAATAACCATGGCCATGGCTTTCTTCGAGCCTAGAGCTTATGCACGTTCAAGTGTGTGGTGGGTCATATTACTAACTATCAGTCCTTTTCTCAGGATAAGAGACATCACATCATTGCCTCATCTGCTTCTTCTGCCTTCCCCTATTCACTTAAATTTAATCATCCTTTTTCATTTTCTTTTTTATAAATTATAATAGTTGATAAATAAATCTGTGTGACTCTGTCTATGTCATATACTAACATATTATTATTTAAACACAATATCGTTCACGCATAGACGTCGAATAATAAACGGATATATTCTTTTTTGGCTGTAAAACGGATATATTCTCAATAACTAAATTTACATATGCAAGCCAGAGCCCTTTTATTTTTTTTTAGAAAAAAATTATCTCGTCTTTTATTTGTATTTATATTTTTTTAAAAATAATATATAAATATATTTGATTTTTATTTATATTTTATCTATATTTGATCTATTTAATTTTTTTTAATGAGAATTATAAAATTTTTTATTTATATTTAATTTTTTATAAATAATTTACTGAAAAAAAAAAGTCCGTAAAGAAACAGACCTTAAAGTGTTAACATACTATCACCAGAAAATTCACACATTTCATAGCAAAATTCATAATAGGAATTAGATAGTTGAAAAAGTTTAACAACGAAAAATAATCCAAAAATCTGGAGGAAAAATATAGTTCCTATACAAATAAGACAAAGATGTATGTATAATCATACCTCAGTTTCAAGGCGGCATTTTTCGACAACCGTAGTTTCATGGACAGCCTTCAGCTTGGAGTACTCTTCCTCAAGCTTCTTGTTCTTCCATCGAGCCCTTCGGTTCTGAAACCAAACCGCAACTTGGCGTGGATCGAGCCCCAGCTCCGATGCCAACTTATCTTTCCTCTCGGATTCGAGCTTGTGCTCATTACCAAAGTTGTGCTCCAGAAGGTTCACTTGATCAGTGCTCAACTTCCTCTTCTTTGCACCCATCCCACTACTTTCTCCTTTGTTCTTCTTACGCCTCCTCCTCGATTTCGACGGCTCTGTAACAAATTTATATATAATATATATATATGCATGATATCATTATACATAGTCTAAGTGAAAATAATAAATAAATGAAATAATAATGCTATGAAGCAAAAAACTGTTTTTTTGAACATATTTAGTATATTATTGTTACATTATTTATTTTTGCTAACCTTGTGGGGGCACAATTTGCGTATAAACATCTGGGTACAATTGGGAGATGATGGTCATATGGTCTCCAAGGTGATTGTTGTTCATTTTTTTTTTTAAATTTTCTGTAGTTTTGTTTGGTTGGTTGGTTGGTTCAGGTTTCACTGCGATCTCTCTTTCTCTCTCTCTTGCTTGCTCTCTAGCTTGGTGTGATGCCGTAGATAAAATGGAGAGGAGTGGTTTGTTCTTCCTAAGATGGTGTTTTTTTCCCTCTTCGTGAGATGAATTTGCATGAGAAGATGCTTTATATAAACCATGTGTGATTAGATGGACCTTGACGTTGTAGGGTATTACGATAGTGCCATCGTGAGAATAGTGGATCCATTGACGTCAGATTTGATATTTGATTAAAGGCAACTAATCTACCTCAGTTAATTGTCTGACATAACTGAGACAAGGGGTTTATCAATTCGTTAGATTGGGCAACACAACACCTAAACCTAATCTTTATACTGAAAAATGCAAACATATGGGAACTGTACACATTGCTTAGGACTTAGGTTTAGCTATTTCATTTCTTTATTTTTCCTTTTTTGTCCTCTTCTCCCTTACCTGCTCTTTATTAGCATGCACTTAAAATTATTAAAACAGAGACATTTGACACTTGTTATGTTAGACATATTTCATGATTTTAAAACTCCAAAGTAATATCTTACAACTTGGATTTGTCAAGCTATTAAGTCAAGTGAAATTGAATAACCCGACTTTGTAGGGGAGATAGTATGTTTAGGCAAGTGAAAGAAATGCTAAATAGCGAGATAAGTTTTTAAATAGAATTAGAAATGACATATATAGGAGAACTTTTAGATCTTATGAAAAATGCAAACATTTTAATAGCATATGTATAGAAGACTTTTTTTTTTTTTTCTATGACTCTAAGGAGTTTAATTACTGATAACACAGGCCAACATTTTCATGATATCTACTAATAGTTAACTCTTATTCTAATAAATGCTTTATTAAATTAAAAAAAAGGGACAAAACTCAAATTTTAATAATTATATCCGGTTTTATTGATTGAGATTGTATTATTCCTTAATATTTAACTAATTACCAGTCCCAGTTCTTCTCCAAAACATGATATCTAAATGAAAATGAAGCTAAATTAGGTGTCCAAGTTCTTAGTGAAGTACTATAAAGGAGGTTAGAGGACTTTAATTTGATCACCATCATTAAAACATATATATCTAGGTGATATGGAATATGCTACAAAAATCCACTATATAGGGGTAGTCTAGGTGGATACAGGCTTTTTTTCATTTCGATAAAATTGATTGGATAATATTAAGAGAGAGAGGGAGAGGGAGGGACCATGGTGGTATGGTATATGAATAGGGACTGCAAAATTGGATGGTTGGGATCCCAAACCTGACCACATCAATAAACAAAAGTGGGGGGAAGGTACGGCTAGCCTCCGGATTCGGACATGTAAGCAACTTTTGCTGACCAATCGGGTGGTATTCTCCTCTTTCTATTCCTACGGTACCACCCCCAACCCAAGTCCCATAGTATGGTAACCTTTGGCTAATAACCACTTTATTTAAAAAAAAAAAAAATCTACTAATGCGTGGCTCGAGAAGAGTTAAAGACTAAAAGGAGATGGAACTATTAATATTGGCCATTTATGTGCGTTTGTATATATATATTTAATATATTGTGGTAAAGAGGGGGTAAAGGAACAGCAAGTACCCTATTCTCTTACGTAACTGTTTGCTTTGCTCAGAGTGCGTGTGAGTGAGGGAGTGAGAGAGAGAGTGGAGTCTTCCATGTAAGAAAGCCATCTAATACTGTTTTTCGTCACTCTTTACGTAAGAGGCTTACATTGTTTAAGAAGTTAAGGAATTTGGCAGCAGGGGACTACGCTTGAGGGGGCCTGAAAAGATTCTCGGTTGGTTAAAATAAAAGAAAATTAATATCATTGGAAACATATAAATGGTTTGATGCACATATATAATTATAAATATGAGGTTAATGACAAAAATATGAGGTTATGGGCTTGATTCCAGTTAAAACCCATTTCCCCCTTTTCCAAATTGTAGTCATTTTTTATATTTATTTATTTTTTAACAATAACTAATAAGGTTAAATACTTAAATTTCAATTCTTACATAATAATGGTTTACCATATAAAATTTTAATTAGAATCCATATATATGAATAACAATATAATATAATAACATATATGATCCTTTCAAATGAATACAAACTTTTATTGAAACCTGAATGTTTGTACAAGGCATTTCTATTTGATCTAAAACAAAAATAACTCACAAAAAAAAAAAAAAAAAATCTAGCTTGAAAAAATTCTAGTAAAAGATGCAGAACTTAAATTCCCTTTGCTAGATAACCTGTTGGCTTTTTAGCTTTGTTGAAATCATGGGAAATGGTGCCATTCTTTCGTCGCATCATGGCTTGTATCCTCTGAATCAATATATATATATAGGCTTCCCAACATTAGTAATCCACTGAAAGAATAATTGTTTAATTTACTTCAACCTCTAATCTCCTTATCTTGTATTTTAGACAATGTTAGTAGCTTAATCAAATCGATGCTACTCACTTTAACCAATGAACCTAACGCGAATATTAAATGGCCATACGTATCGTCAAGCAGATATCTTCGCAAATTAAATCCATTAAATAAAGTTTGACTAAGTATGTCTGCAAATGAGTCGAGTCGAATCAAAATATAGTGCTAAGCTTGAATTAAACTCGAATAAAAAACTTAAACTCGAACTTGATCGAGAAAGCTCACATTCAACTTAATTTAATACTCGATAAACTCGACATTGACTCAATTAAAGTCGATTATTCTTTTAAATATTGATTTAACTATAAAAAGTATTTAATACTTGATAAACTCGAACTTAATTCGATTCGAGTTAATACTTAATTAAACTTGATTAAGTTTGCAAGCTCACTAAACAGAGTATTTTAAAGCTCAAACTCGAGCTTGGTAACTATTCAAGTAGCTCGAACTCGAGTTCGATTTGATTATAAGCGAGTTGAATTCGAGTTTCTATCGAGTCAAACTCGAGTAACTCACGAACTGTCTCGACAGTCGTAGTATCAAGCTTAAAATTAAAAAAAAAAAAAAAAGAAGGTAGTAGTTTGTTCTAAAATGCAGTGGATAAGCATGAGCTGTTAATCTTCTCCTCCTCCAACAAGGGTTATCCATTAGCAAGCCATTTGGAATGAAAAGACCTCATTAACTATTCTTTTATTGATGAGGTGATATCAATTTGAATCTCTGTGATCACTCTCGGAAAGATCATAGTATCACATCGTTCTTACTAACCAAATATTCGTCAACAATATTTATTAAGAATAGCGCATGTGGGTCTTCTTTTTTCTTCCACTTTGCTGTTCGCCACCAACATTGGCTAAAGAAAGATCCAAAGAGAATCGTTGCCATGTGTAAGGGAAAAATCTACATTACAAGAAAAGGTGGTTAAATGAACCATTCTTGTGTGGGGAAACGGAAATTGCTAATTCCGAACAACAATCTTAAAAGAAAATAGAAGGAGAGATTTTTTTTTTTTTTTTTTACATTTTAGTTTTTCTTTTCAATGTCTTCTATTTATGCTATTTTTAAATGAAAACCCATTAAATGAATACAAAATAATGAGTGGATTAACAAAAAATGCTAAATAAATGTACCTTTTGACTTTTTCAAGTTTGCTATTTTCAACATATCCCCTCAAACATGATTCTTTCACTAAAATTTGTCTTCAGAACTTGTGATTCCGAGCATAGCGTTGAAACTTTCGAACAAGTCAATCTTCAATAGCTTCGTCATGATATTTGCAACTTGTTCTTTCAATTTACAATACTTGAGTTCAATTTTTCCATGCTTAACGAGTTATCTAAAAAAGTAAAACTTGATATCCATGTATTTACTCTACCCGTGAAATATAGGATTTTTAGCTAGTACCATAGCAGATTTATTGTCATATTGAGTAACTATTGGACCTATGTGAACATGCTTTAAGTCATCTAATATATTATGTAGCCAAACTACTTGACATGTTGTTGCAATGTATTTGGCTTCAGTTATTGACAAATCCACCACTTATTGCTTTTTTTGAAGACCATAAAGCAAATATATTTCTTAAATAGAATACATATCCATATGCATTTTTGCATGTCTCAATATCACCTATCCAGTCACTGTTTGTATATCCTACTAAATTGGAAGAATGGGAGTGGGTATAGAAAATTCTATGATTACGTGTACCATTAATATAACGTAGAATCTTCTTAGCTAATTGCAAGTGTGATTGGTATGGCTTCTCCATGAAACGACTATAAGCCCAACTTCATAAACAATTTCGGGTTTAGTGGATGTCAAATAACGTAGACTACCCACTATGCATTTAAATTAAGTTGGTTTTACCAATTCTCCACTACCTGCTTTCTTCATTTCCACATGTTCTGTAACTGGAGTTTGGATTGGTGTAGTTGAATCCATCTTAATTTTCTTTAATATATCAATGACATATTTCTTTTGTGAAACAAATATGCCATCATCAGTTAATTATGCTTCAATTCCAAGAAAATATGACATTAATCTCATGCTTGTCATCTTAAAATGTTGAATCATGGCTTGCTTGAATTCAGTAAACATCACTTTGCAATTTCAAGTAAAAATCAAGTCATCAACATATAGGCGGAAGATTAAAAGACCGCCATTAGTCTTTAACTTAATATACAACATATACTCTTCATAATACTTTTTAAAACCATCTTGTAATAAGTACATATTAAGTACCAAGCACGAGTGATGAAGCGGGATAAAAGGGAACTATCGCAAGACGTTGATTCTCGCATGAATACCTAGCTTGTGATCTTCAACACCCATTGATTTTGCGAATACCTAGGTAGTTGACATCAAAATCTAAAACTATTGTAAAAGAATTCGAACTTTGGGAGAAAAGAGCAAAACTCGCTCAATAATATTTCATTCAATTAATAATAATGTCTCCTTTCATCCTAGGGCTTACATATATATAGGCAAGTATGAAAGCTGCCAAAAAGGAAAAAAAAAAGACTAAAAACAGATATTATATTAAATGACATTAAATGATATTAAAAGAAGGAAAGACTACTAAAAAATCCTATTGACTTGACTTTAAAAGAAACTCTTATTTGACTAAAAAAAAAAAACCCTATTAAAAGGACATTTAAAAAAAAAGAAAAATATAGAGTATTTCTAAAATTACAAAATTATAAAAATTTGAAAGATGATCAATGAGGGCTGGCTCTAAAGCCGGCGGTTTAGGTGGCCGGTGTAAGATTTTCCGCCTCTCTATCCTATGCTGCATCATCCTCTCCAGGCTAGACAAAATTTGTTCTTGAATTTTTACCATGTTACGCATGAACCACTTAAAAGGAATGAGATGCTTCACATCAAATATACTATCAGTTCGAAAGTGCTTGGGTAGTTTCAATTTATAAGCAATAGGGTTAATCTTCTCCATGATGGTATAAGTAGACTGAAAAATTGTATTCTTCAACCCATCATCTTCAATGACTTCCTCAGTACTCTCTTTGTCTACCTCTTCTCCTACCAAGTCAGCAACAACTTTTGAATCCTGCAGCTCTTCTTCAAATTTGGCAATTGACAATAAATTGGCACTATTACCATCACCCATGAGAATTTCTTCTTTCATGTGTTTTGTGTCAAACATAGGTGCTCCATCCCCTCCTTGAGAATTTCTTCTTTCATGAGAATTTCTTCTTTCACCATTATCTTCTGCTTCAAAGGAATCCTCTTTATCTTCCTCATTATACTCAGTGTCGAAGACAAGTCCTCCATCACCTACAGTTTCAAACATAGCCTCATCATCTTCATCCTTCTCAACAAAAGAAGATTCATCCTTTGCCTCATCCTCATAAGCATCAAAGATTGGTCCTCCTTCAGCTTAAAAAATAACTCCATCCTCCCTTTCTTCATTCTCATGATAGCCTTCATCAACAGATGAAGAATTGCCATATGATTCTTCAAAATATACATCAGGCATCAAATTAGGATTATTGTTAAAGTTTCCACCTCTATTCTGATTCAGCACAAATGCTTCCATTCTCTTTATAACCTGATCCACCATAGCGCTTAACCGTCGATCAATTTTCTGCTAAATCCTTTGATTCGGATCATCATAATCATAGATCTTGTCCACACATCGCTTATTAACCTATTTGCGAGGCGCCATGATACTTCAAGAGTGAACGCAGCTCTAATACCAACTAACGCAGCGGAATAAAAGGGAACTATAACAAGACGTTGATTCGCACATGAATACCTGGCTTGTGATCTTCAACACCTATTGATTCTGCGAATACCTAGGTAGTTGGCATCAAAATCCGAAACTATTGTAAAAAAATTCGAACTTTGGAAGAAAAGAGAAAAACTCGCTCAATAATATTTCATTCAATCAACAATAATGTCTCCTTTCGCCCTAGGGCTTACATATATATAGGCAAGCATGAAAGTTGCCAAAAATAAAAAAAGACTAAAAATAGATATTTTATTAAATGATATTAAAAAAAGGAAAGACTACTAAAAAAATCCTATTGACTTGACTTTGATTTGACTTTAAAAGAAACTCTTATTTGACTAAAAAAAATCTTATTAAATATCCTATTAAAAGGATATTTAAAAAAAAAAGAAAAATATAGAATATTTCTAAAATTACAAAATTATAAAATTTTGAAAGATGATCAATGAGGGCTAGCTCCAAAGCCAGCGGCTTAGGTGGCCAGTATAGGATTTTCCGCCTCTCTATCCTATGCTACATCAACGAGGTATTGTTTTAAGCCATATAAGGCTTTCTTCAGTCGATAGACTATATTATCATGTTCTTTCCTCATGAAACTCGGTGATTGCTCAACATAAACTTCTTCTTGCAATATAACATTTAGAAATGTTGATTTCACATCCATTTGATGAATTTTTCACTTATTTTGAGCTGTAAGAGATAAAATCATGCATACAATATCCATTTTTGAAACTAGGGCAAACACATCAAAATAGTTTATTCTCAATTTTTGCTTGTAACCTTTAACAACCAATCTCCCTTTATAACGATCTACTTGACCATCATGTGTATACTTTGTCTTGTACACCTACTTAACTCCAATTGACTTCTTTCCATTTAGTAGAGAAGTTAATTCCTATGTCTCATTTTTCTCAATTGAACAAATTTCTTCATTTAAAGTTAGATCCATTTTTCATTTATTGCTATAACTTCATATGAAACTAGATCACAATATGTAAATAAACAAAAATTTAGTAAGAATTCATTTATCAAATCTGCCTCCTCCCATCTCTAGTCACCACAAACCATAGAAAATACTTTTTTGTATCCAATTAGTCTACAAATATCTATGTGCACCAATTCCAATAGTTGCTTAGCCTGCCTTGATATACCTATTAGAAAAGAGTTTTGATGATGCTTTTCGAGAATGCATCCTTCACAGGGGTATCAACTAAAGGTAGGTTAGCTACAATTTGTTTTTGTACTAATAACTTAAAACCTTTGAAATTCAAATGACAAAATCGAAGATTGCATAACCACTTGCTACCTTTCACCATGGCTTATAGGTTCATCAAAGTTATTGTTTGAAGAGACAAAGGGAAGATAAGGTTTTTTGTCATGTTCACTTTTGCAATAGTTTTGTTGTTTTTTTCCCTTTATTTCACACGCTCCATTTTCAATGTAAACCATGTGATCTCTTTCTAAAAGTTATCCTATGCTTAGTAAATTCCAGCTTAATCCTGGCACATAAAATACGTTTGCAATTGTAATATCAGTACCATCTTTTGATTCAATGTTAATATTGCCTTCTCCTATTGCAGGAATATTGGACTCGTTTCCAAAATTTACTTTTCCTTGCACTGCATCATTTAAGCTTGAAAATAATTCCCTCTTTATAGTCATGTAATTACTACATCTCGTATTAAGATACCAAATATTGTTGCTTTTGGTATCTATTCCTTGTCACAAGTAAACAATAAATTTTCTTCTACTTTAATTGCATTTACTTGTTCACTACATTCACTTTGTGACTTGGTTTGACATTCTGATGCATAATGTCCAAATCGATTACACATGTAACATTGAATCTTATACTTGTCATGTCCAAAAGATGCTTTCCTACCTAAAGAACTGCTTTCTCCAATCTTATCTTTATAAAATGTAGAAAAGTTTCCTCCTCTTCTTCTATCACGGTCATGACCTCCTTGGTGTTCACCACGAGTAGTTATATTTACTCTGCTTTGTAGAGCATTCTCTGAGATAGAGATGTTGCCTCGTTGGTTCATTTTTTATTCATGTGATAACAACAAACATAATAATCTTTCTAAAAATAAAGTTGATAAATCATGTCCTTCTTCAATGGCTGCTACAACAGGATCAAATTTTGGTATCAAGGATCACATTATTTTTTCCATGATTCATTGATCACTTATAATCTCACCATTATCTTGCATTTGGTCAACGATGGACTAAACATGATTAGAATCAGTAGTTATGGATTCTAAATCTTCCATTTGTAGATTCTTGAAGCAACCTCAAAGAGTTTTTAGGGGGACTTGCTTAACTCAGTCATTACCTTTGTAAGACTTCTACAGAATGTCCCAAGCTGCATATGATGTTTCTACCAATGGTATTTTTTGAAATAACATATTTTGTTCCACCACTAAAAAATGGAAAATAGTGCTTTTATGATCTTTCTTGCAATTTTCTAATAATAAATCGTTCTCCATCTTCTTGAATGACTCAAATGGGATTAGTTCAGCAACATCCTTAAATCCCTATTCCATCAAATCCCACAACTCCTATGAGCAAAAATATACTTTTATTTAAATTGTCCAACTAAAATAAGTAGCTATAATTCTAAACCATCCATTTATAGATTCTTGAAGCAACCTCAAAGAGTTTACTGGTGGACTTGCTTAACTTAGTCATCACCTATGTAAGACTTCTGCAAACTGTCCCAAGCTGCATGAGATGTTTCCACCAGTGATATTTTTTGAAATAACATCTTTTGTTCCACCACTAAAAAAAAAAAAAAAAATTGTGCTTTATTATCTCTCTTGCAATTTTCCAATAATAAATCGGTCTCCTCTTTGAATGACTCAAATGCGATTAGTTCAATAACATCCTTAAATCCCTATTCCACCAAATCCCACAACTCCTACGAGCAAAAATATACTTTTATTTAAATTGTCCAATTAAAATAAGTAGCTATGGATTCTAAACCATCCATTTATAGATTCTTGAAGCAACCTCAAAGAGTTTACTGGCGGACTTGCTTAACTTAGTCATCACCTATTTAAGACTTCTGCAAACTATCCTAAGTTGCATGAGATGTTTCCACCAGTGATATTTTTTGAAATAACATCTTTTGTTCCACCACTATAAAAAAAAAAAAAAAATGTGCTTTCTGATCTTTCTTGCAATTTTTAATAATAAATCGTTTTGCTCCTTCTTGAATGACTCAAATGCGATAAGTTCGGTAACATCCTTAAATCCCTATTCTGTTAAATCCCACAACTCCTAAGAGCAGAAATATACCTTCATTTAAATTGTCCAATTAAAATAAGTAGCTATGGATTCTAAACCATCCATTCATAGATTCTTGAAGCAACCTCAAAGAGTTTACTAGTGGACTTGCTTAACTTAGTCATCACCTATGTAAGACTTCTGCAAAATGTCTTGCATGAGATGTTTCCACTAGTGATATTTTTTGAAATAACATCTTTTTGTTCCACCACTAAGAAAAAATAGTGCCTTATGATCTTTCTTGCAATTTTCTAATAATAAATTGTTATCCTCCTTCTTAAGTGACTCAAATACAATTGACTCAATAACATTCTTAAATCCCTATTCCACCAAATCCCCTAGCTCCTAGGAGTACAAATATACTTTCATTTAGACTGCCCAATTATCATAATTTTCTCCATTCAATTTTGTAAGTGGCATCTGAGTTGTCTTTATTGATGCCATGTGTTCTCTTAATGTTGTTGAAAATTAGTCTCTGATACCAAATGTAGAAAAACGGAATCTGCTAATTCTGAACAACAGTCTTAAAAGAAAATAGAATGAGAGAACACAACAAACTATGTTTACTAACAACGATTTTTTTTTTTTACATTTTAATGTCTTTTATTTATTCTATTTTTAAATGAAAACTAGACATTCAATGAATGCTAAATAATGGGTGGATTTAGAAAAAAACTACTGTTGTAGCTTCTGACTTTTTTCAAGTTTGTTATTTTCAATACCTTGCACATATAACCTCATGAAACCAAATGTATGTGATGCCTTCCTAAAGCATTGTCACCGAGTAAAGCTTTCTTAAACATCTTCCACATAAAGTTGGATAATTTAGTTGTCGTACTTTTGTTCCAAAAGCATGAACATTTTATAGGTGATTAACTAAAATAATTCAAACATCACACATGTTTAGCAAAATATCAATTGTAAATTAGAAGTTTTATGAAAGTCAAAACTTGCCAAGAAAATCAAAATTTATAAAAATTTTAGTCTTATCTCTAAAATGGGTTTAAAATTTTAAAAATAATTCTAAGCACACTAATTATTCACTTTGCTAAATGAATAGGACTATAACAGAATCTTTATTACTAAGGAAAGGAATAGATCTGTTATAGGATTTTCATTTGTTAGTTTTTTTTTTTTATCTAAATCAATATATTTATAAAAAAAAATCAATTCTAGCATTTCATTACTAATCATTGGTTTAGATAATGAATGACTATTCAATATTTTCTATAAGAGAAACTCCTTATAGAATCACTATTATGATCAACTAAATATTGTAATAGCTCTTTATAAAAAATAAGACTGTAAGGGAATTACTATTATAACAAAGTGAACGAGTAGTAAATATTTATAATTTCATAAATAAAATAGGGTGTAGTAGCATAAGACTAAGTAAATTAAAATTAAAGGGTAAGACAATGTAACTTAAGTAGTGACTTGTAATGATGCCATGTGGCATCCCCATGTGAAACTCATACTCCCCCAAATTGTTTTCTTTTTTCCTTTGAAAACTCTCTAAAGCTTTAAAGGCAATTTATAATAAATCTTACATCACAAGTATGTTTATCCTATATTTAAACAAGTCAAACATAAAATCCTAATTTTATCTTGTAAATGTTAGGAAATTAATAAAATGTAGATGGCTTAACTTAGTATCTAAGATGCCTTAGATATCTAAGGGATTAAGACGGATTTCTTCACTTAAATGATGTTTTAAAGTTGTAATTAATGAAATGATCACCTAAAGACTAATCTTATTTTTTTTTTGTTTAATTAGAAAACTCATTCAAATCTCCTCTTTGGATGTTTAAGGAGTGGTGGTCAAGCTTCAAATTGGTTTACGTGTTCATTCAAATAGGTAAGCTTCACAATAATGTCTAAAGTGTTCTTTAGATGTATTTAAGATAGTGTTATGAGCAAATTCAGGAATGAAGATGAGGCAGAGGTAAAATGGTTTTAGACATGTGGCATCTAATATTAGGCTTACATGTTATTTGATGTTTGTTTAATAGTATTTGAAGATGGCATGATGATTATGATTGATTTAGAGTGGTAAACTCTAAACCCTCTTTTTCTTTTTCTCATTTCCTTCCTTATTTGATCTTTAAGAAAATTTCATGGTAAACTCTTCTAAACCCTAAAATCTTTTATGTACTTAATCACACAAATGACTAAGGACTAAGCATTAACTTTTTTATTTAAGGATTAAGGAAAACAAAGATTTTTTAAAGGTAGAAGAGTTTCCCATTAGGATAAAGAAGTTTTTCACGTAAATTCAAGATCATTTAGTTCTAATCTTAATCCTTAACTTCTTGAGCACCAAAGTAAATTGGGAATCATTTTGTTTGTGATACAACCTGAAGTTTGAAGAAAACCCTCTAGAAGGAGCTGTGGTAGTCACACTAGGTAATGGTGGCTCAAGCGATTCTTTAGCCTTTGTAAGTTCTTAACCTTGTTAAAAATGGTGTTTGTAAGTAATAGGAGTTAGAAATCGAGTTGAGATGGTGTTTGGATGAAAGTTTGGCTATGTGTGAGTGGCTGACATGACTTGTAAGGCAGAAGCTACTTTGATTTTTTTATTAAAGTTTGCAATTAAAATGTTCAGTTTAAAACTCATAAGACATAAAACTAGAGTTAAGTTGATGTTTGGATGAAGGTTTGGGTGTGTGTGCATGGTAAACATGATGGCAAGTGTTGCTTTGATTTGTCGATTGGAGTATATAATGTGAAGTGCTATGTTGACATTTAAAGAATAATGGTGTTTGCCATTAAGTTGAAGTTGTTTAGTGTGATCAAAGTTGATGAATGTATAGTTTGTGTTTGTACAGGTGGCAACATTGCCCCTATAGAATAAGGGTTGATCATAGATTGTAATTTGATGCATGTTTATTTGTGCTTTAATGAAAATTAATGTGAAATGAATACTTAGATTGTCTAAGGATGAAATGGATACATGCTTGATAGATAAATTGATGTTAAATTGGTATCTCTAATAATGTTTAGTTTTGTAAATTCATTTATGGTGTTTTCATATCTCTTGAAGTGATATATATGATGCAAACATGAATACTAATAGAATAGATGTCTCAATATCCATTAGGAGATTCTCGAACGAGGAAAAGGACCCAATGACTTAACAAATTAGAATAGTCTTTTTTTTATAGTTAATTTTGATTATTGGTTCCCCAAGACCAAATAGATCTCTTAAGCCATAGTTGACTTGTTGGGCCTTGAGCCAAACAATTTCGGTTATGAGCCGACCTATTCCAAGCCTAAGATAACCTTAGATAAGTCTTTCATGGCTATGTAGAGCTGTCTTGCTCAGTAGCAACACAACTGCTTCTTACCGATCTCCTACTTATTTGATAAGGTCGCTTGCATACTTAAGGCAAGTTAATCAACTTGCCAGCTATTTTCAGTCAACACAACAATTTCTGGAAGGTATTTTAATCTAGAAGATGTGCTTATCAAATCTATTTTATATTTACTTTCCTAGATCATTGGGAGATACTTTCCATATCTAAGTTTGTCGACTTTCATAATCTACTATGGATCCATCCTATAATTACTACCATGTCACATCTAGGTAAAGGGGCTTTCCACTTTTATATAACTTTCTTATTGTTTTACTATCAATTTATTCTCTCACACACTTACTATTTTAAGTATTGAAGTGGTCGTGTCGGATAATCCCCCAATGCTTATCAATGGTGTTTTGTCTTATAGGTTGAGATACTTAAGGCTTGTAACGCCAAATTCATGAAAATTTAAGCTCCAATGACTTTATCACTCTATCAACGAAAATCTTCTTATAACTATCTCTAATAAAAGAAATGGGTAAATTATACTTAAAGGTATTAACGTCTTAGAGTAACTTCATTCGAGATATCAACGATTAAGTGGTTAGAAAGAGGAATCAACTTTTTATAAAGTGATCAAATGCAGTATCAACATTTCTTAAAGTTCATTTAAGGGTAAATTACGCTGAAAGATATCAATGTTGAGAAGTAGGTTCATTTAAGATATCAACATTTGAAGTGATTAAAAAGAGGTAGCAACATTATATAAAGGGAGTTAAATAAGGTATCCTCAACTAATGTCATTATTTGATTACTAATGTGGCAGTTAACAACCATGAGGCGCTTATGTGGAATTACAAAAAATAAAGATAAAATAAAAAATTGGAAAAGAAATAAAAAACTAGTTAAAAGAAAAGAAGAAGAAGAAGAAGAAATAGTCCTCTATGCATCACCGTCAAAACTTCAACACCTTTTCATCATCTTCTCCATGGAGGACTCAGCTTTAGGTGGAGATGGAGATGGAGTAAGCAAATACGTAAATAAAAAAGTTGAACAAATAATAGAACAAATAAATGAATGAATAAGTAACAGGAATAATCAAATAAGTAATGGAAAGGGACAGATATTGGACTAAGATTAGTTTAACGACTGTGAATTGGGTCGAGGATGAACATGTCGGATCTCTTTCTCTCTCTCTTTCTCACTCTATTCAGTTGACATGATGTTGGATTTGTTTGGGTTCAAGGTTAGCGTTAATGGTGTAGGTTAAATTGAGGTATGGTTTTAGTTTTAGTTTGTCAATGTTTACATCGTCATATGGTTTTCATTATAGATTGGCTATAGTAACTATAGGATGTTTGGCAAATGGTTGTTTTCATAGATGAATGTATGTGTGGGTGGCGCGATTTGGATGGTGTAGGTTATGTTTACTGGTTTTGGTCATATTTTAGTGGTTATCTATGGATGTTGCGGCAGTGGCATGTGTTGGTGGTTCTAATTTCTTTTTGGTTTTATGTGGACTGGTGTTAATGTCTATGCTTGTTTGGCATGAAGTTTGGTAAATGGGTGTTTGGTGATTGTTTAAGTTGTGATGTTGGTTGTTTTCAGGTATGGGTTTCAATTAGTGTGAGCATTTGCGTTTAAACTCTAGAAGGTATGTAGGTGTGTTTCTATTTAGTGGTGGCAATGTTCATGGTGGATCATGTGTGTCAATTTGGATTTGGTTATGGGTTCATGGTGTGTTAGATGAGGTTGAAAGAGATGGTGGGTGACAAAGGGAGCTAGAAGGAGGGGGGTTTGGCATGGAGGAGGAAGAAGGTTGAGAGGGGAGGAGAGAGAGAATGTAAGTTTCTAGAGAGAGAGAGAGAGAGAGAGATATTGAAAGAGATGGTGTGTGATTGTTCCTTATCTTCCTTTTTCTAGTGAAAATGGTCAGGATATTCAGCTCATGAGTCGCCGACATTCAGTAGCTAGTGAGAGAAGTTAGTGGCTGATAGGTCAATGGCATTTATGGAAGAAGAGAACTGTTTCTTCTTCTTCTTCTTTTTCTTTATTTTTTTAATTTCTTCTTCCAATTTTTTATTTTATCTTTATTTATTATTTTTTAAATGCCATGTAAGTGCTACATGGAAGTTAACTGCCACATCAGCAATCGATAAACAACATTAGTTGAGGATGCTTTATTTGACCCTTAAAATGTTGATACATCAAATAAACATACACCCAAATGTTGATACCTTCAGGCGTAATTTACCCGTTCATTTAAGGTATCAATGTTTGTATAGTTTTCAATTAAATTTCTTTATTTTTCCTCAATAATTAATTATTGATATCTTATTTGACTTGCTTCATAAAATGTTGATTTCTCTTTTTAGCTAAATGAAACATTGATATCTTAAATGGATTTATTCTCAAATGTTAATTCCTCTTTTTAACCATTCAAAGCATTGATACTTTAAATGAACTTACCCTCAATGTGGATATCTATCAATGTAATTTACCCTAAAATCAAGTTAGTAGATAATGGCTAGCCTAAAAGCGCAAATGGAGAAATTTAGCTTAAGCACAAGTTAATTTTTCTATTGGAAACTAAACAAAAGGAACTTAGTGTTAAGTGTAACATCTCAATGGCTTCAGGGTTGGTAATTTAAGTATAGAGAATTTGGACAGAACTAAATACGAAGTTATAGATGATAGTTCTTAGCTAGATTAAAAAAAAAGAGGTTGTTTAGAAGGATGGAATGAGTTGATCAAAGAATTTATATATCAATAACAAGTTGAAGATTTTCTTAAAATAGAGTTGACAAAGTGTTATTTATTTCTTAGCCTTATTAAAATCCATGTTTTGAGCTTAATGAAGTATACATTAAGATATACACCTTGCTTACTAATCAATATGCTTGGTATCATGTTCAAAGTGCTTACAATGAGTTAAAAGGAATAAAATAATTGATTTTAATGAAAATTTCAAATTTATTATAAGTTAATATTACCCATATTATGTTATTTGAATTTCCTTTTTAATTTTTTCAATGATAATTAATGTGTATGGCTTAATTTTGTGAACTTATTAGTAGCTAATGTAATCGCTATATTAATTATAATTAAGTAATGCATCAATATCTTTATTACAGGAATCCGTATTGAGGAGAATAAATGTAATAGCTAGATGAGTGTAAAGATAGAAAAGATAGGACATGAGAACCCATGAATAATTAATTGATGTACTAAGGAGTAAGGCTTGCCTGTTTTTTATAACACTCTTCTTTGATGTTGTGCCATATTAAAAAGTAGGATAGTATGCATGTAGCATTGCATGGGTGAGCACTGTAGTCCTGCAATTCTGATTGGCATACCCTCAATGGGGGTGTTGGTAGGACCACCTTTTTTTTTTTCCTAAACCAAGTTAGAAAACTTTATTTAATGTGGATGAGCACTTAGAAATACTTAAATTGTTTGAGTGGATCGTCCTTTGGAGTATCAAGAACTAACAATTCTCCAAATTGAGTCATCGAAGGATTAGTTCAATCGACAATCCTATTGACCTATCCATACCTGTCATAATTAGAAAATGAGACTTGATAAAAAATATAAAATTTAGGAGATCTAAAATTTTAATTTTGCCAATTTATAATATCTAATTAGCCTTAACGGTAACAAATTAGTCAAGCTTAGTAATTTAAGATCCATACCCATATGAACTTTAACTTAATTACCTTACAATAAAAAAATAAATTAGAAGAATCTATTTCTCTATAAAACGAAACAAACAATATAATAATATGAGATTTTAATTATGAGTAGATTGTAAGACTTTTTTTTGTATCAAGGAAGTTATTTGTGGTTTTACTCCATCAAGTACATAATAATTGTGTTATATACTTGGATAAAGAATATAAAGTGGACTAATATGTAAACTCTATTAATTAATTATGTGTTGGTTCATGTTTGTTTACTTAATCTATCAAGTAATACCCTTGAACTAAGCAATACTATGATGATTCGGCGGTTAGGCACTTAGACCCCTGCAAAAGCATGAATAACCTAGATGGGTAGTTGGTAGGAGGAAGTTGTGGTTAGTATAGCTAATTTAAACCTGGATGAAGTTATGATGGGGTTATCCAGGTGCATGAGACCTTTGATAATACACTACATGTAAATTGTGCTCGTTGATGATTAGATTTTGTGTTGAACTCTGAAAAAGACTACTTTTCTCCTTTTATTTTCGATGTGGGTATAGGAGGCATCATTAACCCCCAATTACCAATTAGCAAGTTAACCTTCTATTTCATAGGTTGTTTTTTAGAGTCATGGGTACTCATGTATTATGTATTTTTGGGACATCAGAAATACATCGATTGCATGGTTTGAACTTAAATAACATAATCAATAGTTTGCTGCATTAGAAATAAGATTGTTAGACTTGTAAGAATGTGCTTGATAATCATGTACTTCGTAAGTTTTGCCAACTTTTTTTCTTTTTTAAGTGTTGATGATTGGTATATGGATATTCATTATGATTCTCTTAGCTAGCTTTGGTGATGAAGGGCATTTTTTACGAAGGAGATGAAGAGGGCTCGTACTAGTGAAGGTCTTTTTTTTTTTTGTTTTATTTTATTACTTTATTTTGATAGTGACATGTCACTCATTTTCAAAAGCCTATTTAAATGAGTTCAATCATGTTGTAACCATTTAACTAATTACTCTTATTTCACTTACATGACTTAAAGTCTGCTACTTGATTTTGGGACCTGATCCAAGCCTATAAACAATTGTTATTTTAAGAACCTATCTTATATAGATGCAAATTATTCAAGTTTTATAAACCAAAAACATGGATTTTTCTTATGGAATTTAGTGGAATTTTTACAAAATTTAATTATGACTTTACAAAGCTAAAAGGAATTTAAGAACCATTTAACTTATTAATAGCCTTAAATTAATATGCCCTAGCACTTAGTCAGACTCCTAAAATTGGTGCCACTTAGACCAATTTAACCACGAAGCTCAATAATTGGTTTGCACATATATAATTAAATCATAAAAATTGATCATAATTATAACATGAATGGCTTGGAGTTTGAATTAAAGGCATACCTACCATATAATTGGATTTAACCTTAATCAAGGTAGTAGGGCTAATGGCATAAGTCCCATAACTACATGTACGATATACTTTTGAAATTTTGATTTATTTTAAGCTTAATCTTAGAATTAAAAGCCAACCGAAAACCCTGAAGGTTAACAAAAGACTAGTACAAACCCTATAATTTAGATCCGGCAATCCTGTATTCTTTAGCCCCAGAAAACGAAGTTGAAATAATTAGTGATAATAGTTTGTAATAATATAAGGACATGTAAAAATATCAGATTCGCAAATTTCAAATGTCCTTCAGACCCAAACGGGATCAGCTCTCAAAAAACGTGTCACGGGGCTCCAAAAATATTCCTATAACATCATTAGGACCGAATTAATACAAAGATTTCAAAAATATCAGTTTCGTAATTTTTTCGTAACTAAAAATAACATATATTGTATTTATACGCATATTTTCTTTACTACTGGTATATTATTAGTCTTGTTTGCTATTCATTATCCTATGCTACTATTTATGAGAATTCATCTATCTCTACTTTACCTTACAACCTATTCTTACTACCTACATACCTATTTTTCTATTTTTTTCATTTCCAATATACCTTCACATTAACCATACTTCGCATCATTATTACTTTTTGTTACAAAACAAACAAAATAATTCACTCTCTCTCTTCCCTCAATAGTGGCCAGCGCCCCCCTCCATCAATTTATTTTATTACATCTAATTTCCACTCCAAAATTTCTATAAATACCCCCTTTCGGTTCACTTCTTTTACACCCTTTTTACACATAACAATACTCTCTCAAATTCACTCCACAAATACTCTCCACAAAAATTTCTCTCTACCAAACTCTCATTCACCAATCACTCACAAAATCCTCCTTTACACACAAACCATCTACTATTTTCTACTACCCATATAATACCCCATTCATCTACCACCTTTATACCACACAAATACTTTAGGTAAAATTTCTATTCCTATTTTATTTACTCATGTCATGTAACTAGCATGACCATGGTGTTGTTTTGAAACTCATATGAGTAGTAAAAGTAATAACATGTTCATGTTTTGTTCTTGTACATGAAATTCCAGTTTCACTATGTTATTATTATTCTTATATATATGTTAATTAGTAATGATATTATTGCTGTTATTATACTCTAATCTAACTCTACATATATTATTAAGTATATGTATATCTATATTTTTAGAGCCTAGTGCTCACTCACTATCTCTAACTTCCTATTATTATTGCTTTTTCTTTTCTTTTTCTTTGTCTATTCTTAGTCCCGGATTGCTTTGATGAAGCTAAGGCTCCCAATACTTGACCGGGCTACCTTGATGAAGTTAAGGTTCTCAATACTTGATATATTAACTTACTTATTATATTGCCTATTATGTCTTTTTATATTTTCATATTGTCATACTACATATTCATGTTCATACATGAACATATTGATGTTGTCTCATAAGATTTTCTTAAATAAAAAGAGAAATTGAGAGTTCTTTTCCAAAATAATTTTTTTCATGTAAGAAATGATTTTTCCCATAAAGACTTAGGAATTTATCTTAGCAAATCTTTTCCAAAAATTTAGAGGAGTTCATCATAAGTTTTTAGTAACCAAAGAACATAGGAATTTTTGGATAATACATAAAATAGATACATCATACATACACTTTACAAAACCAGTAAGTGAAAAAGTTTTCTTTAAAAATTAAAATTTCAAATCCTTGATTAACAAAAGCTTTACCAAAAATGTTTCTTTTATAGAAATAAAATATTCTTAAGAAATAAGATTAGTAAACAACTTAGAAAATTATTTTAATTAAATGAAATAAACTTTAGAAAAAGTTAAGAAAATGTAAAGTTTGATAAATTTTAACTACTCTCAAATATTATTTAGAAACTACCCTCCCAACTTCTAGAAATTAAGTTATAAGAAACTTAGAAAGACAAAAATAATTTTTTTTAGAAATTTGAAAGACTAAGGAAATAGAGTCAAAAATGGAAAATACTCACTTAAAAATAATTTAAGGAATTTTCCAATAAACTAAGTGGAAATTTTCAAAGTTTTGCTTTTCCAATTTCTAGAAAACATTGCTTTTACAAAAATCATGATTGAAACAACTTCATTAAATTCATGCATATGATATGAGTCAATATACATATATATATATATATTTTTTTTTTTCTAAAGGTTTTTCCAACTATAATAATATCTATATTTTGGTCCAAGTATTTTTGGATAAAAAAAAGTTTGTAAATTTAAGTTTTGAAAACTAGAATTTTCATGGTAAATCTGTACCCAACAGTTTCAGGACCCAAATGACTTTTTATGATATGAATGACCTTAATAACGGATAGATCTTTTCAAATAGGTAGAAAACGACCTATTATATGTGAAATTCTGAGTTAAAATGAGCAAGTTGTGGCTATTTTGAGTTGGAATTTCTACCTATATGAATTTTACCGTAATTAGAAAATAGAGTTAGCAGTTTTGACTAGAAATTTTATGAAATACTCATTTTTTATATTTCCCTTATTTAGGAACGAGGAGGAGGATGTATACTACCCTGGGGACTACTTTGACTAAGGGAGTATCGTCATGGCCGAGTGAGTGTACTTCCCATATTTTTCATGCTCATGCTTGTGCTTGTAAATTAGTTGCACTAGATTTAAAAAAGATAAAATTGAAGATTCATGTGTTTATAACATATTCAAAGAATATTAAGCATATCAAGCCACGAATTGTTTGTAATAAATTATATGTTTATTAGTGCGTTGAAGTATCTGAAAATGGTTAGTCCCTTGCAAGATATTGAAAAATAATGGCTAGGCTCTAAATAAAGTTGATACATGCACTTCATAAGTTGAGTCACATTGCATTCGTTATTATACAATTGGTGGGACAAGTGTATGATAGTGGTGGTAGGCATAACTGGTATATTATGTATATGGCTAGTAGGAGCCGGTAAAAACTACATAAATTGATGGCTAGTAGGAGCTAGTAATAAAGACATATTTTTTATGGCGAATAGAAGCCGATAAGATCTATAAAAATAATCTTTAAAAGAAGTGATAGTCGTAATGGGCCGGAATACCTAACCTCGAATGAAGGACTAAATTCATTCAATATATGATCCTCGAAAAATCATATGTCTTGTATGATCACGTGCTTGTCGCATTACATTTTCTTGTCTAATAAACTTGGTTATTATTTTGTTTTAAGTATGATTATTGGGATTATTCTCACTAAGCCCGTAAAGCTTACACCTCTATAGATTTTTGTATTCACAGGAACACCTGTTCTTGTACCTGAGGTCTCCTCATATTCATGTAAGTTTTCTTTTGGAAGCTTTTGAAGGAAATCTACTTGAAGGATTAGACTATAATTCCTTTAAAATCTTTTGATGTAGTATTTAAGTTATTGTAAAGACTATTAAGTATTTCGATCATTGGAGTATTAGTGGGGAAATGCCCCTAAGAATCATGTAATAGACTTTGATTGCTATTATTATGATATATTTTTATTTCTAGATTCTTGTATGTTCAATATTACTTGCTTGGGCCATACTTCCCAAAAGCATCTTCTATTACCGTGTTAGACGCCTTACATGTAATACCGAGACTTTCGCATGACTAAGGTAGTCATTCTTAAGTCTTGATATTATATGTGGCGGACTGCTACGTTTAGGGTACCATTCGGGGCGTGACATACACCTTAGCTCAAACAACCTTTAGAGAATAAAATAAATTAGAATAGCCGGTAAGTAATAGTAAAATTATTTCTATATTGATATAAAATATTTAATTATGAACAGATTTGGATACATATTGAATATTAGAATATTTTGTTGAAATGACCTAAAATAAAAGAAAAATGGGGAATAAATAAAGAAATAATAAAACAATAAATAGATAATTTAAATCAAGCACAAAGAGGTCAATCTATCCTTAAATTCTTATAACTACTTTTAAAAGATAATGTATGATTCTTTTTTCTCATCTCCCCTGGCAGTTTCCATACCTACAATTAATGACTCTCCTCTTCAAAGACCATAACCTTGCAAAACACTAAGGTGAGACATTTCTTCTCAGGTCGGATCAATTCTTCATGGTAAACATGAATTAAAAATAGGTAATTGACACATTCTCACTATCCCTAACTTCTAAACAGTATTGGAAAATATGAATTTCAAGGCTTTTTGTTGAGAACTACTTTTAAAATCTTGGTGTTCTTAACTTAATTTCCCTAAAGATTATAAACCTATGCTCTAATATCAACTAAGTTGCAACGCCCTAAAATAAGGATATTATAACCCGCCACGTGTCCTTCTCTTTATAAAAGCATGCCAAGGCTATGAAATACTAATTTACAAATTATATAAAAAATAAAACTCTAATACTCACATATAAAGGGTACCTGTTAAACAATTCATCATATAAATAATACTCCTAAATTAACTTGTTGGCATAAATTAAAGCCAACATCATCCAGACTTATAACTTAACTGAAAAATCCCATAAAGAAATCTTAAACTCATAAAATAAATAAAATCTTTCAAACTAATAATAGTTTGAACTTAAACTTCATAAAATATTAAATCGTCTTCCTATCTCCAGGTATCCTACATCTACTTCTACTGATCCTTAGCAGGAAAGTCAAGTTTACTATTGTTATTCCCATGATCTACAAAGATATCATATCTAGAAAGATCATAAATCACCCGATCTTCTTCCATTCCTGAAAAATGAATGGATGAGCAAAAATGCCCAGTATGCCACACCACATACAAATGCATATGCATACACAACATATATATCCACATGCAACTATATCTAATGCAACAAACACAAATTATTATCTTTTAAATTAGACAGCAAATAGCACAATTTAGAATCATGTGCAGTCCAGTCCTAAACCTAGAGTTACTCATGACTCCATAAAAATAAGCACATAGAAAATAAGTAATGCATACATATATTGGTGTTAGGAATCTCCCACACACCATGGCCATACTGCCAAAACTTAATCTACCAAAATTATTTCTAGGTACAACTCCACTCAGGACAATGCCACACAAGGATCATCAGATTGCCAGTATTAGTATCATACTTTGCGTGGTCTTTACTAACCGCAGCCAAGCACAAGCAGCAAAACAGGTTAATAAGCCAAACAAAATTAGATTGATTTGATATTCTAACCCTAAAACGCATACAACAAACAGATCTAATCCTACAAGCATATATAACAGACAAGGTACGATTGTATCTGAATCAAATCTCAAGAACAGAACATAAAATCACTAAATCTCCTTTAGACCACCACCCTAATTCACCAAAACTTGATAATATGAGCAGAAACAATTTCAATAACATATACCGTCGAATAAACCTAATTTCATATATCATCTAAGACCTTAATCTAAAAAAAGAAACACAAACCCGCACCTTTCTTCTCGATTGAAACACAAATTCCTCTAAAGAACAACTTTTTTTCTCAACAAATCTCCCAAACCCTAAAATTCCTTTAATCCAATTTCAGACTAAAAGTCAAAAAAATTATTTCTATAATAATATAAAGGTTAGGAATATTCAATCTTACCTAGAAATAATCCTTAATCCTTCTTGACTCTTCAAAATCCAGATCTCCCAATCAACATAGATCTTTCTTCAATTTCCCCTTCAAATCCAATTACAAACCTTAAGGAGAAGATAGATTCCTTTGAAATCTAAAGACAAAGAAGAGATTACTCACCTTAGATTCCTCAAACTCCTATGGATGTTAACAGACTTATAGAGAGGATTTTTTAGGTTTAAGGATAATTTTGGAGAAGGGGGAGGCTTAGTTTATGTATAAGACAAGGAATAACTGTTTATCTTTAATAACGCCTCTTCATCTTTTGTAACGTCTCTTCATCTTTAGTAACGTTTCTTTATCTTTAGTGACGTCTCTTTATTTTAATAATGATGCCTCTTCATCTTTAATAACATCTCTTCATCTTTAGTGATGTCTCTTTTCTTTAATGACATCTCTTCATCTTTAATAACATCTCTTTATCTTTAAAGATGTTTGTTCATCTTCATTCACATATTTGATATCCGACAAAAATTAATTAAACTTTAGGGTTGACCATAAAACCCTCTTATTTTATATCAAATGACATCTTTTCCCTTCAATATAAAATATTTATTTGTATATTACACATGGCATCTGTAGTCTTCTTGCTGGGAATAAAGTGGACCATCTTTGAAAATTTGTCAACAACTACAAAGATGGAGTCATTACCTTGTGCTCGTAGCAATCTTAACATGAAGTCCATGCTCACGTTGATCTACAGCTATGAAGGGATGGGCAATGGTACGTATAGCCCTACATTTGTGGCTGCCCCTTTGGATGCTTGGCAGATCTTACAACATTATACATAACGCTCCACCTCCTTATGAATCGTTGGCAAAAAATAAGATGCTTGTACCAATTGCAAGGTTCTATCTCATCCAACATGTCCCTCATCATGCAATTCTTTGATGATAAGAGAATGCAAACTATAATATGGGATACACAATTGATTACCCCTAAACAAAAACTCATCCTGTAGCAATGCAAACTACAATATGGGATACACAATTGATTACCCCTAAACAGAAACTCATCCTGTAGCAAATACTCAGGCTTTTCTCTAGCTCTAACTCTAGTCAATATCTCAAAAAATAGGGATTAGTCTCATACAAACTAGCAAAAGAATGAAAGCCAAATACCTCTACATTCAGCTTGTTTAGAAGGCTCCGATGTCTGATGAATGCACTAGTAACTCTATTTGTAATGCTGGATTTGTGCTTCATAACAAAAGTAAAACGCTCTAAGTAGGCCACCCAAGAAGCATGCCTAGTTGAGACTTTATCCTGACTGTGTAAATGCTTTAGAGCCTCATTGTCAGTATATAGAATGAACTCCCTGTGAAATAGATAATGCCGCCAGTGCTTCACAGCTTGCACCATAGCATAAAACTCTACGTTGTAAGTGTTGTATTGCAATTTTAAGTCTGACAACTTCTCACTATAGTAAGCAATTGGTTTGTTACTCTAGCTCAACATAGCCCCAATTTCCACCTTCAATGCATCTGCATGTAACTCGAAAAGTTGATCAAAATCTAGAAGCACTAATACCGAGGCTATTGTAAGGTGCATCTTTATCTTCTCAAAGGTCCTATATGCTTCCTCAGTCTACACAAACTTCCGTCCTTTCCTACAATATGTTATTAGAGCTATAATGTTGCTAACATGTGGGATGGATTGCCTGTAAAATGATGCATGGCCATGGAAGCTTCTAATTTTAGTCAATGTACTAGGCTTAGGCCACTACTGAATGGCTTCCACTTGGTTTCATCAACTTGCAAACCTTTGCCCAAAATCACATAACTAAGAAAAAGTACCTCAAATGTAAAAAACATGCACTCCTTCATGGCTGCATAGAACTTTTCCCTGCGTAGCACACTAAGAATAACCCTCAAATGTTCGAAATGATCTTCAAGGTTAGCATTATAAATCAATATATCATTAAAGTAAACTACAACACATTTGCCAATGAATGGCCTCAAAACCTAGTTCATCACCCTCATAAAAGGTATTGAGATCATTAGACGACTCGAATGGCATAATTAGCCACTTGTACAAATCCTCCCATACCTTAAAAGCTGTTTTCCACTCATCACCAACTCGAATCTGAATCTAATGATACCCACTCTTCAAATCCAGTTTAGTGAACATCCTCGCACCATTAATCTGGTCAAGTAAATCATCTAGGCAAGCAATAGGAAAGCAATACTAACAATGATTTTATTAATGGTGCAACTATCTACATACATGAGCCAAGAAACATCCTTCTTAGGTATTAGAAGGGCCGAGATTGCACACGGGCTTAGGCTCTCCCTAATAAAGCCCTTAACTAGCAACTCCTCAGCTTACCTTCTCAACTCCTCATGTTTTGCAGGGCTCATTCGAGATAATGTGGTTGGTTTGGAAGGGCTCCTACAAGCTGAAGATCTATATGATGCTAAATATCATGCAGAGGTGGTAATCCATCTAATAAATCCTCAAGAAACACATCCCGAAACTCCTATACTATTGGCATTGCTACTTTAGGTAGCCCCACTTCTCCTTCAACTTTCTTACTCACTAAAGCAAAAACAATATCATACTCCCATATCTCCTGCTCAAATCTAGCTAAAGACAGCATGTTAGAGCTACTACCACCACTCTATCTAGTAGGCTTTGACTCGGTAGAATCCTTATTTAGTACCAACACAATCTTCACTCCTTTGTATACAAAACTATATGTATTAGCACCAAGCCCTCCTCCACACCCACCCCACCACCCCCCCCCCCCCCTCCCCCCCCCCCCCCCCCCCCCCCCCCTCCCCCCCCCCCCACACACACACACACACACACACACACACACCATGAATTACACCCCTATTGAACTGCCAAAGTCTTCCTAATAGCAGGTGACATGCATCCATTGTCACCACATCATGCCATACAACATCCTTATATCTAGAACCAATGGAGAAAGAAGCAAAAGCACATTTGGAAACTGTTACCTTACCACCCTTTTTTTAACCAAGCTAGTTTGTAAGGCTTCAGGTGCTACTCTAGTTGAATGCCCAATTTTTGTATAGCTTTTTTGGATACGATGTTTTCATAGCTACCAGAGTAAATATTATTTCTAAGCCATCCTTCTTGAACTGCCTTGGGAGTCATATAGGATCTCTTAACTACCAGATTCTCTCTACCATCTCCCATCACAAATTCCCCTTCATTATACTCAGTGTCGAAGATAGGTTCTCCATTGCCTAAAGCCTTAAACACAGCTTCATGTTCCTCATCCTCCTCATTTTCAACAAAAAGTGCATTCTTCTTAGCCTTCCTACATTCAGATTGTTGGTGACTAGTTTCACCACATTTGAAGCACTTTAACCCACTACTACCTAGTCCACTAGTATTGGGCTTATTGAATCGCCTAGTAGTGTTGTTATTAGTAGTTCTACCCCTGCATGATTTACTCCTCTACCACTACAACTACTACCCATCACACTACTACCATACACACCACTCTCAAACTGCTTCTATTATTTCTCAATAATCAATGCCCTCTAATGCGCTGCTGATACACTAACAGAATCAAATAAATTGACTGTATCTTGAATGTGCATTCTTAACCCCCTTAATGTATATCGTAACCAATTGATAATCTGTTTCTTGAATTTCATTCCTAGCTATCAATAGGTAAAATTCAAATATATAATCATGAACTGACATGCTGCCTATTTTAGATTCTACATCCTCTAATACATGATGCACTGAAAGTTGAAGGACAAAAAATGTTCCTCAAAGGTGCTTTTTCATCTTCTCCTACGAGGTGATTTTTTAATTTCCTAGCCTAGTCCGGGTTAATTTTATCTACTTTCATCATGCTATGGCCGTACCATGCAATCTGATTGCTACCAACTACACCCGTTTGTCTTCAGGGACTCCTTTAAACTCTAAGATCTCGTCAACCGTGGCCAACCAATCCAACAATTCCTCTAGTTAAAGGCTACCATGAAACTCCAGTATCTCTATTCTTATACCAAGTTCCCAATGCCTATGGTCGTCCTTTACATGAGGCCTACCATGCCTGTATGGTACTTCATCATGCCATTCATCTTCCTCAACAGAAAAGGAATCATCCTTTGCTTCATGCGCATCTAGCATCGAATTAGGGTTTCATCCTTGTCTAGAGTTTTCATTCCTTTCGTTTCCCATCAACATACCCATCCTTTTGGCCAAACAATCAACCACCACATCCAAATGATGTTCCAATGCTGCATCCAACCATTGATTAATCATCTGCCTGATCCTTCGATCTAGATCATGGCGATCATGGATCTCATCCATTGTAGCATGACGTTGGTTAGCTTGTCTACGGGGTGCCATTGCTACCAAGAGCAAACACAACTCTGGTACCAATCTAACGTAGCAATTAAGTTAGCATTTATCACAAACCATTAATTCACATAAAAGACTAAAGTGTGATCCTCAAATACCAATTGATTCAGAGAATTCCTAGGTATTTGGCATCCAAATTCAAAGAAATATATGAAATTTGAGAATTTTTGGAGAAAAAGAGCAATGATGGCTCATATATTGTATTTTTTTATAATGATTGAAACTTATGTGCCATAGGTCATACGATATATATAGGTTAACTTAAAAGCTGCCATAAATAGAATAGAAATTGCCAAAAATTAAAAGGGTCATAAAATGAAGTACATAAAAAGACAAGTAAAACGCCACAGACAACATACAAAATGGATAAGTATATAAAAAGTTATAACGAAAATAACACCTGCCTAAAATATAAAAATTATTCGTTTGAGGTCCTAAATGAAGGAATTGGCCAAAAAGTGGCACAGCTCAGCACCAAAGGTGCTAACTTCTTCGAGTTAGCTCATTTACTTTAAGATAGGATCTTCAGATCACCCAACAATGATAGACCAGTTTCTATCCCATTTCTCTAGGTACGTGTTCACCACTATCTTTACCTCATCACCTATAAACTATCTTGTGTTTCTGGTCATGATTGAGCCTAGAAAATAATATAAGAATAGCATAAGGTCATGTATCCTTTGTGTACCCCCTGTGTTTTGCCATGTACCTCTCTATAGAATTCATTATGACTTAATTTCTTCGTCTGAGTGATACCCAATTGTATACCCACTAGTGCACTAGTTTTTTGCACATTATAATACCTTAAAAATAATCTATTTCTTGCATAGAAAATGATTAGAATCTATTTAACTATTCCTTTTGGTATTAAAATATACTTTGAGATCTAAGAACCTAGATGATAGTAGGGAAAGGATAAGTATCATAAGAATGCAGTAAGAGTTGAATTAGATGTATAGAAAACTCTAAGTAACTTATTTTTGTATAATTTAGGTGGTGGATACTAGTTTTTGAAACGGAACAAATATAAGGTACGAGCATACCTTGCTTGTGCTTATTGAGGGTGAAAACTTGAAATGGACTAATTAATTATCAAGGTTAGGGTCTGTTTGGATGGTCTGTTTTTCATCTGTATCTGTATCTTTTTCAAAATGATATATGTAAATATGTCAAATTTACATTTATATTTTACCTATATTTGATCAATTTGATCTTTTAATGAGAACTAACAATTTTTTTTTTTATTTGTATCTGTGATCTACCAACAAACAAACAAACCCCTAATGAATATGTGTGTTGCTTGTGTTTGGATACTCGTAATAGGCGGGGAGTACCCACGCTATTATCATGATATCTAGATGATCCATGTGTGACGGTGTATAGGGTAGAGTTGTGCATTGAAATGATCTGGGTAAATTTAGGTGTTTTGGTTTCAGGGATATTAAGGAGTACTCAATATTTAACTTTTGATTCATGAATGTTAGAAAGTACTTAACATTGTGTGTGTGTGTGTGTTGTGTATTATATTTTCATATGATGGGATACCAAGTTATCCCTATGTTGTTTACCTAGCTTAAAACAAAGATGATACAATGATGGTTGTTCCTATGTTGTTTGCATGTGAATGTATGCTTACTTGATCAAGTGTGTGTGCTTGTGGTATACCGTATTGGGCTTCGATTGAGTCCTTTATCTTTTTCAGGTATAGGTGGTGAAATCATAAATAGATTGTATCGGTAGTTACAACTAGTTAGCAGGTTTAGGAAATGTTGCTAGTGCTAAAGACAATACAAATGAGGAGTAGAGGACATTTAATAGGTTATGTATAGTTTGTTTAAGTAGTAACATGTATTTATAGTTTATTGGTAACACTTAGTGAAAGTATAATTCTTGTAGTGTTGGTGGAGTGACTTTCTTTGAACCATCTATTAGATCAATTTATATAGAATTTGCGTGGTATTTATGTGATCATCTACTAATCCATGTATTTCTTCTAATGCTATATGTAGTCATCAATGCATGAGTGATTTTGGAGTTAATTATGGTGTTTATTATGGACAATAGCAAGTTCTAAGCCTTTATGTGCTCATATTAAAAGTAAACATATGGCATGTTGTAAATGACCATAAATTTATGGCTTCACATTTATAGTAGTTTCACTGTATTAGGTACACGATAATAGTAAGTCACTTAATTGAATAGAAACCTGAACTAGACTCGAATGAAAACTTGAGCAATAACTTACTTGTTGGTTGTTGTTTGGTATTTGATCTAATAGCGATACACTTATACTAGGTTATATTTGTGACCATGATATTGGGAGGATAGGGTAGTAGTGTTCTTAAACCCCCATGGAAGGCATAATACGAGTCAACAAGTAGTCAGTAAGTAAGACTTATGGTTGATAGAGATGGTTGCTTTAAGCAAAGACAAAGTTGTTACAAGGTTATTAGAGGTCATGAGACATTAGGTTGAACATTATACAAGTATTGTACTTGTTGATGGCTAGATATAACAATGCCAAAATTTTCTAAAAGCTTAATAATGATTTTATGAATTATGAAATGAGTTAGAAATCCACTTGATGCTGATGACATCGTTACATGGATCATTTAAGTTGTAGGCATGGCAAATTGCTATCTCAAGCGATTGGGGTGTGATACTGATATTGAGGGCACATCAACTTCTAGGAAGCTTGATTTAAAAAAAGAAAAGAAAGAAACATTGTCAAGTTTCAAAACACTACATCAAATTCTTGTTATTTTACCAGAAAAGAATAGATTGATGTTGCAATTTGCTATCACTTCAGCCTCTATTTTTAATAAAGAAAAGGAATTTGGCACATTCTATTAAGTTCAATTTGACAAAGACAACAGTGAAGCTATATTGGATCTTACAACTAAATACCATGCAAAAAACTACATTCTCCTCATTTCACCCTAATCAAATTATGCTTTTCAACTAAATATATTACACAGACTAACCTTTTCCATACTATAGTATTTGAGAACTTTTTTGGTACTAAAGTCAAGTGAATTTTTTTACCTACCTTATATGAAGATCCGTTGAGTTTAGGGATTCCCCATATATAAACAACCACAAAAGTTTCATACTTTATATAGAAGCTAGATCATCAAGTTTACTATTTCCCATTCTTCCATCTTTTATTAGCCCAAATCTATTCTCTTAGTTAATCCAATGATTTTTTTTTTAAAATTGTTGATGAGGATTTCATTTAAAAAATGAACCAAACACATTTTAAATTTTTTATAGAAGATTTTGGAGACTTTAAAGCTTACGTGATTTTAAATAAAATGGAATATATAACACTTTTGAGCATAACTCAGTTGTCTTACCCTAGATGGCTTCCAATTAGGCTAATTATCTTTTCTCCTTTAATTATTACACAATGTCATGAAAAAACACTTTCTTTTTCCTTTCTACATATAATGAACATTTAAGATAACTATATGGTACTTCTTTTTTATTAATCCAAAATCCTCTTGGCCTTGAAATGTTTTCAATATATAAAAAATAGTAAAAAGTGCTACGGTGACCTATTGCTACAGTAATAGTACCCTATTGCACAGTATCCTTGAAAAGCTGCTACGGTACCTATAAATATAGAGCAATACTCTCATAATTGAGTTCCTTAGGATTTACATAGCTTATTCTTGATATACTTTATTTTATATAGATATATATATGTATATTAAAATATGTATATAGAGTTACAAGAAGTTTCCTAAACCTTAAGCTAACAAATGAAATAACTTAGACCACAAAAAAAAAAAAAAAAAAGACGATTAACCATGACTTGGTTATCAATCACGAGTCAAGTGATCAATCAAGGTTCATGGTAGTCATCCACCCTAATGGTGATGAATATTAGCACCTTATAATCAAATTGCAATTAATCCCTCTATACCAAAATTAACTGCTGCACTCTGTGGTCAATATCCACATCAAGAGCCTCGCCCTATGATTTTATCTTCTACTCATTTTTTCCCTTTATCTAAACTAAATGCTGAAAGTAATTTTATTCTCTGTAGTTTGTATATTAACTATGTCATTTTTACTCGGATTCATCTCTCAAATCGATAGAAATTGAATTATTTTGTGTTGATGTGTTCCATAGACATATCCAATATTCCCCATCCAAAATAAACCAGTTGGACATTTCTTTGGTGTCATCACCGGAGCATCTAACTTGCACACCATTTCCGATGGATTGTCCGTACACCTCCGATGATCAATTGAAAAAACAAGAACAACGGTGGCAAAAGCAGGAGGAGAGAAACATATAATTAATAATTTACTCGAATTATCACGTTTCTTTCTCATCTCGTGTAGCCAGACACTCATCTTCTCTTTCCAAAAATATGAATTGAAGCGTCTCCTCGGTTTCCTCACCGTATGTACTACATGACTATTCCTACATATGACTTTGTTTTTGGCCCCCCTTGGCTACTTCTTCTGAGTCCTACTTTTAGTGGGCAAAGTGGACAAATTGGAGTCGGAATACGTGGGTTAACCTTGACCAACTTTCGAGGAAACTTTCATGTGCAGACAAGAAAAGCATGCACTCTTTGTCTGTCCTTCAAAAAGTCCCCCCACTGAATCAGCCAATAAGTGCTTGAAGAAAGAATCAGGAAGAGACAGTTTTATGGCTTCCAGAGCAAAAATGATTCACGATGGAAATTTTCAATACCGTCTTTTTATATTTGGAAAATAAATAGAACAGCTTTTGGCACTTTGAGGTATTTATTTGGTTATTTTCGGCATATTTGGTACCTTTGAACTGTTTTGAATAATTTAAAAATATAATTTCACTATTCGAAATTTATCTTTTTTTTTTTCAATTGATCATTAAAATTTGATCAAATTTTATAATCAACTACTGAATTTTAGCTATTTTATAACCAACTACTATGTTTGTAGGTAATAAAATCACAGATAAGATTATATCAATGAAAATCAACAATTAAAAATAAGTTTAAATAGGAAATCTAAATGGTTAGAAAAAAATAATCAACTTTATATACAATAACGCAAACAAATATCTCTTACCATGCTATATTATAAATAATACCAACGAGTATCTTTAGTGAGGCTACCGCATCGTCTATATTAAGAAAATCAGTAATGTTTATATTCTTTCGCACCTACAAATACCCCAACATGTTTATCTCATCCAGTCAAATTTTTCTATGGTTGACTTGGTTTCTCCTGATAAGTCTTATCCCACATACGCATCCTCCTTCCCTACCCCCTCCCTCTCTCCAAGGACAACCCCACAACCCCCCCAATCAATTTCCTTGGCTTTTCACTCATCTCGGGGCCATAAGGCTAGAAAAAGAAGAAGTAACACCCCCCTGCCCACAAACATAATGTCGGATGAATATTTGCTATCATGGGTACTTGCTAAGTGCTAAATAAATTAAAATTTTTAATAAATTCCTCAAATAAAGCATACAATTATCAATTTATAAATACATGATAGGTTGTTTATTCATCAAAACATGATGAAGACAACATTTTAGACTTAGCAAATCTCTATCCCTTAGGACGAGAGGTGTCATGTGTGAATGCACCTATTTTGTGCTTCATTAAAGCATTCACATTCATTGGATCCTTCGTAAGATCCTTAAAGTGCCATATCAACATCTAAATGAATTTTCCTTTCGAAGAACCACACAACTTTATCCATAAAGTCATTCACATAAGTTTCTTCATTTCTTTTTTTATATACTTTTCTGGGTTCCATTTTGAAACAATCTAAATTAAATGTACTGAATTGTTAGGAGAGAAATTCTTTAAAAAGGTTTTGTCAATGAATTCACAAATGGGTTTAATGCCATATATAATCCAAAACCTTAAGATATTAGGTTAATGAATCTTCTCCCTTATAAACTCTTCACACAAGTCTTATATTTTTCATGTGGGATTTCCCTAACCTCACACTTTCACGCTAACATAAATTAATTTATATATTTATATATATTCAATTAATGATTTTATGATTTAAATTGTTATAGTTAAGTTATTATGATTGGATCTGATGATATGATAAATAATTAGTATAAGAATATCCTATACTTGAATTATATGTGTGTTGGTGAAGTTAAGTGATTTAAGTCATATATATGGAATTGTATTGAAAGTAATATGATATGTTTTATTTTGTGATAATTGGAAGACTTCTTGGTTGTAAAAGTTTTTAGAAAAAAGGCCCAAAGCTCATCTTCTTTTCAAACCAAACTCAAGCCTGCACACACACAACCAAAACCCAAGCCTATGTATCTTCTATAAGCTTCTAAACATGCCCAAAAGTAAAAAAGGCAACAAAAATATCAATCCAAAACAAACCCTAAAACTATCATGTTTCTTTCTCTCTCCATCTTTTTCATCCTTCTAAATACAAATAAGCCCTAAATTATACTTCAAAATCTCCTCTAAATCTTACCCCACCATTTTTTAAACAAAGAACTAATCAAAAGAACAAGTAGGAGCAAGAATTTAAATTAAGAAAAAAGTAAGAGAGGCTTAATTAATTCTAGTAGCCATAAAAGTAAGTAAAGTGATTTCTTACAAAATATGTTAAATTATAGTTTCTAGTTGATGTTAATTGTTGAATAAGAGTAGAACTTTGGTGTTTTAGATAAATTGATGGTTTGATAACATGTAAGTTAGAATAGACATGCAAATAGGCACATATGCCTTAGGTGTTTGAAGAAATGAATTTTGGGTTTATGATGAGTTGATGTATGTATTGATATTGTTAGTGATAAATGGGTAGAACTTGAATGATTAGAGTGATAGTAGAGTTATACAAGCATGAATGATAGATTTATGTTTTAGGTTATGATTATTGTGCATATACATGTGAAATGAGAATATGAGTGCAAGAGAACTAAATGATGTTTGGTATTGTGATTATAAGTTAGTTTTGATGTGTTTCTATAAATAAGTAAGGTCTTAGAAAAGAGTTAGAGGATATAGAACTTCAAAATTTTTGAAACAAGTATCAAATGACTAATATCTTGCTCATAATGGGTGTGTTTGAGGACGTTATCTCCTCGAAAGTATGTTTTTCTAATGGTTACGATGGTTATGAGGCCCATGATATTCTCAGTTCATTTTTAAAACATGAAACTGTCTTGACCAAGGCTGTTACGAGGGACACTATCTCCACTGTGTGATATTTAAAGCCTGATCATGACCGTTACCAAGCCAATGGTCTCCTCTGACCTCTTTTTTTTTTTTTTAAGGGTGCGACTTAGATTACGGCCATTACAAAGGTCGTTATCTCATCGGATGATTTTTGGACAAATTTAAACAAAGCTATTATGGGCATATTCATCATCATGGCATACATCGTGGCTTTTATGGGGGGCATGGTCTCCTAATACGGGCATGATAAGGTAGTGAGATACAACACGATCCAATATCACGGTTGTAATGGTGCTCGTGATAGATATCACGGCATTTGTCACGGACGTGATAGACCATCTAATATTGTTCATATAAAAAAATAAAATAAAATAATAATAAATGAATGAATAATGAAATGAGAAATGTAATTATATATACATGTGTGAATGTGAAGTTATGATGGTTCGATATTATATTTGGGTTTGATGAAGGCGAAATGATTTAATGTTTAAGTATGAATTAATGATGTTTTATATAAAATGGTTCTTTGACAGATTTTTGTATTTAGATGAGTTTGAATACTAGTTATTTACCCAATAGTTCTAATTATCCAGGTACGCAATAACTTGTTTTTTGAGTGTTAGGTTAGACATTATCAAATCAAATTTAATTAAAGATGGGCTTAAGACTTGTTTGAATTGTTTGTGCATATATCGTTGAATTCGGTCTGAGGAGCGGCAAGCCTGTTGACGCGGTTGACATGGTAGATTAGGTGCTTAGGCCACCCCTATCTTGATGCAATGACTTTCATAAGCGGCTTAGTGGATAATTGATAGGAGGAACAATATCGGTGTAATATTTGCTTATTCTTAAGAAGAAATAATATGATTTTAGTTCATATTTATAGGGACAACTAAACTAGGTGATATTATAAATTAAGTTAAGTAAAATTGAGTAATGGCTTTGAATTTTAGATGAGATTATTAATTGTAAAGTTATATAGGAGATATAAGTATTTGGGCTGCTTATATCAACCCCCGGAGCAACTGCTATTACTCAGGACCCCTAGATTCCCAAGGATTGAAAACGGAGTTTGAATACTCCTGTGTTGAAATGCGTTACTTAAATAAAGATAAATAATTCTATTATTTCCTGTATTGTATTAATTAGGATTGTGTGGCATCTGGTATTTATTTGTGTTGCTGTATATTGGACTCTGACTCACTTTTTTCTCTACAGGTATCAATGATGATTAATATTATAATGATATGGGTTATGGTACTAATTGGGAAGCATTTCTGGATGAGTGGGACGACTAGAATGATGGACTATGCCATTTTGTCTTCTTACAAAAGAGAAAAAGCAAGACCTTGTTTGAAATGTAATAGTATAGAATGAGGCTATCTTCAAGGTTATGTTTTGTAATATTAAGCACCTAAGTTTTCTAATATGTATATTTCAAGTTTGGTTTTGTAACCTTTAAAGTACTATGTTTGTTCGTACTATCATATGTGTTTATATAAAATTATCTACTCTTAATTGAGTAGTTTTTGTAAAGCTTGTATTTTAACAGATAGAGTAAGCAATTTCCATAAACTATTTCCTTTTTGGACAACCTCACATATAATATTTTCTTATATTATATGAGGTTGGAGACTTGATATGTGAGGTTTTTAATTATACACATGTCGGATTTTTACATACTTACTTTTACATAATATCTTACTTTTACAAAATAATAATAAAATATTACAAATGAACTCATTTTTTGGGTCTTTTAAAGAGAACAAAAAAAAAAAAAAATTAAAGGAACCTTCTCCGTAAAGATCTCAAAAAGTGAGATCCTTTATCTAGGTTCTTGTGTCAAGTACTACCAACATAGATGCTCTTAGTTCATATTCGCAGAAAATTATCCAACTAATCAACAGCATATCATGATTACTTTGGTGTAAAAACGCGTATGTATTTTATCAATATTTATTTTATAAAACGTGAATGTCTTATTGTTTATTTTGGAAATAGGACTTCTATTTTATCACTCCGTCAGGAAAGCTTGCCAAGTGAATGAAAGATTTAACGCTTTCGAATTTGAGCGTGTTTGTGACACTTGATGATAATTGACAAGAGTGTTTTATCAGTAAACCTTCAATTGATTATATATTTACTATACGATATAAACCGGTGTGCTAAAAATTGCAATTTTCTTATTGAATATAATTATCGATCGATTATCCTGGATAAATTTCATACTAATTGCAAATATTCGTGAAAATATATATACAAAGGAATATATGACATCAATTATTTTCTTGAGAATATAAAATATTCATTAAGAAAATATTTTATATTTGAATTTCATTTATGTGATTGTGCTGTTTTCCTTTTATTTCGTTTATATTTTTCATATTGAGCCTTCTGCTTACAGCACCCAAGGAAGTCAATCAACATGCATGGTGTACCAACGAGGATTCTCGCACGAAGATGTGGTCTCGACAGGGAGAAATATGTTAATGGCTGTCTATATATTAGTACCATAATTTTAAATTAAATTAAATTTAGTGTAAAGAGAATTCATTTAACTTCTCTATATTTACCTCTCTACCAAATAAATCCCTCCATCATCAAGAATCACCAACATTCCCCTTACAAATTCTAGCATGCTGATATGATAGACAATTGGTATGTACATATATACATACATAAATATATATATTCAAACTAATGTAGAATGAAAAATCTTAACGGTGGTTAAAAATCGGATATCTAAGAAAAATGCGTAAATGGCACGTGATATTTAAATTTTATTATTTTTATAATTAACTACACCTAATTTTTTAAAATGTTATTATGATACCTAGGGTTGTAAACAAATTAAAAAAATCTGAGTTTGGAAGATTAATGCTTGACTTGTTTAAAATATTGCCGAATTCAAACTTGTTTTGAGTTTTTTATTAAGTATAAAATTTAGGCTTAAGTTGACCTGTTTAGATACATAAATTTATTTAACTAATCAAACCGTGTCTCTTATACTATGCTTGGATAAAAGCGTGTATGTATTACTCTCGGAAAGAATGTTTTAAATGTTTATTTAACAAATTAATTTTTTCTTTTAATTATATCATTAGGCCATGTTAAGTAGAAGTAACATCTTCACGCTTTCGGTAATAATGAATGTTTATGGAACACTTGATGATAACTGATAAGCAAATTTTATAAACAAAATTTCTTTTATTGTATATTCACGAGATACACTAGTATGCTCAAAATTGCAATTTTCTTATCAAACATGCTTATTAAGTTATTGGAGAAATGCCATAGTAAAATCGATATCATACTTGTAACATTAATTTTATACTTTCAAAATATGCACACACACATATATTATAAAGTGTAAATTTCCTCAGAAAACGTATCTATAATGGTTATTAAGTCCTTTCTCAAGTACACGGGATATGTGTTAAGAGAATATTTTTATATTTGACTTTCATTTATGTATATTGTGTCGTTAGCTTTCTTGACTTATATTTTTCATATATATTTATTTATTTATTTTGTAATAGTATATTTTTCATATTGTGTCTTGCTTATATTACCTGAGGAAGTCAATCAACATACGGGATAAAAGGACAATTAAAGTTTATTTAGGGCCAACTATATAGTCAATAATACATAGCGCAACAACGAAGGCTCCCATGAAGTAAAGAAAAAGTCACGTCTTAGTCACGGATATGGAGAAATCCACTAGAAACCGTCCATTCAAGAATCACAGCAACATTGAAGTTACAAATTTATCCTATTGCCTGTTGATATGATAGACAATAATTACGATACAAATTTAAAATTACGGAAAGTGAAAAAGCTTATTAATGGTTAAAAGTTGGACCTCCAAAGAAAATTATAGATTATTGTCTCACATGTTAGCGTGGTAAGATTGCATACTTATTTGCTATAAAAATAAAAAATATAAAAAAGGACTTAAAATGCTGAGTTAATAAGCAGAGAATTCAATTAAATTTTAATAAAATAAATCCTATTGTACATGTATATATGTATGTATACACACATCAATTGATATTCATTTAATTAGGTATTTGGCTATAGCCTATTGAGACTTTAACTTACCTTAGTCAGAAAGAAAGCAATATACCTATCCTTCATAAGGAAAACGCATTAGTGATTATTTCTTTTTGTAACTTTATGTTTCTCGCCTTAGCTAAAAATAATTGTGCCGATGATGTTAAGGGTGTGATGAACTTACCTTTTATATGATAGGATTTCCAAATTATGCATGAAATGAAGCTGTTTCAATCGAGAATTACAACTAACAATTTTTTATTAGCTACGTATCCTTGCACATAAATATGGACACGCGAGAGGTCCATAGCACCCATAACACATAATTTTATCACTTTTAGCAATTAACAAATACACGATAAACAAAATTATTCTTGAAGGGCAAGCATAAAGCTGAGAGAGCAACCGGATTAACAGACAATAAAAGCACTCAATGTCACATCTTCCACCACAAATAAATAGAAATAAATGTACAACCAACAACAACCACCAAAATCAAGGTTATATTTATATTCCGAATACATTTTCATAGCGATAGAGATTAGCAGTCTACTGAAGTGATGATCCACATGTTCTAGATTAAGCATATTTTAAATGTAATGAACTTGAGTCTGTAAAGTAAAATACAGTTCGTGAGTGTTGAGGGGGTTATTAATTAATGTGGTCACTACGATATTTAAGTTAAGTAACTAGCTTAAAAGCAAGATAACCAAAAAGTAACAAGAGTGAATGTCTCAAAGAGTATCCTCTTTATCTAGATGTGGCACGAGGTATATATAGTAGTGGTTCAACCATTAATTGAGAAAGTAAATAAACTCCACTAAGGAAATTACATCTTATTTGATTAAGAATGTGAATCCAAGAGGATTTAAGAAGCACATATTCACAAACTAGGAACAGTTCCAGAGACTATTGTGTTGATTGAGAATGACTAGCAAATTTAGCTTGCTTTCTTGAAGAAGTCCCGTAAGCTTAGTAGATGATAATGAGATCAATAAGAGGTTACTAAGTTGCTCAAGCATGGTAGCTTGATCCAACATTATGATCTTCATTTAAGGTTGAACATGATTTATCATAGGCTCGAGCAGGTCAACTCATGACTAGTAGACTATTCTAAATCCTAATAAGGTTAGATTAGGTTTAGGAAGTCGATGACCATAATTACCTACAAGCAATCTCCGTTTAGTTTATCTGATAGCTTTTGATGATTGAGGTTGCTTCTTTCTTTTTCTTGGCCTGACCTAGCTTCGAATGAAAGGTTAACAAGCTTGTGAGAGGTGGTCAAGATAAACACCTTTCTTTGATTGTTAGCCTATAATAGGCATTAATAACATACTATGATGTGCTCATCTTGTATAAGCTTTAGCATCAGGACCATTTCTAAAGCTATAATTATCTTTTTTTATCTTTATTTGAGTTTTTACTAAAATTTTTTATTTAATGTGAGATAATCGACTAAAAACTAAGGAAAGCCTATCTTTAAGGAAATGCTTAAGAAATGTTGTACCAGCAATTGGTTGAAAACTGGAAAAGTAAAAGAATGGTTAGAATTGCACAAGTGGAAAAATTTTAATCTAGACAATTATCTTCAAAAGCTAGATAATTAGTTTTTGGGTCTGGGGAGTTGGAAAAAGAAAAAGAGCTACTAAGTATAATATGAGAGGCTTTATTCAATGACATCGGGCATGGCAGATAATATGTTACAATTGAACTACACTCATCAATGGGAGATATTGTTTTTGCATGTAACTACTATGGTTTTATGTTTTAATGTGGTGATTTAACCATTGTCATCAAACCTAATTGCTTGCCATTGTAGAATTTGAATTTCCTCATTTTTAGTTATGTATATATAAAGTCACTAGTTACTCCACATTATATGATGCTGAAATTATGCTTTTTGTTATCAATAAATAAGCACATTAATAAACCCAATTCACTATATTAAAATTAGGTATGCATGAGGTGTGACATAGCATGTGCCTGTGCAATTACTTTGTATTAGTTTTTTTTTTTTTTTATGGGCCACAAGGGTTATTATAATGCGGCTACATAGGCTATTACAATGCACTAACATGGAAAATCGACCTCGGTACCTCAAGAATGACGACTTGGCTACTAGGCTACAAGCCATTGGCCTTTGTATTAATTTTCACAACTTAATCATTCTCGATTAATAATTTTAAGTGATGATTTATACTGACGGTGATATGTATGATGACCTTAGATATAAGTTTTCTATTGAGGAATGGGATGTTGTTCATTAAAGTAACATTCATACTTTGTTTTCACTACTACCAATTTAGGTGTAAGTCATTGGACTTATAATGAAATTATCTAGATAAACTTATAGTAAAATGTTTTCTTCAAAGGAAACTAATTAATGACTTCTAAGTATTAATATTGGGAAATGAATAACATTTATGATTATCAAGCTAAAGATTTTTTTTTCCTTACTTCAACTCACCTTAAGCGTGACTTATTCAAGGTGACTTAGCTGACATAAAATTAAAGAAAAATTAATTTTAAAAACTCTTGAAAATATCTTTGAAATAATGAAAAATGTAACCATCATCAATCAAAGTTAGAAAAAGAAAAATATACTTCATGGAGTCTGTCAAACTAGCTAACCTATTGTTTATGCCTTGCTTATCTATTGGTTTTGATCCATCTTTTTCTCTTAATTAAGGGTAAGCACAATAAGTTTGGTTAGGTTTTTAATTATAATCAAATTAAACCATAATTTATGAATCGGTTTTATTCCATCTCAAACTAATCTCTTAAATGATGGTTTAGTTCTAATTAAAAAATTTTCAAATCATTAAATAATGAGTCATCCACCGATAAAGTATATTTACTAACCAATGCATAACAAGCCATGATTTCTAATTTTTTACAAAACCATCAAGTGGTAAAAGTAAAAAATCATCTACCATCAAAAGTCATCCATAAATGAAAGTGATTTGCTAACAAAATATAGTAAACAATTCATATACAATAAGAGTCATAAATAAATAAAAAAATTTCATACTCTATACAGTTAAAACGATAAATAAAAAATAAAAAAACATTAAGTCACCAACAAAAACAATATATATCTTGAACCTAAAAAATAATTTAAAAAATTAATTTTAACTAGTATTTGTCAGGTAACATATATCGTAATGAAACCACAAGAATATATATTATTTTCAATCAATCATCATAAGAAGATTTATACTTACATGTGAAATACCATTATGTTTTATAATTAGTTTAGTTCAATGAAAAAGTTAGTTTGGTTAATCCCTCTTAGCTAACCATAAATTTATAGATTGGTTTAGATTGGAAATTTTCTAAATTAAATTGTTTAAAAAATCATATTTTTTATTTGGTTCAATTGGGTTTGCTTTGGTTTGGTCCTTTTTCTTTTGCCCACCCGTACTCTTGATACATTCAACATATTCAATAAGTTCACAAGCTAACTAATATTGCAACTTTCGATGAATACAGTACTTTAGGTGCCTATGCCCCACTAAAGCGTAGGTAATCTCGGTGGTAGCCAATAATAGAAATCCATGGCTTGCATGGTTAAGCTAAGGACATAATTGTAACGAGGACATTTAGGGGTTATGGGTGCTTCAATAAAAAGTCATAATGGAGATTGTTATTAACTAGATTCGGTGGATTAATTTGTACAAGATTACTTCTTTCCTTTCTTTTGGGATGATGAGAACACATTGCTTGTTTAGCTCTTATATGAATAACTTAATCCATTAGTTGTTGCATTAAATTTAAGCACTTGTGACATATGAACATGTAATTATATTATCATTGTACTAGGCTTTACTGCTCTTTTTTTTATCATTCTAGGGATTGAAGATGATATCTATGCGGATGTTCATTACGATTACATTTAGTTGATGATGTAGATATGATTCCTTTGCAAATGAAATTTTTTGGTTGAATTTTGATTTATCAGACGATTGTCTTCAAAATTGTTGAGTTTTGAATGATTGTAATTAATTAATACTTTAAATCCTTTTAAAAGTACTTTTAGATAGAACCCTATATCTTATTATTATTATTTTTTTTTTGTGAGCTGAGCCCATCAGTTGAGGCTCTTTTAAAGGTTTTTTTTTTCATAAATTAGTTTCTTTTGAAAATCTAAATCTATTATAGGTCTTTTTTTTTTTTAGTTTTTATAAACTTGAGAATCATGAAAAAACAGAAAAACTCTACCTAGAATCAAAAAATCTAAATTATGATTCTTAAATAAAATTGGTCACAAACTCACTTATTTAATGTATGTCTTACACATGTTGCTTAAGTGACATATGTGGTCAAACTATTAATCCTATATGCTTAGGGCTTGACAATTTAAGTTGGCATCGAAGCTGTAGGTTGTATTAATTAGGGCGCTAATTATGATTATGAGTATAAGACTAGAGCACTTGGGACGTTTATGTTTAATTGTGTCAATTACTTGAGTTGACTTGTATAAAAAATCTAAAATAGACATATATGGACTAAAATATGAATTAACATGTTATATGTTTTTAATTGATATGTGTACTATTGTTGTGTATCATAGCTAATGAATTGAACTATATTGAAATTGGTACATTTGCTTGAAGAATGAAATAGATGGCTAGGAGAAATAGATTGGAGACGACAATCTTCTTGAGGATCTTCCTCCTCTACCACCATGATCTAATGACAATGACTAGATAAAACATGCACGAAATGTTTTCTTGGGAATGTAATTTTGAAATGTTTTCCATTGAGGCAAAAGGAGGAGAAAAGTTTAGTTTGCACAATTATTGAGCGTATGTGTTGTGTAGCAAATTATGTGTAACTTTGATCCCTCTAGCTAAATTTCTATTTTTTCAACCTAAATGGTTAAACTCCTTTTAAACAAGATGCTTAATTTGGGGATGGGGTTGTTCCCTAGTTAAAGTTGAGTTAATTGTTCAATCGCTATTCATGTCGAAAAGAGGGAGATTGTTGAACCAAAAAGTTCAAAGTGAATGTTGATAGGAAAATGCATTGTATAATCGAACATAAGTTACAATTAATTATCTAAACATGTGTGCAATATGATTTGATTACAATGTGCTATGTATATGCTTTTATGTTTGTGCTCGTAAAAGTTGTCGTTACCTACACTATAGCTAGCATCTAGATAAGATAACTAACTATTTATCTTGAACTCCACATAATAGGTGAAGATAAATGAAGAGTGCACATTTAGAAATAATTACGTATAACTAACTATTTAAAATGAAACCCTTGAAATGCACAGTCCCCATTCCAACCATACATGCAATTAGGTGATAGTACCTTTAGACATGAAGGGATTTCGTATTGGTTTTTCCATGATATAATCAAAGTGATATGGGATGCTTGATGTGTATCTACTCCAAAGTCTTTTGAAAAATCGGTTAATATTTTTCCGTAAAACATGATTTCTTATGTAATATGTCTTATATGATGAGAAAAGGGTTATGACCATCAGTCTAAGATTTTCGAACACGTTTATCCCAAATACTAATCCATCTAGGAAATAATAATCAATCAAAAGGCTTTATTACTTGGCAATTATAGCATAGCGATTATTATTCTTGGATAAGAATTAATTCTAGATTAGATTTACTGGATTAAGGGCCGTCGTAGTTTATAGGCGCAAAATTAAATGCTGATCTATGATTTAGCCAAAGTCAACACCAAAGCTTGATATTTGATTATTTGTTGCAAATTCCTCCGAAGGGAAAGATTAATAAAAGCTAGTTGTACTTATGCAAAACTACATAAACTTGCCATTTAACTATTTATTCATCATGCAAGGAAATTAAAGAGATTTTACAAAAATTTCAACATACCATCAAAACTTTTTACTTCTAATTTTGAACCGTGCAAAAGTTCAAGGTTGGTCAACAATTGACCAAGTTCTTGGAAGCTTAAGGAAGTTCTTTATATTGCCATTTTATTGCATTTTTATTTTTAATTCTTAATTTTTCTAAACTCAGATAATCAGATTCAAGTCTAAAATGGAGGAACTCATATGGATTGATTGCCAACAACTCCATTCTTAGTTAAGACAAATCCCCATGGCTAAATTGGTGTCCAATCTACCTCTTACTAATGTCAATATTTATTTGGTAAACTTAGTTGTTGGATTTTGGAACTTTATTCAAACTCAAATCCGTACTTTATCCAAACTTAATGACTTCTAAAGGATTTAATCAATTAATTCAAGATTCTACTCTTAAATTGATCAACCATGACTGGCTTCTAGAGGTTTGCTCAATTAATGTAATATTCTTCTCTTAAACCGATGGCATTGCCTAACACTGTGGACAAATACACATAAGACACATCGTTATCTTAATAATAGTTGCAGCATTCCGACGCTTAATGAGTCAAAGATGAAGGTTTTTTTTTTTTTTTTTTTTTTGACAAAAAAAGTACAGTCAGGAATATAAGCAGAAACAGCAAAGTGAGGCAAGAAAAAAAAAAAAAGGCTTGATGGGTGATGAGTTAGTGATAAAGACAAAGCTTAAGCATGTGGGATGCAACTAACATGGTCTTACACGCGTCGCGACCCCTTAATTTCATTCCTCGGGACCACAAATCCCATCTTTCACGTGTACAGTCCACAGCTTCTGCAGACCAGCCTGCCTACCAATCACGAAACGGAGCCTGTGTAACGCCTAAAGTCAGCCGCCGTATTTTACCCCGATTGGTTATTTTTGTTATGTGCCGTGTGTGTACAATCTACTTCTTGATTTCGGTTTTTTTTTTTTTTTTTTTGTGCGAATGATACGCTTCCCGTAGTGTAGGATTTTTCAAATAAAATGACACACTTCATTCCTCCGATGTTATTCATTGTTAATTTAATTTTGAATTTCACAAAAGATTGTTTGATATGCTAGCTAATAACTTAAAAAAAAAAAAAATCCTCTTTCCAAGAACTGTCACACAGTGATCATGCATTTTAATTCGTTTTTTTATTTTTTTTATTTTCGTTATTTTAGCAAAGACATTACATCATATTTGATTCACTCACTGAAATGAATTAGTTGAATAGAATAATAATTTTTTTTATTTTATGATTAGGGTTCTTTTGGAAAAAAATATGTTTTTATAAAGGAAATTAATAATAATTCTTCACCTATTCTGCTATGTGAAATTACCTTTTTATATGAATAGAATTTTTTACAAATAAAAAGAAGGAAAATATTTACTTTCATAGTAATAGAGATAAAATATCAATTCTATTTATGTCAACTAAACGCAACATTATTGTAATGTTGGAGTAGATTATTCCATGGGACATAAGAGCAAAAGGCACCATTATTATGTAATTGGTTATTTTTCATGCTTCCCTTCATCGGCATTGTTTCTCACATTACATATCATTTCTGTCAATTATAGTCTTTCTAGCCATGCACAAAAAAATCCAATCACTGTTTTGAAACTCTTCATTTCAAACATCATTAACTAATCATGAATGCTCTTTGGCTTATAATATGTACTAGTAAACTTCTTGCAACATATAATCATTTTTAAATGGAAACTTTTGGTGCTAATTGGAATAAAGACACTTGTAATACTACTGCTGCTACTATATAAATATAAAGTTAACAATATTTTGAATAATTAAAAAGATGAATTACTTATCGATTTAACTATTGATTGTTTATAAAATGGAACATTACATATATCTTCATATTTTAAATTTTAATTGATGTATACAATTATGTCCATGGTAAGAGATCACATAAAACATTAATATACAGCACTCTAGTATTTGTCCCATAGCACTTTTTAACAATTATGGCTTATTAAAGAATTGGCATCATTTCAGCAGATGAATTTCTATCTCTTCCTTTTTATATGTCAGTAGCTTTTGCCAGTGTTCAGTTTATCTGCTAACTCTTTTTTCCTTATCCCTTCCATCTTTCACTGAAAATGCTGGTTGAGGTCCACATCAATCGAAAGCGACCCGGATGACATATGTATGTGGTTGCAAGTTGCGACTTGCGACTGACTGACATTACGTATGTGGGAATTATTGTCGTAGTTTGTGGCATCTCTAGGGGTATATTACTGATGACGTTGCTCAACACCATAGAGCTGTACGAGGGGCGTTGTGGGAGTAGAGCAGACATCGACACTACACAACTCTTTTTTTTTTTTTTTTTTTTTTTTTTTGGGTAGAAACACCACACAACCTCATGTATTACAGAATAAAAAGAGTAGGAACATGTCGATGGGTCCTATTTGTCAAAGACAATACCTACACACACAAATATATATATATATATATATATATCAAGGACGGGTCTTTAGGGCCGGAAAACAGTAACTTTATAAATTTTCTTTGCATATAAAAATATATATTATATAGAGCAAATTATAATTTAATATTATATAAAAAAATACTTCTTTTTGTATATATCTGAACTTTCAAAAAGTCAAATTTCTTATCTAATTGAACTTTTCGTGTCTTTAAACATTATACACTTAATTGTTACATGACATATGTCTACTATTTCAATAAACAATAAAAGAGTAGAGGTAGTGAAAATGTATACGAAAAGTTTAATTAGGAATGTAATTGGACTTTATAAAAGTTTATGCACCTAATCGTCTACTTGTCAAAGGTCAAGTACCAAAAATGAATTTTCGCTATTAAATACGATATGGTGGTTAGGTGTTTATTTTACTATAAGTATAGGTTAATTTTATTTGATGGGTAAATTAGTATTCTCATTTTACATCTTTTTTTTTATTTATTTTAAAGCTAGATACGTATTTTTTTTCCAAAATGAATTTATTGCACAAGAATTCTCTCTCTCTCTCACTCTCTCTCTCTCTTCTCTCTCTCTCTTTTCAACTCTCTCCTAACAATAACTGATAGTATTAAATATATTTATTATAAAATTATATTTAGTCAAATAAATTGTTGTGAACAAATATCATAAGTAATAATTACATTTTTTTTTTACAAATGTTTTGATCTCATATCATAAAGTACTAGTAAAAAAATACCAAATATATGATTAGATTAAGTAGCACTTTTTTTGTTGCAGTTAATATTGTGAAAACAAATGTGGGTTATTGATTGGTAGTCTTATTTAAATGTACTTTTTTATTATAATCGTAGATAACCAAACTTATGTAGATTTAATTTTATTTTTTATGAATTAATAATTAAAATTTAATTAATAAATATACAATCTTTTATGAAACGCAAAAAATACTTTTAATCATTTTTCACATGAATTTTTTCACAACAAATAGCTTAATTAAAATATGGTCTCTTAATTATATAATTGTATGTCCATTTCTCATATATATGTATATTTCTATGAACTCACTTTTTTTTTAAACTAATATATAATCTTTTTTAAAAATGCAAGATGATTTTATTATTTTTTTTTCCCATTTTCTTTTTGGAGTTCGAATCTATTCCTCAGAAACACCCTGACTAGATGGGATAAAAAAGTGTTTGTTCTCTAATCCTCTGTACAAAAGGGCAGTTGCACTAGGTACGACACGTGGAACTATTGGGGCACTCAAGCTGGACCCTCAGGCCTCATTGTTGTATTTGATTGTTTTTATTAGTTGGAGGATGATAAGGATATGTCGAAAGTTTCAAAGCTAGCATTGATTGAGTTTGATGCTTATGGTGCAGTGTCCGGGGGGATATGTATGATGCATGCCTTTTTGACTTTCTATAAACTAGAACATGAAGTCCTTCAAATCCTAAGATATTTTTATTTTACCTCTCATTACCTGGACCACAATTGCCGACAAAAATTTACCAATTCTTGTGACCCTAATAAAATGTCACAAAAAACTTATCCGATATTATATGCATTTATAAGTAATGGATAACTAAAAATTTAAACTCGATTGATGTGGTTGGGTTCATTTTTCCATTGGACGCAACAAAGTCATAAAAATACACCCAGTTCTTTTATAGTTTTGAACCAAACTATACGGTTTGTATTAGGAATTTTCCAAAACCACAAAATTTCGATTGCAATTCAATATGATCGATATGTTGAACTATATTTTGTAATTCATCAAGAAAGCATATGTGAATAATATAAAATCTTATTTCAAAAGTCCTAAACTCATATAATGGTAACTAGCAGACGATGCACCTGCGTTGCGGGTGTAAAAATTAAATAAGAAAATAAAATTTTACATTAAACAACATAGTTGAAGTTAGTTACATGCAAGATTGGTGGACAAATAATGAACTAAAAATATTGAATAAATTGTATAAAAATACATGAAAAAGAAATCATAGGATTAATGAAATAACACTCTAATACATTGTAAATATTTATAATAAAGTTTATAATACATCAATCATAATCACAATTATTTTGCTTCATCGAATGGGTAGTCATAAACCTACAAAACAAATGAGACATTAGAAAGAAAATTTATTTAATCAAATTATACTTCTATGTATATATAATAATTACAATGATAGTTAGAAGGGAAAAAAAAAGAAAAGAAAAAAGTGTTTAAAATCAATATTTATTCTATTGCTTAGTCAATAGTCATGATGTTGTAATAAATTAGTTTCTTTAACTAAAACAAATATATAATAAGGGGAATTGATAAAGTTAGCATATACAACTATATAGTGTAAAAGCGTGCGATGAATAAATTGTTTCTAACTTAAATATAATAGATGATAATTCTTTTCTATAGTCAATATTCTCAAATGCAATGATAAGTTTATTTCCTTAAATAAAATGATCAAATAATAACATTAGAGAGATTGATAAATTACTATATAAAACTATATGATAAAATGTATAACAAATGAAAGGGTTTTCGCTTAAATTATATATATTAAATAGTAATAATGATTCTTTTCTTTAGTCAATATTCTTAAATGCAATGATAAATTTATTTTCTTAAATAAATGATCAAATAATAATATTATAAAGATTGATAAATTACCATATGAAACTGTATGATAAAAATGTGTGACGAATGAAAGGATTCTGGCTTAAATTATATAGATAGATGATGATTCTTTTCATTAGCCAATATTATTAAATACAATAATAAGTTTATTTCCTTAAATAAAATGATTAAATAACAATATTAGAGAGATTGATAAATTACTGTATAAAACTATATGATAAAAATGTGCAACGAATAAAAGGGTTCTGCCTTAAATTATATAGATGATGATTTTTTTTCTTTGATCAATATTCTTAAATGCAATGATAAGTTTATTTCCTTAAATAAAATTATCAAATATCAATATTAGAGATATTGATAAATTACCATATGAAAATATATGATAAAAATGTGCAACGAATGAAAGGGTTCTAACTTAAATTACATAGATGATAATTCTTTTCTTTAGTCAATATTCTTAAATGCAATGATAAGTTTATTATCTTATATAAAATGATCAAATAATAATATTAGAGAGATTAATAAATTATCATATGAAACTACATGATAAAAATGTGCAACAAATGAAAAGATTCTGGCTTAAATTATATAGATGATAGATGATGATTCTTTTCTTTAGTCAATGTTCTTAAATGCAATGATAAGTTTATTATCTTATATAAAATGATCAAATAATAATATTAGAGAGATTGATAAATTACCATATGAAACTCTATGATAAAAATGTTCAACAAATGAAAGGGTTCTGGCTTAAATTATATAGATGATCAAATAATAATATTAGAGAGATTGATAAATTATCATATAAAGCTATATGATAAAAATATGCGACGAATGAAAGGGTTCTGGCTTAAATTATATAGATGATGATTATTTTCTTGGTCAATATTCTAAAAAAAAAATGATGAGTTTATTTCCTTAAATAAAATGATCAAATAATAATTAAAGAGATTGATAAATTACCATATGAAACTACATGATAAAAATGCATAACGAATGAAAAGAGTTTGGATTAAATTATATAGATGATAGATGATGATTCTTTTCTTTAGTCAATATTCTTAAATGCAATGATAAGTTTATTATCTTATATAAAATGATCAAATAATAATATTAGAGAGATTGATAAATTATCATATGAAACTATATGATAAAAATGTGTGACAAATGAAAGGGTTTTGGCTTACATTATATAGATTTAGATAATAATGATGATTCTTTTCTTTAGTCAATATTATTAAATGCAATGATAAGTTTATTTCCTTAAATAAAATGATTAAATAATAATATTAGCGAGATTGATAAATTACCATATAAAACTATATGATAAAAATGTGCAATGAATGAAAAAGTTCTAGCTTAAATTATTTAGATAAGTACTAAATGATATAAGACGCAAGTAAAGTCAATATTCATGTAGCAAAAAAATTTCAAACTTCCATTACATGTTAATTTTATTCATAAAGTTAGTAAATAACATATATTTTGAGTCTACCTCCATATCGATTTATAACCTATGATCATTAAAGTCATATAATTATATATCCTAATTAATATAAACTAAAAAAAATTAAGTAAAATATATGATAACTATAAAATAGATACAATTCATTGGTATATTATGGACTTATTGATACAATTTTTTTCATCTAAAAAGAGCCTAAAATCCTTAGTAGGCTTAAAGAGGTAAGCCCACTTACCTTATAAACTTGCCTCTGATGTTTTGTTGTAGAGGTTGGAAGCATATGAGTCAATATTCCCAATTAATATGATAAAAGTAGTGAATTTTGACTCATATGGTCTTATTTTATTTTGTCTCTAAAGCCTCATTTAATATGTATAATAATGTAATTATAATAACATATATGTATTATTATATTTCTAAATGCACATTTAGTATTAATATTATATATTAATAATTTGTATATTTTATACATTATTACAATAATTAATTTTTTATATAATAATTTTATTGTAAAATCAAAACATTAAATTGGATAATTCTATTAGATATAAATTCAAGTATATTACCAAAGCAACGGAGCATACTAAAACATCTTAATCCGATAAAGTTCATTGAGTACATAAATAGAGAAAAAAAATAGAAATCTTAACATAAATAGCAACCCATAATTACAAACATAAGAAGTCTGATGCTAGTAATAAACAAATAGATAACCTAGTGTCTGTGAACATGATGCCACTGAATACTTGGATCGATGATGTACCAAAGGTTGACTGTGATGCAATGGCTAAAGCAAACCCAGAAGATGGGTAGCAACTGTAAGCATAAGGTAGTACAAAAACATAATAAAGTTGCTGCTGCTACAAAGACAGTTGTTTTTGGTAGGGCAATAGGTCGTCTTTCTATTACAAACTCCTCACAAATGCAAGCCACTTGTTCAAACTTTTGACAAACTGTTTGTTGTTGACATTTAAATTCATCATTTGTAGTTTGCAAACAACGATGAGAACTTCGTACAACTCAAATATACTAGATCGTTTGCATTTTTAAACATCTTCGTCCACTTAAATTTCATTTGCTTTGCTACTATCATCTCCTCTATCCATGTCATCCCCCATCTTGATTAGTGATATTGATAGCTAGATCCTTCATTTTCCTTTGATCAACTTTGTCATTGAATGGTAGGTAGACATCTGGATTGATATTACCACTTTTTCCTACATTATTAGGTGTTCTGTCTTCATCATCGATTTTATTAGGCATCTCATAATGAAAATGTAAACCCCTAAAATTTTCGATTAGTTTTAAGTTTGATATTAGAATTAAAAGTTAACCGAAACCCTAAAGGTCAACAAAAGTCTAGTACAAACCCTAGAATTTAGATTCGGCATTCTCGTATTCTTTAGCCCTAGAAAACGAAGTTGAGATAATTAGTGATAATAGTTCATAATAATTTGAGAAAACATAAAAATATCAGATTCGCGAGATTCAAGTGTCCTTCGGACTCAAACGAGACCAGTTCTTGAAAAACATGTCCCGGAGTTTGGAATAATAAAAATATTCTGATAACACATTAGGACCGATTTAATACAAGGATTTCAAAAATATCAGTTTTGTAATTTTTCGGTAACTAAAAATAACAGATATCGCATTTATACGCGTATTTTCTTCCTACCGGTATTTTACTAGTCACATCTACTTTACATTACACTATTGATTACTATTCTACACTATTATTTTATCTCTACTTTTTCTAAACCTACTCTTACAACACCATAACTTATTATCTTTACTTTTTACCTTTCTTATAACTTTATATCATATCTATCTTACATATTATTACTTTTAATAAACAAAATTACAAAAAATCAAATATCTCTCCCTCCCCTACATGCTTGCCGGCGCCTCCCCCCCTCTCTCTCTTCCTCTATTTATTTTCAATTTTTCATTAATTAAATCACTCAAAAATCACTCCCCATTTTCCTATAAATACCCTCCCTCCTCTTTCACTTCATTCACACATCTTCTACTCACAAATTTCACTCTCAAAACTCTTTCTAATTCCCCTCTCAACTTCTATCTCAAAACTCTCTAAAATTTTTTCCACAAAACTCTCCTCTTCTTCTCCTACAAACACTTTAGTAAGAATTTTCTTTAGATTTCTCTTACCATGTCATATAACTTTACATGACCATGATGTGAGTTTTCTAAACTTAATGTTATGGAAGCTACACTATGTTCATGTATTGTTCTTGTTCATGAAAGTATATTCATATATTTATATGTTGTTATTTTACTTTTACTCATATTATTATTAATCTCTTATATATGTAACTAGACATAATTATGTACTTATATATAATCTTTAGAGCATATAAGCTCATTGTTATTTATTTAGCTCCAAGTAATGCAATTATTTATTTATTTCATGTTATTTTAAGACTAGTCTCTAGTCTTAGACTTGTTCTCACCAAGTCAAAACCATATTTACTTTCTTTTTCTTATTTCTTTTGGGACTAGTTCATTTTTCGTCCCGGGATACCTTGATGAAGCTAAGGTTCCCGATACTTGACATATTCCTTTACTTGCTTATTTTATTACTCATTATGTCTTTCTTATGCTTTCATATTTTTATGATTTCATTTCATGATCATGCATGAACATTTTGATTTTGTCTCAATAAGAAGGAAAAGTTTTCTTAAAAATAGAAGTTCATATCTAAAAATAAAATGTTGATATGAAGGAGGTGATTTCTCATAAAAACTTAGGAAAATTATCTTAACAAATCTTTTCTAGAAATCTAGAGGAGTTCATTATAAACATAGGAATTTTTTTAAACAATACATACATACATACACTTTACACGGTCATAACATGGAAAGGAATTCTTGATTAAACAAAAGTTTTACTAAACTTCACTTTTCATCAATACTTTAATTTCAAATAAGACTAGTTTGATAAACATCAAGAAATACCCTTTCATAAAAATAAATAATCTTAAGAAATAAGATTAATGGACAACTTAAGAAGTCACTTCTTTAAATATAGAATTATTACCACTTCCAAAAGGATTAAGAACTAAGCTATAAAAAATTTAGAAAAATGGAAATCATTCTTTTGAAATTTAAAAAGAATAAGGAGATGAAATTAAGGAAAAGAAAATACCCCTTTCAAAAATGACTTGAGAAAGTTTCTAGCAAACTAAAAAGAAATTTTCAAAAGTTTTACTTTTCCAAAGTTTTAGAAGACTTTACTTTTATCAAAAAATTTATAGTTGAGACAACTTCATTAATTTTATACATTTAACATGAGTAAATGAATATATATATATATATTTCAAAGGTCTTACAAACTATTATTATATCTATCTCTTTGATACAAGTTTTTGTAAAATGAAGAAAATAGGTTTTGTAAAATTCGTGATGAATATGATCACCACTATTTTGGAGCTCAAACGACTTAGTTTGATGAAAGTAATTTTAGAATTGGGTAGATATTTTCGAATAGGTAGAAAACGATATATATTATATACGCAATTCCGAGTTAAAATGGCCAAGTTATGGCTATTTTAAGTTGGAATTACCCTCTATACGAACTTTAATGATCTCACGACATAGTTTTTGAAAAGTACCATAGAATCAACAAGAAATACTCATTAAGGGTATTCTTCTTCATTAGGTGATCCGAGGAGGAGTGTACGTATCCGGAGGATTATTACGATTAATGGAATTCTCGATTGACTCATCCATAAGAAAAAAGTGTCATCATGGCTGAGTGAATATACTCCCTTTATTTTTCATACTCATGCTTGTGCTTGTAAATTTAGTGGCATTAGATTTAAGAAAAGATAAAATGGAAGTTGTATGATAATATGTTGAAAGAATATTAAGTATATTTAAGCATGAATTGTTTGTAATAAAATTGTATGTGTATTATTACATCGAAGTGTTTGAAATTGGTTGATCACTTGAAAGAAATTAAAATATAACGACTAGACTTTAAAGAAATTATGCATGCACTTCATATGTTAAGTCGCATTGCATTGCTATTATACAATTGGTGGGACAAGTGTATGATAGTGGTTAAGGGTGTGCAAAAAAACCGAATGTTTAGGATAACCGAACCGAAACCGGGAAACCAATCCTAAAAAAAGGTTAACCGATCTATCGATTTCGGTTTAAGATTAGTATTTTTAATTTTTTCGATTTTAGGTTTCGGTTTCGGTTTTTAGATTCTAGAAACCAATGGATTCGGTTAATCGATCCGTAATTATAAATATATATAATTTATAATATACCCATATAATTATTTTTTTTTAGTGTTATCAATATGAATTATGTTAAAATGAATGATTTAGATCAGAATAAACAAATGGATATATGTTTGAAAATTGGAATGGTGGTGTTTGATTGAGATTTTGTATTGAGCTCAATTGATCAAGGTTGATAAGAACACATGAGTAAAAGGCTATTATGATGATTATCTTGATGGCATCGATATATATTAATAACTATTTACATGTCTTATATTCTTAATTTATAGTTTTTAATAAAATTATACAAAAAAATACTCTAATTTTTTTACGGATATATTGAATATGGTTAACTGCAAAATTTGCACAACCATTATGTTAAACGGTTAAAAACCAAAAAATTAACCAAAAAAATGATTAACTGTTAAGGCAGTTAACTGTTCATAATGGATCGGTTTAGGATCAGGATAATGAAAGTCCGATTATTACGGTTAGGATATAAAAAAAATAAGGCCACGAGCCGATTAACCGAATCGTGAATACCCTTAATAGTGGTAGTAGGCATAACAGGTATATCATGTATGTGGCGAGTAGGAGTTGATAAAAACTACATAAATTGTTGGCTAGTAGGAGCCTGCAATAACTACATGTTTTTTATGGCGTATAGGAGCCGGTAGGATCTATAAAAATGTTTTTAAAAGAAATAGTGGCCGTAATGGGCCGTAATACCTAACCCCGAATGAAGGGCGTAATTCATTCAACATATGATTTCTGGAAAGTCATATGTCTTGTTTGCTCACGTATTTGTTGCATCTCATTTGCTTGACTAATAAACGTGGTTGATATTTTACTTCAAGTATGAATTTTTGGGATTTACTCACTAAGCCAGTAATCTTACGGCCCTATAGATATTTGCATTCTCAAGAATACCTGCTCTTGTACCCGAGGTCTCCTCATATCCACGTAAGTTTTCTTTTGGAGCTTTTGAAGGAAATCTACCTGAAGGATTATATTAGAATTCCTTTGAAATCTTGATGTAGTACTAAATCATTGTATAGACTATTAGTTATTACGATCTTTGGCATTTAGCGGGGATATGCCCCTAAGAATCGTGTAATAGACATTTGATTATGAATATTATGATCTACTTTATTTCTGGATCCTTGTATGTTCATTTTTACTTGCTTAAAACACACTTCCCAAAAGCGTCTCCTATTACCATGCTAGACGCCTTACATGTAATACTAAGACTTTCGCGTGACTAAGGTGGTCATTCTTAAGTCTTGATATTATATGTGGCGGGCTGCCACATTTAGAGTACCATTCGGGGCATGACGGTTTAAGTTGATATCAGAGCAATAAGTTTAAAGGAATGAAAGTGATAGGAATAAATCTAGAAAGAAAAAGGCAGATAGATTGAAAATTAAGTAGATAAAGACCTAGATGAGTTAGATAAGCTTAGAATTTTCAAAAAGGAAATGTAATGACCTTCCTTGTCTTTTATAGCTTACTCTTAGTGAAGTTAGAGCTAAGGCCTAATGTTTGAACTTGAGAAGTGACTAGACTCATGTAGATTACCGGTTGAAAGTAAGGAGCTTATGTGAGGAGTTTGCCATAGTAGGACGGCCTAGGACCGCTCGAGAGATGCATAACATGTGGAGAAGAGGACTCCGTGACTCTATGTGGGGACCATAGGATAGATGGGTTAAGATATGATGCTATAAGATGCACCAATTGGACTGACATGGAAGTTATTTATGGAATGGAACGGCTCATGTGCTACTACAACCACACCCTATGCTCCAAGAGGCTATGTTCATTTTCCGAATGACGGATGTCCAGTCTTTCCTAGTTTTCGAACTTGGAATTCCATAGGCCCGTTATATATCTATGCCACGACGAACTAGCAAATCACACCGACTGGGGATGAGCAGATGGAGAGTCTCACTTCTTTTGGTACGGAGTTTATCGGAATTTGTGGCCACACCCTGATGAACCACCTCCACCACCATCACTAGAAGGAGGAATGCATGAACAAGTCGAATGGATAGAAGACATGAATCAAGGAACGGAACTCGTAGAACCATAAGCAAATCACGGATAGAATGATGATGCTTTTAACCGCCAGGAAGCCAATCATGATTTTGGATGGCCTGTCGAACTAACCCCAGAGGGAAACATTCTAAGTAGAAGCCGATCTCACACTCCCCTAATAAGAGACCTAACCGAAGATGAAGTGATGGAAGTATCTGATGAAGAGCATGCACTGCGAATGGAGTATGATCAAGGAGAGCCGAGCACATCTAGGAATCGACCCTTCCACAAAGGAAAAAGAATAACAGTTCGAAGTTACCTGAGGCAATTTGTAGCAAATAGGCCAAAGATGACTCCTAGCCCTAACCACCAAGATATGACCCCCTCACCATGAAGGATGACTGGAGAAGGAAAGAAGGAAGAATCCACCTGAGCAATCCCATATGTCCAATAAGAATTTTGTAACCAAATCGACCTAGGATGTAGGATCGATTAGAAGTTTAATTTATGCTTTCAGAAAGGTGTTTAATGTTGTTGTATTTTGAATTTCTTTTGTAAGCCTTGATTTCTTTATGTACGAGTTTCATGCTCTTGAATGCTTTTAATTTAATGAAGTATTTTGGTTTGAACAAATTTTCTTTCTTGATTTAATTGCTTCAAATTTATATGATGATTTTCTTCATGTTTATTTCTTTGAAAATTTCCGCAATTTCCGTAACTTAGTATATAAAAGCCATAATAATCTAGTATTTACGTAAACAAGTGAGGCAGGCATCAAATAATCCGCCTGAGGAAGTTAACCAACTGGAAGTGTCCCTTGTGGCTCCGCCCCTAAATCTGCAAGGGGATCTGCAAGCCACGCTTGGTCAATTAACACAACTCCTTAATGTGTTAGTTTAACAACAACAGATAGACATGCCGCTACCGGCACCAGCTCAAGCACCGCCCCAGCAGGCACCTTAAGCATCTATACACGGACCGGCAGCACCTGGTGCTTAATCACATACAGCACCTTTGCCGCCTCCACCATCACCCCGACCATACAGAACTTCACTCCCATATTTCATCAAAAGTAACCGTTACTTTGACGGGGCTTTCGGGAAACCAGATGAAGCTGAGGATTAGCTTGCGTAGAGAGAACGACCTTTTGCTGCTTATGAAGTTCCTCATCATCTACGAATAAGCTATGGTACCTATATGTTAAGATTTAATGCTCAAGTTTGGTGGGAATCCAAGAGTAGAGAGTTTCCACTACCCATCATTTGGGATATGTTTCGAAATGAATTTCTAGAAAACTATTTCCCAGGAAGTTTAAGAGTAAGATATAGTGCGGATTTCTTGCACATGTCTCTGAAAGGAAGATCCATAGAACAATATGAGACGGAATTCAGCCGACTCCTACAGAATGCCCCTAACTCCTATAAGTATAGTGAAGAATTGAAACGTCAACTGTTCTTAAATGGATAAGATGAAGATCTGAGGATGCGGCTAGAAGAATTTGACTTCTGCACCTTCAAGGAATTAGTTGAAAGAGCAAGGATTGTTGAAGGGGCCAAGAAAAGGAAAGCTGGGACTTATGAGAAAAAGATTCATGTGTTTGGAAAGAAGTTTCAACCAGGAACAAGCTCCTATTTCCCTTCTAAGAGGTTTAAACCTATTAGCCACTTTAAGGGAAATTTCAATGGACAAAAGGATGTCTGTAAGGTAGTAGTAACTTGTTGGAAGTGCAAAGAAGCGCACTACCCGAAGAGATGTCCCCTTCTCTAGAACAAATGTTATTTCTGTGGCAACCCAAGTCACAAGATTCTAGATTGCCCAAAGAAAGCTTCCACGACTTGTTTCGTGTGCAAACAAACTAGACATTTTGCTAATGAATGTCCTCAAAGGAAATCCACGATGGATCGACCTGTTGGATCTTCAGGAGGACTTGCTCCGACAAGGAGTGGAAATGGAAGTGTAAGTCGATCGGCATCATCTATGCTCGGGCTGAGAATCTACAATCTTGAAGGGCAATGGGTTTGTGAAGATGCTACTGAGGAAGGAGTGGAATTGGCTGCCCTTGACAATGGAGAGGAGTATGACTATAGCTTGTTTAAGGGTTTTAGCCTCAATCCATAAATATCTGCTTATTTTGATATATGTTGAGTGTAAGTGATAAGATATGATATGTGTTGGGAAACGATAGGCGCTTAGGAAACCCTATAAAGACAATAAAGATAGTAATGCAGGCGTCTTGAATGCAGGAACCATACAAATAGGGGACCTGAATACTAATCTTGTAAAATAGAATCCCCAATAAATCACTATAGAGTTTTACTTATTTATCATTTACTTCATTTTCATTTTTAATAAAATATCAATTAAAATCTTCATTTTCATTTCTCAAAGTACATGTTTAAACTTTTTTATTTCAACCAATGGTATTGCAACTTAGTGACATGGGATATGCTGGGTTCAAATCTCTCCTCTGTGATAAGACTCATTGAATGTAATACACTATATGGAATGATTATAGGTGTATATAATGATCGTTAGAAGTTTCCATAGGGATAGTTTCATAAAAACTATGCGGCGTTCACATTTCATGTTTAAATGCATTGGTATTTATTTGTCACTCATATAAACACGTGGCGTATTACTTCATTGAAGCTTTTTTCCTCTACCGTTGTAATTTTTATCTTAAAAGCACATGAATTTTCTCACAAATAAAGAATATATAGATAAGATAATTTTTCAAATGCTAAACTTCAAACATATACAAAACATATATAGATAAAATACAAATAAAATACAACTTAAAAAAAAAGGATAAATGTCAAATTTGGTATCTATACTTTGCATGAAAATTCAAATTATTACTTGAATTCTAAAATGGTTAATTTAATACTCAATTAACCATTTTACGATTATTTTTACTACCTCTTAATATTATTTACTCTATTTTCTAACTTAAAAGATTTATCACATAATTAAGTTTTTATTACTTCTCTTAACACCGTCTAATAATGATAGACTGCTTCTTCCACGTTAGAAAATTATGTAAACGATATTATTAAGATAGTAAAAATAACCACAAAAAGTTTAATAAAATATTAATTTAAATACTTCAAAGTTCATGTACCAAGTTTTAACATTTGAAAAAAAAAAGAGCAAACAAGCTTAAAATGTTGCCAAAGAACTTTCTTAGAACAAGGACAACCTTAGAAATAAAAAGTAAAGGGATAAAGTTTTTCTTAGACCATCTTTAATATTAGGGACTCCATGTAGAGTTTACGTGTCATACCAACATTCATTTTTCTGAAACTTGTAACTTTATCCCCATTTTTTTTTTTCAAAAATGATTCTTAATATTCATTTGTATTATTTATGGGCCTATTACCATAAGTAGTAAAAAAAAGTGGCAGCTTTAATCTCACTTCCTTCACCTTCGGAACCCGCACTGGGAAACCAGTGTTATGCCTCAGTAGATATAAAAGGAAATTTTCTTCGGTGGGATTTGGTCTAGGACCAAGTTTTGGGCGCATTGTAAAATCCTGGTCTTATTGGTATCCTCTTCAATCTTTTTGTCCAGTCTAACAAATCTTTAATGGTATTTATTTCTTTTTTTTTTTTTATCTTTTATTTATATATGTTAGCATATAATTAAAGGGAAATCTTACTAAAGAAAAAGCTTTAAGAGTTGGTCGATGATGTAATTCACAATATATACATATCCTTTTAAGATTTAAGCGATGACATTAAACAAGAACTCCCAAAACAAATTTCTGTTGTCTTCAATGTAAGCGTTGGTAAATTTACATGATATTAGTTATACTTTTTTCAGATTCAAGGGCGGAAATATATTGAACAAGAATTCCTAAAAGCAACTTTGTATTGTCTTCAATGAGCGTGTCGCAAGGGTCTAAGGTTGGAAATTAATTATAAAATTGTAAGACACTGACAGCAGTCTTTCGATTTCTTGTAATCTCGGAAATTATCATTGGAAACACGAGGAATCGAATTCTTTAAATTAAGCGGGAGGTCATACGACGCAACCACGACATTAAATTGCCACACTCCTCGTAACCTCGCCTAGTACATCATGTGATATTTATGTGCGAAAATGTTGAATTTGATATCTTAATATTATAGAAAAAAATTTAATTTTATATTTAAATTTTTAAGTGATCAAATACCTAATTAAATTTTATTATTTTTATAATCTAATCAATGTTGTTTGTCATGATTCGTGATATAAAAGAGATAGTCTAGACGTGCTAGAAGGTATTAAGAGATGCATTAATAAAAATTCAATGTTATGTTATTTTTTTTATGTTAGAAAATAGAGTAAATATATATATATATATTTTGTTTACTTGGAAAAAAAAAATTAAACAACCAAAAGTTGGATAGAGTTTACAGGCTTTTAGTGGCGACTAAGAGGGGAAAATTCACTTTGGTTATGAGCCATGTGGGTCTAAGTCTATTTCTTAGAAGTCAACATCATATTATATACACAATTATGTAAAATTAAAGAAACGAATTTAAAAGAAAAAAAATTCCCCCATTCTAGTAACTAGTAAGATATAGAATAATCCCATGGAATCAAGCAAAGATAATGACTATATGTACCTGTGCATTCACCGAGAAAAAGATTTCCTATAGATATTGCTGATTTTTCTGCCATTTCCAGCTGTTGTTATTAAAAGTTTTAAAGAGATAAGCCTTGAACTGCTTTTTGGTTTATTACGGTTAACCACGACACTTGAAGTATAAACAAAAATGGTAAGATAGGATAAGGATGAAAAGAGTGAAAGAGTGAGAAGCTTAAAGAAGAAGGATTAAGAGAGAGAGAGACATAGGGATTCTCCTAAGCTGGAAGTTTTTAAGTTGATTGGTGCCCTACTCTCTAGGGATCAATTAAATTAGCCAAAAAAGAAAAAAAAAAAGACTAAAAGTCTTATTGGAGATGATGCGCATGGAGTGGGATGGATTCTTTCATAATAATATAATGTTTTGTTGAATGTTTTATTTTTTAATAATCTACCTAAAAGCTTTCTTTTCTATTAAATATTTAATAAATCGAACATAGCTTTAAATATTGGCTGTCATGTTTATCCCGACAATAGCCAGCCTTGTTTCCCATCTTCCAACTCTTTCACTCTCAATTACATCATGATTCACAGCTATTGGTGATTAGATTCTTCTTCAGATATTCCCTTAAATAAATTTAATTAATCTATTGCAACAAGCAATCATAATTGGACTGAAGAAAGCCCAAAAAACCTGCCATAATAGAGTGTTATGGTAGTGAGTTTGCTCATTGCAAAGATTAGCTGCAAAAGTAATGCTATTTTAACCTTCTGCAACGAGCCGGTCACCCCGATAGATGCTATACCTGCATTGTGGTGGTGGTGATTATACAGTCCCCACGTAATAAGCTAGCTTTTTAATTAATTTTTAATTTTTTTTTCAATATTTATCGAATTGTACCATCTTATCAAACATGTTCAAGGAATCTTTATGAAACGTTATTTTTATTAAAGTTGCTTTTGTGCCGTTTGTATGGAGGAACATTAATGGTAGAGTGGTCCTATGTGCTTTTTATGTAGGGTCTGTAGAAATTGAACAAAACTAGTACATACAACTCAATAGGTGGCCTCTTTTAAGTCGGTCGGGTTACAATCAAAACATCATGTCTTACGCAACACATTGCCACTTAAGCAGTCCAAGGATTAGATGCAAAATAAAACCCTTATATAAGTGGATAAGGATAATGCCAGCATAATCCCTCTTTATATTTTCCTCCATATTTTTATTATTTTTAAATATTTAATTGAATTATTTAATAATTTTTTGGTTCAAAGTCTTTGTAAGAAATCATGTGTCTTTATTTTATGTAGTGCAGCAGGCATTCAATACTGGATTACAAAAATTTTGCCATTGTAGGATTGATATTAAAATTTTTTATGATAAAAAAGTTCAAATAGGGATGGGTTTAAATGTAAACCCTCGTAATTTAAATTATTGTAGCTTTAATGAATGATGATCCAAAGCATTTTTATCATTAAAAAACACACACACACATATAAAATTAGGGATAAAATTGAGATGGGTTTGAGACGGGCCGTATAGAGTCCAAACTCGATCCAATTGCCCATAAGGTCTCCCTAAACCTGAAAAAAAACTTTATAGGATTTTTTTTTTCAATGTTCTCAAAAGCCATCTTGATAGAATTATACTCAACCTGATTGCAACCAGACCCGAATTAATAATAAACAAATTTCAAGTATTTTTAAAGGAAACACTACAAGAAATTTTGGCTTTAGAGACAAAAAATTCTGTCTCTGAAAATGAAAATTATGTCTCTAAAGACTTTCAGAGACAGATTTTCCATCGTAAATTTCTGTTTCAAAAATTATCGTCGTTAATTCTTTTAGAGACAGATTTATTTTCCGTCGCAAATTTGCTACGGAATTTCTGTCGCAAATTTGTTCTTGTTTTATAATTAGATATTTTTATATATCCAATTAGTAAATATTAAATAAAATTATTCCGTCGCAAATCTGTCTCTGATTCTAAGACAAATTATTAAAAAAAAATATACATTTGCCTCTTATTTATCCTTCCCAGGAGGTCACCTATTAAAGAATGCTATATACTAAGCACACTTAACATTGAAGTTTTCACAAGCACTAAACCGATAAACCAATTGGTATCTTCATGAGTAAAGTTCCACTACTATTTATTTAAGAGATATCATAATTTACAATATTATAACTATAAAACATTTTACATATCTTTTATAATTTATTTTTATTTTATAATTTCACTTTACCTATTTAGTAAGGATTTTTAATTAATATTTTATTAAAATAATATATAATATTAATATATACAATGTTTATATTTTATAATAATTATTTGAAATTATATATTTATTATAAATATATAATATTTTCAGTAGTATATTATAATTTTTTTCCAAATATGATATTATTATTTAAAAATATTATATATTATGTAAATATAAATAATGTTATACATATAAATTTATATATATTTAATGATATATATTATAATTATACTTTTTACATTACTTATTTAATATTTTATATTAACTTAATAGATTGCATGTTTTTAATTAATGTGTTTATTTTTTATTTCATTTTTGTTACACTTAATAAATTATAATATAATATAAACAATATAAAAATATATTTTTCATTAATATATTAATAAAATAATATATAATACCAATTTAAATATATTTAACTAATTATTATATATTATATATTATATTACTTAAATATACTATATTTTTACATAGTATATTATTTTTTCCCCAAATATGTTATTATATTTTAAATGAAATATATTATGTAAATATAAATTATGTAAGATATATATAATAAATTTTTTTTTATTAAAAAACATATGAATATTCATAATAAATATATAATAAAAAATTATAAATAATATGAATATATATTTTTAATATATTATTAAACTATAATATATTATTTATATATTTGTATATGTTTAAATATACTAAGTTTACATTTTATATTAATTATTTTATTTTACATATTTTATTATTGAAATATACTTTATTTTTAAGTAGTATTTTATGATATTACTTGTATATAACATATTATATTATTGTTATACACTATTTTATTAAGATGTATAATTTGATTTTTTATATAAGTTATTATGCAAAAGAATATATAATAAGATATAAATATAATATTTATATTTTAAGTACTATTTTTAACTTATGCTTTATAATATAAATATGTAATGTAATAATAAATATATTATAAAAAAATATATATAATTAGTTGTAAATAACATATGATTATATATATTATAATTATTATATACTAAAAATTAATTTACAAATATAATATATGTCCTTATTATATAATGCACATTTATATATATATATTAGATATGTACAATTAAAACTAAATTTTAAACATAATTATTTATATATACATATATGTAATAATTTAATTTAGAGACAAATTTGCAACAAAATTAAAAAAATAGAAATTGGCACTAAAATAATTTATTTCCCTCTAAAATCAGAGACAAATTTGCAAAGAAAAAATTTTCGTCGCAAATCAATGTGTAATCTGTCGTAAATTCCGTCGCAAAAGCATATAAATATTAGAAGATTATTCATAATTTATGTCATCACAAATCCATCGCAAATCTGTCTCTAATTCATTTTTTTAGAGACAGAAATTTTTCATCGTAAATTTTCTATCTCTAAAGGCTAGTTTTCTAGTAGTGAAAAAAAAAAGAAAAAGCTTACATTGAAAATTGATGCTATGGAGTATTAATGGTTCAAGTCCAAACAGCAATTGCGGTCGATATTAATGATTATAAACAAAGATCACTGCCTGAAAATACTAGTTTTGTTACTTTGCTTTTAAAAAATGTAAGAATAGATGTATATGGATGATATCACATTATGTATATTTATCCCATGACATGAAACAAGCTTGTTGGTGAACAAAAACTAATGTCAAAAGAGAGTAGAAACCTAAAAGGAGAATAGATCCCTGCAAAATTTCTTTTTCATTGAAAAATGCACGATTAGAAATCAGAGTCGTAGTGACAATTGAAAGCTAAATGTAGAAGATTAGATTAAAAAAAAAAAAAACAAAAGAAAGAAATGAAATAGCTAGTTAAGCCATGTGGATGAGAACAACAACAGAAGGCTTAACTTAATTTTTAAAATTTGTATTATATATATATATATATATATTATATGTCAGATTGGGTTTTCCTATCGAATCATATAAATGATCTGAAATCCATCTCAAACTCTATAAAATTTTAAAATCATGCCCAAAGCCACCGCAAAACCCTATAGGGTTTTTAACGGATTAAGTACTTTATAATAACCAACTTGTTTGCATATGTAATACACACACAAAAAAGTATGGCAAACAAGCTTGGAAAAAGAAAAAAAGAAAAAAGAAAAAACAAGCTTAATTCCACTTTTGTCTCTATATAAACAAATTCAAAATTGATTATACATTATTTACGCATCAAGCTATTGTCAAAATTCTTATCACTAGTATCTCTAGTATAATACAGGCTCCACAAAGTGCTAGTAGCCGTTCATTTCAATGCGCTATTCTTAAGGCCAATCAAAGAAACATGCTCTATATATATAATTTGAGTATGTGGACATATTATACAATAAATAGTAATTTTCAATGTTTTGCCTCATTTTATGCAACCGATAGGTTGACATGATAAGATGAACTAGTATAGAATGGGTAATGCATAAATTATACTCATATCCTATTTGTAAGGTATATAGTACTGAATTATATACTAAAACCTACTATATAACACCTTATACCTACTATGTATCTTATATTTATAAAATCTAAAGGTATATGGTATCCTTTGGAAACTATAAATTTTATCTTTATAATTTTTTTCTTTCTTAATCTAAAGGTATATGGTATCCTTTGAAAACTATAAATTTTATCTTAAAACTTATAATTTTTTTCCTTAAATTTCACGTTTATAGTAATATATATGATTTCTTATAATATGTAAAATTACCTTATTTTAATAAATTCACTATAAATAACCTATAAAAGGAAAACAAATGTAACATCTTTGTATCAAATGTTCTATGATATATAGAATTTGTATGTGTAAAAGTTGAAACTTGTAATGTTGCATCTATTTATAAAATATCTAATAAAATTGTAGAACCCACGATAAAATTTTAAAAAAAATTGAGATAATTTTGTATTAGTGAACCTTAGAACATAAACATTACTTATATATAAACTTAGAAATTCAATCTCATACAATCATAGATCTTTTGTACATACAACCAAAGTTCTTCCAAAATAAAAATAACAATTTCTTCAAGAATAAAATTGTGCAAGTTCATCTAAAATAAAATTTTAGGGAAGATAGTCCACTAATGATAATTTTGAACAAAAGTGATAACAAAATAAAAATGGGCTATTATTATTCATTTTTTATTTCTTATTATTAATTTATGATTTTTAATAAGATAGGTACATGTTATCCTAAAAATGTACTCACTCTATATAAGAGTGCAAGTTCCAGAGTAAGTATAAGGTATGAGGATACCATACCTATGCCCAACTCTGTGAAAGTATATTTCAGAAAGTTTGTACTAGTATTGTCATGCCCCAAAAGGTACCATAAAAGTAATAGTCTACCGCATACTAAACGAGACTTAAGAATCACTACCATAGTCATCCAAAAGTCTTATATTAGATGTAAGGCGTTCCCTTACGACAATAGAAAATATATGCATTTAGAGATAGATAGTTCAACTTGATAGAGTAAGCATAAAAACATAAACCACAGATATTTCATGATTAGTTATAAAATACTAAAGGGCATTCCCTTGCTAAACAAAAGTCTAGATATTAGCTTTTAATAATAACCCGAGCATTTAAGGTTTATTATGAAAGTCTATACAATTCTAATTATAACTTCTAAGGGAAAAACTCCTAACTTCGTATTACCTGATTTATCCAAGTCCGGGGACACAGCCATATGTATGAGAATTGCATCAAAAAGAAGCTATGGGGGTATAAGCTACACTAGCTTAGTGAGTTTCACTTCCAAAATTAAATACTACATCAACAATAGGGTAAGTAAGTTATATTAAATAATCATATGAAATGCACAAGCACGTGAGCATACAATACATAAGACCTTTCGGAAGTCCTATGTTGAATGGATTTATACCTTCCATTCGAGGTTAGGTGTTTCAGGCCCATACGACCATAAATTTCAATTTTTCTCATTTATATATATTGGTTGATTCAGGTGCCCACCCACTCATTAATTTTGTAATTGATTCAAGTGTCTACTCCACTTTCATTTTAATTCAGGCCATTCCACGCCAATATTCGAGTTTTCAGGCACACTCATTGCCTAGCTATTATGCCTTCTTCCCACATATGTATAATAACAAATGTAATGTGACTCAACATATGTTATGTATAGATAATTTAGTAATAAGATCATAGCATATTAATTAAGCGAATTATAGGCGATCATAGATATTTCAGACACTTCAAATCTATACTAACTAATACAAATATTTATATCAATTCTTATTTCGATATTCTTATCATCAATTCAATCAAGCAGAAATCACATGCACATTTCAATTTTATCTTATCCTAGTTCTAATGCCATTATTATAACAAGCACAATCAAGAGCATGTAATTTAAAGAAGTGAACTCACTCGGCTATGGACACCGGTCTCTAATGATAGCAATCCGAAAACAAAATTTCCCCGATTCAAGGTCACCTAAACGAAAGAAATACCCAAATGAGTATTTCATACCATATCTAATTCCAACTTATTAAATAAAAACTCTTGAATTCGTAATTTTCGTCGTGGTAAATAGAAATTCCAACTTAAAACGGCAATAACTTAGTCATTCTAACTCGGAATTCGCAAATAAGCTACCGATTTCTATCTATTTGAAAGATCTATCTATTTATGATGTCATTCTTAAGTTTTGAAAACTTTTAGGTCTTAGAAATCTCTGATCAGTAGCTAAAACTTGCATTTTCGAAATTGTTTTGTGAAATTTGTGTTGTTTCTACCAAGTAGATTGTATGTACATGCATTATATACAAGTTATTTATCATGAATGACATGATATGAGATATCTATATGTATTCTTTTAATGATTTTTGGTTTAAATGAATTTTTGGAAAACTTTTACTTGGCAACAATGTTAAGAACACTTGTTAGAGAAAACTAGCTTTACCTCTTTGAAAAATCATCCATAATTTTACTAGGATGAATCCTTGATGACCTATATATATAATACCTTCATTATCTTAATAAAATTCTTCATTTGAAAGTTGGAAAGTAGATGTTTAAATATGGGTCTTGCCTAGTAACGAATTTTACACAATTTTAGGAAATGAAAATATTGTTTGATCTATGTTTGGAAATCCTTCATTTGTTTTAGGGTTATACTTGGATAAAACCTATTTATTCTTATCAAAATGAAGTCTTTATTACATCTATTCCCTAAGACTTCTATTTTTCCATTAAAATCCTCATTTTGGCATTTGGAAATAAGTGTTTAAATGGGGGTCATTTCTAGATTCGAGTTTTGAAACTTGTTTTTGAGATTATTTCTTGTGTAAAACTCATTTGATCTTTCTAAAATTAAGTCTTAATCAAACCTACTCCCTAAGGCTTCCATTTCTTTAATAAAACTCTTGTTTTAGGGTTGGAAAATAGGTGTTTACTTAGCATTTCACCCTAGTTACGAATTTTAAACTTTTGTTAGGGTTGAAACAAGTTCCAACTTGTCTTTTATAACCTTTTTCTTGTTTTGAAAATTTCTCTTAGTGAAATAAGATCAACTTATAAAAATCACTCCTTTATGATACCTATCACCTAAGCCTTTCATTTTACATGTAAGATCTTCATTTTGAAATTAGAAAATAGGTTTTCTAAATGGTTATTTCTCAAAATCCGAATTTAAAAAATCACTTTTTGATAGGAACAAAATAGATCTTGAGTTTTGGCAACACCTTCATTAAGATTCTTTTGCAAATCTTTCATGTATGTAAGATAAGTAATTATGGCATTTTAAGTACTCTAAACAAATAGATCTACTATATTACTCATGTCATGGATGCAAATGCAACATGAACGATATGTAGATGAGTTTAATAAAAGTGTATATGTACAAAATATCTATAAGAATAACATTTAGCAATAATATAGCAAAATAATAGGAAGAAAACTTAAATATCAAGATCCACAACATTGTGATGGCAATGATCTCATGTTTAAGTGTTTCCACATCCCTAACATAAAGCTCATGGGGATTTTAGTTTAACCACGCATTTATGATCTTGCCGTTACATGTTTTAATGTGATAGGGTCAAGATCTATTACTTATTTAGATGTGTGGAGTAAGAAAACTTGAAGCAAAATTGTGTGTGTATGTGTATGAGGGAGAAGGTGTCACGGCAATGGAGAGAAGAGAGGGAGAGAAAAAAACTTTTTCCAAAAGTTGATTTTGTGAGAAATGAGAGAAAGTGAAAAAGTGAAAGGTGAAAGAGATATTATATAGGAAAATAATTAGGGTTTTGTGTGATTATTTAATAGAAGAAAAATAAAACAAATTGTGGGCATGTGTAAGGGGGGTCATGCCGGTTTTGGTGAGAGGAGAGAGAGGGAGATGTGTTGATTTAAATTGTGTAATGAAATTCAAATTTAATAAGTAATTTAAGTAGTAAAAGTTGTATTAGAAAACAAAATGTAAGGAAAATGATGTCAATTGTAAGAATAGTTTATAAAAATGTAAGAATAGGATATGAATGGTTGTACTTGGTGAACAGTGTGAAAGAAATTAAAAAGTTGATTAGACAATTAAATTATCAGTAGTAATGTAAATACGATAAAAGGCTATAACTGTAATTTTTATAAACCGAAAAATTTTTATAATTATATTTTTAATTCCTTATTAAATTTTGGTTCTAATGAGTTATATATATTATTTTTCTATTTCCGAGTCCCGGGGATCGGTTTTCAAGAACAGATCCCGATCGGGTCCGAAACGAATGAATTGCTTTGAAATGATCTTTTTTTGTTTTGATAAATTATTTAGGGCTATATTATGGAGTTAACATTTCTATTGTTCTGGGGTTCCGTTCTCGAGATTGCTGGACTTAGGGTTTCAGATCCATCTGTCGTAGATTATTCTTTTAAGGTTTCAGTTCCCGACTTTAATTTTCGAAACTGAATTCAGATTGCTATGAGAACAAAGGCTTACAGGTATCCTACCATGTGACTCTCAATCCCTACTCGAGTCTTACTCGATCGAGTAGGGTAAGGTCGTATGGGTACTGTTAGTGATAAAATCTCTCTATGTACTTAATGATTTATAAATATTTCAATGATAACAAAAATTTATAAAATTGTCTAATATTCATATATACTTTGAACTTAACGAAATGTGCAACATTATTTCAGGAGCACAAGTTAATTTCAAAAGTAGAATTAGAAGATGAACTTTCCTATTATAAACGTGAACTAATTGAAGACCTAGATCCACAATTTGAATATAACTTGGGAATTATATCCAAATGTTCCACTCAAGTTGGTTAATGATCCAATGGGGAAATTCTTTTAATTATCACAAGTTAATATGAAGTTATAACTTACGAAATGTCTATTTGAGCTATTTATTGAAGGTTTTTAATCATATTTCAGATAAGCAACTTAAAGTTTTTTCCTTTTTTAAATTGTAGGTGCGATCTTTTGAAACTTGGAACAATCAAAATAAAAGAGAAAAAAAAAAAAGATGCCGACAGCTTGAAGAATAAATCAAATATGGAAAGATAACTTCTTGGTTTGGAATGGATTCAAAATCACATCTCTATATATCTTACACATATGACAAGTATACAAGCCATAATCTTCAAGATACATTATGAATATTTTCTATCAAGTATTTAACATCTCCTTGCTACCTAAAAGGAAGGAATTCAAATAAATATTTTCAAAGAATCTCGAAGATATATCAAGCAACGAACAAGAATAATCTTCTACCATCTTTGCTTGAAGAAAACCATTCGTTTGAGGACTATAAATTGCTAAATCTGATTAAGATCAAATATACAACAATATATGAAGAGAATTACTAAGGAAAAGATCAAGCTCTAACTTTAAAACATTATAGTGTTCAAAAGAAAGCTCTCTGCTCACAAACATATTTTCAAAAGCTATTACATTAGCTTATTACTTTGTGCTAAATTTTGCGAGGATTTATCTTATTGCACTCCTATAGATTATAGACACTTTCTTATAAACTTTGGTGAGATAGTGTGAGAAGTGACAAAGATTACTCATGGGATTGTGTGAAAGCTTAGGTTGAAGCTAGATAGGTGGTGCGGGTTCTTTCATTGTGGTGTATGCAAGGCATCCTTGTAATTCTTAATTTGTTTGGATCTAGTAGAACAAATTGGTTTAGACAACTGATAAGTCTTTTATACTTTATTCCATGCATAAGAATTTCTGCTTTACTTGATCTATCTTTAGATAAATTCCTATGATTCTATGCTATTATTGTGAAAATATTGCTTTTCAGCTCCAAAGATCATGAAAAAAAAAGAACAAAATAAAGTGATTTGAATTAAGATTGGAGCAAAACAACAACAATTTTTTAAGATAGAATTTAATTGCACCCTAAAGATCTCAACCGAAGGAAAGAAAACAAGGAAAAAGTCCAAATCGTGCCCTCAATCGTACCCTTGATCAACCCTGCGATTTAAACTGAGACAACCATGCCTTGTGATTCACAATACACCAATGCACCAAAGCATCATGCCTAAGACTTTACCCATGGTTCGAACTAAACCTAAATTGTGCCTCTAACAAAAAGACAAAGCTTATATAGTAGCCAACTTTTGTGCCCATGATCTGAGCTACGATAAGTGATCTTATCACATGTTTGCTGCCTTGTTGTCACGCGCGTGAAGATAAGGACAAAATCTATTATGTCAGCGAATAAAGTCTTTATAATTTATGTGCCCTGTCACCAATAAACAAACGTGTACAGATGTGTAAAATGTATTATACCATATGTAACAAATTTCTAACGTAGAATAAAATAGTGTGAGAATTTCTAGTAAGAGAAACTCTTGTTTTACGAGAAACTCTTGCAAGATTTTTGTACTTAATCTATAATATTTATCTCTAATCTCATATTATTTCTCTTGAATCTGTGTTTAATGTTTACATCTATGGTGAAATAATTATCTTAATTTAGGGTTTGTGAATCAAAGACCTAATTCATGTGATTTTGAACGCATTTTAATAGAATATTGACTAGGTACTTGTAATTAGTAACTTGAACCTTAATTCATGAGTTTATGTGAGTACACCATGCAGACTCATATTTGGTTTCAACTGAATAGATTGAGAGATTATTCTTTTGAATAGATCTAGGCTACTAATGAAATTTCTCATAATCATGTAGATATAGGGATGGTGAAACATTCTATCACTTGGTTTTAAAATTCATTAAAATAGGTTTTTAATTAAAGAATTCTTAATCTTTATGTAGGTCTAGGTTGTTGATAGGGTGTGAATAGATTCTAGTAATTTGATTTAGATTTAGAGTTTCTAATGTTAAGAGAGGCTTTAGATTACCTTAATGAATCTGACAGTACAAGTATACCCAGCAATCAACTCTTTGAGTTTGTCAAGAAATCACATGATAAGGACTTGTGAAGCAAATTCTAAGCCTTATCCTACATCAACAAATTATATCCTTAATTTGCCTTAAGAATGTGTATATAATTAGTTTTAACCTTAGCTTAGCTTAGCTTTTTGCTGTCTATTGTGTTCTTCTAAATCTTTCTCTGGCTAAATAATAGATAAGAAGTGAGTAAGCTAGATGCTAACAATTCCCAATGAATATGATCTGATACTTTGTATTCTACTTCGGTTCGTGTATTTGCCAATATTAGTGATTGCAGCTGAAGTTGAACAGAACTTATTAACATTTTTATAAAATTTTGGAAAACTTCAGCTTTGTGTTTGTGCTTTTAAAATGTGAAACCCACACACCAACCTAGTTTTTCTAGCACCGTTGCCAAGGATTGGCATTGGATTCAATCATTTGAAGTTCAATGAAACACTGCCTAAAAGCTTTGACTCTCTTATGTTAGCCATTCTTGCATAATATCTCTTTTTCAGCTAGTTTAATTTTTATCTGTTTCTATTTGATTTGCTTTTCATTTGTTGTTTTTGTTACTATAGTTAGGTATAAAGATCTCGTATTAAGGAATTAGAGGAAATTTCATTAAGGGACCATGCAAAGATAGAAGAAAAACTACAATTTGGTTTCTGTGGAGATTTTTATGGGGTTTCAGGTCAAAGGTTCATGCTGAATTGTCCTGATGAGATGTGGAACCATCAACAATATCCAAACCCAATGTTTCAGTAGAGGTACCCTTAAATTAGTTTTTATCAGCAAAAGTACTGCATGGAGGAGTTGTTTCAATCTTTATCAAGAACTCCAAACTTCATTATCCACAAACAGTAATGATGATGCAGAGCCACACCAACTCACTTAAGAGGTTGGAGGCACACATAAGCCATGTAGTTGAACTACTTAAGGAAAGAGTTCAAGAAAGGGTTCATGCCTTCGCTTCGAGAAGTGGGAAACAACTCCAGAACCTAGGAGAGGTGAAGAACGTTGAAGAAAAGAGGAAGGAAGAGATTGGTGATGACAATCGACCCATCAAACATGAAGAAATAGTAAAAGAAAGACGAGAGGTGATTGAAGAGGAGAATGAGAGAAAAGAATCACCTCGGTGGAGCCTTATAAGCCACCACTCCCTTACCCTACGAGAGTTAAAAGGTAAAGAATGAAGAGCAATTCAAAAAAATTTTAGAGCTCTTTAAACCACTCCATATTAATTTGCTTTTAGTGGATGCTCTCTCTCAAATGCCAAAATATGCAAAGTTTTTGAAGGAAATCCTTTCAAATAAAAGAAAAATAGAGGAGATATCGATGGTGACGCTTAGAAAAGAATGCTCAGCTGTCCTCCTAAATCAAGTTCCAACAACAAGGAAAGATCCAAGTAGTTTCATCATACGTTGTCTAATAAGGAATTATATGTTGAAAGAGTTTTAGCAGATGTGGGGGTGAGCATAAATTTCATTCCCTACGGCATGTTTTAGAGATTAGGGTTAGGAGAACCAAAAGCCACCAAGATGAGTTTGCAATTAGCTGATAGATCCACTAGATATCCTTAGGGAATTATTGAAGATGTGCTAGTAAAGGTGAAGGACCTTATATTCCTTGCTGATTTTGTCATTCTGTACATGGAAAAAAAATGTAGAAGTTCCTCTTATTTTAGGGAGACCATTTTTGCCAACTACATGAGCTATCATAGATATAAAGATGAGAAGCTAACATTGCGAGTAAGGGATAATGAGATGATTATAAAGCTATCAAAAAGCAAAAAGAAAGGGATGGATAATGATGATGATTATTTTGCTACAAAATTGTTGGATTCTGAAATTCTTAAGGTAATATGAAATATGACTTGGATACTCTAGAATTATGCTTAAGTAAGGGTAATGCAAAGGACTTAGACTCATCTCATGAGAAAGAGATTGTGGTGCATCTTGAAGTACATGGAGAAGTTGTGACCGATCAGTTAAAGGAGGAAATAAACAAATATGACATCAAGAGATTGAGGCCTTTGGTTGAAGAGCCCCTTAAACTAAAGCTGAAGGAAATGCTCGATTACTTGGAATATGCATTCCTTGGAAAGAATTCTAAGTCACCTGTCATAATCTCCTCAAAATTCAGTGATGATCAGAAGGAAAAGTTATTGAAAGTTTTGAGAAAATACAAGAGCGCAATAGCTTGGAAGATTGCTAATATGAAAGGTATAAATCCACCATATTGCACTCACAAAATCCTTATGGAAGATGATTTCAAGCTAGTGGTGCAACCATAGAGACAGTTGAATACTAACATGAAGGAACTAGTGATAAAGGACGTAGTTTAGTTGTTAGATGTTGGAATCATATAGCCCATTTCAAAGAGTGCTTGGGTGAGTCCAACTTAAGTAGTTCTAAAGAAAGGGGGGATGACAGTTGTCCTTAATGAGAAAAATGAGCTAATTCCTATGCACAATAAAGGTAAGCATGGTACGTTTTGGTCTGGTTTGTCTTTTGAACCGAACCAAATTGAATTATATGGTTCGGTTATTTTTTAAAATTGAACCTAACCATACAATTTGGTTAATTAATATTTTAAACCTTAAAAAAGGATTCTGAATGGTTTGGTATACGGTTCAAACCATTTGATATAAGAATATATAAATATAATATATATAGATATATTCACGTGTGCTACGGAACTCCCATAACACAAAACATGCACAGTTGCTCTCTAGGCATCTCATTAGTAGTTCCATTGTTCATCTTGCTACTCTTACTTAGCTATAGTTATATATTCTTCTTATATAATTAAGCCTCTCATATGTGCCCCTTCATCATGCTTCTCAATTCCTGTAGTTGCTATAGATGAAAACATAGCATGAGTAAGATCAAAATCCATGGTTTTATCTTTTGGCCAGTCCTATCAACACAAATAAATTACAATATATATCGGATCTATTCTTGTAACTTAATAATAATTCCCATGCATGGATATATACACACACACACACATACCATTAGCAGCATGTTAATTGTGATAATATCTATTCACATAAATATTTTAACTTTGTTAGCATAAAAGACATTTTTTATAATGGAATATGTATATGTGCATTACATGAGGCCTCCTCTAGCCAGAAATAATGTATAAATCTCATCAACCTTGTTACCTGGCACACATGAATTAAAAAAATGAGAGAATTTCGTATTTTGGTTTCAACAATTTGATTAAAAGATTAGTTAATATCTAAGGACTAAGGTGTATATTTTTTTTCTTTTAATGAGAATGATGCGGTTCAATTTGGGGTTGTGAACCGAATATTCATATCCAAACCGAACTGCTAACCAAATAAATTTAAAAATCGAATTTTTGGCTCGATTCTTGGTCCGATTAGCTTTTTTGCCTAACCCTAATACACACTATTACTGGGTGGCATGTATGTATAGATTATAGAAAGCTCAACGATGCCAAAAGGAAGAATCGCTTTCCATAACCTTTCATAGACCAAATGCTAGAAAGATTAGTAGGTCATACTTTCTATTATTTCTTAGATGGGATGTTAGGGTATTTCCAAATACCAATAGCACTAGAAGACTAGGAGAATACTACTTTTATGTGTCCTTATGGTACTTTTGCTTATAGAAGAATGTCATTCAGTCTTTGTAATGCTCCAGCTACTTTTCAGCGATGTATGATGGCTATTTTTGAGGAGTTAGTGGAAAATGTAATGGAGGTCTTCATGGATGATTTTCTTTTATGTTTGGCGATTCCTTTGATGGATGCCTCTTGAACTTGGAAAAAGTTTTGCAGCGATGTGAAGAAATAAACCATGCTCTAAACTGGGAAAAATACCACTTCATGGTAACTTAGGGCATTGTTTTAGGGCATAAATTCTCAAGTCAATGAATTGAAGTTGACACCACCAAAGCCGAGGTCATGAAAATTTATCACCACTTACTACAGTTAAAGTAATTAGGAGCTTTTTAGGGCACATTGCATTCTATCAAAGGTTTATTAAGGGCTTCTTAAAGATTGCACGGCTCCTAACAAAACTCTTCGAAAAGAGGCCCCATTCGACTTTAATGAGGATTATCTAGAAGACTTCAACTTGCTGAAGGAAAAACTAATCAATGCACCCATCATGGTAATGTCAGATTGGAACTTGCCTTTCGAACTCATGTGTGACACCAATGATTAAGCTATTAGAGCTTTTATGGGACAATGAAAAGATCGTCATTCCAACCTATCCATTATGCTAGCAGGATTCAGGCAACTACACAAGCCAACTATACCACAACCAAAAAGAAGCTATTAGCAGTCATCTTTGCTTTCAATAAATTCAGGTCCTATCTTGTCCTTTCTAAAGTCATTGTTTATACTAATCATTCAAGTTTAAAAAACTTGTTAGGTAAAACTGATGCTAAGCCACAATTGATCTGATGGATTTTGTTGTTACAAGAATTTGACTTAAGAATAAAGGATAAGAAACGTAGTGAAAATCTTGTTGTAAACCATGTGTCAAGGGTAAACAATCCTTTGTTAGACCATTTAAAAGAAGAAGAAATGAATGATGAGTTTCCCAAGGAGAGACTCTATTTTGTTCGTACTGTAAGTGACGACCCGGAACCATGGTTTACTGACATTTCTAATTATTTTGTCAACAAAGAACTCCCTATAGAGTTAGATTATAATCAAAGAAAAAGATTCTTTACTGATCTCAAACATTACTTTTGGGAGGATCCATTTCTATTCCTTCTTTGATCTAATTAAATGATTAGACGATGTGTATCACATGAAAAGGTGAAAAATTTTGGATCATTATCATGCTGGCTCAACTAAAGGTCATTACATGCAAATAAAAGAGGTCAAAAATGTTAAAAGCAAGCTTCTATTGGCCATCGATTTTTAAGGATGCCCAAATGTCTTGTATGAAATTATGGCATATGCTAGAGAGTAGGGAATATCTGAAAGAGAGATGAAATCCCTCAAAAATTCATATTGGAATGTGATGTCTTTGATGTTTGGGATATTGATTTTATGGGACCATTCCTTAGCTCTATAAAAAAACAAATACATCTTATGGTAGTAGATTATGTGTCAAAATGAGTAGAAGCCCAAGCCTTACCTATTAATGATGCTAGAGTAGTTACAAAATTTTTGACAAAGTTATTTTTCAAGATTTGGATGTCAATACAACTTTGATTAGTCATAGGGGCACTCACTTTTGCAACACATAGAGAGAAAAAATTTAAAACATTTGGAGTGTATCATGGGGTTGCCATATCCTATCATCCTTAAATGAGCAATCAAACTGAGGTTTCTAATAGAGAACTCTAATGAATCTTAGAAAAAATAGTTGTAACAAGTAGAAAGGACCGGGCTAAAAAAAATTAGATGATGTATTATGGGCCTATAGAGCTTCTTGTAAAACACCTTTGGGAACAGCACCTTATAGGTTAGTTTATGGGAAGGCATGCCATCTACTAGTAGAACTCAAACACACAGCATATTAGGTAATCAAATTTCTGATTTAGAATTTAAGGGATGCTAGAAAACATAGACTTTCCTAAATCAATCAATTAGATGAACTGCGCTTGAATGCACATGAGAAGAATAGGGTATATAAGGAGAAGGTTAAGAAGTGGTATGATGCAAGAAATTAGGTACCCACATGAGTTTAAGGAAGGAGACTCGGTTTTTTTGTTCAATTCTAGGTTGAAACTTTTTGTTGGGAAACTCAATTCGAGATGGTCAAGTCCTTTAAAAGTAAAAAAGGTCTATCCCCATGGTATTGTACAGGTTGAAAACTCTAACAATGAAACGTTTAAGGTTAATGGGCAAAGACTTAAACTCTATCGAGGACCATCATAAGATATAGGAAGGATGGAGGAGTTGCACTTGGTGCAAGCTTGTTAAGCTTTTAGATGAAGTGTTTGTCAAGCTAAGGACATTAAACAAGTGCTTGATGGGAGGCAACCCATCTCTAACTTTTCTTTTCTTTTTTTCCTCTCTAACCTGCTCTTTTGTTGATAAATAAGTTTTTAAGACAAAAGCACATTTTTTTTTTAATCAAAGGGCGATGATCAGGGCAGATTAAAGTTAATTTTGGAAGCTACAAGTGGAAACACAAAAGAAGCTGTTCATAAAAGTTTGAGGAAGAACATAAACCCACCTATCAATTTTAGGTATGGTTCAACCTACGATTAGGTTACCATGACTCTCTGGTTTGTCATAGCTTCACCATGTCTTGAATCGAGTCCATAGTTACTACTATCTTTTACACTGTTCGCCTTAGCCTTAAACAACTTAAATCAGGAAGGCAACAGAGTCCGTAGTTCTTGTCCGTTCTCAACTTGCATTTCTAAATAGAGAAGTTTCCTAAACTTTAAGTTCTTTAAAACTTCCTTTGCACATTTAATTGTTGATTTCCCCTATCTAATCCATCATATTAAACATTAAGGACAATGTTCGATTTAAGTGTTAGGGGAAGGGAATAAGCAAGATTAAGGGTTGAGACTAATAATAATAATTTGTTAAGAATAGAATAAATGTGCTTCTATGATCATTTCTTCCTATGATTAAATTTAAAAATTTAACCAAAAAATTTTCAAAATTTTGAATCAAATAGCACAATTGAACTTGTATCAAACACCATCATCTTACTTATTAGTTAACTTTACTTTGTTAAAATCAATCAATGATATCTATATAGAATAGTTTTACTTGTTATTTAATTTGAGAATTTAGAGCTAGAATTGGTTTAAGGTTCCTAGTAAGGCTACTCAATTAACCATTAAAAGCTTAAATGATTGTATGCTTTCAATTTAGTCGTTTTCAAGAGCTTTATAGTCTTTAGTGAAGGTTCAAATGATGTTTGTAACTTGATGATTTTTTTTTCTTTTACCTTGTGCTATATCTGATAGTAAAGATTAAAATGAAATGACCATGTGCTTAGGATTGATATGAGCAAGGGTTGGTCCCTCATAAGAGCAATTTCTTGACCCCTCTATTAATTTTAAATAAGCCATGAAAGGAAGAAAAATCATGTCCAGTCAATATCAGCAAGACTTAGTCCCTAAGAAGAGCAAGGTTGCACTCCTCTATTAATTGAATAATGGCGAAAAAAGAGAAAATATAGGGGCAAAAACCCCTTCAGAGGAAAGAGAAAAGAAGAAGGAAAAAACCTTCCCTTCTGTAGCTTTTAAGTATATAAATAATGAATGAAGATGAAATAAGAGCACAAATAAGGAAAAAGATTCAAGGGATGAACTAATGTAAATATCTTTACTTTTGAGTATGATGCTTAGAGAGATGATTAACGGACTGCATGTTTGTAAGTATAAGGTGATAAGGTTGATTGAGTTCCTCTTACTTTGTTTGACCTTTTAAATAATTTTTGCTTTATATTCTGACTTAAACAATAAGGGTAAATGCCGATCTACATGGATAAATCTAGTAATTCTAGAAAAAGTAAATTTAGCACATGATATGGTAGGATTGTATGGAGTTATTTCTGTAATCGAGTGCTAAGTTCAGTGGTGATTGAACTTAACAGATTTGGTCAAATTTCATTCATGATTTATTTTTCCCATTCAAGAAACTTTGCTTTGTGATCTTAAATGATGGTGTGCTTGAGGACAAGCAAAAGTTTAAGTATGAGGGAATTTCATAAGTCTTTTTTATACTCTATTCTGTGCATAAAAATTTATGCTTTACTTGATCTATTTTTAGATAAATTCCTATTATTCTGTGATGTAATTGTGAAAATGTTGTTTTTCAGTTCCAAAAATCATAAAAAAAAAAAGAAACAAAGTGATTTGAATCAATATTGGAGCAAAACAACAATAGTGTTTGAAGATAGGTTTCAACCATGCCTTTAAAGATCTCAGTCGAGGGGAAGAAAACATGGAAAAAGCCAGAATCACGCCCTCAATCTACCACATGATTCACACCGAGACAACTATGCCTTGTGATTCATAATGCAACTCCAATTATGCCTAAGTATCGTGCCTATGATTTCACCAATGGTTCGAACTGCAAAAAGTGACCCTATCACATGTTTATTGCCTTGTTTTCATGCGTGTGAAGAGAAAGACAAAATTCATGGTAAAGAATCTACCATGTTAGGAAATAAAATCTTCATGATTTTTGTGCCCTGTCACCTATAAATAAGGGTGCATAGACGTGTAAAATGTATTATATCATATGTAACAAATTCTTAACATAAAATAGAGCAGTGTGAGAATTTCTAGTGAAAGAAACTTTTCTTTTGAGAGAAATTCAGGCTTTCTAGGTAAATCATATTTAACCCAACGTTTGTTCTTGCAAGATTTTTTAGCTTAATCTATAATATTCATCTCTAATCTCATACTTTTTCTCTTGAATCAATGTTTAGTGTTTATATATATGGAGAAATAATTACCTTAACTTAGGGTTTGTGAATACAAGACCTGATGCATGTGATTTCAAATGCATTTTAATTGAATATTGACTGGGTACTTATAATTAGTATTTCAAACCTTAATTCATGAGTTTATATGAGTGTACCATGTAGATTCATATCTGCTTTCAATTGAATAGATTGAAAGATTATTCTTTTGAATAGATCTAAACTGCTAATGAAGTTGCTCATAATCACCTAGGAGAGGGATGGTGAACTTTCTATCACTTAGTTCTAGAATTCATCAAAATGGTTTTTAATCAAATGGTTCTTAATCTTTATTCGGGTCTACCTTACTAATAGCTTATGAATAGATTTCACTGGTCTGATCTAGATCTAGGGTTTCTAACCTTAAGAGAGACTTTAGCTTGTCTTAATAAATCTGACGGTACAAGTATACCTAGCAAACAACTCTTTAAGTTTGTCAATAAATCACATAATAAGGACTTAGTAAAGCAAGTCCTAATCCCTATCTTGCAACAACAAACTTATATCATTAATTTTCTTGGAAAACATGTATATAATTAGTGTTAACCTTAGGTTAGCATTTTGTTGTCTATTATGTTCTGCTAAATCTTTCTCTAACTATATAATAGATGAGAAGTGAGTAAGATAGACGCTAAAGATACCCCAAGAATACGCTCTAATACTTTCTATGCTCCTTCGGTTAGTGTACTTGCCTATATTGGTGAGTATAACCAAAGGTGAAAAATTTGATAATATTTTTATAAAATTTTGGATTACTTCAGCTTCGTGTTTGTGCTTTTAAAATGCAAAACCCAAACACAACCAAGAATTAGGACCCCGTCTTGAAGTTAGAAAAGTAGACTATCGCACAAGGTAGAACCATTATACATACCCAGCAATCTTCTCTCTCTCTCTCTCTCTCTCTCTCTCTCTCTCTCTCGTATTTACTTGTTGTTTTTACTTCCGCGCATTTTGTCTATTCTAGAATCCGAAATAATACAACTTAAAGGATTTTAGTTTCATTGTTTGTTGAGAAACAAGATCGAAGTTAATTATACTGCCTATATCAAAAGTTGATATAACAAGAGGACTTATTGAAAGAATTCCTAAGTATTCACTTGAAAAACATTTTCAAAACCTATTATGGAAGAAACTTTAAATTGGTATTTGCAAAAAGGTTTTGAAATAAATAATTTATCCCCCCTCCCCAAGTTATTAAGTTATGGTACTAACAATTGGTTTCAAAAGCAATGGCTTGTTGTTTAATGAGTATTTGACCTAGATATGGCCAAGTTTAATAGTTCAATTACTAGTAATAAAGCTCCTTCTTTTGATGGTATTAACTTTTCTTTTTGGAAGGTTCACATGGAGTCTTACATCAAGGCAACAAATTATGCTTCATGGAAGGTGATTGAAATTGGAGATGTGAAAGTCAAAACAAAGAGTAGTTACATCATGTCAAATGATGATATGAAGAAAGTCAAAAGAAACAATAAGGCTAGGAGTCTACTTTTAACAACTATTACTCCTTCTAAATTTTATCTAATATCTTCATGTCAAACAATAAAAGAAATTTGGGATAGACTTTGTGAAACATATGAAGGATCTGACACAATTAAAGATATTAAAATAAACGCTTTGTTACAAAATATGAGCTTTTCAAATTTAAAGGTGAAGAAAATATAAGAGAAGCATGTAATAGATTTACTCTTATTTCTAATGAGTTAGCTTCTTTAGGCAAAAGGCTTGATGATGCTGATTTATTAAGAAAGATGTTGAGAATACTTCCAAGAGTTTGGGATGTTAAACAAACAACTATTGAGAAAGCACAAGATCTAAAAAATTATCCCTAAGTCAATTGTGTGGAAAGCTTCTTGCTTATGAGTCACGCACGAGAACTATCTATGAAACAAATGCACAACTAGAAGCTAAGCCATAAATAAGAGGGACAGTAGCCTTCAAAGCAGTTGAAGTTGAACTAAACACAAATTTTGAAGAAGCTAATGAAGATGCTAATCTTCTTGCAAGGAAAATTAGTAGAATACTCACAAGGCAAGGTAAGAAATCCAAGAACTTCAAATTTAAGAAATTTAACAAAGGTTCAAATATAGGAGAAGAAGACAAAATGGACAAGAAGGAAAATAACAAACAAGAAATAATATACTACAACTGTAAAAAGGTTGGGCACATTAAATATGAATGTTCAACACTTCTTCAAAATATACAGAAACATAAGAAGAATAACAAAGTGCTTATCACAAAACAGACGATGAAGTAAAAAAATTAGAAGATGAAGAAGCAAACATATGCTTTATGGCACAATATGAGGTAAGTGATTCTAAGATTGAGTATGAATCCAGTGATGAAGTTGAAAAAAAATGCAAGAATTAGTTCAAGTGTTAGCTAAAGCTAAAAACAAGATTTTCAAACCTGATAACCAAAATAAGAACATAATGAATGAATTAGATGTCATAAAAAATGATAAAGAGTTTCTTCAAAATGAATTAGACAAGATCACACAATCTAAGGAAAGTTTTAAAAAAGAGAACATGACATTAAAGGGAGAAATCAAGGAATTAAAAAACATAATATATGGCTCGTCTTAAACACTAAGCAATACCTTCAATAAGTTTTACAACAGTGACAAAAAGCTTAACATACTTTTATCATATCAAAGAATGGGAAATCCTAAAATTAGATTAGGATATGAACATGGTGAAAATTTTAAGAAAAATAATAAAACAGTTTTTGTTAAAGCTAAAGAACCTGTAAAACAAGATAAGGTAGAATCTAAGAATACCACAAATAATAACAAACCTGTTAGACAACCTTATGGACGTAACTTTAGAAATAATTATCAACAATCTAGAAGATATATGGCTAACTATAAAAATTTTTTTAGACCATATCATAATTATAATCAAAGGTATAATAATAACAACGAATACAATAAACAAATATGATAATAGCTATAATAAGTTGTATGCTTCCTTTCTATAATAAAATAGGGCATATTGAAAAATATAGTTATTACAAGAAAACCAAGCTTAGCAATAATGAAGATAATAATGTTAATTATCCGAGCTTGAATTTCAAAGGACCCAAGCTAGTTTAGGTTCTTAAGAATAGGTAATGTAATCTCCGAGCTTGGATTTCAAAGGACCTAAGCTTGTCTGGGTTCTTAAGAATAGGTAATGTGATATTTTGTGGATGCAGGAACACAAAACAAAAGATTAAGGATACTTAGTATCTAAATAGTGGATGCTTAAGACATATGAATGGACATGCTTTTATGTTTACGAGCCTAGTGTGGAAAGATCAAGGTTAAGTAAGATTTGGTGACAATAATAAAGCTAATATAGTCATTATCGATACAATTGGTTCTCCTCCTTACTCTATGGGTAATGTCAGTTTACTTAAAGGTTTATCACATAATATGTTAATTATAAGTTAACTTTGTGATAAAGGGTATAAAAAATTTTTTATTAAGAGAAGTGCATTGCTTATAATAAAAATGGAGATAAGATGTTCGAAGATTTCAGAAAAAGGAACATATACTTAATTAAATCATATGAAGTAGTTTCTTAAAACAATTTTCTTGCTTTTCATGATAATGTTTTCGCATGGCAAAAAGCTTGGACATGCTAATTTTCATCAGGTTGAAAAACTACCCAAAAAATTGATTAATGGTTTACCAAAGATTTTCATAAATGAAGATGTGAAAAGTGATGCATGTTTGAAAAAAAAATGGTTTCAATTGGGTATAAAAAAGAACATGATATCATCTTCTCAACCTTTAAAATTGCTACATATCGACTTAATATGTCTAACTAGAGTTCAAATTTAGTAAAAGTGATGAATTATTAGAAGAAATCTTAGAAAAATTAAGTAAAATGGATTTAGGAAAATCTAAACTTAGTATTAATACAATTAATGAAGAAATAGAAGATTTAGTGAATCAATTTTAAAAGAAAATGGATATTAATAAAATGGATATAGCATGGTAATAGTAGAAGATTTCTTGAGATACTATTAGGTTCTATTTTCACAAAAGAAGAGTGATGACTTTTGTAACTTTGAAAAATTTTTAAAAAGGATTTAAAATGGAAAATGGATATCCATAATTAGTCTTAAGATTACTCATGGAAAGGAATTTGAAAATTTTGATTTTACAATCTTTTGTGAAAATCATGGCATTACTCATAATTTCTCTGTTCCCTACACTCTTTAATAGAATGTGTTATAGAGAGAAAGAATAGACGTATTCAAAAAATGGCAAGAACTCATCTAAATGCAAATAATAAACCTAAATATTTTTGGGCTAAAGTTGTTGCTATTGCATGTTATATTATAAATCATGTTTATGCTAGACTTTTTACAAATAAAACATCATATGAGTTGAATAAGGGAAGAAAACCTGGTGTTTTATATTTTCAAGAGTTTAATAGTAAATGTTTTGTTAAGGAAATGGGAAAAGACCTTGAAAATTTTGAAGAAAGAGCATGTGAAGCAATCTTTCTTGAAACCTCTTTGAATAGTAAGGCTTTTCGAGTTTATAATAAAGAAACTCAAACTATTGAAGAATCAATCAATGTTAAATTTATAAATAACTTTGTGGATGATGATGATCTCATGGCTATGCAATGAAATGGAGTGAATTCATGTCAAAATGAAAGAAATCAACAAAGATTTGAAGAAAATTCAGTTCCAGAAGCTGTGAACAAAAACATTAAGGAATTAGTAAATAATCCAAACACAAATCTGGAAGGTACTCCAGTGCAAAATTAGACAACGAATGAACTACCTAAAGCTGAGAAATATTCATCTTCTCATCCTCTTGAACATGTAATTGAAGGTATGAATTATGGAGTTAAAATAAAAAGTTTATTGAATCTAGAAAATCAATTTACTATGATATCTGAATATGAACTTAATAACTTAGTGATTGTCCTCCTAGGCATATCATCTTTATTAGTATTAGAGCTCAGTTACAGTTAGTTGTCTCTACCGTTGTTGTGATTGCATGTGATTAAAGATGTGAAACGAAAGCGTACATGGCAATTATGGTGAGGAGGTTAATAGTGGAGTTCATGGAAACAGAGGAGTTCCAAGCAATGATTATAATCGTGGTCAGCTCAACGATGAACAGAGTATGGGCCAAGAATTGCAAACTTTGAATAACAAAGTTAATACCCTAGTATAAACAATGCAACAATTGTTACAAAACCTTAATATGATACCATCCTGTGTGGAAGCACCGCCATCGCCACCTGATCCTGGTAGGTAAGGAGATGTTAGAAGGAATAACACTGAATCCGATGATGGATACGATAGGGAGATTAGACTACCAAGAGGGTTGGAGCATGTGAAGCTGCAGATGCCTTCCTTTTCAGGAAGTGGATCCATAGATGGTTATCTTGATTGGGAAGTTGAAGGATCGTTTAAGTATTATGATGTTTAAGAACATACATCAGTTAGATTAACGACAGTGGAATTTACTAGATATGTAGCATTATGGTGGAAAAATCTAATATCTACCCATAGGAGGGATGAAGAAGTGGAGATCAAGACATGGCCAAAGATAAACAAGTATTGAGGATACGTTTTATTCTTGCGTACTATAAATAGGAAGTCTATATGCGCCTTCAATCATTGAGGTGAGGTGGCTAGATCATTGAGGATTATGTTCAAGAATTTAAATCATTGAAGATTACAAGTGGAGCTATCGAGCCTCCAGAATAAACTATTGCAAGATTTGTTACTAGCTTAAAGGATAAGATTGCAAGTATTATGGAGCTGCAGCACTATGAGACATTATAAGTGGTTATTCAATTAGCCCTCATAGTAGAGAGACAGTGGAGGAATAATCCTTATAAGGCTACTATAGGGAAATATTCTAATCTCTAGAAATCTTACTCTTCTAATGCTAGGAGGAGTGAAAGGGGATATTCTAGGAAATCTAATGATAAAGTAGGTGAATCTATTGTTAACAATGATAAAACTACCATTAATCCAGACAAGGATAAGAAACAAGATAGTACCAGTATTTCAAGTAGGAAAAATCATCAGGTTAAATGTTTCAAGTGTCAAAGATTTAGACACATTACCTCTTAGTGTCATAATTGAAGAGTTATGATGAATATTGGAGGAGAGATAATTAGCAAGGATGAAGATGAGGAGTTTGAAGGGTTTGGTGATTTGTTAGTAGCCTTCGAGGAGTATAATGGGGACGTAGATATTGAACCTTATGAAGATATTTAAGGCTCAGATCAGTACATGAGTATCAACGTATTAAGGAGAGTTTCAAGTGCATCACCAACCATTGAAGAAGAATAGATAGAAAACCTATTTCATACTGCTTGCAGAATTAAATGGAATTTATGTACTCTCATCATAGATGGAGGGAGTTGTACTAATGTGGTTGCTGTAAGTATTGTGGATAAGTTGAAATTGGCCCCTACACATCCTAAACTATATAAACTTCATTGGTTAAATGAGCAGGGTGTTTTGCATGTCACTTAACTAGTGAAGGTTCCTTTTTATTGGGGAGAAGTATAAAGATGAAACAGTATGTGATGTATTATCCATTTGTGCATCCTATCTATTACTAGGGAGACTATGGATGTTTTATCATAAAGTACTTCATGATGGGTATCGGAATACTTATTCTTTCTAGAAGGATGGCAAAAGAATAGTTTTGAAACCTATGTCACCTTTAGAAGTGAATGAGGCTCAGACACAGATAAGCAGGATTAAAGAAGAAATCACTTTTCATAACTAAAAGGTGGTGTAGTCCAAGTCATACAGGTAGGAGAACCAGTTTATATGTTATGAATCAAACGAATGATGGAGATGCAAGAGCAAGATTCCTTCCCTTCAGAGATTCAACAATTACTATCAGAATATATTGATGTATTTCTTGAGGATTTGCCTATAGGTAACCACTTATAAGAGGAACAGAATATGCTATAGACTTAACACTTAGAGTTGCTTTACCTAATTACCTAGCATATCAGATGAGCCCTGAAGAAGCAAAAGAGTTGAAGAGGCAGGTTGATGAATTGGTGAAGAAAGGGTGTGTAAAAGAGAGTACTAGTCCTTATGCAGTACCCACCCTATCGATACCAAAGAAAGATAGGACATGGAGAATGTGCATTGATAGTTGGGTCATCAATAAGATTACCATCAAGTGTCGTTATGCCATTCCATGTTTGGATGATATATTGGATGAGTTGAATGGAGCTCAATTATTTTCAAAAGTAGATCTTAAGAGTGGTAACCATTAGATACGAATGAAGGCAAGAGACGAGTGGAAGATTGCTTTCAAAAATAGACATGGTTTGTATGAATGGTTAGTAATGCCATTTGGCATAACTAATGCACCCAATACCTTTATAAGACTTATGAATCATGTGTTGAGAGAATATCTAGGGAAATTTATAGTCATATACTTTAATGATATCCTAGTGTATAATAAGATTTGGATACTCATGTGAATCATTTACAGTGTGTTTGAGGTCTTGAGCTCTAAGAAGTTATATGGAAACTTGAAGAAATATTCTTTCTATCAACCAAAGGTAATCTTCTTGGGATTTGTAGTTTCTAGAGTAGGGATTCAAGTAGATGATGGAAATATTCAAGCCATTATCAATTGGCCAGTACCTACATCTGTTGTTGAAGTCAAAAGTTTTCATGGACTTACGTCGTTCTATGAATGGTTTATCAAGAATTTTAGTAGTATTGTGAGTCAACTCACTGAACTTACTAAGAAAAATATTGCATTTGTATGGAGTGATAAGGCATAGAAAAGTTTTGATGAGATCAAGGCTAAGTTGATTAGCACTCATGTGTTAGCACTACCTAATTTTGATAAGACCTTTGAGTTAGAATGCAATGCTTTGAGAGTTGGAATTGGTGCAGTATTAATGCAAGAAAAATGACCCATCGCTTATTTTAGTGAGAAATTGAGTGGTGCTACATTAAGCTATTCCATATACCATAAGGAGTTTTATGCCTTGATTCGAGCACTCATGATATGGTAACATTATTTGTCGCCTAAGGAGTTTATTGTCTATACTGACCATGAAACATTGAAGTAATATAAGAGTCAACATATGCTTTCCAGAAGACAAGCTACATGGGTAGAATTTATGGAGAGTTTTGCTTATGTTATTAAATACAAAAAAGGGAATACCCATGTAGTTCCTAATGCACTATCAGGCAAGTATGCTATTATTACATATTTGCAAATTAAAATGTTGTGTTTTGAATTATTGAAGAATCATTATGTTGGAGATGTCAATTCTGGGTCTATTATAAATATAATTGTAGGAGTAGCCATTGATGGATATCATTTGATAGACAGGTTCCTGTATAGATACAAAGATTGTGTGTTCCAACTGAAACTATTCGAGAATTATTAGTGAGTAAAGCACATGCAGGTGGACTATTTGGACATTTAAGGGAGAAAAAAAACATTGGAATTATTGAAGGAACATTTTTATTAGAAAGGAATTATGAAGGATGTTCATCGAGTTATTGAGAGGTGTGTCGTTTGCAAAAGGGTAAAGGGGAATAAAGAGTCTTGGGGAGAGTATATGCCATTACCTTTACCTAAATAGCCTTGGAGTGATATTAGCATGGATTTTGTTTTAGGTTTACCTCAAACATAGAGAAGTTAGCATTGGTCATGGTCGTCATGGATTGTTTTAGTAAAATGGCTCACTTTCTACCCTATCATAAAACAGATGATGCCTTGCATATTGCTAACTTGTTTTTGTAGGAGATTTTTCGATTACATGGTGTTCCTCACAGTATTATATCCAACAGAGATGTCAAATTTCTAAATTTCTTTTGGAAGACTCTTTAGAGAAGACTGGGTATTAAACTGATGTATTGCACTTCGTGCCATCCTTAAACAGATGGATAGACAAAAGCTATCAATCGAACTCTTAGTGCTTTACTTAAAGCTACGATTGGTAAGAATCTTATCGATTGGGATTTCTGCCTTCTTATTGTAGAATTTGCTTATAATAAGTCGACACATTGTTCTACTAGTAAGTCTCCCTTTGAAGTTATGTATGGTTACAACCCAACTATTCTTATGGAATTGATAGCCAAACCAACCGCAAAAGAGGAAAGTATTTATGGGGTTGAACGAGCACAAAGGATTCAGAAAATACATGCAAAGGCTTATGTATATCTTAAGAAGACTCAAGAGCATTAGAAACAACAAGGAAATAAGCATAGAAGACCAAAATCATGTAATCCAAGGGACCTTATTTAGATTTATCTTGGAAAGGACAGATTTCCTAATAAGAAGTCTTAGAAATGGTCACTAAGATCATACGGCTCTTTCGCATCTTTGAGAAGATCAACAATAATGCTTCCCGCCTTGATTTACTAGGAAAATATGGGTTTAAGCCACTTTTAATATAGTTGAACTTTCACCTTATGTTCCAGAAGATGATGATGTTTTAGAAGATCCATTAGATTTGGGGACAAATCTTCATCAACCTTTTATAGATGATAGGAATCGACTTGAAGGTCTTATTATGAGATCGAGAACTAGAGGATTGCAAATTAAGTGTTGAAAGTGATTACTGATTGTTTGAAACCAGATGAAGAGAAGTTTGTCTTAGCTTATGGATTGCATGTAAAGTATAATTACTTAGAGTATAACATGCTGACATTAAAGGAAAAACAGGAAGAAGAAAGTAATAAAAATAGAGGAAGTATGCACTCGATTCATGCTGTGATAGTACCGGAGATTTCGTATAATGGAAGTCGCACCTTTAGTCGAGTCTTAGGCTATACCTGCAATTGAGTTTGTTTGCTTGAAGAGTTGATTCTAGTGGACATCGTGTATTACTTACGTCTATGATCTACAAGATGAAGCTCATGGATCTTTCCGTGGTACTTTATTTAAGAATCAGAGAAACTCTTTAGATTGATTTCAATCTTTCTTTTATTAGATACTTTCCTATTTTATCTTTAGATAGATTTCAATATTTCTTTTATTAGCTACTTTCCTATTTTATCTTTAGATATCTTTCCTGTTTTAGATATTACGTCATGAGTATTAATAGGAGTTTCATTGATGTAAAAGGAGAGATTGATCAGTTGAAAGAAATTCTTTCTGTTTGAGAAAAAACACCAACTCTTATTAATCATCTTTAACTGTAGCAAGTTTGCTCTAATCGATCTTTGGATTGTGGTGAGCTTAAACACCAACGAATGGTTATGAGTAATATCAATTGCTTGTTAGTGTTATATCTATGCTTACTTTCTTAGTGTGCAATCTCCAAGATAAGTAAAGGTTTGTTTTCCCTATCATTTTAAGATATCCTAGTGATTGTCCTTTTAGGCATATCACTATCTCATCTTTAGAGTTATCTTCCGGCACATGAACAGCCGTAGCAATCTCAAAATTAGTGAAAAATGCCGTAAAAAATTAACCGGTACTATATTTTGCCTCTTAGAATAAATTTTCCACCTTGCTTCACCATACACTAGGCAATTATCAAGATTCTAGAGTTCTTTCTGGAACAACACACAATCAGTTTTACTCGTGTGGATCGTCTTAGCATCCATTCCTAACTACTTCAGCATCTTGCATGCTTCATAATATGAGAAATTAAAGTAAGTCAATTGTTGAAGGACTTTACTAACTCTTATCCATCAACCTTTAAATTCGTCATTTGAAGTACCGCCAATAATATAAGAACTTGATACAACCCGGATACACTTAGCTCCTTGCATTTTTTAACATTCTTATATGTCATTCCCCATCAACTGCACTACTTTCATCCCCGCTATTAATGTCATCCCTTTGGGGTCACTCATATTAGCGACAAGATCCTCAAAAAGTTGATGATCTGCTTCATCTTCAAAGTGTGGGTACTCATGCAATATACTCCCTTTGCCCTTAACAGTAAGGGGTGTAAACGAGTTGAGTCGAGCTAAGCAAACCTTTATAAGGCTTAAGTTCGGCTCGTTTAAAATCTTAATGAGCTCGAGCTTGAGTCGAGCTGAGCTTTAATCAAGTCTCAAAAATCTAGGCTTAAGTATCAAGCTCAAGCTCAGCTCGTTAAAAAGCTTGTGGTCAGTACAAAGCTAATGAACTCAATTAAACCATAAGCAAAATTATAAATTTAAAAATAAAAAGATTGAACTTTAAAATGGCAACGAAAAACATATTGCCAATATACATCCCATTTATTATTATAGAGATGCAAAAATGACTATTAATCTAGTAAAATATACTAGACCACATTGCTAAAAGTCTACGTTGATTCTTGGCAACAAGCCAAGCATAATGAATGGAAGGAGAGCTTTAGCCTTTTATAGAGTTCAAATGAAGAGTGAGTTTGACAAATAACCCATGTGAGACAAGAATCAATACTACAACTACCACATAAGCCTTTATTATGTCCCACGTGGAAAAGTTTAAAGTTGAAAGGGTCTCATACTCTCTATATAAAAGCACTAGGAGCAAGTAAATAGAATAATTATTATAACATCTTAAATGTTAAATAAAAAAAAGGACGTTTTTTAAATTATATAATAGTATGATGAATATAAAAATAAAAAAAATCCCTAATTAAGAAAATGTTTATGTTAATAAAAAAATTTTGTACTACTAAAAAATAAATTAATTTATTATTTTAATTTAATATTATATTAACATATTAAACGACCTCTTAAGAAGCTTGTTAGCTAATCGGATAATGAGCCTAAAGAAAAGCTTAAGCTTGGCTTATTTAACTAAACAAGCCTAAGTTCGAGTTTGAGCTTTGCTTGTTTAGCTAAATGGCCCAAGCAAAGATGAGCCTAAAAAGAGCCGAGCTCCAATAGTTCGATTCGTTTGCAGCCCTGTCGATAACGTCATCTTTGACCTCATCTTCATTGCCCACTATATCATTGGACTCCTCACAGTGATAAATCTACCTTAAATATGTCCTAGCCATTCTCCTCATCAAGAAATGATACTTGATAATCTAAATAGACTGCCATGATGTGTTAAGATAGTCTCTACAAGGGCATCTTATCAATCCATCTGCCCTTTGGTGGTTTGCAATAGCTTCTAAAAATGCCCTAACCTTATTTATATTGCACAGTTGTCAAATCACGCATTATGTGTCAATTTCATGTAGATACCCTAAATTAGCATTTAATTAATGACCACGCCCTATCGTACCATACATCTTCATCTAATTATCTAAACAACTAATATCCAAACACTAGCTTCTAAATTAATATATTATTCAACTATCTACATGTCACATGGCTAAACTCATTAAACATGTATTGAATAATAATATCTAGCTGCTAACTTCTAAATAAATATATATATGTTAACTACAAACAAGACTTGTATACAAATAAATTAAATATACATTAAATAACAAATATCTAAATACTAGCTTCTAAATAAATGTATTTAAATTATTAAAAATATTTTTCTAACCTTCAAGTGATTGTAGTACTTCAAATACTAGCTCGAAGTAAACTATTTGAATACCTATATAATATGTAACGCCCTAAACTAAGGTGATTACAACCCGCCACGTGCCCTCTCTTAAATAGAACACTCAAAGGCTCTAAATCCACAAAATAAAAACATAATCTCCATAATACTCTAAGAGGGTACATCAGAAAATATATAGAACCTAAATCATATAATAACTTTGAAATCTCCTATCCTTTAAAACAGATCCATGTTGGTAAAACTATAGCCAACTAAAATAAAATCTAAAAAAGATCTATCTTCAAAATAAATGACATAAAATCCTTTAGTTATAACTATTACATAAATCCAAATACTTAAATCCAGAAATCTTCAATAAGATAAAAAAAAAGCCATAATATTATTCCAAAAGTCATCAATAGCTCAAGAAAAGGTTTTGCATAAATCCTATATCTGATCCTATTTTTCTCCAGGGTAGTCAGAACCACTATCGCAATCCCCATGATCAAAGAAAAGATCATAACCCAATAAATCATAAATAACTTCATCATCACTTGTACTTGAAAAAGAAGAAATGAGCGAGAACGCCTAGTATGCCAGTCCACAAACAAATGCATATGCATAAACGGCATGTATATATAGTGTAATTACTCTAATGCAAACAACAATTTATTTTTTTTATTTAAGCCAACAATTCAACACAGTTTAGAACTATGAATTTCTAGGCCCAAACCTGGAGTAACTAAGACCCCATTACAAATCAACCAGCTCTTTTGGAAATAAGTAATTATATACATATATTAGTGAATAGGTAATCTCTAAACACCCGCGGCCATACTATCAAATCACCTAAATCTACCAGAATCATCTCTATGCACGAGTCTACTCGAGACAACCTCACACATAGATCATCAGAGTACCATACCACTATCACTGTCTGCCAGGTCTTTACTGGTCATAGCCAAATACAACCAGGAAAACAATTTAATTCTGCAAAATAGATTTAGATTAATTATTTTTCTGTTCCTACAATCAAGCAAACAAAATACTAAACCTACAAACAAAAATAACAAACAAGGAATGGTCGTACCTTTTTAAACTTTAGGAACAAATTCTCCAAATCCACAAATTCATAATAACAACAACAAATCTCCAAATATCCTGAGTAAAATGTATAATAAGAACAATAATTATAAATCATAAACTTCAGAAATAAACCCCAATTCATCCAATTATCCAAAAAAAATCATCTAGCAAAAGCTCCTTCGATCAAACTCCACAAAACCTAATTTCTCCACAAAACCCTAATTATAAATCAACAAGTACAGACAAATCCATCATTCTAATTCCATCTTTAATGAATCTATGATTTAGAGGATGAAAACTTACTTTGATTTGACTCCAAATTCGGAAAATCACCAAAGAATGCAAAGAAACCCTAACCCTAGAACATCACCAATCATGAACGAACAAAACCCTAAATTAGAAATCATTTCGATGAAATCTACGTATGTAGATAAGGGATTCAATTACCTTGAATGGATCTCAAATTCCCAGTTATTCTCCTCAAGATTCAAATCTGATCCTTAATGGTTTCTCTCACAATCTCCTTAAAAAACACAAGAAATCTATGATTACGATGTTGATTACATGTTAAATCGTATAAATCTCATATAGACCTACTTACCTAGATTGAAGACCTTGATTCTCCTTTGATTTCTCACACCAAACACTAAAGAAAGAAGGCCCTAGGTCACTTCAGAGAAGAAGAACTCGGAGGAAAACAAGACAAACCCTAATTCTCATCATAAATTGCATAAATATAGAAAACAGATTTAAGCTACCAAGTAGACTGGCAGCCTCAATTCCTAGGCCGGCAACGTACATTCTTAAGTTGGCGGCCTAAGTGCCATCTTAGGGCCAATTTCCACAAATTCGTCCCATCTTGTTCGTATGACTTTCCTGTATCCAAAGTTTACTTGTTTAAAGACAAAAAAACCCTTTAACAACACTTTTATTACAATTCTAACCTTCATTATAACTTATTTATTTGTATATTACATCTCTCTCCCTCCTAAAAAGAACTTTTGTCCTTGAAAGTTACCTGATTATTAAAACAGCTCGGGATGTTTCGCCTTCATGTCATCTTCCAATTCCCTGGTTGCTTCTCTTTCCGTCCGATTAGTCCATTGCACTTTCACGTACATAATCACCTTTTTTCTTAGGACTTTCTCTTTTGTATCCACAATCTTGACTGGCTTTTCAATTTTCAAGAGATTAGGCTATACTTCCAACAGTTTAAGAGCTACTATTTCATCTGGATCTCTGACATATTTCCTGAGTATAGATACATGGAACACGTTATGTACTCCTTCCAAATTAGACGGTAAAGCAATCTGTAAGCAACATCACCTATGTTTTCCAATATCTCATATGGTCCTATGTATCCAAGATTCAGCTTTCCTCTTAATCCAAATCTGATAACCCCTTTTGTCGGTGAGATCTTTAGCAAAACATGTTCTCCCATATGAAATTCTAAAGGTCTTTTTCGCTTATCAGCATAATTCTTTTGTCGACTCTGTGCAGCTTGCAATCTCTATCTGATCAACTTAACTTTATCAATTGCATCTTGTACTAGCTCAGGTCCAAACAGCTGTCTTTCACCCACTTCTTCCCAATGGATAGGTGATCTACGCTTTCTGCCATAAAGAGCTTCAAACGGAGGCATGCCAATTGATGCTTGATAATTATTGTTATAAGCAAATTCCACTAACGGTAAATGCTCATCCCAACTTCCTTTGAAATCCAAAACGCATGCTCTTAACATATCTTCAGGAATTTGAATGAATCTCTCAGATTGTCCATCAGTCTGAGGATGATAAGCTGTGTTGAAAACTACTTTGGCACCTAAAGCTTGGTGTAGACTTTTCGAGAATCTCCCAACAAATCTAGTATCCTTATCTGACACAATAGTTACCGGTATCCCGTGCAAACACACTATCTCTTTGATGCATAACTATGTCAAACGTTCAATTTATACCCAGTCTTGATCGGTATGAAATGAGCAACTTTAGTGATTCTGTCCACAATCACCAAAATAGAATCAAACTTATCTCTTGTCTTAGGCAAAGTGGAAACCAAGTCCATGGTGATGTGTTCCCATTTCCACTGCGATATCGGCAAAGGTTTCAACTCACCTGCCAGTCTTCTGTGCTCAATTTTAATCATCTGACACATGTGCCACTTGGATACATATTCTGCTATCTCTTTTTCATATTATTTCACCAATACAGCTTTTTCAAGTCTTGATACATCTTATTACCTCCTGGATGGATGGAATAACTAAAGTAGCGTGCTTCTTTCAACAACTCTTTCTTAAGATCCCCTTGATCTGGCACACATAACCTTCCTTTGTATCTCAGAATACCTTCTTCACCAACATAAAACTCTGGAGCTCTACCAATTTCCATTCTCTTCTTTATCTCCAAAATACTCTAATCATCTGTTTGAGTTATCTTGATTCTCTCTACAAGAGTAGGTTGTAATCTCAAATTTTCCTATCTTTCACCTACTTGCTTTGTAACTATCTCCAGCTCAAGCTTCCTCATGTCCTTAATCAAATGAGGTGCTGTTGTAATCATAGCCGCTACATTTTCCACTCTCTTTCTACTCAAAGCATCTGCTACAACATTCGTCTTTCCTGCATGATACTGAATGTCTATATCATAGTCCTTGATCAGTTTTAACCACCTTCTTCGTCTCATGTTCAGCTCTTTCTGAGTAAAGATGTACTTTAAACTCTTGTGATCTGTATATACCTTACATCTTTCCCCATACAAGTAGTGTCTCTATAATTTCAAAGCATGCACAACTGCTGCTAGTTCCAGATCATGTGTAGGATAATTCTTCTCATATGACTTCAATTGTCTGGAAGCAAATGCTATTACCCTACCTCCTTGCATCAGTACACATCCTAAAACTTGTATAGAGGCTCACTATAAATAGCATATTTCTCACCACTCACTGGTAAGGCTAGCACTAGAGCAAATACTAACTTGTTCTTCAACAATTGAAAACTAGCTTCACAGTCTTCATTCCATACATATTTAACTCTTTTCTGTGTCAATCTAGTCAATGGACTAGCAATCTTTGAAATATCTTCTATAAATCTCTTGTAATATCCTACCATTCCCAGAAAACTTCTGATTTCTGACATAGTCTTGGGTCTTAGCCATTCAACAACCGCTTTTACTTTCTTAAGATCAACAGAATTTCCATTGCCATTGACTATATGTCCCAAGAAAGAAACTTGTTACAACCAGAACTCGCATTTTGAAAACTTAGCATATAGTTTCTCCTCTTGTAATATGATCGGAACCAATATCAGATGCTCTTCATGCTCTTCTTTAGACTTAGAATATACCAACACATCATCTATGAATACCACAACGAACATATCCAGATAATCTCTAAAAATTGTTTTCATCAAATCCATAGACACGGATGGTGCATTGGTAAGAGCAAACGGCATGACAACAAATTCGTAGTGTCCACACCTGGTCCTAAAAGTAGTCTTATGTATATCTTTTGCCTTAACTCTCAGCTGTTGATATCCTGATCTTAGATTTATCTTTGAAAATACTGATGCTCCTGCCAACTGGTCAAACAAATCATCAATTCTTGGCAAAGGGTACTTGTTCTTGACCGTCACCTAATTCAACTCTCTATAATCTATGCACTGCCATCTTTCTTCTTCACAAACAAAACTGGAGCTCCCCAGGGTGAAACACTGGGTCTAATAAACTTATTTTTCAATAGATCATCCAATTGTACTTTAAGCCCTGCTAGTTCTGTAGGAGCCATGAGATAAGGAGTCTCAGAAATTGGTGTAGTACCTAATACCAAATCAATGCTAAACTCCACTTCTCTTTCTGCTGGTAACCCTGGTAAATCTTCTGGAAAAACTTTTGGGTACTCACACACAACCGGTATCTCAGATACATCTATTTTCTACTTATCCTTTTTCACCATAGCTGCTAACATGGATTTTCTCCACAATTCATATGTAGGTATAACTTAAGGTCTTTGCACTACTAACTTATAGGTAAACTGCTCTCCATCAGGCAGACTAAACTCTACTACAAGATTATGACAATCAATCATAGCCTTATACTTTGTCAACCAGTCTACTCCTAAAATCACATCAAAGTCCAACATATCCAACACTACAAGATCTGCAGGCAAATGCCTATCTTCTATCTCAATATCCACATTTCTACAAATTCTATTCAAAACAGATCCGCTTCCCAACGATGTATTAACAGACATACATTCAGACATAAACTCAACAGATACACCATAAACAAATACAAAGGATTCAGCAACACAAGAATAACTGGCACCAGTATCAAACAAAACATATGCACTATACAGGAGTATAGGAAACATACCTGCAATAGTGTCCACACTCGATGTCTCACTATACTGAAGAGCGTATACTTTTTCCAGTGCTCGCCGTCCTTGACCAGAAGAAAAAGATCTGCTAACTGGAATAATCTGTCTTCTAGCATCTTTATAATCTACGGCTCTGTGTCCTCTCTGCTTACACTTAAAACAGAACACCTGAGGAAGAGTTTTCTCTATGTAAAATTTGCTGATGTGTCCGACTCTACCACATGAAAAACATGCATTCTCTACCCACTTGCAGTCCTTCAGATCATGTGACCCTAGGCATCTGGGCATCTCTTATCAACACTCTATACTGTTGTCCTGAAAGCTTATGTGGTAGGTCGCTTACCCTTGTCCTATATCCACACACTTGATGCTAGTCTCTTACCTAGAAATATCTGGCCTCTCTATGGCTTTCTACTCTTCATTTTGTTCAAACCTTGCTCCACTGTCTTGGCCTTGTTCACTACTGTTAAGTAATTATTCAAATCCATTAGATTCACTTGATACTGGATCTCAAGCTCTAATTCAATGATGAACCTGCTAATTTTAGCCTCTTTACTTTCCTTTAATGGATCCGGTAGGAACCTCATTAATCTATGCAGCTCAGCCTCATACTCTTCTACTGTCATCTTTCCCTGCTGCAGGGTATAGTACTCCTTAAGCATCTTCTGCTTCACACTATCGGGAAAGAACTCCCTGTAGAAGGCCTATTTGAACATCTCCCATGTGATTGCTCCTGCCATGTGTCTTTTGGTGCTTAATCACCAGTTGTTTACTCTCCCAATAAGCAAACATAAGGCATATTCTACTTTCTTATTCTCTGAATGTCCAGAGCAGCAAATGTCTTCTCGATCTCATCCACCCATAACTGTGCATCCAAAAGTCTACCAAGTATAGGTTCAAACTTGTAGATCAGATCTACAAACTTGTTCAAGCTTAAAACATTAGCATGTCTAACTCCATTGCCTCCATTCCCATTAAGCCTCTAAGTCTCCATTCTCTAAGCTTCAGCATTTGCCTGCACCATCTGCATGTCTTGCCTCATATCCTGCTGCTATTGATTAACCACTCCAAGCAAAGCATTCATAGCCTGCATAAGCTGTGCAACATCAACACGAACCTATTGTCCTATAGGTGGAACTGGTGGCAGCGGTGGTAAATCCTGATTCTGAGCCTATGGATCCTCCTATCCATTATTCACTTCCTCCTTTCCAGCTTTGGAGGAAACCAGATCAGACATTCTTCTCCTTGGAGGCATTTTAATACAAGCAAAACACAACCATATAAGAAACAGGGTAATCCAACTTACAGATAAAAACTTAAAATCTAAAAGATAACAACAAACTTAACTGTAAAAACATCCTAATTTTCATTCTACCCCACTCATCAAAGCTCATCATCCAAGGAGTCAATTTCTTAAATCTAAAAGATTCAAACCTAAAGCTCTGATACCAAATAAGCTGTAATGCCCTAAACTGAGGCGATTACAACCCGCCATGTGTCCTCTTTTAGATAGAACACGTAAATTCTTTAAATCCACAAAATAAAAACATAATGTCCATAATACTCTTAGGAGGTACATCAGAAAATATATAGAACCTGAATCATATAATAACTTTGAAATCTCCTATTCATTAAAACATATCCATGTTGGCAAAACTATAGCCAACTAAAATAAAATCCAAAAAAGATCTATCTTCAAATAAATGACATAAAATCCTTTAGTTATAACTATTACATAAATCCAAATACTTAAATCCAGAAATCTTCAATAAGATAAATAACCATAATATTATTCCAAAAGTATCAATAGCTCAAGAAAATGTTTTGCATAAATCTTGTATCCAATTCTATTTTTCTGCAGGGTAGTCAGGACTACTATCGCCATCCCCATGATCAAAGAAAAGACCATAATCCAATAAATCATAAATAACTTCATCATCACCTTTACCTGAAAAAGAAAGGAATGAGCGAGAATGCCTAGTACGCCAGTCCACAAATAAATGCACATGCACAAACAGCATGTATATATAGTGCAATTACTCGAATGCAAACAATAATTTATTTTTTTATTTAAGCTAGCAATTCAATACAGTTTAGAACTATGAATTCCTAGTCCCAAACCCGGAGTAACTCAGACCCCATTAGAAATCAACCAACTCTTTTGAAAATAAGTAATTGTATACATATATTGTTGAATGGGTACTCTCCAAACACCCACGATCATACTGCTAAATCACCTAAATCTACTGGAATCATCTCTATACACGAGTCCACTCGAGACAACCTCGCATAGATCATTAGAGTGCCACACCACTATTACTGTCTATCAGGTCTTTACTGGTCATTGCCAAATATAAGCAGGATAAAAATTTAATTCAAGCAAATAGATTTAGATTAATTATTTTTCTGTTCCTACAATCAAGCAAACAAAATACTAAACCTACACAAAAAACAACAACAAGGAATGGTCATACCTTTTTCAAATTTCAGAACAATTTCTCCAAACCACAAATTCCTAATAACAACAACAAATCTCCAAATCTCCTGAGTAAAATGTATAATAAGAATAATAATTATAAATCATAAACTTCAGAAATAAACCCCAATTCATCCAATTCTCCAAAAAAAAATCATCTAAAACCCTAACCTTATACGAAATCCACAACTGCAAAATCTCCTTCGATCAAACTCCACAAAACCTAATTTCTCCACAAAACCCTAATTATAAATCAACAAATACAGACAAATCCATCATTCTAATTCCATCTTTAATGAATCTATGATTTGAAGGATGAAAACTTACTTTGATTTGAGTCCAAATCCAGAAAATCGCCAAAAAACTCAAAGAAACCTTAACCCTATAACATCACCAATCATGAAAGAACAAAACCCTAAATTCAAAATCATTTCGATGAAATCTACGTATGTAAATAAGGGATTCAATTACCTTGAATGGATCTCAAATTCCCAATCGTTCTCCTCAAGATTCAGATCTGATCCTCAATGGTTTCTCTCACAATCTCCTTCAAAAACACGAAAAACCTATGATTACGACGTTGATTACATGTTAAATCGTATAGATCTCGTATAGATCTACTTACCTAGATTGAAGACCTTGATTCTCCTTTGATTTCTCACACCAAACACTGAAGAAAGCAAGCCCTAGTTCGCTTTGGAGAAGAAGAAGTTGGAGGAAAAAAAGACAAACCCTAATCCTTGTCATAAACTGCATAAATATAGAAAACAGATTTAGGCCGTCAAGTAGGCCGGCAGCCCAAATTCCTAGGCCAGCAGCGTACATTCTTAGGCTAGCAGCTTAAGTGCCATCTTAGGGCCAATTTCCACAAATACTTCCCGTCTTGTTCTATGACTTTCCCATGTCCAAAATTTACTTGTTTAAAGACAAAATTACCCTTTAACAACACTTTTATTACAATTCTAACCTTCATTATAACTTATTTATTTGTATATAACATAATGTATAAAAAAATACAAATAAATTAATTAATATTTAAATAACAATATATATAGTCTGCATGATAGGAATCAAGTTCCAATCAAATTACCACTGCTGCCACAACCATGACATCAACCGAAGTGGAGATAATGCCCCCTATGCCACCCATGATGAGGCACATGAGCACATCGTTGTCAGAGAATTGTGGACATAATGGAGATTAGGGGAATTGATGCCCCTGATGCCGGTCCTAACATTCTTAACCACAGCGTGATTTGCTTGAAGAAAGGAGATAAAAATTAAGGCCAAAAAGACTGCGGCCAGAGTTATAGTCGTAATCCACAACATTGTATGCTTTATTTTCGAAGTTTATTTTTACTTTTTTACTTTATTTATTTGACTTTTTATGTTCCGTATGTGCCGTTATCTAACTTGTGGGAGTATATAAGGATCCTTAAGGTTATGTTAGTAGTAGCTTAAATATTTTTCTTATCATTGATTGAGATCAATTGCCTTATTGGCTTTTGTGGAATTGTTTCCAAAACCTATTGAGTAATATTGAGTTTTTCCTCAATATTATTCTATGTTGTTTCTTTTTATCGTGTGTCATATCAATTGAGTAAAACAACTTTTTCAATTCTTTTCTTGGTGTATCATATTCAAAGATAGATCATACATATCCTTTACTCTTTTTTATATAAATAAAATAACCCAAAAATATATATTAAATTTTGATAATTCCACTATGTAACTCTGACATGGATCCTCATAAATATCATCTTGGTATCAGAGCTTTGGTTTGCTACACGGAGAGTGATGAATTGGTAAGATTCGATTCTCACATCTGTTGAATTTAGAATTGGTGTATTATGAATTTTAGCGATTGGTGATGTTTTCAAAATCTAGAGTTTGTTTGAGATTATAACAATTGTGGAGATTTGTATGATTATTGATCATTAAATTTCAACCTTTATAAGATGAAAGATTTATACAATAGTGTCCCGAGGCCTAAAGTAATATGATTGACTATTAATGTTAATCTATCTATTAGAGATGAGGATGTAGAGGTTTTGTTTCAATTGAAAATCTATGTTAATTGTGTGATTGGCATTGTTATTATTGATCATGGTTTCCAAGTTAATATCGCATTAAAGAGTATGGTGGATAGATTGAAGTTACCAACTATGACTCATCCACAGCCTTACTAGATTAGGTGGAGGGATAGTAAGGAATTGAATTACATCATTGAGCAAGTTCGAGTGCCTATTTCTCTTCCAAATCAATGTTTTGATGAAGTTTTGTGTGATGTAGTGCCTACTACTATCTCTTATGGTTTACTCGGCAATCCTTAGGTAAGTGATAGAGAGGTAACATATAATGAGCAGCATAATTGTTATTCTTTGAAGATAGCTATGAAGAAAAGATTAATACTATCACATATAAGTTTGGATCAAGTTAAGGTTGTTAGGTTGGAGATGAATGCTCCTAAATAGGAGTTAAAAGGCGACAATGTTATAAAGGATGTTAGTAAGGAGGAGACATGTGTTAGAGAGGATGTGCACTATTGCAATAAGAGTCCTCTACTTTTGTACCTAATTTGAAGCCACTTCTACTTACACCGGGAATTAATGAGCATTACAGGTATTTCTATATTCATCTACCTAATGTTCATCCATTGCCTTTTGATGCATTGATGGGGTTACGTGGAATTGAAGGTTAGTGTAGTTTTATTGTCTTTGTGAGATCATATAAGTTGCTTGTGGAGATTCATTAGAGTCTTTTTTATAGTTATATATACTGGAGGAGTGTTCTATTATTTTGTGGTGATATGAACATGTAGAGGTATATACGTAGTTTGCATGTGAGTTTAATACGACTCCAAAACGTGTTGACTTACTAAAGTGGCAAAATCGTCCATCTCACATTCCTCATTATTGGTTGTTAGTATCGAGATATTCTATTATTGTGGGATATGTGGTATTGTTAAATTATATGACGGATTATTTGTGGTGAAGATAAGGTGTTTGATGTTGGATAGAGTAGATATGTGTGGCTAAATAGATTGCAATGTTTCAAGGGAAGAGCCTGGGTTTTGTTATGTCTTTATTCTCAAAAGATTACTTGGAATTAACTTGAGGCAATAAGACTTTTTCAAATGAGTACTTGTCCTCATGTTTACAAGATCCAGTTGATCAAGTCAATGATAGTGGTATGAGTTGTTTGGGAAGCCTTTGATTATGGGTATCAATTATGGTATAGTATGGCAGAAGGTGCTTAGAGTCGATGTTAAGATGCTTTGTGAGCTACTATTTCAAAGGGGTTTTGTGGAACAAGTATTGGAGGATGTTCGTAGGCTAAGCTTGATTGAGAATTTTTATTTAACTACTGGTGAGTTTTGTGGGTTTATTTTGGATCCAGGCATATGCAATTTCAAAAATTTGAGGACAAAGCTTCTTAAGCCCAGGATTATGATATGGATCAAGTGAGTTTAATCAAGATTTGAGGATAAATCTTCATGAGTCAAGAAGAAATGATAGGAATTAAGTTCTCGAACAGATTAACCCGCTACTATGGCCGTGACGTTGGCCGTGATGGAGATAACACCTCCTCCCCCCCCCCCCCCCCCCCCATACTACTCGTGATGAAGCACATGAGCACATCATAGTCAGAAAATTGTGACAGTGGAGATCACTGGCATTATCATGCCTGTGATGCCAGTCATAACTTGCCTAACCACAACCACGATTTGTTGAAAAAGGAAAGAAAATTTGAAGCAGAGGAGATCACGGCCATGATCTAGCTTGATTGCACTCCTTGTTTCCAAAGTTTATTTTTACTTTTTATTTTATTTGTTTGACTTTTTATGTTTCATATTTGTCCTACCCGACTTGTGGAGCATATAAGGATCTTTAGGGCTATTTAGCAATAACTTGAATTTTTCTTTTGTCATTCATTGATTGATTCTGACACGGATCCATCCATATCATGGCAAAAGAAGAGGAAGATCACCCCTATTTACGTAAAAATATAGAGGCAACTTTCACCTCAGTGTCTTCATCAGCGGCAAAAGTTGCTCTATTTTTTGCTTAGAGGGCTGAATTTTTACCAATGAAAAAAACTAGTGATTTTTTTTTGTTAGTTAATGAATTTATTTTTATAAATTTTCTAATAAAGGAAGGATAATGTTTATGTCAAAGTTTTGCAATAGAGCAAGAAAATGATAAAATTGTCTTATGCAACTCTGAAAATATCTAGGAAAAAAGGAATATATATTGTCGTGGTGCTTCAATCGACCATATAGGTGGCCATTATTTAAATAGTTTGTTTAATAGCCATGCTTATTACGTGATAGATGGGGATGCGTGTATCTCTAGATTATGAATGGGCCGATGCCGATTAATGTCGAACTTTGTTTGCATGGTATATGCCACACACAGTTACCTTCCATGTTTCCCTCCTTCCATCCTACTATGTCTCTCACTTCTCTTTTTCTCTTATGTATATAATGATAATCAATTAAAAGAAAGTAAAGCTAGTTCCTCTAAAGGTGTGCTCCTTTTTGCCCTTTTCCTCACTAATCAATGTCCACCTTGCGCATGGCCTCTTCACCATACACTAGAAACCCTTTTTTTAATTCACTTTGATTTCAACAAACCCTTGAAATACGCCTTAAATTTGGGCATTATCTAGGTGTTTCACGACTTAATAGTGTGTTGTCCTTTTAACTTCGTTTTCAAGGATTAATTAGCACACTATACCAGGCGCTACAATCACCCATTAGCCAATTAAATCGTAATTCATGGTGGACTTTGTGCTTCGATAATATCACAAACTCGAATGCGTGTCAAATTTGGAATTTACCAGATGATGGGAAAAAGTCATCATCCTAATCCACTTAGTAACCAATTGGAGTAAAATAGTCGATTTTCTTTTTTAATTTTTCTCTAAAAAATTTAAACAATTAATCATTGTATAAATTACACCAAAACATCACAACGTTTTAAGAGCAAATTCATTTTAAGTCATAACGTTTCGAAAAGTTCAAAAAAGATTATAACATTTAGTAAGTAAGTTTATTTTATATCACAATATTTGAGAATAAATTTATTTTAGGTTATAATGTTTAGAGAAGTTGGTCAATTGAAGTCACCATTAGCATGTGAGAATAGAATAAATATTTAATAAAAACTCAAGAAACCTTCTTTAAGGCCCAATTAACATATATCAATAGAAAAAATATTTAATTAAATTTCAAGAGATACTTTTCCAAACGTTTTGACTTCTTTTAAGCTTTGTGAAATGTTGTGATTTAAAGTGAACTTATCTCCAAACGCCATGAAATTTACCTAATCTTAGGATAAAGGCATTAGAAGTACCTATACTTTTGATTTTTGACAATTTAGATAAATTTTCAATTTTAACGATTTAGTATATATAGTCTCAATTTAATATCCTTATTAATAGAAAAACTAACGTTGTTGTACTTTTTTGTACTTTAGTGCCTGTAATTTAGTTTTAATTGCATTTTAGTGTATATACTTTATTTTGGATGTACTTTAGTGTACAATGACTACTTAATTTGTTAAAAATAAAATTTTACTTTTCTTAAATGATGTATTATTTAAAAATTAAGAGAAAGTTATGTATAAATTCATTGAAATTAATTTTAGATTTGTAACCAATATATTATTTTAGAAATAGAAAGAAAATTATTTTTATATGATAAGATTAATTATAAATAATTTTTCGCAGGTAACGTTTGATTTTTATCAAATCTTATATCACTAGAAAACTCTCAACATCAATTTTATTTAAAAATAAGATCTTACTATGTGTTTCAAGATAAAATAGAGCAAGCAAAATTAGAAAAAAGTTATAATTTGTAAACCAAGTGCCATTTGCCTTATAATATAAATTTTCAAATTTGTTGAATAATACTTCTTTTTCTCAATACGTATTATAAATATTTGAGAGAAAAATTAAATTTGACTAATTTCATAAGAATGTCGGCATCTATATTGTAAAATTAGGACTTTATCATCAAGAGAGACTTTATTGTCAGATTAAATCTTAAGCACAAATCTTAATATATTATAGATTATGTTATGAGTAAGTTTTGTTAAACTCATAAAAAAAAGGTGTTTTAAATTTTCAAAACAATTTATTTTAACTTAATTTTTTTTTATGGTTATAATGACACGGCCACTAGCAAATTGTACAACACAGAAAATTGAACTAAATACCTCAAAGATGAAAAAAAGAATCATATGTCATTAGGTTATATGATCATTAGTAACTTAATCATTTTTACATTTATATTCTAATGTCAGATTGAATCCAAAAGAAAATATTAATTAACAAGTGCCATTAGATAGATGGATCAGCAATGGCAACAAAAGTTGTTTATTAATGAGTGACGGTGGACCTCAATACATAGTTTCTAGAAACATATTAAAATAGTCACATCAAACCTATATTCTTTTTTAATAATTTGGTTCGAAAAATTTCAAACCGAACCGATCATAAATTTATTATTATTTTAAAGGAGTGGATCAAATCAATTCATAAAATTAAACCAAATAATTTTGAAAAAATATAATAATATTTTACTTGTAACTATAAATTTTTTTATAATGATTGATTAAATATAGTCTATATTCTTATAGTTTCATTATGATATTTATTATTTAATAAGTATTGATTCACATTAACTTTTTTTTTTTAATTTGTTTTCTAGTTTTAAGATAGGTTTTAATGTTGTTGTTTTTTTCTTGTAACCCTTTTAATTTTGTGAGTATGGGATTTTATTTATTTATTTATGACTCTTGTTATATATTAATTGTTCAAAGTATTTTGTTAGCTTGTTATTTTTGCTAAATTTTGGTAAATGATTGATCCAATGGTTTCATGAAGGACCATAAGATATGATTTGTTATGAATTACTTAATAAATATACTTTATTGGTAGATGACTATGTGGTAACTGAATGATTTGGGCGCTATAGATTATGAACGTGATAGACTTATGAAGTATTTATTGTGATTTATAATTTAAATTTTGTAAAGTAATTTGAATATTTGCACAAATTTAAAAGTTTTAAACTTTTTTAATTAAAAATTTAATTTAATCCATAATCTAAATTGAACTTACTTGTTATTTAACGGTTTCAAAATATTAATATAAATCAAACCATTATTTAAGAGTTTGGTTTTGGATTAAAAATATATAAATTATGATTTGATTTAACTTTAGAAAAAAGTAAACTAAACTGATTCACGTCTGCCTCTTATTATAGTAAAGTATGAAAACCAATCCCAAAAGACATATGAGGCGTATTAGGGTTTAGTCGATATATTCCATTGCAAAATGCTTACGAGTTTCATTTTCAAGCTAAGGTTAGTTAGCCTTTATATTGATTATAAATCAAAAGTCTCTCACTTCGTTCAAATATTTGCTCGACACGACATTATTAATTCGATGTATTTCTCGATCGTTAAAAGTGGGGGAAAAAAAACAGAAAAAAAAAAAAGAAGAAGTAGCCAAGAGAAAAAGACATTCATGGGCAGAATACTTTCGAGTAATTTCTACATCATGAAAGCAACCGAAATGAGAGACAGACACATACCTTGTCACTTTCACTAAAGCGACTGTTAAATTAAAGTCCATGTCCATGTAAGAATATTTTTTTTTTAAAAGTACGTGATTATGTCCATAAAATACATGAAACACAACACTATTCCCCCATAATTGAAAGCAAAAAACAAAGAAATCTGTTCAACAGCTAAGTTAGGATCATCATCTAGGACTAAAGTAAAATCAAAGATTCTAATTTCTGATGGAAATCTCTATCAAACCCTATTATTTTATAGGTTAAATGAACACCCCACGAAATGTACGAATCCTGAATGGGTCAGACAAATTGGTATGTGGCGTTCCATACACCTTTCATTCCATATTTCTCTTTTCTTAAACTTGAAGCCCATGTTTGTAAGCATTCCAACCTAGCTGTCCTTTTCTAATAAATAAATAACTCTCTCACTCATACTCACTCCTCTCTCTCTCTCTTTCTTAATTTTTTTTCTTTTTCTTTATTTATTCCATTTCCCTTGTGCAAAAAATGACTATCTCCCCCCATCTTCTTCTTTCAGCTTTTTGTGCTCACAAGCACATGGGGTGCACTATAGTTTAAGTAGTGTCTGGTGAAAGTAAGGGTTGAGTGATGATCTTGGGATAATTTTATGGAACACGTGTAGTGTGTATATAGTGTGCGTTGTGTTGTGTCGATTAGATATGGATTCACGGTTGTGCAATTTAAAAAGGGCTGTTTGTACTTCCTTCCAGATTGATCTTTCAGGGGTCCTAGATCCGACGACAATGGTGTGAGGGTGTGAGAGAGAGAGAGAAGGATACATTTTTATGTGTTTTTTCTTGATTTCCCTTAAAGCTTTAGGCTATAGGTATCGTCATATCAATTTACATTGTTTAATCATATATTGATGAGGTGGTCCAAAGACTATGCCATTGCTAGCTAGACACCTGCATATATATGTCTAAGTATATCGGATATGCTCGGGATTTTTTTTTTTTTTTTTCATTTCATTTCATTTCCTCTAAAGGATATATGTTTAGGAACACGATTGCAAGGATTTTGATTTAAATTATTATTTTTTTGGCTGAAATTAAATTATATTGATGTTAATTAAAACTATAATCTACTCCACATATCATCATAATTAATATATTGATACTGTATGTTTACTGATTTAATTTTTCAATTTAAAATATGTTGTAAGTACTATTTATTTAATTTTATGAATATAAAAGCCAAATTGTGCTATACATTTTCATGCAATTGTAGAATTGTCAGAGGTGATCATTAAATTTATACTTTTTAATTATATTTAAACTTAAACATATTCTGTTCTAAGTATTCATTTCTCTATTTTTATTTCTAATATATTATTCTATGAGTTAACATAGGTTTATTACTTACTCTTTAAATCATTATACAGTTTATGTTCTAAACTTTTCATGTATCTATATTCACTCTTCCAATTGAATTTTCATATTCATGTATCTCACTAATGTCTCCGTTGATATAGTGTTGCAATGACAAGAAAGACTTGTAGTCGATCCCATTCCGACTATGTTAGAGGCCCGTTAAATAATGTTTTGTTTAGGGACATATGTTGTCCAACTATGTCTATGTGTAACTAAGTGCTACTTTTTTTTTTTTTTTTTTTTTTATTACATCACATAGCACCATAATAGCTGCTGTGTGACATTTACATAATATACATGACAAAGAAATTCAATATTTTAAAATGTTATGAAAATATATATTTTAAAATATTATTAATAAGCTGGCCAAAAAAAATTGTTGTTAAATTATAAATGATTTTAAATTTTAGTAAATAAACAAGGAGATCCCATAGCAAATTTTTCGAACGCCCTTATACAATCTTTAACGTGCCATCAAATGTCTAATTGTAAAGAAAACCATACTCATAATAATATAATTAAGTCAAATATAGTAAATTAAGCCTAATATGAAATGGTGAGTTACTGCTCACCATGCGTATAAATTAAAAGGAAAAAAAAAAGTTAGAAGGGATTTAATGTGATTGCTCCACCATTGTTTATATTGTAATGCATATATCACTCATTTCTTTAAATGTTGTGAATTCAAATGAACCACTCGAAATGCTATGATCTTAAATAAACTTACTTCTAAACGTTGTAACTTTCTAAGATAATTTATCCTTCACAATAATGGGTGGTTTAGAAAAATAGAAATAGGCAAAGTATTTGATTTTTTTTACTAATAAATTTTTATTTTATTTTATAAATTCACTTATTATATGATATCACTTAATTATTAATAATTTAACAAAGAAACAAAAGTAACTGAAATTAATTTTTAATAATTATCATGCATCTAATAAATGATGGGCATCTGTCTTTTTGCATATATTTCAAATCATATTATGAGTGAGAAACTTTATCTCTAAGTTTTAAAAATTATTTTTTCAAATAATAATAATGAAAAAATATGAATTTTTATTATTTGTGCAGCTCTAAAAAAATATATAAAAATTAAGGCTCACATTTTTGCAATTTTACAAAAGAGGGTCTAAATTTTTTAACATGTGCTCTAGGGCCTATTTTTATAATTTACATGTATTTTAGGGATTCCATCCAAAACATAGTAAAAATATTCAAGCCCTCTTTTGCAAAAATGAACAATCACCCTTCTTCTACATTTGATTACAGGATTCCTTAATTGGTTTAGATTAGTTCTTTTAATTCCTTTTTCAAGTTATGAAAGTAATTAAAATATTGTAATCTCCTAAGAATTACACTAATCCATTAAGTAGGTCTTTCTATCCCAAGAAAAGATTAAGTACTTAATTAACCATTTTATTTTCCAAACCTTAACGCATATACAATGCATATTTCCTTAATTGCACTTCCTTGTTAGTTTTTCATTGATTGAATTATATTTCTTCTTTCCAGATTTTAACTCAATCTAATATGTATTCCATATATTATAAAATACATGAAGAACATGCAATAGACATCTTCCGGTATGGATGGAGGTCCGAACTAGGACTTGACCCGTCGGGTCAAAAAATATGGAGCCGAAACCATCCCATGGGAGTGGCAAGGCGGGTAGGAACCTATAGACCTACCGGTTCACCGGGCGGGTCTTACGAGTCCAACCCGCAATTTAAAAAAAAATCCGCAAACCAAAATTTTTTTCTTGTTCTATTTTTTTAACGAAAACCAGATGGATGTTATTAGACTTGCCAAGTCCTTGCGATGGACCACTAACCAGACGAGTCCACAAGATAGGTCCTACCCGCCATCACTGGTTCTTCTCGGCTCTGATTCGGATTTGACCCGAAGAGATGTCTAACATGCTATATTCAAATCCATGCGTGAATTCCTTCGTTGCTTACAAGTTACAACCGGATGGATTGCTAAATCCATAAAGCTAGAAAGAAACTATGAAACTAATCCACAAGAAGACGAGAAAATTGGCGGCTCAGCGAACCTTTTTTAATTTTCCCGTTCATGCCGTGGCGTCTCCTCTTGCGTGTTCGTAAAAGTTCTTTTATATATTTCCACCAGCCAAAAGATTAGACAAATCTACTGGCGCCTAATTCCTCGGCTTGTGTCAATTTGAGATGGGTGGACGATGTGAATTGCGGAGAGTGGTGGAGCTGGACCATAATTGCTTTGGATTTACATGATGGGCTCAGAGGCTGAACGTTAAATGATGTTCTTGGATTGGATCCATTTTTAATTGCCGGACAACATGGGCAGCTTTTTCTTTTCAGGATAATGGCCTTGCTGCGTCATTTCACGTGGACACATTGCAATCACTTGAGGTGGCCTACTTCTTGTCAGCTGACTTTGAACATAAGATATTCTTCGAACAATATTCCTGAAAGCAATTCATCTTCTATTTATTGTCCCCTTTTCATGTAATCAAAAGCCAACAGGTCCAATTCGTCTGACTGGATAAAAGATATAAACATCATATGCCATTTATTTTGGAAAAATCGATGGTATAAACTTCAGGTTTTGGCTTTTGTATGCGCATACACCTCTTTTCTCTGCATACATTAAGATCCCATCTGCCTAAGCCGCACGAGAATGAAGAATGAATATAGGATGATTATACTTACCACTTAACTGGACAGGGAATTATAAAACGATTGAATAAATAATTAATTACTTGACATTCACTGGAAAAAACAGTAGGAAAAAGGTCAATGAAAAAGAATAAACAAAAAACGGTAATTGGCTCAGTGAGATGGAGCGGATTTGAGTACAATAAGAAAAGTCCTATAGGATTGCAAATCGGTTTGGATGACCCTATAGTGAATCGGAGAAGGTTCCAATCATATAGGACCCGTCCCAAACACACCTCAGTTGCATCCCAATAATCCTTGCACTTTGAAATTGTTTTATGTATATTTTTTGAATTTACATGTTTTTCCTAGTAAAAGAATATAAATATATATAAATATGATATAAAATTGGGATAAAATATGTAATATAAAATAAAATAACCTATAAGAAAGGATAAGGATGTCATATGTCGTTAAATAAGATGACAAAACAGTCTGGTCATATATAATAATAATAAATACCTCTTTTTCTCCCTCACCTAAAATATACATTTTCTCTCTCGACAGTTTCATGAGGAGCTAAACCCTAAAACTCTCTTAAGCCTATATCTTGTTTCAAGAAGCACAAGAATCAAAGTCACTAGGTAAGATTTCTTTCTTTTAGTTCTTTTGAAGATTACAAAAGATTTTCCTTCTAAGTTTTGTCATCGATGTGAAGGGATTCGATCTTTTGAAGGAAAGTTTGGGAAAAAAACCCTACTTTTGGTTTTGGCAGCGATTGATTATCTATAAAAGAAGAAGGAAACATAGTTTGTTTGTAGGTGATGTGGCTTAAAAACGTTTTTGCTCTGATATATGTGTTTTGAAACTTTTTATATAGTTTAAGATAAAAAAAAAAAAGAGGAAGTTTTGGAGCTTTTTCTTTTAGATCAAGCAGGAGTAAGAGCAAGAGTCACAACCATGACATGGGCCATGATCTCTTTGGGAGTGGCAAGTCGAGGCTAATCACGACCCTGACATTGGCCGTTATGGTCGTCACTATCCACATCATGGACATGACAAGGGCCGTGATGGCGATCACGCCCCTAAAATAGGTGTAACAAGGGTGTTTTGTCATGTTTCATTTTCCTAGAGCTTATCACGTCCTCCACCATAAGCGTGATTGAAAGAGGGATGTTGTAGCCTTCTTCAATCATTATTTTTAACCTTCTTAAACTCCTAACTCTTAGCCTAACCTTTGGTATTCCTAAATCCAAGTAATAAGATATATCTTAAACCTAGAATAGTTATAGTTTTTAGTAGTTTAGGAGACTAGATAACCTTAGAAATATGTTTTCTTGTGTAAATTAAGTTTTGAGTTAACATTTGCTTATGATTAGGCGTCTTTAATGAAGCTAAGTTAACTGTTCCAAATGTTGCATCAAGTACGTTCTTACCTTGGTTATTCTTTGTGAATGTAGGCTTAGAAACTGCAAATGAACTTAATATTATCCGACTTTAAGTTGGTTGTTGCTTATGGTTGGCCAGGTTTGATGAACCGAAGTACCAATCTTACTAGGACAACATCCTAATGATCTGTGTGTGTGTTGTTGTAGTAGAGTTGTACATGGAGATGATTTCGATAGTCTAAGATTGGTATGAATATAGTACCCAGGGTGTGTGGAGAGTACCAAACACCAATATATATATATATATATATATATAAGTATCCATGTATATAAATATCTAATTTTTATGGAGTCATGAGTTACTCAAAGTTTAGAGCTAGTTGTAAATAGTTCTAAACTGTACTGGCTATTTGACTAACTAAAGATAATAAATTGTGGTTGTTGCATTTATTATTAATTGCGTGTGAATTTTTATGTTGTTTGTTCATGTGTATGTAGTTGTGGTTTGGCGTAATAGGACTTTGCGCTCATTCCTTTTTTTTTCAAGAACATGTGATGATATAATAGTTTTTTATTTGTCTGGTTAGGATGTATACACGGATTATATGGGGATGACGACAGTGGAGTCAATTTTCCAACTGACTATTAGATGATTTGAACTGGAGATGACTAGAATTGAGGAATTAATGAAGTTTTAAATAGTTTTTGTGATTCTTGAATTTATGAGACCTTTTCATATTATGTTTTTAAGTTTGATTTATGTTGGCGCTTGGTTTATTCTGTTTGGAGGTTTACATTTATGACATTAATTTTATAGAATAAGTTTCCATTAATGTGAGACATTAGAGTTATATTGTGTTTTAATTATAGTTTAGTAGAATTCGAGCCTTAGCATGTCCATCTCTAGTAAGGACACATGGCGGATTGTACTCTTAGTTTAGGCCATTATAATGTATATATATTTACTTTATATGCAATAGCATTTAAAGAGGATAAATGAATAGAAATTAGGATAAAGTAGACAGTGAAGAATTAAAACCAAAAAAACACTTATTTAGGGAAAATACAAGTTTCCCAATAAAAAGAGAAATTTCGTTAGTGCTAATGTATGTGTCACATACCAAGTGTATAGGACGTACTAAATACTAATTTCACCACACATATTACTTAAATCATATAAGTAAGATTTACTTAAGCTATGTAGGTTTCAAAGAAATTTTTCTTAAGAAATCAATATTGATTTTCTAAAATTTTTTACAAAATGTCGTCTATTTTTTTCATTATTTGGTTATTTAAATAAAACTATAAAACCCTTTAACAAGTTAAAAGCTTCACAAAAATACTTTATTTATATAAAAAGGCTAAAGCTATTAGCTACATCCAAGAAAAACTTAAGATCTATAGGACATTACAAAAGCAAGGTAATAGTAGTACTTAAATATTTAAATTTAGTCATCTACAAAGTTCAAAATAAATTCCTTTAAACAAAACTCTTCTAAACCACATACTAACTGAACGTTGTATCAATCTAAAAAAAACCAACTTATGCCATCTTTACACTCATTTGACATCCTCGTCCTCATATCTCAAATCATCATAACAAATATCCACATAGAGGTCATCTACAATTTCCAAAATATTAAAAAGTAAGTGGCATAACCCAATTTGATAATAATCATATACGTTGTCACATGTCACTTACACCAATATTAATGTAATAATAGGTGTACTTATTTAAAAAACATAACTCATACAACTAATGCATCTCTAATATCCTAAGAATATGAACATGCATAGGGAGTACTCATGCAATGGGGTTGACAGCCTCCAGTGCCTACCACAAAATAAAAATAAGAAAGTAGCCTTGTCTAGTTTACTCATAACTAGCCATTAACAAGTAAAGTTTCAATGCTTTATCTAGGAGTCAACCTCATTACAATTTCATCCCAGCTTTAGCAACCTTAGAGCTCCTTAATTGACTATCCACAAAGCCATACCTTAAATTCCATGGAGTCTAGGTGCTTAATTACCATATCCTCCCATAGTTGCAATCAAACTTACAACTTAGTCCAAAGATTGTCACTTGCTAGACTAAGCAACTATATAGCAAGCAACATGCAATTATTAGTTAGGTTTAAGTATTTGTCTAGTTTTAACTTTATATCATAATAACCAACACTCAATTACTATGTAGTTGATCAAAATGCTTGAATTCCTTATTTCAAGTAACCCAAATTGTTAATAATTGGTTCATAAATCCAAAAATCTATATTTGGATATTTTCTAACATATATACTCAGTTGATTCATTATTTCATTGGTGTTATTTCGATTAATAGGATTAGAGTCCATAAGATTATGCATCTTTATTTTGGACTTAACTAATCTGCCTACATTAAGCTCATAGCTAGTGGAAACTGTTTGCCTATTTTATACGTTTTTTGTTTCTATATTTGTCAAGTTATCTAATTAATTATCTAGGCTTGAGTTAGTATATGGGCATGAGCAAACCATTCTATTAGTGATTTATTTTGTAGGTAACCAACTCTTAATTAAGAATTTGTTACTTAAGATCATTAATTATTTATCCATGTCCATTTAGACCTTAATTAATTTAATTCATATTTTCTTAGCATTTGGTACTAATTATGTTTAGTACATTCAATTCTAAAATAATCCCATTTGTCCATATTCATTCTTGATTAATTAAAATCATAGGTGCCAAAATTCTACATAGGTTCACTACTTACATATTGAAGTGTATTTTAACAAATAAATCGATAAAGACATTATAAAATATGCTTTATATCACCATATGTTTATACGAGATAGAACTTTGTATTTATTTTGTAACAAGAATCAACAAGGCTTAATTGCATAATATGTATTTATTGTGTAAAGACCCGTTCCTCTAAATCCCGAGACTTAGAGAATCGAATCCCCAACCACATATAACGTTTTCACATTATATGTAAGGTTGTCCTAAAACTAACAGTTTATGAAAATTGTTTGATCAAAATCACTAAACTTTGTAAAGAACTTTTAAACAAAACAAGATTGCTAACAAAAGCAATCAATACATACATTTACATCATATAAACATCGTTTAGTGCCACTACAAGACACTACAAAAATTACATGTTTTCTTAAAACATAAGAATCCTAAAGGATCTTAAGGTCATTACAAAAATTGGCTTAACTAACAAGCCTTCTATACATAACTTTTCCTTAGCAAAAAGTTCCTTCCAAAGGTCCAGAGTGGTCGGATCCTATTCGTCCCACTCATCCAGAAATCTCTCGAAATTGGACCCATAGCCTAAATCATCATAAAACTCGTCTCCAATACCTGCAAAGCAGCAAAAGTGAGCCAGAGGCCTAGTACGCAATAACCAATGCAAAAACAAGTCATCAAATTGATGTAATGCATCATAGAACAAATGGTTATCTTTATTACATTTTCTTTCACAAATCAACAAGAGGGTATTCAAACCCCGGTCACGCTTCGGGAATTCAGGGGTCCTGAGTAACAGCAACTGCTCAGGGGGTTGATATAAGCAGTCCGAATACTTATATCTCCTATATCTATTTCATGAAGATAATAGCTTCATTTAGGGTTTAAAAGCCGTTGCCCGACTCTACTTAAACTCAGTCCATAACATGAGCCTAGTTCACAAGTTCCCATAAACTTTGAACTAAATCATGGTATTTCCCCCTAAGTTTAAGCAAACGTTACTCAGATACTATTCCCCCTATCAGCTACCCACTTAACCAAAAAGAATCGCTATTGCATCATAGCGTACCATTGCATCATGACTTGGTTAAGCGCCTACTAACATGTCATTGCATCATGACAGGTTTGCTGCTCCTCGGACCAGATTAAACAGTGTAATAGACATCCAATTCATTCAAATGTTAAGTCTAATCAATTTAAGTCCATTTAGGAATGCCTAGCCCTAGCAAACAACAAACAAGTTATTGCGTACCTGAACCCGTTAGTATATAACTAGGATCTCTTGGTGATGAACTAACCGAAGAATCCTTAACTGAAATAGAAATATCAAAATAATCAATAACTCAATAATTATTGATTTCATTCTCACAATTATACACATATTATATCCATATATCACAATTAATCAAAGAAATCCAAATAATTGAATACAAAGTCACAAATAAACATTGAAAGGTCCTATTATATCGCAAATCGCTTAATAAATACTCAATTGCTCAAATAATAAACTTAGAAAAATTTTAGAAAAAGTTTTTAAATTTCAAAAGCACAAGAGATAGGCCGGAAGCCAAAGCCGACGGCTTTGGGCCGGTGCTCAATACTCTAAAATCAACACTGCCTGCACTGGCAGTGTTCAAGGGTACGCCATCAGCCTTTACATCCTACGCCGGCGGCCTTGAGCCGGTGTAGAATCTAAAACCAAAATTTTCAAAAACGTCCAGAGAGGTCTAAGCCGTCCGCTTACCTAGATACGCTGGCAGCTTTGACACATACGCCGGCGGCCTTAATTTCCGCTGCCAGCGTACAATATGACAGAATGAACGCCGGCTGACTTTCCCAGCGAAAGCCTGCGGCTTTCATCCAGTCTTAAGAATTTTGAATCCAACACTGCCTCTAAGCCGGCGGCGTTGAATTCCCAGGTGCCGGCGTACGTTTTAAAAACAGACTTAAACGAAAAACTCAAATCCCCTGTTTTTTCCACTTTGCAATATTCAATCCTTACACTTTAAAATCATCTTCAGCTACACTATCAACTTCATATACTCACTCCTATCTATACTACTCAATCCTAGCAACTCAAATCAAGAATTCAACACAATTAAACACTTCAAACTCCACTTCAATCCATTCTAAATTTCCTACACAAATCCTCTTCACATCCTCCCAACACTTCATATCTCTTCAACCATACATGCACAAACTCACACACTCATATAACACACTCCTAGCTCATCCCAAACATGAACAAACCATTTAGATAACATTAAACTCAATTCATCTAATAATCCATACAACTACTTCAAGAAAGGAAAACAAAACAACAATCACAATTAAATCCACTCACATGTAATTGTTTTGCCTTGAAGACAACTTGATTTCCAAAGCTTACTATTGCTCTTAGATTAGACTTGGAATTTGGAAATGGAAATAGAAATGGAAGAAGAAGAGAAAAGAAAGAAAGAAGAAACTTCGGACAAAAAGGAGCTGCCCCCAAAAAGTTATTCAAATTAGCTTAATTTGACTTTATCACATTCCAAATTTACCCTCTAATGCATACATAACCTTAGGATGCATTTGGCATGAATTTGAATCTCATTTGAAGCTTCATTTGAGCATAAATGCTACTTAATTAAATAAGCAAAATTCCCGTCACTAATCTTGTAAAACCAAAGTTGATATTATAAATCTAACTTAACTAACACTTTAATGTATAAAAGACATAACTAATAATTATATTACACACACACATTAATACATATAAAACAAAGATATTAATTTCAATGTATACATGCAAAATAATATATCTTAGAGTACTAGCAACACAACCATGCTCATTCAATTCAACAATTTAAAATAATTAAATAAACACATGAAATTTAAATAGAATTAAAATCTAGGTCATTTCATATTGTTTTTAAGATTAAAGAAAAACAAAGAAGAAAGATATGGACAATTCGTTTTCAAGGATATTATGCACCAATAAAAAGAATCAAACTAGTTGTTTTAATTTGCTGATATTATGCACGATTAATGAAAACAACAAACTTTTCAAACAATTAATGTGATTGAGGGAAAGAAAAGCTTTAAGAAAACTCTCAAAGATGTATTCAATATCAAAAGTTTCAAAAAGATTTCTAAACAATAATGAAGTATCTCTTTTATAGCCCATAAATAGGATTGAAAGTAAAATAGTAAATTATCAACCAAATCTAATGAACTAAGAAAACAACACGTCAGGCTATCCTATAGGCAGTGGAATCCTCTAGACAATCTTCTAACTTTCAACATGGGTTAATATGACCCATGCCCTATGTCACGCCCTAAACTGGATTCAAGGCGTGTCAGTTGCCACGTATAACACTTACGCATTATACATTAATGTAAACCACGGTTTTTCAAGTAGCCAAGATAACCCTAGAACCGGAAACCAAAACCTTAAACCAGAATAGCTCAAGTCTAGAGTGAGAACTAGGAATCCTAATTCCGGCTTTTCCTCGGTTTCCAATTAAGAAACTCTTATGAGAAAATTTAATCTTGAATATAGTTCTTGATTATATTTCAAACCAAGAAAATATCATATTTTAAGAAAATTTCAATTACGGGTCATCCCGAGACCCATTATAGAAAAACGTGCCCCGGAACTAGAATTTTAAAAATTTACTTATGAGTACTCATTTGAATCGAAATAAAATAAGGATTTCAAAAATATATTTTTCATAATTTTCCGGCTTATGAAAAATATAGTTATAGCCTTTTTATTCGTATTTCCTTACTACCGGAAATTAAATTATCTTTTCTACTATTCTTCACTATTCACAAGTACCACCTATACTACCTATTTGCACACTCTATAATTTTAACCCTTACCATCACTCAAATCAATCTCTTTTCTAAATACTTTTTGTCCCTTAACTTTCCATACAAATTATGACAATTACACATCAAAATTAAATCAATCAAATAAAGTAAAAATTCAAACTTTTTCCCTTCCCCCATAAGCTTAAAGCCGGCGTGATGCCCCCCCCCCCCCCCCCCTCCCCCCAAGCTCCAAATTTCAATTTTTATTTATTTATTTCACTCCATTTAACATAAATTCAAATTCTATATAAACTACTTTTTCTCTCTCTCTCTCTCTTCATTCTTTTACTTTTCAAGTTTTACAAAGTGTAAAAGCTCTCAATTCTCTCCCCATTCCCCCTCCTGCCGTGAGCTAAAGTCCCCCACACACACACAACTTTCCATTTCCTCTTTTCATCTTCTATTTTACTTCAAGTAAGTGAACTTTTACTCTTTCCACTCATAGATCTTTGTTATGGCTAAGTGATTCTTGGATATTTCCAACCAAAAGACCCCATGAGCTTTTTGCTAGGGACAAGGAAATGTCAAAACAAGAATACCGAACTATTACAAAGTAGATCTAACATTTAAAGGAGCTTTCATGCCAAAAGCTTTATGTTTCTCCATCAAAAAGTGTTTTGAACAAAAGATCTTTTATAAAAATGTAGTTTTTATGTTTTCAAAACTCATTTTAGCATTTGATATAGTAGATCTATCATTTTACTACTCATGTTCATGTAGGCATTTAAGACCTCATCATTATTTTGTGTTTATGTGCATTAATAGTCTTTAATGCTTTTGTCTTTAGTAAATAACCTTCCTAGTATATATATCTATAGGTAGATGAGTTAATAAAGTCAAAAAGGAAAACACTTTTCAAGAAATAAACTTGTGTAAATTCGGATGACTTTAGAAACCTAGGTTAAAAACACTTTTATATCAACTTCTAAACATATATTTTACAAGAGAAATGGAGCCTATAGGTAAGATAATATTTGGTAGTATTTTTCATGAGTCTAAATGAGTTTTACTAAAGAAAATATTTGAAAACAAAGGATAAAGTCTAATAGAAGTTTGGAGTTAAAAGTCTTGAAAACCAAATTTGTAATAATGGATAGATGGTTAGAAAACACTATTTTTCCAACTTCAAAAATAGTATTTTCTTAAATAAATGAAATCCTTAGTATAGGTATAATAAATACTTAAAGTTTTAGGTATAAAAACATTTTTCCTAAAGGAATCAACTTGAAAATAGAATTTTCTAAATTCGGATTTTTGGAACCACCCTAGTAAAAGACCCACTTAAAAGTTTATAAATGAGGATTTTATTAAAGAAATAAAGGCCTTAGAATAAACTAATATAAGGGTCAAAATTTCTTTAAACAAAGAGGAGTTTTTCCTAAATAAAATCCTTGTAATATGTAGGTGTGACCAAGTGTAGTAAACTCACTTGTTAAACAATAGTATGAAATGGTTTCTAAGAAAAGTTTATTTAAATTCTTTAAATCTAAAGAGTTATAAGAATTTAGGCTCATTAGAGTTCATATCATGACATTCATGATAGGGAAAATCATTACCATGGCATCTAGTTTCATTTTGTACTTAGGAATCTCAAGTGCATTCATGAAAACCGTATTTTTGGAATCAATATACCCGCTGTACAGATCTGATCCCTCATTTCCGAGGCTTAGATATTTTCAAAACTTGATTTAAACTTCATATTTAGAAAGCTCTTCCGAAGTAGATAGAAATTGATATAAAATTTGAGAAATTCCGACTTAAAACGACCAAGTTATGGCCATTTTAAATTGGGACTTCGAAAATGATTCGCTAAGTTTTCTTAGAGTTTTAGTATCCTAAGATGGCAGAATACTTATTAGGGTATTTCTTACATGAATAGGTGAACCCGTAGACGTTGACTCTTTGCCTCCGGATTATTATTACTAGAAGAAAGGCGAACCAATGGCGGAGTGAGTTTTTCTTTCCGATTCATTTATTGTTTATGCTTGTAAAGTAGTACACTAGAATGTAGGCCAAATGAATGGAATATGAATGATGGGGAATAATGGGAAATTATATGTTGATGATGATGTGAGAACTCAAATTAAGAATATCGAAACCGGGTGATAAATTATGGTTGTGTACTTAGCTATAATGGATTGTTTGAGAAATTGTTTGATCGCCTAAGTAAAATGGCTTAATCAACTACTCAGACTAATGCTAAATTTGACATGTGCATATCATAAGGGGAAGGAGCATTAGCATTTGTAGGTTAATCGCGATCCACAAACGATATCGAATAATCGTAGGTTAGTCGTGAACCATAAACGACATCGAATAATCGTAGGTTAATCGTGAACCATAAACGATATCGAATAATCGTAGGTTAGTCGTGAACCATAAACGACATCGAATAATCATAGGTTAACCGTGAACCGTAAATGGCATATTGATAGTACCGCAGTAGTCATTAATCTGCTAACCTGGGATGGAGGGCGCAATTCCATCCACATATGATTTCCGGTTGGTCATATGTATGTTGAACTCACATGTTTGATGCATCCACTTGCTTGATTAATAACTTGATTGAATTGTTGTGACATGAATGTTATTGTGGAAGATTGCACTCACTAAGTTAGTTAGCTTACGTCCCTACAGTCCATTCCTTTTGCAGCTATCCCATTTGTGGCTTAAGCGACGTGACCCGACTGAACATGTACAGAAGCTAGGAGTTTCTCCTAGAAGTTGAAATTTCTGTATTAGACTTCCATAGGAAACTTCTAAGACTTGGATGACTGTATAAGACCGTTAATTATTCTTTTGCGGGGGAATGCCCCTTAGAATTTGTAATATTTATTTAGGTTTCATGAATTATATCTTACTGCTAATGCATGCCAAATTAAGCTTTTATCTCCATTTGGACTTGTACTCTATTGTATGTAAAGGTACGCCTTACATCTATATAAGGCTCTCGAAAGACCAAGGCGGTAATTCGGGAATCTTATATGGTATGTGGCGGATTGTTACGTTTAGGGTACCCTATGTGTCATGCCCCAGCGGGTACCCTAAACGTGACAGCCCGCCGTACGCAATATTAAAACTTAAGAATGACTACCTCAGTCACTCGAAAGCTTCCATATCGGTACAAGGCGTACATTCACAACAAAGGGAGACCGGTGGAGTAATGCATTTTAAGACATTGGCAGCGGAACATGCAAAATAACACTTAATATATTTCATTGAAATAAAAGTCTTACAGCTTCTAAGGGGCATTCCCCCAATTCATAATAACATGGTTCTAAATATAACATAACTAAAGCTAGAAGATTTTAGAAGAAATCTACTCTATAACTTCAAAATAGATTGCCTCCAAAAGCTTCTCAAAATAAGGATTCTACCCGGGAAATCAAGGTGGTCTCGGGTGCAAAAATAATCCTGCAATATCAAAAGTCTATAGGAGTATAAGCATGACTAGCTTAGTGAGATATTCCTTACGCAATAGTACTCATAACAACAATCAAACAAGTTTATTAATCAAGCATATGAATGCAACAATCATATGATCAAACATTACATACGACTATCCGGTTTCGTATGTTTGATGGATTTACCCCTCCATCGGTGGTTAGGGAATGCTTTGAACTGGGTCCCGAACAACCTCCTCAAGTTTGCGCGCGTCTTGGGGTTCCAACGAACCGTACTACTAGTCCCCGGGCCTTCCATGCCCAAAGCGATCGATCCGGCTCGGCTACACCTTGAGGCCGTATTCCCCGTACGTCCTAACCCTCAAGATGTAGCTAGGCAGCTTACCTTTCCGGTCCCACGCTGAGGAGTAGTAGCAAAACTTCGAAATGATATTCTAAGTGATATGCATGAGCAATTTATTATATGGGATTTCAATATGGCATTAAATCATTTAAAGCGATCAAACAATATTTGCACACATAACAATACATACATGGAAACATTTATATCAATCACAAATCGGGTTCCGATATACTTATCGTTCATTGATCGCACACAATGAATCACATACATAATTCCCATAATATCCCACATGCATATCAATTTTATCTTTTCCTACATCTAGTGCTCTATTCTACAAGCACATGCGCGAATACATAAGCGTAAAGGAAACTCACTCGTCCATAGCGCTCTAGGAGTCGAAGTAATCCTCGGGGAAGACAAGATCGTGATCCTCGACACCTAAACAAAAGAAATACCCAACATGAGTATTTCATCCAAGATCTATTCAAGTTCTATACTTCTATCTTAAAGAATTCGTAAAATCGTATGGAATGGAAATTCCAACTTAAAATGGCCATAACTTGCTCATTTTAACTCGGAATTTCCATATTATATACCGATTTCTACCTACTCGAAAAGATCTATCTATTTCTAAGGTTATTTTCATCAAAAGAAGTTATTTGGTCTCGGAATAGAGCGTACAGATTTGATACGAATTTTCCAAACTTCAAAACTAGAGTTTTCAAACTTTACTTCACTCAAGGGCTTTTGTACAAAAATATAGATATATAGTATGATTGAAAAATCCCTTGAATATATGTATATACATATATGTATAATCTCATACTATATGCATGAATTTGGTGTTGTCTCAACAATGGTTTTGTAAAACAAATGTCTTGAAAGTGAGATAAGCTTAAGGCTTGAAAAGAATTTTATTTTTGAAAAATTTCCTAAGTTATCATAAATGAGTATTTCCTCCTTTTAACTCCATTCTTCAAAAATTATTTTAATCTTTCAAGATTTCCATAAATTTATTTCTAGCGTTTTGGAAAACAAGTCTTTCTAAATACTTTATGGTTAGTTCCACTTTTAAAAGAAATCATCTTATAAGTATTTTTGAAAAACTTATCTTAGACTTTAGTGTTGGTGGAAAACTTTGACAATTGAATCTAAGAAATCCTTTGTTTAAGTCTAAAGAAACTTTCTTATTTATTTGAAAAGAGAATTTATATAACTTTACTTATGTTCTTGGTAAAAACCATATATTGTTACTATCTTTAGAAGAATATTTGTTTAAGATAAATTTCAAACCTTTAAGGAAAATAACTTCTTATGTGACAAAATTTATATTTAAAAAGAGTTCTTATTCTTATTTTAAGAAAACTCATTTCTATTATGATTGAGACAATAACAACATATTCATGTATGAATGAGAATATTACCATGAAAAATATAAAACAACATAAATTAAAAGAGCATAAAAGTAAAGTCAAGTATTGGGAACCTTAGCTTCATCAAGGTATCCCGGGACTAAGAATACTAGTCCTCAAAGAAAAGAAAAGCAAAGAAATAAAATTGTTTTGACTTGATATGGACAAGTCTAAGACTAGAAAGACTAGTCTTAATATCAACAAGTAAATAAATAAATTGCAAGACTTGAAAATAAATAAATAACAAGTGAGCTTATATGCTCTAAATAAACATATATACATAACTTAATAAGTAGGTTAGAAACAATAATAACAATATCAACATAATAGAACATAAAGAAAAGAACATGAACAAAAACAAAACATGAATAAATTGTTGCTTCTTTAACTCAATGAGTCTAAGAAACATACACTAAACTCATGTTAAGTTATATGAACATGATGAGTAAAAGAGAAGTTTTACCTAAAGTTTATGTGTTGGTTGAAGAAGAAAAGAATGGGTTGTAGTATTATGTGGGAATGGATTTTCTAAGAAAAGAGAGAACTTGAGAGAGATGTTGGGAGAGGAATTTTGTGGAGTGATTTTGAGAGAGTTTTAGTATGAATTTTTGTTGTGTGAAAGAATGGAAGAGGAAGGGGTATTTATAGATTTTTGGAGTGGAAATTAGATGTATTAAATAAATTGGAAAAGAAAAAAAAATGAGATGGAAGAGAGGGGGGGCCGGTTTTGACTTGTAGGGGGGAGAAATTGATTTGTTTTGTTTGTTTTGTATTAAAAGAAGTAATGTGTAAGGTATGTGATGTGATTAAAGTTGTATGGGGAAGGTAAATTGTAAGGTATAGGTATGGTAGAGTGTAAGAATAGAGTGTAAGAAAAAGTAGAGATAGGTGAATAGTAATGAATAGTAGAAAAGTACTATGAATAGTAGACTAGACAATTAAAATACCGGTAGTAAAGAAAATACGCGTAAAAGGCCTATATCTGTTATTTTTAGATACCGAAAAATTCTAAAACTGATATTTTTGAAAACCTTATATTTTTACGAATCTATTGGTGTTGTCGGAATATTTTTGCTATCCGGTGCTCCGGGGCACGGTTTTTGAAAACTGATCCCGATCGGATCCGAAGGACACTAGAAAAATTCGAATCTGATATTTTTTAGGCTTCCCTATTATTACGAACCATTTTCACAATTATTTCAATTTCGTTTTCTAGGGTTTAAGAACACGGATTGCCGGATCTAGATTCACTAGACTAATCATAGAACTAGGTTAATTTTAGGGTTTCGTTTCAACTTCCGGTTCTTAGGGTTTGCTAATATTATCGAAAAATCTAGGGGCTTACACTATGGGGCGTGACAATTAAGGCTAATTTAATCTACAATTTATCGTAATCTTTGCTAAGCAAATTTTTAGATTCTAATATCATTGTATTAGTTTATGGAAACAACTGAAAAGTTGCAGCAGAAAATAGATTTCTCAAAACATTTTTCTAAATAGACTACTCTAAAGAGTAGACCAACATATATGTAAATATATAATTATATATCAGTATTATACCACAAAATATTTCAAAATAAAGAGTTTCAGATATCTTCAAATACAAACATAGGCTTATAGATAGGCCCTTATTAAAACATAAGTTTGATAGTGAAATTTATAAAATAGGAATAAGATAACGATCCAGTGAATCCTAATCACTCCATTCATCGAGAAATTCCTCGAAGTTCGTGCTATACCCCATATAGTCATAAGTATCATCATCATAATCTTCATCACCTAAAAAAGGAAAGAATGAGCCGAAGTCCAGTACGACAACAATGCAAGCACACATGAGATGGTCATACACACTTGTTCTAAATGCAATACAACAAACAACAGTTTGCATCTTTAAATTAAAGCATAGCAAACAATAGTGGAGCACTCATACTCTGGCAACACGCTGGGAACCTGAGGGTCCTGAGTAGTAGGAACTGCCGAGGGGGTTGATATAGGTCGCTCGAATACCTATATCTCCTACCTCTATAAGTAATAGTCTCGTCTAGGGGTCACAGCCATTACGCATCTCTACCTATCACGGTCCATAATATAGTGTAACTCAACTAGTCCCATAGACGTGAACCATACTACATTACTTCTCTCCGATCCAGGTAGATGTTATCCGCTACCGTTCCCCCATCAGCTACCCGTTGAGCCACCCATGATGGCCTAAGCGCCTAACTACCGTATTGGTACTACCTAGCAAAGTTGTCGCCCCTCGAGCCAGGTTTTACAAAACGGCCACGCATAAGCAGCAAGCAATTATTATAGTCGTCTTTAAGTATTATTTCATTTAAAATGCCTACCCTAGCACGCAACACACAAGTCACTACGTACCTTGTACAAAATCTTGATAAACAAAACGTAGGCCAGAAGATAGAGCGGAAGGCAAATTCCTAATAAATATCTGCTTAAGAGATTAACTCATATAAGTATTTAAATCAATTGTTGACTTATATCAGACTCATATATAAAATACTCATGTTTTCTAGTGAATATTCATTTGAAAGAACATATTGCCCTTGTTATTCATGGTCTATCATATTTTAGAAATTATGTACTCCTTATCATTTAAGGTTTAACCTAACATATTAATCGAAGCCAATTTCAAGTTGATATGATCATATAGGTGTTCATCAATTAATAGCTAAGTATAAATTGTTGGTTTCTGAGGAATTTACTAAACTAATATTATTTAATAAATCTATTTTAATTTTATCTAATCAAGTTGAATATAATTAATTAGTCAAGCCTACTAAATGGTAATTAGGTCATTTAAAATGATAAATTCTATAATATGTCCTATAATCAATCTATTAAACTTTTATTAAGTAAAACAACTTATTAAAATATAATTGTTCTATTTATGTTATTTTTACATCTAAATAGACTAAGGAATCTAAACTAGTTTCCTATTATGTTTGTACTATCTTGTGATGTTATATTTGTACTTACTTTACTAAATAAATTCATAAAATAAAAATAATTATTTATTTATCTTAAAATTCATAATTTAACATGAAAAAAAATTATTTACATTTATTTCATATTCATTTGATTAGAATTAATTTACCTTAAATTTCCTCATTTCATTTCCTATAGAAAACTAGTGTGCACCTTAACTTTAATAAATTAGTTTATTATATTAAACGCGGGTTCTTAAAATCAAATATTTATGTAATCTTCCTAACACATATATTTACATTTTTGTATGTTCATTTTTCCTAAACTAATTAGTTAATTAGGGTTTATTTTAAATTAAACTTATTTTGGTAAAAAACAGAGTACTAGCGATGGTGACTTATTGGTTCACGCCGATTTGACCATCAAGATGATCGATTCTTGGTCGGTTCATCACATGTTTGTAAAGTAGACACGTGTTTCTAATATTCTGACACAGTTCCGACGTCATAGGAGGTGATTTGGTTGTCGGTCCTACTACCAACATCACCGCCGCAGTACCGACGCCAGGACAATCTGAGGCTGTTTGATTATTTTTCGATTTTCCTTTGTTCAATTCAAATCCTAACCTATTTTAATTCATCTAAAACATGTTTATTCTATGTTATTTCACCTAGTTCACACATATATTTATATTTTACAATCAAAATTACAAATCACATCTCAAATCATCACAATTAACACAACATACCTAATTCCAACATATATCAAGACACCCATACATGCTCATCTCGGTTTTTAAGCATACATATAGTAATCTATACTTGAATCTAAGTTATCATTTAGTAATTTACATAAATATATGTGTCATCAAAATAATGAAATATACTAATTACAATTACTTACTTGAATTAGAAAATCAACGAAATAGTTGCCTCCACTACTACTTCTATCACTCAAGGATTGATGGAACTTCTTCAAGCTTATTTTTCCTAACTTCAACCTTGTTTCTAGTCTTTAATTTCACCAAAGAAATTGATTGGAATATAGCTTAGATTGATAGAACAAAAGAGGATGTTAAGAGGCATAAACTTGAGTAATGCTTTACCTTATGGGTGTTGATGTTGAAGAGGATTTTGTTGTGTATTTTTGGAGTGTTTTTTAGGGAGTTTTTGAGAGTGAATTGGGGAGATAATTGCTTCAAAAATTCATGTAAAATGGGTGGGGTTACTTCCTAAGGTGGGTTTTCATAGTATTTGTAGATTTGTGTAGAGTTTCTAGGGTTTAGGGGCATATAGGTACTTTAGCTTAATTAATTGAGGGTGTTTTGGTCTTTTTTTCTAAGTGTAGAAATTTCAAGAGTTGGTTAAGGTCATTTTGGTCATTTTACATGTTGGATATTTCTAGACGTTAGGTTTTTATTGGATGTGTGTGTGCGCATGATAATTTCATGTTCTCATGGCTTAATAGGCTTGATCTCTTAAGCTTATAGGTTTGGTTTTGTTGCTAATGGGCTTAGGGTTTTAGATGAGAATTAGGGTATTAGGTCATGGGCTTTTAGATATGTAGAATGGAAATTTGAAAGAAGAAAGATAATTAGCTAATTGGATTTAGAAAATAGGTTTAGGAATTTTAATTGGAGAAAAATTGATATCATATTTGAATTTAGAATTTTAGAGCTTTAGGAATTTGATTTTTAAAAGGAATTATTTAGTTTTAAATTTCCAAGATTTATGGTGTTAGAATTTTGGCTCAAATAGCTAAACTGACGATTTAGGGTTTACGCGATTGGACTTGACAAATGGAATTTAATTTAGTAATTAGAAGGTATTAAATAGGTTCGAATTTTTCGAAATAGCTTATTAAAGTAGTTTAATGGATTAAATCGAGTATTTAAGGTATTGAAATCTCTACTTTCAATTAGATTCATTTTCTAATTTAATTAGGTTAAACTATCTAATAATATCCTACAGTTTACAAAACTCCACTAACTAAATCATTTAAAATCAATTTATAAACTAAATTTAAGTTAAGGTTCAAAATCACTTGTATTTTTATACTAATCATCTAATAATATCAAATTAACTCAAATTGGATTTTAGGGTATTTCACCATGGGTGGTGAGATGAGCTTATGGTCTCCCATAAGGGTCATAGCTGATAGCATATGGCTCAGACTTCCCCCACAGCTAAGATACAAAATACTCCACCGTCTAGCGTATGGGCGTTGAGCCTAGGTATGGTGTTCTCTGCTAAGATACATAATGTTCCATCATCTAGCATATGGGTAGTGGGCTAGGGTGTGGTGTTCACTGACGATCCATCATGCCCATCTCTTTTGTACCTCACACTTTAACCAAATTCAAATCATACTTTCTTATAAAATGAATCAAATAGTTATGGAATGATTCCTTCTCATATTTAGTTGGTTCTCCACATAAGATCGGTTGAACTAAGTTTCGAATTCCCTTAGCTCTAGCTCGTGTTATAGGACCAATTGATCCATAATTCCTATCATATGTTTAAAATTAGAATCTTTTGAATAAAACATGTTTCTTAGTTGTTTATAATCCTTTAGACCATGTTATATCCATAGTGTATATACTCCTCAACATACATGTCATATTAAAAGCCTGTGTGCCATAAGAGTGAAATTTGAACAAGCATGAAAATAACAATTTATATTATTATCAATACATAATTGTACTATTAGTTTTAGTCCTTAAGCATAAGTTCCATATTGCACATTTGTCTCAAGATAACCATCCAGTGGCGCATATTCAACCTAAAGTTACATAGCTTCACAACATGTCCTTAAACACTTAAGTCAATTCATAATAAATCAAATTGAAGCATTAGTAACACGTAAGCAAATTATCAATTGAAGCATTCATAACAACATATTCTATAGTACTTAACTCAAATCTTTATCAAACAAATCCTAATTCTTAATAACTCCTAAAATTCATCTTTTAGCTTCAAATATCAATCTACTAAACTTCATTTCAACACAAAATAAACAACCTCAATATTTTCAATTCACCACATCAATGCACCTACATGCCAAAAACATTAACAAATCCAGATCCTTCCTCATTAAGGAAATATGTGCATTAGCTTAATTAAGTTGGAGAACTACCTAAGAACCTTTCTCTTAAGTTGATTGACACTTATCAAAGTACCCTAAGCTTGTTCTTCAACTTCATAAACTAAAACTAGTATTTAAATAGTGTGCTATCAATTATAGCATCTCAAAAACTTAAACCTTAATCATTTCTTGTATTCCTAACCAAAGCATGATAAAATCACTAATTACTAACTATTCCCAGCTTAAGCCATACTTTTAAAGTTGTAAAGGTTTTAAAGTAACTTACCATAATAGCTTTTGAGAGTATGCATGCTTTTGAAAGATGAAGGAAATAAAAATAAGGAAGAAAAATGATTTAATAGTAGAAAGAGATAGGGAGGTTTATGTGTATGCCATAGGGTTTAGGTCTTTGGTTCCATTATGCTAAGAGGCACAATTTCAAGCACCACTAATATGAGTGAAATAACCATGAAATTCTCAATTTATATTTTATATGTGTTATTGAATTTATACATGCTTTTAATATGTGTTGAATATGATTTATTTTTATGATGAGTTATGTATTTTATTATTGTGTTAAAATATTGAAATACTCTAGAATTTATTAAATATTTAGTTCATAAAATTTATATTTCATTAACATGTATAAATTATGTTTGGAATGTATTAAAAAAAGTAGATGAATGCATGCATATAAGTCTCCTTATAGCAGAAAAATAAGGCCAAAATCAAGCTTTTAAACCACCATTAAGTCCTTAAACTAATATCATTAATTAGCTAAAAGTTAAGTCATTAATTACCTTAACTTTTGATGCCTCAAAAGTCAAATAACAAGATAATATCAACTTAATAGAGTGTCAAATTCGTGCAAAATTTTCAGACCTCCCAAACACACCTCCAAAAGCTTCAAAACCTTCTTCTTTCTTCTCTAAAATCCCTCCCATGGCTATATACCATTAGCCCCTTCAACTCTTAAAAAAATAACCACTAAAAGCTTGCTTAAGGACCACAAAGCTAAGGCCGAAAGTTCTATTGGTGAGTATGTTTTTCATGTCTTAAACTTATGCATGAATATGATTTCTTGACAATAGGGTTTAAACTTAAACTTGTGTTTGATGATTCATATGCCTTGTTGGTTGTATGAGAAGTGTTTTGTTGTTATAGAAGTTAGTTGTATGTGTGGTATATGAATTTGGAAGTGTTGGAAAGTTGTGGTTGAATGATCAAATGTTGAGAGTGTTGATGAGTGAGGATTTGGGATGGTATTTGTGTATGATGATTTGTGGTGAAGTGTTTAATGTTTTGAGTGAAGTTTATGTAGGTTAAATGATGTATTGATCATATAGCAATATTTGGGAAACTTGGAATGAGTTTAAGGGAATTTTGAAAGTGTAAATTTAACATGAAAAACAGGGGAGTTCCAAAGAATTTTCATAACTCGTCACAGCGTCTACGCCGGCAAAGTACGCTGCCGGTGTTGAATTTTACGCTGTCGGCGTACGTGTGGAATTTGGGGGTGTCGAGGAGTCACACGGTGACCAGAATGCTTGACCTCTAACGCTGGCAAATTTGAACTTTACGCCGCCGGCGTTGAACACCGGTGTTGGTTTTGTAAATTTTCTTGTTTCGTAGCCGTTTCGTATTTTGCCCGTAACTTTTTCATCTAACCTCTGTTTGAGGTGAATCAAGTTGCGTTGGAAAGATTAAAAAGAGATATACAACTTTTATGTTTTGAGTTTTTCCAAATTATAAAAGTATCAGTGCTTAAATTTCACTTCTTTCCAGCTAATACATTTTCCAAACAAAGTTAAAAACTTGTTTTTGTTTGTGTTATGTGTATTTGCTTTAACAAATGGATCTTTTAGACTAAAATGAGATAGATATATGATCATTGATGTGCTATGATGATTAAGTGATATAAGTAAGCATGATTTAAGTATATTTGTAGATTTAACAAATTATTGGTTGTTTATGAGTGTTAAGCTAAAACTAGTTATATTGTATATATGATTTCCTTTGCTTGTTTTAAGATCTTGTGATTACTTATTTGAATTTACTTGAATGGTTAAGTATGAGATTAGTTGATATTAAGCTTGAACTAAGTGTGTATTTGTAATTACTTCTTTTTACAGTGATTGATCTCCTTTCGGTTATTCCCATTGATTCTCGAGCTAGTACAGGTACGCAGTAACTTGCTTGTATGCTTGTTAGGATAGGCATACTTAAATTTGATATAAGTTCTAAATAACTTAAGTATTGCTTGAATTGCTTGTGTTTTCACCGTTGAATCTGGTCCGAGCGGTAACTTATCATGATGCAATTATATGTTAGTGTAGGCGCTTAGGCCAATAGTTATGATGCAATGACTAGGCTTGGCGGATAATCGATAGGAAATGTAGTAACTGAGTAACATTTACTTATTCTTGAAAAGAAGTAATATAATTTAATTCAATGTTTATGGGAGCATGTGAATTAATTTATATTATGGATTGAGTTAAGTGAAGTTGAGTAACGGCTATATAACCTATATGAGATTATTCTTTTTAGTGTAACATTATCTAGGAGATATAGGTATTCGGGCTATCTATATCAACCCCCTGAGCGTCGTGAGCGTTACTCAGGATCCCCAGAATCCCATGGCTTGTCCCGAAGTTTGAATACTCCAATGATGATTTGATCAATGAATACTAAAGAAAGATAAATGAAACATTAGTGTTGCATTGCATTAGTTTGGGTATGATTGTCACTACGCTTTTGGGTGTTGTTGCTGTTTACTGGGCCTTTGGCTCACTGTTGCTATTTTTAGGTGATGATAACTGTTATGATGATATGGGCTATGGGTCGGATTGGGAAAAATTTATGGATGAGTGGGGCGACTAGGAACTAAGTACAAGATAGCAAGGAAGAAAGTTTTGAACAAGTTGTTTTGTTTAAATATGTATTTTGTATTCTGAATAGAGGCTTGTTAGTTAAGCCTTGTTTGTATATAAAGACTTAAAGTCTAATTTTCCTATTTTATAAAAACTTATGTAAGTTTTGTTGTGTCATGGGCTTGACACCAAGTTGTAAATTATTTCCTTAAATGTTCTATATGAATAGATTACTCAGGTGAGTAATCCTTTTGTAAAAAGTCTTGTATCAAGTTGTGGTGGTTTTAAACAAACAATTCACATAAATTTTTATATTTAGGACAATCTTACATATGATATGAAAATATTATATGTGGTTGGGGACTTGACTTACTTAATCATAGGATTAGTAGGTCGGGTCTTTACAATAAGCATGTGTCAAATTAGTTAGTTTAATTATGAATCCGATTTTTTTCTGGTATCCAATCGGATTGGAATATGTAATATCATAATAATGGTAGAAATTGAATCACTTTTTTTTTGATATTCTATACCAAAGCCCATAAGTCTAAGTGTCATTTATCAATTCCTTTCCATAATCGCTATTCGAGAAAAAAAATTATTACTATTCTCTAAATTCTATATTATCTAGAAAAATAAAATAGAATGAATATTTAAATAAAATAAAAAATGAGTTTCTTGTAAAATTAATGTCCAAATTTATGTTTAGACTGGCTTATTTGGATAGTCAATTTGGTTCGTTTTGGTTTTGTTTGCAAACAAAAACTGATATTAAATTGATACAGATATATATGATGCCGATGAAAAATTGATAGTTTACTCAAAAACAGACCAAACCAAATTTATATTGATCTAATACTGATAAGTTGCCGATACATATCTCATAAAAATCTAACAATCTAAAAAGCCCTTAACTTCACATTGTTTGCTTTTTTTAATTGTTCTTAAATTTTGAAAATTATTGTTCCTGTTCAAGGGTTAAAATTGGAATTTTTAAGGAATTAGGTCATTTTAATCATATTTGGAGTTGGATTGACTGAAAATAATTATTATAATTAACTTAAAATGGCATACAATTGGTGTCTAGATAATCTATCTCTTCTCCCATGAAAGAAAATTTCATCCACAAAATATTACTCAGTGGTTGAAATAACTCTAATATTTTATCAATGAGCATATTTGTCAAGTATCCTATTTTTATTTAGAATCTTATTAGTTAACTAGTTTCAAAGTACATCAGGTCTCGCTAAGATTGTCATATGTGCCTATATATAGTTTGAGTCTTGTGATCAATAAATATAGAGTTCTAAGTGTTCTTTTCTTTGTGAGATTTGTAAAATGTTGTGTTTTAAACATTAAGTAATATTTCTCTTTATTTGTTATGTTCATAAACATTATCATAACTTGGCTAACAATTTTTCTAACATAACAATTTCTAATTTTGCCTTTCCATAGTCTTACAAACATGTCAAAAATCCTCAAACACATAATTTATGAAGAAAAAAAATATTAAATTTGGTATCTAAAACTTTACATAAAAATTTAATTTGGTACCTAAAATTTGAAATGGTCAATTTAATAGCCAATATAAGTTTTTAATACAATTTACTTTGTTTCCCAACATGGAAAAAAATCAGCCTATTGATAAGTCATTTTTGCTCTATTCAAACTATGGGAATTTGTACTTATTTTGATTGATTATTATATAAAATTCCTGATGAAATCGTGCCATTATTGTTATTTGTTATTTTTCTGCTCTATTGAACATGAAAGGAAGAAACAAAGTCATTGATCAAGAATTGAAGCAAAACAACAAAGACAGACAAAAATCACGCCCCCTATGATTCTAACTAAGGTGAAAATAGTGGCACTATTTTGCCCTCAATTAAGACTAAGTAAAGGCTGTGATTCTAACAGAGGTGAAAATCGAGGCCATGGTTTTACCCTCAGTTAAGACTAAGTAAAGGCTATGATTAAGGAAGAAAAGAACATAGAGCTAACCATACCCTACATTGAGACCACGGTTCTACCCTTGGTTTGTTTATATCACATACATAAAATTTCATGCAAGTTTATTATAACAAAATTGTCATGTCAACAACTTTTGTATTATAAATACTCATTTTTCACAAAACCCTAAGGTATGGTATGAGTACAAAATAGGTTAGAAAATATCAAAAAAGATTTCTTTTGTATAGATACAGAATTTAGAGAGGGTTTTGTAGATTTGTGCAGACTTTGTAGGTTTTATAGCAGTTTTTGGACTTCATTGCTTCAATTCACTAAGGATTACGATTTTGTTGCTCTATCTCATTATGTTCTTCAATTACTTCTTGAACTATTGATTTGTTTTGTTATATTCATGGAGGAGTAGTTGATTTAGCTTGGGTCTTGTGGATCCTTAGATCAAATTTATGTAATTCTATTGTGCTTAAATTTAACTAGTGTTGATCTGTTGAATTTAATAGCTTGAGCTTAATAGATTTTGTTTTTGTATTGTGCATAATATGGATTCATGTTTCATTTTGTTAAAATAAATTAAAAGGTCTTTTAATAAATAGATCTTTGCTATTGAAGAGGATTACTCATAACTACCTAGAGATAAGAGTGGTGAAATCCTTTTGTCACTTGGTTCTAAATTAATTTAAATGGGTTTTTAATCAAAGGATTCTTGATCTTAATATGGATCTAAGTTGCTGATAGCTTGAGAAGAGATTCTAATGGTTTGACCCAGTTTTAGAAGTTCTTGACACTCAAGAGAGGCATTAACATACCTTAGTGAATTCAACAGTTCAAGAATTCAACACTATATTTAATGAAATTTTCTCGAGTTACATGAACAGACCTAAGGTGAAGCCTAAACCAAACATCTTGTGAATTGATATGTCTTAATTCTTTTATGCTTGCCATGAAACTTGTTAGCTTAGGTTTAGCTTAGATTTTTAGTTAGGTAAAATCCCCTTGTTTTGGTAAGCTAGATAATGAGTGAATAGAAGTAGTCGCTAACTTTCCCATGGAATACGGCCTAGGTCTTTCTACTATGCTACTCTGATAAGTGTGCTTGCCTTTTTGAGATCATGGCTACATAAAGATTTATAAAAGAAAATATATTTTTAAAGCTCGGTCTGCGGTTCTACAAACCAAGTTTTATGGTGCCGTTGTTGGGGAAGATGGCAATATTTTAAAAGCTTAATACTATTAATCTAGTCATTTCTTTTATTTTCTTTTATATTATTATTCGCTTGAATGTGTGGTGAACTTTCTCATTAAGCTATGCTTGCAGTAGGCATTCCAATTTCGTGGATTTCAACTGGTGGATTCAAAAAGAACATTATTGGAATATGTTATTAATCCTCAATTAAATGAACTTAAAAACTTAGTGAATGTTGAGTGTTGGAACTATGGTGAGCAAGAGTGATAATGTTTACGTGCTAATCCCTATTTTTATGATGCTCCCCCATACATTCAATTACCTCCTTTGTTTAGTAATGAAGAACCACTTGTTGAAAATTTGGATACCTTAGGTCAAAATTTAGAAACAATTGTTTTAAATCCATCATCATCACAAGAGTTGTTTAATCAAGTAGATTATGTGCAAGATTTGAACATATTTAGTGTGAATTGATGGTGAAGGATGTTAATGATATGGCTGATGAAATAACAACTTTTGAACATCCTTTACATGAAAAAATTGTTAAGAAAGGTATTATAATGGAGGCAAGTTCATTTGAGTTGCTTAGTATAGAAATTCATGTGGAAATGCTGAGTTTTGATAAGAAAAATGAACATGTTGAGCAATTCTAATTATCTTTTTAACTAAAGAATTCTCTTAATTATGCTACAAAGTTGATTTTTGTGTTGAGCAAAGAAATTGAGAATTCTTCTGATATTGCTGTTCATAAAATGAATTTTCACATGCAACTTAAACTGAATGATGATTCTTGTGTTTTGCATGAATGGGATACATTTTTATACCCCCAGATTTTACGATAAACTTTTAGGCAAATGATAGGGTTGATATCAAAATTGGAACCCTAAGAGTCAAACTAAGTCAACCCTAAACCCCAAAAACTCTAGACTAGATCAGATACGATTTTAAAACTATAAAATATTAGATGAGCTAGAAAAATAATAGGAATCCAAAATGTAAGTCGACTGTAAAGTATATACCCTAAAATAGTAAGTTTTTTCAAAATGTTAATCGTTTCGAACCTTTTTTATACTAGTTTCTGCATCCGATTGTTGACATGCAAATCAATGTAAAATATTCCAACAAACAATTAATACTAAAATAATATTAAGATATCCATATAATATCATATAAATTTTATTGGCTCATAAAGACATCAATTATAGTGATTATACGTGCATTTGACTTTATACTAGTAAATAATTAATCTTTTCTACGATTCATATCAATCACTTTTTTTTTACACTCTTACAACCTATTCTTACATCTTACATAACTTACTCTTATACATATCTAATCACTATACTTTATTTCACTTTTTTAATATTTTTTCTTCTTTAATTAATTTCTCTCTCTCTCTCTCCCTCTCCCCCCCCCCTGCCTTCCCTTTCTCTTTAGAACCTGCACCATCCCCTCTCTTCCCTCTATTTTATTTCTATTTTTCAATTATTTTTCCATCTTTAATTCTTTCCATTTTCATCTATAAATACCATTTTCCCTCTTCATTTTTCCCATACTTTACAATCCTTCTTTCTTTCAAAACTGTCTAAAAATTTCATCTCCCCTTCCTTCTCATTCACGCTGGTCCCTCCCCCATTTGCCTCTCTCAAAATTTTCTTTCATCTTTTATTTAGGTAAACATACTAAATATTCTCCATATATTATATTGTGTGACATGTATATGTGTATGTCTTTGAATAACTTCCATAGAAATCCCATGATGCATAATGCTAGAGAATAGAAATGTAGGACAATATATTGAGTTCATGCCACATAATATTATGTTTATGTTATATGGTCATTTTATTCTTACTTACCAATCTAAATTCCTATACGAGAATGTGTATATATATATATATATATATGCATTTATAATATTTAGAGCGTATTGCTCACTAACATAACTTTATTTATTCCCTATACTTTAACTTTTTTCATTTTATATGTTTTCATAAGACTAGTCAACTTCTAGTTTTGGATTGGTTCATAATCAAGTCCTAATGAGATTGGAGACTTGACAAGAATCTAAGACTCATTTTATTTCATTTAATCTCGCTTTGGTTTTATTTATTATGCTTGGTGACTAAATTATTTCAAGTCTCAGGGAGCCTTGATCATTAGCTAAGACTCCCATGTTTTTATTTTGATTTTTTCTTATATTTATATTTTTTACCTTGTCAAATTTTATTTTAAGTTCATTTTATTAGTAAGATATTCATGAGATTAGTTTCATGTTCATGTATATAAATGCTCATAGTGATGTTGGTATGATACTAAAATGAATTTCCTAAACCTCATATGTTAACAATTCTTTGTTATACAAAATATTTTTAAAAAATTTTATTTCCAATAACTTAAGAAATCCCTAATACAAAGGAAGATTTAGAAAAAAAAAAAAAAGTGATCAACTTCTTATTCTCTTAAAAATGCCAAGACACAGATATGAAATTTAGTAAATTTTACAACTTGAAATTCTTTTCTTGAAATTACACAAAAGTCAATGAGCTCAAAGTGTATTCTTCAAATGCTGACTTAGATTTACTTGTTTATAATGTGATAAAATCTTCTTTTTAGTATGTTGCATGCTCCACTTAGACCATCTCGGAGAAATCAAATATTGGGTCTAAACTGAGCACTTTATTATCAATATTGGAAAGTGTTTACAATAGAGAATTAATAGGATTTTGGTTGGGTTTTCAGTTAGGTTAGCTATAGATGAATCAAATCGTGTCGTGTATATCATTTTATTGAACACTACCTGATTTTATTATTGTGATTCATGTTGTTTCATGCAAAAATGAGTAGTATATGTCAGGTTTAAGAACTATTTTGCTGTGGATTTTAGATGTTATGGAATCAGCATGTGATGTGCTTGTTTTAAGTAAAGTTTGCTCCTTTTTTATTATAGTGTCAGATGAGTATGAAGATTTTGACAGGGTTACATAAACTTAAATTATTTTTTATTAGATTGCTATTGTCAGTGTGGCTGTTGTTATTGGAATGGAATTGTATATTATTCGTTTTGATTTTAATATGTAATTTCATTTCCGATTGTAGCTGATATCAAATCCAAAAACAATATTACTTGCTTGAAAACTCAATAGGATAATTTGAGAATTCCGAACAAGATTTCCATGAATTCTATATGGAAAAGTCATGAATTTGTAATTAGCATGAATCTACATTGATGTGATTATGAATCGGTAGGGCTTAATCGTGTTTAAGTTGATATATAATCACATAGCTTATTTTAGGGCATTGGTTGTGGTATGGTTTTTGTGTTTATGTTCTAAGTTTTTGTTTGGGATCTCATATTTTGAATTCTTTTATTGCTATAAATGTGTGGTTTAGTTTGCATGATTAGCTCTCTAGGGAAAATGTACGTAATATGATCAATGCGATGCTTTTATCTATTTTTTTCCCATTGGTAAGCCTGGTCGCAACCAGCTCCTTCATTACCTGTTTGGCTTAGACCTTCTTGTTGTGTCTTACTTCTATTTCTCTTATCTTTCATTGTCTCACACCCACAACTACTTTAATAATCATGTCTAAAAGATGCACCGTTTCTAACTTTATCATTTTTGTTCTATTATTCATTTAAATTTTATTATTAATTTATGATTTTTATCAGTATGTTAATATAATATAGTTTGTAACATTACAATCATTTTAAATTATTTGTATCATAAATACAGGGAACATGGGTGATGAATCACCTGAGATGAATGTGGATGCCAATGATGCTGATGAGATCCAATTGGAATCCTTAATTGGAATTGAAAAACGGGTTGCATCCAAAAGGATAAAAATATCACCTTCTCAAGTATCGAGCACTGCAGAACAGAGTGACAATCCAAATAAACGTAAGTTGATATCTAATGTGTGGAACGACATGGTGAGAAGGATAGTTAAAGGATAAACTATATCCAAGTGTAAACATTGTAAGAACACACTCTCAACAAGTAGTTCAAAAGGAACTTCGCATTTGCTTAACCATTTGAAGAGGTACTTGCAAAGGAAAAGACAATCAAACATTAGGTAATGTCCATTATCAATGGAAACTATTGAGAGGAAGATGTTTGTAACGCAAGTGGTTTAGCGATAGGAAATTAGCCTTTTAACAAAGAATTTGCATGGAAGAAACTTTTAAAGGCAATAATTGTTCATGAATATCCTTTATCAATTGTTGAGCATGAACGTTTTAGGGAGTTCATTAGCGACATTCAACCCTATTTCAAACGTGTTAGCTGTAACACCATCCACTGAATTCACAACTAACCTAAAATTGAACCATAGAGAACAAACACCCCTAAGTAAACTCAACACACATTGTTTAAGTAACTGATGTATATCATTTTAATTAATATTCATATTCTTAATCTTAAACTACAACCTACTAGGATAGCACACCTATCTTGTAAGTAATATAATGTTGAGTATAGGGTCATCCCTCCAAGATCACCAACTACTCCTATCATCTAATCGATAATTTAATGGATTATTATATACTATAATAACTACTAATTATTACTATTCTATCAATTGATACTATACTAGGATCGGAAATATCAAAGGTGCAAATTATATCGATATTGGGTTCTTAAGTTATGGAGTTCTAATTCATCAAGTCAACATCTTTCTCAAGAATACCAACTTTTCTAATTCTAAGTTAATCAATTAGGACTCTCCTTAATTAATAGCAACCTAAGAATGCATTAAAACGTGAACTCCTTCATAAATCATCATTAAAATAAAAGTTCTTTATTATTCTACCTCTAGAATCACTAGATCCCTTCAATTCTATAGATCTAATCATAAAAGTAATTTCTAAATCAACTTTAATTATATTAATCATCAACTCATACACCATTAATGTGAATCTAAGAAAAACTCATTAGCACATGCAATTGAACATAAGAAAACCAATAGTAATGCATTAGAACTTTATCTTCATTACATAGCAAAGTAGAGTTTGTAGAGATCTAGATCTAATTGTTTACTCCTCCATAGATATTATAATGAATGCAAATGAATCAGAGAAAAAGAAAATAAGAAAGATTCATTGATATAACCCATTTGAATGAAGTAATCTTACGATGTCTGCAATCTTAAACTTTGACTTATTCTTAACTAGATGCTCTATGTTTTCTCTTAGTAGCAGATAACGAATTCCGTCTGTCGAGCCAGGATTTTTCAATAATCTGGTTAATTTCCTCTAACCCGATTCACATTAAACCCTCACCATTTAATATGAATCCTCAACTAAGGGTTAAAAGAAATTTTAATTTTGAAAATCATTTAGAGTCTCCACCTAATTTAAATCAGGAAAAATGAAAGCTAGGGTCAATGGGTCGGTTGATCCTAACTTAGCTACTAGTTTGTGAAAAAAATTTGATTTAAAAAAAATCAAACTTTGAAAAACCAGGTATCATGGATTCGGAGGCTAACCTATTAAAACCAAATTGGTTTCCACTTTTGGAATTTTAACTTTATAATCTATCCTTTATATGCTCTAAAATTCAAATAATATATTATGAAACAATATTCACAAGTCACATTATTCATTTTTTATGTTTTCTTTATTTTTTTTTCTTAAGGTATGAATATCAACAAATATATTTTCATTTTTTTTAAGACTTGCAATATTTACAAAAAGAATTATTCAAAATATTAAACAAAAAAAAAATTCATTTTTTTATTGTCGTCCCGCAGTGCCTACGTACTCGCTAATCGAGATCAGACAAAGCGTAGTTCTTTTGAAAAGAACTTTACTTTGTTGATCTATTTTAATTTTTGAACTATTTTCACTTTAAGTTCATTATTTTTTTTTATTTTTATGAAAACCATTTTTGATGATCCTATGATCTAATCACTTAATTTTTATTTTATAAAAATGTAATTTTTCTAAGTCTTTCTCTTTTTTTTTTTAAATCATTTTATGAGAATTCATGGCTAATTTAATGCTACATGAGAATAATTTTAATAAGAATTTTCATAGCTAATTGAATGCTATTTGAAAATAATTTTGATTAAAAACTTAGATGAACATTTTCATAGCTAATTGAATGCTATATGAAAATTTTTTTTATATATGAAAATATTTTTGATTAAAAACTTTAGATGAACATTTTCATAGCTAATTGAATACTATATGAAAATAATCTTGATTAAAAAAATCCTTTCATTATTTATGTAAACTAAAGTATTTTTTCATTTTCCTGAAAATATTTTTGTCATTTTTTTATTTTTGAAAAAATCCCTTTTTCTTTAAAAGAAAACTCATTTTTTATTTTATCATTTTTACTTTTTATTTTTCCTAAATTTAATTACTATCATATATATATAAATAAAACACATCCAAAATTTATTATATCAAAACTGTATTGTAAATACAACACACTAAAACTATATTACATGCATCATATGTATTTTTTAATTAATCTACTTACATATACATGTTCATAAAATATTCAAAAATATCAAAAACAAATAAAGCATGAAAATTTACACTAAAAGTATTTATTCTAATTTTTTTGGATTTTTTCTGAATTTTTTCTGATTTTTTTTATTTTTCATGCATTTTTCTTTTTTTTTACTATTTTTTCGTAATTTAAATATATTAAATATATAATAAAATATACATAACTCACTGAGCCGTTGGATTGAAGCGGATTTGATATGGAGCGCACGATCGAAGACTCGATCTAGACCGTCTGATCTCGTTACTTTGATCTGGAGCGTTGATCTGGATGTGGATCGTTGACTATTGACTGTTGACCGTTGACTAGCGCGGGTAGACTTCAGATCTTCGGTCGGATTTTCGGGTCTGATCTTCTGGAGTCGGGTGAAGAAGACAACCACAGATCTTCAAAGCGTTCCTCGGCTGCTCCTGGTGGTGTTTGTGGCTTCTAACATTGTCGCCCGACGCGTCATGGTGGAGCAGCTCTTGACGTCGGTGGTTTCCTCCCAGAACTACCGAGATGGTGATTTGAAGTGGTGGTTCACGGCGGCACAATTCAGAAATTTGCAGAACTTCTTGTGGATGTTTCAAGAAATTTTGGGCACACTCGAACCTTCATATAACTTCATTAAAGCTTCCTAGATCCTCAGATTTGATTGAAATTGGCTAAGATTCTTCGAATTTTAAATTTTCTCCAATAAACCCTAACTCTCGAAATTTTTGGATCTCTCTGATTCTAAGTATTATTCTTCAAATTGATGTGTGCCTTTGATCCTCCTAGTGCTTCTATTTATAGTATTGAGGATTGATTTCAGTTTCGAATCGCATTTAATGATTTCCCAAAAATTTTGCAAAAATTGAATTTGTAAATTGGAATTCAATCCGTTCAAAACTGATAAAATTGACCACAATATCTTCGAATATTCCATCCTATCTCTGTTTAGGATCATTGGAATCATTCGAATTGCATTGATTTCACTCACAACCACCATTGATGATCATGGAGTTTCCAGATTTTGCGATTTTTCCCTATTTTCAATCGAAAATTTGGGGCTGCTTGATGCTGATTTTTCGCAAATCATCCTTACAGATTCATAGTATCCCATGTCGTCTATCCATTTCTATCTTCAATTTCAAAAAACAAGGAAGATTAATCGGCTAAATTCAATGCCAAAGTGGGTACATTGAACTGTTGTGTATGAGGAAGATGAAGTGCGTGTCCAATCAGAAGGTGACACGTGTCCCATTCTGGCAAAAATAAAAGGCAGCTCCTGCTGCAAGGGGATTCGAACTCTGGTCCTGTAGCTGGTCTAGTCATATGGGTCAATGGTCTTAATCATTAGGCTGTTGGCTTGTTCCTGGTTGGATCCAGCAAAATTAATATTTAAGGCTCTTGAAAATTCTATTTTAATTAAACAAAATAATTTTTGAAAATTTGTTTAATTATTTTTATGAATAATTTATAACAAAAATATGTATTATATCAAGCTCGGGTAATATTTTTTTAATTTAATTAATTAATTTAATTTTTTTAATTCTAATTTTCTTCTTTTATACTCATTTTTTATTATTTACTTACCTATTTTTTTATTTTCTATTTTTTTTGCATTTTTTTTGCTATTTTTTGTGAGCTTGACGTAATACTAATTTTTATTATAAATTCGAGCCTTAAATTGAGCAAAAATTGGGTGTCTACACCGTCTGTTTAGTCTATTCGAAAGGATGTATTTATATGAAACTTAAAAACCTTAGAGATAAACATGAGAAAAGACACATGGTTGTCCATATGCCCTTTAATACAGCCCGTGCAAGATTGTGACATATTCTGTTCTCTAACAATCATTTCATACGGCTAATGGAACAGGGTGTGGTACCTTCTAATCTTGATTTTGGACCACCACCACCTTCCATATGGCCCATGTTGTGGACAACGGTGTCTTCTATTGTTTAACCTGAGTCACTACCATCTTCCACACAGCCTATGGAGTACAACATATGGCTCCAGATCTCCATAAATTCTCCCATTGTCTTCCGTATGGACTGTAGAGTCCATCTTTTGTTCAAACTCATCTTTTTCTTATCAACTTCAATCATTCTCTTCATATTAATTTCTAAATTACATGAAATTGACAAATTCACTTGTTAGGTACCAAATCTATGTGATTATCACTTGAATGAACAATTAATACTCCCAAATCATCATAGAAATAAGGGTATATATAGCGATTATCAATATCTTCCTTCACTAAACCTAAATTAGCCAAAAATCTAACATCACCTACACTACCAAAACTACCTACCACCACATAGCTACCATGTCAAACGCAAAAATTAGAGTACCAATCATTCTTCGCTAAACCATGACAAACTTATCTCCATTAACACCTTCAGCCATCCACTAGAGGGGTTTGAGCAAGCTAAGGAACTACCCCCTTTGCATCTACAATTCAAATCCATGGAAAAGAAGATCTGCTAATCGTCTTGAAGCTCCATATAAATAACACAACTGACCCATGGATTTGGTCTAGTCAATTATCTAGTGGGCCATTAGTATTTTATTTCTTCTTTAGTCATTTTGTTTGAAAAATAAAAGAAAATTAGAAAATACAAAAAAAAAGATGATGAATATTAATATTGATGCATACTTATGTTTGTTTTTCAAATCATGATCAATCTTAATAATATAGTACAATCATTTTCACTATAATTTTACTAAAGTGTCAATTTGCGTCTCATCAAATATTTAGCATGATTAATATGATGTTTTGTGAATAAATATGATTAGTAATACATCTTGCAATGCAAGTTTCATAGTTTATGTTAGTAATCATTTTAGATTTCAAATTTACACTAGCATGACATATTTTGTAAAAATTCATACTTTTCATACAATTTAATATTTTCATCACTTATATATATTTTTCATAAATTTGCATTATTTTTTAATTGAAGGATATTTAGGGCTTGCATTGCATGAAAAATATTTTTTTATCACTTAAAACTATTTCTAGAAAATTAAAATCGCATTGATTGATCTTTTGCCAATTAAGGTTAGCATTAGGTTTTTGAAATTGATCTATACGTTTAGAAATTAGAATTTTCATAATAAATTTATTTGTAAATAACGTAAATTTGAAGAATATTAGAAATTAAATTTTATTCAAAAATAAAGTTTTAATAATTAAAAAATGATATGAAGTTTGATTCTAGTTAGCATAAACATAAAAACCTATGAGAAAAAAAGAAGAAGAAAGAATAAAATTTAATATTTCTCATTTTTGCATTTATAGTATTTTTAGCATATTTTGCATCTTCATAAATTTTTAGTGACTTTACTATTTTCTACAATTTGTGTAACTTTAATTATTTTTTTGTATTGTCCAGATTTTCTAATTTTAAGCAAATTTTAGGTAATCTCTATTAGCTTCTTGATTTTTGTTTTTCTTAGCTACTTTTGTAAAAATATTAGGAAATATTTTATAAGGCCCATTAATCTTTACAAGCCATGAAATGGTTACTATTAGATGTAATAGGAAAACCTAAGTTTGGAAATATTAGTTGCTTTTTTAAAAATAATTTTTTTGTAGAAAACTGCATTTCAATAGCTTAAATTATGTTGAGTTGTCTAATTGGACCAAATTTTATTTATTTTTTTGCTAAATTAGGTGGTGGTGCTCATAAGTTTTAATTTAAGGATCCTTATGAAGAATTTTTTTTTTTAATTTTATTTAATTAAGTCAAATTTTGATTTTAAATAATATAAGCTTAAATATGTATCCGATTAAAGAAAAAACGAATTTTCCCAAGCTCAATGGGCCTAATCTCCATGAGAAGTTTTCAAAAGTGGCTTTGTTAGGGATTTGGGTTACATGATGGCATTAGGACAGGATCTTCTTAACCACTTCCTATGTTTATCTAGCATCTACAACTCCTTTTTAACAAGGCCCTAGTATAATGTCTAGGGTGTCAAACACGTGGATGGGGAGGTAAGCTTGCCAACTTAACTCGATATAATTTTAGACCAACCACCAAACTTATTGCTCTAGGGAAGGCCTCAGCATAAGGTCTCTTCTTAGTCCTTTTAGCCAATGCCTCTTTGACCCTTCCCTAGAGTTTTAGTCATCAAGTTGAGTCGATAGTAGACTTCTTACCACTCATCGAATGCCTACCAAATCATCACCCTTTTCTCTGTCAATTCGAGGGAAGCTAAGCTCTTTTTCTCTAGCCTAACATTCTTCTTGGCAACTCGTCAAGATAGAAGCTCATTACCCTATGCCATCTCAAGCTTTTTCCTTACAAATAGAAATGAAATAGTAGTATTGAATTGCCTTCACATAAACAACCAAAACACAAACCATGTTGATTGCAAGTTGAAAGGGAATCCTCGTCCCCCAAATACAACGGTCAACTAATCTCTTTATTGATAGCCTACCTTGACACTATAGAAGTGGCAAACAACATCTTCATCACTTTTAAAGGGAACTTTTCATGGATATGTAAATCCTTTAGTGGTACTTAGGTACCATTTCCTTAATATTGAGAGGCTAGTTATCTATCAAGTCAAAAGATCTATCTATCTCCTTTATAGCTAGAAGTATCATTGGCCATCAGGTTAAGTGTGGTCAAAGTGTGGATTAGTATGACCCCATTTCATGTAAAGATTAATTTAGCTAGTGTAACAATTGGTAAAAGAATTTTGGCCATCCCAACTCAACTTCATAAGGAGTAGTATTTATATGGATGTTGTGATGTCCTCACTAGCTATCCCCTCACAAAGGGCGTTAAACACTATTGGGAGCCTCTAAGAGCTTGACAAATGCTGCATTAGACACAACAATGATAGTTAAGGAATGGCTTTTAGAATTATATAAAGAAAGCTAGAGATTGATTTCAATTGTTTTAAAACAAAGGCAAAACTTCAACCCATGGATGAGGGGAACTTGATCCTTATCCATCCCTAAGAAAATGTAACTCTCTTCTAACACGGCAGGATAGTGTATGGATGGTTCTGCAAAGGACCTAATCTTCTTCCTTTGTGATGGTGTTACTCTACAAATCCAAGTTAGGTCCATGAAATGCATCCACCGCACCTTCATAAATGGGCATTTTTAGGCAACTTGTCCACACCGTCATAAATATCCCTTTGGTACTATCAATGTACATGTGCTAGTCTCCAATCAATTGTGTGGCACACCACTAACCCTTCCACACTATCGTACAACTGCTATTGCGATCTTTGGGATGTTAGGGTATTGTCACGCCCCAATGGGTACCTAAAACGTGACAGTCCACCACATTCAATATTAAAGCTCAAGTATGACAACCTTAGCCATTCCCAAAAGCTTTTATATTAAGTGCAAGACGTACTTTCACAACTTTAGAGGACCATATATGAAATTATGAAGCTTAAGAGATATAGAAATATATTAAGAAAAGAGGATTCTCAATAATTATTCATTCATGGCAAAGACTTTACAAACTTAGGGACAACTCCCTAAATTACTCATCTATTATATAAATATTTGCATGTAATACTATGCTACATTTTACCCAAATTTCTAATGTTCAAGAGAGATTACCTGCCCGCATGGTCACGTGGCCTTAACCATAAGTACGGGAACTGCAAAAGATATCTATTGGGGTATAAGCTAATAGGCTCAGTGAGAACTATTTCCATAAATAACTTCTTGTAACAAGATTCAATCAAGTTGATTTAATCAAACAAATGTAATGCATAAGCACGTGGGCAAACAAGCATATAGTTTCCGGAACTATATGTTGAATGGATTTACGCCCTCCATTCGGGGTTTGGTGATGCGTAACCTCAATTCAAGTAGTTTTAATTAAAAAGTTTTCTTGCTCACGAGCACACATCGTCGAGCATTCCCAATCTACTTGATTGACCTTGCTTTCGGATCTACCGCCAAGCATATTCCATTAAGCCGCCAAGCAATCGCTTCCGGATCTCCCGCCAAGTGTTGCTTTCGACATGAGCTTACTATCCTTCTCACCCAAGGATAATAACCCAACAATGCAAGGTGACTCATTTCGTGATATGTATGAGTTCATTAATTTATAAAGTCATAACATAATTATTTTCAACTTTATGGCGATCAAGGAATTTCACACAAATCAATATTAAACTAAAACAATCACTTAGAACAATTCTGGCTTCGATATTCTTAGAATTCTTTCAAGGAAGTATTTTACATGCATATCGGTTTATCTTTTCCTAACTCTAGTGCAACTAATTTACAAGCACAATAAGTATAGCATTTAAAAAAAATTAACTACAAGATACCATGGTCGTCTATTCCTCTAAGCGGATGAGTCGTTCACACACTCCACTTAATCGTAATAATCCTCAGGGTAAAGGAATCCTTCCTCGGGGCCACCTAACCAAAGAAAATACCCACAATGAGTTTTTCTTGATGATTTTCTTGAATTTTGACAAAACAATGTCAAAGAACGTTAAAGTTCGTATGAAGGAATGTTCCAACTTAAAATGGCCATAACTTGGTCATTTTAACTTGGAATCGCGCATATAATATACCGATTTCTACCTACTCGAAAAGATCTACCCATTTCCAAAATTATATTCAACAAACAAGGCCATATAGTCTCTGAAAAAGTAGCGACAAAATTCACTACGGATTTCAAGTAAAAACAATTTTGGTTCAAGAAATCAAAATTTGTTTGATAAATACTTAGTTATCTATATAGTCGAAAAATTCTCTTTTTATAAATATATAACTCATATTAAGCACTCAAGTGTCTTGTTGTCCAATTATTTTTTCTTAGGTAAATTAATGTCGGGTTGAAGCTTTTCGGAAATTGCTTTTGTAAATTTCTTTGAAATGACTACCTTGTTTTCTTTATTTTCTAAAAACTTCTTATGTTGGTTTTGTTTATCTTTTTCCTAAGTAACTTTTGAAAATGAAAATTTTCTTCTTTCTAAGTTACATTAATACTATTTTGAAGTCTTTTAGGAAATATGCTTTTCTTCATATTTATTCTTCTTGCGCAAATTCCTTTGTTTATTTGTTTTGCAAAAATCTTTACTTGATATTTCTCATTCTTTTCTCATATCCTATAAAATCATCTATGCATGAAAATTTGTTTTCTTCATAAAAACAATGTGGAATAATTAAGAATTTTTTGTAGAAAAACTAGTTTCTCAATCTTATTATTTGTAACTTGAAAAGGAAAACTTCATTTTTGTTTTCAAATCAAAGATTTCCTTTGCCTTTTTGTAAAGGTCTTTTCTTGAAAATTCCTTAGCCATTTATCTTATTTATCTTTTTAAAAGAACCATTTTCAACTAATATTTTCTTTTGAAAGACAAAGTGGAATAAGAAAGGTTTAAGTAGCTTTTTAAGAAAATAGTTTCTAAAATTATAGTGAGCTCTTTTTGTAAAAAGGGAAATGAGTTTATTTTTGTTATCTTATAGATTTTATTCTTTACATAAGCTTTATTTCTATGTGACAAAAATTCCTTTTCCTTTAGAAATTAAAAGTTTGGACAACAATCTAAATGTGCATGAACATGAAAATAATAGTGAACAAATTAATATAGAACATAATTAATAAATCAAGTATTGGAGTCTTAGCTTTTTCAAGGCTCTGGGACTAAGAAGTAGACTAGTCCCATAATAAAATGAAATGAAAGAAAGAAAAGCTTGTTTTGACTTGATAAGGACAAGTCTAAGACTAGAGACTAGTCTTATTTCAACAGGAATAAATAAATAAATTGCAATGGAAAGGTAAATAAATTGCATGAAAGGTAAATAAATTGCAAGACAATGAGCTTATATGCTTTAAATAGTATATATAGCTATATAGATATAGATAGTATGAACATAAAAGAAACATGAACATAAATGAATTATGATTATGAACAAAAACAAAGTATGAACCTATTGTTGCTTTCTTAACCTTCATGGTTTTAGAAAACACATACTAAGTTCATACTAAGTAGATGAACATAAGGAAATCTTGAGGATTTTCTTGAAGAGAGTTTACCTAAAGAAAGACTAAAGAGAGCTTTTCTTGTAAGAACTTCTTGGAGAGAATTCTTGAGAGATTTTGAGAGAGTAACTTTAGTGTAGAAGTGGTGTGAAAGAAGTGAAAGAGGAGGAGGGTATTTATAGGAAAATGAGGAGTGATTTTTGTGTGATTAAATTAAAGAAAAATTGAAACAAATTGATGGCATGTGAGGGGAGGGGGGGGGGGGGGGGGGGGGGGGGGGTGGGGGGTGGGGTAGCGCCGGCCATTGTCCTTTAGAGGGGGAAGTGATTTAATTTTTTTTGACTTTTTGATAATTGAAAGATGTAATAGTAAGGTATATGTGATATAAAGTTATGGGAAAGGTAAAAAATTAAGTTTATAGGTTATGTAGAGTGTAAGAGTAGGTGTAAGAAAAAGTAGAGATAAAAGAATAGTGTAGAATAGTAATGAATAGTGTAATATAAAGTAGATATGATAATTAAAGTACCGGTAGTAAGAAAATACGCGTATAATAGCTATATCTGTTATTTTTACTTACCGAAAAATTACGAAACTGATATTTTTGGAAAACTTATATTTTTACGAGTCTAACGGTGTATTCGGAATATTTTTACTATTCCGGGCTTTTCGGGCACGTTTTTCGAGAACTGTGTCCGATCGGGTTCGAAGGACACCCGAATTTGCGAAACTAAAATTTTTATAAAACCTATGGTTATTACGAACTATTTTAGCTAATTATCCCAACTTCGTTTTCTAGGGCCAAAGAAAACGGCAATGCCGGATTTAGTTGGATACGGTAAACTAGGGTTTATTGACTTTTAGGGTTCCGTTTGACTTCCGGTTCAGGGTTTTATGCTAAACCGATTCCAAAAATTTAGGGGTTTACAGGTATGGGGCAACCCTCCTCTCATGCCTTGAGCTACTAAGGATTATCCTTTATGTTTGAGAAGATCAAGAAACTTCATAACTACTAGAATCTTGTGACATTTTTTATCTTTGAGAATATAGAGGAAAATGAAAGAGAAGAAGATTGAGAAGATTCTTGACAAAAGAAGAGGTAGAGGAGCACAATTTGATGAAAAGGTGCAATTGCAAGCAGTGAAGAAAGATGAGGACTTTGAAGGGGTATTTATAGGAGTGTAGCCTTAAGGAATGCAACTATTTGTTACAGAAGTACAAACCTATGTTGTCCCTCAACCCTTGGATCACATTAGAAGATACCAGATGGCCCTTCAGTATTTGACACGTAAAAGACACATAGACATGCCTAGTATAAGTTTAAAACCTATCTCTATATGATTTCACGTGAATGGAAATTCCAATTTTAATTTTCCTAACAAGCATTCTTTCGATATGAATCTTTCTTGAGAAGCTATTTTCCGCTCAAATCATCAACCATGTGATACATCAAAGGCATGCCACATGTTAATATTCTAGAGCTTGTCGCTATGCAATTCTATACCATGGTGCATAGCTTTGCACGTGGTGGTGTAAGGCGGGAACCTAATAGCAATTCAACTATTCATTAACTCAACATACCCTTGATTTGCTAGCTCAATCCAACATGACGACTCCTTTGAGGCAATGTCATTCCATTCAACATGAGTCATCTAGTTCGCATACTCGCCTACTCAACCAATCTACTTTAAGAAAGGTTTATGATTATCAAAGCATGTTCAATGTCGCAACCTTGTAGTTAAGGTATGTCACATGAAGTTTCACTTGGTTCCTAATCTAAAACAATTCGACTGTATTCTTCACGAGCCTATCCATATGATTTCTTATATATTAGCATTCACTTTTCTAATATACCGGAATATACTTGCCTCCCTACCATAGTGATCCACTTTCCTATTTCATTGTAACTTATAGGACCTTTGACCTTCTAGTAAGATTATGTTGCCAGTACACGGCCAGAATGGTTCCACTGACTCTAACTTAAGCTTGAGATTGACCTCACGAAATAATCCAGCAGCTGTTCTACTGACAATCGTCTTAGCTTGCTGGCCCATAATTGAAGGTCTCGCAAAGCCAATTCTAGGTCCACGAGAGTTTAAAGGGAATTTTACCATGGTCCATGTCTACTCTCTTTATCTTACAATGTTTTAGTGGAATGGAATATAAAAGCAACAAAGGAAGAAAATGTTGCCACGTCGTTGTCGACGTTCGTTCTGTTAGCACTAGTATCAAGTGAAGGTTTTTTAAATTATTATTTAATAAAAAAAAATCCTAAACTCAGACCTCAATAGTCAGCAACTCAGCGCCCTCAATCCACTCCGGCACTCCATGTCGACTTCCCTATATTGTTACAATCTGATTTGTCCAACTCAAATAGGAAAGGGTGTTATCAGAGCCCTAATCATCAATAGTATTCAAATACTCGCCTCTTTGGTCAATCAG